>CM060680.1:136283268-138683268 GCA_030686995.1 Artemisia argyi | reverse complement strand
TTATTTGAAGTTACAAACCAAACCGGACTCTTTAATATACTACTCCCATCCAATCCAATAATAAATAAAAAGCCCACACCCGTTTCCCCCTTGGCCCAATCCAACATAACAGCCCACCCATTTGCCCTTTAATATTATAACCGGTCAAACACCACCCCTCACCCTTTGACTCCAACTCTTCCACCTCACCCCACTCCATCCTGCAAACAGCCAAACACCCCCACCATAACCCTAGCCTGCTACCACCTCTGCTAAACTCAACCCTCCCCCTTGCCTAATCAAACAACCAAGTCACTCCAAAATGACCCTCTGGCATCAAGTTACCAAAAGAAAACGCCAAAGAATTTTTGGCGCCAAAATAATTAAATGGCCAGGATTGCTCCTATTGATCCAAGGGCTGGAGTTTCTGCTGGGAAAAGACAAAAAGCAGCTCAGAAACCCTAATTGATATGTATAAATGGAGAAGATGAGCTTTTGAGCAGTTTGGTTAGGTTTTTAGTGTAGTTTTAGTTTACTTAAATTTATGTCAAATTAGTTGTAATTTGTAATTTCCATTCAAACTCAAGCATTGTAATCTGTCTCCCTTTCAATAATATAAGTTCTAGTTTAATAATTCCCATTTGAGTTTAAATTTCAGTTTCCTCCAAAATACAAAAAAATTAAGAAACAAATAAAAACAAAATATAAATGAAGAAAGCAAAGGAGATGAAGGTGAATGTCCTGGTTTAGAGCCTCATGGGAGGCATTAGGATAGGATTGAATACTTTGGTACCTTGATGTGTGCTTGGACACTTTGTAAGCATCTGTTTCTTTCATCCTTGCAATTTACTGTACCAAGAGATTCTTTACTGTTTATTAATTGTGTTTTGTTGTTATATAGAGTATGTGAGTTGGTCTGAGACCATTGTTTGATCATTGGGACACTAGAACTCTTGGATGCTCATACTTGTTTTTTAACTGCCATCTACTATTTACTATTGATTCTTGAGTATCTGTTGGTTTTAGTGTTTTTGATTGTTGATTCAGCTTCTAATTGTGTCAATATAGCCTTGAGAATCAGTGGTTTGGAGATTTGTAGTCTAGATCATAGATTCTTGGTGTTTACTGTTAGATTAGGTAGTGTTTGGATGTGATTGTGTAGTGAGTTAGACTTGGTTTAGGTATTTGTAATCAGTTCATGCCTTTTACTTAGAACCTAATTAGACAAAATCAGTCATAGTTATAGTGGATTATAGCTTAAAAGTCAAATTCATCAAATAGTCCCCTTGTCTGTGCACTGTGTAAAATTCAGTTCACATAAACCTTCAAATCATTATACAAGTTGTTGATTTAGTTTAATATAGTCTTATTTTATCCTATTACATGTTTTACAGTCATTAGATTAGGTTTTAATCTCAATAAAGTCAAAATAGCCAAGAAACTCATAAAGTCAAATGTGTATGTTCTTAGTTTTCCAAAAAGTGTATGAATTATTTTGATTTTTAGGACAAGTTTCAGACCTCAATCTTTTTACAGATGATAGTCCACCATCTAGACTACAGAACCCCACCATTAGCTTAATTTTAGGAATTTTCTTAATAGCTTTTTAGATGGCCTGTTTAGGGCTGCAGGGCAAGGTTCATGCCCTGCACCATTATCTGTCCCATAAGCTCATTTTCTAAGATCTGTAGCTTGTGCATTAGATTAAATTAGCATTAGATCTTTGTGGATTTTAATTGCTTGTTGTTTAGTCTACTTATGCATGTACTCATTTTCCATTTAATGCTTATTATGAATGCTTATTTTGGTCTTAAGTGTTGCTCATTCTCATTCAACACCCTGAGCAATCAGTGCACCCATGCCACACTCACAAGCTCTTGTAGAGCTTATCTGTGAGTGTTAGCTTGTGTTTGTGGAATTTCTGGAAAGCTCTCATTACCCTCTTTCTAGTTCCAATCCTGAATTGGGTTTCCAAGCTCATTTAATAAGCCTGCATTAAGCCCTTAGTTTGTCCATTTTCCTGAGTAATCTGATCATTCAGAGTACCTCAGCCATTTCATAAGCTCTTTGAGAGCTTCCATGTGGACTTTTGCTTGTGTAGTTGGACTTTTTGGAAAGCCCTGGTGCCAGTCTTGAGGGTTCCATGCTTGCTTTTAGCTTTTGAGCTTATTTAATAAGCTCACAGTTACCCTTTAAACAGCCCTCAAGCCTGTTTGGTTTTCATTCATTTTATTGTTGCTCATCTGTTCTTTTCAGCTTATTAGCTTATTTAGATCTTTTCATCTAGCTCATTTTAGATTATTTAGGTTGCCCTTAATTCAGTAAATAGCTTATTTCACTTTAGGTTTAGCTTGTAGCTCATTAGAAAGCTTTTCACAACTCAAAATCTTATTTTGATCCATTTTGCTTAACTGATGAGTTTTTAAGCTCTTTCTCAGCTTATTTGTGAATTGTAAAAATATTAGTTTTGTAAAAGTTTGCTATTTTTATTGTTTAAGTGTGCTGGTAAAAAGAAAAAATAAATAAAAATAAAATAGTTAGTAAAATCTGCCATGAGTGAGACTTGAACCCTGGACCTTCTGGTTTGACAAGTCAAAACCAGGCCTGAGGTGTGCACCATCTACCCTATACATGTCTTAGTGTTTATTGTTTCCTCACTCATTTATATAGTACTCCTTTTCCATTTTAAGCTTATTAAGCTTTCCAGCTTATTTTATAGCTTATTCATAAGCTTTTCATAAGTTTTATATTTTTCCTAGCTTAAGTAAACTACTTAGTATTTTTATAAAAAGTTTTAGAATTTTTACTGTTCACATGGTATTTTTTATAATTTAAATTAGTTTTATTAGTATTTAATTAGTTTTTAATTAATAATAAATAATATAAAAGTCAAAAAAATAATTTTCTTTTTTCTAAAATTTACTTTGATTATTAGATTCGTAAAAATATAATTTTTATGTCCGTAGGGTTAGAGTAGCTCAAATTTTACTTTTTATTTCGCGCACTCGCGTTTTATTTAAATAACTTTTACGTTTTTTTTTAAATTCAGGTTACGTTAGTAAAAGTAGTTTGTTAAGTAAAGAAAAACCAAAAACATAAATAAAGTGATAGCTTCTATTTAAGCCGTTTGGCTTATTTTTCTGCTTATCTTTAAGCAAATTTTAATTTTAAATTTTTAGATTAAGTTTTAGGGTAAGTAGGTTTCACGTTATTGTTAATATAGTGTGTTTAAATCGTCCTCATTCGTATTTTCTTAGTGTAATCATACAAACCCTTATATACCCCTTTCCTGTCCAAATTCACCCGATCACAAACCCGTTTTGATTACCATCACACCTCGTCGGGACATAACGACCCGGGGAAACCCTATACTTCCACGGAGATTTGGTCTGAGACGTTTGACTTAGTTGACCATTCACCTGGTCAATTTAGGTTGACCGTTTGGGGCCAATCAGGCGTCAAGAAGAAATGTCTGCACCATCAACTCACCGCCCATAATGAGATCGGATTGCCTAGATCCAAGTTTGACGCCGTCATGTGTAATATTACTCTGGGCCGTCACCATATCTTGAACCATGACGGCCATACGTGCCGCCGTCACGTTTTCTCTGGACCATCACCACTTCCAACTCTTGACGCCGTCATATGAAGCCTCTTGACGCCGTCAGGTACTGTTTCCAGCAAGGAAAATTAAGACTTTGCCGTTTTCTTCACTTTTATGCTCCAAAAATGTCCAAAATGCTTCATTTTCCAGAATTCACTCCAAAAGTACCTAAAATCACAAAAGGAACGATTTAGGGCAATATTTGATCAAATAAATTCAATTCCGGGCTTAAATGACCCTCTAAAAACGGTTCATTTTTCGCCTCATCAAGAATGCATTACTGAGCCGCGCAATTCCCTCATCTTGCGTTGCTGGGTATCACATCTGTCGACCCATGTTTGCTGCCTCAAATTAGATACCGGATCCACAAACAATCTGTTATATTCACGGAGCACAAACTTTTGATCTTTCAATATCATGTTATGCAAAATAATGCATGTATACATGATTCGTCGTATCTTGACAATTTCATAAACACGTGCCGGTTGTTGTATTATACCCCACCGTCCTTTGAGCACACCAAAAGCACGTTCGATATCCTTCCTTGCACTTTCTTGCTTCCTTTTGAAATAACTATGTTTCTCGTCAGTCGTTGCCGAGAAAGATTTGACGAAACTTGCCCACTGTGGGTAAATTCCGTCAGCCAAGTAATACCCCTGTTCGTATCTTCTTCAATTTACAATATAGGGTGCCCTTGGGGATTCGTATTTTAGCAAGTCGTCGAACAAATTAGAGTTATCCAAAACATTAATATCATTATTTGCCCCTGCCATACCAAAAAATGCATGCCATATCCACAAATCTTGTGAAGCAAAAGCTTCAAGCATTAACCTTGGGTATCTTTTATCACCCCTACCAAATTGCCCCTGCCAAGCAACCGGACAATTTTTCCATGCCCAATGCATATAATCAATGCTACCAAGCATTTCCGAAAAACCATGTTCCCGTTCATGCTTTTGGTAAATACTTTGAACGTCCACCCATGTTGGTTTTCTTAAAAACTCAGGTATAAACAAATCTATAACACACATGTTAAAATTATAAAGACATAAACACATAGTACTCGAACCCATTTGCAAATACTTGTCAAATGCATCGGGTGCGTTGCCGTATGCCAATTGCGTATGGCAGCCGTACACTTCATAATAGCACTAATACTCCCTCGACCAGTACAATCAACCCCTGACTTAAAATATTGAAAGTGATCTGGAATAAAATCGGATTCATAAGATTCAATACCTTTGACTATTTTTAAAAATAGTTTTTGGCGCATGCGAAACCTTCTACGAAAATTACGGGGCGTATACTTGCAGCCATTAACAAAATAGTCGTTTAGCAAACGTTGTTCAGCAAGCTCGCGTTCACGATATATGTGGGTACGAGGCACCTGAGTCTGAGGATGAGCTTCTTCTTGTTCTAAGCGTTGCTGATACTCGTACGCAGCAATCATAAACTGTATATCTTCTTCGTCATCTAGGTCTGACCAAGTCTGAGATGCTTCGGCATTTTCATTTGGGTCCATTGTGAATAAAGAAGGTTTTTTTTTTTTTTTTTTTTTTTTTTTTTTTTTTTTTTTTTTTTTTCTTTCTTTCTTATATAGTAAGTATAAAGAGTTGAGAATTAGTAGTGGATGTGTGAAAAAAATATATGTGTTTAGTGTGTATTTATAGGGGTGGATATATGATTTTGATTTTTTTTTTTTTTTTTGAAAACTTGAAAACTAGCCGTTTGTTTATAGTGGAGGGGGTTGAATTGAATTTTTTTTTATACCTAACGACACAAAAATAGCCGTTTGGGGGGGCTAGAATGATTTTTTTTTACCAACACTTGCCTTAACGCCGGGTTAAACCCCTAACGTTAGGCGTTAACGCACGAATAACGCAACCAAGCCCATCGGCTAACGCATGGCTAACGCGCGTTAAAGGACGTTTAACGCCATTGTGGCGTTACCATTGAAACTGATCTAAGGTTTAGATCCTTCACCGAATAACATCTCTAGTCATGGCACAACTAGCCCTAACAAAATTCTACCATATACCGGTCCTTAGGTTTTCGTATTGAGAAATTTTCATTTTTAGTTGTAAAGCTCAAATTTGATCCAATTAAAAAAAAAATAATAAATAAATAAAAAAAAATAAAAAAAAAATCCATTTTAAATCTTGTGCGACCGCTAGATTATGAAACTCTATTGAAAAGTTGGCAAGTGTCTTAAAAGTTTGTAAGGTTTTTTTGCTTAACCGAAGTGACATTTTGTGCGACTAAAGCGATATTATTAAGGGAAAATTACCAAAATAGATCAGTCGCCCAAAACACATTCCTTGAATAGATGTTTTTAAATCACTTTTCTCCGGCGGATCAGGGCAACTTGGCGACTGAGCAACCTTCATATATGTGCGACACGTGTCAAATATTTTATTAATATAGTACAGAATCTAGAATCTTTTGGAATGTATAATACAGAATCTAGAATCTTTTAAGGACACGTGTCGCACATATATGAAGGTTGCTCATTTTTTAAGTTGCCCTGTTCTAATTTTAGAAAGTGAAATTTGAAAGTCTACAAAGTGACTAGTCAAAAAGTCAACGATCTATTTTGGTAATTATCCGTATTATTAATAAGGGAAAATACTACCAAAATGTAGTGAACTTGTCACCATTTTCAATTCTGTGTAGTGATCTTTTTTCTTCCTAAAAAAGTAACAAACTTTCTAAATCCGTCTATTATGTGCAGTCATTGGCTGCCCAACTTGCCCGTGCCACGTGGTATATACACGTGTATTTTTCCATTTTTTATATATTCCACCTAGATTTTCCACCAAAACAAAATTACCACCAAAATACATTAAACTTGACATATTTTATAATTCTGTGTAGTTATGTTTTTTTTTTCTTTCTAATACAAGTAACAAACTTGTGATCATTATAAGACAACAAAAAAGGTTCAACGCCTGATATGGCAATATCAAGGTTAAGGTTTTGTCTCATTCATTATACTATTGGGTCAACCTTGAAAAGAAGTCCATTTGTATCATGAAAAAACAACACCCATCTCAAACCAACATCTTTCCTGCAAAAGATTGTCAAGTATATCAGAAGATTTATAACTGGATGAGTTATAGAAACAACGGAAACAACCACTGGAACTTGTTTCTTACAGTACTACATCGAGACCATATTGGCTTTATCTGAAGCTAGTTCCAAGCAGGCTCAAGGTTGTTTTTTCTTTCGACCTAATTCTACATACCATTTTTATCTGCTACATGTTAAATATAGAGATTTCTTTAAGGATGTGATAATGTTACTATTATTGAATTGTAGGTGAAACCTACTCAAATAAATCTTTTGAAGCAGGTAATTTTTAGCCTAATATCGGTAGTTTGGCACTCATCTCATTCACAAACTGTAAAAGGGCCTTGACAACTAGCCTTAACTTTGTTGCATGAAAAGGTTGCTTGCTTGGCTGATAATGATGCTAGGCTTGCTTTAGACCCAAACAATAAATACATAATACATGTGGCTTTTTTAGTTTAAACAAATTGCTCCATTTGTTTCTTAATTATCTTACGTTTGCTTTTCAGTTTTCAATAATTGAATGTGATGTTTTCTTATCAGACAAAGCCTCATGGTCATGGTGATGTTCACGCTTTTATTTATTCGAGTGACCTTCTTAAAGAATGGTATGCAGAGCCTCTTGTTTCATGGTTTTCTGTTTTATTGATTTTATAGCCATTTTAGATTTTTATTTAATGTTGACCCTATTAATCCAGTTCCGATCCTATTAATCCAGTTTTGATCCGTCTAAAGTTTCTATAACTCATCCAGTTATCAATCTTCTATAATACTTGACAATTTTTTGCAGGAAAGATGTTGGTTTGTGTTGGATCGATATACTCTGACCAAACTATACTATAACTTGTAATGGTCTTAGCAATCTTGAATAACTAAAAACTACTAACAATGAAACGCTGATATAACCTTGTAAAGTATGCGGAATCTACTAACACAAAGCTAAGAAGAACTTTGAATAATTATATTAAAACCAACTTGAACCTGCTTATCTTACACAGATTCACTAACAATCCCTAACTCTCTAATATCGTATTCTCTAATCTATGAAATCGTATGCATGTACTCGTACGTCTAATACCATCCTAAGGCTCCTTTTATAGGCATAAGGAAAACCCTAAGTCGGTTTACAATACGTGAACGACAAGTAAACTAACTCTAACTAATTCTAGAATATTCTAATAATATTACATAACAATCCAACGATTTTGCATATCAGTCCTTTAACTTAGAAGTACTTTGAATATTCTTCGTGCACGAGCAGTACTTTGACCATGAGTATCACTTTGACACAAGCAGTACTTTGAACATCAGAAGTACTTTGATCTTCATATCCTAACAATCCTCCCCTAACTTGAATTCTACTTGCTTGATTTCAAGTTCCTTTGTTATCTTTTTAATCTTCAGTATCTTTATCTTTAAAGAAAATTGTATCTTTATCTTTTATCAGACTTGTGTGTCAAAGTACTCTTCATCAGCTTCAGATGATATCTTCATAGCAACAAATCTTTTCAGCAACTCAACAATATTTTGACAAAGTGTACATCAAATCTTTAAAGTTTCATACTATTCTCATCACTTCCAGGTGTGTAAACTCCTGTGAGATGTGAATCATTGAAATTTAATGGATTTTGATGTCTCTTTACCAAAGCCATTAACTCTGGCATAGCCAATGTTTAGGTTAGAACAACCATGGTACATTGATAACTATATGATTTTTAGCAAATCATCAGCTATCAACGGATTTGTTTAGTCTTTACCAAGAGTTGTTTACTTTTGGACTAGTTAGTTCTTTTATCACAACCATGGTGAAATAATTACCATACAAATGGATTTACCACAGCCTTTACCGCAAGCCATTTTCTTGTGGGCTAGCCAACTCTTCACTTTTACAGATATGGTGAGTTGAAAACCATACAATTTTTAGTAAATTGTCAACTAAAAACGGATTTGATTATCACATCAGAGCCGTACCCTCATGATGAGTCAAACTCTTTCTTGTCTGTTAAACATGGTGAGTTGATTACCATTTGTTGTGTAGTACAAGTACTAACACCATGTATTATTCTCAAATCCTTTTATTGATATCATCTTAAGCTTCAAAAAGTTTTATTCAAAAAGACTTTACTGGTTTTATGCAGCAAGTAGTACTTTGATAAAGTACTGTTTGTCTTGCAGTACTTTGAATAAAGTACTTTTTATTCAAAAATTGTATACAATAACAAATCATACCAGTATTTATGCATTATCATCATCTGAAGTTGTCCACTTTATGAACAGTTCAATCACCATTAATGCTACTTCAGTCTCATTCTCAACCTCCATGCCATGATCCAACATTCTGATCATAAGATCTCTTTCAAGAGGATATCTTCTCTCTGGTAGCATATGGATCATAGCTCCATCTTCCATTTCAAGTGAGTGTACCCCTGATGACTCAAAGAATCTCCATCTTATTATCTCCCAATTCTCTTAATCATTCCACAGAGCATCACTACTTGTTTCATTAGTCTCCCAGATGGTTATTAAATCACCCAATAAGATCAATCCCACTCCTGTTGGCTCAGTATTCTCAAAGTAATCCTGTACTTGTAGATACAAATAGTATAGATCTTCTCTATCTATCTTGTACAGTATATCCCATAGCATATTGAATACTGTAAAGCTTTCATCCTCTCTATGAAAAATGAGTTAATCTCCATCAGATGATTCTACCACAGAAAATGTAGAAATCTTAGACTCCTTCTCAGCATTCTCTATCTTCTTTTGGATTCTCAAAATCCACAACCCTAAGATAGTTCCTCAGTTCATCAACAGTGTCTGATCTCACCATCTTGAGCCTCTTTGATAACTGATCATCTTGAGTTGCTCTTTTCCTCTTTAACTTTCTTTTCTCAGCTTGTTCTTTCATTAAACCTTCCAACTTCTTTTCTTTCTCAGAATCCATAGGCACAAAACTATCCAGCTCTCTTTTAATTGACTCTTGAACACTGTCATATAGTTCTTTCACCTGTGGATATCTTAATCTTTGTAGATTCTTAAATCCTCTGCCTTTAAGAAAACTTATCATAGAATTTCTTTCTTGAGCTTTAGATGGTGGCCTTCTTGTTTCAACAACCGGCTTCCTTGATTCCTTTAAGTATTCAGCATCCAAATCAGCTTGATACTTTCTAGCAGCTTCTTTATTCTTAGCTATCTCAAAAGCTCTTAATTATGCCAAACTGAACTTCTTCTTCTTCTTGGATACCTTCATGATCCCTTTTCCCTTGTCACTAAGATCCAATTCTTCAAATTCAGAAGAAGATTATAAGACTTGAGGAGCTTGTTCAGAAATACTTATACCTCCTGGTCTTGACATATTAAGCATAATTTGAGCAATAGTCTCATCATCACTAGCTGTGTGTTCCTTTATCTCTTCTTGCTGAATAGGACCAGCTTCATCATCAAAAATTCTTGTAGAAGTTCGAGCTTCATCAACATTTAAGGCAGCAGTACCTTGATCACCTTGATCCAAAGTACTTTCCACACCAGCACTTTGAGGATCAGTACCTTCAATATCAATATGTTGATCAACAGTACTTTGAATATCAGCACCTTCAACATCAGTACTTTGTGCTTTATTCTCTTCTGCAACAATTTGCTCAACTTCATCAAGATTTTTTTCAGCAGCACTTTGAGCAATTGTTAGCATTAAAAATATGTATTATGAAGTGATGGTCATTCTCATATTGTAACTTTGTGTCGTTTGTTGGGCCTTGGACTTGGCAAGCTAATATGTCATGTGCTATGTTTCATAAGCCTAGTTATCCAATCATGTAACCAAGTCCAAGCCCAAGCCCATAGAAAGCCTATGTATGGAACTATATAAGGCACCTTACCTCTCATTTGTAAGGTGTGCTTGTGTGTGTATTTGTGTGTGTTTCTCTAATAATATTCTCTCTTCTTTCTTTCTCTACTCTCTCTACTTTCTCTCTCTAACATACATATATATACATATCAAGTCACTATCTCTTCTTCATCTTTGCTTCTATATTTGTGTGATAAAGTTGTGATATTTAAGGTCCTACAAGTGGTATCAATCGCCTAACAATGATTTAGGAGGGTTGAGAGTTTGTTTGGTTCGTGTTTTTTTAAGCTATATATCACGTTTTTTATTAGAAAAGTTCTTTACTTTTCTTGTTTTTCTTGGTTTTTAACACTTTTTTTATTACAAACTAGTGTTATAAACTTTTTCTAACAAGAAAGTTTAAATCTTTTTCAAGTTTCATAGCTTAGAAACTCGATTTGGTTTTTGTACTTGTTTTCTAGATCACGAAAAAGTTTCATAAAAATCATCAAGTTTTGAACTTTCTTCAAGTTTTGGTGTTTTTTAGCCTAGAAGTACAAGAATCTTGGATTGCAAACGTCATTTGGGTGTCTTTTAAGCTTATTCAAAAAACTGCAATATTTCGAAATCTCCACCATAATTTCGAAATCATATTTGACTGCTTTTCGAGAACACCAGAAACGGTCTCGTTCGTGCTCAAAATTGGATACTCGGTATTTTCTCTCTTGTATAAGAAAGAAATTACTTCGACTTTCGGGCTAAATTTCGAAATTGTATAATTTCAAAATTTCATTGTGAAATTGGGTTTTTGAAAAAATCACAATTTTCGAGAACTTTGCAAAATTTTCGAGAACACTGCTAAATTTTTGAAAAAATCAAGATTTTCGAGAACACTGTGGAAATTTTCGAAAAATCAAAATTTTCGAGAACACCTCATAATTTTCGCAATCACCAGATTTTCGCAATCATCCAAGTTTCGAGATCACAAAGTTTCGCAAATCCAAAGTTTCGAGAACACAGCAAAGTTTCGAGAATTTTGACAAAAGTGAGGTTTTTGACTACCAAACTTCAAAAGGCCATAACTTTTGAACCGTAACTCCGTTTTCGACGAATCAGCTGTCAAAACGACCGTGAGACAGAGGAGAACGACACACTAAATAGATTTATCAATTTAGGCGAAGTTTCGAGGCCTAAAAACGCTCCGAGAAGAAGTTATTGAGGTTTTAAGGTTTTAAGTCAAAATTTTCACCATAAAAACTTGCATCAACTCACTCTAAACACAACTCCTATTTCGTTGGAACGATCCAAGAATCAACTTTATCCATCTACAAATCATCAATGGCAAATTAGCAAGACATTCATGCAGCAGGTGCCGAAAACCGACCTCCCATGCTGTCAAAGGGTGGATACTCACAGTGGGCTAGTCGTATGATGCGCTATCTTAAGAGCTAAACAAATGGAAATCTTCTCATCAAATCCATTGTGGATGGACCCTTCAAACCAGCACAAGTACTAGACCCTGGTGATCCAAATGGTACCCCCCCCCCCCCAAGTACAACCATACTACATAGAACAGAATGAGACTGAATACACTGTGGAAGACAGAAAACAGATTGAAACTGATAATCAGGCATTTCATTTCGTCGTGCTTGGTTTACCTGAAACCATCTATGCTACTGTTGACAGTGAAGTAAGTGCTCATGCAGTCTGGGAAAGAGTCAAGAGGTTAATGTATGGGACAGACATAGGGAAACAGGAAATGGAAACACAATTGCTTAAGGAACTTCGCAAGTTTACTTCAATTCCTGGTGAATCCATAGAGACGTACTACCACAGATTCTGTAAGATCATGAATGATTTATCAAGACACAACCTCAGTCAGACAAATATTGCTAACAACACCATTTTTCTGAATGAGTTACAACCAGAATGGGGAAGATATGTCACTATTGTTTATCAGACAAAGAATTTGCATGAAGTGACTAATGATCAGGTGTATGACTTCTTGAAGCAAAATCAAGATAAAGCTAATGAAGTAAGAGCTGAATTACTAGCTAAAAAGCATGATCCTCTAGCATTAATGGCTGATACACCAACACCTATACCAGTGAACACACAACAACAACCATCATCATCTTCCACTCACAACTACATGCAACCATCCTACATTCAACAACCAACACTGGTCTACCAACAACAGTTCTACCCACAGCAACAACAACATCTTATTCCACAACAGCAATACCCACAATTCCAAGAACCAGAATTCACTGAAAATGATGAAACTACTGCAGCATTGGCACAAGCGTTTGCTTTTCTGTCAAAGGCATTCCAAGGACGCTATTCTACACCAACAAACAACAACCAAAGGATTTCATCGAACACTCGCAACAGGCAGATCGCTCCCAAATGCAACTCTTCCTCCAAAATAAGCCTTAAAATCTGACAAAAGCTCCTTGTCTCCTGTCATGCTTCCAGAGCAACCACTATCAATGATAATATGATCTTTAAGCTCCTCTTTTGGGTTTCCCTGCATAAATATGAAAAGGGTTAGTTTCTTTTAGGAACCTAAGCCATTACTGACTTGTGTTCCCCTTGTGGAGTGACATACTCAAATTCTTTGAGTATGTAATCTCCACTGTTTTTGAAAGCACTATCAAGAATTAATGTTTTTGTTTCCAAAACCTGTGGTTGATTCTTATCAACACTCCCTTTTTCACTCTTATTCTTTGAAAGTACTGTTTCCTCCCCATCAGTACTTTCTTTCTTAACCCGTTTAGTTTTAACAGTTGGTGTTGGGTTCTTTGAGCTAGGTACTCTTTTTGATGTGTAAGGCCTTTTAGGTTTGTAGGAATTGAACTTCCTTGGTCTTACTTTTGAAGAAGTGCTAGCAGTCCCTTGGTTGGGTGAATTCCTAACAGTACTTTGAGAAGGTATTGTTTTTCCAGTACTTAGAAAAGTATCTCTTGAAGGTACTGGGGTTTGGAAAATGGTCTTTTCTGGTGAGGGTACCTATAGTCTTTTGAGAAATTACTATGGTTAACCCTATGTGAATGATTCCAAACTGGTTTATTCTTCATTGGTTTATTCTCCCTGTGCTTATGGTTTGCAGATGTGGTCTTTGGGAATTTGCTTAAGTATTTTGAATGATAATCACAGTCCTTAATCAAATGGTGAGGACTATAGCATACATAACACAACTTTGGACCTATATTCCCAAATTCTCTTCCAAAAGGTTTTCTAAAATTTGCAGTATTTTGAAAAGATTGTCTTGAAGGTACTGCTGAATGATCAATAGTACTTTGAGAAGTTTTTGGAAGTACTACTTGTTTTGAAAAGACTTTGTCATTTCCTGAACCCTTGTTATCATCCCTAGATTTCTCAACAGTTTCCCTTAAGGACTCAGAACTAGATTGACTTGAATTAGATTGACCTTTAAGCTTTTTCCTAAACTCCAAATTGTCTACTCCAAAACAAGAAACATTTGTCCTAGGTGGTTGAAAACTACCTGTGGGTGGAGGAACATCATTGTATCCCCTGTCTTTCTTAAATTCAGGAGGTGTTGAACAAGGTGATTCCTCATCACTATATGTGTTCTCTTCTAAGCTAATGAATTCTTCATCACTAGTTGAGGTCTCCTCTGAAAGACTTAGTTCCATGTTCCTAGTTGGGATTTCTTCTGAACTACTATCATCATAACCTAGGCCAGTTTTAATGTTTGATGTTCTTTGTTTTTCAACAAAACTAACATGTGACAGACCTGATTCTTTCCAACTAGTAAGTTTTCTAACAATTTATCTCTTTCTTTAGTGATCTTTTCTAGTTTAGAAACCTTACATCATAACTTCCACTCACTTAACTTTAATTGATAATCTTGTTGCTCATATTTTTCTACCCAAGCTACTTCATTATTTTCATGAGTGATTATCTTGGCTTCCATTGACTCTAAAGTCAATTGGTTACCAGCTATCTCAGACCTAGCCCTTCTATAATTATCTCTTTCAGTTTCATATTCTTTAAGTAATTTTTGATAAGAATTACTACATTTAGAGCATACCTCAAAGATAGTAGATGAACTTGGTGAAGTAGCTACCATAGCAAGCTGAACAGGTTCTTTTTAACTTTCCATGCTCCAATCAAAGCTTCCTAGACCATCTCTTGATTCCAAAGCAGAATATCCTGGTTCCTCATCAAAAGTTGTGCTCCAATCATCCTCTTCCAATGCAACCATAGAGTAGGTTACTGGTTCATCATCAAATTCATTACTCCAGTCAATCTCTGATAGATTTTCTTGAGCCACCAAAGCTTGTGGCTTTGGTTCAGCAATAGGAACCTCCTTTCTTTCAACCTTGGGTTTTTCATTCATTCTGTTTGCCTCATACTTTGCAAACTTGCATTCCCTTGCAAAGTGACCAGTATTTTGACAATTGAAGCATTCAATCTTAGATTTATCAAATGTTATACCTTGCTTAGCTTTAAAATCAATACCTCTCCCTGTCTTGTTCATGAACTTCTTGATTCTTGCAGTGATCATGGCAACCTGCCATATTATATCAATTTCTTCTATAGCATCATCATCAATTTGCAAGACATCTGCTTGATACGTAACAGGTAGAGTGGCTTGTTGAGCAAATAATGAACATAGAACATCATCTGAGTTGGTGTTGTTTGATGGTAATGAAGTGGTAGTGACCATGGTTGTACATGGGTGTTGTTTCTCTTCAACAGTACTTTAGACAGGGTAAGCAGTACTTTTAGTGGAAGTACTGCCTCTGTTTTCAGAAGACACAAAAGCAATGTTATGAGAACTTGAACCTTTGTTACCCTTCATCTCATGCTCACACACCTTTAAATTGTTGTAGAGATCATCAAAGTCCATAGTATCCAAACCAGTTGTCCTCTAATCATAGTAACAACCACATGCCATGCAGATGGCAAACTTCTCAAGAACTTCAGGTTTGCATCTTCAACAGATGCCTCTGCTCCATATAACTCTAGCATACTGAGTAGATTTTGATATCTGTCATAGGCAGAGTCAAGGCTTTCTCTTTCACCAACAGTGAATGTTTCAAACTGTTGCTTCAATAGGTTTCTATGCATCTTCTTAGAAGCATCATTACCTCCAAATCTTGTCTTAATAGCAGCCCATAGTTGTTTTGCATCCTTAGCATCATGAAACTTCAATAGGTGACCATCAGGAGTAGCAGAAAGAAGTATGTTGAGAGCCTTATCTTGATTTCTTTTTGTAACTGCTGGAAAGGTTGGCTTAGGTGGTGTAGGTTGTCCTTCAATTAATACAGGTTCATCAATGACAACATTACCATTGACAATCACATCCCATAACGCATGGTCTGTGATGGCAATGTACTTCCTCATCTTCATACTCCATAGATCATATTCTCCCTTCTTGACAAGGGAATTCTGATTGAGGTGATGGATGGAACTGGTGCAACTTCTGTCGACATCTTTTAGGGTTTGTTGTAAAATCGGTTTTAAGGGTTTCTTCTTAATCAGAGTTTCCACACAAGCTCTGATACCACTTGTTGGATCGATATACTCTGACCAAATTTAACTATAACTTGTAATGGTCTTAGCAATCTTGAATAACTCAAAACTACTAACAATGAAACGCTGATATAACCTTGTAAAGTATGCGGAATCTACTAACACAAAGCTAAGAAGAACTTTGAATAATTATATTAAAACCAACTTAAACCTGCTTATCTTACACAGATTCACTAACAATCCCTAACTCTCTAATATCGTATTCTCTAATCTATGAAATCGTATGCATGTACTCGTACGTCTAATACCATCCTAAAACTCCTTTTATAGGCATAAGGAAAACCCTAAGTCAGTTTACATTACTTGAACGACAAGTAAACTAACTCTAACTAATTCTAGAATATTCTAATAATATTATATAACAATCATTGAACGATTTTGCATATCAGTCCTTTAACTTAGAAGTACTTTGAATATTCTTCATGCACAAGCAGTACTTTGATCATAAGCAGCACTTTGACACAAGCAGTACTTTGAATATCATAAGTACTTTGATCTTCATATCCCAACAGTTTGAGATGGGTGTTGTTTTTTTAATGATACAAATGGACTTCTTTTCAAGGTTGACCCAATAGTATAATGAATGAGACAAAACCTTAACCTTGATATTGCCATATCAAGCGTTGAACCTTTTTTGTTGTCTTATAATGATCACAAATTTGTTACTTGTATTAGAAAGAAAGAAAAAAAAAAACATAACTACACAGAATTACAAAATATGTTAAGTTTAATGTATTTTGGTGGTAATTTTGTTTTGGTGGAAAATCTAGGTGGAATATATAAAAAATAAAAAAAATACATGTGTATATACCACGTGGCACAGGCATATTGGGCAGCCAACGAGTGCATGAAATAGACGGATTTAGAAAGTTTGTTACTTTTTTAGGAAAAAAAAAGAACACTATACAAAATTGAAAATGATGACAAGTTCACTACATTTTTGTGGTATTTTTCCTATTAATAAACTAGTTTGTCTTATTCAAAATGTCAACCGTGAGTTTCATTTTTTATTTATTTATATATTTTTTGTATAAAAAAGTGATATTTGTGATTGATTTTTTAATAAAACAATGGTCGCATAAAAAAACACACCAACTTTCTCGACATATGTCAAACTCTTTTATAGAGTAACGCAGTTTAGCAGTCACACACAACTAAATTTAAAAATAACTTAAAAAAGAATAAGAAAAAAGAATAATCATATTAACTTAGAGTTTTATTACCTTAATTTATTTTCTCTTTCATAAAGGTACCTAAAGTATATAGATGGGTCGATGTCGAATATTTTGAAAACCTATAACGAGGAGGTTCTTTTATATCCAACCTATTGGACATGTTACGAACTTACGATGGTCAGCTGCACATGATGAGACGAATAGTCATGGGACCACTCGTCAAATTTTATGTACTACTTACTTTATCTACGAGATACTCTATTATTACTATACTAGAAAGGTGCCCGCGCGATGCGGGGGTGGATTGTTGGGTGAAGAGGAGGAAGGTGGGGTGGTTGTTGAGGTGGTTATAAATTGTTGGGGGTAATTGTTGAAGTGGTTATAAATTGTTGGGGGTGATTGTTAGGGGTGTTTCCATAATTAGTAAGTAAAAGTCTGAATTTTTAAGTCTTTCCAATTATAGAATAGTCCAAAATACATTATATAGTAGTATAGATAATGCACTTGAAATTAGGGTTGTGTTAGGGAAACGGGGTCTACCCCCACCCTCCCTAACATAGGTTACTGTTTCTGCACTGTTCATGCAGGGTTTTTTTTTTTTTTTTTTTTTTTTTTTCATAGATATACTTTTTTTTTTGTCTTTTGTCCATGTTTTTTTTGTCCAAAGTGCTAGTATTGCACACAAGCAGTATTGCACACATGCAGTATTGCACACAAGCAGATTGCAGGCTCAGATTAACAATCATCATCGCCGATTTAGAACACAAGCAGATTGCTAACAGGCTCAGATTCATCATCGCCGATTTAGAAAAATATATATATAAACAAGTACACCCTACCATATTTAGAGAGGGTTAATCTAACCAAATATTAGGCTCGGATATGAAGGCTGCAAAGTGATAAAAATATCACTTTGCCATGCCGTTCGGTTTTTTAGAAAACCATTCGTCATCAACTTTTTAAAAAAAAATATTTTGTCCAACTGCAGCTTGCACACAAGCAGCTTGCACAAGCAGATTGCACCCAAGTGCACAGATTTGCCACCAAGTGCACAGATTGCACACAAGCAGATTGCACCCAAATGTGCACAGATTGCACCCAAACCAAGTGAACCAAAAGTGAAACACAAAGTCTCACATTCCACACAACAGTAAGATTCTCAATTCACTGCAGAGACTGCACCCATGTTACTCACAACAGTAGAAAGTAAAGATTCCTGCAAATACTCACGGGAAAGTAAAGAGCACTACAATAATTCACAAGAAAGGCTCCAATTATATACAAGGCTCACAAAGAAGCAAGTCTCACCACAATCAATATCATAAACAAGTGAAAGCAAGTCTCACCACAATCAATATCACAAACAAGTGAAAGGGGTGGAGTTATAGCAACGGGGGTATTTGGTTAGATTAACCATCACTATTTAAATATTCTAACAAACCATTTCTTAGCAGATTGCACACAAGTGTAACACAAGCAGCAGCAAGTGAAAGCCGCAAGTGAAACACAACAAAGATCTTAGGCTGCCAAAATGTCAAATTCACCATTTAACACACAAGAGGTAACATTAGGCTCAGATTATATATTGGTGCATCATAAGCAAGTTTTATCATATTTGGCTGCAATTTCAAAGGTTGCAAAAAAAAAAAAAAAATTGCATGTCCATTCGGTAATGCCACGCCAAAATCAAAACTTTTTTTTTTTAAATCATCATTGCCATATCTCAGTTTTTTTTTAAACAAACTGCTTATCAAGTTTCAAAAGCAAACTGATTAAACAAAGTTTCAAATCAAACTGCTTATAAGCAGTTTGATAAGCAGTTTCATCAGAAACTGCTTATCAAGCATATTAGAGAGGTTTAATCTAACCAAATAGCCCCCGTCAATATAACCCACCCCATAGGAGGGTCAGAGCACAACATAATCACATATCACATACCTGTGGATTGTGGGGTAGGCTAGAGCAGGTATTCATACCACTCATTGGTGGCAGATCAAGGTGTTAACCTACCAACAGCCACAGGTATTCATCACCACAGATCACCCAAACCAACTGAACCAAAAGTGAAACACAAGTCACATTCATCACCATAGAGCACAACATAATCACATATCACATACCAGTGGACTGTGGGGTAGGCCAGAGCAGGTATTCATACCACTCATTGGTGGCAGATCAAGGTGTTAACCTACCCACAGCCACAGAACCACCAACATAATCACATAAACATCACATAATCACCCACCACAGAACCACCAACACTTAATCACTCACCACAGAACCACCAACACTTAATCACCCACCACAGAACCACCATCACAGAATCACCCACCAAAGAACCACCATCACAGAATCACCCACCACAGAACCACCATCACAGAATCACCCACCAAATAACCAAAACACCCAAACCCTAGTTTTTAAAAATTAGGCGTTTTTAATTTTTATTACAGATCTGAGTAATTAAACATCACACAAGTATAATAATAACATAAACATCACAGAATCAACCACCAAATAACCAAAACACCCAAACCCTAGTTTTTAAAAATTAGGCGTTTTTAATTTTTATTACAGATCTGAGGAATTAAACATCACACAAGTATAATAATAACATAAACATCACAGAATCAACCACCAAATAACCAAAACACCCAAACCCTAGTTTTTAAAAATTAGGCGTTTTTAATTTTTATTACAGATCTGAGGAATTAAACATCACACAAGTATAATAATCACATAAACATCATAGAATCACCCACCAAATAACCAAAACACCCAAACCCTAGTTTTTAAAAATTAGGCGTTTTTAATTTTTATTACAGATCTGAGTAATTAAACATCACACAAGTATAATAATCACATAAACATCACAGAATCACCCACCAAATAACCAAAACACCCAAACCCTAGTTTTTAAAAATTAGGCGTTTTTAATTTTTATTACAGATCTGAGTAATTAAACATCACACAAGTATAATAATAACATAAACATCACATAATCGCCCACCAATTTTATACGAAACCCTAAGCCCCAGTAACCCCCATTCCACTGATGAACCCTAATTAAATATCAAAAAATCATGCACATACCATCACATTCCACTGATGAACCATCACATACCACACCACCAATCTAAACACAAGAGTAATTTTAGATCTAGAATCGTTTCTAGATCTAAAATAGAGAGAGAAAATGAGAGACAGATGTGAGATATAGAGAGAGAGAGAGAGAGTTAGCGTGTGTGTGTGTGGTGTGTGTGTGTGTGTGGGTGGGTGATATACGCGTACGCGTATTAATTTATTATTATTATTATTATTATTATTATTATTATTTGTAAAAGTTGTGTTTTGTAAAAAAAAAGTATTTTGTAAAAAAAAATGTAAATGTTGTAAAAAATTGTAATTATTGTAATTATTATAAAAAAAAAGTGTTTTGTAAATGTTATAAAAAATGTAAATGTTGTAAAAATTGTAATTATTATAAAAAATGTAAATGTTATAAAAATGGTACGTATTTTCAGGTTTTCGATTCTCACGAGCAAGTAACTGAGTGGGTGCAAAATATAGCTCGGGAGCTCGGTTTTGTAATTGTAAAAAATAGAACCAAATCAGAAGATGGTCTGATGAACGAAATCAATTATAGGTGTACAAAGGGTGGGAATTATATCGTACGAGGTAGTGGAAAACGGAAAACCAAAACATATAAAACCAATTGTCCATTCAGATTACTGGCGAAATATCATCGAACAAAAAATTATTGGGTTTTGAGGGTGAAGGATGATACGCATAATCATGATATGCTAGAGTCGTTGCATGGTGTGCCACATGCAATGCGATTAAATGATGATGAGTTGGGTTTGGTCAAAGAATTGACAGATTATAACGTACGACCACTTAATATACTTTCGACAATACAGGGTCGTAATCCGGTTAACGTGTCTAGCGTTAGAACTATATATAACGCACAAAATAAGTTCCGGAGAGACATAGTAGGAGATAGAACTCCAATTCAAGTCCTGTACTCGCATTTGAGGGATTCAGGGTATACATGGTACCAGAAGGTAAATGAGCATACCAACGTGCTTGAGGAGCTATTTTTTGTGCACCCCACATCGTATGCTATATGGTGTACATTCCCTCAAATAATGTTGATGGACTCCACGTACAATACCACCGTGTTTAAATTGCCGTTGTTGGAAATTGTTGGAGTAACTTCAATAAATAAAACATTTTCAATGGCGTATAGCTTTATATCCAGTGAAAAGGGGCATAATTTTAAATGGGTAATGCAACGTGTGAAGCAAGCGATAGACGAAAGATATTACCCACGTGTTATCGTCACTGACAGAGATTTAGCGTTGGTTGGGGCAATAAGAGAAGAATTTCCTAACGCTCACAGATTACTCTGTCGATGGCATATAGAGCAAAATTTGCTTAAGTTTTGCAGAAATAAATTCGACGATGGAAAAGAGTATGAGTCCGTTAAACACCGATGGGATTGGTTGATTAAAGCTCCGACATTCGAATCCTTCAGGGACCATTATCAACGCCTACAACGGCGATTGGTGAACCATCCGGGTATAAAAAAAATTATTAATTCATTGTTTATAATTATTTAAATAAGTACCCGAATGACCTTTTAGTATGCTCTATTTCTTTTTCAGATATCGCTGTGTATATGGATAACTGGCTGCGAGATTACTCACCCATGTTTGTCTCGTATATTACCGACCGATATCGCTCCTACAGCCAGACAACAACGTGCAGAGTTGAGGCTCACCACGCGTTGTTGAAATTATATTTGGACGGCACACAGTCAAAATTAGACAGGTTGTTGAGGTCGATCGATAAGATTCTCATTACGCAAGAAAATGCGATAAAAGAGACTTTCAATAGAAGCATGAACGAGAAACTAAATACGAGTAATACACCACTATTTCAAGAATTGTGGTATAAAGTTTCCAAACATGCTTTCGACAAGATGGAAAAAGAACTCAACCTTAAGATCACCGCAGCAGACTGTAGCCATAAGTTGCAGTCAAATTTCGGACTACCATGCTTTCACGAGATGCAATACTTTAGAGATCATGGTAAGTATATTAAATTTACAATTATCAAGTTGTTTTCCACATTAATATCAGTAATTTATACAAGTCACTTTAATTGAATTCAGGATGCTCCATTCCACTGGATCAAATTGATATTTTTTGGAGAACCCTATCTGTTCCGTGGCCTTTTATCATTAGGCCCCCGTCTGAAGATGGCTCTTCCAGCGATGGCTCTTCCAACGAACCTGGTGATGATGATGATACTTCGTTTAACGATGGCGTGCGACAATTCAAGAATATTTTTAGCAAGTCAACGTCGTTTGTCAAGAAAAATATGTTAACGAAGTTGAGAGAAATATTCCATCCTGAATCTGTTGACACACGTGAACCAGCTATTCAAAAAAATACCCGTGGACGTCCGAGCACAAAGGACAAAAAGGGCAAGGCTACACAAGCCCCGGACTTGAATGAAGTCCCTGACTTGAATGAAGTCCCTGACTTTGATGAAGTACCAATCGTAGATCACCGAAGAAGTACAAATCCAAGATCTATAAAAGTACCGAACATGCGGAAAGAACCTGCAAGACATAGCTCTTACACGGGTGATACTCTACGCCACAGATTTTATGCTGGAGATAGTGTGAGCAATGCGTTTATTAAGCATATTCCACCTATTTTCCATCCACTCGTAATAAGCATACATAATGTTGAGGGTGATGGAAATTGTGGGTTTCGGTGCGTTGCCCACAGTCTTGTTCAAAATGAAAATAGGTGGGACGAAGTCAGAGGTATGTTATTGCAAGAGTTAGATTATCATAGGCGAACTTACATAGATATGTGGGAGCAACAAGACTTTGACCGACTTTGGTATACAATAGACTGGTTCAATGGACCTGCACCTAACGATCGCTGGATGGTGATGCCACTCACAGGGCTGGTTATCGCTTCAAGCATTCACCGACCTGTTGTATTTATATCCGATCAAGGTTGGAACACATGTTTTCCGCTTTTTACCAGGCCAAACTCATCACAAGGAACCGACCCCATTGTGATTGCCCGTGTGGGTGCTTACTACATTTTACTGACGCTCGACAGAGATTTTCGACTACCCTATATCCACCAACAATGGAGGCATTTCAGAGAGCCAGTTGCAGCCGAATGGGCAACTTTGTATCAACATCGACTAATGGTTCATTGATTTATGTTGTAAATAATAGAGACACCGACAAAACCATTGTAAATGATTACTGATTTATGTTGTAAATAATAGAGATACCGAAAAAACATAGTGAATCAAATGTAAAAGTTATTCGTATTTGTAAATAATAGAGACACCGACAAAACCATTGTAAATGATTACTATATTTGTAAAAATGCATTCTTTGTAATTTTTGTACTTGTAAAACAATGTAAATATTTATTTAAATTAGTAAATAACATTATTGATTTATTATGCAAATTCTTTTGTCAGGTGGGCCAAAGAAATCCTTTCTGGTGTCGATGTGATAAAGGATTTATTATAGAACGGACATCCTGGCAAGACGGTAGTCGTGGGCGACTGTTTTATGGATGTCCTCTTTCAGTGGTAAATAATCATACGTTTGCTTAGTTATGTAAATAATTTGTTTGTTAAAAATACATTTCTTATTATTTTCTTAACATGTAACAGCCAGGTACAAAAGACTATGGGTGTCGATACTTCAAGTGGAAAGATGAATTTGAAGCAGAGCACTTTAATCAAGCCTCTTCTTCAATGCATTGCTCAAACTGTGTTGCTACAAAAAAATGAGAACAAGTTGTTGAAGGCAAGAATAAAGGCGCTGGAAATGGAGTTAGAAATGGCAAGAAATCCTGAGGATCACGCTTGTCAGTCGGGTGCAAGGCTCCATGATCTTTTAAATGAATTGAATAAACTTCATATGTCGTAAATGTTGTTGTTTTTAATTAATATGTATAACGTTGTCGTTTAATTTAATAATAACAGTTGTTGTTGTAGTTATTTAATGTGGTAATATTTAACGTGCTATTATACAAAACATTATACATATACAATACATTATTATACATACATAATCCTTTTTACATACATAATCATTTTTATTTAAACAAAAACAAATACAAAAACAAAAACAAAAAAAAAAAAAAAAAAAAAAAAAAATGCCGCCACTAAACGACAAAATAGGAAAAAGTAAAAAAAAAATATAAAACAAGTACACCCTACTCTTATATAGAGAGGGTTAATCTAACCGATAGCCCCCGTTGCTATAACTCGTCCCTTGAAATTATTTTATAATTAGAAATGCTTAAAATTCAGACTTTTACTTGCTTATTATGGAAGTATTTCAAAATTAATTGGTTAGAAAGTTTGTTAGGAAGCAGGTTGGTTGTTCAAACTAAAATTATTTGGCTTATTAATCTCTATCATCTCTACTTATGAAGTATAAAGACAACTAAATGTGTAACCGAATAACACAAAATATAGTCTCAGGTACCCGCCGCCGCATTGCGCGGGTATCGTTCTAATATGTTAGAATGAGTCTTTTCCTAACCGATCCAATCCCTATAATTGGTCGTGCATTTACGCTCATTAGCGTGTATCTAAATGACCTGAATAAACATGCATGGGGCTTGTTTGTGTTCTTTTATTCATTTAACTTGAGCCGGACAAATGAATAAACACGAACACGAGTAGACATATTAGGTCCAGCAGTGTAGATTTTCATATATATTAAACATCCTTATCCGGTCCGAAAGATAGTCAAGATAACATCGCTAAGATTTCAATTAACTTGTTAATGTTCGTTTATATCCCAGTTTGCTTGTTTTTATTTTGTATTTATATTTGGTACGTCAATTACATCATATTCTGCTTGTTTTCGTTTTCTATTTATTTTGTCATGCTTAACGGTTGACTTTGTTTGCTGTTTAGACCATGCTGATATTGTGACACTACGTTGGTATTCGCTTCGCATTGGCACCTACGAGAATTTGCAACAGCTAATATTCTTCATATACGTTTGGTTTTCCAATGGTTTATGTACTCAAAATCTTATTTTCGTTTTGTATTTACAATGGTTATGTGTTGTGTAAGTTTTTTTGTTCGATGGTGACGTCAACATCATGTTTTGCGTATGCATTGGTTTGACACTTCAGACTCTTAATGTGACAATTTGCATTGCATCATACTAGAACTCCGTCGACAAGACCACAATCTGTTTCTCACTGGTCAGCGACAATAATTATCATATATATATATTTCTTTTTTTTTTTTTTTTTTTATGCTTTAGTAGGAGCTAAAGAAACAACAGACAAATTACATTTGTGCAGATCAAATAAGTATATACAGTTTGCGTACCCATTCGCGCTAATTTGGCCAAATAATTCTAGTCATATGATGTAAGAATGCAAAAAATAAAAAATAAAAAAATAAAAATAAAAAATCTCGTGTAATTCGTATTCCATAGAGATTGCAAATCAAAGCAAACCTTTATCTCTGTATAGTAATCAAAAGCCATCTAACGAGCGGTATTTCATATTGTGCGAGCATGCTTTAAAATCAAATGGTCATAGACTCAAAGCATCAGATGAACTTGTGATTTAAAAAATTTTTAGGCAAAATTGCATATATATCTCTCCCAAAGTGAATAATTGCATATATATACCCTTTGTACAAGTTTTTTATGCATATAATACAATGATTTTTATGCATGTTTTGGATATATATGCAATTATGCATTTTCAGAAGAATATATATGCAAAAACCTCTAAATTTTAAGAAATATTTAGTTGTTTTTAAAGAGATTCATACGGGAGTTTGTCCACTACATTAAAACATTCTCTCAAAGCATCAGATAACTCGTTTGATCTAGGTTCACAAGCAATCTTAAAATTATTAACAAGATGTTAAGTGGATTCGATCTGTATCTAAATCACATTTAACAAACATTACTTGCCACAAATAGGGCAAAATCCTTAAAAATACATCATACTTGGCACAAATATTACTTTCGTGTACTGAACAATTTTTTTTTCCTTATATGGGTACTGAACTTTGTCTTTTTGATGTACTTTGTGACGTTTTTGCCCCTCAAATTATTAAAAATCCATGGGCGAAAATGTCACAAAGTACATTAAAAATACCAAAAAATAAAAGTTCAGTATTCATATAAGGAAAAAAATTTGTTCAGTGTACGAAAATAACATTTGTGGCAAGCATAGTACTTTAATAAGTATTTTGCCCTTTATAAATATATTTGACGAATTAAATGAGGTTCTATCATACTGTAATAAATCTTTCTAAATAAAACTACATTAAACTAAATCACTATAATTCTTCAAGATTTGATATACGTAGTACAACAATATACATAATTTATACTTAAAAAGCACGTTTGATTATCTTGGTTTTATAAAAGTGCACGAGGTGAGTTATTTTATATATCAATTTTTTTTTCTACATACCAAGGGACTTATCCTTACAATTCATCTAAAAAGAAATCAATAATTGAGATTAAAAGCATTTTAATATTTCACCAACTTTTTATAATTTAAATATCTTTTAAACCGTTAATCGTTAAGCGAAAATAATTACACCGTCACGACGAGCATTTAATTATCTTTCTATAGACGGGCACTTTAATATACTTTTGACAAAAAAAAAAAAATCGTTTTTTTCACGTTTTTTTTTCGTTACCGAAAAAATCACATGTGATATGTTATATCACATGTGATATGTAATATCACATGTGATATTAGTGTAATATCAACATGAAAAAAATGAAAAAAAAAAATTGTCAAAAATATATCAAAATGCCTATCTATATAAAGATAATTAAATGCTCGTAGTAACGGTATATTTTTTTTCGCTTAACGATTAACGGTTTGAAAGATATTAATATCAGAAGAAAAAATAAATAAATAAAAAAAAAGATGAAAATGGGTTTTTTTAATTGTTGGGATTAATCTCATCCATTATATTAAATAAAGATGAAATGTAGAGATTAGTCCCTTAGTATATAAAAAAAGTTTGGTCCTCAAATAATTTTAAATCAAAATTTACAACTTATAAAACTTATACTCCATAACAAATTAGTATGAGAAACAAAACTTATATTTAAGAGATAATAATAACGTCTTTCAAAATAACAATAACAATAACAATAATAATAATAACCTAAATTCTTATCGTATGCTGAGGACTATGGATGATGGTGGACCGCCGCCTGTGGTGCCATCACACGAGAAACCCCATAGCGAAGACTCACCACCACGTGCGGTGTTGAGGTTCTTGCTCCTTTTTAGTGGTGAGACCACCGAACAAATTCCAAGAATAAAACAAACGGACACATTTGTGAGACCCCCAACGTTCCAAATGTAACTATATTTTGAAATTTGAACTTCATAATCCTACTTCCAACATTCACATTTCCTCTCCAAGATAAGAAATATTCCTTTAGCATATTCTTTATTCCTTTGACATATTCTCTTTTATCTCGGCTATGTTTGGCACAAAGCTTTTTGGAGCTTTTTTGGGTAATGAGCGGTGAACAATGAGCTTTTTTATTTTTAGTGTTCATTTGGCATGAGAGCTGTGGGCTTTGCTATTTTTTAGGAAATCTCATTTTCCCAATGCTTCTTTATGAAGCTGTGAGCTTTTTTGGCTACTCCTCACAGCTACTGCTCACAGCTCACTGCTCCTGCTCACAGCTATTTTTGCCAAATATAGCCCTCATGCATGCCAACTCACCTCTTATCCTCATATGGAATATTTTTGGCATATTCTTTCCTCCCAAACTATGCCAACTCACCTATCCTAAACATGGTTAGACTCTAACCTTATCCAACATTTGAATTTGAATTTCAAATGAACACTCTCATCCCTCATATCCATATGGAATATTCTTCGTATATTCTTCCTCTTAACCTAAGCCAACTCACTTAAACTAACCATGGTTATCTTCTAACCTAGCTTCTCTCATACACTTCTTTCTCTCTCTCACACACAAATTGAATTTCAAATTCAAATCTTCCCTATCTCTCTATCACAACATCCACATTTTCTTTTATAAAAAAGGAATATTCCATTACATATTCTTTCTCTCTTATCTATGTCATGTGAGAAATACTCAAACTACCATTATCTAATGATCCCTTCTCTCTTTCTCTTTTTGGTAATTGAATATTTGAATTTACCTAAACACTTCACAAAATGATTTTTTTATCAAATGGCTATTGGAGTTGGTTGACCTTGAGGATTAATAATGGAAATGTCTAATGTGCGAAGTACAATTGGGGGTTTACTAAGGTTGGGTAGTTAAAAGACCATGTTGATGCAAATAATGTCTAAAAACATTATTTCTATCTTTCGATATCTCTACGTTTTGATGATAACAAAATATAAAAACACTTTACGTAAAAATTAATATAAACAAGTTTTTAGTCGAATTATCCTGTTTCTACGTAAATCACTCTAGGTAAGAGCAAACAAATTTACAACTTGACAAATGATTAAAGAAGTGAATTTGTGTTACAAATTATTTTTTAATTATAAAGAAATTTTTTAATGTGAAAATAAGTTTAAAATTTATAACAGCTAATTCCCCCCACCCCCAATCAGCTCCAAACTTCCCCAAATAAACCTTCACCACTAAAAACAAAAATTGGAGCGTCCTTGTCTGGCACGGCACCACTAAATTTAGTGGTACCGTGTAAACTTTAGTAATACAGTCCCCTCGAAATGGTCAAATTTCTCCTTGCCTATAAATACCTGTTCATTCCACATATTTTAGGCATCCTTTACACACACAACTTTATATGATAAAACCACTTATCACCTAAACCTTCTTTGATCATTTAGTTAGTTTATTTTTGTTTCAAAGAGTGATCTTTTCATCCAACCTATCAAGTGATCACCATAATTCCTCTACTAGTCAAGAGAAGAACACCAAGTATCAAGAAGATACAAAGTGTTAAGAGACTTTGTGTAGTGCATTTGCATTAATTGTTAGTTAACTTGATATACAACAAGTGTCGTAGTCTTGTTTAAGTCTTATTGTGTTGATCATTGTGATCTTGTTGAGATCTTGGAGATCTCTTGTAGCTAGTGTGATAGTGTGTTGATTAAGTGGATCAAGAGTAGAGTGTGTTGATTGTGAGGATCGTGTAAGGATCGGGTAGATCGTGTAAGGATTGTGTTGATCGTGTGAGAAGTTAGGATCTTATGGATCATGTGAGGTTGGTTCTAGCTAGATTAGTACTCGACATTTAGCTCAGTGTCGAAAATCGTGATAAGTGACGTGTACGATTTTCTCTGCCTGAAGGGAGCTTTGTTGACATAGTGCTTAGAACTCTCGAGTTGGGTACTCGGAGAGTAGAGTAGGGCGAAGAAGAGCTTCGTGAACGAACCACTATAAATCTCTTTTTCTCGGTTTGATCTTTCCATCTCATCTCTATATATTTAATACTTATATTAGTTAGTGTAATGTTAAGTTCATATTGGTGTTGATTGATTTCATAAAATAGTTGAATCAAAGTTTTTCAAAGAAACTTTCTTAATAAAGAAAAATATATCGGTAAAACTATTCACCCCCCCCCCCCCTTCTAGTTTTCCACATACCAAAATCCCAAAGAAAATACTTCAGGGGTTCTGGCACGCTGCTGGCACTCCGACACCTCAGCCAGCGCGCTAGCCTTGGAAATATTTTCCCACTTTGAGATTTTGGCCTAGAAATACCCACCCTCGGCTCTTGTGTTACTCACATCTTGCCAAACATTCTTTCTCTCTAATTTCTTTTCTCTATACCCTCTAAGTATACATCTTGTGTTCTTAATATTTCACTTATCATCTTTGAAAGATCACATATCTTGCAAGGGAAGAATCATAAGAACCGAATCCAATCTTGTGATTGTGTCGAAGGTCATCTTACCTATACCCTTTATATTAGAATCGATTCACTAGGTTAGGTTAGGTCTTGATTCAAAGAAACAAAATTCTACCATTCGATTTGGTTGTAAGGGAATTTTTGTGTCTTGGTGACCAAGCCTAGATCGGTTGAGATCAAGTTGGGGTTTGATACTTTCGGTGGGAAGTCTTAGTTATCTTTGTAGTAAGTCGAATAACGAGATTCTTTAGGTTGATTTCCGAGGAGGGAATACTATTGGAGTAACTCTTCTTTGTGAGCGCCGATCTTAGTGTATATCGGTTGAGTGAAGTTGTAATGGTTTGTAATCCACCGAAAGGATTATACTTAGTGAATAGTATCGTGTCGTGGATTCGCAACTAACGTACGGATAGTATAAACCCCCATCCCGAACCAGTAGATATCGTAGTGTCTCTTTACATGCTTTATATACTTTAGTTATAATTGTGGTTGTGATTATTTTTGTAAAACCACGTGGTGATCTTTGAGGCTTGAAGTCAATAAACTTCGAAGAAGCCGAAAAGACCGTATCCACCCTCCCTCTACGGTTTTACACGTAGAGAAATCGTAAAAAATAAATAATGTTTTTATACATTATTTGTATTAACATATTGCATTGTGCAATGGTTGGGTTCGTACATCAAAAGATAGCGGCCAAGGTAATACGAAGAAAATAAATGGGTTTGGGTGGAGGTTTTAGGTTACCTTGAGAACAATAGTATCTGGTGTTTGAAGTTATAATTTGTTAAACAAGAAATGGAAGGGTTTGCGTCCTAAAGTGGCTTAATTTTTTGGAGTGTACGATAATGTCCATCAAAGGATGCAAAGTGGGGACGGAGCCGAGGATTACACCCAACAGGCACTTGTCGAATATCGTGCTGAGTATGTGTTAGCGGATTATATTATGGCCTGTTAGTGCATTGGTTTATTATTGTACTTAGGCCTATTGAAGTGTTATTTATACACAATATTGTACCACATATTGATTAATGAATGATAACCATTTGGACCGCATATTGTACCACAATGTTGGTTATTGATGTTTTGTGCAACATAAAGTTTCTCAACTATGATGAGGGTGGGAGGTGGTGGAGGGTTATCACCATTCATCATTATTATGCTGGTAGAGTAGATGATAAGCGGCAATAATGAGGGAGGATGGAAGAAAATTTCTTTGGAGATTAGGGTTTAGGACCGACTAGTTTGGCCTGATACCATGTAATCGGTTAACATTCATTAATCAATATGTGGTACAGTATTGTGTATAAATAGCACTACAATGGGCCTAAGTACAATATGTAGAACCGTAGAGGGGGTGAATACGGTCTTTTCGGCTTCTTCAAAGTTTAAAGACTTTAAGCCTCAAAGATCAACAAGTGGTTGTACAAGAATCCAACAACCACAAACACAACCAAAGTATATAAAGTAAGTATAGAGACACCACGATATATACTCGTTCGGGATGGGGGTTTATACCATCCGTACATCCAGTTTCGAATCCACGACACCGATACTATTACACTAGTATAATCCTTTCAGTAGACTACAAACCATTACAATTCACTCCACCAATATTCCCTAATATCGATGCTCATAAAGAAGGAGTTACTCGTACAGTATTCCGCCCTCGGAAACCACCCAATAGAATCTCGCGATTCGACTTCACCTAAGGGTCACCAAGACCACTACCAAGATTCCCACAGGAAGTATCAAACCCCAACTAGATCCCAATGATCTAGGATTGGTCACCAAGACACAAGACTTCCCTTACAAATAATTGAATGAATGAATGTTTTATCAACAAAGCTCTAACCTAACCTAAAGACTCAATTGCAATAGAAAGGGTATAAGATAAGTTGACCCTCGACACAATCACAAGAGTGGATTAAGTTCTTGTGATTCTTCCCTTGCAAGGAGATGTGTTCTTTCAAAGATGTTAGTGTTTTTAACTAAGAACACAAGAGATAGAATTAGAGGATTAGTGAGAAAGAATGTAGAGAGAAAGAGTAATGGCAAGGGGTGAGGAATACAAGAGGCAAGGGGGTATTTATAGTCCAAGACCCAAACTTGGGAATATTTTACCGAGGCAGGCGCGTCGCCCACGCGTCAACGGGCGGGTGGCGCGCCAGGCCCAATGAAAATTCCCAAGTGTTGGGTGTTAGTCTTGTAAATACCTACCTTTGCTAAACCCCCAATTTTACTTCACACACTAAACCTTATCATTAATCAATCTAAGGTTTACCAACTCAAATAGCCAATTTGGAAAAGGTTTTGGGAAGTGTTTATTAGAAAACCAATTATCAAAGAGAGAAAGAATATGCCATAGGATATTCCTCTAAAGGGAAGAGTGTGAGAGGCTAGGTTAAGAGGTAACCATGGTTAGGTTTAGAAGTGTAGAGAATAAACCATGGTTAGGTCAAAGGGTGTATCCAAGGGAATGTTCCATCCTTGGTGTAGTTAAGAGTTTACCAGAGTTAGGTTAGAAGAGAGTGTAGAGAGTAAACCATGGTTAGGTTAAAGGGTATATCCAAGGGAATATTTCATCCTTGGTGTGGTTAAGAATTAACCAACGTTATGTGTAGAGAACTAACCATAGTTAGGTTAGAAGAACCATGGTTTGGTTAAAAGAGCATATCCAAGGGAATATTTCTTCCTTGGAGAGAAAGTGTGGATGTTGGTGAAAGGATGTGAAAGGGTGTAAGGAGTGTAAGAGTTGGATTGTGTGTGTTTAAGAGAAGTGTGTAAGGGAATACGTAAGTGTGGATGTGATGGGGAGCCTAGTGTGTGTAGAAGGTGAAATGGTTGTGAGTAGTGTGTGTATTTTGAAAATAAAGTTTGTTGGAGGTGGAAGAATGTGTAAGAGAATATGTAAGAGTTGGATGTGATGGGGAGCCTAGTGTGTGTAGAGAATGGGATGGTTATGAGTAGTGTGTGTAAATTTGAATGTAAAGGTATTGGGAGTATAAGGTATGTGTTGTAAGGATGGGATGTGTATAGAGGGTGAGTTGTATGTGTAAGGTATGTGTAAGAGAGATTGGATGGGGAGCCTTGTGTGTGTGAAGAGAGGTGTGTGAATTTTGAAAATAAAGGTATGTGTAGAAAAGAGTGTACGTATGTATAGGGAAGAGTATGTATTGGTGTATGAGAAAGGTGTATTGGTTTTGTATAAATTGGGGAATCTTGTGTGGGAGAGTGTGAGAGTCAAAAGGTATGTGAGTGTGTAAGAGGTGTAAGGGAATATGTAAGAAGATGTTGGGTTGTTTGGAGACTTTGCCCCTTGTGCTTAAGGAGGTGATTAAGATGAGATTAAGAAGTAATCTAATTGTCATTAAGGAGAAAAGGTTTAGACAATTAAGATTACAAGTTGAGAAAATCATAGGTTACTTATAAGTTCAAGTAACACAACGTCGAGAATCTATAGTTTCATAACTCGTGACTTTCCACGACTCGACGTACTCAACTAACACCTTGGTACAAACAAGCCAAGTGTTTTGCCTTGATGTAAAGCATAACCCAAGTGGGAAAGGATGTGTTTACGCAAAGTGACATTTGACTTAGTTTGACCAATAAGGGAGTAAACCCGTTACATGATTAGAGAAGTCGTAAGCACGGAATATGAGCATATGGATGCTTTCACATGATGTTACGTGAAATATATAAGCTCCCTAAGTTTAGAAAAGCCTTGGCTAAAGGCAAGAGTTGGAAAGCATGAGTTGGTGATTTCCCGTAAGCGGGTGTTTCAAAATTTGGATCTCTCTAATCCCGAAACTCATTTCGAGTGTTCTCAATTAAGCACATAGCATATTCATACCTGTATTGAAAGATCCACATTTGTCAGGTAAGGGGAAAGCCGACTTTCAAAGTTCATCCCGACAACATCAATAGCCTGGCGCGTCGCCCACGTGTTGACGCGCAGGCATCGCGCCAGCAACAGATATTGAGTCGGGAGAACTTTGGCTAACATTTTTTATTTTATGTGTTTCAATGGTTTATTTGTCATCATTAAAACATAAGGATATCTTGATAATGTTGCCTCAACAATATCCTCGTTTTTGATGATGATAAATGAAAAACAAAAGCAAATAAAATTACAAAACGTAGCGAAGACAAAGCGCGCCTTTGGTGTAGCTTGCGTCTTGACCTTTTCTTGTAATTTGGTGAAGCCATTGTACTTGAATTGGTCTTCACGGCACTTGCTTTCTTTCTCCCCCTTTTGTCGAATCAAAAAGGCGGGACTACAATTCAAGCCAGGTTACGAAATTGGGCCTTAGGGATAGAAAGTAGGTTGTATATGCACCCAAACTTGCTCCCCCTTGAACATAGCTCCCCCTAGATCGTTGCTCCCCCTTGTTTCAAGGCGGGGATCCATGGGTCAAGAGCCTCACCTTTGCGGTGGCCTAGCTACACAAAAACATACACAACAAGCAACAAACAAACAATCCACACATGTGGAAGTCCAAAATGGGTTAGATAACTATTTGGATACTTGCAACATGGGTTAGTCTAAGTATAACATCACATATATTTGCAAAAAATACATCATAACCTACGCATGTAATACATATTCAAAGCATTATATCCCAGATGTTGATAATATCGTCACATAGTCGTTCATAGAATGGATCTATCAATCATGCATAAGCATATCACTTACTCAAGTGAAGATAACAAATTTTCAAATCAAAGCACATAGTTTCACATATAAACACTTTAAGAGTGTAAAATAAGACCTAAGCACAAGTTACTTCCTAGTAACAAGCCAAGGTATTAGGAAATTCCTAAGTGAGTGAATAACACCGTGTATTACCCTCTTCCTAGATTAATACAATCTTGCAAAGAAAATGCCTATTTGATGTAAAGGTAACCTCAAAGACGACAACATATCATACTTCTTAGAAATCAAATTAGTCTTAACCCATACAATATTTTTCACATAATTCCTTAGCACTTTGATTAACCAAACTTTTAAGAGTTTTGAAAAGAGCAAGCAAGCATAATCTTTCTAAACACTCTAAGTGACTCAACATCCTATGTTCCATATCAACCATGAACAATCTTTTCTATGACTCAAATGTGCAATTGGGATTTTGGGAAATGTTATGAAAAATCCAAAGTATTCCTAACTTGTGACCTAAGGGTTCGTTTATTCATCTCTCCTAATACTCATTTTATCGGATTTCCCTTGGCTTTCTTAATTGTCTCAGAATTTCCTTATTATGCACCATGTATGCCATACTAGTTTTGAGAGTATCCTAAAAACACACTTTCGTAAGACTTTGTGTCGAACTTGGTGATATAATCCTTTGTCTTGAGTATGAAACAATTACCATTTAATTTCGTGAGGTACTCTAGTGATGGTGTCCTACTTCTAAGTATTTCATAGGACATTTTGGTTAAGTATGTTCCCTAGATTAAAGTGTAACATGTGGTATCTAAGACATGACACCAAAACTTTTTCTAAATGGATTGCTTGGCTATATGCATGACATATCTCTTGTAAATTCTTATCCTTCCTTTGGACAACCTCATTGGTGTGACCAGGACTAATGTCTGAGAAATTATGTGAGATTCCATGTTGTTAGCAAAATTCTCAAATTGCACCCTATGTTCAAATTTATTACCATGATTAGATTGAATCAAAGCTCAAGTAGGTTTTTCTAATCTTCTTCCTAAGATCCTAAACTTGTCTAGAGCATCTTCCTTATCACCTAGAATAGAGTCCATATATAATGTGAATAGTCATTAATAGTCATTAAAGTATAGAAGTTGCCTCCGTAACTTCGAATATGTAATGAACCAAACAAATCGATATGAGGTAATTCTAAGACTCTATTGGTCGAAATCGTGTTACTAATCCTATTGGTTGCAAGATCTTGTTTGTCTAAGTGATACGTAAATGTGCACCTAGTGTCTAATTAACTATAATATTTAAAGGTGAGCACATGGGCAACTATCTTTGACAAATATCCAAGCAATTAGCATGTTAGCAAATATGCACGAAATCAACTATCATCATAGTTAGTAGGCATATAAGCAAATAGCATCAAAACATATTTCTCATGTAAGCATATTACTCATGCAACTACTAAGCATACATCATTTAGAAAATAATCATTGTAAGTAAGCATATAACCACATAGGTCTAACCTATCATCAATTACAACAAGTAATCATAACATATTGCTAAGCATACCATTTCAATCATAAGTAGCAAAAGACACATAATCACATACAAGCATTCACTAGTAGGCATATAATCATCTATAAAAAAATCACTCAAGTATGTCATGTAACTATCTATATGAAGTCTAGAATAATATCCTTAAAGTTTGGTAAGTTAATGCTTGTGATATTTCCTTTTAGATCCTTGATCATCACTTTTTCATGATTCTATTATAAACAATATAGAACCTACATCTCATCATACATGAACCAATAGCAAGTATTTCATGCAAGACATCCCAAGAAAGTAGTTGTTTGTGTGTAGAAATCAAGTGTATATTTTATTATTGAATACGCAAATTAGATCCTATAAACCATCACACATTGCATAGAAAGTCAATATACCATGCATTATAAATCTCCGGTTTATAGTTTGTTGTGTAGTGTGTCGACATTGGTAATCCTTGTTTGTCACTTGCATTGACAAAAATAAGTTTCTACGATTTCGGATGAAATACTTAGTTTATCAAGTCTATTCATTGGGTATTTTAGTTTGATATGCAATACCATATCGAATTCAATCCATGTGAATTCTCTTCAACTACTTAAGTAGTTTGTATGTTTATATAAAATCCTTTCTTTTCTTTTCTACCTTAAGACACATAGCATGCAATTTTTACATAAATTGAACAAGTAGAGGTAGATATAGAATCTTCAACACAAGAGTGAGTTGTGATCCAAAATTTTATCTAGTCTTGGTAATTCGACACAAAAGACTTTCAATCCTAGCAAGTGTAGTAGGATGTTTTGTGTCAAACTTTCTTGTTCATAACACATAGTATAGACATGTAGAATCTAGGATAGTATCAATCATTGTTTGAATAATTAATTGATAGATATATTTCTTCTCGGAAAACACTTGTTTGTATTTCCTTCCATGCCTTCACAGAAGTCCTAGTCACATAAGCACATAATCTTTAAGAGCACTCAAAAGGACCTTGCAAAATGACCAATTTAACTAATTTATCTTCAGGGGTTGATCTCCTATGGTGCATGTCAACCATGTACTCCCAAAACTAAACACAAGAAATTTGGAGTTTTGAAATGTCATGCTAAAATCTTAATCTTGTTTAGTCTCTGACCCAAGTGTTCTCCTATTTAAGACGCCAATTACTTGTTCCATGGAATCACGTTTAACCTTTTTGACACTCTTAGGAAAGCCTTCTTCCGAGACATTAATTTCTAATGTGGGTGACGTATTCCTATTTCTAATTATTTGTTAGCGTGTTCTATGTTTAAAAAGGCTTAATAAGGTTCCAATGGAGTATGGAAAACAAGTTTTAGAGATTATGGACGCAAGACGAAAGTTTTTCAAAAAATTAGCAAAAACTAAACAGTGTCTGGCACGTCGCCGGCGCATTAATGCGTGACCAACGCGCCAGGTATTGTCTCCAAAATACTCAAAACATGTAGATCTCCTTTTTCTCTTTCCGTGGCCTTTTAAATCAACTAAATCGGAGTTCAGATGAAGAAATTATGATCAAAATACTAAAGCAACTTCTAAAACTTAATTTCTTCATTTGGATTTAGTTGTTAATTGTTTTTATGTGTTCTTAGAGATTTAAGACTTAGACTATGATGTGTTCAAGTTATGAATTATGCAAGCACATAAATATATTTCCTAAGCACATAGCATGCAAGTTTAATTCGACTTTATGTTAATCACCTTTAGTTTTCTTAAGTTCTCTTAGCATCAAACAAGTTCACATAGCATTTTTAACAACTAACATATGAAACACTTAAAGATTCATAATCACAAAGGAAAACTTATCTCGATTTTAATGGATGACTTTTGTTTCATGACCACTAGATAAAAATCCACCATTGATGTTTAGACTACGGATGACCTTTCCTCAAAGTTAACTTATGTACATCATTATGCCCCCAATGAAGTAAATAATCTTCTACTACAATGATGCACTTGGAACAACCACTTTTGACAATCTAATAGGTAGAACAAACATATAACTCAAAAAATTGGTCCCTAATGTTTGTTTGGTCCATTGTGGTTAGTATAAAACATTCCTAAGTTGAACATCCTTGGGTCTTGAAGTAGGACACTAAGTGTTTCAAGACCATACGTTGAGAACATAGACCAATGATTATTTTGAAAATTACTTTGGTGTTGAAGACTTGTCCTAATGTTTTGATAAATGTTTGGTCTAAAATATCTTTGGTTTGGGTAGGAGTTGTCTCTCCTTTGAGATGAGTTATATGGTTGACGATGTGATGACCTCCGGTTGTTGATAGAACCTTTTCTCTTTTGAAATGAAGGTCGTTTGGATAAGTTAGGTTTGTTTTGAAATGGACGTCTTTGGTTGTATGAAGTTGAAGGTCTCAAATTGAGTGTTGGTAGAAGTGGTCTTTGGTCAACTCTTGTTTTAGTGTACCCAAGTTCATTACTTGAAACCGGTTTGTAAAATTGTCTTGTGGTTTCATGTTTTTTAATGGGTGCTTGAGTACCAGGAGTGTTTGAAGAACGACTTTGAAGAAGATTTTGACTTTACATGTTTAATTTCTTTTACAAACATGATTGGTTTACTTTGATCCGTTAGAATAGTTTCATGAAATTTTGAAATTCCAAGACCTTCCTTATCTTGGGACAATATTTGTTGACACAACATATTATCTAAAGTGACACTACTCTTTTTGAATTTTGAAAAACTTAGAGCTTCATCTTGAAGGTTAAACAAGTTGTTTTACAAAGAGTCAACCTCATGCATAAGTTTTTCACAACTTAAGCAAGATTCAACCACCTCTTCGGTTTTTGCAAGTTTTATTGTCTCAACTTCAAGTTCAAGCTCCTTTGCTCTATTAGCAAGTTCATTTGTTTCTTGTTGCAAAATACGTTTTTCTCTAAGTAAAGCTTTTATCTCTTTAATCCAATTATTATTCATTTCTAAGAGTTCAAAATTATCATTTTGTAAATCATGAATATTTAAATATTTATTTAAGTAAGAATGGTTTAGATGTACCTCTTGAGATCCGAATGCCATGAGACATGACTCGTTCCTTTCTTCATGATCACCTTCATCACTATCGCTCCATGTGACTTAACAAAATGTCTTCGGATCTTTCTTGTTGGAGTATCCATAACCACTTGTTTTACCCTTCAATGACATAAGGTTCTCTTGAGCCATAGATCTAATACTCAACTTTTTCAAAAATTGATTTTAGGGTTTCAAATTAAAAAAAAAAAAAAAAAAAAGAAGTTTCACTTTAAAACGCCTTCACGGGAAGGTTTTAACGCTTGAAAACTTGAGTATCCCGCTCTGATACCAATTGTAGTACCGTAGAGGGGGGGGGGGGGTGAATACGGTCTTTTCGGCTTCTTCAAAGTTTAAATACTTTAAGCCTTAAAGATCAACAAGTGGTTGTACAAGAATCCAACAACTAAAAACACAACCAAAGTATATAAAGCAAGTATAGAGACACCACGATATATACTGGTTCGGGATGGGGGTTTATACCATCCGTACGGCATTCCGCTCACAAAGAAGGAGTTACTCCCACGGTATTCCGCCCCTGAAAACCAACCAAAAGAATCTCGCAAATCGACTTCACCTAAGGGTCACCAAGACCACTACCAAGACTTCCCACCGGAAGTATCAAACCCCAACTAGATCCCCAATTATCTAGGCTTGGTCACCAAGACACAAGATTTCCCTTACAAATAAATGAATGAATGAATGTTTTATCAACCAAGCTCTAACCTAACCTAGAGACTCGATTGTAATAGAAAGGGTATAAGATAAGAAGACCCTCGACACAATCACAAGAGTGGATTAAGTTCTTGTGATTCTTCCCTTGCAAGGAGATGTGTTCTTTCAAAGATGTTAGTGTCTTTAACTAAGAACACAAGAGATAGAATTAGAGGATTAGAGAGAAAGAATGTAGAGAGAAAGAGTAATGGCAAGGGGTGAGGAATACAAGAGGCAAGGGGGTATTTATATACCAAGACCTAAACTTGGGAATATTTTACCGAGGCAGGCGCGTCGCCCACGCGTCAAAGCGCGGGTGGCGCGCCAGGCCAGTGAAAATTCCCGAGTGTTGGGTGTTGGTCTTGTAAATACCTACCATGCTAAACCCCCAATTGTACTTCACACACTAAACCTTATCATTAATCAATCTAAGGTTTACCAACTCAAATAGCCAATTTGGAAAATGTTTATTAGAAAACCAATTATCAAAGATAGAAAAAAAGAAGAGATAATTGGGTAGGGGTAGAATGGGTATTCCTCATATGGCATAGAAAAGAGAGAAGGAATATGCCATAAGATATTCCTCTAAAGGGAAGAGTGTGAGAGGCTAGGTTAAGAAGTAACCATGGTTAGGTTTAGAAGTGTAGAGAATAAACCATGGTTAGGTCAAAGGTGTATCCAAGGGAATGTTCCATCCTTGGTGTAGTTAAGAGTTAACCGTAGTTAGGTTAGAAGAGAGTGTAGAGAGTAAACCATGGTTAGGTTAAAGGTTATATCCAAGGGAATATACCGTCATTGGTGTGGTTAAGAGTTAACCAAGGTTAAGTGTTGAGAACTAACCATAGTTAGGTTAGAAGAACCATGGTTTGGTTAAAAGATCATATCCAAGGGAATATTCATTCCTTGGAGAGAAAGTGTGGATGTTGGTGAAAGGATGTGAAAGGGTGTAAGGAATGTAAGAGTTGGATTGTGTGTGTGTAAGAGAAGTGTGTAAGGGAATATGTAAGTGTGGATGTGATGGGGAGCCTAGTGTGTGTAGAAGGTGAAATGGTTGTGAGTAGTGTGTGTATTTTGAAAATAAAGTTTGTTGGAGGTGTAAGAATGTGAAAGAGAATATGTAAGAGTTGGATGTGATGGGGAGCCTAGTGTGTGTAGAGAAAGGGATGGTTGTGAGTAGTGTGTGTAAATTTGAATGTAAAGGTATTGGGAGTATAAGGTATGTGTTGTAAGGATGGGATGTGTATAGAGGGTGAGTTGTATGTGTAAGGTATGTGTAAGAGAGATTGGATGGGGAGCCTTGTGTGTGTGAAGAGAGGTGTGTGAGTGAAATGTGTGTATTTTGAAAATAAAGGTGTGTGTAGAAAAGAGTATATGTATGTATAGGGAAGAGTATGAAATGGTGTATGAGAAAGTGTACAAACTAGAAGGGGGGTTGAATAGTTTCACCGCTCATTTTATGCTTTCCAAATCGTTTTTCCGTTTTTAGGTCCGGTTATTTTTCTTTTGCAAACATATTGAATTCTACTTGTTATATGATATCTAATTAGTAACTAGGAATGTAAACAAACAAGTAAAGTAAAGAGTAAGGAAAGAACACAACCAAAGAGACGCGGCGATTTATAGTGGTTCATCATGAAGCTCACTCTCCGTCCTACTCCACTCCCCGAGTACCACACTCGAGAGTTATCAATCACTATATCAACACACACCTTGAGGCAGAGCAATCCGTACACATGCTTACACAAGGCTTAACGACACTAAGCATAATGTCGAGTTCTAATCATAGCTAGAAGGCCCACGTGGCCACACTAACAAGCACTCTTGTCCATCTTGAATCTTCACCCGATCCAAATCTTCATTTGTTAGACATACTTGGTTCTTCACCCGAACCAAGCCTTCACACACACGACTCATTTTATTCCTCACCCGAATCAAGTCTTTACATACATATCATACTTGATCATCCCTGATCCAAGTCTTTACATAATGACTCAACAAATCCTAACCTAAACATTAGGACATCACTCTCCTTACAAGAATTACATGAACTAATCTAGTTACAATATTTCTTGGAACTACATCACCATCCAAGCTCACACAAATACAATACTTGGAACTACATCACCATCCAAGTTTATACCCCATCCTCGACTCACACGCAAGTCGAAAAACAATGATATCAATCCTTCCACGTAACACATGTTACGTGTTGTGTGTGGACACCTATAACATTTCGAATCTTCATAGTTGTCGAGAGTTCTTCTCTTGCACTTGACGGAAGAGGAAATCACTTATAAACATATACCGACATATTATAGTGATCAAAGAATAAAAGGAACAAAGACCAGAAAGTTTTATGTGTGTGAAAAGTCTTGTTTCTGAAAGAAAACAGACCAGTATTTATAGTCGACACAAAGGAGCAGATGTTCCCTTAAATAGGCGATGGTCCTTTATCACTAAGGGACTGTCGACCCCTTTACGGGACCGCCCCGACAAACGCTCCCATTTTTGTCCAGACGTGGTGAAAAACTATCTGGTGCAGGTTGGAGGGAAAAGTGGCTGTTGTAATGTTTGAATTTGAATTTATTTTCTTAATAAAACATTTCTTTAAAAACACAAAAATACTTTTGTGAAAATGTTTTGTCAAACTTAAAAATGTAAGTTTAGGTTAAAATAAAAGTCTTTGATCACTTAACTAATGACGGTATAAAGTTTTTTTATACCTGAAGTGATGTTGAAGCAGCTACGTAGAAGTAACGAGTTTCCTCGATTAAAAACTTATAAACCGTAACTTTACGTAACATGTCTTTATATTTTGTGATTATCAAAACACGAGAAGACCGAATAATGCGAATAACGTTTTTGAAATTATTTGTATTAACAATCTCCCCTTTTTGATGATTACAAAATATAAACTCATTTTAAGTAAAATTAAGCGTTGATAAATTTTTAATGAGTTTTCCCGTTACTTCTCCCCCTTTTTGTAGAATCAAAAAGGTGTGTCGTGGTTGTTGAGGAGAGAAGACACGAGCATCCTTGAATGATAATCGTTGGAGTGACTAACGAAACACAAGCTCCCCCTAGCTAAGTGCTCCCCCTTAATGAGGGCACCGGGCAATCGAGCTATGGTGATGTGCTACAAAACAGAGTTAGAACAAAGCACATGAATGCATATATAGAATATGATAAGGATGTGAAATCAATTATGTAGTGAAGAAATCTGAAAGAAAAACACAGGGTAGAGTTTTAATTCTGAGCACTACTGGGGACGGTCCCTTACGTAGGGGGACGGTCCCTTATTGATTAGGGGACTGCCAACACAATAAAGGACCACCACCAGTTGGTGTTCAGGTTGGCTAAAGTGTTGTGTTTTAAGTAACTTCTCATTTTTAAGGTTAGATAGTTTTAGTCCATTTTCATGTTTAACAATGACTAATGTTACAACACATTATCATATCTAAAACATAATCATCCATTCATTCCTTCAAGAGAGTTATACAATTACTAACATAAAAATTTCACAACAAACACATCATGGAAACAACAACATCAATCATAAACTACTACAACACATTAACTCCCATTGCATGTTTGGTCCAAAGCACAACTTCCATTTGATTATTTGTAACTAGATTTTTGAGAATACCTAGTCGGAGGGTGGAATTGATGATGGAGAGGATGAAGGTGGAGCTGAAGGAGTTGCCGATGATGGCATGGAAGCAAGAGGAGTTGGTTGCACATTTTGTTGAGCAAGGAGATACTCAATGTGACCAAACATGACATGAAGTTCATCTCGAAGAGAGTGAATGAGATGAAAGTTGTGGTAAAAACAAGCACACCCCACAGTGTGGTTGTTAGCAAAATAGTAGGGAATAGGGTTACCAAGATTTGGAGATGATGGTGGAGTGAGAGGATTGTTCTCCAAAGGCCCATTTGGTGATGTTGTGGTATGATTAGATAAGTTTGTTGGAGGAGGATGTTGGTTTCTTGGAGATGAGATAGAATGAGTGGGAACTGATGGTTGATTACTCACAAATGGAGTGTAAGCACCCGAACTAGATTAGGTGAGCAAGGGTGACAAGTTTTTGGCAAATAATAAGAAAGGTGATGTGATTGTCTTTGAGCTAGAGGATGTCTTAGAAGAGGAGTGATATGTTCCATTGGTGGATGGTGTTTTGAGTGGTGCACTAGGTGCTTGAGGTGATGATGGTGGTGACTTAGGAGATGGAGTGGTGTCGTAGAGTGTGAGGTCAATGAAATTTGTTTGAGGCCGAATGATTTTGAGCTTAGGCCTTTTGCTTGATTGTTGTGTTGTGGGTTCTTTGTTTGTTGTTGACAAGGAAGTTGAAATTGTAGATGATGAAGTTGATTTGAAGGATGATTGTGATGAGGTTGGCTTAAATAATCAAGCATGGTTGTGATTTGGGCAAAGCATGCATTAGGAGTTTTTAAGCACTTCAAATTGTTTAACTAAACATGGTAAGGTGGTGATAAACATGCAATAGGTTTAGGATTGCAGGAATGAAGAAAATAGTGCAAAAATCCGTGATCCCACTCGGACGGTCCTTTAAACATGGGACGGTCCCTTATTACTGGAGGACCGCTGGATTAATAAGGGACCGCCGGCAGTGGGTTCTCAGGTTTTTGTCTAGTTTCTCATTTCTGCAACCTGTATATAACAATACTTATTCAGAGCAATATCAGAACTGAATTACAAGAGAATAGTGTTACATAATCATGCAAATAAAGGGCAGGTTTAAATAAGTATTCAGCAGTCCACAATTATCGAATCCTAATGATACGAATACATAGGTAACATAGCAATTAAGTGCTTTATAACAAATCATCAAGGTACATCCTTGTCAATGATGTTTGTGACAGGTTCTTGTTGCAAGACTTTCTTAGCTCTAGCTTGTTCCTCAATCTTGAGTGTGGGATCATCATAGATGTCATAGTCAACAGATGCCGATGAGATAAAGATAGAGGAGATATGGAGATCATCGATGGGTTCCATGATAGGATCAAAGAGAGAATATTGAGGACCACAGAAATAGGGATGAAAATTCATCATGTGGTGATAAAGACGAGTAAGGAACATCTCGTAAGGTATCAATTTAGTTTGATTCCCCTTGAGATGTACAATTCGCTTAGCGAAGTGATAGGCAAGATTATATGGTTGTTAGGTGTGAAGACAATACATCATGTGAGCACAGCACGCCGGAAGTTGCTCACGAATCCCTTTGAGACCAAGAGTGTTCTCTTTCAGGATGACAGCCCAAGGAATCAGTTCATCATGAACCTCTATCATATGAATTTTTGTTTGATCGAGGTAAGGAAAGTTCCTATTAGTGCGAAGGAGTTTGGTAATTTCACAGGGGCGAGGTATGTAGGAGCAATAGGGACTATTTTCTTCCCTATAGTTGAAAAGTGATTCGAGACACCAATCTTCAGAGTAGGCACATTGCTCATGATTGGGAATATGAAGGATTTAAGCAAATTGATCAAGGTAAGGACAAATTTGAAGTTTCTAATCCAAAACCAAAGTGACAAAGATTGATCCTCGTTACGTACGAGTTCAACTTGTCGGAAGAATTCTAACATAAAGCGGGGACAACTTTTCTCATTAATGTGAAGCAAGCAATCGAATCCTATAGCGCAAAAGGTAGTATTAATATCTATGTCATATGCTAAGGAAGGATCAACGATTCGTCCCTCATGAAAGTGACGAGTCTCAACATTCACATAAGGACGAATATGACTTCCCGGAGTGGTTGGTTCAAGAGAAATTCTAGGAGTATAAGAGTCGGTATTGAGATGATCAAAATCATATATGTGTGACATTATGTTTCCTATGAAAGAAAGAATCACAAGATTATTGTTAGAGTTTTACCTTACTTAGAATTTGTTTTGATTATCACATAAAACTAATGTTTTTGACATGTATTTACCATTGTAAATTATATATATTTTAGAACATCATGTTAGTGATATCTTCCCATGTTGTAAATTATCATATTAGTATCTTGTATACAAGAAAGCATTACAATTAACTTATGATTGTACTAAATAATATCAATATTGATCTATTATTGAGTATAGATTATAATTGTACTTACTTTGAAAAAGTTGTTTAAGATCCCAATTTCAATTTTATAATGACTTCTAATTGTTAATCTTAAAGAAAGAATTAGATGAGTTTGACTTACAATTGATGATAAATATGTAGAAGTAGTTGAAGATCATACGCTTGAACCCTTGGATTAAAATCTTAATGTAATGGATGAAAGCTTGATCATGTTTCTCAGCAGCACATCAGTCAAAGTAGGTGTTGATATGTTTTACAGATATTTATAGAATGAGAGATGTTTTTAGCACAAAAATTCACAGACGGTCCCTTATCAATTAGGGACCGCCAGTCACACGGGGACCATCGCTAGTAGCATTTGGTTTCTGGACGGTTTTCGGTGTTTTGGTTAGTATGAAAAATCTTTAGTTTCAGATGGTTTTAAAACATAACACATTGAGTTTTATGACACGAAAATGACTCAATACGCACGAGTAGGCTAAGGAATGGGTAAGGAGTGGAATCGAGACATAAGAAGAATGAAAGACTCAATACGCTTGATTAAAGAGTGGATTTTGAGTCGAAACAGAAGAAAAGAAAGAATGAGATTTACATGGAGGAAGCTAGAAGTCAATCAAATAAGTTTCAAGAAATGTCATAGACGAGAACTAGAGAGCAAACAAAGAGTGAAGCAAGTGTGCATCGTCTATAGTGATTGATTGACGTTAAATTCATTATAAACAATGGTTGTGGTAAGGCCATTGTTTTTCCAAATAGTTTGCTTGAATCCAAAGAAGGATAAGCATTTAGACATAGTGTCTAAACAATATAAAGCATTTAGCACATAATGGCATACAAAGTTTATCTATCATGCAAGCAAGTAACACCTAATCATATAGTTTCATGGATCATATAGCAAGCAATAAAGTAGCAAGCATAATAGTCAAGATTAGTAATAAGACTTACCTTGGCCTTTAGCTATCCTTATTTGCACATAACCAAAAATTATGTTGTTGGTGATGCTATACTTAGATGATACTCACTTGGCAATTAGGCTTAATGATTAGTAATGCAATCGGCTTAGTGAGATGACCATTAGGTTGTCAACATGCTTAAGGCCCGTAATGTCTTCTTAGCTAGCTATCCACATTGCACATAAAACCGCACATTGTCTTCTTATTAGTCATTGCATCAAATCAAGTAGATTGATACACCAACAAGGTTGCTTAAGAAATTCTTGTCGGCAACATTACCTACAATAAAAGCATTCAAACTAGTAGTATATGATTTCACTTAAATTAAGTGTATTTCTAATATCACATTTTCATCATCTTTGGCTTGAACATTTCTTTGATGAATGTTAAAACTATTTTACCAAGTGCCATTTGCCATTTGACACAAAATTGTTTTATCAAACTATATTTTCGGCAAAGATTCATAAATCAACATTTTTGATTCAAAAATTTCACATAAGTTATTTGTGAAAAACTTATTTGTAAGACTTCCTATTATTGATTATACATCATCAATAGAAATGACATGCCAAAGATTATGATCTATTGATTTCACATAACTTTCAAATTTATTTTTCCAAATGACAAAGTTTTCATTTTCGAAAAATGGTGGCTCATTCAAATGACGCCCTTCTAGATATCATCTTGATTCCATAGATATCGATTCAAGTTTTAAAGTACAATATACTTTAAAGATCTTGATAAACGAAGCTCTAATACTAATTCTAGAAACTAGAAGGGGGGGGGGGGGGTTGAATAGTTTCACCGCTCATTTTATGCTTTACAAAATGTTTTGCCGTTTTTAGGTCCGGTTATTTTTCTTTTGAAAACTTATTGAATTATACTTGTTATGTGATATCTAATTAGCAACTAGGAATGTAAACAAACAAGTAAAGTAAAGAGTAAGGAAAGAACACAACCAAAGAGATGCAGCGATTTATAGTGGTTCGGAACGAAGCTCACTCTCTGTCCTACTCCACTCCTCGAGAACCACACTCGAGAGTTATCAATCACTATATCAACACACTCCTTCAGGCGGAGCAATCCGTACACATGCTTACACAAGGCTTAACGACACTAAGCATAATGTCGAGTTCTAATCATAGTGATTGATGCTAAACAGTCAACCAAAGTCAACCACGGATGTGGTCAATATAGTCAAACTCCTTAGGCTCAATCTCCGGGGAATACAATGTTTCCCCGGGTCGTTATGTCCCGACGAGGTGTGATGGTATTCAAACGGGTTTGTGATCGGGTGAATTTGAATGGGAAAGGGGTGTATAAGTGAGTGATTGATTACACTAAGAAAATACAATAAGAAATAGCTTAAATAAGCTATATTAACACAAACGTGAAATTAGAAAACCCAGAAACGTTTAAAACTTAAAAACGCGTACGTTCAAATTAAAGTTACATGAACGTACGAAATAAAACGCGAGTTTTGTGAAATAAAATACCTACAGATATGAAAATTACATTTTTACAATCCTAATGATAAAAGAAAATTTTAAGAAAAAGAAAAATAATTTTTACATTATTTAATTATTTATTATTAATTAATTTCTATTTACTTATTAATTAACTAATTAAACTAATTTAAATTACTAAAAATACTAAAATGACTTAGATAATTATGAAAATTTTTATAAAACTAATTAACCATCATAGGAATCCTAGAAAAATATTAAAATTTTATTTTACTTATTTTTAAATTATTTTACGGATTAATATCCTAATTATTAATTAATTGCTACTTAAACTTATTAAATTATAAAAAATAGAAGATGAACAGTAAAAATTCTAGAAAAAATCATAAAATTATTTTATAACATATAAAAGCTAGGAAAATTATAAAAACCAAGGTGTGCTTAATAAAAACAAATTATGCTAATTAATACTTAAATATTAATTAATAATTAATAATTAATAATTAATAAAACTAATATTAAATCTAGAAAATACTAAATGACAATATAAAAATTTGGAAAAATAACTAAAAATACTTTAATATAAAATAAATTTAAGAAAAATGTAGAAATACTTATTAATAAGCAAAAAGGAAAATTAAAAAAAGCAAAATTATATTAAATAGAAACTATCACTTAGTTTAAAACTTAATTTTTCTGGAATTTTCTTTTTCTAAACTACTTAAATACTTAAAATAACCAACTTTAATAAAGGGTCATTGGCTGAAAATAGAAAATAAGAACTTATGGAATCTCAATTTCTTAACAGTTTGTAATATTAAGCTTATTAGGATTTTGTAGGTCTTGAAAAAGCTTATTATAAGCCAAACAGTGAAACCTAAAGATAGAGTAAGCTACAATAAGTGAAATGTAATGGAAATAAGCTGGGACAAAGGAAATGATACACTAAATAAGCTGAGAAATCACAATAAGCAAATCCAAAATCCTACTGCAGACCAAACAGGCCACTCAGGCACTTTGCAAGCCTTATTTTGGCTTATCAAATAAGCCAACAAGGCTAACATAAGCCTGGATTCAACTACCTCACACATTGGCTTTTCCAAAAAGCCAAGGTACTAGGTTTGGGGCCCACTGAGAAGCTCAAAAAAAGCTTGTGAACATGGCTTACATACACTGAATGATTAGTGCATACCCTGAGATGGGACAAGATTGAAAGGCAAAAATAAGCAACAAAGGACAAATGGAGCACAAGAATAAGTAGCTGAGATTATAAGGATTCTAAATTACCAAAAATCTTAAACTAAGCTTCAATAAACAACAAGGTACAAGCTTAAGAAAGTGGGCTTGTGAGACAACACCCCCTGGTGCAGGGCAGGGTTTGGTACAAATGGCCAACTTCCAAAGAACTTATTTATAAGCAAATGGGTTCCAAACTCAGATTTTCTTTTTGAAACTGCTAAACAAGCTTCCAAATATTACAAATCAACAAAGATTATCTATTTCCAGTTACTCATAAATCCTCCAGGTTGTTTTGAAATTCACCCCATTTTCTCAGGTTTGAAATTTTTGACTTTTGAAAGTTCTACCTACGTTGACTGTTGTGAAGTTAAATCTTAATCTATGGAATGATTATGCAATAATAGGCTATAATAAGATGAAATTAAGCTACTCTAACAAACCTTGAACTGAAATGCATGCTTATTAGTTCTATATTCTAGACAGTGAACTAAAACAAAGAAATCAGAGGTCCATTTGACTTTTTGAAGAATGACTCAAGTGTTTATTGGTTTGACTGAACTACTACAACCTATTGTATCATGAATAAACTAAAATTTACAACAGAAATTCACTTGAACACTTGAAATCAGCTTCAACCAAACACTCCTTTATGAGGGATTGTTTCTTGATTTTCATTACAAATGACAGATTTAAGCTGAGATTTGAATCCACAATGTTACATCATGATGACATGGGCTTATTTAAACATAAATACACAGACAATAACACTTATATTAATAAATTACCATTAACCATAATTTGACAGTGAAAACTAAATCTGAGCAACAATGTGATTTAATTGAACAAGCACTTACTATTAAGTAATAAAACAACTCATATACACCAAGTAAGTCTAGAAATACATAAATAAGCAGTTTATAAAGAGTGCTACAGTAATAAGCCAAAAATGAGAAAATGCTTACAAGTTTGATCCAACTGAGACAATGGTGCATAGACCAAATTTTTCTATCCTAAAGCTTTCTCATAAGCTTCTAAACCAACATACCATACCTTATAACCCTGCTCCTCTGCTTTTTCTTCATTCAAACTGATTTTTGAATTTTTATCTATTTAATTCCTATTTTTCATATTTTGCATAATAACTGACTAATCTACTTAAGAAGCTTATAAAATCTTACTAAAGGCTTATATGAACTTAGTGGATCCCAGAACAACAACTTTTGACAATATAGATATAAATTGAGATTTTCAATTGAAGATGGCAAAAACTGAAGTGGAATTGGAAATTTGAAATAAGGTTAAACAAACTTTAAGATTACACTAAAAACATTGAATACATCCTTTTTTAACTGAAAATTACAACTACAAATGATTTTACACTAATAACGATATAACTAAAGCTATATTAAAGACTAAAATTAACTAACTACTACTTCTCTCTCATTTTCTTCACTTATAGGGCTCCCCTCAGTCCTCTGAGATTTTCAATTGAAGATGGCAAAAACTGAAGTGGATTTGGAAATTTGAAATAAGGTTAAACAAACTTTAAGATTACACTGAAAACATTGAATACATCCTTTTTTAACTGAAAAGTACAACTACAAATGATTTTACACTAATAACGATATAACTAAAGCTATATTAAAGACTAAAATTAACTAACTACTGCTTCTCTCTCATTTTCTTCACTTATAGGGTCCCCTCAGTCCTCTGAGACTTTCCCATCAAATCTGAGCCCTTGGATTGGTCTGAATCATCCTAGCCATTGATTTGGCTTTTTTGGCGGGAAATGGATTTTTTTTGCAGTTAGGGGGTAACTTGGTGTGATTCAAGGGCATTAAATGCTCCTTGGGGTTTTGTGAAGGTCAAGGGGACATGGAATGGGTAGAGATGGCAGAGGTGATAGAGGGGGGGTGGAGTTTGCAGGGGAGCAGGTTGCAAGTTGGGGGTGTTGATGTTTTTGGTGGGAAAAAGGGGAGGGTCAAAGAAGGGGCGTTGACCCGTTTTTTTTTTAATAAAACGGGGTAGAGGTGGACTGGGCTAGGGGAATTTAGGCTTAGGGGATTAGTTGATTGGATTTGTTGAGTGGTGGGTTAATATTAAAGGGTTGTTTGGTTTGTAGTAATTAATCAACAAGGATCATTTTTGCAATTATCCGAAAATTAAGGGACCAGAAATGTAACTTTCCTAAACTCATCATAGGGACCAACATTGCCAAGCTTCAATAGAATAAGGAACTCCTTTGATTTTTCCAATTTTGAAATTCCCAGGGACCAAAATTGTAAACTTTTCAAAACTTTCACACAGGGACCAATTTTGATAACTTTTGAACTCAAGGGACTATTATTGACTTTTCAACTAAAAATATATGCTCAGGGACTGATTTTGTTCATTTTTTGAAAGTTGAGGGACTGAAACTGCCAATTATGCAAACTTTGTTCGTTTTTCATCTGTTTTTACTCATTTTGCATCTAAAACATACAAAACACAATTTTGGGATATTTTCAGTATTTTGAGGCATTTTTGAGTGTTTTTAAATGTTTTGCAGCTCAGATTTGACCTAAAATGATGAGTGTTTGAGCACTTATCAATCCCCCACACTAAACTATTGCTAGTCCCTAGCAATATAGAATCCAAAAATAACATGTTTTGAAAACTTAATGGATTTGATGTCTCTTTACCAAAAGCCATAACTTCTGGAGTAGCCAAATGTTTCAGTTCAAGTAAGAACTATGGTACACTGATAACCATATGATTTTGAGCAAACCATAAACTTTAAACGGATTTGATTTGTCTTTACCAGAAGCCGTTTGCTTCTGGACTAGCCAACTCTTGATGCATTAATCATCTTGGTGAGTTGATTACCAATTATGGTTTTCCACTGCCTTTACCACAAGCCATAACCTTGCGGGCTAGCCAACTCTTTACTTTTTAGGATATGGAAAGTTGAATACTGATTGATGTTAAACCGTCAACCTAAATTGACCAGAGAATGGTCAACAAGGTCAGACAGCCTAGATCAATGCTCCGCGGAAGTATAAGGTTTCCCCGGGTCGTTATGTCCCGACGAGGTGTGAATTGTAAACAAACGGTTATTTGATCGGGTGAATTTGGATGAGAAAAAGGTTTGTGTGTGATTGAACTAAGGAATATACTTGAAAATAGCTTAAACAAGCTATTTGAATAAGACAAGAAAGTGGAAAAAACCAGAAACGATTTAAACCTAAAAACGCGTACGTTACGTTTAAATAAAACGTAGACGTACAAAATAAAACGCGAGTTTTAACAAAATAAAATACTTACAAAAGTGAAAATCACATTTTTACAATCCTAATAATAAAAGAAACTTTTTAGAAAATTAAAATTACTTTTTACACTATGTAATTATTTAATATTAAATAAAAACTAATTAATACTTATTATTAATATTTAAAACACTTTAATACAATATAATATTAATTAAATACTAAAAAGGTGAAAATAAAATTTCTAAAATTATAAAATGACTAAAAATAAGTTTTAAAAATAAAAATAAGTATTTTTGTCTTTTTGTGATTTTTCTATTAATTAATTACTAATTAAATACTAATTATCTAATTAAACTATTTTGAATTAAGAAAAATACTAAATGAACAGTAAAAATTCTAATAAAATTTCTAAAATTATTTTATAACATATAAAAGCTATAAAAAATATAAAAACTAAGTTTTACTTAATAAAAACTAAATATGCTATTTAATACTAATTATTAATTAATAATTAATAAAACTAAAATTAATTCTAATAAATACTAAAGGATAAAATAAAAATCTGAAAAAATTATTATAACTACTTTAATATATGAGGAATTTAATAAAAATATAAAAAAGCTAAGTACTTAATTAAAATTTAAAAATGAAAATTAAAATTACATAAAATTAAATAGAAACTATCACTTAAAAATTACTTTTGATTTTCTGGATTTTCTTTTTGGAAACTTAATTTACAACTAAAAACATTAACTTTTTATGAAAACAAGTTTTTTGTAAATCAAAAATAAGCACAACAAATGCTTAATAGCTTGACAGTTGACTTTGGTCAACTGTCCAAGCTATAAGCTTGAAACAAGCTATAAGCTAAGAACTAGGGTAGTATTTAGGTGGATATAAGCTAAAGGGACATGAAATAAGCTATAAAATCTAGAATAGAGCCCTGGATAAGCTGATAAGCTGATTTAGCTGCACAAAATCCAAACAGACCAATCAGAAGAGGGACAAGGTATATGGCTTGATTTAGGTGGGGCCCAGGGAAATTGAGGTCAACCTGATGGTCAAACCATGAACCTTACCATGGGGGGGGGTTTGAATGGAACAAATAGTGAAGGTGGTGGACCACCATGGTGGCCAGAAAACCACCACAAAGGTGGTGGTGTGGGTGGGCAGCTGCTGAGACAGAGCAGAGGTTGCCCTGCAAGTCACTTTGAGGACTTGTGGGGCCCACCAAAAAAATCACAAAAATAAAAGAAAGCTAGGATATCAAAGATGAGGTGATACACTTCAATTAGGAACAAATTTCACAATTAGAAAGCAAACACAAAATTCATAATAATTACTTGAACTTTAGGAAAAATCTGGAATAAGCACATTTGACTTTTGAAGAAAACCTAGAACTTTGACTTTGGCCAATTTTGATTGATTCCTAAACACTGAAAACATGCTTATAAGTTAAACTAAAGCCAAAATGAGTTAAGAGAACCATTTATGTACTGAAATGATGGTTGTTTGGACTCAATAACCACCACAGTTAACTGTGGTGGTAAGATTCTTGTGGATTTGACTTCTGAGCAATTACCTACTGATTTTAATGACTTAGTTGGACTATATGAACCTAATATAGCATGCATGAACCAAAAACAACACAAGAAACAGATTAGAACATCACCAATCCTACTAATCCAAACACACCTAAAGAAACTGAAATGGCAGATAATCAAAGCAAACTAGCAACTACAACCTAAAACATGAAACTAAATCTAATCTTAACACTTAATAAACACAATTAAACTAAAATAAGAACTAAATTACAAAAGCTACAGTGATTTACAAAAAATTAAAAAGGCTTACAGTGGGATTATTATGACTGAGACACATGTACTAAGGTGCCCAAACCACAACCTACAGCCTACCACTAGGCACTAAACCCTTAGTAATCCAAAATTAGCTAAGAACCTGCTTCCTTTCCTCTTTGAGACTGAAATTTTTATTTTTTTCTTTATTTTTCTTGATTTTTTTTGATGATTTTGCTTTTATGAAATGAAATTGGTTTCAAAGCCTTGATAGCTTTACAAAGACTTGTTAGAACTTTGATTGAGCTTAAAGAAGTACTTAAAACAACATTTAACAATATATAGCAAAGTTGTCAATTTTGCCAAAATAATGCATAAACTGAATTTGTAGATTATACTGAAAAGGTTTAAACAAAGCTTGAATTAATCACTAAACTGAATACAACTTGAATTTAAGACAGAATTTAAAGGTTTTACAATGGCAATTAAAAGTCTACACTACGAAAATGGTCTAAGACATGTGACAAAGTATTCTTCACTTTTTCTTGATCTTTTATAGCCCTTGGAGAGTCCTTTCTCTTTCCCACTTCTTTTAGAGCCGTTGGATGGCTTGCTTTGATCCACACCGTTCAAATTCATTTTGGCGGGAAGACATATTTGGCAGTTGTGGATTTGGTGGGTGCATTAAATGAGGAGGGGGAAGGTTGGGTGAGTTGGTGTATGAATTAATTATAGTTGGTGAGGGTTTGGAGGAGAGGTGGAGAGGAGGGGGGAGCAGGTTGCAGAAAAACGGGGATGTGTGGGGAAGGAGATGGTGTTGTGTTGACTGGGGTCAACGAGTATGTTATTTAAAACGGTTTAGGGAGTGGGCCGGGTTTATGTTTGGGCTTGGGGTTTGGTTGGGGTGTGTAGTGGATCAGATTTGGTGTTGGATTGGGTAGTGGTTTTGGGTTTGGATTAGTTTTAGGCTAATATTAATATCAAGGGTCCATTTGGTTAAGAGATAATCACAAGGACCAACTTTGTAAATTCTGAAATGTTAGGGACTGAAAATGTAACATGCCCAAAGTTATCAAAAGGATGTAATTTGCCAAGTATAAATAGTACAAGGATTTAATTTGATAATTTTTACGCTTTAAAATTCCAGGAACTATTTTTGCCAAATTTGAAACTTTAGGGACCAATTTTGTAAATTCCTCAAACATTTCATCAAGGGATCAAATGTGATAACTTTGAGTTTCCAAGGACCAAAAATGATTTTTCTTCCAAAATTATCCCACCAGGGACCTTTTCTGCCAATATTTGAAACTCCAGGGACTAATTTCGTAAATTTCCAAAACTTTCCAATTTTTCACCAAAGGACAAAATATGACAACTTATGATTTCAAAAAGGACCTTTGGTGATAATTTTCTATATTTTGAATATCCAGGGATTAGTTTTGTAATTTTATGAAAGTTGGGGGACTGAAACTGCCAATTTTGCAAATTTTGTGCGTTTTTCATTTGTTTTTGCTCATTTTGCATCTAAAACATATAAAACACGATTTTGAAATATTTTCAGTATTTTGATGCATTACTGAGTGTTTTTGTATGTTTTGCAGTTCAGATTAGACCAAAAATGATGAGTGTTTGAGCACTCATCAAATACCATACAATTTTTGGCAAATTGTAAGCCATAAACGGATTTGAGATATCTTTACTAAGAGCCGTTTGCTCCTGGATTAGCCAATCCTTTTGTGGTTTAGACATGGTGGACTGATAACCATAAAAATTTTGAAATAAATTGAAAAACTTTTAAAATTTTCGGCCAAAAACGGGGGTACTAGAAGGTAAAATGTGATCAAATTCGCTAGAATCTCCCCCCCCCCCCCCCCCCACACTTAGAATTGAATATTGTCCTCAATATTCAAAGTCCCGGCTATTATGCCGACTCTTTGAATGTAAAAAGGTAACATTACAAGCTAAATGTGGAAACACCATTTCTCTCTTTATTTCTATACATACTTTTTTTTTTCTTATTTATTTATTTTATTATTATTTTTTTTGGAAATTATATACATGGTAACAACAGCATGGGTAACTCCCCTACACTTAGGGTGAAAACCCCATATGCATGCTACTGTTTTTGTTTACCGAGTCGCTAGCTTGACTCGACCCCGAATTCATTTGTTCTTGGGGAAGCAAGATGTGGAAGAAACAATCTCCATCGGACTTTCATTCAAGTTGTTTGGACAAACATTTGAAGCACGTGAAAGTTCCACACCGATGAGATAAGTACCCGGCTTTAAATTGTATAAACTATAAGCGGTGATGCCGGGGTCAAAGATAATGTCTTCATTCCCGAAGGAGTGAAGAACAGGAGAAGTCACCCGGTTGGTGAAGAAGGTGACAAAGATCTTGATAACAATCAAGATTGATTAATCATCATTAGAAAGAGAATTCATAATTGGTATATCATGAATCTCATCATTGAAGCGCATATGATCTAGACATATTATGGGCGGGAGGGAGGGGATTTTGATATCAGGCAAATTCTCATGGTTGAGAACATTTCCCTCCGGATTACAAAGATCATCTTTGTCTAGATCAAAGTAAAAGTTATCATACTCCAGTGGAGATATGATATGAGTGAGTTCACGTGAGAACTCCTCGAAGGTGAATGAATCATACTCGGGGAGAGAATTATGAGAATGAGAGGTGGTACTGCCACTAATCTTCTCTCCCATATGATCAAAAGTGAAGGCTTCAAGTTCTGGTATAGGATCATCGGAAAAAATGTCACTATCCTTAATGGGGCTAGGAGATGAAATAGGTTTCATATTGAAAGCCTCGATTTTAGAAATGAGGAGATTGACATTCAATAATGTTAAACGAAGTGCTTCATCCTTGATTTCAGTGTCAATCTCATCATTCTCTTCTTCTAAGCTAACTAGCTCAGAAGGTAATTCTTCCATATAAATGATGTCTCCACAAGATAACGAATCGTTATCAGTAGAATCGGAGAGCATCTTAACATCATCATTCGGGAAGAAAAGAGGAGGAGGTATATCACACATATGATAAAGAATTCCCTGTGACTCTCTTGGGATTGGGACAAGGTTCTCAACACTAGACTTTATGAATTTGTTCGATTCCCTTTCAGGAACAGTGTCAAGATGCTCATCCCCCATGCTCAGAGAGTGAGTGGGAACCTCGGGTGTGATAACAGTAGATTGAGATGAAATCTCAACTGATGAATTTGATGATTCTTTATTAAATTCAAGGATATCAAGGGTATCTTCATCATCACTGTCATAAGGAATGAAACGGAATTCAGAGCTAGATCTGGCTGCTTTTTCTTTTTCAATTGATTCCCTAATAGATTTTTCAATTGCATCTTGGGAATTTATTTTAGCAGCCTGTTCTTCCGCTAACAATTCTTCCATGGGTTTCTCATAAGGGTGAGCAAACGGACCGGATGGACCGGACCGACCGACAAAACCGACCGGTCCGGTCCTCGGTCTAGGCTTTTTGGCTAAATCGGTCCTCGGTCTGGTCCGGTCCGGTCCGGACCGACCAAAAAACCGAAAAAACGTGCCAAAATATGCCAAATTGGACCGGACCGATCGAAGACCGGACCGGACCGAACCGGACCGACCACATTCGGTCCGGTCTCGGTCTATGGTTTTTCCGGTTCTCGGTCCTCGGTCCGGTCGGTCCGGTCCGGTCCGATTTTTGGACCATGCTCACCCTTAGTTTCTCATGTTGTTCATGACCAAGAAGCTCATATTGACAAGTGTTTAATAACACTTGTATTTCTTTTATGTCTTGGATGAAATCATGAGAAAGAGTGTAAGGATGTGGAGGTTGATCAAAATGACGTGTGTCATAATTGTCATAAGTTTCGGGCTCAAAGATAGGTGTGTACATATTATGGCAATCAGAGCCGAGATGTAAACCTCCACAGCATGTACAACAGTTGAACTGTTGTGACTGATCCTGTGAGTTATGTGGATATTGGTTAAAACCAAATTCATAATCGTTACAAGGAACTTGCTCATAGACAAGTTGGTTCCCAGTTTGACAATTAGAACTGTCATGTGGACCTCCACAATACTCACAAGAAAAACTTGGTGTATTTTGATACGAAGCATCATTGAAATTTGAATGATATGGTTCTTGCTCGTATGGGTTATGAGGAAGGTGGTTGAACTCGTTTTGAGAAAAAAAGTTCTAATCATAATCAGAGGTAAATGTAGGTTCAGTTCTCAAAACATAACATGCACAAAGTTCATGGCTAAATCCACAATCCTTGCAATTGCACCGTTCACAAAGTGAACCATCTTCTAACGGATCTCTACAACTAACGCAATGAAGTTGTTTCAACGAAGATGTCTGAGGAGGGTCGTCAGAAATATTTGGTGAATCATTAGGAGAATTTGGATTTATGAACAAATTGCACACAATACAAAATCTGTTACTACAATTATTTCCACATTTCTCACAAATACACCGGAGACATCGATAGTCATTCTCAATCGGGCTTTTACAGTGAAAACACGTGTAGACGAGAGACGCCATAAGAATTATACATGAGAGGGGTATAAGAAGGTAGTATCAAACGGATAGAGGGTAAGGAAAAATATTTTTGGGTTTTTTGTGGTCGTTGAAAACTTATTTAAAATGTTTTTGGTAATCGTTTTGAAAGACCAAATCGTTTCCTCGTAGATCACACAAAGTAATCCTTGAGTAATCTGAAATGGTAAAATTCATGATTTGTTTTGTTTTTATATAAAAATAAGATAATATGAACAAGGATGGATAAATATACAATGAGCATGTATCCAGACTCACTAATCTGCAAACCGTTTAGAATAACGCTCACAACCTCCCCGGCAGCGGCGCCAAAATTTGATTAATGCTAAACAGTCAACCAAAGTCAACCACGGATGTGGTCAATATAGTGAAACTCCTTAGGCTCAATCTCTGTGGAATACAGTGTTTCTCCGGGTCGTTATGTCCCGACGAGGTGTGATGGTATTCAAACGGGGTTTGTGATCGGGTGAATTTGAATGGGAAAAGGGTGTATAAGTAAGTGATTGATTACACTAAGAAAATATAAAAATAAATAGCTTAAATAAGCTATATTAAAACAAACGTGAAATTAGAAAACCCAGAAACGTTTAAAACCTAAAAACGCGTACGTTCAAATTAAAGTTACATGAACGTACGAAATAAAACGCGAGTTTTGTGAAATAAAATACCTACGGATACGAAAATTACATTTTTACAATCCTAATGATAAAAGAAAATTTTAAGAAAAAGAAAAATAATTTTTACACTATTTAATTATTTATTTATTAATTAATTTCTATTTACTTATTAATTAACTAATTAAACTAATTTAAATTAATAAAAATACTAAAATGACTTAGATAATTATGAATTTTTTTATAAAACTAATTAACCATCACAGGAATCCTAGAAAAATATAAAAAGTTTATTTTATGTATTTTTAAACTATTTTACTAATTAATATCCTAATTATTAATTAATTACTACTTAAACTAATTAAATTATAAAAAAATAGAAGATGAACAGTAAAAATTCTAGAAAAAATCCTAAAATTATTTTATAACATATAAAAGCTAGGAAAATTAAAAAAACTATGGTGTGCTTAATAAAAACTAATTATGCTTATTAATACTTAAATATTAATTAATAATTAATAAAACTAATATTAAATCTAGAAAATACCAAATGACAATATAAAAATTTAGAAAAATTACTAAAAATACTTTAATATAAAATAAATTTAATAAAAATATAAAAATGTAGAAATCCTTATTAATAAGCAAAAAGGAAAATAAAAAAAAACAAAATTATATTAAATAGAAACTATCACTTAATTTAAAACTTAATTTTTCTGGAATTTTCTTTTTCTAAACTACTTAAATACTTAAAATAACCAACTTTATTAAAGGGTCATTGGCTGAAAATAGAAAATAAGAACTTATGGAATCTCAATTTCTTAACAGTTTGTATTATTAAGCTTATTAGGATTTTGTAGGTCTTGAAAAAGCTTATTATAAGCCAAACAATGAAACCTAAAGATAGAGTAAGCTACAATAAGTGAAATGTAATGGACATAAGCTGGGATAAAGGAAATGATACACTAAATAAGTTGAGAAATCACAATAAGCAAATCTAAAATCCTACTGCAGACCAAACAGGCCACTCAGGGACTTTGCAGGCCTTATTTTGGCTTATCAAATAAGCCAACAAGGCCAACATAAGCCTGGATTCAACTACCTCACACACTGGCTTTTCCAAAAAGCCAATGTACTAGGTTTGGGGCCCACTGAGAAGCTCAAAAAAAAGCTTGTGAACATGGCTTACATACACTGAATGATCAGGGCATACCCTGATATGGGACAAGATTGAAAGGCAAAAATAAGCAACAAAGGACAAATGGAGCATAAGAATAAGTAGCTGAGATTATAAGGATTCTAAATTACCAAAAATCTTATACTAAGCTTCAATAAACAACAAGTTACAAGCTTAAGAAATTAGGCTTGTGAGACAACACCCCCTGGTGCAGGGCAGGGTTTGGTACAAATGGCCAACTTCCAAAGAACTTATTTATAAGCAATGGGTTCCAAACTCAAATTTTCTTTTTGAAACTGATAAACAAGCTTCCAAATATTACAAATCAACAAAGATTATCTATTTCCAGTTACTCATAAATCCTACAGGTTGTTTTGAAATTCACCCCATTTTCTCAGGTTTGAAATTTTTGACTTTTGAAAGTTCTACCTAAGTTGACTATTGTGAAGTTAAATCTTAATCTATGGAATGATTATGCAATAATAGGCTATAATAAGATGAAATCAAGCTACTCTAACAAACCTTGAACTGAAATGCATGCTTATTGGTTCTATATTCTAGACAGTGAACTAAAACAAAGAAATCAGAGGTCCATTTGACTTTTTGAAGAATGACCCAAGTGTTTATTGGTTTGACTGAACTACTACAACCTATTGTATCTTGTTTAACTAAAATTTACAACAGAAATTCACTTGAACACATGAAATCAGCTTCAACCAAGCACTCCTTTATGAGGGACTGTTTCTTGATTTTCATTACGAATGACAGATTTAAGCTGAGATTTGAATCCACAATGTTACATCATGATGACATGGGCTTATTTAAACATAAATACACAGACAATAACACTTATATTAATAAATTACCATTAACCATAATTTGACAGTGAAAACTAAATCTGAGCAACAATGTGATTTAATTGAACAAGCACTTACTATTAAGTAATAAAACAACTCATATACACCAAGTAAGTCTAGAAATACATAAATAAGCAGTTTATAAGGAGTGCTACAGTAATAAGCCAAAAATGAGAAAATGCTTACAAGTTTGATCCAACTGAGACAATGGTGCATAGACCAAATTTATCTATCCTAAAGCTTTCCCATAAGCTTCTAAACCAACAGACCATACCTTATAACCCTGCTCCTTTGCTTTTTATTCATTCAAACTGATTTTGAATTTTTATCTATTTAATTCCTATTTTTGAGTATTTTTGATATTTTGCATAAAAACTGACTAATCTACTTAAGAAGCTTATAAAAGCTTACTAAAGGCTTATATGAACTTAGTGGATCCCAGAACAACAAGTTTTGACAATATAGATATAAATTGAGATTTTCAATTGAAGATGGGAAAAACTGAAGTGGAATTGGAAATTTGAAATAAGGTTAAACAAACTTTAAGATTACACTGAAAACAATGAATATATCCTTTTTTAACTGAAAATTACAACTACAAATGATTTTACACTAATAACGATATAACTAAAGCTATATTAAAGACTAAAATTAACTAACAACTGCTTCTCTCTCATTTTCTTCACTTATAGGGCTCCCCTCAGTCCTCTAAGACTTTCCCATCAAATCTGAGCCCTTGGATCGGTCTGAATCATCCTAGCCATTGATTTGGCTTTTTTGGCGGGAAATGGATTTTTTTTGCAGTTAGGGGGTAACTTGGAGTGATTCAGGGGCATTAAATGCTCCTTGGGGTTTTGTGAAGGTCAAGGGGACATGGAATGGGTAGAGATGGCAGAGGTGATGGAGGGGGGTGGAGTTTGCAGGGGAGCAGGTTGCAAGTTGGGGGTGTTGATGTTTTTGGTGGGAAAAGGGGAGGGTCAAAGAAGGGGCGTTGACCTGTTTTTATTAATAAAACGGGGTAGAGGTGGACTGGGCTAGGGGAAGTTGGGCTTAGGGGATTAGTGGATTGGATTTGTTGAGTGGTATGTTAATATTAAAGGGTTGTTTGGTTTGTAGCAATTAATCAACAAGGACCATTTTTTGCAATTGTCCAAAAATTACGGGACCAAAAATGTAACTTTCCCAAACTCATCATAGGGACCAACATTGCCAAGCTTTAATAGAATAAGGACCTCCTTTGATTTTTCCAATTTTGAAATTCCTAGGGACCATTTTTGCCAAAACTCAAAGTTGAGGGACCAAAAGTGTAAACTTTTCAAAACTTTCACCCAGGGACTAATTTTGATAACTTTTGAACTCAAGGGACTATTATTGACTTTTCAACTAAAAATATATGCTCAGGGACTGATTTTGTTAATTTTTTGAAAGTTGAGGGACTGAAACTGCCAATTATGCAAATTTTGTTCGTTTTTCATTTGTTTTTACTCATTTTGCATCTAAAACATATAAAACACAATTTTGGGATATTTTCAGTATTTTGATGCATTTTTTAGTGTTTTTAAATGTTTTGCAGCTCAGATTTGACCAAAAATGATGAGTGTTTGAGCACTCATCACATAGCTAGAACCAATCTATTCCAAAGGCCCGCGTGGCCACACGAACAAGCACTCTTGTCCATCTTGAATCTTCACCTGATCCAAATCTTCATTTGTTAGACATACTTGGATCTTCACCTGAACCAAGCCTTCACACACACGACTCACTTGATTCTTCACCCGAATCAAGTCTTTACATACATATCATACTTGATCATCCCCGATCCAAGTCTTTGCATAATGACTCAACAAATCCTAACCTAAACATTAGGACATCATTCTCCTCACAAGAATTACATGAACTAATCTAGTTACAATATTTCTTGGAACTACATCACCATCCAAGCTCACACAAATACAATACTTGGAACTACATCACCATCCAAGTTTATACCCCAGCCTCGACTCACACACAAGTTGGAAAACAATGATATCAATCCTACCACGTAACACGTGTTACGTGTTGTCTGTGGACACCTATAACATCTCGAATCTTCATAGTTGTCGAAAGTTCTTCTCTTGCACTTGACGAAAGAGGAAATCACTTATAAACATATACCGATATGTTATAGTGATCAAAGAATAAAAGGAACAAAGACCAGAAAGTTTTGTGTGTGTGAAAAGTCTTGTTTCTGAAAGAAAACAGTCCAATATTTATAGTCGACACAAAGGAGCAGACGGTCCCTTAAATAGGCGACGGTCCTTTATCACTAAGGGACCGTCGACCCCTTTACGGGACCGCCCCAGCAAACGCTCCCATTTTTGTCCAGACGTGGTGAAAAACTATCTGGTGCAGGTTGGAGGGAAATGTAGCTGTTGTAATGTTTGAATTTGAATTTATTTTCTTAATAAAACATTTCTTTAAAAATACAAAAATACTTTTGTGAAAATGTTTTGTCAAACTTAAAAATGTAAGTTTAGGAGAAAATAAAAGTATTTGATCACTTAACTAACGACGGTATAAAGTTTGTTCATACCTGAAGTGATGTTGAAGCAGCTACGTAGAAGTAACGAGTTTACTTGATTAAAAACTTATAAACCGTAACTTTACGTAACATGTCTTTATATTTGTGATTATCAAAACACGAGAAGACCGAATAATGCGAATAACGTTTTTGACATTATTTGTATTAACAAAAAGGTGTATTGGTATTGTATAAAGTGGGGAATCATGTGTGGGTGAGTGTGAGAGTCAAAAGGTATGTGAGTGTGTAAGAGGTGTAAGAGAATATATAAGAAGATGTAAGAAGATGTTGGGTTGTTTGGAGGCTTTGTCCCTTGTGCTTAAGGAGGTGATTAAGATGAGATTAAGAAGTAATCTAATTGTCATTAAGGAGAAAAGGTTTAGACAATTAAGATTACAAGTTGAGAAAATGTTACTTATAAGTTCAAGTAACACAACGTCGAGAATCAATAGTTTCATAACTCGTGACTTTCCACGACTCGACGTACTCAACTAACACCTTGGTACAAACAAGCCAAGTGTTTTGCCTTGATGTAAAGCATAACCCAAGTGGGAAAGGATGCATTTACGCAAAGTGAACTTTGACTTAGTTTGACCAATAAGGGAGTAAACCCGTTACGTGATTAGAGAAGACATAAGCACGGGATATGAGCATATGGATGCTTTCACATGATGTTACGTGAAATATATAAGCTCCATAAGTTTAGAAAAGCCTTGGCTAGAGGCAAGAGTTGGAAAACAGGAGTTGGTGATTTCTCATAAGCGGGTGTTTCAAAAGTTGGATCTCTCTAATCTTGAAACTCATTTCAAGTGTTCTCAATTAAGCACATAGCATATTCATACCTGTACTGAAATATCCACATTTGTCGGGTAAGGGGAAAGCCGACTTTCAAAGTTCGTCCCGACAACATCAGTAGCTTGGCGCGTCGCCCACACGTTAACGTGCGGGCATCGCGCCAGTAGCAGATATTAAGTCGAGAGAACTTTGGCTAACGTTTGTTATTTTATGTGTTTCGATGGTTTATTTGTCATCATTAAAACATAAGGAAATCTTGATAATGTTGCCTCAACACAATAATAAACCAATACACTAACGGGCCATAATATAATCCGCTAACAGTATGGAGTGCTTTTTACACTTCTTCATGCAAAGAGAATTTTAATAGATGCTCTGAAATGAAAGAACGTGGAAATTCCAATTTGAAAAGGTGAAACATGAAGAGTTCAAGAGATATAAGTCATCGAGGTCTAAAGAGTTCAACATATCACAATAAGGAAAGGGTGGTTCTAATCTCAATAAATGGCTGATGATGAGGACGAAGAGGAGGTGTAGGGAGTTTAACCAATGGCAAGGGCAGAGCAATGAAGAAAGCCTTGACATCATCTATTCTGCCAGTATCGGCAACAGCTGGCAGTGATGAAGCATTGGCTAGGTTGTTGGTCAACGAATTTACAAGTAAAAAAATTCGTCATTTATGATAATGAAGAAATCAGACTACGACACCTTTTTGAAAATCAAAAGGCATGAAATGTAAATGCAACAAAAGAAGCTCGAACTAAAGCAACAAATGTTCGTCTGGTAACAACACAAATAACGACAAAAAGATGGATTGTTCTGTATGAGCCCTGGTTTTCACCTAAGTGAAATACACCACGAAATGGTGTTGCAGATGAAGCATGCGATAAAAAAGAAGTATAATTTATATTACGTATTAATTTACGTTTTTAATTTTGTAAGTTTTTGTTTCTAATTATTAATGTAATATTTTTAAATTATGAATAAAAGTTTAATTTGATTTTTAAATTAATTAGTTAAACAAATGGGTTTGGGTATGGTTTTGATAGTGACTATAACACTTAAAAGGTGATTGATTTGGTTGTGTGCTAAATGGTGATGTGCAAATGATAGTTTTGATAAACATAATGTTTAGTCTAAGAGATAAATTATTTTAAATGCTCACATATTAACACGTAAGGATGGCAAAAAAATTCAAACTCGATGGGGAAATCCAAACTTGAACTATCCGGAGCGAGGAGAGACATGCTTTTCGAGTTGAGTTATGGGGCGGGTTTGGGGCTTAAACGGGGATTTAAAACGGGTTTGGAGTGGGAGCGGGGAACGAAATCTTCGCCTCGCCCCACCTGAATAATATATATGCATATACAAATATATCTATATTCATATAGATATATTTACGTAATAAAAACATCTTTCTCTAATGTTATATATGTAAGATTGCAAAGTTGTTATCATATAAAATTGTTTACTATCATATATATTTTGAAGTTGTAATTTGTTACGGTATAATTTATAATTATTTGTTAGAGTTAGGATCAAATCTTATATAATAAAACAAAACCCTATTGAGAATTTTTCATTTCAAAAAAATCAATTAATACCTTATTATTTAGTAATAATTTTATTTAAAAAAAAAATATGTTCTTATTAAGTAACATTTTATATTTATCCATAACACAATTAGAAGATAAATACAAAAAATATAGATAAGATACAATTAATAATAGAATTAAATTTTTTTAAATAATTATCTTTAATAATAAAAAACTATAATTAAACATCATAAATCAAACAAAACAAATATTAAATTATTTGTTTTTTAATAAATAAAAATATATGATTCAAAAATTTAAAAAAAAATCGCGCGTGCGCGGGCATTATAACTAGTAAGAAGAAAAATTAAAATAAGAATGATTAGAGGAAAACACAACCATTCATTTTACATGCACTTAAATAAATGGATGCATCTCTCTTAAAAATTCTCTTTCTATTTGAAATGTGTGGCTAAAAATAATTCTTATTTATTTATTATTTATTTATTTCTTTATTTTTTTCATTTTAAGAAGGCTTGTTTGTAATTGACTATTAATCGGTTATTGATTATTCAAGGTATTCTAAAAGTGTAAAAGTAATAATAAATGAGGAACAATGCAACTTTGGCAGAGCACCGTGCTTAAAGAGGACACTCCGATAAGATCCCGACTAGTACAGAACAGGGTTGTAAGGGCATCACATTCTAGCAGAGTGCTTCGATTAGATCCAGATGATGATCGAGGCGAGTTCGGAAAGAAATTTGATAATTGGGTTTGGAAATTGGAATGACCGCCCCGCCTAAACCTCCTGCCTCATGGCCATCCTATTAGTATTAACACACCCGTATATTTTTGCTGTATGCACTATAGGATCATACGACATGAGATACAATGATATTTACATTAAATGCAAATCATTTCCCTGTCAAAATAATTCTGCACAACCACGATAATTAAGAAAATAATAAACGACACCTAATTATTGTTAACAAGAATCTAAACAAATATTAAACATAATGATTACTTACATGCAAAGCATAGTTCATGCCACGCGTAAGGAACGAGCAGCCACGTTGTTTAAGAAGTGGAAAGCAGCTATGTGGGCCCCATTTGCTTTTCCTTCCCTCCCTCGTACATCCCATTAAAACCGGAATTTTGGGTCCCACCTTAATCTCACATGCTACTGGCGTGACTACCGTCAGATAATGGGCCACCAACAAACACAACGCAACATTTTTTTTTGGAACAGCAACACAACGCAACATTCACCAGATTTTCTCACCCACTTCCTACTTTTCAAATATCTTTTTTCTAATTACAATGCATGTTTGTCACAAAGCTTTTGAAGTTTTTTTTGTCAATGAGCGGCGAATAATGAGTTTTTTGATTTTTAGTGTTCGTTTGGCATGAAAGCTGTGGACTTTGCTATTTTTTAAGAAAGCTCATTTTTTCAATGTTTTTTTATGAATTTGTGAGCTTTTTTAGCTACTACTCACAGCTCACATCTACTGCTCACAGCTACTTTTATCAAACATAGCTTATATTAGATTGTAGGGTCAGATTGTATTTAGAAGATTATTAGTAATATCAAATTTGAGGGGGAAAAAATAGATCGATCATTTTGATTCTTTGATTTGAAAGTTAGTTTTTGATATGTTGATAAAAAGTTGGAATATTTTGTTAGATTTGGATTTAAAAGTGCATAAGTCAAATGATTTATAACCGATATTAAATGCTTTCGGTTAGTGAAAATAGTTATACTAAAATAAGATCAAAAGAGACGTAAGAAACATGTGAAAATAGTATAATCGCGTAAAGTGATAGTGTACTTAGCAATTTTAAAGAGCTAGGTGCAGTGATGACGAATAACATGTTATTCGTCTGCCACCTCAACACCACCTCACCCATAACTAAAATGACTTTTTCTAAAAAAAAAAAAAAAGAAAAAAAAAAAAGTTAGCAGTGATAGGTGTATGTAGATCTCACAAAATACCAAATCAAAAAATATACAACTCACTCAAAAAATAAAAAATAAAAAAAACAAATGGCAAAAGTTAGTAGAATGGCTTGAAAGAGAGGGTGTAGAATAACATGTTATTGATGAGCTACTAATACTCAAAGATACCAATAACACATTGCACCGCGCACTATTGGAGCATGAGGTACGTTAACATGACAAACCACATGCAATTTTTTTTCTTTTTCTATTTTGACTTATGTGGTACAGCATAATTTTTTTTACACCACTCTATTACTCACATATAGGGTTGTCATCCGGGCTGACTCGACCCGAACCCGAACCCGAATCTGGCATGAACCAAACACGACCTGAGTCAATTCAGGTCGAGTACCGTCAATCGGGTTCAAAATTATATTCGGGTCAATCGGGTCAACCCAAATTGACCCGAGTTTTAAACAAGGTCAGGTTCAGGTATTTTCATTTTAGCCTTGACCCGAATTGACCGGAACCGACCAACCCGAGTCAATTAACACTAAATATATTAAAGTGAAATGGACCTAGACCCGAACCCGAGTTGACCCGACTCGATTTGAGCCGACCCGAGTGACCCAAGCTCTAAACAAGGTTGGATTCGGGTATTTTTTTGAGGCTTGACCCGAGTTGACCCGACCTCGACCGGATCAACCCTTACCAAAAACATAATTTCTCATAACATAAAGCATACCATCACTTCGGTCCCAAATAAACTCCTCAACAGTGAGAAAACCGCCTACAAATCATGTTATAGCGTAAGTATTGGCTTGGCGTGCCTTATTTCGCATCCCCTTTAGCGCACCAGGCAATGATGCACGTCAAAAAGAATGTCACAACCTTCTTCATGTCACAATACCTTGTGCTTTTTGACCAAAAAATTTAACCATAAAAAGTACTAGAAAACATCACTATTCGATTTCATACACCATCTAGTCCAAAATATGATATGTCAAATCTGTCCCAAATTAATTCCATAGTAGTACTACGTATTAAATACCGACACAACCATATTAAATATCTCTACTATAGACTCTTACCTGGATGCAACTATACAATCTCCACAAAAAATTTACATTCTTCCAAAATCTTCCCTCCCAAAAACCAAAAAAAAAAAAATCGCTTGTCACTCCACTCGCCATATAAATCGCGTACATTTCACCACTTTACTAGGGTTCCCACTATTTAATCCCCCATATCATTTCACAGCCTCCCTCCCATTTCCTTTTTTTTCCCTCCCTCCCTACCTCTAGTGGGCCCACCGTCAAATAAACACCCACCCACGTCCTACGTACTATATATAATAATCATCCTTAAACAACAAGCAAACCCATTTTAAGAAATAACTTAACACACAGTTGTTGTTTGGTTTAATGGAGAAGAAAGAAGAAATTGTTGATGGGTTGTTTTGGTTACCGACTGAGTTCTTGAATGATGATGATGATGACGTGGAGATGTTTAAGTCTGTGAAGCAACCTAAGTTTGGTGTGTTTGGGTTTGGGTCTTCTGGGTTGAGTTCACCGGTTGAGTCTGTGGTGGGGTCCACTGAGAATGAAAGTGATGAAGAGGATTATCTTAGTGAGATGACTAGGAAACTTGCTCAGTCTACTTTAGATGATGGTTTGTGGAAGACAGAAGAATTTAAGGTTACTTTTTTTTTTTTTTTTTTAATGGTTTGTTTCATGTTTTTTCTAAGGTTAAAGTGTTTATTTGATGTTTTTAAGGGTTTTTTTTTTTTTTTTTTTTTTTTTTTTTGAATAATTTCTGATTTTTGTGTTTTTATTTTTGTGATAAAATGGCAGTCAACGAAGGTGATGTCGGGTTCGCCGCAGTCAACGTTGTGTGGATATAAGCAGGGTTCAAGCAGGGGAAGCCCTAATAACTGTCTTTCACCGGCGGCGCCGCCAAAAAGTTACAATAACGGCGCCGCCGCTTTGGATGTTTTGTATGCGGCTGCGGGCGAAGTTGCGAAACTGAAAATGAGTGAACATGGTGGTTTTGTTTACGGTTATGGTAATGGTGCTAATGGAAAGGAAACAGTTCAGCAACAACCTCGCAAGATTCCAAGTCCGAATAATCAGTTTCAGCAAAATCAGCAAATTCAATTTGCTCAAGTAAGCAAAAAATAAAGTTACCAGTTATTAACTTGTTATTGCTATATGTTACTAAATGTTAAATGAACTAAATAAATTAGGGTTGTTTGTTTTATAGCTTATTTTGTTTGGCTTACTTATTTACAAGTCTGATTTCCTGTCATATCTCATTTGAGAAATGACAGGAAAAACAGGCATATAAAGGGGTTTGTTTTGGCTTATATAGCCTGTTTATGGCTTATTTGATTTTGGCCTTATGTTTCATGAGCTCACTTTTTGGGGCTTAATTTGATTTTTTTCGGCTTATATAAGTTTCCTAGCTTATACTAATAAGCTTATATAAGACAAAAAGTTTCAAAATAAGCCACAAAAAGTAAAGTGAGCTTATCAAACATAAGCCTAAAACTAAATAAGCATAAGCTGACTATAAAAGCCGAAACAAACACCCCCAAAAAGTAAACTAGATAAAATGAGCTCTTAATAAGCCATGTTTATAAACAATCCCCTTATAACTCTTTGAAATTATAAATAATTGGTGTTTGGCAAAACTATCATTTTGTCATCACTTAGAGTTTATTAACTACAGTGCATTTTATATTGTATGTTAGACAGTTATGAGTTCTGATTATATTGTTGTTTTTGTTAAAACAGCAACAGATGATGATGAAAAAACAGCAACAACTCCAACTACAACAGCGGCAATATCAGCAGTATGTGCTTCAAAACAACGCAAGGAATGTTGTAACTGGAAACACTAAGGCGGCGCCTAGACCGATGCCTTTGTCGGCCTGGCCGACTTTGCAACAATCTCAGCAACAGCCTCAGCCGCCACGTGGATCAGGAATGAGGGCGGTTTTTCTTGGAAACCCGAACCTTAAACGAGAATGTAGTGGTACTGGTGTGTTTTTGCCTCGACAAGTTGGAGCACCGACAGAACCGCGCAAGAAACAAGGTTTGTTTATGTTTATGCTAAATGTTACTTTTAAGATTCTTGTTGAATGTTAATTTGGAATTTAGTTTATTCTTAACTGTAATCTCACATGCTCATTGCTGTACCATTGGAATGTACTTTATATACTAATTCTAGTAATTTGAAAATTTGAATAATACCAAACACACTATAGTTTTTTATAAATAAAAAATAAGAGTAATACATTAATACCAACATCAATTTCACCATTGTCAAAATCTACTTTAGTATGTCTTGCTATCAAGTTTCACCAATAAGGGGTTTTGATTATGACCCTTGTTCAAATTGATGTCCTGTTTTGGTTCTTTTTGTATTTCCAACTCTTTTCACAAAAATGGCTAAATGTCTTGGTTCAGTAAGTTGCTTATTTTGTAGCATGATTGTGATCTCTTTTGTACATATAGCGACTTATCATTGATTTGATTTTGTTCATCAGGGTGCTCAACTGTCCTACTTCCGGATAGAGTTGTACAAGCATTGAATTTGAATCTCGAACCCCAAACTCAACCCAGTGGTGGACGTCTACCCCATGATTACGGTATAAATTCGAGCTAGTCTACTAACAAATTGGGAAACTTATGAGTGTGTTTGGCATTGTGTTTTGGGGAGGTTATTTGAATATTGCTTTTGCGAAAGACAATTTAAGTACTAGTAAGCGCAACTCTGATAAAAAAAACAAGAACATGTTGAGACCTTTTTGGAAAAGCCATTTTGCTAATGTATTTATATTCTGTTTTGCGGTCGTAATCTTGAATAACCACCTTAGAATTGGAATTGATGTTTTGACTGGTGTGGTTTTGCAGATTCGAGAATGAGGTACCAGAACAATGTTGTGATGGCGGAGCAAAGTCGACAACAGGCGGAGATGGATCTTCGCCTGCCTCAGGAGTGGACTTATTGAATATGGAATTATTAGTGGAATTTGGAATAGGATTTTAGAGGGTAGGAGTGGAGAATAAGTTGAAGTAGAAAGATGTTAACAGCAACAAAAATGCTCTGATTTTGGTATGAGATTTTTGTTGGGGGAGGAGTTGAAACAAAGAAATAAGGGGTTCTTGCTATTATATTATTTTATAGCTTATTAATATTATATTATTATTTAATTCATGAAAATATAGGAGTTTGACATTCTCTATTTGTTTGAAAAATGGTCCATAGGCTAGAAGTTGGTTTCTTTTTCTTTCTTGAAAGCTTGTAGGAATCAATGTTCCAACCCCAAATATGGAGGGGATGATTATCAATAAAAGGGTGGATTTATTTGCTATCTCTTGTTGTGGTTAATGAATGCACCATGGATATCTTTGTTGACAACTGTGTGGTCAATTGTCATGGCTTTTGTTGTCGACAGACTTTTACTTCAACTTTAACCCAATGTGGTCTTTCACGAGGTATGGAAGAGATGAGATGTAGACAGTCTTACATTTATCTGAAGGTAGAGAGTTGCTTCTAAAAGGACCTCCGGTCTTGACGAGGTATGGAAGAGATGAGATGTAGAGAGCCGTACCTTTATCTGAAGGTAGAGAGTTGCTTCTAAAAGGACCTCCGATCTTTTTGCATGTAAAAGTCGACAAAATTCTACTTCATGGCTCCAAATAACTTAACACATCACAAATCATTGTTTGTTTGTTCTCTTGTGTTACCTTTAACACATTGAAAATTCTAAAATAACATTTACCCCTTAAAGAGTAAAGACTAATCATAGTGCATTAATAACATTGATTATGGTTTACTTTCTTTTCTGCTTTAATATCGTTATATGTTTTTCTGATAGTAACAGTTGATTTTTAACTTTTAATATTTGGTGGGAGTAGAATAATAGCAATTGCTTAAAGGAGAAGATTTATGATTGATGAGTTGTGCCAAAAAGAGTGGGGCTTTCTTTCGAATGAGCTGTTTATATGTTGTACAACACATTATATGCAATCACGCCTTTGATCTTGCTTTCTCTATAATCTTACACTTTCCCACCTCAACTATTATTTAAAGGCAACCAAATCTGGGTCCAAACTTTAGAACAGATATCTGCTAAAAAATCAACTAGACACGATAACTGTAAACCAATGTTTTTATTTCTAGCAGAAGATATGCTCAAGAGTCAAGACCCTGTTTAGGACGTATCTCAAACAATAGATGGATTTTAGACTAAGACATGTCATGTTGAATAACTAGTAAAAATGAATTGGATTGATCCTCTTAACATTTTCTTTGTCTATTTTAGAACATTAACTTATCAATAGTCAACGTGTTAACTGTTAAGCATGGTTACAAATAAGATACATTATTACGTTTAAGATAGAAATACTTAAAAGCGAACTAGGAAATATACATGCACTATAATTGCATTTCGGCAAAGTTTTCACTTGTTTGGTCAATGTGATAGATGCCCATGCCCCCCTCCCCTATTTGGATTTCAATACCCCTTTATATATTTTTGTACGTATTTTATTTTATTTTTATAATTTCTTTTTATTATAAAACTAGAAACAAAAATTACACAACATTAAATATAAACTTTACAAGTTAAAAGTATTAAAAGACAAAAGATAGTAGAAAACTGCCATTACTGTCATTACAGTATTGTTTATACTCTTACACAACCACAAAAATTTTACATTTTGCTCTTGACAGTTTTTAGGAACGGTGTCAGGATTTAGCAATAAGATAAAAAGCAAAACGATTGAGTTTGTTGCTGTTGACAGGAACACACACGCAACTATTTCACGGATACTGCTAGATCAAAAATCCTTTAGTTATTGGTTATTGACTCTTCAAATTTTGGCTATTTTTCTTTAGAAAAATTTTGTTGATGCGTTTGTGGTGAAACACAACACACTCACAAGTAACTGAGAAGAAGTTGTCTCATTACTTAAAAGTAGACACAACCACATCATTTGTTCGGCAAAAGTGACACAAGGAATTATTATTTTGTATGGTAGATAAAAGTACAATAAGAAGAAGGAATTGGTTTCCGGGGAAAACTCGTTTTTCATCCGGCTGTTTCTCCAGCAAGGTAACTTGTGTGGAGGCAGTACGGTTTCCGGGGGAAACCCGTTACCACCTGAGATCAGCGTGGACCCGGTTTAGACAACATAGTCTGGCGGGGTGGCGATGGGGCCTTCGCTGTCCGCGAATGTGGTCGATTCTAAGTTGAAATTCACCTTTAAAAAAAAAAGAAGGAATTGGTCATGGGTTATTGGGTTCTACAGGGTTTTGGAATCTCTTTTGGGTTGGTGGGGTTTCGTACAAAATGAGGCATCCAAGAGTGAAATAGTCACTCTCAAAGTTTTCAAGATCGGATTCCTCATCGTTTTCACTTTTGCAAAATCAAAGTTATAAAATCGAATTGGGATATTAAAATCCAACTATAATGTTATTTTTTTAAACAATTTTTGTAATATAATAAAAATTCATAAATTATTATATATCGTAACACAAAATTATATGAATATTTTATGAAAATGTTGTCATAAACTATAAATATGAAATTTTTAAGAAGATTAAAATGTTTTATTTATTTATTTATTTTTTATTTTATTTATTTTGAATTTCTATAAAACATAATCTATAACTTTGTAGTTTTTAAGTTTGTATTTCGAGAAAAAATATGATAGGATTGGATTAAATCTTAAGATCTCATGGTTAATATCGAGATCTTATAAGATCTTAATCTTGCAGGATCCGTATCATTTTTATTTAGTAATATCGTAAAATCGTAATATCTTAAGATTATGATCGAGATCTAAACAACTACAGTATCTCCATGTGGCCAGTGAAACAATCATATCCGACTCCAAAACTTGGTCTTTCAAGTCCCATTTTGGTTTGTAGTTCTTTTGGAGTCGTGGTACATGTAATCGGATTGTACAGTTACGTGACACACGTCGCTTTTACATTGTTTTAACTTTACGTTGTACAAAAAAAATTGTTGGTTAAATGTAGAAAGAACTACAAAGCGAATTTGGTAGTGGTGATTCTAAAGATTTTTTTATTAGTAAGCGTATTGTACAAAAGAAACTACAGAGAGATGTTTTCCTACGTTAACCATGTAAGAATCTTTCGTAGGCTCATGTTGGTTAGAATTGTCATTTGGAGTCATTGACATTGTAGTTTAAAATGGTAAAGTCATTGTTGTAATTGTTATGGTCATGTTTTGTTGGAATCGTTGACTTACAATATTATAATTGGATCAAGATTCTCTCAAGTTAGAGTCAAACATGATTAATTATGTTAGTTTTATTGTAAGAGTATATGAAGAGTTAATTGCATTTTTGGTTTTTGTGGTTTGGCTAAATTGCAGGTTTGTTTCACAAAACTTTAAAAGTGCAGCGATAGTCTTCATTTTGAAGTTTGGGTTACATTTTTTGTCATTGATCGGTGTGAAATGACCAAATTACCCTAGTCTTCTTCTGAAGTAGACAAAGGGTATTTTCGTCATTTAACTTTATTCAGGGACCAAAAATGCAATCCAAACTTCAAAATGGGGACTATCGTTGCATTTTCAAAGTTTTTGGACCAAACCTGCAATTTGGCCGAACCACAGAGACCAAAAATACAATTAACTCGTAAATGAATAAGTGGGCTTATATATTTTTTTCTGTTAGAGTTAATTGCATTTTTGGTCCTTGTGGTTTGGCCAAATTGCAGGTTTGGTTCTCAAAACTTTGAAAATGCAGCGATAGTTCTCAGTTTAAAGTTTGGGTTGCATTTTTTGTCCTTTTTCGTGTGAAATGTCCAAATTACCCTTCTTTTTTTCTGAAGAAAACAAAGGGTATTTTAGTCATTTAACTTTATCCAAGGACCAAAATGCAACCAGACTCTAAAATGAAGACTATCATTGCACTTTCAAAGTTTTGAGAACCAAACCTGCAATTTGGCCAAACCACAGGGACCAAAAATGCAATTAACTCTTTTATTTATAGAGAATGTTTTATATATTTAAGTTATTTGTGATTGGCAAACATAACATATCATGTATGACTTAACTTCAAAGGATCTTGATCCATTGTAATTACTCTGTAGCTTTTCTACTGAAATTTTGTAAATGGCCGATAAAAGCGTAAGACTATGTGTTAGAAAAGTGACTTAAACTTTAAGGGTTATTTTGTAAATTTGGTGATTTGTGTGACTTGCCTTCCAGTTTTTTTTTTTTTTTTTTTTTTTTTGAATTAGGAAAGTACTCTATGACGGTTGGTTTAGCCTACAAATAATGTGATCAGCAGTTTTAGAATTTTTTATACATTTGAAATTAGAATTTGGTTTTGTACTTGGTATGGTAATTTGAATAAAACTTCCGCTTAATTTGTCGACTTTGTTTAATTGTTTTGTCTTTTGATTTCAAACACTATGTTTACTAGTAAAGGTCACCAACCAGTTGGGAGTAGTAATCAAATAAAGACTTAATGTAATTTTAATTTTATTCAAAATTTAGAAAGTGAATGCAACGAAATGGTCACTTGGTGACTTTCATTTTTTGACCCATTCTACCAAATGTCATAACATGAATGGCTATGCATTTTTTATTTTTATTTTAAGTAATTAAACATAAAAGAAATAATAATATATGTTGGGTTGGGATAAATAGTAAAAAATTTGAGATCGGTTGTATATTGGTTGTATAAGTGGAAGAATAAGAATATATATATATATATATATATATATATATATATATATATAATAAAAAATTTGGTTGTGATAGATTATTGATAAACATAGTTTGAAGAGAAATAAATTTCCGTGGGTAGATCATATTTTTGCAAATCCATTTTTTTCCATCTCTCTGACTCTATGAGAGCAAAGAGCAACTTATAATTGTATGATTAAATTGCAAAAATCGTCCATGTGGTATGTTCAGATTGCAAACGTAGTCCATGGATTTTCGAAAATGCAAGCATCGTCTTTGTGAGAAACTACTGGTGCAGATATCATCCCTACATAAAAGTGAAATGATTAAAATGCCCCAAAGTAAAATTACCAACTCACTAAACTCAAGGGCATTTTAGTCATTTTATTTTGAGGCAAAGACGATTTTTACATCAAAGGTTTCTCATAGGGACTACACTAGGGGCTGTTTCTTTTTTTTTATCCTGTTTGGATAATGTATCTTTTTACAAAACATATTCTTTTTGGAGTTGGTCCTGTGTAAAAAAAATGATGTTTCTTTTCTTGCTGGATGAACAATATTAATATGATATATGACTATTTTACCCTTTTACCTGATTCAGTGGTTGACACACCATAATTGTCCCAACATACAAATATCACAATCTTGTAGCTTACAAAAATGATATTGTGATGTTTCATCATCACCAGTGGATATCTTTTCCATTGCGTATGAACTTTTAAATAATTTGTTGTGTCTTCAAATATATGGAAGTTATTTTATAAAATAATAATAAAAAAAGCGCCCCAATTGAAATTAACCTAACAGATCGAAGATATTTCATCAATCAAATCTTATTTACCAAAGCTAAAAAATAAATTAATATAAACCAATCACCTATTAAGACCTAAAAACAGCAAAACCCATTTTGTTTTTCTTAAATTAACACATAATTTGATTTCTAAAATAATAATTAATAAAAAAAAAAAAAAAAAAACAACTATGGATGTAATAATAACTGGAAAGCATCTTCTTCGTACCCATTTTTTGTTGGATAAGTGAAAGATTTGGATGAGTGAAATTGTAGAGAGGAAGGTGAGGGTAGGTTTGTAAATGTTGGTGTATATTTGATCCTGGATGAGAAGGGTGTGCCTTTTACTACCCTTTTGCATTTAGGATATCTACTTAGAATAAGCAAAAAAGAAACATAACAATATCATGTTTGTATAAAATTTTGTTACCAAAAAGGTCATTAAGCAAACAGTAAACAACCCCTTACACTTTTAAAAAGACAAACACTACAATTGCAATTTGAGCCTACTACAAGGACGCTTTTTGCAGTTTACTCTAATTGTATTCCATCTTCTTGTTTCCTCCTTAAATATTAAAACAAATGTCCATTTTCAAATTAAATAAAGTTTTAGAAAATCTATTAACTATAATATCCACCAATCAAATATCATCATTATCTACAAAATTTCATATTGATTGGTTGAAACATAAAATAAACATTTATTTTAAGACATTTCGAAATAAAAACATGGACTTGTATCTAGGACGGAGGGAGTATGATAAAACTCATTAAATTTTTTACCATTGAGTGTCTTTATCATTAAATACATCTCAGGCATCAGATGACTTTTAACTTGTTTGACTCATCTTGCTAAATAGTCTGTGTTAACATCAAGAGGGAAGTATGTAAGTGTACCTTCATCACAACAAAATGGTCAAACACTAACGCTTTATACAAGATATTTAAACACTTAAAAGTACGTAAAATTAAGAATTTCGCTCTCAGTTAATGCATATTAAGCGTCACAAAACGGAAAATAATGTGATGCTTGATATTTAAACACTTTCAAGTGTGAAGATTATGAACACGTTTTAGGTGCCAAAGCCAAAGATAGTGTAATGCTTGATTCATCTTATATTCTTATTCTATAGTGGATCATGTTTAGTACAGTACATTTCTTTTAGCTCTTTACCTTTTTGATGATATTTCGGACCAATTAACCTATATCTATCATTGCTACACTAATTTCAGCACCAGCACCTCATCTGATCCCAGTTCTAAGAAACACATGTTGCGCTACAATATATTAGCAGACTACACGGAGATGTGATCACCATGATGTCAATAGAATGCATTAGTGTTTGACGAATATAATCAATGAAATAAATCTCATTACCAAAATATCTACTTTCATTTGGGTATAGTCATAGACGATATCCCAAAAAACCCTGTAAGCACTTGAAGATGATCAGTTGATCACTTTATTGTATATAAAAATGAAAATCTAGCTAATAGATATTGAGAAGTTATGTATATACGCCTCGGACTTTCTAAGACAAACTATGAAAATAGGAATTATAACAGAATTGTCATGAGGTCAAATTGAAAAAAATCGCATAATGTTAAAATTGTTGATTCTTCCTATCTAATAATTCTCAACACAAAGGATTTCGACAACCAGATATGGCACTATTTTATAAGCAGTACTAAAGCCTTTGTTGCACAGATGAATTGTAATATCCACTCTCCACACAGAGATAAAAATCATCAAACAAATGAATCGCATAACATGTCATGTAGATGCTAAACCAAAAATATACCTGACAAAAGCAACAGAATATAATAGATATGAAATTCAAATTCATAAGTACTTAAATCATTAAACAAAAATGTCCACTCACTTGGGAGTAAATATTAAATACCAATCAAAGAAACAAAAATCCATTGAACAATAAGCATTCGCTTGGATTCATATTCTGCAACTTATGACAGGGGCATGCAAACAAATTCTAGGCGTGCCTTCTTTCTCCTAAGCTCTTCTACAGGCGCAGCTTCATTTCCCAGAAGCCACTCGGTTGTGTCAACAATAGCATTCTCCATTTAGTTCAAGCTTTCCAAACGCGCTCTCTTCTTAATATTGTATTCTTTCATCTTATTTTTCATGTCATATAAGCATCCTCTAATGCATTGTGTGCATCCACTCTATTCTTAAATTCTTGGTCCTCAAGTTTGTACTTCTTAGCATCATTTACGATCTTCTCAATATCTTCCGCGGAGAGTCTTCCATTTGCATCCCCTATGGTGAGTTTTTTAGTCTCACCACTTGATAACATCTCAACTGTAACAGTGAGGATACCATTGGCATCTATTTCAAAGCTTACCATCATTTTAGAGACTCCTCTCGGAGCAAGTGGTATTCCATACATTGTAAATTTCCCCAACAAATGGTTATCTGCACATCAGGGTCTTTCACCTTGATACACTTCAATTTTAAAGTTAGGTTGATTGTCTTTGGCAATACAATATCGACTGGTTTTCTTGGTAGGAATTGGAGTATTCCACGGGATCACAACATCAAATAAACCTCCATGTTTTTTGGTACCAAGTGACAAAGGGGTTACATCCAGTAGAACCAAACTTTTAACACTCTTATCTGTGTTACCACTTAACTTTGCTGCCATAACTGCAGCACCATATGCTACAGCCTCATCAAGGTTGACACTCTTGCATAATTCTTTGCCATAAAAAAAACTCCTGCAACATTTGTTGAACCTTAGGTATCCTAGTTGAGCCGCCAATGAGAATCACCTGGTTTATACATGATTTGTCAATCTTAGCATCACCTAAACATGTCTTCACAGTCTCGATGCATTTATTGAAATAACCCATGTTGAGATCTTCAAATTTAGCTCGACTAAAGGTCATTAAAAAATCATTCCCCTCATGCAAGCCATCTAGCTCGATTGAAGTCCGAGTAGTGCATGAGAGAATCCTTTTTGCTTTCTCACAAGCACATTTCAACCTCCCCAATGCTTTTTTGTTGCAAGTCAAGTCCTTATTGTAACTTTTCTTATATTCCTGAACACAATGACTCACCATGCGGTTATCAAAATCCTCACCTCCCAAATGAGTGTCACCAGTAATGACTTTCGCCTCAAAAGTACCTTCTTTCTTAATGGTCATTATAGAGACATCAAATGTGCCACCCCTAGATCAAAGACTAGGACATTCATCTCACTAACGATATCACATTTATTATCTAGACCATATGCAATAGCAGCTGCGGTAGGCTCATTTATCATGCGGGTGACATTCAACCCAGCAATAGCACCAGCATCCTTGGTTGCTTGACGTTGTGAACCGTTAAAATAAGCCGGCACTGTGATCACTGCATTTTTCACAGCTTTTCCAAAGTATGCCTCAGTAGTTTCCTTCATCTTTCCAAGAATCATTGATGAAATTTCTTCTGGAAAAATTTCCTTCTCTACACCTTTGTAAGTCACAACACTTCAGTCGGTCCGCTAGCCCTTTTACAACCCTAAAAGGCCATAACTTCATGTCTTCCTGAACTTGGTATCACTAAATCTTCTTCCAATCAACCTCTTGGCATCTGTAAATCCACTATGTATCAAACCAATAGCCAAGGGGAAAAAATCCATATATGAGCAAAGATATTCCCTAAAACGCAGACCGGCCATCCTCACGAGGACTACGACCACAGAGTCTAAACTTTTATGGCCTCAAAATTACCAACAACTAAGAACACAACAAATAAGTTCCTGCCCAATATTGATTAGGTATTGATGAATTAATTTGTTACTAGTACACTGATATGTATGCTCATCTTAAAGGTAAATATACACTTAAAGATACCAAGTTGGTACCTTTTGTTTTCATTAAAAGCAGGTAAACACTTAAAAATAAGCAATACCAAGCACCCCTTAGGCCCTTAGACAACTTTTCATTTATGCAAAAAAGTGATATACTAATACTGATCTCAAAACGATATCAAGTCACTAAACATAATAAAGTATCGGATAATTTATATAGATAAAGATAACCAGCATTCTCAGAAACAGATTGTTAACTAACCGAATATAGTGTTTTGAGGGGTGATTGCTACTTTATGCTTCGCGCCATCACCAATGAGACGTTTGTCGTTAACAATAGCAACATAAGACGGTGTGATTCGGTTGCCTTGATCGTTTGGTATGATCTCTGTTAATACAAATATCGCCTAAAAACGTTATTTATATTTTATGATCTTTGCTAAGTTTTGTTAATGACAAAGTTTAAACTTTAGTTTTTAGTAAAACATAATTTTAGTTTAAAGACTTGCATAATTAGACATTTGCCACATTTACATTTCATATAAAACACAACACTTTTTATATTTCTTAAAATAGAAAAACATTACATTTACATATTTCTTAATATAGTAAATGTTAACATCACATCATGCATTTATGGTAAGTTTGTGTGTTTGACTCACCATAAGTTTTCTTACACAAGTAAGTGTTTGACTAGAAATAAGTTGATGTGACTTTGGTTGGTCTGGAAATATTTATTGCAAAACCTTCTGTCAGCCTGGCGGAACCTTGGAGGTACACGGGCGGAACCCATTTGAGGGTTCCGCCGTATCTGCCCGAGCTGCTGAAGGTTTTGCTATAAATACCAAGCCATTTGTTAGAATTTTGTCTTATCACTTCTCATTACATTTTACACACATACATTCATATCATTCATCTAACCCTTTAATATTTCATTTGGTGTGAAGTTTCTTTTGTAGCAAAGAAGTTCACAAGTTCATATAAAGTTACAAGTATTCAACACAACGTTGCAAGACTTGTTAGCTTAGCATCATGTAGACTTTGTGTAGTTTACACTTCATTTGATTGTGTATTTTCAGTAGTGATCAGTTAGTATTTTAGTCCTCAAAATACAAAGTGTGACGGGAGTTGTTGTACCCTTGTAAAAGAACTAACGGGAGTGGTTGTACGCTTGTAAAAGAGCTCGACATCTAGCTTAGTGTCGGTAATCGTGTAAGCGACATGTAAGGTTTTCTCCGCCGGTGAAAGGAGCTTGTTGACTAGTGAAAGAAACTCTCGAGTTAGATACTCGGGGCGTGGACGTAGGGCAAGGAAAAAGAGGCCTTGTAGCCGAACCACGATAAATACTCGTGTTGTGGTTTGATCATTTCTTTCTTTATACTTGCATGTTATATATTGTCTTTGTGTTTATATCTTTGATTAAATGGAAAGTTTTTCAAAAGATAATTAAACGAAAAACCGGTAAAACTATTCAACCCCCCTTCTAGTTTTCCACAATTGGCATCAAGAGCTACATTACTCAAGCTTTTAAAATATATTGTGTTTTAAAACTTGAAACGGTCCATGGATTTTGAAAATTACAAAGAAGAGCAATATATGCAAAGACCACCACTTTTTGAAGCAAATGGTTTTATATATTGGAAAAACCGATTTGAAACTTACGTGGAATCTAAAGATATAGATTTATGGTATATAATCATTGATGGTGATAATATAGCTACGAATAGTAAAGATGAAGATCAAAAGAAATTGATTGCTAAAAATAATGAAGCTAAAATGATGCTTTACAATGCTTTGCCTAAGAAAGAATATGAAAGAGTCTTTATGTGTAAAACCGCCAAAGAAATTTGGCAATCTTTAATAGTCACTCATCAAGGAAACTCACAAGTTAAGGATAACAAAATTGATCTTCTTGTTCAACAATATGAACAATTTGTTATTCCCGAAGATGAGATTATTGATAGTGCATTTGCTAGGTTTAACACTATTATTACTTCACTTAAAGCACTTGATGAATCTTTTTGTAGCAAGAATTTTGTTAGGAAATTTCTTAGAGCACTCCATCCGAAGTGGAGAGCAAAAGTGACGGCAATTGAAGAATCCAAGGATCTTTAAAGCATGTCACTTGACGAGCTAATTGAAAACCTCAAAGTTCATGAAATGGTAATGGAAAAAGATTCAGAAATAGTTAAAGGCAAGAAAGAAAAGATTAAGTCCAATGCCTTGAAAGCAAAAGTCCAATCAAGTGATGATGAAGAATCTAGTTCGGATAGTGATGATGAAGAATATGCCATGGTCGTTAGAGACTTCAAGAAGTTCTTTCGTAGACGAGAGAGGTTTGTAAGGCAACCTAAAGATGACAAGAAAACCTTCCGAAAAGATCGTGATGATAAGAAATGAAAGGTTTAAAGGAAATGCTTTAGGTGTGGAGACACAAGTCATCTCATAGGAGAATGTCCAAAACCACCCAAAAGCAAGTCTCAACAAGCTTTTGTTAGTGGTGCTTGGAGTGACTATGAAGAAGATGATGACGAGCTAAAGAATGATGAAATTGCTCTCATGGCTCACGACTCAAATGAGGTACTCTCCGACTCATTTTATTCTTCTATTGATGATGACACCTTACAAAAAGAATATAACAAACTTTGTGAATTAAGCTTAAAAATCATAAACAAAAATAAATTTTTGAAAACTAAAAAGGAGTTTTTAGAAAATGAAGTTTATGAGTTAAAAGAAAAAGCTAAGAGATTAGAAAAGAGTAAAGGTATTGACACATCGTGCAAATCATGTGAAGAGCTTAAACTCAAAATTGAGAAACTTAGAATTACTCAAGATGATCTAATAAAACAAACCACAAAGTTTAAGAAGTTCGATAAAAGTATTTCTTGTGCGGATGAAATTATGAAACTTCAAAAGTCACCATTTGATAAAACAGGACTAGGTTTCATGAAACTAGAAACTTCGAAGAGTCAAACGAAATAAGAAAAGAAAGCACAAGAAACTAACAAAACTGCTACAAAATCCCACGGAACAGACGGAACCCAAAATAGGGTTCCGCACATTGAACCCAAAGGTTCCACCGGGTCTGCAGCAACAGTGACATCCTCCACGTCGGATCGTTCAAAATTTGTTAAAGTCACATGTAAAAATGAAACAAAACCTGCTATTAAAACTGGAGTAGGACTTAGTAAAAACGAATTTAGAACTAGAACTACTCAACCGAGACCTAAGACTCCTATTCCGAAACGCCCATTTCCAAAGAGTAACTACAACACACGACCAAACTACCAACATGTTTGGAACCAAAACACTCCAGGACATCACCAAACTCTAAATTACATGTCATGGAACCATTATGTTCTATTTTCATACTTGGACCAAGTTAATGGTATGTTTAACCAAAATGGACCCATGAGAAATTGGGGACCAAATGTTTGAGTGTTTTTCATAAAATAGGTGTACCTCAAAGTATGTTTGGAACCGGATGAATGGATTAAAGATAGCGGTTGTTCAAGGCACATGACGGGTAACGAAAGCCTCTTCTCAACTTATCACAAATGTGATGGAGGTAATGTCACTTTTGTTAGTAAAGCTAAGAGCAAAATCATCGGAAAAAGTACAATCTCTCATGACTCTCTTTTTATTAATGATGTAGCTCATGTTGATAACTTAGGTTTTAATCTCCTTAGTATTAGTCAACTTTGCCGTAATAAGTATAATGTCCTTTTTAGTGAAAATGGAAGTAAAATACTTAAAGATGGCATTACCATTGCTAAAGGTGTTCTTAAGAACAACGTGTATGTCATGAAGATGGATCAAACATCTAGAGACAAACTTTGTCTTACTTCAATAGATGAATCTTCAACTTTATGGCATGGACGTTTAGGACACGCTAACATGAGACTTATACAAAACCTCTCCTCCAAAGACCTAGTTCGAAACCTACCTAAGTTGAAATATGACCAACACTTTTGTGATGCTTGCAAAGTCGGTAAACAAGTCCATAATAGCCATAAGGCTAAAAACTTGGTTTCTACATCTAGGTGTCTAGAACGTTTGCATATGGATTTGTTCGGTCCATCCGCTATACAAAGTTATGGAGGTAACTTCTATACTTTGGTCATAGTGGATGATTACTCAAGATATACTTGGACAAAATTTTTGAAAAGTAAAAATGAAGCTTTTGATAAATTTAAGATTCTAAGTAAGAAAATTCAAAATCAAATAGGGTCTAGTATTGTGTCTATTAGAACGGATCACGGTCGTGAATTTGATAATGAATTTCAATTTGGAAACTTTTGTGATAAAAATGGTATTACTCATAACTTTTCAGTTCCACGCACTCCTCAATCTAATGGTGTAGTAGAACGTAAAAACCAGACTTTGCAAGAGATGAGTAGAACAATGCTTAATGAACAAAACATTCCACAAAAGTTTTGGTGTAATGCCGTTGACACATCAACGTACATTTTAAATCGAGTCTTAATTAGACCATTTTTGAATAAAACTCCTTATGAATTATATAAAGGTAAAAAGCCTACATTAGGATACTTTAGAGTGTTTGGGAGTAAATGCTTTATTCTTAACACTAAGGACTATCTCACCAAATTTGACCCAAAGTCTTATAAAGGTGTATTTCTTGGATATTCACAAAATAGTAAAGCTTACATTGTTTTAAATAAAGAAACCTTAAGAGTCAAGGAATCGTTGAACGTAACACTCGACGAGAGTCCACCTCCCTCTAAGACATCACCTTTGGTAGATGATGACTTAGTTGAAAGTCAAGCTATTGAAAATCAAGTGATCTTAGAAAATGACAAGGAAGATGAACCATTAAGCAAAGAAATTGTTAATGTTAAACAATCCAAAAGTCATCCATTAGATAATGTCATAGGAAAAATTAATGAGAGAACACTAAGATCTAAAGCCCAAAATGAAAGTAACGACTTTTGTTTCTTGTCAACCATTGAACCGAAAAACATTAAAGAAGCCATAAATGATGAGTCTTGGGTAATAGCCATGCAATAAGAGTTAAACCAATTTGTTAGGAATGATGTATAGACATTAGTTCCTCAACCAAGGAGTCAAACAATAATTGGAACAAAATGGGTTTTTCGTAATAAAATGGATGAAAATGGAATTGTGTCTAGAAACAAAGCTAGGATAGTAGCACAAGGATATAATCAACAAGAAGGCATTGACTACGATGAAACTTTTGCTCCGGTTGCTAGGCTCGAGTCAATTAGAATCTTACTTGCATATGCATATGCACACAATTTTAAACTCTTTCAAATGGACGTCAAAAGTGCATTCTTAAACGGGGTTATAAATGAAGAAGTGTATGTTGCTCAACCACCGGGCTTCATCAATTTTGAAAAACCTAATCATGTTTACAAACTTAAAAAGGCTCTTTACGGACTTAAGCAAGCTCCAAAAGCATGGTATGATCGACTTAAAACCTTCCTAGTTGACCATAGGTATACCATGGGCTTAGTCGATAATACTCTCTTTACTAAGAAGAAAGGTTCACATATTATCATAGTCCAAATCTATGTTGATGACATTATATTCGGATCAACTTGTCAAGAATTATGCGACGATTTCTCAAAAATCATGCATGACGAGTTTGAAATGAGTATGATGGGAGAACTCAACTTTTTCTTAGGACTACAAATTAAACAACTAGAAGATGGTATCTTCTTTAACCAATCCAAATACATTAAGGACATGCTTAAGAAATTTGGTCTAGAAGATTCGAAACCAATCAAAACACCCATGTCCACGGAAACAAAACTCACCAAGGATGAGGAAAGTGAATCCGTAGATAGCACTAAATATAGAGGTATGATTGGAAGTCTACTTCACCTAACGGCTAGTAGACCCAAAATTATGTTTAGTGTTTGTCTATGTGCTCGTTTTCAAGAAGATCCTAAGACAACTCATCTTGAAGCCGTTAAAAGAATTTTTAGATATATTAAGGGCACTACACATTTAGGTTTATGGTATCCCAAAGGAACGGGAATAGACACCATAGTATATGCCGACTCGGATCATGTCGATGACTATGTTGATAGAAAAAGCACGAGTGGTACTTGTACTTTTGTTGGACATTGTCTCACCTCATGGTTCTCTAAGAAGCAAACGGCTCTCGCTATCTCAACAACGGAAGCCGAATACGTTTCAGCTAGAAAGGCATGTCAACAAGCTCTTTGGATGAAGCAAGCTCTTGTCGACTACGGAATTCAACTTAACGACATCACCATTTTTTGTGACAACAAAGGAGCCATTGATCTTAGCAAAAATCCAGTTCAACATGCTCGTACTAGACATATTGAAATCCGTCATCATTTCCTTCGTGATAACGTTCAAAAAGGAAACATCTCAATTGAGAAAGTTTCTTCCGAGGACAACATAGCCGACATCCTCACAAAACCTCTTAAACGAGAACCATTTAACCTCCTTAGGCTAGGCCTAGGACTTATGGAACTTATCTTGTAGTTCTAGATATTAGACAAAAATCACAAAAATCAAAACAAATCAATAAGTCTTTTTCTCAGCAGAGTCGGCGGAACCCTTTTTTGGTTCCGCCATATCCGCCAACCTGCAGAACTTTTTCTTAGTTTATATTAAACCAAACACCTATTATCTCATACCACCACTTCCAAACTGCTACTATTCACTTCACCATTCATCCACAACTACGAATTTTTGGTCCTTCCTTCATTCACATTGCTCATCAATCATCATTGTATGTATTCTAAACATGATTACACTCCTGATCTGAGTCTAGGAATTCTATTTTTGCACAAAAACAAAAACTTGGGCTTATGCATTAACTTAAGAAACTCATGCATAAAAATTAAGTGCTTAACAAAACTAATCATGTTTCCCATAGTTAGGAATTGCATTATTATAAGCTATTAACATGTTTACTAAAACACCCCATGTCAAATTCTTGCAAAAATTTCTCACAAATAGGACAAATATTTTTTTGGTCTCACAATACAAAATCAAAACGTTATGTTCAAAAACATCACTTGCATAATGTCTCTTGAATGCTAAAGGGAAAACATAACTGATTCCTCCCGAACCATCACTTATTTATCACACAAGCTAACCACTTGTGAATGGTTAACCGTAATATCTAAATGGAGCCTGGGAGAAACTAGCAAAGTTAATCCGTGGGAATTAAGTACAGAAAAAGTACGTGAGGACAGAAAAGTACATCCCCGGGTCGTTATGTCCCAACGAGGTGTGCGTGATAGTATAATGACTTGTAATGTGTTGAAATAATATGTATATAGAAAAATGGGAATCTGAATGACTAACACTGGAATGTGAATAGTAATAGCTCTGTCACAGCTACTTCATTTAAGAAACGTGCAATCAGAAACCCTAAAATGATAAAGTATTTACAAACGTACGTTTAGGTTTAAATAAACATAAACGTAACGAATAAAACAAAACATTCCCAAAGAGGGAATGTGCATGCCTTAACGGCTTAAATGCAAATTAAATAAACTTAAAATATTTACTTATAATTAAAACTTATTTAAAATAATATTTACAAGTGTTATATTACATATAAAAAAAACTATTTATTTACTTATTTATTAATTTTCTAAATAAGAAAATCTAAAAAAAAAATGCTTAGAAATATAAAATTAAAACTTAAAAGAGTTTAAAATACTATAAAAGAAATTTTGAAACTAAAAATATATTTATTATACAATTATTCTATTTATTATTAATTATTTATTATTATCTAATTATTAATACTATTATTAAATTATTAAAAATACTAAATGACTAAACAAGAATCTAAAACTTTTTACATAATTCTAAACTAATTATAAGAAGCTAAGAAAAATTTAAAAACTAAATATTATTAACAAAAATAAGAAAACTTAATTAAAAACTAATATTACTTAATTAAACTAATTAATACTAATTTAATTATTATACATTCTAAACTGATTTATAAAATTATGAACCTTTTTATAGAACTTCCTAACCATCTCAGGAATCCATAAAAAATATAAAAAGTTTATAAAAATAATAAATAAGCTATTTTACTAATTAATTACTTACTTATTATTTAAGATCTAATTAACTAAATTTTATTAAGGAAAATAGGAAATGAACAGTAACAATTAGGAAATTATTTTTTACAAATACCTAATGGTCTATAAGACTTTTAAAAAATATAAAAAGATATTGTTATTAACTAAAAATTATTAAAACTATTTAATTACCTAATATTACCTAATTATTAATTAAACTAGGATTAATTAAAATAATTATTATTTGAAAAGTAAAAATTATGAAAAAATTACAGTAAGTATGTTAAGTAATTAAAAGCCTAAGAAAAATAAGCTTGGACCAACAGCTTATCCAAATAAGCTGTAATAAGCAAAACAGCTTATTTAAGCTTATTTCTCAAAAACACCCTTATGTATATTGATTGTGGAGCATATGACGGAACTGGTGCCCCAGAGCTAATGGAAGGGGTGTGTGTACATAAGCATGTTACTATCCTTGAGGTCCTGAGTTCGAATCCCACACACACCCATTTTTGGCCATTTTATTTTATTTTTGTGATTTTCTTTTTGCAAAACTTTATATTAAGTAAAAATAAGCAACTTTATAAAAACCAACTTTTATAAAACTTGGAAATAAGCTCTGTGGGAGCTTATTTCCAACACAGAAGGCTTTTAAGCTCAAACTTCTTAAATAGAAGTTATCACTAGTGTTAAGGTTTGGTTTTGGCTTTTTCTGTTTATAAAACTATATATATACAGTACTTATATAAGTATAAGGAATTATAAGCTTTACAAACTAATAAATAAGCAATTCGTGGCTTATGAGTCATTCAGTCAAGCCTTATGGCTCACAGTGGACTTATAAGCTTGGAATAAGCTTGAAAAAGCTATTCAGTGAAAATAAAAGTAAAAAGGGTATATGTACAAGTATAATAGGTATATTTATACAAGAATAAGCACTTGATAGTGCTTATTAGTATGGGCTTAAGGTTTAGACAGTCAAGCCTAAGGCTTGACTTGGATTGAGTGAAAGCTCAATGAGCTTGGTATAAGCTCCATACATGAAAACAAAGTAAAAACAGGATTTGTACAAGTTTATTTAACATATTTAAACAAGCATGTTCACTGAGATAAGACAATAAGCTCAAATAAGCAAATAAGCTTATCCAGTAAACTGCAGTCCCAAACACCCCCTTCATAAAAATCCAAGCTTCACAAGCTTATGACCTCAAAAGAGCTTATAGGAGCTTGAAGGAAATGGTGTAAATGGACTGTATAAGCAGTCCATTGTTGTGAATGAGCAAACATACAAGCTCCTAAATGACCTATCAAATAAGCCTCAACAAGCTCAACTCTTCCTGAGACCTTGAGTTGGACAGCTTGGCTTCTCACAAAGCCAAGAATCACAAGCTCAAGTCCACTGAGGAGCTTGTTAAGAGCTTTGTAATATCAGCTCACTTCACTGTTTGCTTCAGTGAAGTGAGTTGATTGGTAACAAAAAATTGTGTGTGAATAAGCTGTGCAATAAGCAAAATAAGAGAAAGTAAACATGTATATTAACAAATGGCAAGTAGGGCTATGATTAACAACAACAAGCTCAGTCACAAGATCAAAAGTCAACAAGTTGCAAGCTTGTTACTTTTGCCTTGTGACTGAGAGACAGGGCAAATTTAGCCTAAAATAAGCACAAATTTAAGCAAGCAAACATGCATAATAAAATTTGACAAAAATACATAAGCAATACAAGCAACTAAACTTCAAAACCCTACAAGCTTTTAGACAGAAATTAAATATTAAATCCACAGGAAAATTAAACAATTAATTCAAAAACATAAAAATGGAAAATTTGACTATTTTACAAAAACACTAAAGTTTGACCAAAATGAATTTGTGATCTAATTTAAAGACAGAATATGAAATAATAAGCAATAAGAACAAGAAATTAACAAACATTAACAACAATTTAATACATATGCAAGATTCTAGATCAAACCATTCAACAGTAGACAGATAACATAAAATCAAGGGTCATTTTGACTATTTATCATGTTCCACTGTTTCATTAAGGTTTCTCTGAGTCTATTAGGCCAAATAGAGAGTACATCAAACAAGAACAACCCAAAACAAAGCCCTAAACACAGATTAACCAATTCATCCAAATATCCTTTAATGGAACTGATTTTGTGATTTTCCAAACAAAAGACTGTATAAACCTTTCATATCCAATCCAGTGATCTTATTTTGTCAAGATAGACCATTTTCAGTTCATTCATGTAGTCACACTCTCAAAACCTATGATTATCAATAATTGAGTAAATTGGCAGTCACAATGCAATTTTCAAGCACAACCAAATCCAAAACATACTTAATTAAATTTAGACTAAATAAACAATAACAAACAACATTTAAACAAGAAAATATGAAAAGGAACACAAATAAATAAACAAAACAGTAAATTGAAAAATTATAAAAAGATGGGCTTACAACTGGATTCCAACTGAGATCAATGAAACAAGGACCAAGATCATACCCTACAGCTCCCAAATGAGCTTCTAAACCATGATCAATCATAAAACACCCTGCTCCAATTCATCAATCTTCATCACCACTGATTTTTAATTTATTATTGATTTTCTTCATTTTTTATCTATTTTTGAAATTAAAAAGAACAAAGCTGAATTAAAGTTTCTGAAAGCTTTGTGAGCTTTGTCATAGCTCACATGAGCTTATGGAATCCAGTAAACAACCATATTTAAACAGAATTTAAAAATGACTTGGAAAAGTAAAATTGTACCAATCTGAGAAACATGAATTTAAAGAGTAACATAACACTTAAACTGAAAAGAGAGTTCATTACACTACTTTGAAGATAAAGTACAACATTTGAAAGCAATAAAAGTTTTAACTAAGAAAAACAGTAAAATTAAGTTACACTAATGACCTAGGCTAATCCAAAGGTATTTATTTCCTCTGCTTCTTGCTTCTTTTATAGTCTCTAAACTCCTTGGTGATCACTCAAAAGTTTCCATCTTCAATCTTGACCCTTGAATCTTCATAATTCATCTCAACCGTTTGAATTGACTTTTGGCGCCAAAAGTCTTACAGGCTCTTTGAGGCGGTTTGGATGCAATTAATGCATCTTGATGTTATGTGGAGGTGGAGGGGACAAGTTAGGGTGACTTTTTGAGCTTGGGGGTCAAGTTGGAGTGAAAACAGGGGTAAGTTGAGTGTTTGGAGGGAAAAGGAGGTGGGGAAGCATTAATGGTGGAGTGGGATAGGTTTGAGAGGTGGAAGGGAGTAGGTTATGAGCCGGGGAAGGCAAGTGGAGGGGGGAGGTGGCACAAAAACCACCCTGGTATGGTGACTCAGTGGTGTTGGGGATGATGAACAGTGAAGCTGGTATTTAGGCGGGGGTTGACCGTTTGACCAATTTTGATATCAAAGAGGGCCGGGTTGTTTGTTGGGCCAAGATGGTGGGCTGGTGTTGGTGTTGGTTTGTGTTTGGATTTATATTAAGGATCCGTTTGTGTTTTTAGTATAAATAAGCCCAAGGACTAATATTGTACAAACTGAATTCTTGAGGGACTGAATATGTAAACTTCCCAAACTTTCTTTCAAGGACCAAACCTGCCATTATACAATAACACAAGGACCAAAGTTATATTTTTCCATTTTTAAAACTTTAAAGGACCTTTTGTGTAATTTTTGGATTTTAAGGGGGTAAAAGTGTAATTTCCCGAAAGTTATCAAAAGTGTTCCAATTTGTAAGTTATGAATAGTACAAGGGTATTTTGTGATAAAATTCTATTTTAAATACCCAGGGACTAATTTTGCCAATTTTGTAACTTGAGGGGTAAAAGTTGCCAGTTTGTGTAAACTTTTATCCAGGGATGTTTTGTGAACATTTTTGGATTCCCAAGGACTTAAGTTGACTTTTATTCTATTTGAAACCTTTAGGGACTAGTTTTGACAATTTATGAAATTTGAGGGACTGAAACTGCCAATTATGCAAACTTTGTACGTTTTTCATCTGTTTTTGCATATTTTGCATTTGAAACATATAAAACACACTTCTAAGATATTTTGAGTATTTTGATGCATATTTGAGTGTTTTTGTATGTTTTGGCAGCTCAGATTAGTATAAAATGATGAGTATTTAGACACCCATCAATCCCCCACACTAAACTATTGCTAGTCCCTAGCAATCTTTTATGAAAAATTAATGGATTTCATCTCTTTACCAAAAGCCATCACTTCTGGAGTAGCCAGGTGTAAGAACTGTGGTACACCTGATAACCGTGTGATTGTGAGGAAATTACCAGCTGTCAACGGATTTGATTTGTCTTTACCAAAAGCCGTTTGCTTCTGGACTAGCCAACTCTTGATGGAATAGTCAACATCTTGGTGAGCTGATTACCAATTATGGTTTTTCCACGGCCTTTACCACAAGCCATAATCTTGCGGGCTAGCCAACTCATTCGCTTTATGGGATATGGGGAGTTGAGGAACCATACAATTTTTGGCAAATTGCAAGCCATAAACAGGTTTGAGTTATCTTTACCAAGAACCGTTTGCTCCTGGATTAGCCAATCCTTATGTGTGTTAGACATGGTGGATTGATTACCATTTGTTGTGTTTAGTGTAAAACACTAACACCAAATGAAAAAATTTTAAATTTTGGCCATTTTTTGGAAAAAGGGCATACAAGGGTATATAAGTGATCAAATTCGCCAGAATTTCCATCCCCCACACTAGAAATGAAGATTGTCCTCAATATTCAAAATCCCGGCTATTATGCCGAATCCTTGAACGTAAAAAGATAACATTTAAAACTAAGTGGGGTAACACAACAATTATTTTATTTTTCTGTATTTACAATTTTTCACTTCATTTTCAAAATATATACAACATGTGGGGCACACCCCCACACTAGGGTGGTACACACGGGTGAAAAACCTATGTATATGCTACTGTTTTTGATTACCAAGTCGCTAGCTTGACTTGACCCCGAGTTAAATTGTTCATGGGGAAATGGAGTGGGATTGCCACTCACAGATTGGGTGAGAAATTGGAGTAGGATTGCCACTCACAGAATTATAAATAGTAAGGTAAGGAGAATCTTTTTGATTTTTAATTTTTATAAATGTTTTTGTATTTTTAAATTTTTATATATATGTACAAAAGAAAGAAAATTCCTAACAACCGCCCCTCGAAAGGGAATCTGGGTCTGACAGAGCTCAGTAACTATAAACAGCCAACAACCAAATGTTGTAACTGAGGGACTAATCAAACTGGGCAAGTTGTGTGCAAAGGAAAAATATTTTTGTATTTTATATTGTTTATGAAAATGAAATATGATATAGTATATGTAATCACTACCTCCCAGGCTTGTGTCAAGTTTACCACGCTAGCTAATCACTTGTGAATGATTAACTGTAATAAATAGGCCCTGACAGCCCGGAAGTTGAATGATAAAGTAAATATATAATGCACATACAAGGATAGATATTTCAACAAAATACAAATTCGTTATACGTAGCATAGCCTCCCCGGCAGCGGCACCAAATTTTGATTCCTCCCGAACCATCACTTATTTATCACACAAGTTAACCACTTGTGAATGGTTAACCGTAATATCTAAATGGAGCCCGGGAGAAACTAGCAAAGTGAATCCGTGGGAATTAAGTACAGAAAAAGTACGTGAGTACAGAAAAGTACATCCCCGGGTCGTTATGTCCCAACAAGGTGTGCGTGATAGTATAATGACTTGTAATGTGTTGAAATAATATGTATATAGAAAAATGGGAATCTGAATGACTAACACTGGAATGTGAATAGTAATAGCTCTGTCATAGCTACTTCATTTAAGAAACGTGCAATCAGAAACCATAAAATGATAAAGTATTTACAAACGTACGTTTAGGTTTAAATAAACATAAACGTAACGAATAAAACAAAACATTCCCAAAGAGGGAATGTGCATGCCTTAACGGCTTAAATGCAAATTAAATAAACTTAAAATATTTACTTATAATTAAAACTTATTTAAAATAATATTTACAAGTGTTATATTACTTATAAAAAAAAAACTATTTATTTACTTATTTATTAATTTTCTAAATAAGAAAATCTAAAAAAAAATGCTTAGAAATATAAAATTAAAACTTAAAAGAGTTTAAAATACTATAAAAGAAATTTTGAAACTAAAAATATATTTATTATACAATTATTCTATTTATTATTAATTATTTATTATTATCTAATTATTAATACTATTATTAAATTATTAAAAATACTAAATTACTAAACAAGAATCTAAAACTTTTTACATAATTCTAAACTAATTATAAGAAGCTAAGAAAAATATAAAAACTAAATATTATTAACAAAAATAAGAAAACTTAATTAAAAACTAATATTACTTAATTAAACTAATTAATACTAATTTAATTATTATACATACTAAACTGATTTATAAAATTATGAAACTTTTTATAGAACTTCCTAACCATCTCAGGAATCCATAAAAAATATAAAAAGTTTATAAAAATTAAAAATATGCTGTTTTACTAATTAATTACTTACTTATTATTTAAGATCTAATTAACTAAATTTAATTAAGGAAAATAGGAAATGAACAGTAACAATTAGGAAATTATTTTTTACAAATACCTAATGGTCTATAAGACTTTTAAAAAATATAAAAAGATATTGTTTCTAACTAAAAATTATTAAAACTATTTAATTACCTAATATTACCTAATTATTAATTAAACTAGGATTAATTAAAATAATTATTATTTGAAAAGTAAAAATTATGAAAAAATTACAGTAAGTATGTTAGGTAATGAAAAGCCTAAGAAAAATAAGCTTGGACCAACAGCTTATCCAAATAAGCTGTAATAAGCAAAACAACTTATTTAAGCTTATTTCTCAAAAACACCCTTATGTATATTGATTGTGGAGCATATGACGGAACTGGTGCCCCAGAGCTAATGGAAGGGGTGTGTGTACATAAGCATGTTACTATCCTTGAGGTCCTGAGTTCGAATCCCACACACACCCATTTTTGGCCATTTTATTTTATTTTTGTGATTTTCTTTTTGCAAAACTTTATATTAAGTAAAAATAAGCAACTTTATAAAAACCAACTTTTATAAAACTTGGAAATAAGCTCTGTGGGAGCTTATTTCCAACACAGAAGGCTTTTAAGCTCAAACTTCTTAAATAGAAGTTATCACTAGTGTTAAGGTTTGGTTTTGGCTTTTTCTGTTTATAAAACTATATATATACAGTACTTATATAAGTATAAGGAATTATAAGCTTTACAAACTAATAAATAAGCAATTCGTGGCTTATGAGTCATTCAGTCAAGCCTTATGGCTCACAGTGGACTTATAAGCTTGGAATAAGCTTGAAAAAGCTATTCAGTGAAAATAAAAGTAAAAAGGGTATATGTACAAGTATAATAGGTATATTTATACAAGAATAAGCACTTGATAGTGCTTATTAGTATGGGCTTAAGGTTTAGACAGTCAAGCCTAAGGCTTGACTTGGATTGAGTGAAAGCTCAATGAGCTTGGTATAAGCTCCATACATGAAAACAAAGTAAAAACAGGATTTGTACAAGTTTATTTAACATATTTAAACAAGCATGTTCACTGAGATAAGATAATAAGCTCAAATAAGCAAATAAGCTTATCCAGTAAACTGCAGTCCCAAACACCCCCTGCAACCTTTTAGTTGGCACAATTAAGCTCAGTAAATGATCTTAAAAACCCAAATTGTGAATTGAGGTTGCAAGTTATGCTGGTTGGCTTTTTAAAAATCCCAAGCTCACCCAGTGGGGTCCACTAGTGAGCTTGTAAAAAGCTTATGAAAAACCTCCCATTTGACTGTATGTGACTGTGTATCAGCACACAAACCCAAATGGGACACAAAAGAAGCCACTTGCAGCCCTTATAAATAAGCTGCAAGCTTGGGATTAAGCTTTGGATCTGAGAATCAAGTGGATAAGCTCCACATAGAACCAGTTTGCACAAGCTGAGGCCAAGTACTAGGCTTTTTGTGAGCTTATGAAATTTAGTGAGTGGAGGTAAGTATACTGATGAACAGTATACTTATCTATTTGGTGATAGGTTTAAGCTAATTGCAGCCTATGTAAATAAGCTTCAAAATGAAATTGATGCACTGGATCTTATACTTGGGTTGCTAGGCTTCATAAAAAACCAAGCTTCACAAGCTTATGACCTCTAAAGAGCTTATAGGAGCTTGAAGGAAATGGTGTAAATGGACTGTATAAGCAGTCCATTGTTGTGAATGAGCAAACATACAAGCTCCTAAATGACCTATCAAATAAGCCTCAACAAGCTCAACTCTTCCTGAGACCTTGAGTTGGACAGCTTGGCTTCTCACAAAGCCAAGAATCACAAGCTCAAGTCCACTGAGGAGCGTGTTAAGAGCTTTGTAATATCAGCTCACTTCACTGTTTGCTTCAGTGAAGTGAGTTGATTGGTAACAAAAAATTGTGTGTGAATAAGCTGTGCAATAAGCAAAATAAGAGAAACTAAACATGTATATTAACAAATGGCAAGTAGGGCTATGATTAACAACAACAAGCTCAGTCACAAGATCAAAAGTCAACAAGTTGCAAGCTTGTTACTTTTGCCTTGTGACTGAGAGACAGGGCAAATTTAGCCTAAAATAAGCACAAATTTAAGCAAGCAAACATGCATAATAAAATTTGACAAAAATACATAAGCAATACAAGCAACTAAACTTCAAAACCCTACAAGCTTTTAGACAGAAATTAAATATTAAATCCACAGGAAAATTAAACAATTAATTCAAAAACATAAAAATGGAAAATTTGACTATTTTACAAAAACACTAAAGTTTGACCAAAATGAATTTGTGATCTAATTTAAAGACAGAATATGAAATAATAAGCAATAAGAACAAGAAATTAACAAACATTAACAACAATTTAATACATATGCAAGATTCTAGATCAAACCATTCAACAGTAGACATATAGCATAAAATCAAGGGTCATTTTGACTATTTATCATGTTCCACTGTTTCATTAAGGTTTCTCTGAGTCTATTAGGCCAAATAGAGAGTACATCAAACAAGAACAACCCAAAACAAAGCCCTAAACACAGATTAACCAATTTATCCAAACATCCTTTAATGGAACTGATTTTGTGATTTTCCAAACAAAAGACTATGTAAACCTTTCATATCCAATCCAGTGATCTTATTTTGTCAAGATAGACCATTTTCAGTTCATTCATGTAGTCACACACTCAAAACCTATGATTATCAATAATTGAGTAAATTGGCAGTCACAATGCAATTTTCAAGCACAACCAAATCCAAAACATACTTAATTAAATTTAGACTAAATAAACAATAACAAACAACATTTAAACAAGAAAATATGAAAAGGAACACAAATAAATAAACAAAACAGTAAATTGAAAAATTATAAAAAGATGGGCTTACAACTGGATTCCAACTGAGATCAATGAAACAAGGACCAAGATCATACCCTACAGCTCCCAAATGAGCTTCTAAACCATGATCAATCATAAAACACCCTGCTCCAATTCATCAATCTTCATCACCACTGATTTTTAATTTATTATTGATTTTCTTCATTTTTTATCTATTTTTGAAATTAAAAAGAACAAAGCTGAATTAAAGTTTCTGAAAGCTTTGTGAGCTTTGTCATAGCTCACATGAGCTTATGGAATCCAGTAAACAACCATATTTAAACAGAATTTAAAAATGACTTGGAAAAGTAAAATTGTACCAATCTGAGAAACATGAATTTAAAGAGTAACATAACACTTAAACTGAAAAGAGAGTTCATTACACTACTTTGAAGATAAAGTACAACATTTGAAAGCAATAAAAGTTTTAACTAAGAAAAACAGTAAAATTAAGTTACACTAATGACCTAGGCTAATCCAAAGGTATTTATTTCCTCTGCTTCTTGCTTCTTTTATAGTCTCTAAACTCCTTGGTGATCACTCAAAAGTTTCCATCTTCAATCTTGACCCTTGAATCTTCATAATTCATCTCAACCGTTTGAATTGACTTTTGGCGCCAAAAGTCTTACAGGCTCTTTGAGGCGGTTTGGATGCAATTAATGCATCTTGATGTTATGTGGAGGTGGAGGGGACAAGTTAGGGTGACTTTTTGAGCTTGGGGGTCAAGTTGGAGTGAAAACAGGGGTAAGTTGAGTGTTTGGAGGGAAAAGGAGGTGGGGAAGCATTAATGGTGGAGTGGGATAGGTTTGAGAGGTGGAAGGGAGTAGGTTATGAGCCGGGGAAGGCAAGTGGAGGGGGGAGGTGGCACAAAAACCACCCTGGTATGGTGACTCAGTGGTGTTGGGGATGATGAACAGTGAAGCTGGTATTTAGGCGGGGGTTGACCGTTTGACCAATTTTGATATCAAAGAGGGCCGGGTTGTTTGTTGGGCCAAGATGGTGGGCTGGTGTTGGTGTTGGTTTGTGTTTGGATTTATATTAAGGATCCGTTTGTGTTTTTAGTATAAATAAGCCCAAGGACTAATATTGTACAAACTGAATTCTTGAGGGACTGAATATGTAAACTTCCCAAACTTTCTTTCAAGGACCAAACCTGCCATTATACAATAACACAAGGACCAAAGTTATATTTTTCCATTTTTAAAACTTTAAAGGACCTTTTGTGTAATTTTTGGATTTTAAGGGGGTAAAAGTGTAATTTCCCGAAAGTTATCAAAAGTGTTCCAATTTGTAAGTTATGAATAGTACAAGGGTATTTTGTGATAAAATTCTATTTTAAATACCCAGGGACTAATTTTGCCAATTTTGTAACTTGAGGGGTAAAAGTTGCCAGTTTGTGTAAACTTTTATCCAGGGATGTTTTGTGAACATTTTTGGATTCCCAAGGACTTAAGTTGACTTTTATTCTATTTGAAACCTTTAGGGACTAGTTTTGACAATTTATGAAATTTGAGGGACTGAAACTGCCAATTATGCAAACTTTGTACGTTTTTCATCTGTTTTTGCATATTTTGCATTTGAAACATATAAAACACACTTCTAAGATATTTTGAGTATTTTGATGCATATTTGAGTGTTTTTGTATGTTTTGGCAGCTCAGATTAGTATAAAATGATGAGTATTTAGACACCCATCAATCCCCCACACTAAACTATTGCTAGTCCCTAGCAATCTTTTATGAAAAATTAATGGATTTCATCTCTTTACCAAAAGCCATCACTTCTGGAGTAGCCAGGTGTAAGAACTGTGGTACACCTGATAACCGTGTGATTGTGAGGAAATTACCAGCTGTCAACGGATTTGATTTGTCTTTACCAAAAGCCGTTTGCTTCTGGACTAGCCAACTCTTGATGGAATAGTCAACATCTTGGTGAGCTGATTACCAATTATGGTTTTTCCACGGCCTTTACCACAAGCCATAATCTTGCGGGCTAGCCAACTCATTCGCTTTATGGGATATGGGGAGTTGAGGAACCATACAATTTTTGGCAAATTGCAAGCCATAAACAGGTTTGAGTTATCTTTACCAAGAACCGTTTGCTCCTGGATTAGCCAATCCTTATGTGTGTTAGACATGGTGGATTGATTACCATTTGTTGTGTTTAGTGTAAAACACTAACACCAAATGAAAAAATTTTAAATTTTGGCCATTTTTTGGAAAAAGGGCATACAAGGGTATATAAGTGATCAAATTCGCCAGAATTTCCATCCCCCACACTAGAAATGAAGATTGTCCTCAATATTCAAAATCCCGGCTATTATGCCGAATCCTTGAACGTAAAAAGATAACATTTAAAACTAAGTGGGGTAACACAACAATTATTTTATTTTTCTGTATTTACAATTTTTCACTTCATTTTCAAAATATATACAACATGTGGGGCACACCCCCACACTAGGGTGGTACACACGGGTGAAAAACCTATGTATATGCTACTGTTTTTGATTACCAAGTCGCTAGCTTGACTTGACCCCGAGTTAAATTGTTCATGGGGAAATGGAGTGGGATTGCCACTCACAGATTGGGTGAGAAATTGGAGTAGGATTGCCACTCACAGAATTATAAATAGTAAGGTAAGGAGAATCTTTTTGATTTTTAATTTTTATAAATGTTTTTGTATTTTTAAATTTTTATATATATGTACAAAAGAAAGAAAATTCCTAACAACCGCCCCTCGAAAGGGAATCTGGGTCTGACAGAGCTCAGTAACTATAAACAGCCAACAACCAAATGTTGTAACTGAGGGACTAATCAAACTGGGCAAGTTGTGTGCAAAGGAAAAATATTTTTGTATTTTATATTGTTTATGAAAATGAAATATGATATAGTATATGTAATCACTACCTCCCAGGCTTGTGTCAAGTTTACCACGCTAGCTAATCACTTGTGAATGATTAACTGTAATAAATAGGCCCTGACAGCCCGGAAGTTGAATGATAAAGTAAATATATAATGTACATACAAGGATAGATATTTCAACAAAATACAAATTCGTTATACGTAGCATAGCCTCCCCGGCAGCGGCACCAAATTTTGATTCCTCCCGAACCATCACTTATTTATCACACAAGTTAACCACTTGTGAATGGTTAACCGTAATATCTAAATGGAGCCCGGGAGAAACTAGCAAAGTGAATCCGTGGGAATTAAGTACAGAAAAAGTACGTGAGTACAGAAAAGTACATCCCCGGGTCGTTATGTCCCAACAAGGTGTGCGTGATAGTATAATGACTTGTAATGTGTTGAAATAATATGTATATAGAAAAATGGGAATCTGAATGACTAACACTGGAATGTGAATAGTAATAGCTCTGTCATAGCTACTTCATTTAAGAAACGTGCAATCAGAAACCATAAAATGATAAAGTATTTACAAACGTACGTTTAGGTTTAAATAAACATAAACGTAACGAATAAAACAAAACATTCCCAAAGAGGGAATGTGCATGCCTTAACGGCTTAAATGCAAATTAAATAAACTTAAAATATTTACTTATAATTAAAACTTATTTAAAATAATATTTACAAGTGTTATATTACTTATAAAAAAAAAAAACTATTTATTTACTTATTTATTAATTTTCTAAATAAGAAAATCTAAAAAAAAATGCTTAGAAATATAAAATTAAAACTTAAAAGAGTTTAAAATACTATAAAAGAAATTTTGAAACTAAAAATATATTTATTATACAATTATTCTATTTATTATTAATTATTTATTATTATCTAATTATTAATACTATTATTAAATTATTAAAAATACTAAATTACTAAACAAGAATCTAAAACTTTTTACATAATTCTAAACTAATTATAAGAAGCTAAGAAAAATATAAAAACTAAATATTATTAACAAAAATAAGAAAACTTAATTAAAAACTAATATTACTTAATTAAACTAATTAATACTAATTTAATTATTATACATACTAAACTGATTTATAAAATTATGAAACTTTTTATAGAACTTCCTAACCATCTCAGGAATCCATAAAAAATATAAAAAGTTTATAAAAATTAAAAATATGCTGTTTTACTAATTAATTACTTACTTATTATTTAAGATCTAATTAACTAAATTTAATTAAGGAAAATAGGAAATGAACAGTAACAATTAGGAAATTATTTTTTACAAATACCTAATGGTCTATAAGACTTTTAAAAAATATAAAAAGATATTGTTTCTAACTAAAAATTATTAAAACTATTTAATTACCTAATATTACCTAATTATTAATTAAACTAGGATTAATTAAAATAATTATTATTTGAAAAGTAAAAATTATGAAAAAATTACAGTAAGTATGTTAGGTAATGAAAAGCCTAAGAAAAATAAGCTTGGACCAACAGCTTATCCAAATAAGCTGTAATAAGCAAAACAACTTATTTAAGCTTATTTCTCAAAAACACCCTTATGTATATTGATTGTGGAGCATATGACGGAACTGGTGCCCCAGAGCTAATGGAAGGGGTGTGTGTACATAAGCATGTTACTATCCTTGAGGTCCTGAGTTCGAATCCCACACACACCCATTTTTGGCCATTTTATTTTATTTTTGTGATTTTCTTTTTGCAAAACTTTATATTAAGTAAAAATAAGCAACTTTATAAAAACCAACTTTTATAAAACTTGGAAATAAGCTCTGTGGGAGCTTATTTCCAACACAGAAGGCTTTTAAGCTCAAACTTCTTAAATAGAAGTTATCACTAGTGTTAAGGTTTGGTTTTGGCTTTTTCTGTTTATAAAACTATATATATACAGTACTTATATAAGTATAAGGAATTATAAGCTTTACAAACTAATAAATAAGCAATTCGTGGCTTATGAGTCATTCAGTCAAGCCTTATGGCTCACAGTGGACTTATAAGCTTGGAATAAGCTTGAAAAAGCTATTCAGTGAAAATAAAAGTAAAAAGGGTATATGTACAAGTATAATAGGTATATTTATACAAGAATAAGCACTTGATAGTGCTTATTAGTATGGGCTTAAGGTTTAGACAGTCAAGCCTAAGGCTTGACTTGGATTGAGTGAAAGCTCAATGAGCTTGGTATAAGCTCCATACATGAAAACAAAGTAAAAACAGGATTTGTACAAGTTTATTTAACATATTTAAACAAGCATGTTCACTGAGATAAGATAATAAGCTCAAATAAGCAAATAAGCTTATCCAGTAAACTGCAGTCCCAAACACCCCCTGCAACCTTTTAGTTGGCACAATTAAGCTCAGTAAATGATCTTAAAAACCCAAATTGTGAATTGAGGTTGCAAGTTATGCTGGTTGGCTTTTTAAAAATCCCAAGCTCACCCAGTGGGGTCCACTAGTGAGCTTGTAAAAAGCTTATGAAAAACCTCCCATTTGACTGTATGTGACTGTGTATCAGCACACAAACCCAAATGGGACACAAAAGAAGCCACTTGCAGCCCTTATAAATAAGCTGCAAGCTTGGGATTAAGCTTTGGATCTGAGAATCAAGTGGATAAGCTCCACATAGAACCAGTTTGCACAAGCTGAGGCCAAGTACTAGGCTTTTTGTGAGCTTATGAAATTTAGTGAGTGGAGGTAAGTATACTGATGAACAGTATACTTATCTATTTGGTGATAGGTTTAAGCTAATTGCAGCCTATGTAAATAAGCTTCAAAATGAAATTGATGCACTGGATCTTATACTTGGGTTGCTAGGCTTCATAAAAAACCAAGCTTCACAAGCTTATGACCTCTAAAGAGCTTATAGGAGCTTGAAGGAAATGGTGTAAATGGACTGTATAAGCAGTCCATTGTTGTGAATGAGCAAACATACAAGCTCCTAAATGACCTATCAAATAAGCCTCAACAAGCTCAACTCTTCCTGAGACCTTGAGTTGGACAGCTTGGCTTCTCACAAAGCCAAGAATCACAAGCTCAAGTCCACTGAGGAGCGTGTTAAGAGCTTTGTAATATCAGCTCACTTCACTGTTTGCTTCAGTGAAGTGAGTTGATTGGTAACAAAAAATTGTGTGTGAATAAGCTGTGCAATAAGCAAAATAAGAGAAACTAAACATGTATATTAACAAATGGCAAGTAGGGCTATGATTAACAACAACAAGCTCAGTCACAAGATCAAAAGTCAACAAGCTGCAAGCTTGTTACTTTTGCCTTATGACTGAGAGACAGGGCAAATTTAGCCTAAAATAAGCACAAATTTAAGCAAGCAAACATGCATAATAAAATTTGACAAAAATACATAAGCAATAAAAGCAACTAAACTTCAAAACCCTACAAGATTTTAGACAGAAACTAAATATTAAATCCACAGGAAAATTAAACAATTAATTCAAAAACATAAAAATGGAAAATTTGACTATTTTACAAAAACACTAAAGTTTGACCAAAATGAATTTGTGATCTAATTTAAAGACAAAATATGAAATAATAAGCAATAAGAACAAGAAATTAACAAACATTAACAACAATTTAATACATATGCAAGATTCTAGATCAAACCATTCAACAGTAGACATATAACATAAAATCAAGGGTCATTTTGACTATTTATCATGTTCCACTGTTTCATTAAGGTTTCTCTGAGTCTATTAGGCCAAATAGAGAGTACATCAAACAAGAACAACCCAAAACAAAGCCCTAAACACAGATTAACCAATTTATCCAAACATCCTTTAATGGAACTGATTTTGTGATTTTCCAAACAAAAGACTATGTAAACCTTTCATATCCAATCCAGTGATCTTATTTTGTCAAGATAGACCATTTTCAGTTCATTCATGTAGTTACACACTCAAAACCTATGATTATCAATAATTGAGTAAATTGGCAGTCACAATGCAATTTTCAAGTACAACCAAATCCAAAACATACTTAATTAAATTTAGACTAAATAAACAATAACAAACAACATTTAAACAAGAAAATATGAAAAGGAACACAAATAAATAAACAAAACAGTAATTTGAAAAATTATAAAAAGATGGGCTTACAACTGGATTCCAACTGAGATCAATGAAACAAGGACCAAGATCATACCCTACAGCTCCCAAATGAGCTTCTAAAGCATGATCAATCATAAAACACCCTGCTCCAATTCATCAATCTTCATCACCACTGATTTTTAATTTGTTATTGATTTTCTACATTTTTTATCTATTTTTGAAATTAAAAAGAACAAAGCTGAATTAAAGTTTCTGAAAGCTTTGTGAGCTTTGTCATAGCTCACATGAGCTTATGGAATACAGTAAACAACCATATTTAAACAGAATTTAAAAATGACTTGGAAAAGTAAAATGGTACCAATCTGAGAAACGTGAATTTAAAGAGTAACATAACATTTAAACTGAAAAGAGAGTTCATTACACTACTTTGAAGATAAAGTACAACATTTGAAAGCAATAAAAGTTTTAACTAAGAAAAACAGTAAAATTAAGTTACACTAATGACCTAGGCTAATCCAAAGGTATTTATTTCCTCTACTTCTTGCTTCTTTTATAGTCTCTAAACTCCTTGGTGATCACTCAAAAGTTTCCATCTTTAATCTTGACCCTTGAATCTTCATAATTCATCTCAACCGTTTGAATTGACTTTTGGCGCCAAAAGTCTTACAGGCTCTTTGGGGCGGTTTGGATGCAATTAATGCATCTTGATGTTATATGGAGGTGGAGGGGACAAGTTAGGGTGACTTTTTGAGCTTGGGGGTCAAGTTGGAGTGAAAACAGGGGTAAGTTGAGTGTTTGGAGGGAAAAGGAGGTGGGGAAGCATTAATGGTGGAGTGGGATAGGTTTGAGAGGTGGAAGGGAGTAGGTTATGAGCTGGGGAAGGCAAGTGGAGGGGGGAGGTGGCACAAAAACCACCCTGGTATGGTGACTCAGTGGTGTTGGGGATGATGAACAGTGAAGCTGGTATTTAGGCGGGGGTTGACCGTTTGACCAATTTTGATATCAAAGAGGGCCGGGTTGTTTGTTGGGCCAAGATGGTGGGCTGGTGTTGGTGTTGGTTTGTGTTTGGATTTATATTAAGGATCCGTTTGTGTTTTTAGTATAAATAAGCCCAAGGACTAATATTGTACAAACTGAATTCTTGAGGGACTGAATATGTAAACTTCCCAAACTTTCTTTCAAGGACCAAACCTGCCATTATACAATAACACAAGGACCAAAGTTATATTTTTCCATTTTTAAAACTTTAAAGGACCTTTTGTGTAATTTTTGGATTTTAAGGGGGTAAAAGTGTAATTTCCCGAAAGTTATCAAAAGTGTTCCAATTTGTAAGTTATGAATAGTACAAGGGTATTTTGTGATAAAATTCTATTTTAAATACCTAGGGACTAATTTTGCCAATTTTGTAACTTGAGGGGTAAAAGTTGCCAGTTTGTGTAAACTTTTATCCAGGGATGTTTTGTGAACATTTTTGGATTCCCAAGGACTTAAGTTGACTTTTATTCTATTTGAAACCTTTAGGGACTAGTTTTGACAATTTATGAAATTTGAGGGACTGAAACTGCCAATTATGCAAACTTTGTACGTTTTTCATCTGTTTTTGCATATTTTGCATTTGAAACATATAAAACACACTTCTAAGATATTTTGAGTATTTTGATGCATATTTGAGTGTTTTTGTATGTTTTGGCAGCTCAGATTAGTATAAAATGATGAGTATTTAGACACTCATCAATGACCAATATGTATTTTCGGGTACATTCAAACGAAGCTATATTGAACTAGGAGCGCTTGGGTTATCTTTTGTTGTATAACAAAACTTGCATTCTAAAACATTTTTGAGCATTGATGAGTGTCTAAATACTCATCATTTTATACCAATCTGAGCTGCCAAAACATACAAAAATACTCAAATATGCATTATAATACTTAAAATATCTTAGAAGTGTGTTTTATATGTACCAAATGCAAAATATGCAAAAACAGATGAAAAACGTACAAAGTTTGCATAATTGGCATTTTCAGTCCCTCAAGTTTCACAATTTGTCAAAACTAGTCCCTGAAGGTTTTAAATGAGTAAAAAGTCAATTTCAGTCCTTGGGAAACCAAAAATGTTCACAAAACATCCCTGGATAAAAGTTTACACAAACTGGCAACTTTTACCCCTCAAGTTACAAAATTGGCAAAAATGGTCCCTAGGTATTCAAAACTTGGAAATTTCACAAAATACCTTTGTACTACGCATGAACTTACAATTTGGAACTCTTTTTGATAACTTTGAGGAAATTACAATTTAACCCCCTAAACTTTGGAAAATTACATAAATGGTCCTCGGGGTATTTTAAATTGTAATAAATGCAAAAATAGTCCTTTGGTTTATCAAACTTAACAATATTGGTCCTTGTGATAATTTTGGAATTGTAACAGGTTTAACCCCTCAAGATTTCAGGAACTACAACTTTAGTCCTTGGGCTCTTATTTAACTATAAACCAAACGGACCTTATTACTCCTATAAATCCAAATCCTTATAATCCAAAACCAAAAACAAATCCAATCCCCAAGCCCAAAAATACCCAGGCCCATTTTTGTTTATAAATAAAACAGACAAACAAACCACCCCGCTTTTCTTCTTCTTCCACCTCAACCTTCCACCTCTCCATCTCCACCAGTAACACCACCACTTGCACTCACCCCTTTACAGCTCATCATCTACTTCTCCCTCACACTCCTTACACCTACACCTCAGCCCACAATCCATTAATGCATTCCCACCTTCAACACTTCACCTCACCTCACCTTTCTCTGTTTTTACTGCCAACTCTCCTCACTTAACCACCAAACTACTCTAACTTGTCCCCCCCAACTCTCCACAACACACCAAGGTACATTAATTGCTCTGTAACTGACCCTAGCCACGTGTGACGATTTTGGCGCCAAAATCCATTTAAACGGCTAGGATCAAATTAACTACATCAATGGTCAAGAATAGGAGTGGGATTTGACTGAGAGCTCAAGTGGATTCTGAAAAGTCTATATAAGAGAGAAGAGAAAGAAGAAAACACCACTCTTGGGCTAGCCATTAGTCATAGATTAACTTAAAATTTAAAATGCATTCGTAGTGTAAATCTTTACATGTTTTCTTAGTGTAATTGTTATTTCAACTTTCATTAGTGTAATTGAACCCTTTAATTCAGTTTTAATGAAGTTTCTTTTACAATTGATGTTCTTAGCATAATCTATTTATTTTTCAAGTCATTTCCTTTTCATAGTGGATTATAGCTGTTCATTTGGACTCAACAAGCTCACATAGGCTCCTGACAAAGCTTTGACAGCTTTTAGATACAACTAATCAGTTTTAATCTTATAATTTCATAAATTGATAAAAAATGAAAATTACTTCAAAAAAATATGGAATCTGTTTACATGATGATGAGAGCTTTGAGCATGGCTATCCTGGATTGTCTTGGTTTTAGATCCTCTTGGGAGGTTATAGGATTGTGTTTGGTCCTTGGTTTCCAAAGTCTCAGCAGGATTAACTTGTAAGCATTTTCTTTAATTATTGCATTTTACTGTTCAAGTGTTCTATTTACCTTAATTTTTACATCTTGTTGTTCATATGTTGTTATTAAGTGATGTTAATGTTTAAAATTGCATAGTTATGTGTTAGTTTATTAAGTTGCTTAATATTTCATTTTTCACTATGAAAATGAGGTAGTAGTGATTTTGTTGTTCTTGTTGTTATTTTTGTTAATTCTCTGTTTGATCATGTTTATTTGGTTGTTATTTAGTATAATTGATGTTTGGAATAAGGTTCTCAGTCAAATTCATTGAAAACTTAAAGATTCATTTGACACTTGAAAATTTAAGGACTGTTTGGATTGGGTGTGATTTGGGGTCATGAGAAGTTTTGTGATGTTCATTACTGTCCCTGCATAATCACTAGGTTATTGGAAGGTTTGACACCCTTTTAGGCCTAAGGGTTTTGTCTTTTGCAGTTTTGATCTTTCTCAAAATCATCTCAGAACTCACTTTTTTGATTGCTATTTAATCTGTGGTCTATGATAGTAATAAGGTTGTTCTTGTTTGATTGTACTTTATTGATGGTCTTAGAACTCAGTTCAGTAATCTTCTCCATGCTTTGTTTTATGTTTAGTCAACATTTCCTTTTAATCTGTCTAAATTTTCATGTCTGTTAAAAGTTACATGTCCAAATCTTTAATATGTGTTAAAATGTTATTAAGTTTTGTTAATTTCATGTTCCTACATCTTCTTTTAGTTTGTTGAGTCAGTAAATTGGATTGTAAATTCAGATTAGTCAACTTACATGTTCTTAGTATAAAAGTCAAATTTTCAGTTTTTCTAGTTTTCGATTAAAAAGCTTATTTTCCTGTGAGTTTATTTCTTAGTTTCTAGTTTAATCTTTTTAGTATGTGAGAGATATGTTGCTAATCTGTCCATTTATATTTTTCTTAATTTTTATCTTGCTTGTTTAGTAGCTTATTTTCTAGCTTGTTTAAGCCTCTTTTTGCCCTATCTCATAGGTTTGCTGTCAAAGTCACAAGCTTGCAGAAGCTTGTTGACTTTGACCAAGTTTGTGTTATTGGCATTTTTGTGAAGCCCTTATGGCCTTTTTATTGTTCCTGTATTTTGTTTTCAATTTGTAGCTTATTTAGTAGCTTATCACACACATTTCTTTGTTCTACTTAACTCCCCATACAGTAAGCAAACTGTATGGGTGGAGTTGTTTTCCTAAGTTATCAAAAGCCCTCACATAAGCCTGAGCTTGTGTGTATTGGTTTCTTTTATAAGCTAATCCACCAAATTCAATGATTATGTGCTTGCCAAGCTTTTGGAAGCTTATTTGATAGGGATTCATCGAGCTTGTTGTTGCTCATTCACAACAGATGACTGATCACTCAGTCATCTTACACTACTACCAACAGCTCTTATAAGCTCTCTAGTGATCATGAGCTTGGGTGAGTTGGCTTTTCTTAAAGCTAATCCACCCAATTTCATGATCATATGCCTTATTACACACTTGCAGCTCATTTGATGAGGCTGCAAGTGATTTGAACCTATCACCATTTCAATGAGTATGCTGGTCATTCAGATACTCAGCCCAACTTCCTAAGCTCACAATAAGCTATTCCCTTGGACTTGGCCTGTATGGTTTGCTTCTTTTAGAAGCTAATCAACCAACCTACAAGTTCAAATTCTTAAACCCCATCTTGCAGCCTATTAATTAGGGCTGCAAGTGGCTTCTTTTGTGTCCCATTTGATTAGTAAATACTGGTTCACCCAGTATTTACTCAATCATTTGGATGGTTTTTCATAAGCTCTCACAAGCTCCTCAGTGGACCCCACAGATGGAGCTTGGGCTTTTTGAAAAGCCAACCAACCCTCCTTACTGTCTCAGAAGCTTATTTGGACATTGGAGCTTATTTTGTGAGCTTTAAATACCCAAACAAAAGTATGCTGGGGTGTTTGGATCTACAGTGCACTGGAAGTGCTTATTTGCTTGTTTCAAGCTTATTTGCCTATTCCAGTGCACTAGCTTGTATATTCTTGTTCAATACACTTGTACAAATATATTTTTCACTTCCTTTTTCTGTGTGAAGCTCATTACAGGCTTTAGAGGCCTCAACTCCATCCAAGTTGAGCTGTCAAAAGCTCAACTGTCTAAACCATAGGCTTGCACTATTGTGCTTAATTTCTGTATTTCCTTGTTCATATTTGGTCAAAACACATGTGTGCACATGTCCCTTTCCTTTTCATTCATGAGTATAGCTTTTTCAAGCTTATCATGAGCCTATTACTCCACTGAGAGCCCAAAAGCTCAACTGTGTGGGTAATAAGCCCACGTTTGGCTTATTTCTAGATTATATAAGTTTTGTTTTCATTATATATGTATAATATCTGTATATATATAGTTCTATAAAAAGAAAAACCAAAACAAAGCTTTAACTCAAGTGATAGCTTCTATTTAAGGAGTTTGAGCTTATTTGGCCAACTGTTGTGGAAATAAGCTCCCACAGAGCTTATTTCTAAGTTTTATAAAAGTTGGTTTTGTTAAAGTTGCTTATTATTACTTAATATAAAGTTTTGCAAAAAGAAAAATAAAAAAATAAAATAAAATAGCAAAAATGGGTGTGGGTGGATTCGAACTCAGGACCTCAAGGCTAGTAACATGCTTATGTACCCACACCCCTTCCATTTGCTCTGGGGCACCAGTTCCGTAAGTTCATGAACCATCAATATACTTAAGGGTGTTTTGGCCCTTTGGCTTATTTGGACTGTGCAGCTTATTCCAGCTTATTGGAATAAGCTGTTGACCCCAAAATATTTTTCCCAGCTTCTTCATAATATAAATTACTTTCCATAATTTTTTCATATTTTTTATAGTTCATATAATATATATAATAATTAATATAGTTTAAATACCTTTTAGGATATAATTAGTAATATATTTTTAAAATGGCTTATTTATAATTTTTATAAACTTTTTATATTTTTTATGGATTCCTGAGATGATTAAGTACATTTATAAAAAGTTTCATAATTTTATAAATTAGTTTAGTATGTATAATAATTAATTTAGTCTAATTAGTTTATATAAGTTTAAATAGTTTTTAATTAAGTTTTCTTATTTTTTGTATATAAAATATAGTTTTTATATTTTTCTTAGCTTCTTATAAGCATTTTAGAATTATGTAAAAAGTTTTAGATTTTAGTTTGCTAATTTAGTATATATAATAATTAAATAATAGTAAATAATTAATAATAAATAGAATATTTGTATAATAAATATATTTTTAGTTTCAAAATTTCTTTTATATTACTTTTAAATTTTCTAAGTTTTTGTTTTATTTATTTAGGTTTATTTTACACTTCCTTATTATTTAGGTAATTAATAAATAGTAAATAAATAGTTGTAATTAATAATAATTAATATAATACTTGTAAATATTATTTTAAATAAACTATAATTATAAGTAAATATTTTAAGTCTACTTAATTTGCATTTAAGCCGTTAAGGCATGCAAATTCCCTCTTTGGGAATGTTTTGTTCGTTACGTTTACGTTTATTTAAACTTAAACGTACGTTTGTAAATATCCTTTACTATCTTAGGGTTTCTGATTGCACGTTTCTTAAACATGTAGCTGTGACAGAGCTAGTACTATTCACATTCCAGTGTTAGTCATTCAGATTCCCATTTTTCTATATACATATTATTTCAACACATTACAAGTCATTGTACTATCACGTTCACACCTCGTTGGGACATAACGACCTGGGGATGTACTTTTCTGTACTCACGTACTTTTTCTGTACTTAACTCCCACGGATTAACATTGCTAGTTCCTCCCGGGCTCCATTTAGATATTACGGTTAACCATTAACAAGTGGTTAGCTTGTGTGATAAATAAGTGACGGTTCGGGAGGAATCAAGCATCAAAATGAGTCAAGATAACCTCGCCTCCACATTGTTTTCATATTGGCACACACTAGAACATCCACATTACAATAGTCGTTTACTTAGACTAAAATGTGAAATTTTGTTTTTCTAGGAATCATCATGCCTCCTCTAACCCATTACGACCACAAGGACACCATTAAGTACCTACCCAAACACCACAAAACTAAAGGTCTTACTCTAACTCAAATCGACGTTTCAAAGCCTTAGAAAAGCGTTATATCCACGAAGGTAGAAACATTGACCCATCCTTCATAGAAGGTACAAACCTACCTATGGAACTTGCAACCATCAACTTTGATTGTCTCTTAGAAATCGATGAGCCTATTTGTCTTAGGTTTATTTTAGAATTCTATGCATCCGTCACTCTCTCCACGGATGAGTATGGTCGCATGTCTATTAACTTTAGGGCTAGTAGTCATCAATACTCCTTCACTCTCGAGGAATTTGCTCAAATCCTAGGTGTCCCAAACCGTGGTACTTGCATCTACTACGACAAGCATTCCCTCTCAACTCTTGACACACTCATTGACCGCATCCATCCCTATGATACCCCTCTTGTGTCCAAGGATGAACTTCGTGACCACCTCTTCATTAGGACCATCAACACTAGGAGAACCCGTACCGGAAATGAGGTCAACAAGGACCCATATGGTATGGAACTCAATGAACTCAAGCCCCAATTCAAGAAATGGGAAGAACTCCTTAGAGCCAATGTCATTAGCACCATAGGAAACCGGGATCATATCAATGTTTGCCTTTGCTACATGCTCTACTCTTTGTCCGTTAGGCAACCCTTCAACCTTGCCTACTACATGGCCAAGAGAATGGTCGATATTCCCGTGCAAGGCACAACAGTTATGCCGTATGGAATGCTCTTGACCCGTCTCTTTAGGTTCATTTCTCCCTTTCCGGCAACCCCTAGAGGTCTTCGCCTAGACTACTCTCTCATTCCACACACTTTTGTCCTACTAAGTGATAAGAGAGTCTACAAAGCCCAAGAAAAACGTCCTCATCCTCCTACCTCCTCATCATCATCCTCAATGAGTGAAGATGAGACTTTGCCCAACTCTAGGCTCCCACCTCTAGAATACCTTTCCCAACTTCCGTATATTCCTAATGAGTCGGCGGAGTTCAAGCAAACAAAGGGGATGTTCAAAAATCTCAGGAGATTCCTTGGAAAGCTCAAGAAGAAGATTGACCGTCAATGAGAGCGGGTATGTAGGAGTGTTTGGCATGATGAGTGCTCAAACACTCATCATTTTTATCGTATCTGGACTGCCAAAACATCCAAAAACACCCAAAAACGCATCAAAATACACAATTTATCCCAAAAGTGTGTTTTATATGTTTTAGATGCAAAATGTTTAAAAAACAAATGAAAAACGAACAAAGTTTGCACAATTGGCAGTTTCAGTCCCTCAAGTTTCAAAATTTGGCAAAACTAGTCCCTGGAAGTTTAAAATGAAAGAAAAGTCAACCCAAGGCAAAGAAAAGTCAAAAATTGTCAAAATAAGTCCTTGAGTGAAAAAGTTTGAGAAAATTACACTTTTACCCCTCAAAATCCAAAAGTGATAATAAAGGCCCCTGAATTTCAGTAATTGACAGATTTGGTCCCTGGTGAAATAATTTTGAATGAAAAAAACCAATTTTGGTATTTGGGAAGTTAAAAAAAATCATTTTTAGTCCCTGGGTGAAAGTTTTGTAAAAATTACATGTTTGGTCCCTGTATTTTGCAAACCTGACACAATTGGTCCCTGGGGATTTAAATTTTGGAAAATATCATATTGGTCCTTGTGGAATTATCATATTAGCAGGAATGGTCCCTTGTGTTAACTTTGGAAAAAATGGCAAAACACCCCCCTCCATTTTCAAATTTTACCTATATGGTCCTTGTGGTTCCATAAGCCTAAACTAAACAAACAAACCTCCACCCTTTTTATCAAGCCTGATCCACAAAACAGCCCACACTACTTCTCCCCAAGCCCATGTACCAAAACCAAGCCCACCCCCATATTTTTTTTACCCCGTTTTTTAAATATAACCCCTCATGTTTGACTCAGTCAACTCCACCTCACAGCCTTCCACCTCCCCCTTATCCCTGCTACACCCTACAACCTCACTCATTGCCTCCCCTGCAACACACAAATTCCCACCCCCCTCCTACACTCCAAACCAAACACTAACCTCCAAAACCACCCCCTGGCATCAATTAAATCCAAGTAACTCCAAAATTGAATTTGGCGCCAAAACGACCCAATGGCCAAGATTGAAAGAGAGTGATCCAAAGGCTGAGATTAGTGATGGGAAAGCTCCATAGGGTCCCACTAAACCCTAAAAATCAAGAATAAAAAGAAAGAAGGGAGAGATGGAGCAGAGTTTAGTTTTTAGTTTTAATAGAATGTAGTGTAGTTTTAATTCATAATATAATTTACATTCCAGTTGTGATTCCTAGATTTTAAAGCTTGTAATCAGTGACTTAAGTTAATGAAAACTTTATTGAATCTTAATTTCAAGTTCTAACTTGAATTCAAGTTGTTGACAGATTTTACTTAAATTCTCAGTTAAATCTTAAAGTTGCTAAAAGTTGTTTGTTACTAGTCATTTGAACTCACTCTTATCATTTTTAAGCTTTTATAAGTTCCCCTAGTGAGTGCAATCAGATTCCCTACATCAATAAAAAAAAATACCAAAAATGCAAGAAAAATATGAAAAATAAAAAATCAGTTTGTAGAGAAGAAGGGAGCTGAGATGATCATGGTTTAGAAGCTTTTGGAAGCTAATAGGTGTGTTTATGTGGCTTGGATACCTTGGTACTTTGTAAGGTTTTTTCATTTTTTTTACATAAATTAATGTGCTTAGTTATAGATGTTGATTGATGCTCAATGCTACTCATTTAGCCTTGTTTAGTGTTATTGCAAGTTAATTCAGTGGTTGCTTGGTCTAATTCCTTCTTTTGTTTCATTAATCACATGACAGTCTTAGTGAAAGGGGTGTTTGGATTTAGATTGTCCACTGAGTTATTGTGAGGTATCATTGTTAATCTTGGCTGATGTATGCTCTATTAGGTGTAACTAGGTTGTTTAAGTCATAAAAGCCAGAAGTTAAGCATCTAAAAGTCAACCTTACCACTAAAAGCTTGTAACATATTGACTGTTTAGAATTTAGATTGCAAACCATCACAGTAGGTGTGAAACTTGTTTAGTGTACTTAATTCAATCTCATTGTAGGATAATATAACATATTTAGCTACCTACAATTGTCCAAACTTCATTACAGTCAACATCTAAGGTTTGTATAAAAAAGTCAAAGTTCATGATCAAGAATATGGGACAGATTTCAAAAGCTTTTCTAGCCCTTATTTCTGGGTAAAATTTCAATTTAATTGATGATTTGTGAACTTGGGTAGCCTGGTAGTTAGTACCAAAAAGACTTTTTCGATTTAAAGCTTATTTGCCCATTAAGAATCTAATTTGAAAATGCTTACTTGACTGAGATCTTCCCCTGCACCTCAGTTTTTGCCAGATTTCAATTGTGCATTGAGGATCCAATTGTAGGTGTTAGATCTTGTTAGTTGTTGATTTAGGTAGCCCCTTAGGTTAGTTTTAGATATCTGTTTGTAGTTTTGCATTAACTGCTTTTTCACTGCTTATTTTGGAGCCATCAGTTAGCTTATTTTGGTGGTTTGCTGCTGCAAACTCTTATTATCCTTGTTCTCACATGCTGAGTTTGTTGATTAATTTTTAGTGTGTTGTTGTTTTTGTCATGTATCATTGTTGTTGTTTAGGTGCATAAGCTTTTATGAGTTCAAGTGCTTATTTGAGTTTCTTATGAGCTTGTTTGGTCCTTTGTATCTGTTTGATCCCATCTTCATAAGCCTGCATTGTGTTCTATAGTGGACCCCACCTCAAGTTTTCTAGTTTTCTTTGAAGCTCAGCTGCTAAACTCTTAGGTTCAGGGCTTATTTTCCCATTTCAGCTTATTTCATAAGGCTTCAAGGTGTTTGAACTTTGTCCATTTCACCTTGTATGCTGAGTGAATCAGCATTGATCACCCCACTTCACTGGCTTCTTAAGAGCTCATTTGTGGGTCCCATTGTGAGCTTGTGGGTTCTTTGAGAAGCCCACATAGCTGGCTTGTTGATTCCAGGCTTATATTGGGTCTGGGAGCTTTTGCCTTAGCTTATTTTGGCCCCCAATTCAGCCCAGTGGACTGTTTAATCTTAAGCTTTTGATTTTTGCTTATTAGCTTGTTATGGCTTAATCTGTGATTTCCTTTGGTTGTTTTAAGTTGATTTAAGCTCATATAAGTTATTTATAGGGTACTCTAGCTTTTGATAAATATTTTCACTGTTTGCTTATTTTTAAGTGCTTATTTGTAAGTGCTTATTGCCCATTTTGTTTAATTTGATTTCTTTTTCAGTAGATTTAATTTTTCTTAAGTTCCTAATTGCATTTTAGAATTTTCCTAAAAATTTCAGATTTTTCTTTGCCTTTTTAGTATTTTTAATAAATCATAAGTAGTTTTAGTAATTAATAAATAGTTATTAATTAATAATAATTAGATAAAAAGTAGGAAAAATATATTTTTAATTTTAAAATTACTTTTATATTATTTTAGAATTTTTAGAATTAAATTTTCATTTTTCTAGCCTAATTTCATAATTAGTGTAATTTAAAAATTATTAATTAGTAATTAAATAGTAATTAATTAATAGTAGTTAATTAAAAAGTCTAAAAAAATAATTTTCTTTTTCTCAAAATTTTCCTTTATCATTAGGATCATAAAAATATAATTTGCATGTTCGTAGGGTTAACGTAGCTTAAATTTCACATTTTATTTTGCGCACTCGCGTTTATTTTGATTTCAATTCGCGTTTTATTTAAATAACTTTTACGTTTTTAAATTTAGGTTACGTTAGTAAAAGTAGTTTGTAAAATAGGAAAAACCAAAAACATAAATAAAGTGATAGCTTCTATTTAAGCCGTTTGGCTTATTTTTCTACTTACGTATAAGCAAATTCTGATTTTAAAATTCTTAGATTACGTTTTAGGTTAATTTGGTTTCGCGTTATTGTTAATATAGTTCGTTTAGATCGTTTTCCTTCGTATTCCCTTAGCGTAATCATTCAAAATCAATCACAAACCCCTTTTTCCATCCAAATTCACCCGATCACGAAACCGTTTGTTAACAATTCACACCTCGTCGGGACATAACGACCCGGGGAAACCTTATACTTCCGCGGAGCATTGATCTAGGCTATTTGACTTTGTTGACCATTCCTTGGTCAATATAAGTTAGGTGGTTTTGGCTCAATCAACTTTTGGTGCCGCTGCCGGGGAGGTTGTGCGCGTTTATCTTAACGGTTTTTCTGATTAGTGTCTTTGGAATTCGTTCCATTGTACATTTATCCATCCTTGTTCATATTTTCATAAAAACAAAAACACAAAAAGATTTTCCTTCTCATTTGTACAAAATGTATTTCCAAAAACCCAAAAATATTCACCTTTACCCTCTCGCACCTTTGATTCTTCATCCCTACCCCTCCCAAACCATTTGATTCTTTCTATGTCTCATCCACACTTTCTGGTTTGCCAGTGGTGTGGTAGTTCTCATAATGGTGGTAATTGCCCTGGTTGTGGCATGGTAGAGTCAGGAAACGGGTCTGTCTATAACCAAGATCCCTATTCTTACCATGACACCACTGATTCATTCCACCAGCTACCACACCATCAGTCTCAGCAGTTTTACTGTTGTGAGTACTGTGGTGGTTCACACTACAGTTCTGATTGTCAATCGGGAAACACGCTTGTCTATGAGCAGTTTCCTGATAACGGTTATGACTCTAGCACGTACAACCCACAACCTCAACAGTTTTACTGTTGTGATTTCTGTGGAGGTCCACACTTCAGTTCAGATTGTCAAACGGGGAATCCATACCCTTGTGACAATTTTGACACACCTTATTACGACCAACCTCCACAGTACGATATGAATCAAGCACTTCTTCCAGAAATGCAAAATCTGATGAAAATCGTTGATGAGCTTAAGGGTTTAGTTGACGACTTTGCCCAAAGACATACTCATAAAAAATCCATGGAAGAATTGCTTGCTGAAGAGCAGGCTGCTAGAATAAATTCCCAAGATGCATATGAAAAATCTGTGAGGGAATCCATTGCAAGAGAAAAAGCAGCCAAATCTAGCTCTTTGTTCCGTTTCATTCCTGATGACAGTGATGATGAGGATACACTTGACATCCTTGAATTTTATAAAACTTCAAGTTCATCAGTTGATACCCCAGCAGTTGAGATTCCATCTCAAACAACTGCTATCACACCCAAGGTTCCCACTCACTCTTTGATCATGGGGGACGAGCATCTTGACACTGTTCCTGAAAGGGAATCGGAAGAATTCATAAAGTCTAGTGTTGAGAACCTTGTCCCAATCCCGAGAGAGTCACAGGGAACTTTGGAGCATGTATGTGATATTCCTTCCCCTATTGAGTGTCCAAATGATCATTTTGAGACTTTCTCAGATTTTAATGATGATTGTACATCTCATGGAGACATTGAGTATATTGAGGCATCAATCCCTCAGTCTGATGTTGATCCTCTTCTTGAGGAGTTCGCTGATGAACTTGCTCACATCGATCCACTTTCCTTGGAAAGTGATGATGGTCTCCTTGACTTCCAAGCCGATCTGGGAGAAATTGAAAGTCTCCTACATCATGATCCGTCACTCACTTCTTATCCCAATAGTTCAATAGAGAATAATAATCTCTTTGTTCCCGAATCATTTAATACGACTCTCACCAATCCTCTATTTGAATTCGATTCTGAATTCACTATGATTTCTAATAATCCAATCTTTGACGAGGTTTGTGATGAGTCCACAATGGAACATGAGTCCACAGATTCACATCTTGTGAATAATTCTCTACATGAGGAGTTCTCCGGTGAACTCACTCATCATATTATGACTCCTCTGGAGTTTGATATCCCGGGGGGAGATGCACTCAATCTTGAGGATTTGCAAATTCCCACCCACCCTCCCGGGTTGTTTACGAGCTTACCCTTTGAAATCCAAACTCAGGCTACGGAGCCTGCCCTCGAGGAAGAAGATCAAATCATGCTTTTTATCATGATTTTCTTCCTTTTCTTCACCTATAAGGTGACTTCTTCTCTTCTTCACTCCTTCGGGAGTGAGGACACTATATTTGATCCCGGCATTTTCATGTATCATTATCTTGAGCCGGATACTTATCTCATCGGTGTGGAACTTTCACGTGCTTCAAATGTTTGTCCAAACATCTTGAATGAAAGTCCGATTGAGATTGTTTCTTCCACATCATGCTTCCCCAAGGACAAATGAATTCGGGGTCGAGTCAAGCTAGCGACTCGGTAAACAAAAACAGTAGCATGCTTATAGGGTTTTCACCCTAAGTGTGGGGGAGTCCCCCATGCTATGGTTACAAGAGTGAAAAACAAAATGGTGTTGTCCACGCTTAGTTTGTAATGTTGCCCTTTTACGTTCAAAATGTCGGCATAATAGCCGGGACTTTGAATATTGAGGACAATATTCATGCTTAGTGTGGGGGGGTATTCGCTATTCTAGCGAATTTTATCACATTATACTATCTTATACCCCCGTTTTTGACCAAAATTTTCAAAATTTTTTTTCACCAAAGTTCTAAATTTTTGTGGTAATCAGTCCGCCTTGTCTAGACGACAAAAGGGATTGACTAGTCCAGGAGCAAACGGCTCTTGGTAAAGACATCTCAAATCCGTTTACGGCTTGCAATTTGCCCAAAATTGTATGGTTCCTCAACTCCCCGAAAACAAATGAGTTGGCTAGCCCGCAAGATTATGGCTTGTGGTAAAGGCCGTGGAAAATCCATAATTGGTAATCAGCTCACCAAGATGTTGACTATTCCATCAAGAGCTGGCTAGTCCAGAAGCAAACGGCTTTTGGTAAAGACTAATCAAATCCGTTGACAGCTGGTGGTTTGCTCAAAATCACACGGTTATCAGGTGTGCCACAGTTCTTACACCTGGCTACTCCAGAAGTGATGGCTTTTGGTAAAGAGTTTCAAATCCATCAAGTTTTTCTCAAAAGATTGCTAGGGACTAGCAATAGCTTAGTGTGGGGGATTGATGAGTGCTCAAACACTCATCATTTTTATCGTATCTGGACTGCCAAAACATTCAAAAACACCCAAAAACGCATCAAAATACACAATTTATCCCAAAAGTGTGTTTTATATGTTTTAGATGCAAAATGTTTAAAAAACAAATGAAAAACGAACAAAGTTTGCACAATTGGCAGTTTCAGTCCCTCAAGTTTCAAAATTTGGCAAAACTAGTCCCTGGAAGTTTAAAATGAAAGAAAAGTCAACCCAAGGCAAAGAAAAGTCAAAAATTGTCAAAATAAGTCCTTGGGTGAAAAAGTTTGAGAAAATTACACTTTTACCCCTCAAAATCCAAAAGTGACAATAAAGGCCCCTAAATTTCAGTAATTGACAGATTTGGTCCCTGGTGAAATAATTTTGAATGAAAAAAACCAATTTTGGTCTTTGGGAAGTTAAAAAAAATCATTTTTAGTCCCTGGGTGAAAGTTTTATGGAAATTACATGTTTGGTCCCTGTATTTTGCAAACCTGACACAATTGGTCCCTGGGGATTTAAATTTTGGAAAATATCATATTGGTCCTTGTGGAATTATCATATTAGCAGGAATGGTCCCTTGTGTTAACTTTGGAAAAAATGGCAAAACACCCCCTCCATTTTCAGATTTTACCTATATGGTCCTTGTGGTTCCATAAGCCTAAACTAAACAAACAAACCTCCACCCTTTTTTATCAAACCTGATCCACAAAACAGCCCACACTACTTCTCCCCAAGCCCATGTACCAAAACCAAGCCCACCCCCATATTTTTTTTACCTCGTTTTTTAAATATAACCCCTCATGTTTGACTCAGTCAACTCCACCTCACAGCCTTCCACCTCCCCCTTATCCCTGCTACACCCTGCAACCTCACTCATTGCCTCCCCTGCAACACACAAACCCCCACCCCCTCCTACACTCCAAACCAAACACTAACCTCCAAAACCACCCCCCGCATCAATTAAATCCAAGTAACTCCAAAATTGAATTTGGCGCCAAAACGACCCAATGGCCAAGATTGAAAGAGAGTGATCCAAAGGCTGAGATTAGTGATAGGAAAGCTCCATAGGGTCCCACTAAACCCTAAAAATCAAGAATAAAAAGAAAGAAGGGAGAGATGGAGCAGAGTTTAGTTTTTAGTTTTTAGTTTTAATAGAATGTAGTGTAGTTTTAATTCTTAATATAATTTACATTCCAGTTGTGATTCCTAGATTTTAAAGCTTGTAATCAGTGACTTAAGTTAATGAAAACTTTATTGAATCTTAATTTCAAGTTCTAAGTTGAATTCAAGTTGTTGACAGATTTTACTTAATTTCTCAGTTAAATCTTAAAGTTGCTAAAAGTTGTTTGTTACTAGTCATTTGAACTCACTCTTATCATTTTTAAGCTTTTATAAGTTCCCCTAGTGAGTGCAATCAGATTCCCTACATCAATAAAAAAAAATACCAAAAATGCAAGAAAAATATGAAAAATAAAAAATCAGTGTGTAGAGAAGAAGGGAGCTGAGATGATCATGGTTTAGAAGCTTTTGGAAGCTAATAGGTGTGTTTATGTGGCTTGGATACCTTGGTACTTTGTAAGGTTTTTTCATTTTTTTTACATAAATTAATGTGCTTAGTTATAGATGTTGATTGATGCTCAATGCTACTCATTTAGCCTTGTTTAGTGTTATTGCAAGTTAATTCAGTGGTTGCTTGGTCTAATTCCTTCTTTTGTTTCATTAATCACATGACAGTCTTAGTGAAAGGGGTGTTTGGATTTAGATTGTCCACTGAGTTATTATGAGGTATCATTGTTAATCTTGGCTGATGTATGCTCTATTAGGTGTAACTAGGTTGTTTAAGTCATAAAAGCCAGAAGTTAAGCATCTAAAAGTCAACCTTACCACTAAAAGCTTGTAACATATTGACTGTTTAGAATTTAGATTGCAAACCATCACAGTAGGTGTGAAACTTGTTTAGTGTACTTAATTCAATCTCATTTTAGGATAATATAACATATTTAGCTACCTACAATTGTCCAAACTTCATTACAGTCAACATCTAAGGTTTGTATAAAAAAGTCAAAGTTCATGATCAAGAATATGGGACAGATTTCAAAAGCTTTTCTAGGCCTTATTTCTGGGTAAAATTTCAATTTAATTGATGATTTGTGAACTTGGGTAGCCTGGTAGTTAGTACCAAAAAGACTTTTTCGATTTAAAGCTTATTTGCCCATTAAGAATCTAATTTGAAAATGCTTACTTGACTGAGATCTTCCCCTGCACCTCAGTTTTTGCCAGATTTCAATTGTGCATTGAGGATCCAATTGTAGGTGTTAGATCTTGTTAGTTGTTGATTTAGGTAGCCCCTTAGGTTAGTTTTAGATATCTGTTTGTAGTTTTGCATTAACTGCTTTTTCACTGCTTATTTTGGAGCCATCAGTTAGCTTATTTTGGTGGTTTGCTGCTGCAAACTCTTATTATCCTTGTTCTCACATGCTGAGTTTGTTGATTAATTTTTAGTGTGTTGTTGTTTTTGTCATGTATCATTGTTGTTGTTTAGGTGCATAAGCTTTTATGAGTTCAAGTGCTTATTTGAGTTTCTTATGAGCTTTTTTGGTCCTTTGTATCTGTTTGATCCCATCTTCATAAGCCTGCATTGTGTTCTATAGTGGACCCCACCTCAAGTTTTCTAGTTTTCTTTGAAGCTCAGCTGCTAAACTCTTAGGTTCAGGGCTTATTGTCCCATTTCAGCTTATTTCATAAGGCTTCAAGGTGTTTGAACTTTGTCCATTTCACCTTGTATGCTGAGTGAATCAGCATTGATCACCCCACTTCACTGGCTTCTTAAGAGCTCATTTGTGGGTCCCATTGTGAGCTTGTGGGTTCTTTGAGAAGCCCACATAGCTGGCTTGTTGATTCCAGGCTTATATTGGGTCTGGGAGCTTTTGCCTTAGCTTATTTTGGCCCCCAATTCAGCCAAGTGGACTGTTTAATCTTAAGCTTTTGATTTTTGCTTATTAGCTTGTTATGGCTTAATCTGTGATTTCCTTTGGTTGTTTTAAGTTGATTTAAGCTCATATAAGTTATTTATAGGGTACTCTAGCTTTTGATAAATATTTTCACTGTTTGCTTATTTTTAAGTGCTTATTTGTAAGTGCTTATTGCCCATTTTGCTTAATTTGATTTCTTTTTCAGTAGATTTAATTTTTCTTAAGTTCCTAATTGCATTTTAGAATTTTTCTAAAAATTTCAGATTTTTCTTTGCCTTTTTAGTATTTTTAATAAATCATAAGTAGTTTTAGTAATTAATAAATAGTTATTAATTAATAATAATTAGATAAAAAGTAGGAAAAATATATTTTTAATTTTAAAATTACTTTTATATTATTTTAGAATTTTTAGAATTAAATTTTCATTTTTCTAGCCTAATTTCATAATTAGTGTAATTTAAAAATTATTAATTAGTAATTAAATAGTAATTAATTAATAGTAGTTAATTAAAAAGTCTAAAAAAATAATTTTCTTTTTCTCAAAATTTTCCTTTATCATTAGGATCATAAAAATATAATTTGCATGTTCGTAGGGTTAACGTAGCTTAAATTTCACGTTTTATTTTGCGCACTCGCGTTTATTTTGATTTCAATTCGCGTTTTATTTAAATAACTTTTACGTTTTTAAATTTAGGTTACGTTAGTAAAAGTAGTTTATAAAATAGGAAAAACCAAAAACATAAATAAAGTGATAGCTTCTATTTAAGCCGTTTGGCTTATTTTTCTACTTACGTATAAGCAAATTCTGATTTTAAAATTCTTAGATTACGTTTTAGGTTAATTTGGTTTCGCGTTATTGTTAATATAGTTCGTTTAGATCGTTTTCCTTCGTATTCCCTTAGCGTAATCATTCAAAATCAATCACAAACCCCTTTTTCCATCCAAATTCACCCGATCACGAAACCGTTTGTTAACAATTCACACCTCGTCGGGACATAACGACCCGGGGAAACCTTATACTTCCGCGGAGCATTGATCTAGGCTATTTGACTTTGTTGACCATTCCTTGGTCAATATAAGTTAGGTGGTTTAGGCTCAATCATGGCACAAGGTGCTATTTGAACAATTTGGTTGTTAAATAATGTGTTCTATGAATTTATGTGTTTGTAGGGATATTTGGTAACATTTGGAACTTGTATGAACTAACTATGATGCAGGACGACAACATTTGGCATGTTGTCAAATTTTCAAGTGTATGAAAATTTCACTAAGTATAGTGAAATTCGCTAGCCTCTGGTCAAAGTCCAATGGTATGCGTGTTTACATGTCTAATTTTTGCATTTCCTAACCAGATATGCATTATATTTTTGTTTTTAGGAGTTTTCGAAAATTTTGAAAATCGTCTCGGCACTTTAAAATGCGGACTGTGTCGATTTTCAGGTCTGGCGAAACTGGCGGAACCAAATAACGGGTTCCGCCAGTGTAATTTTCTGGGCAACCCAGTTTTAGCCCAACGGACCGGACGGAACCCAAAATAGGGTTCCGCCTGTGTTTCGCGAGGGTTCCGCCAGTAAACCTACATATTTTTTTTTGTGTTTTCGACATTTCAACTTCCACTCAACAACAAATCATCCTTTTTAGATGGAAACCCATTTCCTACTATTTGTTAAGCACATTAGGGTCTTTCTCATCCTCTAGAACTCATAGAAAACCATTTCCCGCAAAATTTCAAACTTAGCCATAACCACCTCAAGGAACCCTCACCCATAAAGGAAGGAACCCTTCTAAAGGTTCCTTGCAATCCGTGAAACATATACCTTCAACCAATTTGCCAAAACGACTAAGCATTTAGTGCAAATCTTTGTCTTCTTCCTTCACCATTTTTATTGGATTGACTTCCAATGATTTGACAACCCTCATTAATCTTCCAAATCATTAGCAACCTCCATTTTTGTATGGTTAAACATCAAATCCAAACACTCCTTCCCATACTTCTTCACCTCTATAAATTTAACCATCTTAGAACACCCTCAAATCACACCATCACCATCACAATCTCTGATCATAAACCTCTAATCAACCATTTTAACAACGACAAAGTCAACAATCACCTCTCAACCATCTCGACCCATTCGGAGAACCGCCCGCATAAGTGTCAAACCACTTTGGTTAAACCACACAATCAACTTAAGTTCTTCATCCTCGGATGAATTCTTCTCACCCATAAAAAATGAACATTTTCTAAACCTTGCATCTCCATCTCCATCACCCAAAGGACCTAATGAGCTCACAACTCCACCACCAACAAAATCACCCATTGACCCAACTCCACCAAGTGAACCAATCCAAACATCCAAAACTCCATCACCATCAACACTACCTAAACTTGAACCAATGGAGTTATTTGGGTCTCCTCCAACGTCACCACATCCTTTTGTACAAGATCTCAAAGATCTTCCACCAAGATCAACAAATCCACCACCTTTGACAAATGAAAAACCAATGCCATTGCTTGACCAACATGAGCCTTTTGACCACCACAACAAGAGTACCACCACCCAAAATCATTGTTGTTTCACCCTATCTTCAATGACATCCACGGTCCTCTTTATGGAGAACCTAACTTTGAACAACATGATCACCCAACACCACCACATTCCGAATCCCAATTCTTTGAGTCTTTCTTTCCTTCTTATGAGGAAATTCAAAGTATGGTCGAAAATCACCTCCATCACGCAATGGAATTTCAAACGACCTTGCTTGACTCCATACCAAACCCATCCTCCACTCAAGAAACCAACAACAACCCACCACCAACACCATCATCAAACAACCCGTTTCCAGCCACTTATCACCATGTTTGCTCACAATGTGAGCAAATGCTCAAAATCGGTGAGAGCATCAAGATGTTGCTTCACCAATTTCAAGATGAAACCCGCTTTGCTATACAACACGTCATCGAGCGTTTGGATGCTCTTTCCCACCCAAACCAATCCTAGACCAAGTTTGGAGGCCTTTTGCCCCATTTAAGAAATGTGTTGAATGACTTCTGCTTATAGAAGTAGGATTTTATTTTTCTTTTATTTCTTAGTTATTTTTTTATCTTTTATTTTTATTTTTAGAAGTAGGAGGATATTTTTCATTTCTTGTCTTTGACTTTTATAAAGTCACCTGAAATGACATCTTTTACACTGTCTTATTTGCATTGTTGGTTGACCATATATGAGTTGTGATTGTGGTTGCTTATATTCTCATATAGTGTGGTAACTACAAGCTTGATTATGTGTCATTATCACCAACTAACCATTTTTTTGTAGGTTCAAAATTCATGTTTCTCATCTTGGCACTCCTTTTAGGGGGAGTATCGACCAAGAGGGAGCACGTGCATAGTTCCGCTTCGCTACTCTTCTTTTTGTTTCGACAAAAAGGGGGAGAAAGATATATAAACTTATAAACTTAAAATGATTTTCATAACACTAAAATTTATGAGTTACTTAAAAACAAAGTTTATGTTTTGTCATCAACAAAAAAGGGGAGATTGTTAATACAAATATCGCCTAAAAACGTTATTTATATTTTACAATCTTTGCTAAGTTTTGTTAATGACAAAGTATAAACTTTAGTTTTTAGTAAAACATAATTTTAGTTTAAAGACTTGCATAATTAGACATTTACTACATTTACATTTCATATAAAATACAACACTTTTTATATTTCTTAAAATAGAAAAACATTACATTTACATATTTAGTAAATGTTAAAATCAAATCATGCATTTATGCTAAGTTTGTGTGTTTGACTCACTATAAGTTTTCTTACACAAGTAAGTGTTTGACTATAAATAAGTTGATGTGACTTTGGTTGATCTGGAAAGATTTATTGCAAAATCTTCATTCAGCCTGACGAAACCTTGGAGGTACACCTCCACCTTTGGCGATTTTTGGCGAAACCGAATCCCTATTTACACTAAGTTTCGATTTAATTCTTTTTGTATCTTAATTGTTCCACTAGTGATTCTTTTATTATATTTGATCAATCATTGTGGTATAACTACGTTGATTTATCAGTATCATATTAGTTTTGTTTTTGGTCCAATTGTGGTGCGTTTGAGTCAAATCGTTATTTAGATTTATAGTTTTTTAATCGCTAAGGTGTATTGATCATTGGAAGTGCATGTACTACTGCATATATTAATTTATTGATCTTTGGATGTGCATGTGGTACTGCATATATTAATTCATTGGTATCTGTAACAATTCACAATTTCAGGTTAATTACTTTTCCCGGAAAATTTCACTATTCACTTTCACTATTCATTTTTCCCGAAAGTTGATTTTTATTTGATGTTCTCAAGTGATAAATCATTTCCATGGCAAATTAAAAGTTTGACATTCATAAGCTCATTTTCGTGAAAGTTATTAAGGAATTACACGGAATTACACGTTTTAGGGTAAAACGTCATTCAGAAATTCTACGTACAACGAAACTCGACCGCGTTAAGTGACCCCGCATCAGAAAAATGTTTGACACACTCATGATTTATTTGAGAATTAATCGTGACTAAGAAAAACATGACCAAAGACTTCCCGGCAGGTCACCCAAGCCAGTACTACTCTCGCATAAGCACGCTTAACCGTATGGGCGATTAACCGTTAGACCACAAAACGCGTTTCTAAGACGATTTGAGTTTTCAACTTATTAGAAAAAGTCAACATATTTTTCCCTCCTCCATTGACCAAAAATCATCCCTTGATGTTATAAGTCGTTTCGTGATTTTTAGGCTTACGGTTTGATGTCTAAAAGACATTTAATACCAACCGACACTAGACTGAGCCCAGTATAGACATTATAAGTCATTTTAAATCATTTTTATCACATTAGAAAAGTAACATTTTACTTTTCTCAATTTTACGCAATATTCGTACATTTTACGTATTACGCGTTTTAGACCTGTGTTTCCAGTTTTTAGCAGGGTTTTACCACCCAAATGGAACCTACCACTCATTTTATATTTTATTATGGGACATATGGACATGTCTAACAATACTTTAAAGTTCCATAATTTTACGACACCCGGTTTTACGTTTTGAGGCCTAATCATTTACGGTTGTCATTTCCCGGAGTCAAAACTCTTCCTAATACTTAGGATAATACCAAGCAAAGACCACACCTTGTCCCCCAAGTTTAGGAACCAACCTAGGGGGGGGGGGGGAATTCAGCCCATAGGTGGCTTGATCTCATGCTAGGAGGCTTAGATTGATTCCATGTGTTATACTTGGTCTCCAAGTGTTGACTAGTCAAGCTTGTAACCTCCTCAAGACTTTATTTAATCTTTCTCTTCCTCTCCTTGGCCATACCAACGACCCAAAACAACCTTAACTTACCATTTTGATCATTGATCTTGCTCATTCAATCCATCACAAGTTCAAGTTATAATTCCTAGTTGATCCTTAACACCTTTCAACCATAAAACTCTATAAAATCACCACAAAAACTCATCAAATTTCCAAGTGTTCTTAGTGAAGATTTTTACTAAGGCTTGTTTTTGTGATAGATTAGTGTTTATCAAGGGATTATAAGATAGGGTTTTTGATATGGAAGCATGGCTATGGTTGGAAAGGTTTTTGGAAGATTAAGTAGTGGTTCTTGGTCTTGATCTTGGTTCTAGTTAGTTTCTTCACAAGTTGTAAGCAAACCCTAACTTGCTTCTTGTTAAATAATCATGTTCATGTTATTTACCTATTATTCATGCTATATTATGTCTTGTATGCATGTCCATGATGTATAAAAATGAACAAAACAAGTTATTGTAATTGATTGTTAAGACAAGTTACTAAAACAAGTAAACTAGTGACTTTCTTGGTAAGACCTGATCAAAATGGTAAAGATATGATGTTGGATCATTACATATTACAGTAGAGGACTTAACAAGGAAACCATAGCAATTTGAACCACCTAAAACGAGTATACGAGTCAAAAGTTACGCCCATTTGAAGTTACCAAAACTTTGCGGCAAACTGCCAAATACCATTCTGATCAAATTTGGGTTTTGAAAGTCCCATTTCTGGTCCGATTCATCAAAAAGTTAAAACACGAAAGTTGTCCGGAACGACGTTTCCGTTCAGGAATATAGAAGCTCGAGACCTAAAAACACTTTCCGAGTGATAAAATTCTTCAAATTCTAAACAGCCCATTTTTAGGCGAAAGTTACAAGATTATGGTTATACTTTGAAAGGAACAAGAGGTCTTATGACCTATAATCAAGACCACAACCATGGCTAGAGCCAAGGTTGTGTCTCATGACCTTGAAACAAGGACCAAAGGTCATGGCTAGGCCATGACGAAATGACCATACCAACTTACATAGGCGTAAACATGAAACAAAGAGTTGACGAGAACTTGAACAAGCAATTTGAATCTACTTCACTTAAAAAGGAACCATGAGATATTACAAAGAGAAAATGGTCATACAAGACTTATGAAACTACCCCTAATAACAATCTTCATGTACAAATAAACTTTCCTAAGTTTATTCAAGTATCGGACATGTAACTTTTCGGATCAAAACTTATATCTATATATTTCATCAACTACTACAATAGTAGGGAGCCTCATGTGAGGAGTTCATTATGTAAGCCGTCGAGTTGAGTTGTGGATTTACGAGTTAAAGTGTCCTGGCTCCTCGAATGCTTACTAACATGACTTCTGAATTATGTCGGCCCGAACGGTAGTAAACGATATACAAGACATACATGTTTCATGAATCATTTCTTTCAACGACTTACATTATACATCATACCACATCATGGACTAAGTGCAAGACATACATATATTGGCATGTTTATGTTTCCTTAGACATTATTCCAAACCTAAGTTGCAACAATTATTCTAGGTTGCTCGTAGAAGTTCTTACGGCATATCCATCATTCTCATTATACATCATCCAACTCAAGGTGAGTTCATAGCCCCACTTTACATTACTTCAATGTTTTACAAACCCTTGGGGGGAATACATGCTATTATTTTTCTACTCGAACACAATGCTTTCTATTGTATGCTATTCGACTATGTTTTATTATCACTAAGTAACATACTTGCCAAACCAAGATCCCTTATTATGAACCATTTAATCACTTGCGAGGGTTACTTGCAAGTGAGCGCGAATATTGTGAATAGGCCTATTGGGATTGACGAATCCCATTTGTTTTGACTAAGTTCAAACAAATGCATTAATATTTGAGACATTAGGTATGACGGCAAAGTACCTACCGGGATAAATCTGCCGATCGATATTGGTACACGTTAACGTTTTGGTGTCATAAGCTTAGTGTATAATACATTTCATGGGCGTATAATAACGTAGCCTACCTGTTTTGTTTCCAAACATTGGTGTGAGTTTATAGCTCACACTACGATTATTGTGTTCAAACGATTTAACTACAAACACTACGATTATTGTGTTCAAACGATTTAACTACAAACACTACGATTATTGTGTTCAAACGATTTAACTACAAACACTACGATTATTGTGTTCAACGATTTACTACCAACACATTGTGTTCAAACATTAAACAAACTCTATGAATATCATTCAACATTTGTGTTGACCTCTCAAGCATGTATTTCAGGTTCATGACGATCAAGGATGGCACGGAAGGGCACGGATACTCAAGAGGGCTATAAATTTTATTATCATTCAAAAACTCATTTATTATACATTGTAAACATGGAACCATTTGGGACCTCATTTTGTAATCTCTGATATTTATACAAATTTGAATGATAAACCTTTTAAAACGACTCAATTGGAGTTCGTTTTCTATTATTGTGACTATTGTGCCGTCGAGTAACACCCAGTTCGAATTCCGCTGCAACCATGAATTGGGGGTGTTACAGTATCGTCGGTTCTATCATTACTATTTATTGATTTGTGTTGCGGTTGTTGGAGTATTTTATGTGACGTGGTGCTGATTGTCGATGATAAAAACATTAGTTATTGGCTGTGATATCTAATGATGAAGGGTTTTTTGGATTCGGGTGGAGGGGGTGAGAAAAAGAAAAAGAAAAAAGACAATGAATCAAGGGGTGTGAATTTAGTTTCTTCAACGATGGAGTCTCAATTCCCATCTCTTAATGAGATTGATTCGAAGAGACATGAACAGGTATCAACTAGTTTGGCCGATCAAACTAGTGGTTCGCAAACTGTTGAGAATACTAGGTCTTTACGTGTTGATGTTGATGAGCTTAATGCTCCAATTAATGTGAACTTAGAGGAATTGAGTGCTCGATTCAAACGTTCTAAAACTCGTGAAGCTGCTAGGAGTGCTAGGAACCCTAATGATGACCTTGTGAAGCCGGTTTCACTTGGTACTACGCAACCTAATTTTTCTAATGCGGCTACAGTCACTACTAGCTTTGGTGAGTTGAGTTCAGACTCAATGATGAACCCTAATAGTGTCACTTTGAATGTATCGTCTGGTCCTATTATTATTGAGTGGAGTGCTGAGGATGGTGATATTGAATTATCTACGCTAGTGGACAAGAATAAACAAGTGAAGCCGGTTTCACTTGATTCTTTTGTTTATGATCCAAATGGTTCACATGGGGCTGCTAACCAAGCTCAAGGTTCTGAAAAGGTTGATATAAGTTCACATGGGGCTGTTGGTATTGATAAGGTTGGCGTGGATGCTTTGAATCAACCTCCTACATCATATGCTTGTGCTACTTCTAATGAACCTAAGAAATACACATCTAACTTTCGTAGGATGGAATGTAGCATGAAATCAAATGGTGTGGATCTTTCTGTCCCCTTGAAAGTGGTTGAAAAGATGAACACTAGGTTTGAGAATACTCTTTATGGGTATTTCCTTGGTCAACGCCTTGCTTTTCCCGTTGTTGATTACTATGTACGCAATGCGTGAGCTATTCTTTTTCTTTAAGTTCAATTCGAAGAAAGGTGTTGATGATGTTCTTGATAACGGTCCTTGGTTGATTAGAAATGTACCTATTATTCTTAAACCATGGACATTGAACACCAACTTACTAAAAGAGGATTTGACCAATATCCCGGTGTGGGTTAAATTCCATGATGTTCCTCTTGCTATGTTTTCTGATGATGGCCTTAGTCTTCTTGCCACATTGATTGGTACGCCCAAAAGGTTAGATGCTTATACTAGCAAAATGTGCAAGGAATCGTGGGGCCGTAGTAGTTTTGCTAGATGCATGATTGAAGTGAAGTCGGATGAGGTGCTTAGGGACAGCCTTACTGTTGAGATACCTTTACTTGATGGGTCGGGTTCGACTATTGAGAAGATACGGGTTGAATACGAGTGGAAACCACCTCGTTGTGATAAGTGTAAGATTTTTGGTCATACTCTGATTGATTGTCCTAAATTTGTTCCAACTACTACTCAGCCTACACCAAGTGTTTATGATGGTTTTCAAACGGTCAATACTAAGAAGAAGAGTAATAGTGGTGGCCAATCTGGTCCTAATAAAGGAGGTTTTACAAAGCCTAATGTGGGTAAAAAGATGCAATATAGACCCAAAGTGCTTCCTACTGAACCCAAGAGAGTGGATGGAACTAAGAAGAAGACTTCTGATGTGGCTAGTTCGAGTGGAACGAAGATTTCTACATCTAACCAGTTTGATACTCTTAATATGGATGATACGGATGTTTTTGGTATTCCTACTAATGACACCAACAAGGATGTGGTTTCTGGTCGTACAATGGAAGTTAATGAGGATGAGTCGTTAAAGACTAGTAATGCATCACAAGATCCTCTTGTGAATGATATGAATGAGAAGGAGCAGTATGGGTCTCCTAAGATTAGTATTTTTCCTGCTTCGTCTACCTCTTCTACTAAGAGGGTTAACCCATTTTCTAAGGTGGGTGAGGTTGTGGTTTCTGATAGTGATGATGATGAGGTTCTTAACACCTTTGACGAATCAAGAAATCTGTTTGGTGGTGGTCATGAGCGTGAAGATGAGTTTGATGATTATGATGACTATGATGATTATTCGAAGCAAATTTATGATCTTCTTGGGAATTTGGATGCTCTTACTGCGATATATGGCTTTAATCTTCAAGGTCGTAGGAAGTAGTTTACTTCTTTGTCAGAGTCTTTTGTTACCATGTGGTTAGTGGTTTGTTTTCTTGTTTAGAAGATAGGAAGTATCTTGTTATGTAAGCTTTTCGCCTATGTAACGGGGCTGAGATATGGGATTCACCCATATCCGTTGTACTTAAATGCTTTTTGGAGTAATATATTTACCGGGTCGTTGACCTTTTACCCAAAAAAAAAAAAAACCTTGGAGGTACACGGGCGGAACCCATCTGAGGGTTCCACCGTATCCGCCAGAGCTGTTGAAGGTCTTGCTAAAAATACCAGGTCATTTGTTAGAATTTTGTCTTATCACTTCTCATTACATTTTACACATACACATTCATATCATTCATCTAACCCTTTAACATTTCATTTTGTGTGAAGTTGCTTTTGTAGCAAAGAAGTTCACAAGTTCATATAAAGTTACAAGTATTCAACACAACGTTGCAAGACTTGTTAGCTTAGCATCGTGTAGACTTTGTGTAGTTTACAATTCATTTGATTGTGTGTTTTCAGTTGTGATCGGTTAGTATTTTAGGCTCTAAAATACATAGTATGACGGGAGTTGTTGTACCCTTGTAAAAGAATTAACGGGAGTGGTTGTACCCTTGTAAAAGAACTCGACATCTAGCTTAGTGTCGGTAATCGTGTAAGCGACGTGTAAGGTTTTCTCCGCCGGTGAAAGGAGTTTATTGACTAGTGAAAGAAACTCTCGAATTGGATACTCGGGGCGTGGACGTAGGGCAAGGAAAAAGAGTCCCTGTAGCCGAACCACGACAGATACTCGTGTTGTGGTTTGATGGTTTCTTTCTTTATACTTGCATGTTATATATTGTCTTTGTGTTTATATCTTTGATTAAACGAAAAATTTCAAAAGATAATTAAACGAAAATTCGGTAAAACTATTCAACCCCCCTTCTAGTTTTCCACAATCTCAACCCTATCATGCTTCCAAACAGCCACACACGAGTACGTTGTTCCAAGGTCAATGCCTATTGCCGGCGTGGAGTTTTCATGTCCGTGCATCATGTCAATGCTCAAAGTAGGGTTGACTCGAGTATTCATGAATAAGAAACTATTCGATAATAATAATAATAATAATAATAATAATAATAATAATAATAATTATATTATTATTATTATTATTATTATTATTATTATTATTATTTATGTTTAGTACCTTTTATTTATGATTTAAGATATTTGAAGACCAAATTTTTTTAAGGGACTAATATACACCCTCTATCTTTATTTGATCTAATAGATGAGATTAATCCCAACAATTTAAAAAACCCGCTTTCATTTTTTTTTTCAAATATTAATATCTTTCAAACCGTTAATCGTTAAGAGAAAAAATATACCGTTACGACGAACATTTAATTATCACTTTGATATATTTTCGACAAAAAGATTTTTTTTTCACGTTTTTTTCGTGGCCGAAAAAGTCACATGTTTTTTTTTTTTTTTTGAATGTCGAATTTTATAAAGAAGAGAAAAAAACTAGCAAGAAGCTAGATACAAAGAAACCTAACTGTTAAGATCTATACAAGCAATTATAGGATCTTTAATCCAATCATTCCACTTAATAGACAATTTTGTGCATCTACCACCAATCCAATTGTATGATAATTGTTGGATCTCCTTAAAAACTTCAATGCTAGATTGAGACTTGTCCATGAACACCTTGCGATTTCGACTATACCACATTATCCAAAGATATGAGAACAAGGCGGCTTCAAAACATCTTAATTGAATAGGCTTGAACATAGCTTTTTTTCTTTGGCTTGAATTCCTAACGCAATCAATAATGTTTAACAAAGAACAACCACGAGAATGTTGAGGCAAACAAAATCCCCACCATTGAAAAACATAACTCCATATTGTGTTTGACCAGTTGCAAGAGACCATCAGATGCTCTATGGTTTCCGTTTCTTAATCACAATACAGACATAAAGCTGAATGCAAATCTATGTTTCTCAAATCAAGGTTAACTCTAGTGGCTAACCTGTCTCGAATGGCTCTCCGCACCAAAATATTAACCTTCTTTGGAACCAACTTAGAGTCTCGAAAAAATCACATGTGATATATCATATCACATGTGATATTACACGTAATATCACATGTGATATTACATATCACATGTGATTTTTTCGGCCACAAAAAAAACCGTGAAAAAAACAATTATTTTATTTTATTTTTTATTTTTTTCTGTCAAAAGTATATCAAAATGTCTGTCTATAGAAAGATAATCAAATGCGTGATATCATATGTGAGTTTTTCGGCCACGAAAAAAACCGTGAAAAAAATGATTTTTTTTTCGAAAGTATATCAAAGTGTCCGTCTAAAGAAAGATAATTAAATACTCGTCGCGATGGTGTAATTATTTTCACTTAACGATTAACAGTTTAAGAGATATTTAAATTATAAAAAATGAGTGAAATATTAAAATGTTTTTAATCTCAACCATTGATTTTTTTTTAATGGATGGTGAGTATGAGTCATTTTGTATGTAAGAAAAGTTTTATATGTAAAATAATTTTACTCTTAATTTATACGTACTTCTTACAAATCAAAAATTTTAGTGTACCTACCTTTTAGTAATAAAAGTGAGAAAAACGTTTTGGATGAACACTGACCTATTGTAAGTTATGTTGATTCAAATGCGTACAATGATACAAATATAATCATTTAGATAGGGACCTAATTTATCTCAAGTTCCTAAAGTTTTGTGATATTTTGTTATCATCGCAAAAAGATATTATTAGAAACTAGACGAGTACCCGTACATAGCAATGAGATTTATAGCGGCAGATAGTTATAGTGATATTCTGGTTAAGTGTTTTGTGTAAAATTTTGTGTAACTATATCTGTTTGCCTCTAGAAAATTTCGCTGCTATGCATTGGTACTCGTTTAGTAATAATTAAGTGCACAATAAGTTAGGGGGTGTTTCTTTCTTATGTTAATGAGTCTTAATGAGGAGATAGTGGTATGACCACACATATAATATGTTTCTTTTTCTGTTAAATAGTCTATATGAGTAGAGGAAGCAAATGTTACTCCTCCCCATTAAGACTCATTAAGAGGAAGATGCCCACACACTTAATCTATAAATAAAAAGAAACAAGCCCTATAGTTTGCATAAATCTGTACATACATGCTACTAACAAAAAATGTGCACACATGAAAAATAAAGAAATCTAGTACTTATTCTCCGCTTTGTTACGTGTATAATTTTGACTTTCATAGGATCCAATCATTTCCAGAAATAATTTAACCGTAACCCTTTAAAAAAAGAAAGAAAGAAAAAAAAAAAAAAAAAAAAAAAAAAAAAAAAAAAAAAAAAAATCAATTAAGTGATTGACCCCTAGAGAGGGATAAGGCTAAGCGGAGCAAAAATGGTGGAAATGAAAACTATTAGCTCTACACGCAGTTTGTAATGGATACTCTGAGATAGAGCGAGAAAAGTTAAATTTGATTGATTCAACTTATAAGACTTTGGATTCGGAACTTAATTTGAAAGCCATATTTCGACCCGGACGTTTTCTGTTTCCACCCAAGATCCCAGCATTACAATTCCATTTTTGTCTAAATTTCGAAGTAAATGGACTTCTAAATGTGGTATTACCACATAGTCAACTTGAAGAATTAGAACTTGACCCGATTTTAAATGCGGTCCTTTTTTTGGCTATACATACATTTTCATAAAGAAACTGCCCAAGTTGTACTTGCTCTGCTATTCTGCCCCATCGTGGCTGAGGAAGAGTGATCCATTTATAGTCGTCTACTAGTTGGATTAATATCGTCCAATTGTACAGTTCTTAAAGATTAAGAGGTGTTTTTTTTTTTTTTTTTTTTTAATCTATACTTTATAAGTATTAAGTATATTTAAAAACGATATACAATAACTAGCATGATACTTGCACAAATTAAAACAACATAGAAAATTTAATCATTTTGCGTTTTTTGTGGTATACGATGACTTTCTGCAATAGATGACGATTTCAGTGATGTTGTGAACCAAGTTACTGGTCGAGGCTATTAATTGGTTTCTGATTTTGTTCATTTGATCTATTATTGTTATAAAACTCTAAATGCAACTTCTACACCTTGTTACACAAAAACCATAGACCGAAATATTGTCTCACGGATAGTGATAAGCCCACCAAGTTGGTCGTGGGTTTCAGAAATTAGTGTCGTGATTATAACGCTTTGGAAATCTAGTTGAAGCTAAAGCTTATTTCAAAAGATACTCCGTACTGCTTATAATTTAGGCCCTCAGCTCTTCTTCGCAATTATACTATTTTCTCAAAGAGGGGTATATACACAAATGTTAAACATCATTAGCGTTCCGCATCTGAATTAAAATTTATATTTATATATATATAAAAAAATAATAATAAATAAAAAAATAAAAAATAAAAATAAATAAATAAATAAATAAAATAAAATAAAATAAAAACAACGCACACAACCTTTTTTCAGAGTGGTTCAAGTCTTCAAAAAACTCAAAATTTACAACCATATTCCGAACTACTAAACTTATACTGTACTACTAACAAATTGTACACACTATATTATGTGAAAATGGCTAGCGACACCCTATGTTCACACTACAAACCTCCATGGAAATGCAGAGTCTATTTTCTTTGTGGATCCTCATCTTCTAGTAAAGTAAACTACAGTATGCGACTTTAATGTGTCTCATTTGGTTGCACTATTATACCTAGAACTTGCCGCACCATCCTGAGCTAGACAGTTGATGCTGGTTCAAGATGCTCATTCACACTCTTTGTTGGCCTCTTGGATCTCTTTGGTATCTGCTGTTGCGTGTCATGAGATTCTGAGCCTGGTGTTGCCAAAGAGTCTAGGTTTTTAGAACCTTTTGGGGGCCTTGGTTTTGGTGGAGCTTTATCTGTAGCAGCTTTTCTCTGCAATAGCAAAGGGAATATTCCACATACAATACGGTAAATGACTAAAATAAAATGAAAGGTAGCAAGATGAACGTGTTGGAAGTCACAGTCAGGTGTGTCGGAGCGGATTGGGTCACAGGTCATTTTTTAAATTTTACTATAAATTATGGATGAGTTACGATTACAGCAGCAATATTATTACGCTATAAAATAAAGGAAAATGATATCTAGGTTGCACATTAGTTTGCATTACAAATTCGCTTTTGAGCGACTTTCAACCCTGTAGACGCATCTGACCCGTTCTCTCGACTCAACTTTCTGATTTGACCAGTTAGAGATACTCCTAACAAAACCCAAATCTACCGATTCAAAAGTCAAATGGGTCAAAACTCCTACATCTAATTTCAACAATTTAGCATCCAGCCTAAATTAAAACAAATGGAGAGAGGTGATCTATTATTCAAATGCTAACAAGCAAAGTCAGAGAACTATACCTAGAATACAAAAGAAATAAACAAGTATTTGCCCTATACCTTCTTATTGACGGGCGTGGTTTCCTCAGGCTCAGGAAACGGATCTTCATTCTCAACTGGAGTTCCATCTTTAACTTCATCTTCAAAGAATGCATCTCCTTCTTCATCTACCCTGATACCTTTTGTTGTTCTCTTCTTTTGTCTATCTTTAGCCTGCATTTGAGTAAAGAGAAAGGGAAATGCTATTAAAAATACGTACAATTGTGATGAAACTAAGTACCTGAAAACTTCCTTGTAACAATTCAGAGAAAAATGAGGTTGTAATATTACTAAAGCCATTTTACAATTATTAGTATATACTCCGTAGTTACCCCAAAATGGATGTCTAAATGTTCTTTATTACATATACAGTCCCTTCATAGTTATCACCCAATCTAACATATACAGAGTATCTTACTAACTATTCACATGCACCATCTGTCAAAGTGCAGTTTTACAGAAAAATGAATGTTTGAAACCATTATGTATGACCCTTATATATGTATCCTACTCAGCATTGCTGAATTTGAACACATAGCAGGATATTCAGTAACAGCGTTCCCAGTTTAGCGAAAAACACACCTTGTCAATAAAAGTTGAACGAAAACATGAACATTTAACATATGAGTAAATTGATAAATCATCTTCAGATACAAAAAAAGTAAGGCCAGAAGTCAATAGCACCTGTGCTGGAATTTCTTTTAATTTCTGTTCCAGTTGCGGATCATCAATCAGCAAAGAAACAACATCCTCAGGAGCTAATAGATCACCCTGTACATGACCACCGGTCATGACAAGTTGTTGGACAGTGCTTTTCTGGCTAGCTCTCTGTAAAATCTTCTCTTCAACAGTCTCTTTACAGATTAACCTATACACCGTAACCTGCAAACCAAAAATATAAGTTTTAATGACTTGAAATTCAGAGAGGAGAAGACACCGAGTTTGAATTCAACAGGAAAAGAAATGGAAAAGCAAGAGGCTGCCCGTCATAAAGTTTTGTATTACATAGATTGGATAAGTAAAATAACTTGGGTAAATTGCTGATTTATCCCAGTAGTATTTGTTAATATGATCCTAAATAAGAACACAATCTTGATTCCACTTGAAGTATCTCATTTTTAATCAAGTCTAAGCAAATACCAAAATAATTCAATTCATTGAACTAAGCACAATATCGTGCTAACTGCTAGGTGATTTATCTGATATTTCATAACTCAATTAGATATAAAATAACAATTCAGAGGTAGTGAAATGGTCAAGTTGGCTAATGGTCGAAACGAGTCAGGTTAGAAACTTAAAACTTGTACAAACATTGTTTGGTTTTTTTGAACCAAATAAACAATTAATGTATTTAACACATGAGGGAAACTTGTATTATTTTGTTACAAATCCGGTTTTCTTATTTATAAAGAGCCTTAAGAGGTTGTAAGCTGTTGATCACACTCCAGGTAAATTTTAACCTGTACCCATTTAAACCGTTCCATGTATAATTACGTTTTTAGGATTTACTCATTTGACCCGCCAGAGGTATATATAACCCGATTTAATCCATTCCAGAACAACGGGTTAAAATTGCCTCCTTTAAGCAATATGATATATCCAAGCTTTAACAAAGTTAGACGTGGGAGACTTGTTTTTCCTTCGAAAAGCTACATCTGAGAGGTTCTGGGAAACTAAAATCATTGGACACATTGCTCAAACTCTTTTAAGGGCAATAGAGAAAAAAGAGTAATAAAGAGAAAACTAACATCTTTAGTCTGGCCCAACCGATGAGCCCTGTCCATTGCTTGTAAATCCAATGTAGGGTTCCAATCACTCTCATAAAATATGACAGTGTCAGCAGCTGTCAAATTGATTCCAAGCCCACCAGCTCTTGTACTTAACAAGAATACAAAAATATCATTCCTGCAATAGAACAAAAACAGTTGAGACATATGTTTGTAGCAGAATTACTAACACAAGAAAGTAATCATAAACATAATAGTGAGGTTTGGAAAATCTAAAATGGGAAGTGAAGCAACAGGACAAATGATAATTTTCTCACCGATGCTGGAAGTCTTTGACCATGTCCCGACGGTCCATAATGGTGGATGACCCATCAAGCCTTAAATATTTATACTTCCTATAGTTCATGTAATCCTGCAAGCGGATGCAAGAGTACTTATCAAGCGAATATTTTAACACATAGCAGCATCCCGCTTTAAACAAATGGGATATAAATGAAGAGCAACAAATGGGATATCAATGTGTTTTCTGGTACCTCAATAATATTTAACATCTTTGTCATCTGTGCAAACAAAAGAACACGATGGTTTCCTGCACGTAAGCGCTTTAATAGTATATCTAATGTTTGAAGCTTTCCCGAGTCCTACAAGATATGTAATCAGCGATAAGTTAAAATTCACCAAATTGCACACACAACAGGCTGATAAATATATAGAATGATAAATTTCCATACACTGAGCATCTTTGCAGGATCAAAACTCTGCATTGGTGGACATGATCCAAAAATTCTGTGAGTAAGTTGAAGGGCAGGTTGTGAAACAGGTAGTTCTTTGTCAATCTCTTGTATCAAATGGTGAGGAGGTACATCGGGTTTTCTGGGGCCATTACAGTCAGAGGTGCGTGCAAAGCCAACTAAAAACCTCTTTATCCAAGGGTGATGCAATTCTTCCACCATTTTGTATGTAAAGTTTCTGTCTGAACAATGTGCATTGACCTACCAAAGCAAGGAACAATGGTAAGTGTCATCAAGTGTTTCAAAGTAAGAAAAATGATGAAGTGAGGGTAATAAAGTAAGATAAATATACAATGTTTAATTGGATAAATTAGAATTGACTTTCAAATTATTGGATCATATAGCTGGATCAGACTAAATAGGATCTAGATAAACAATTAGGGATGTAATCGAGCCGAGCCGAGCCAAGCACGAGCTCAACAAAGCTCGAGCTCGGCTTGAAAAAAAATGGTTGGCTCGAGCTCGGCTCGAGTAGGATTCAAGCAAAGCTCGAGCTTAGCTTGAAAAGCTCGAAATTATATATATGAAAAGCTCAAATTTGTGCCAACTGTATTTGCAGCTGAAGTGAGCTCGAACAAAATAGCAGAATTTGTACATGATCTCGAATCACAAACTGGAATAGAAACACTTAACCCTTTGAAAACCAAATTAGATATTTTTAAGAGTACTAAAACCAACAATATAAAATTCTCATAACCATGGCCAACATTAAGGTTTAAAGAGTATGTCTAGAATATAATATTTTATCCTTTATGGAGTTATAATTAGGTTAATATTCAAATCAGCACTTATTTACATATTTAAAAATAATATAAAAATATATCTATACCAAGGCTCGAAAAGCTCGATAACCGCTCGAGCCGAGCTATCAAAAGCTCAAGCTTGACTCATTATATGTTTCGAGCCAGTTTATTGGGCTTGAGCTCGATAAAAGCTCGGCTCGATCAAGTCGAGCTTGAACTCGAGCTCGAGTTGCTTGATAAAAGCTAGGCTCATTTGCACCCCTAGATCAAGACGTGACCAGTTGACGAGCAATGCATCACAATCAAGCCTTACATATATCACATGCCTTTCTTAAAGCAATTTCTAGCATGCACAACATACCCACCTGCACCTTAAGTAGCTATAATGAGTCTTTTAGGGTTTTAGCTAGCTTTATAGATAGGTGCTTATTGCATTTAAAAAAGAAACAAAGAACTTCTATGGTTTTTTATTTTGTTAAGTTCTTATTGGCTTATTTGTCTATTTGTTTACATTTAAATAAAACAAGCACTTTAAAATAATTACAGGAGGAGGTGCTTAATTCTTTTGCAATGATAAGCCATAAACCCAAACCAAATGCAATCTCAATTCTCAAACACCCTCTAAGAAGGACAAAGCAGTTATCAAGCCCTCAAGGGATAGAAAGTACGAATAAATATTATTCTGTATAATGCAAAAAGAAAAAAATGAAACTAATGACTAAAAAAGTATGTACATAAAATTCAATTACACAACTTACCGGTGGCGCCCTAGTTTTTGGAATGAAAGAGAAAGCCGAATGAAGAAGTCGAACATTGGATGCAAGCCTATCCTGATGAGGCAAGACCAAAGTCTCAAAAGGAGCATCCCCAGGTCCTGTTGGAAGTGTCTGCCTAAGAGCATTTGTCTCAGACTTTGATGGCAATAGTAGCATTCTTGTGACTGCTTTTACTTTTTCGTTTCCAAGGTTCTTGCATTCAGTATCATCATCCTCAGTTTCCATCATCAGATCCACAATCCCATCCAAAAACTGTCGGTCCCATCTCATGACAGAAAATAATAATCTCTCAATCAGAAAACCATTTCCTAGAAATGACACTTCTGCTGGTGATAAATCAATTAATCGAGTGAATCCAAATGCTCCACTTTTAGCTCCATCTTTGTCTTGCATGAAGGTAGATCGATACACGTTATCTGGCGAGAATATGTTAAAACGTTTCTCAAATAATTCTCTGGCAAGACCATGCTTTACTTCCGAGAAGAATACATCTGAACTTTGTACAATGTCTTGGTATATCAACTTTGGTACCTGGGAGAGGATAGAATGAACTATAATTTTAGCTTTTTCACACAAGAAATCTTTGCCTTGTGGAGACTAATTAATTCATGAAAGAGAATGACTGACGATGAACATAATAACCCAAGGAGAATTACAAAACCATCCTCCACATTATTTCTCATAGTTGCAATTATGGTCACTCAGACTTGCAACCTTTTACTAGTGTAGATTAGTCATGTAGGAACATGACTTTCTTGAATGGGTAAACATTTCCTTTCTAGTAATTCAAAGGTAATAATAAGACAATGAGTCTTAATCAAAAACCCCAAACAACCCCCTATATACCATAAAGATATCTGAGCTTAAAATCACTTCCTTAATGCCCAAAAGGTTTCAAAGCAGAAACAACACTCAATTTTTAAGTAAAACAATGAATTAAAACCACTCAGGGGTGGCCACGCTAAATAGCTTGCGACTATTATCACTAAAATTGTGAGAGGTCCCAACTCCCAAGTTCTAATCCTGCTTGGTGCAAACAACCCTGACTATTATCATTATTGATGTCCACGCCAACCTCCTGAAAAGGGAGGGCTTTAACCGGTTTGTGTTTGTGTGGCAGTGGCTCAAACCCTGTGGATTAGTCTGCCAAAAGGTCGGAAAAACAATGGTTACCCAAAACAAAAACAAAAATGTGATCTACCTACAAACCTCTCTCTTAGTTATATATGCTTGTATAATGTGATAATGTCAGTCCTTTTATTACACAATTGATACACAAACCTAGAATAGTCAAATATATCCATCACAATGCAAAGTACTCCCCCACATAATTGGTTTCCATCCACATCAATAATGACAGATGCTAAATACAACAGCAGCTCATGTAATTACCTCGTACGTAATAGGATTTTGACTTCCAGAGTAATATATGTCCTCTGGTTCTCCAAAAGGAGGTGGAAGAAGTGCATTTGGTATCTCGGCAAAATAGAGATACGAACTTCCTTCGTTTCTCTCAAATAACTCTGGATGGTTGCAAACCTACAATCAAATAGAACATAAGTAAATATGACGGCTTAAATAGAAAAAGTTGATGTTCGCCGTTGAGAGAAGTAAGAAAGCAAGAGAAATTGAAAGATAGAAAATTACCTTTCGTAACTGAATGACGATATTCATCAAGTTCATAATCTTTTTCTCGTTAAGATGTCCACGGTTATTGTCAATCAGATCAGCAAGAGATATCTTGTTCTTTATGGCTTGATAAAAAGCATGTTGCCTTGAACTCAGTTTACAATGAACTGTAATTTCAGTTTTCCCAGTTAGCTCGGAAACAACATCCTTTTTAACACGCCTCAGCATAAAGGGCTTCAGAATGGCATGCTGGTTAACATTAATTCAAAAAACACAAGGGTAAGGCCAAAATTGTCGGCAAGCACTTCATGAATACAAGACATAAAATTCATGAAACTTAAGATCTGTATAATTCCAAGAGACAGTGTAATGTTTAACAAGCTGGCAATCACAACTGCCATTCAGTTGGATTCTAGAAATCAATAAAGATGTTAGCAGTTGCTTACCAATCTGCTAAGTTGGTGCTCGTTCAAAGTTCCACCATGTTCAGCATGATTTTCAATACTGGTTCATGCACAATGAAACATGATCAGAGAGGTATTGATAAAATAAGTATCAATATACAGCCAAACGATATCTAGAAATCATACCCTCTAGAAAACCACTCATTAAATTGTTCATGACTGTCAAATAAGGTCGGCATTATGAAATGGAGAAGGGCCCACAGCTCAGCCATGTTGTTCTGGACTGGAGTTCCAGTAAGAAGCAAGCGGTTTCGACAATTAAAGCTGAGCAGCGTTTTCCATCTTATACTGCCACAGTTCCAAAAAATATAATGAGAAATTACTTTGTATACTAGAACTGAGAATTTAACTAGCTGCAGAACAATGGGTCAGAAAGTCAAACCCTGTATTTGCACAAACATAAATGTACATTCTAGAAATGTGTATAGTATAATCTTAAATGGCCCAGCACGTCTTTGTTCTATATTTACTTGTTCAGTACCATATTTCGATGATGAATTTAGCTTAATTGATGGTCTATATCATATCTTTGCCAATAAATTTAGCAAGGCTGTTCATTGTTAAAGTTTATATATTGGATTCATGGTAAGCATAGACAATGAGGCAACTTACCTAAAACAAGACAAGGAAAAGATAGAGTAGTTTGTTTTTTAATTCCGACAAAATGAAAAAACATTAAGAGCCAAGCTAGAAGAGCATAATGAACTTCAGCAACAAGCAAACCAACACCTTTGTGATATAAGAAGCTAAAAACAATAAAGACTAATATCATGTGCTTAGAAGATCACTGAAGCATCTAAGTAAGGATGAAGAGACAGGATCTGTTGAACCAGAATAAGTAAAAATGAAGTGTGTAAAGAGTCAAGTGAATGCTATGATGGCTTCTCCCCCAAATTAGATTGAGCATTTCGTTGTCATTGTGGTAAGCACATATCAACACAGGAAGCTACTCCAAGATCTGGAGGCAAACAAGCTTGGTAACAAAAAGGTCACGATTTTTCCTTCTTTCCATCACTTAAAAATAAGGTCAAATCATCTATCACTAAACAAAGTGATGGGATTTCATAGCAGAGGAGCCTTGATGCACCACCGTTATGATTTTTTTTCCCCCGAGCATTCACTTTTACTTATTGGGAACTATATGACATTTAGTGATTCTTATGTTCTTGTTAGCTGAATGCACATTACAATTTCTATCTGTGTGACTGTGTGAGTCCCTGATTATTTTATGGCGTTTAGTGATTATTATGTTCTTGTTTGCAGATTACAATTTCTATCAATGCCAGTCACAGAAAATTCTACTGCTGAATAATTAAACAACAAATAATATTTTGAGTTAACACGAAGGTCCTTTGTATTATCAGTTATGTGATGCAGAAAAGGTGATTTATTCCACAGCACGAGAATTTAGAAACAGACAACAACAAAAGGTCGAACGATCTAACCTGCTTGAACTTTTAATTGCCTGAGCCTCATCCAAGACCATATACTGCCACTTCACACGCCTGAAGTACTTTTCATCTGACACTAGCAGTTGATAGCTGGTGACAAGAATGTGAAATCCAGCCTCCCTGTAAAGCAAAAGTATAAGTACCAGTGTCTAAAATAAATGAACTGGCAGAAACTCAGATTTAAGCAGGTTACGTTGGCAAAGAGAAGATTAATTGGCAGCGAGACTGTAATAGAACCAAAACAAAAACATCCGCAATTCCATAGATTTTTAGCATAAATGAATTCAACAGTAGCAACTGAACATGCAACTTGATAATAAAATATATAGAGCTTCCGCAACCTTTCAATCATTTGTGTAACTTAGTATAGAACAGACTTGCCAAAGCTGTAGGGGTTCTTCTGGAAACAAATACATGCATGTTTCATTTCCTTTTCCCTCTTTTAAGTAACTTATTAATATCAAAACTATATGAGTCCCAGCCATATATTGCCACTAGCTTTACCAACTATGAAAGTATGTCAAACTTTAACATAATTTTGGTACATTTGTCGCATATGTATAGCTTATGCTGATAATGTCACGACAGTACAGATAAGACATAAGGTAAACAACATTGAACACTGTGGTTTTAGTCGAACTAATACCCAGAGGAAAATTTTAATTTACATTGTATATAATAAGGCATTCTTAATATAGATTCATACCTGCGATATAGACGTTTTGGGTTGATATTTTTCCTAAGTACTGTTCGTTCTTGAATGCCACCCCAATAAGGAAGTGCTTTTAAGTCAGGGCAGAACCGACTGATTTCATCCACCCAATTACTCAAGACAGAAGCAGGTGCAACAACCAAGAAAGGCCCCCATATATTTTTCTCCTGCAAAATCATAATTGTTCAATCTATGTGGTTACAACTAAACAGCAGATATCAAAAAATTTCAGGTAGTGTACATACTTCCGCCAAATGAGCCAAGAAGGCCATTGCTTGAATAGTCTTCCCAAGCCCCATCTCATCGGCAAGAATACCATTTAGTCCCTTTAATCAACAAAACCATTAGCTCAGCAGAACAGGAGAGAGCGTGGAGATGAAAAGATGTCTCATCAGAATTGGTTTATTACCTGCTCATAACAATTCACCAGCCACTGGAGACCTTTAAGCTGATAATCTTTGAGAGAACCTTTGAATAGCGTGGGTGTCTGTACTGAGGATCCCACTGGCATAGTTGACCTGAAACAATTTTGGATAGTCATTTAAATAAGATCAAATTTCTGAGATATTATGACCCTAAGAAGAAGAAGAATATTACGGATTTAACAAGTCAATGTCGCTAGATCCAACAATTGAAGCATCTTGTTCAGGGGCATCAGTTCCTGCAGCTTGACGCAACTTCAAACACTCATCGTCAAACGCATGAGTAATCATTTTTTGTTTGGAGACTGCATCTTGGGCTGCTCTCAAGGCCTCCATTTTCATTTCTGCCTCTTCAGGATATTCTTCTTCATGCCCAACTCCTGTAGAAGTAAGAATCGCTCCTTGGTCATCTTCTTTATTTTCCTCGTCAGCCAAAGACCCAGGAGGTTGGGAAGCTGTTTTGTTTTGCATGAAGTGACTATACAATTCTGTTTGTGACAATAAGAAATTAAGTCTCTGTTGTTGCCGCCTAGATTCACGAAGCTCTTGTTCGCGCTTCAAAGCTTCTGCAGCTTCTTTTTCTTCCTTTTTCCTAACTTCAGCCTGATGGGAGGATGGTGGCATACAAATGAATTATTCCGCACACAAAAATTTAATACTCATCGTAAAAACATGTATTTCTTCTACAAAGTAATCAACTGTTTTAATAACAGATTTTTCATTTGTTAAGAAACAACCGTTGAGGGTCACCAGAGGTTATAGCCATACAGGTATGACCACAAATCATTTTATGAAAACTGCTATCATCAGGCAAATAAAGAGTGATAACAGTTGGATATTTCCATGGTGCAAAAGAACTTGCATTTGACTTAACAGAGCAAAGCCATGACAAAAGAAAAACAAACAGTAGAAACCAAAGAACCATCCACCCACTCCTAATAGAATGTCTGTATATACATACTAACATGCAAGACAGAAGAGGACTTTATATCATAGGAACACACTATAAATTTGGACCAAGATGATTATACTATGAATTATACACTATCCTATGCTCCAACACTGCATAAACTATCTAACAGTCAGTCCTGTTAGTCCTGTTTATGATTCAAGAGCAAGAAACTAAGAAAGTGAAAAATAGTCACTATTCTTCTACAAGATATATATTTTGTTAAATGTCCAACAATTATAATGTAAGAGGCTTACCATCTCTTTGTCTACTCTCTTCCAAAAGACCAACATGTCCCTTGCTAGTTTCCTTGTGCGAATTGAAGCACCCCTCATCAACTTAAGCGATCTGCTCATCTTCATCTTAACCTGGAACAGAGAACAGCCTCTTAAGCATAATAAAATCAGAACAAACTCGAAATAAGTTCATCATAGAGCTTATGCACCAACCTCCCGTTGACAGGTTTCTACAACCCTCTTGGCTTCTGTTAATTGCTTCTTATGGAAGTTAATAAAAACTCTATGATGTTTTGGTACGTCTTTTCTGGCAAGGTTCACCCAATATTTACCAATTTTATCCATTTCATTTTTCTCAATCATAGATGGATCATTATTCATCTGTTGCCTCCTGGGCAAACTACGTTCAATAATCTGTATGTCAAAAAATTCAAGGCACATATGAGTGATAACAGCCAACAAACCCTAAAGTACCATACACATCAGTTTGAAACAAAATACAAACCTCGTATGTGTCACCTTTCTCCAACACCTTCACAAAGTGAACCTGAAGAACTCCACCCTCTGACATGATCGAACGCCGAATTGAACCAGCCGCTCCCTCTGGGACAGAAAACGAGTCCAATGCACTATCACTGACTTTAAGACTAAATCTATTTGCTGATTGGGCCTTTAATCTCGCATGAAGAGAGACATACTGAGTTTTGGGCTCACCCATCCCTGCTCTGCTTCTGTGGCCCAATCGTTTCTCAGTTGCCATCATTGTAGCTAATGAGCCCAAATCAAGTGACCCTTTAAGATAAAACTCATCCACTCGAATATCCGACATTCGAGGCAAATTTAATGAACTAGCCAACATCTCATAAGTTGGAGGAATCTTGTAACTCAAACCGTCTCCAATATCCAAAAAAACAGGCTCTTTATATGACCTGTACAATAAAATATACACTCAATAAATACATAATACACATCAGGGTACCATGCAGTTAACATAACTTTTTAATGGAGTACGAACCTATTCATGTCAAATTGTGGAGAAAAATCTACTCCATAGTTACCCAGCTTTGGCGTCATATCAGGCAAAAAATTTGAAGCTGTTTCAAGCTTGCGTGCTTCTTTACGGTCCTTTGGTCGGAAATTACTCCTCATTTCTGGCATACCATTGTAAGCCAAAACAGGACTCGAAAAATTATTATGATTATTATTATTATTATTGATATTACTGTTCCTTTTCTTGTACTTATGAGCATGCTCGCCAAGCATAGCTCTATATCGTTCCTCAGAGACGTATTTACTATAACCACCATCTGGATCTTCGTCACTACCAAACACACTTTTCCTCTTTCTATTTTCTGACATCATCACGTTATTAATACGGTCTGCTCGTCCACCTGTTAATTACCAAATCATCAACTACAACATATATATTTGATTGAACTATTTAACAAGCTCTAACAGTCCATTCTCTGAGAGTGTGGGATTGCTTATTTTTTTTCTGAATAACTGCTTATCTGCTTATTTTTATGTAGAAAAGCAGTTTGAAATGTTGGATCATCCAAACCCCCTGTTGCTTATCTGCTTAATTTGGGGCATAGCAGTTTTCAGAAGCAGGTTGGGACATGCTTAGATAAAGCTAAAATTGCTATTTTGCCATCGTATCTAACCTGTAACCCATTATAAATGGATCCGATTAAAAAGTTTAACAAGATCTTTTTTGGCTATTGCATTTTATTTTTCTTACAGAATAAGCAAATCCAAACCCATTAGTATTTTACTATTGTATCTTACGTAAAACCCGCTTATGCTTATGCTTCTGCTTATTAACTAACTAAATTAGTAATCAATGTTCAGACGAACAAATGCTGCTGGGGGACTGCAGAATAGACCAGCTATAAGCTGCACATTTTGTGATATTCAAACTGATTCTGCTAACTATCTATTTTGAGGAGCTAACGAGCTGCGTATTTCAAAATTCAAAGTGCTTATTTTAGATGTTCTTTTTCCATCATATAAAACCAAGTCATCAATTTTTCGAGTATAATTACACTATATTTTCTACAACATAAGCAATCCCGCATATCCTAAACACGTATCACACAAAATAATCAACAGATAGAAATTAGTCGAAAATAACGCATACCTCGACTCTCATCCTGACTACTATTAACATAATAATCAGAATCATCTTCTGGTTTCGGTATTTGAAACTTCATCAACGACTACAATCATTACAACAACAAACACAATTACTAATAAACAATTAACCGTATAAACCCTAATTTAATCAATACATTAACAATTAAATCAGTAATTAAGTGATATTAATACCTCGAGATTAAACAGATTCGAATAGTTGTACGGATTGGTTTGCCGTTGATTAGAGTCCATTAGAATAAGTCGGTGTTTGGAGATAATGATAATGAAGTTATAATTAGGTTTTTGTATATATGCATTGACGGTGAAGATGTGAGGGTGCGTAGGATAAGGGGGAGATGGTGCGTAGGATAAGAGAGTGAAGGTGAGTAGGAGTGTGATTTGGCATTGTGAGGTTCGAGTTTTGCTAACGTGAGCGTGTACGGGGTGTAGGATAGTTAAAGTGCGCTATAACTGATTCTGTTTAAGTGGTTCGTGGGGATATATGGTTGTCAGATGTGATTAGGTTCATGCGGCTAAACAAAGTACTTTTCTCAAATGATATAAAATCAGTATTGTTTTGATAAAAAGGTTGAATCGTATAGGTGTGAGATCTGATTAGGTTCATGCGGCTAATTAGTTGTTGCTAATTTTAGGTGCAGTTTTGTTTGTTGCTATGAATTAAAATAGGTATTGTTTTGATAAAACGGTTGAATCGTTATGGGTATCATAAAAATAGGAGTGGCCCCGACATCTTTACTTATATATGAGATAAATTTTGACTTATACAATGTTTCCAAAGCTGTGCTATGAGATGGAAACTATGACTAGGCACTCGAAATGCCACTTAGTTCGAACCCTGGTCTTGCATCCCACTCAAGAGAGTGTCAACCAATGGAGCAAGCACTTTTTTGTGATAGATACAGACAAACCAATCATGTCATGCTTCAATTACTCATCCATTTTCAAGACCCAAACACATAAACACATACGGAAGGTTTAATTTTCATATCAATAACTAATTAGCTATGACCCATGATTCTCTCCCTATGATATCGCCATTCTTTAAAATCGATTTTGACATTCCATATACCACAACATAAGTTTGAAAAAAATTCCATCTTTATCCCGTATATCACTATGATTATGTTAAAATCAATCTCACAAACATAATCAATTCCTATGATTCAATCATTTGTTAAACCCTCAAACTATAAGTAAAAATTGAAATCATCCGTGATCATATTAGGTTTTATTGATATTTTAGATTGATTATTGGTTACTAATGATTTATTGTGTGTTTTTTAAATTATGTGTTGGAATTGGAGATTGGAATTGACTATGCGGCTTATTATCGGGTATAGTTTTAATCCCCGGTTTTAATGTTTGAATTTGGTTCATGGGTTAGTCAGTTAAAAAGTTGTTTGTTTTCTTATGTTAATGTTATATGCAGGTTTTATTTGGCATTCAGGTTCTGCGATGTAAGTCTTATCATATCTTTTTGTAAGTCTTACCAAATATATAGCGCTGAGGAATCAGGTTGTGTTTGATATGTGATCAAAGCCAAATAGGTTGATATTCATATTTTGCTCGATATTTAAATAATGACTCATAATGGCACCTAAATGCCACTTGTCATTCACAATTCTCAGCAAAGACACTGAAAATGTACTTAAAATAAGCTACCCAAAGGATTTGAACCCGGTCTTGCATCCCAATCAATAGAGTGTCAACCAATGGAGCAAGCACTTTTTTGTGATAGATACAGACAACCAATCATGTCATGCTTCAATTACTCATCCCTTTTCAAGACCCAAACACATAAACACATACGGAAGGTTTGATTTTCATATCAATAACTAATTAGCTATGATCCATGATTCTCTCCCTATGATATCGCCATTCTTTGAAACCGATTTTGACATTCCATATACCACAACATAAGTTTGAAAACATTCCATCTTTATCCCGTATATCACTATGATTATGTTAAAATCAATCTCACAAACATAATCAATTCCTATGATTCAATCATTTGTTAAACCCTCAAACTATAAGTAAAAATTGAAATCATCCGTGATCATATTAGGTTTTATTGATATTTTAGATTGATTATTGGTTACTAATGATTTATTGTGTGTTTTTTAAATTATGTGTTGGAATTGGAGATTGGAATTGACTATGCGGCTTATTATCGGGTATAGTTTTAATCCCCGGTTTTAATGTTTGAATTTGGTTCATGGGTTAGTCAGTTAAAAAGTTGTTTGTTTTCTTATGTTAATGTTATATGCAGGTTTTATTTGGCATTCAGGTTCTGCGATGTAAGTCTTATCATATCTTTTTGTAAGTCTTACCAAATATATAGCGCTGAGGAATCAGGTTGTGTTTGATATGTGATCAAAGCCAAATAGGTTGATATTCATATTTTGCTCGATATTTAAATAATGACTCATAATGGCACCTAAATGCCACTTGTCATTCACAATTCTCAGCAAAGACACTGAAAATGTACTTAAAATAAGCTACCCAAAGGATTTGAACCCGGTCTTGCATCCCAATAAATAGAGTGTCAACCAATGGAGCAAGCACTTTTTGTGATAGATACAGACAACCAATCATGTCATGCTTCAATTACTCATCCCTTTTCAAGACCCAAACACATAAACACATACGGAAGGTTTGATTTTCATATCAATAACTAATTAGCTATGACCCATGATTCTCTCCCTATGATATCGCCATTCTTTGAAACCAATTTTGACATTCCATATCCCACAACATAAGTTTGAAAACATTCCATCTTTATCCCGTATATCACTATGATTATGTTAAAATCAGTCTCACAAACATAATCAATTCCTATGATTCAATCTGTCACACCCCCAATTTACCTGACTTGCAGCGGAATGGAATACCTGGGGGTGTCTGTCATAGCACCACAGTTACAGTTACATTGAACGACCTAAAGTGTCGTTTGGAAAATACTGCATTTGATCATTGAAATAATTCAGAGTTTACAAAATGAGGTCCCCAAAATGTGTTGCAAGTTTACGAAAACAAGTCATACTAGATCAAACGTTTACATAAGTGCATGAAATAATGATGAGACGCGTCGACTCCGCGACTCCATGAAAGTCCAAATGCATGTCACATGAGCTACCTTATTAACCTGAAATACATTGCTAAAACGTCAACACGAATGTTGGTGAATTCCATAGGTTTGTAAAATGTACTTATGTACGGCCACCACAAGTAAAAGTGCAAGATAAAAATCTCATGAAAATTGTACAATAGCCTTAAGCTCATGACACCGAAGCTATGACTGATGAAACTCTATGCCCCTCCCGAATGTTCTGCCGAAACATTCAAATGTAAAAGACATGACATGCATCCGCTTACTGTTGGTAATCACTACCACGGATGGAGGCGTCACCCTCGATAGATCTATCCACTCACTCTCGCTTAACGGTAAATTAACGGTTCATGATGTTACAGGGGACTTATCACATGGCAAGGTAACTTAAGCTATGTACATGTTTGAATACTTGGGCTCGTACTGAAATAATTGATGCAATGTATTCCCCCCGTGGGATTTGAAAACAATCAAAAATGTTGAATTGAAAACGGGGCTATGAAAACTCACCTTAACTGATGAAACCGTGATGAAATGAAATGAACACCAATGAACAATTAGCTGTCGCAACCCAATATGATGGTACCATGAACATGTAATGAGCTGAAAAACAAGGCGCGCACACTAGCCGCAACCTAATATGAATGATGAACGATCTACTTTAGATCATGAAATGATGTTATGAATGTCCATGCACATGTTTCCTATACCACTCTACTCTTTGAAAAACACTTGTTGTTATCAAAAGTATATAATCCAAGAAGTTGGAAAAATATTGCTATTAGAAAATATAAATAGCTAGTTATAATATATATACTTATATATATATAACGTAAATTTCCATGTTAGCGTTGAAATACTCGGGTTGTAATCCTTGAAATGATGAAAATATACTCATAATAACTAATACTACGTTAGTTATAAAGCTCGGTACTTGATATTACTTCTAGCTCAAAAATGTACTTCGTAGTTTTTGCGCCAAATTTAATAAAAGCTGTCAATTATAAAAGGGTTTTAGCCGATATTCAAACGAGAATATCTTTGTCGTTACTTGTCCGTTTTACTTGTTCTTTATATCCACGGTTACGTCTTAGTATGTAGTAATATATTTTGGAAAGCTCGGCTCCTCCGGGTTACGTCTAAAGTCTCTTTTTGTCCAATGAAAATCGTCCAACAGCATACATTTTCAGAAAAATACTTTTCGTCTACAATCGTGCAAAAATCATAACTCCTTCGTTATAGACTCTTTTTAATCCGTTCTTTCGCCTACGGATTCGTTTTTGAAAGTATTTTCTAAAAATTTTGCCAAAGTTCCCTTGGTGTTTACTGATTTTCCAGGTTTTTACAAAACGGGACAGCATGTCTAAAATAGGTTCCAAATCAAGTTTCCAAGGTTAAAAACTAATTTCTACCATCACCAATCCTCTTGTAATCACCACATGGCTAATCTAATCTTACCATACACCTTCTTAGGGTGCCATGGACTCCTAACCAAGTTATTAGAGCAAGGGGATTCATAACTAAAAAGTTAGGGTTTGTATGTTTCTTTTTAGCCAAAATAAAGTGTGGTATAGCTACTTGTACATGGTTTTTAGCATGATACTAGTGAAATACATGTAAAAATAGGATGATCCATGAAAAAATAAAGATGAAAACTTACTTGACAAAATGAGATGATTATAGGATGATTATGCTTGATGTTCTTGTGTTTTTGTTGCTTGATTCTTGATTAGGCATGTAAAATGAACAAGTTTAGTGTTTTACTTTATGGAAAATGATCACTTGATCATGGAGATCAATTATGGGTCGTGGGTTTGGAGAAAAAATGGAAGAGATGAGCAAGTTTTGATCTTAGCCAAAATATTGTGAATTATGATTATGTAATTTGGTAAAGTTATGTTGTAAAAGGTTTATTAGTATAAAAGGGTTAAGTTAATGCTAGGGGTTAAAAAGGGTGGCACATGGCCGGTTTTTCAAGGGTAGGAGGGGGGGGGGGTTAGGGTACTTGGGATTTAATTAGAAAACCATGTAAGAATATGCACTAGTTTGTGTTTTTAGTTACGATCGGGTACCGGTTTTATTAGAAATAAATGTTCACGAAGTTTACCGGGATGAAATAAAGTTATAATAATGTTAAAAACATATTAAAAATATGTTGGGTACATTTACTGAGTGATCGGGTGATTAATGTTTAGTTTTAACGAAAACCGACGTTATATTCATACGCGTACGTTATAAATAAATTAAATTTCCAAAATACTGGGTAACTGAATGTTATAACTTTTATGATGTTAAAATGGATATAAAAATATGTCGGGACCATTGTGGGAATATTTAGATATATTCGTCGTGTATAAACCGGGTGTTAACGTTTATTTAGAAATCATAATACGTAAAACGTTAAATATACTGAATATAGAAATTTGAAAATCCTAAGAGTGGTATAACATGTAATTGACCTACTGATGATATGCAGACTATCTCCAGTCCGTATGAAATGTCATTACTGATAATGCATGAATTCGCACCTGAACCAATCCGGTTACGCGAATTTGAATACTCGTAAACTAAATTTACGATGAAATGTGTAATGCACGTGAATGATGAAATCTTTTCCCGCAATGAATAGTGTTCCGTGAATAGTAAAATTTCTGAATGCTTCTCTGAATGTCAAACTGACACCAAAAATGATGAATAGTAAACTGATGAATAGTGTTTTGATGAATAGTGTTTGATGAATAGTGTTTTTCCAAAGTTCGGGAAATGACCTGAAATGACCTGAAATGGTGAGTTGTGACAGTCTTCCCCTCTAAAAGGAACTTCGTCCCGAAGTTCAGTTTATGTTGGTCTCTGAGAATGTATTGGTGAAAAGGTGATGATATTCGAGAATTCCAGCGAACTCTAACGATAGGAATTCGACTCTGTTTCAACTGTTTGACCACACGGTCCATGGTTTCTGCTGGTTCTCTTACAAGGTCTAAGATTGTCATTTGGGATGGATCCCTTCCAATGGAATCATGAGTGACTCATCTGAAAGTCATTTCTGGGGATCTGAAAATGTGAAATATGTTCGTGTAATCCTGTTGTTCTCTGACAATGTTCAAGTCTGACGGCCAATATGCCTTCTCTGTCAAAATATAAATGGTCCAGTGTATATTGGTGTAACTTTCCAAGTTTTCTGAACGATAACATGCCTTTCCTAGGCAGAACTTTTTGCATAACTCTGCAGAACTTGAAGTTTTAATGGTTTACGACTTATCGAACTTGTAACTGATTCTTGACTTGTAGAAAATTTCTGGTTATTTCATGAATGCCTACTGTACTAGTGAGTTGAGCTTTTTCTGAGTTTGGCCCATCAATCGATGGTCTGCGCTTCTTAATGTTTTAAATGTGACACTGGTAATATATACTGCTGAATTCTGCCAGAACTCAAGTTTGTATGCTAGTTGGTCGATTCTAAAATGAATCTTAAATAGTCCAATATGCTAAAGGTTCAACCTTTCTTGTTATCCAATTTGTATCATGCCAATCCAAAGCATAGCCTTTAACTTAGTTTGTTCTCCCACTTGAATCTGGATGGTTTGTTGTTCAGGATACCCAATCCAAATGATATGTGTTATGTACCAATCTAACTTCTGCCAGTTTCTCGCTGTTGGTGTGATAACTATTGTTGTATATGAATTTGATTTATGTTGAGTGATTAGTCCAACCATTTACAGGGTCAATCACTCATGCTCTGAGCATACCTTCCTATGTTTGAATTGTTCTCTCGCTTTGACCATCGTTCTGAGGATGATAGGTGATGTTCACATCTAAATGGGTTTCTGAAGGAAATTCTGAAATGATTGCTTGAAGTCCACGGTGAATTCGGTTTCCTTAACAGGAATAACTGAAATGGGTACAATAAACCTTTGTGACTAATTCCACAACGTTCGGTCCTTCGAACTTGGCATTATCTGAAAGGGGTAGAATATAGGTAATAATTTGATTCCTTGTGTTTTGTTCCAACGGATGATAAGACATATGTTTTTCTTTGTCTATTGGGTTTGGTCTCCACTACTGAAGTTCGTGATTAATTTGTGATGTCCTTCCTAATTCCTTCATCACATATACCAATATTCTTTACTGTCAAGTCACAAATCCTAAATGCATAAGCGATGTTATAGGGAAAGTGGTTCTGAAAATTTGTCTCGCGATTGTGAGTTTTGGTTGAAATCCTTTTCTGAATAAACGAATTTAGAAAATGGAGCAAATGATTTACTGGGAAATATTTTTCTTGATGATTCAAAATCCAGTAGTTATGAAATAGGAACTGTTTTCAAACATGTTGTGATTAAGACTGCTTACCAAAGTTTGATGTTTATGTATATTTCTCATTGTACAATAGTGTTGCTAAAGTTTGACCAAAAAGGATCGCACTGGTTCAAAATAGGAATTTCAGAAATCATTTTTCCACAAGGTATGTGATTTATGTAAACGCATCAACTTTATTTAAAAGTGAAAACACTGAAAAGGATAAAATGATAGAATAGGAAATGTTCGCTTAAATGCATAGATGTCTAACACCTAGTTCCTGAGGTTGGATAATGTCTATTGATGGTTATCTGGCATAACTACAAGCATAGGTATTTAGACTAACTTAAGTCCTGAAATAGTTTATCGTTGTAATTGGCAAGACGAATGTATCACTTGATGTTGTGTCGATGAATGTCTATTCTGTTTTCCCATGTAGATGAGGAGATATGTTCCGGTTTGATCCTTTGCTTGGTATGAAGGTGAGGTTACCTGAAATTTCTAATGACATAAGGCCTTAGAGGAAATTACATCGATATTCTTGTTTCAAACAATTGTCCTTTGTGAAAACTTGCTGCAGGAAAGTTTATGTATGGATAAGGCCATGTTTAAATGAAATGCTCTACAGTCTCAATTAGAAGCTGGGTTTATTTCTATCGTGTTGTCATGCGGACATTTATATTGAGCTAAATCCTGTAGCTCAGTATAGCTAGTACCCTTGAATAATGACATTGGACAACTAAGTCTGAGATGGTGATTAGGATGGTCTCGCAGTATCTGAGGATTGTTGTTGAGTTATGAATTCTCTCACTATATGCTTCTAGTCCTGGTTAGTAGTTCTGTAATCCTTTCATTGTTTTTATTGTATAAAGGAACCCTGCATGTAATTGATATGGAAAGTCTCTTCTAGGGAAGTCAATGGAAAATCCGACTTAATGGCTAAGTGAGTGACAGGTAGGGTAAGTATCCAGGGATAGTTCGGCAAAAGGGATGTTTATGAAAGAGTTCCTTTGTTTACAAAACTTTTGGATGAAGATTGTTATTAACAATCCTTTGAAAAGGTAATTATTTCCTTCATGGCATAATCCTTCCTGAATTTTACATAGGTGATCAGGCTATGTATAATTGAGGACTAATGATGCGATGTTGGATTTTGTCAAAATATCATAACTTTCCTCAAAAGTTTTAGATGGTGTTCAACGCATTGTTATTAAAATGGTATTCTGATGTTTTCTTTCAAGTAACATGAAAATTTCTTTGTGTTTCTAATTCCGCTAAAGGAGAGAGGATATAAGTCTGGTCCAGGGACTTCCTGGTGTCCCTCTGTGTGAAATCATGTTTGTGGCATCATAAGGTCGAGATAGTCCTGAAGTGGTGTCTGAAGTTATGCATCTATCAAATCTTAGATAATATAGGTTCTGAACCATTCCTGAAGAATCTGCGGATGTTTCTGTTGAGTCCGTGTTATTGGTATTATCTACTAGGTGTCATCTAGTTCATGTCAAGTGGGAATGGAAAAGGAAATGACAATGATGGTACTAGTGTATGGAATACTACCCTCTTTCGCGCTACCTCGCGACATCCAAAAGGTAAAACTAAAGTACACACTGTGGGAAGGCCAATGGTGTAATAAGTAACTGATGGTGGTGATAGTACCTGAGTAGTAAGTGTCCTACTAGTGATGGAAAGAAAACACACTATCTTCCTTGCAATTAGCATCCTAATAAGTCCATTAAGATAAATTCTGAATACACTATCAAAAGGCATTCTATGTACGGGCTGAATGATAGGAAGACTCTGTTCCTATGGCAAATCAATAGTACTAATGGTGGTGTAAGTGCAACTGATGGTATAATGGTAGTGGAAGATGACAAGGCATCTTCAATGTCGGAATCCTATAAAAGGATGTCAGGGTGAGTATCTGAAGACATGTCACTTGTGAACCAGGTCAATAAAATGATATACATATACGGATATGAGTATAAATAACTCGCACAGGGGATGTATAAAACAACATGTATCATGATTATGCACTTATGATGAAATGATGAGATGCTATGCTGATGTGGTTATAGTCTAGGGTCCAAGATACATCCTAGTTCGCTATAACCTTAGCTCTGATGCCAATCTGTCACACCCCCAATTTACCTGACTTGCAGCGGAATGGAATACCTGGGGGTGTCTGTCATAGCACCACAGTTACAGTTACATTGAACGACCTAAAGTGTCGTTTGGAAAATACTGCATTTGATCATTGAAATAATTCAGAGTTTACAAAATGAGGTCCCCAAAATGTGTTGCAAGTTTACGAAAACAAGTCATACTAGATCAAACGTTTACATAAGTGCATGAAATAATGATGAGACGTGTCGACTCCGCGACTCCATGAAAGTCCAAATGCATGTCACATGAGCTACCTTATTAACCTGAAATACATTGCTAAAACGTCAACACGAATGTTGGTGAATTCCATAGGTTTGTAAAATGTACTTATGTACGGCCACCACAAGTAAAAGTGCAAGATAAAAATCTCATGAAAATTGTACAATAGCCTTAAGCTCATGACACCGAAGCTATGACTGATGAAACTCTATGCCCCTCCCGAATGTTCTGCCGAAACATTCAAATGTAAAAGACATGACATGCATCCGCTTACTGTTGGTAATCACTACCACGGATGGAGGCGTCACCCTCGATAGATCTATCCACTCACTCTCGCTTAACGGTAAATTAACGGTTCATGATGTTACAGGGGACTTATCACATGGCAAGGTAACTTAAGCTATGTACATGTTTGAATACTTGGGCTCGTACTGAAATAATTGATGCAATGTATTCCCCCCGTGGGATTTGAAAACAATCAAAAATGTTGAATTGAAAACGGGGCTATGAAAACTCACCTTAACTGATGAAACCGTGATGAAATGAAATGAACACCAATGAACAATTAGCTGTCGCAACCCAATATGATGGTACCATGAACATGTAATGAGCTGAAAAACAAGGCGCGCACACTAGCCGCAACCTAATATGAATGATGAACGATCTACTTTAGATCATGAAATGATGTTATGAATGTCCATGCACATGTTTCCTATACCACTCTACTCTTTGAAAAACACTTGTTGTTATCAAAAGTATATAATCCAAGAAGTTGGAAAAATATTGCTATTAGAAAATATAAATAGCTAGTTATAATATATATACTTATATATATATAACGTAAATTTCCATGTTAGCGTTGAAATACTCGGGTTGTAATCCTTGAAATGATGAAAATATACTCATAATAACTAATACTACGTTAGTTATAAAGCTCGGTACTTGATATTACTTCTAGCTCAAAAATGTACTTCGTAGTTTTTGCGCCAAATTTAATAAAAGCTGTCAATTATAAAAGGGTTTTAGCCGATATTCAAACGAGAATATCTTTGTCGTTACTTGTCCGTTTTACTTGTTCTTTATATCCACGGTTACGTCTTAGTATGTAGTAATATATTTTGGAAAGCTCGGCTCCTCCGGGTTACGTCTAAAGTCTCTTTTTGTCCAATGAAAATCGTCCAACAGCATACATTTTCAGAAAAATACTTTTCGTCTACAATCTTGCAAAAATCATAACTCCTTCGTTATAGACTCTTTTTAATCCGTTCTTTCGCCTACGGATTCGTTTTTGAAAGTATTTTCTAAAAATTTTGCCAAAGTTCCCTTGGTGTTTACTGATTTTCCAGGTTTTTACAAAACGGGACAGCATGTCTAAAATAGGTTCCAAATCAAGTTTCCAAGGTTAAAAACTAATTTCTACCATCACCAATCCTCTTGTAATCACCACATGGCTAATCTAATCTTACCATACACCTTCTTAGGGTGCCATGGACTCCTAACCAAGTTATTAGAGCAAGAGGATTCATAACTAAAAAGTTAGGGTTTGTATGTTTCTTTTTAGCCAAAATAAAGTGTGGTATAGCTACTTGTACATGGTTTTTAGCATGATACTAGTGAAATACATGTAAAAATAGGATGATCCATGAAAAAATAAAGATGAAAACTTACTTGACAAAATGAGATGATTATAGGATGATTATGCTTGATGTTCTTGTGTTTTTGTTGCTTGATTCTTGATTAGGCATGTAAAATGAACAAGTTTAGTGTTTTACTTTATGGAAAATGATCACTTGATCATGGAGATCAATTATGGGTCGTGGGTTTGGAGAAAAAATGGAAGAGATGAGCAAGTTTTGATCTTAGCCAAAATATTGTGAATTATGATTATGTAATTTGGTAAAGTTATGTTGTAAAAGGTTTATTAGTATAAAAGGGTTAAGTTAATGCTAGGGGTTAAAAAGGGTGGCACATGGCCGGTTTTTCAAGGGTAGGAGGGGGGGGGGGGGTTAGGGTACTTGGGATTTAATTAGAAAACCATGTAAGAATATGCACTAGTTTGTGTTTTTAGTTACGATCGGGTACCGGTTTTATTAGAAATAAATGTTCACGAAGTTTACCGGGATGAAATAAAGTTATAATAATGTTAAAAACATATTAAAAATATGTTGGGTACATTTACTGAGTGATCGGGTGATTAATGTTTAGTTTTAACGAAAACCGACGTTATATTCATACGCGTACGTTATAAATAAATTAAATTTCCAAAATACTGGGTAACTGAATGTTATAACTTTTATGATGTTAAAATGGATATAAAAATATGTCGGGACCATTGTGGGAATATTTAGATATATTCGTCGTGTATAAACCGGGTGTTAACGTTTATTTAGAAATCATAATACGTAAAACGTTAAATATACTGAATATAGAAATTTGAAAATCCTAAGAGTGGTATAACATGTAATTGACCTACTGATGATATGCAGACTATCTCCAGTCCGTATGAAATGTCATTACTGATAATGCATGAATTCGCACCTGAACCAATCCGGTTACGCGAATTTGAATACTCGTAAACTAAATTTACGATGAAATGTGTAATGCACGTGAATGATGAAATCTTTTCCCGCAATGAATAGTGTTCCGTGAATAGTAAAATTTCTGAATGCTTCTCTGAATGTCAAACTGACACAAAAAATGATGAATAGTAAACTGATGAATAGTGTTTTGATGAATAGTGTTTTTCCAAAGTTCGGGAAATGACCTGAAATGACCTGAAATGGTGAGTTGTGACACAATCATTTGTTAAACCCTCAAACTATAAGTAAAAATTGAAATCATCCGTGATCATATTAGGTTTTATTGATATTTTAGATTGATTATTGATTACTAATGATTTATTGTATGTTTTTTAAATTATGTGTTCGAATTGGAGATTGGAATTGACTATGCGGCTTATTATCGGGTATAGTTTTAATCCCCGGTTTTAATGTTTGAATTTGGTTCATGGGTTAGTCAGTTAAAAAGTTGTTTGTTTTCTTATGTTAATGTTATATGCCGGTTTTATTTGGCATTCAGGTTCTGCGAAGTCTTATCATATCTTTTTGTAAGTCTTACCAAATATATAGCGCTGAGGAATCAGGTTGTGTTTGATCTGTGATCAAAGCCAAATAGGTTGATATTCATATTTTGCTCGATATTTATTTGGTGTAATCATGTAATATATGATATGTAGGACCGAAAATATGGTTGATTCATGTGGTTTCGGAGGTTGAGGTTGGTGATTTTGGATAAACATGGTGAAACCCTAAGAGAAGAATATAGAGAGGGTGATGTGAATAAGAAAGATAATATAAAGACTAACCAAATGCTTACACACCCACACTCCTCATGGAGAGTCATGAGGGGTATTTATATGCTCATTACATCAATACTTTGTCACTTAAACAATACTAGTCCCTGAAGGCAAAGCTTACTAAGTATCTAGTCCATTTCACATGTAAGACGCCAACTTCAGAAAATAGCGAGGCTAACAATCTCCCTCCAAGATCGTTACACGTAAATGGTTACAATAAGACCTATAAATACATAAAATGAATATATTACAATAATAATAAACAATGTTGATGTTGTTGAAGTGTAGAGTTTCTATAGTCTAGATACTGAGGATGAATTGAAGTTCTCTCTTCCGACAATCTCGGCATTTGATCTTTGGAGTCTGATGACTCTGATCTTTTTCCAGCTCTGAACTACGTATGCATCATCCTTGAAGTTCCTTTCTTCCGAATACTTCGGCATTTGATCTTCGTTCACTGAAGGCACTGATCTTTGGAGCTATGAACTTCGACTGTAATGGTCTAGTTAGGTTATTACTCCCTCCTAACTAGTGAGCCTTTTTTACTTTTATCTGCTCCCTACTAAACTGACATCTCTTTTTTATCAAGTCTCTTTAGTCTTCTAATCACCCAACGGAACACGCAGCGGATAAAGTAGACACTATATTGTAGCACCATGGTTGTCGTTCAGGGAGCATCATATCAACATAACTCACTTTGTATTGCATCCAAGTTGGTTAATAAGCCTCGATGTACACAATATCTGATGAAGCAAGAAGTGTACCGCTTTTGGGGGGTCATCTAAGGCCAAAGTCGATATTATTTGATCAAATATTGCCCTAAATCGTTCCTTTTGTCATTTTAGGTACTTTTGAGACAAAAGGAAGCATTTTGCACGTTTTTGGAGCGAAAAAGTGAAAAAAACGACAAAGTCTCAAAATCATGCTGGAAATTGTACATGACGGCGTCATAGGATGCTAGTGACGGCGTCAAGACTTGAAAAAGAGGTGGATAAATCAAATACACTTGACGCGCCAGAGAGTTTTCTAAAGAGTTCGTGACGGCGTCACCCTTTAGGGTCGCCAAGGCCGTCACGTATAACACAAAGAGAGACGGCCCAGAGTATGTAAAGAGTGACGGCGTCAGAAGTGGATCTAGGCAATACGAGTATTATTTTGGCGGTGAGTTGACGGCGTCATACCTAACTCTTGACGCCGTCAGGATGTAAAATCTATATATAGTTTTCTAGTTTTCATTCATTGTGTGCAACTTTGAAGGGAGTAAACCCTAGACGAATTCTACTGATATTTTGAGGGTTTCAAACCCTTGTTTCACCCATGCTTAACGCTCTGTTCTCGAGGTTTTTTTTTTAAGTAATGGAAGGGGATGGGAAGGGAAATAAAAAAAAGGGGTGTTCTTGAGGTTTTTTTAAGATGGAAAGGTAGGGGACGGGAAGGTGGGAGGGAGGGAAGGGATGTTCTTTTGTGTGTATTTGTAATCCCCCCATATTTGGGATGATCAGGAGGGAATGGGTAAATTGAGAATATGGGCTTTTTCTAAATTACATTTATATCCTTGTTTCTTCATGGGACGTCCCATATAATCTGATCTAGTTTACAGCAACCGAACCAAAAAAAAACCCACAAGAACGAGCAGTAAGTCTTCATCATTTATTGTTGATTAGTCTCTCAAATAAACAAACATATAAATGGTATTGGTGGGGCGTAAAAAAGGATTAAATCAAGAAGGCATGCATTTACAATTGGGTAAATACGAGAACTCATTTGGCAATGAGTTCTTTTGGTAAATTTGATTTATCTAATTATCATTCTATTGTTGGTCTATTAGTGTACCCACTTCAGTTCTTTGACTTGCAGAACTTTTGTTATTGATAACGTAGATTAGTAGAGTCTAGAGAGCAAATATTCTCATTCAGATTCGAATAATTGCATATGTACCTTATATTACTATTGTTATCAATAAAGATATGTACAAATTGTTGTGAAAAAAAATGTCGGTATTTCATGTGAAGAGTATTTTCAAAATTCCTCACTTTGTTAAATTATGGTTGGATAGTATTTTATGAGAAGAGTAATTTGTGTTTTGAGGGTATATTAGTAATTTTGGTAGCTTCTTTTCCTTTCCTTGCAACTTATAATAAAAACTCAAGAACACAAATAAAAATAATCACTTTCTTCCCTGTGTCATTCCTTACTTTCCCCTTCCCATTCCATCCCGTTCCATTCTTTAAAAATTTGACTTGAGAACAGAGCGTAATTGAAGATAAGTCTTTCATCAAATCATTCAATATGTCTATGTGTTGTTTGATTATATCTTACGCTTGTCTTCTCTTTAACATGCTAGGCTAGGTTTTCTTAGTGTTTGCTTAGATGTAATGAAACTTAGATATTGATTATGGGTTGGTTGTTTGTTTATAATTGTTGTGGATGAATGAATTCGATGTTAGGCTTAAGAAAACTGGCAGACTTCCTGTTGGTAACTTGCTTGAACGTCTTAAGAAACATGATCGGAGGTGTACTACGATATATTGGTTGTATTTAATGCATAGGTAACTACTAATGAGGCCATGTTAGGAGCTAGTAGTCGGCTCGACATAGGAAGAGGTAGAAGCTTATAGAGTTAGGGAAGATCGTACACGGCCCTACGAATGGTATTAAGGAATATAACCCGTCATCCATGCAATTGTAACAAACTAATCAACTTGTAAAAGATAGCTAGGAAGTAGTGAAACCTAAGTAAACACATTTTCTCTCATTATTGTTTTCACCATATTTACTTTAAGTTTAGTTTATTTTATTTTGATTGCATCTTTAGTTATTTGGGTTAGTTGATTAGCAACTAATTCCGCCCACTCCTTCCAAAACCGAGATTTTACTTGCTTTCATTTAAAATATAATAATACAAAAAGAATCATCCCTCATCTCTAGACCTAGTTTTAGTGAGTTTTAACCCTAGCGAACACTATTCTTTGAGTTGAACGATCAATCCCCCGGTACTTGTCACTATACTATACTACAACGGTCAGGTACACTGCCTGGTGGGGATTGCAAGCTTCTCAAGATCCCTTGAGAGGTAAAACCTTTTGCGAGGGTGCAATTCCACGCATCATTATCTAAGCACAATCAAGTACTTATTATTGAAGCATAGTTCCCTCAATCAACCAAATCAAGACGAAACACAACTTATCCCTCCTGATGGTTGCGAGTACTCGGAATCATCATAATGTTGTGTACATGCCGTAAAATCAACTTTACTGGAAGCAATATTCAAGCGTTAACCTTAAATAATCTGTTGTCACAAAGCTAAACTACCAATGTATGATGGAGTGCATTTTTCAACCAGTTACATACGCCGTATGCCATTCCTTAGGCATATGGCGGATGTCGTCTCGTCAAGATTTATGTTCAAGTTGAAGATGCATACGACATATGCCACTTTTATTGCATGTGACGTTTGAGCTTTCGTCATGATTTTATTTTTCAAGTATTGAAGACCATACATCGTATGTCCAATCCATCGATACACCGTATTGAGTGAATCTAAAAGATTCGTTTATGCTATTATAGAGGCATACGGCGTATGACCATTTAGGTGCATACGTGGTGTGTGCTTATTCACACACATTTTTCTGGCCAAATTAAGACCAAAACAAACACAAACTAACCATAAATGCCAAAGATATTGTGTTTTTGTGTTTATGATCGTGCAGGAACGGATATTTCAGAAACATGCATAAATCAGGCCAAAAAGGACAAAAACGAGCACGAGATTGGAAAACGTGTCAAAAGCCAGAGCCGGGGAATTAGATTGTCAAAATGTACCTTCGGGAATCACAGAATGCCAGAAATAGTCCTTGGAGCAAAAGTTTGAAGAATTGGCAGAAATGGTCCTTCAAGTTTCAAAATTGACACAATTGACCCCTGAGCATTTATTTTTGAAGAAAAGTCAACCAAAGACCTTGGAAATTCAAAAGTTGTCAAAATCAACACTTGGATTAAAGTTTTGAAGATTTGGCAGTTTCAGCCCCTCAAGTTTCAAAAATGGCATAAATGGTCCCTAGATATTTATTTTTGGTCAAAGGTCAACAAGGGGCTTCCATGAATCAGGAAATGTCATTTTCTACCCTTGGATTAAAATTGGAAAGTTGGCAGAAGCAGTCCCTGGATATTTAGAAAATTGCAAAAATGGTCCTTGTATTAATACTTAACCAAACGGACCATTTTTATTATCATAAACCCAAAACCAAAACCCAATCCAAAACAACACAACCCAACACCCCCTCCCAGGCCCATCTCCACACCGGAGCCCAACCCAATCTCCAAACCGTTTTAAATAATACCAGGTTTGACCCTGGTCAAACCCACCATCACCCCACCACTTGCCAGTCATTTCCACCGCCCAATCCACCTCCTCCAAACGCAAAACAACAATTGCATTTAATGCATCTTCCCTCCCTCCACACGCTAACAGTCCCAATTGCAGTTACAATTTTTCCCGCCAAAAATATTTTAAGGGTCAGGATCAATTTAACCAATCCAACGGCTCACATTGTTGATGGGAAATGCTCAAAAGACTCATAGAAACCCTAATCTTGTGTTATAAAAGGAAGAAGAAGGCTTGAAGACAGAGGGTAGTTCTTAGTTTTATTTTTAATATCGTATTAGTTAAATTTCCAATATCAAGAGTTCTTTTTAGCTTTCCAAGTGTACTCTTAGTTTTATTAATGTAATTCAAGCTTTATCAATCAAAGAATCAAGTTCCATTTTGCTTAATTCAGTTTTCATTTTAAATTTCTCAAATTTTCATTATAGCTTAAACCTTGTTAAAAGTTGTTGATCACTGTTCCATTAGGTTTGTTTAACTTATTTATAAGCTTTAGCAAGCTCAGTAAGCTTTAAATAGGTTTTAGTTCGAAAATACCAAAAAATCAGAAAATACTATGAAAAATCAAAAATATGGTTTCATTCTCAATTCCTAGCTTCAATAAGCTAGATTTCTGTTAATTTAAGCTCATATTAGCTTCCTATAGCTTCTGTGAGTCTTATAGAGGTAGTGATGTTGTTGTTGTATAGGTGTTTATTCCTAATCAAGTTTAAAATTTATATTTTGCCGACTTAACCTACAACAACACTAACGGGCAGTGTACCCCGATCAATGTAGCCTAGTTGGTAAGCAGAGTGTCGATCACTAAGAGTGTAATGAAAACCTTAATTTGTCTATCAGTATTTTAATATTCTAAGTTAGTTTTACAATCTAATCTAACGCAAGGCGGTTTTAGTATGAGAGACTAGCACAGATTTGGTTTTATTAAATAGTAAATTAATGAGAACGATACAGCAAATAGTAACACGTACACAGATAGATAATAGAGACTATAAGAAGACATGTCCTGATAATTAAGTAGCTTGTCACTTATTTTATTGCTAGTTTTATATGAAGTGTATTGTAAGCTGGTATTTCTCGTTGGATCGAGTATATCGGCGAGTAAACCCTTAATGATCACTTATGCCTATCCTACCTATCTAAAGACGCTAGAATAAATAGGCGAGGGGCAAATATAGCAGTCCATGGGCTCAGCTAGACACAGAGGTTATCAAAGCACTAATATAAGTCACCAAAGACATCAACATATAAACTTTAATTAATGGGAAAGCAATATTAAGGGGAGTGTACGATGTTCCGTAGTCACATATCACAAGCCCATCTATCCTGATTAATTAAAACTTACTATTACAATAAAACAAAACTACTTAATGAATTAAATACATGCAGGACCTACTTACAGCTCTAATATCTTTGTTTGGTGTGTGTCTTGTAAAGCTTCTTTGACTGAATTAGTCTCTTAGGGTTTTGCTCTTGGTATCTTGCACGCAAAATTCGTCTGTCCTTGGGGTATTTATACTTTCTATCTGAGGGTAAGATGCGGCGCATAGAATAGCGAGATGCGGCACATTAACTTAACTTTGCGTGGGGTCCAAGATTAATATATTCTGGAATATTCTTACACCGTCTTTAGATGCGGCGTAACTTGGTTCTTGTACACCTTCTTTAGATGCGGCGTATCTAGAGTTGAAAAGGCTTGACCTTCTTCGTTGACCAAAGTTTCATATGTGGCGCATGCTATAATTGCATGCGGCGCATTCTTCAAAGTCAGGCAATGGTCTTCGAATTCATCTAAGTATGATATTGCGGCGTATTTGTTGAGAGAGATACGGCGCATCTTTGGGTTCCAGTAGACTTTTGACATCTTGCTAGTTTTGCTCCATATTTCGTTAAAAATCGTTAAGTTTCACCAATTGCTTGTTTTTACCTGAGAATTACTAAAGTAAATGATTAAGTATCGATTCTCATGAATAATATAATAAAACAAGTCAAATAAATAAGATAAATGATGATAATAAAATGTAGTTATTTGAGTTCATCAAATATCCCCCCATTTGAACTTTACTTGTCCCCAAGTAAACTCTAGATTATAAATTATGAAAATGTATCCTAAAAGTTATTAGGATTTATTTTTATCATTAAGCACGTATTCGTTTTATCATAATCACACAACCAAACACTTAACGAGTTAGAAACAAATGTAAAATTTTAATTTAAGAATGATCTAATCGTCTCATTGTTTAGTTGTGACGAATATTCTATCATAGGCTTGGCAATCATACACATCTCTTTCACTAAAGCTAAGGAATAAAATGTCTAAAGCGGTAAAAAAGGTTTGTGAGGTTTAAGGGTTAAACCTAGCTTCATTCAAACATCTCCTTCATAAACTTAGTAGATTGCTAGCACAAGTCCTCGACCTTTCAACTAACGGATGATCACTAGTATACTTCATGGATTGATGGTGCAAGTTCTTGACCTTTCAAATGATGGATGGTCACTAATGTGTTCCTTAGATCGCTGGCGCGTTACTTTTATAACGGATGGTCACCAAGTTGCACACCAGATCGCTGGCACATCATTTAATCAATCTTAAACTCGGATGGTCACCAATTCATAAACTAGATCGCTGGCGCGTTAGTCAATTAATATAATACTTGGATGGTCACTACCTTATTTACAAATTTAATATTCTTACTTGGCCATCATTATATCCGGATGCTCGAAAGCTAACAACGAATACAACAATACGGTAGGGTAGGTGATGCGTGGGAATCGCAACAGGCTTTACCTCTCGAGGGATCTCGAGAAGCTTACAACCCCCACCAGGCAGTGTACCTGATCGTTGTAGTATAGTATAGTGACAAGTACCGGGGGATTGATCGTTCAGCTTAGGAATAGTGTCGCTAGGATTAGAAAGCCTAAATACTAGTTCTAAAGGTGAGGGATGATTCTTCTTGTATTTTTATATTTTATGGAAAGCAAGTAAAAATCTCGGGTTTTGGAAGAGTGGGCGGAATTAGTTGCTATTCAACTAACCCAATACTAAGATGCAATCAAAATAAAATACTAAAAATGAAAGTAAACTAATTTATACTAATGTTGTGAGCAGTAATTGGAGAAAATGTGTTTACTTAGATTTCATTACTCCCTAGATATCTTTTACACGTTAATTATTTGTTATAATTGCATGGATGACGGATCGTATTCCTTAATACCATTCATGGGGTGGCACACATAACTCCCCAATTCTATGAGCTCTTATCTCCTCCTACACCATGCCCAGCACAACTATAGGGATTGTAAACAGTGGCTCATGCATTAAATACAACCAATAAAGACCTAGTGCGCGTTGGTTCATGTTTCTTAAGACGTTCAAGCATGTTACCAATTGGAGATCTGCCAGTTTTCTTAAGCCTAACATATAAATCATTCATCCACAACAAGAATAAACAAGTAATCAACACATAATCAATATCTAGGTTTCATTAGATCTAAGCAAACACAAAAGAGATCTAGCCTAGCATGATAGAATTAAGACAAGAACATGATATAGACAACCAACACATAGACATATTGATTTAATTAGAAGAACACTTATCTTGATTAATCATGCAAGGTATCAAGGGGTTGGAACCCTTGAAAAACCTGTAAAGTTACACCAAAATCGTACTTAGGGTTTCTCCCAAAACTTCTCTTTAAATGTGAAAAATTAGAAAACTATATATAGAAAAATAGGTTTGACGGCGTCAAGAGTAATCTTGTGACGCCGTCACCTCGCCGCCAAAACTCTCCTCGGACTGCCTAGATCTACTTCTGACGCCGTCAAGACTTATATACTTCCAGGCCGTCATGACTCTTTTACTCTTGACGCCCTTCCTACGTGACGCCGTCAAAACTCTTTTGGGTCGTCATGGAGATTTATGAAATTTGCTCTTGACGCCGTCAAGGATTTGCTCTTGACGCCGTCACCTACTGTTCCCAGCATGGAAAATTAAGACTTTGGCGTTTTCTTCACTTTTATGCTCCAAAAACGTCCGAATTGCTTCCTTTTCCAGATTTCACTCCCAAAGTACCTAAAATCACAAAAGGAACGATTTAGGGCAATATTTGATCAAATAAATTCGGAATCGGGCTTAAATGACCCCCTAAAAATTGATCATTTTTCGCCTCATCATATACCCTTACACTTGAGATTTGCTTGTCCTCAAGCAAATGCGCTTTTATTCTAATCAAAATACAAGTTAGGGGTCATTTAACACTAATATAAAAGTAATTACAATAAATAATCGTTCCACTAAAGACCAATAGACAAGCACGGAGGTCATACACAAGCACCTCACAAATAGTGTTTAGATACTCACATCTCTCGGGTGTAATAAAGTGTAAATTACAATATGGAAACGGAAGATATCTCTCACTACCTGTCATAGCAAAATAGATTACCATAGGCTTGGGAAAGGATCAAACCTCCACCACATGGCGTAAGCACCTAGGATAAACTATCAAAGAGGTCTTTTAAAGGGTTGTAACGTTAGGTGTAGGGATATGAAATACACGGTTTTGTTGGATAAAGGAAGTTTTACTGGTGGCGAGTTAACAATCTTGGTTAATTACATGTACAATGTGGCATTGCTAAGCCAAGACTAGACTCGACTTAAGCTAATGAATGAAAAATAACAAAAACATAAAATGAACATAGAATGAAACGGGATGGTAGTCCGTATGTTTTTTTCTCTTTTTCTTTTTCTATTTTTTTTTTCTTTTTCTTGATTTTTCGATTTTTTTTTTTGCATACACTCTTACCCTACCATCCAAAATAATACATCATAGGGAATGAACATTTCCCTTACACTTGAATTTTTACATACTTTACAATTAACTAATCTAATGACTCGAATTAAGAAAATTAAAACACTTGGAGCACTTTTAAGATTAACGTACATATGGGGGTAATATATGATGTTCTTCCCCATTACTCCATAAAATAAGTACTTACCCATGAGTCCCAATCGTCCCAAAACAATATGTACAAGGATATGACTCGACTTAGCAACCATGTAATCAATTAGATAGTTAACTTAGGGTTTACAAATAACAATAATGCACTAAAAATGAGCGCATACACGGAAGGCTAAGGCGATTTGGTTGTACATTTAAGTGGGGTGTAACAAATTCTTCCTTTAAGTAAAATGCTTAAAGTTAGAAACGAAAAGATAGGCTCGGAGGGGTGTACTAGGGGTTTCGTGTACTAAAAATGAGTACAACGCTAAGGGTGTGGGAAAAATTAGTTGACTTAACTAGCCAAGTAATGTGACTTAAATGGTCAAGTAATTATGATACGGGTTTAACACATGGGTGATCCTAATGCCTCTTATCATGTAGTAAATCCTACTACACGAATGTAGTCTCACTAGCGGTCTCGGGATGCATCACTAACGCAAGTTCTAGAATCTAAATGCTACCGGTACACTCATAAGCACTAATAATGAATGCTTTTCCTATCAAATCTAAAGGCGAACCTCACATATTTGGGTGGAAAATTTTTCTGAATATACGGTTATGTGCTAGTCATACAATCTCCTATCCATGAGAAGCTTGCTATGGCTAAAGTTTCACTCCTAAATGTTGTAAAATTTTTTAAATTTGGCGCTAAAATTGCACTAACAAGTATTTCTCATAGTTTTATTACACATCTACCATTAAACAAAACAAACTCAAGCGAAAGTGCATATGTAAGGTATCATCTTTTTACCTTCCCCTTACACTTAAGATGAACATTGTCCCCAATGTTCAAGTAAAGAATGTAAAAGTGAAAAAGTAAAGAGAATGAAGTCAAATACTCCCCTGATTCGCTCGGTATGGATAGTAGGATGGCCAGGTTAAATCTTCCTCCAAGAAAATGAACAATCAAAGCTTCCCTTCCAGAATATAAATCATCTTCTTGTCATACATAACCTGTAAAACCTGACAAAATAGACAAGACAACCTCGCGTAAAATCGGCGGCATCCTATACAAGTTTCTAAATCCTAGAAAACAAGATAAGATATAATGCTTGTGGAATGAAGTTTGCAGATCTCATGGAGATTATAAAACTTAATAATTCACAAAAACCATAAGACTCCGTCAGAAAAACAAAACCGGTAAAATTTCCAGATTTTAACTCCTGATGCCGTCAAGAGTAAAACCCTGACGCCGTCAGAATGGACCTGCAGAAATTCTTATGTTAAGTTTCCGGAAAATTTCTGGAAAAACTTGGTCCTACTTCCTGGAAAATCCTGCAAAACTTCATTATGACTCAATACAAGCATTTGACTATAACAAATACGAATATACATGCTCATTTAATATTGTGGAGAATCATGATCGATTTGTTTCTTAAAAACATATTTGGGGTTTCCCCTTACACTTATCTTTTGCAAAAATACCTCTAGGTGGAGTTAAGACTAGGCCAAAACAACAAAGTAAAGTATTTCCACTATTTAATTTAGAAACATGATCAACCAACAATAAAAATAAAGCATGCATACGGAAGCAAATAACAATCAAACAAATAAAATCACACAAATAATAACACACGAAATGAATAATGTCACCACGAGCACCATTAATTATTTCAAAACACACGTAAACATGCAAGTAGATTGTTCAAGGCCAACAAAGGCCGCATCCTAAGCTATTACAGTACCAAATGTTTTAAATTACACAATCATCAATAAAAAGTTCAAAGACAGCAGAGATCAGGAGGAGTCACTGGGGAGGAGGACCAAAGCGGTAGTCATAGCCAGGAGGGAGGTGTCCGGTGTACCCGTAGGGAGGGTAGTCAGTCTCTCGGCCTGGGAAGGGATCAATCTGCAGGTGAGGCTCAAGCTGATCTCGGGTGGAGAGGTGCTGCATCTGGCGGATGGTATGATCGTACATCCAATCAAAGCGCTGGTCAGTGGTGGTTCGCCATGCATCCATCTGACCCATCCAGGCACCCTGATGTGCCTGCCAGTCTCCCCGACTCATGTGTCGGTAGTAGTCAGCCGTCCCCTCCTCATACCCCTGGAACTGGTGCTGCTGGGGGTCTACCTCATCATCAGCATCCTCCTGAATATCTGGCCCCCTTCCTCATACCAAGTATAGGTCCCATTCCTCTCAGGCATCACAATGCTCATCTGCCTGAGGGATTTAGCCCTCACTATCCTACAGTTCCCGCAGTCGCTCAAGTACCCTATGATCTGAGGAGTAAGAAGACCATAGGAACGAGCCAACCGGGTCACGAACATCCCCCCATACACCTTGTCAATATCCCTCTCACCCACACTGGTCCTCAAATAACTAGCCACCCAAAATGGGATGTTGCAGTAGACATCCGCAGAAAAGATGGTGTACAAGTAGAACAGGTCTGAAGCAGTGACACGGTGAGTGGTGCCATGACGTCCTGACAGGCTGTATGTGATGCACCTGTGGACTAGCCTAGCTACGGGGTCCCTGATGGATGCTGCCCCGGTAGTCGAGGTGTAAACCCCGTTCCCTATGGTCGGCCAAAAAGTGATACACCTCATATCACTCCTCTGAGTCTCTCCATGTAACAACCTCTGCATAAAAGTTCCATCAACCTCCTCTCTAGTATACAACCCAATCCTCCAACCAAACTCAGCCACTGAACATTACCGCAAATCTCCCCTAGCCTAAAATACACAGTGGTGCCCCCATATCTGTCCTAGCCTCCGCCTGATCAAAACGGAAGGTCGCAAAGAACTCCCTCACTAACTCACTATATACTGTCTCTCTAGTCCTAAACAACCTCTCCCACTGTGGACCCGCAAACCCATCTGTGTGGATCCTCCCTAAAAATGCAGCCTCCAACCCACTGGCTCTTAGAAAATCCCAGTCAACCACAGCCCCAGCATCAATATGGTGGTTACACAACTCCGCATACTTGGTGTTAGCACCAACATCGTCAAACTCGCTCCAACTATGGACTAATTCTCCATAATTGACCCTTTGAGATCTAGAGGAACTGCCCTTATGTTGACGAGATCTTTTACTCATTTTCCTGGAAAAAGGTGGAGTGAACGGAAACGATTAGAACGAGAATTTTGATGAACTTTATGCAGTCAGACACATCTGACGCCGTCAAGAGTAATCCTGACGCCGTCAGATGGATCAGAATCCGAATCATGCAAATGCGAGGGAAAAATCAATTTTCAAACTCTTAACCCATTACCCAAACGCTCCTTTAATCAGAAAACATGGGTGGGGGGTCAAAGAATCCGTGGCATGAGTGGCTTTCCCTAATCTAATGCATAATTCGAGTGAGATATCATAATCAACGGGTAACCCCCATGTTACAAATCACCAATTGGGTGGCATTATGATTTGTTAATAATGGGTCAAGAGGGGGTTTCGGGCGAAAGGGGTTTTCCAAATTGATGGGTCCTAAGGACAATTGATCGAAAAAGGATGAAGAAAACTTACTTACCAAGTGGAGATTGGATGCGGAAGACGTCGAATTGGATGGTGGAGAATCGGAGTAGCAGCAACACCTTGGGTGAGATTTGTGGGGTATGGGTTGAAAGTGATTGGTTTTGGGTTAATATTGCTGATCCATCGAGCTGACGGCGTCAAGAGTTAAATCTGACGCCGTCAGATGCCCGTGTAAGGTGAGAATTGGAGTAGTTCATGTTTAGTCCCTGCACTTCGCGTGAATAGCTAAACATTAGTAAAACCCATGAGTAGCCATTTCGTTAACGAGGTCCACCAGGGTCGAACGTCTCATTACCGTCACGGAAAGAGGTGAAGTTGTAGAAGGGGTTGGATGACGTTTTGGCTAAGTCGAACCCTGTGCACGGGTCATTGGTGTGAAAAGGGAGATGTTGTTCCATAGAGGGTTTCAAATTAGTGGCGTTTTTGAGGTGCGACCTCTTTACACCGGGTTTAAAACCAAAAGAACGTTTTTTGGATGAGTTCGGGAATGTAGTTCGTAAACATCTAACGAAAATGTTATGGATTTGCGAACTTTTCTCTGCATGGGGGTGCTCATGAAAACGGGGGGTAGTTAATGGTAAAGCACTTGGGGAAAATTTTCCGCTATTTTCTTGGTCAAACACCAAAGGGGTTGACACCTCGAAGACTTTTTCAATTTTTTTAGGTACGGAATTTTCTTTGATCTTTTCTTTGACCCTTGATATGAATTGGTCTGCGAAATTCATAAAAGTTTTATGAGTGCTTTCCATGCGTGCCTCTAGGTGCTGGATTTGTTTTTCCTGATTATTCATGAAGGTTACCATTATCCCTTCGAATTCCTCCTGTCGTGAGCGTTCAGGAAAATTCTGGCTGATAACCGTATTTCTACGTGGATTATGATTCCACACGGGTTCAGCAGCAAGTTTCTCAATACTCATCAATTCTTTTACCTGCTTCTCGATGCTTCCTAACAACTGTTCTTGGGTGGCACATGCATAGTCGAGTTTTACCTTGCTTGGGAGCATCGGGTCCTCCCATCCTTCCTCTTCGTATTATGCCAACCCCTCAAGAACTTTCCAGCACTCGTCAATGCTAAGTCTATTTAACCTACCCTTTGCTGCGTAATCAATGGCTCTCCTTGTTTGATAGTCAACCTTATCGTAAAAGATTTGGACCTGGAGCCACGGTTCGATGCCATGATGAGGGACTTTTCGGAGTAGGTCTTTATATCGAATCCATGCTTCATAAAAAGATTCATTTTGACGTTGTTAGAACATCAAGATGTCATTTCTAAGCTTAGTAGTTCTCCCCGGTGGGAAAAATTGAGCAAGGAAACGAGTGGTGAGATCATCCCATGTGGTGATGGATCCCGCGGGTAAACGCTCAAGCCATTGACTAGCTTGATCCCGTAGAGAGAATTGGAATAGGCGTAACCGGGTGGTCTCTCTAGTTTCAACATCTAGGTCTATGGAGTCTACGATTTTGAGAAAGTCCTTAAGATGTTGGTTTGGATCTTCGGAACGAAGTCTATGGAATGCACATCCGCTTTGCACCAACCGGATGGTGTCGGATCGCAAGGGGGTCACATTGGCTCCGGTGAGCTCAATGGTGTTTCGGTAGCCTTGGTGGCTAGGTTGGGAATACTCTCCTAAGGTTCGGGGCCTAAGGGGTTCTAATGGTGGGTTTTGTTGTGGTGGGATGACGGGTTCAAAGATGTTCCCGTTGTCCATGATGTCGGGTGGTTACGAACAAAGGCACAAAGAAATAAGATAGACTAAAGAAAATTAAAATTAAAAATAAAATCTTACTAGAAAGGAATCTAGCAAGTAGACCTAATAAAAAGAAATTCTAACCTAGACAATAACTATTCCCCGGGCTGCGGCGCCAAAAACTTGATGCGTGGGAATCGCAACAGGCTTTACCTCTCGAGGGATCTCGAGAAGCTTACAACCCCCACCAGGCAGTGTACCTGATCGTTGTAGTATAGTATAGTGACAAGTACCGGGGGATTGATCGTTCAGCTTAGGAATAGTGTCGCTAGGATTAGAAAGCCTAAATACTAGTTCTAAAGGTGAGGGATGATTCTTTTTGTATTTTTATATTTTATGGAAAGCAAGTAAAAATCTCGGGTTTTGGAAGAGTGGGCGGAATTAGGTGCTATTCAACTAACCCAATACTAAGATGCAATCAAAATAAAATACTAAAAATGAAAGTAAACTAATTTATACTAATGTTGTGAGCAGTAATTGGAGAAAATGTGTTTACTTAGATTTCATTACTCCCTAGATATCTTTTACACGTTAATTATTTGTTATAATTGCATGGATGACGGATCGTATTCCTTAATACCATTCATGGGGTGGCACACATAACTCCCCAATTCTATGAGCTCTTATCTCCTCCTACACCATGCCCAGCACAACTATAGGGATTGTAAACAGTGGCTCATGCATTAAATACAACCAATAAAGACCTAGTGCGCGTTGGTTCATGTTTCTTAAGACGTTCAAGCATGTTACCAATTGGAGATCTGCCAGTTTTCTTAAGCCTAACATATAAATCATTCATCCACAACAAGAATAAACAAGTAATCAACACATAATCAATATCTAGGTTTCATTAGATCTAAGCAAACACAAAAGAGATCTAGCCTAGCATGATAGAATTAAGACAAGAACATGATATAGACAACCAACACATAGACATATTGATTTAATTAGAAGAACACTTATCTTGATTAATCATGCAAGGTATCAAGGGGTTGGAACCCTTGAAAAACCTGTAAAGTTACACCAAAATCGTACTTAGGGTTTCTCCCAAAACTTCTCTTTAAATGTGAAAAATTAGAAAACTATATATAGAAAAATAGGTTTGACGGCGTCAAGAGTAATCTTGTGACGCCGTCACCTCGCCGCCAAAACTCTCCTCGGACTGCCTAGATCTACTTCTGACGCCGTCAAGACTTATATACTTCCAGGCCATCATGACTCTTTTACTCTTGACGCCCTTCCTACGTGACGCCGTCAAAACTCTTCTGGGTCGTCATGGAGATTTATGAAATTTGCTCTTGACGCCGTCACCTACTGTTCCCAGCATGGAAAATTAAGACTTTGGCGTTTTCTTCACTTTTATGCTCCAAAAACGTCCGAATTGCTTCCTTTTCCAGATTTCACTCCCAAAGTACCTAAAATCACAAAAGGAACGATTTAGGGCAATATTTGATCAAATAAATTCGGATTCGGGCTTAAATGACCCCCTAAAAACGAATCATTTTTCGCCTCATCAGTAGGGATATCATTTAAAATATAAGAATGGGTTTAAAATAAAAATAAACAAACATATAGATTAAATCCTGGTGTGGTTAATCACTTTCCCAACCATCCCATGAATAAGACTCATTTTATTGAATAACTCACGCTTTTGACACTTGTAACTCACGCTTTAGGTAGACACAAGTTATACTCAATAAACTCTTAATCAAATAATAAACCTTAGTTGGCGTTCCCATAACATCCAACTCCCAACCAATCCATAAATATAATACAACAACAAATAGTGGCGATATCAACCACATAGTACAAAACTTTACAATAGTTGGTTTAACAAACTTCCAACTTCCTTCTTTATCTTTCTTTTCGGTTTTTCGATTTTTTTTTTTTTTTTTTTTTTTTTTTTTTTTTTTTTTTTTTTTTTTTTTAACATCAACTTATACTACGATGTGTAAAATTTCACCACATCACTTATAACGATAATTCTGGGTAATTTTCTTTTTTAGTTTTTTGACTCCTCCCAAACCAACCAGTCAGCCTTGTGAAGCTGTTAGGCCCACCTGGGAGAAAGTGCAAGTTAATATTGACCGTGGAAATATAGGGAAATCCCCGGATCGTTAAATCCCAACGAGATTGAAATTGTATTTGTTGACGGATAGGAAAGTGAGTGGTACTGAGGACAGTAACAAATATGTTTTGAGAGTTGATTACACTACTGATTGCTTGATATTTGGAAAGTATGAAATTATAACAGAAATACAGAAATAAACACAAAATCAAATAATCAGATAATAGACAGAGAAAAGTGGTATTTAACAAGTTACAAACTACAGGGACTAAAAGTGAAACTTTTAAAAACTTAATATTAAAGAAAATAGAAAATGAAATTGAAATTATAAAAATGATTATTATAATATTTAATTACTATTTAATTAATAAAACTAATTAAAATCTAATTTAAAACTTAATCTAAATTAACTAAAAATTACAATTATTACAAATAAACCTAAAAACTTAAATAAATAATTTGTAAACTTAACTAAGAACTTGAAGAAAGTATAAAAAATTAAAATAAATATTTTTGTCTTTTTATAAGTATTTTATTAATTAATAACTATTTAACTTAATTAAACTATTTTAACTATTTTAAATTACTATTAATACTAAATTACCTTAGAAAATTATGATAAAATTTATAAAATTATTTAAACACTACAGGAATACTACAAAATTATAAAAACTTGCTAAAAATTATATTTAAGCTAATTGACTAATTAATTACTTATTAATTAATTTTAAGCTAATTTAATTAATTTAAATAAGAAAATTATAAAATGAACAGTGTAAATTATGAAACTATTTTTTTAAAGTCTTAACTATATTATAAAACTTAGGAAAAATATAAAATTCTACTTTAGTTGATTAAAATTAAATAAAACTATTTAATTACTAATATTACCTATTTAATTATTTAAACTAGTTTTAAATCTAATTAATAGTAAACTGCTTAGGAAAATTCTAATAAAATTATTTTAACTACTTTAAGGTACTAAGTAATTTATAAAATTATAAAATTGGACAAGTGCTTATTAATAAGCTAAAATGAAAATTAATTAGATAATTTCTATTAAATAAAAGCTATCACTATTTTTATGTTTGCTTTTTTCTTGTTTTTCTTTTACAAAACTATTTAAATACTTAAATAATGAAACTTTAATAAAGATAACTACTTTAGAACTTAAAAATAAGCTAGATATAAGCTAAGAATCAAAACAGTTGACTATGGTTGACTAAACTAGGAAATAAGCTAAACTGAGGTTATGTGGGGTCCACTATGGTGAAATCTAATTTATCTAAGTTACTTAAACCTAAATAAGCTAAATATGGTGAGATAAGCCCTTAGAATAAGCTGGAAATCCCAAATAAGCACTTGCTTATTCTTCTTCTGACTCAGAAATGGGACAGAGATTGGTAGTGATTTAAGGTGGGGTCCACTAGTCTAAAGGTCAAACTAATGGTCAATATTTGAACCTGGGTAGGAGGGGGGTTGTAATAAGCTAGGTCTGAGGTGTGGGGTCTACTGGTGTGGGCTGCAGCCACCACTTAAGTTGGTGGTGTGGTGGTGGTGTGCTGATGTGCAGGGCAAGTTTTTGCCTTGCAGTCCACTTTCTAAGAGTTGTGGGGTCCACAAGAGTAAAACAAGGTTCAAAATAAACCTAGGGGTTCAACTATGGGATGATAAGCTACAGATTAAACTAATAAGCTAAGCTTATGGATTCCTAATAAGCTCAGAGTGAGCTTATGGATTGGTGATCAAATACTGAGTGCTCAGTATTACTTTTTGAAATAAGTTACAAACTAGGGTCCTAGAAGCTATGCTACAATAAGCTAAAAGCTAAACTAAACCTAGATATGAAAAAGGTTACTAATAAGCTACAAATTAAGCTAATGGTTGGGGTGTGGGGTCCACAAGAGAGCACACTAGAGGTCTTGGAACTTTACCTAAAACCTGTGCACAGGGCAATGTTTTTGCCCTGCAAGGTACTTTGGTTGAGCTTTTTAATAAGCAAATGAGTTTCAAACCTAGATTTTCTTTTTGACAGATTAAGTTAAGCTACCACACAACACAATTCAACAACTGGTTTGGATTTCCAATTATTAATTAGTCCTATAGATCATGAATAAAAACGGGCTAATTTGACATTCTTGGAGTTTTTGACTTTTTTATTTTTATGAACACTTGACTTTTATGAACTTCTAATTAATCTAACTTGTTTAATAAGATGATATAAGCTATTATTAAGTTAAATTAAGCTAATGTACTGACTTGTGAGATGATATGCTAAGATTAAGACTCAAAGATCACCACAGTTAACTGTGGTGATAAATTACTTGTGATTTTGACTTTTAACACACTAAGACTTAATTATTTTTGTTTCTCTGGACTAATATTAAACTAAATGACTTGTGTGAACTGGGAATAATAACAATAACAAGCTAAATTACACAGATTATGTAAATCCAAACACACCTTTATACTAGACTGTTTTGATATTTATGAAGGAAATGGTTACAAGAGCTTATACTACTAATCCCTACTAACTTATTATGATATATTAGATATAATTAAGCACTTAGAAATAGAAAATGGTCACCAATACACAAGAACACAAAATATACTATGTTGACTGAGAGATTTTTGGAAAATGAGTAACAAGTGATTTCTTAACAACCTAGCAATCTCAATCCATTAATAAGCTTAAATACACTGATTAATACTTAAGAAACACAAATAATGGCCATGATAATCAAGATCAATACATATGCAATACAAAGATAATTATGAGATTTTTAAGAAACTTACTAGTTGCTTTCCTGCTTGAAACCAAGAACCAAGATCATAGAAACTTTTCCTAATATCCACCACTGGATTCTAACCCAAGACCATCCACAATTTGCCTTGCTCCAATTGCTTATTACCAAGAACTCATCAGTTGACTTTTGTTGACTTTTGGTGTTTTTGATTTCTTTGTTTACTAAACTGCTTATAGTTGTTACTAATAGCTTAGATAAGCTATCTAGGAGCTTAAGTGAGCTTATCAGTCCAGTGTATCATACAATAACAACAATTGAGCTTTTGAAATTTAAGAGATTGACACTAAAATTGCACAAGATTGATCAGCCAGAGAAACTTGAAATTTATTACTTATAAAGAGTTACAATATACTTAAAACACTTATAACACTGATTAGAAGCTTAGGTTTACACTAGAATTTAGAAATTATATTAAACGACATACAAATATTGAAAATAAACTAGGTAATCTTCTCCTCTGCTTCTCTTGGCCTTTATATGCTTCAATTAGGTTTAGAAATATCTTCTGAGCATTTCCCACTTCATCTGAGCCATTGATTTAGCTCAATTGATCATATCCGTTCAAACTTGCTTTTGGCGCCAAAGTCCTCCACGTTAACGTGGAGGCAAAGGGTTGTAATTAAGGATTGTTGGAAGCTTGTGGAGGTGTCAGGGGGCAAGGGGAATGTTTGGAGGCCAAGTTGTTGCTTTATGGAAGAAACAGAGGTGTGGATGTAGTTTGGAAGTGAAAAAGGGTGGAGATGGCATTAAATGCCCAACTGGTTTGACTTGGGAGGTGGAAAGGAGTTAGGGTGAGCTGGAGGATGGTGATGTGGAGGTAGCAGGTGGCAAAACCACCTGGTATGGTGGTTTCAGGTGGTGGTGAGGGAGATGAACAGTGGAGGGGGTGTTTGGCGGTTTTGGATGGGTCAACGCGGGTCAACGCCCGTTTAAACTAAAAGGGTGGTGGACTGGGCTTAGGAATGGGCTTAGGGGCTAGGTGGGCTGGGTTAGTTTTTTGGATTTATTTAATATAAGGGGTCCGGTTGGTTAAGTGTACAAAAAGGACCAAAAATGTAATTTGGGTAAAAATAGAGGGACTGAATTTGTATATTTCCCAAAGTAGTTTCACTTGCTATTTTTGCCAAATATGATAAACCAAGGACTTATTTATTTATTTTTCCATTTAAAAACTCCCAGGGACCTTTTCTGCAACTTTTCAAACTCTAGGGACCTTTTCTGTAAATTTGGATTTTTAAAGGATTAAACTTGTAATTTCTCAAAATGTTATCAAAATTGTTCCATTTTGTCATTCATGCATAGTACAAGGGTATTATTTGTAAATATTTCAGTTTTGAATACCCAGGGACTATTTTGCCAATTTTGAAACTTGAGGGGTAAAAATTGCCAGTTTGTGTAAACTTTTATCCAGGGATGTTTTGTGAACATTTTTGGTTTCCCAAGGACTTAAGTTGACTTTTTATTCATTTAAAACCTTCAGGGACTAGTTTTGACAATATTTGAAACTTGAGGGACTGAAACTGCCAATTATGCAAACTTTGTACGTTTTTCATTTGTTTTTGCATATTTTGTATTTGAAACATATAAAACACTCTTTTGAGATATTTTAAGTATTATGATGCATTTTTGAGTGTTTTTGTACGTTTTGGCAGTTCAGATTAGTACAAAATGATGAGTATTTAGATACTCATCAATCCCCCACACTAAACTATTGCTAGTCCCTAGCAATCTTTTTGAGTTAAAATTAATGGATTTTATCTCTTTACCAAAAGCCATCACTTCTGGAGTAGCCAGGTGTAAGAACTGTGGCACACCTGATAACCGTGTGATTTTTAGCAAACCACCAGCTGTCAACGGATTTGATTAGTCTTTACCAAAAGCCGTTTGCTTCTGGACTAGCCAACTCTTGATGGAATAGTCAACATCTTGGTGAGCTGATTACCAATTATGGTTTTCCACGGCCTTTACCACAAGCCATAATCTTGCGGGCTAGCCAACTCATTTGTTTTCGGGGAGCTGAGGAACCATACAATTTTTGGCAAATTGCCAGCCATAAACGGATTTGAGATGTCTTTACCAAGAGCCGTTTGCTCCTGGACTAGCCAATCCTGTTGTGGGTTAGACATGGAGGATTGATACCATTTTATCTCATTTCTAAGTGTGAAAAAACTGGTAATTTTGATCAAATGGGAGTTCTTGATGGAACATGTGTTTTGCATTCGTGAGAACGCTCCCCCACACTTAGAACTGAATATTGCCCTCAATATTCACAATACTTGGTGTCCCACCAAGACTTTAGAACGTAAGGAGGCAATACTTTTAACCTTTTTATTTTACTCTATTTACATACAAACTCACTTTTTTCTTTTTATTTGTCTTATACCATTTTTTTTTTTTTTTTTTTTTTTTTTTTTTTTTTTTTTTTTTAACAAAATATTTTACATATGTACAACATGTGGTTCGTCTCCCCCACACTAGGGTGTTAGAAAAGAGAAAGAAATCAGAAATATGAGTGAAAACCCATATTGCTATGCTTTTGATTACCGAGTCACTAGCTTGACTCGACCTCGAATTGACTTGTCATGAGGTAGCTTGTTTTTGATTCCCGAGTCACTAGCTTGACTCGACCCCGAATTAAAATTGTCCTTGGGGTAATGGAGTGAAATTGTCACTCAAAGATTGGGTGAGAAATAGGAGTGGAATTTCCACTCACAGAATTATGAAATGATAAGATAAAGGAGATTATTTCTGGTTTATATCTTTTATAAATGTTTTTGTATTTTTAGATTTATATATATATATATATATATGTACAAAAGAAAGAAAATTCCTAACAACCGCCCCTTGAAAGGGAATCTGGGTTTGACAGAGCTCAGTAACTGAAAACAGCCAACAACCAAATGTTGTAACTGAGGGCCTAATCAAACTGGGCAAATTGTGTGCATAGGAAAAATGTTTTTGTATTTTATATTGTTTATGAAATAATAATATGTGAAATCACTACCTCCCAGGCTTGTGTCAGGTTTACCACGCAAGCTAATCACTTGTGAATGATTAACTGTAATAAATTTGTCCTGACAGCCCGGAAGTTGAATGATAAAGTATAATATACATACAAGGATAGAAATTTGAACAAAATACAAAATTCATTATTTATGATTATTATTATGTACATGATACTAGTGTTTTTGTTTTCCGAGTCACTAGCTTGACTCGACCCCGTATTAATTAGTCCTTGGGGTAAGTTTGGAGATCCGGGACAACCATTGGTTGTATGTCCCCTCCAAAATAGTGTTTTAAACGATGACCATTTACTTTAAAATTGGGACCGTCGGGTTGCAATAACTCAACAGTTCCATATGGGTATACTTTGGTTATAGTAAATGGACCAGACCAACGGGTTTTTAGTTTACCCGAAAAAATTTTCAACCTTGAATTGAAAAGAAGAACTCTGTCACCCACGTTGAAATCGCGGTTCTTTATTTTAGAGTCATGTATCTTCTTAGTCTTTTCTTTATAGATTAAAGAATTTTCATAAGCTTGATCACGTAATTCATTTAGTTCGTTTAGTTGAACTTTACGGTGATCACCCGCTGTCTGAAGGTCGAAATTTGCATGTTTTAAGGCCCAATAGGCCTTATGTTCTAATTCGATCGGAAGATGACATGCTTTCCCGTACACTAGCTTATATGGAGTACACCCAATGGGTGTTTTGTAAGCAGTGCGGAAAGCCCATAGTGCATCGTCCAGCTTATCCGACCAAGAGGCACGGTTTTCACCAACCGTCCTCTCGAGAATTCTCTTAATACCCCGATTTGAGACCTCCACCTGCCCACTTGTTTGGGGGTGGTATGCTGTAGAAAGACGGTGAGTTACACCATATTTTAGCATTACTCTTGCAAATTGTTCATTGCAAAAGTGAGTACCACGATCACTGATAATGGCACGAGGAGTCCCGAATCTGGCAAAGAGAGATTTTAAAAATTTACAAACTACTCGGGCATCATTGGTGGGTAAGGCTTTTGCCTCAACCCATTTTGACAGATAGTCGACAGCGACGAGTATATACTTATTCCCTCGTGAAGACGGGAATGGCCCCATAAAATCAATGCCCCACATATCAAATATTTCACAGACTTGGATGGCGTTTTGCGGCATCTCATTCTTTTTAGAAATATTCCTGTGACGCTGGCAAGCCTCACAGGTTTTGATAAGTTCATGGGCGTCTTTATATATCGTGGGCCAAAAGAATCCTGAATCAAACACCTTTTTGGCGGTGTAGTTTGGGTTATGATGTCCCCCCGTGGGTCCATCATGACAAGCTTTAAGAATTTCCATGGCTTCTTGGCCATGGACACACCGTCGGATGACTTGATCCGCACATATTTTAAACAAGTAGGGGTCGTCCCAGAAGTAATGTTTTACATCTTTAAAGAATTTTCTTTTCTGTTGGGACGACATCCCTTTCACAACGAAATTTCCCGCACGGTAATTTGCGAAGTCGGCAAACCATGGGGTGGTGGTATTATCCCGGTTAGAGATGAGATTTAGAGTCTCCAGAGGAAAAGTTTCATTAATTTCTTTTCTCTCGAGAATATCCTGATGAGGATTTTCTAACCGGGACAAGTGATCAGCTGCAAGGTTCTCTGCTCCTTTTTTATCTCTTATGAGAATATCGAATTCCTGGAGGAGCAGGACCCACCGGAGCAGTCTTGGCTTTGCATCCTGTTTAGTGAACAGGTATTTCAAAGCTGAATGATCCGTATACACCACGCTTTTGTTTAAGATTAAATAAGACCGAAATTTTTCGAAGGCATATACCACAGCTAATAATTCCTTTTCTGTGGTGGTATAGTGTGTTTGAGCCTCGTTCATGGTCTTACTTGCGTAGTGTATTGGCTGAAAATGTTTGGTTTTGCGTTGCCCCAGAACTGCACCAATAGCATAATCGCTAGCATCGCACATGAGTTCAAAGGGTAAGTCCCAGTCGGGGGCAACAAGGATTGGTGCTTCAGTAAGCCTTTTCTTTAAAATAGAAAAAGCTTCGATGCACTCGGGCGAAAAGATGAAAGGAGCATCCTTTTCAAGAAGATGAGTCATAGGCCGGGCTATTTTGGAGAAATCTTGAATGAATCTCCGATAGAATCCGGCATGTCCGAGAAAACTCCTTATTCCTTTAACAGTTGTGGGATGAGGCAGTTTAGCAATAACATCAATTTTGGCCTTATCGACCTCAATCCCGCTTTTTGAAATTTTATGGCCGAGGACAATGCCCTCTTTAACCATAAAATGGCTCTTCTCCCAGTTTAGACAAAGATTAGTGTTTTCACAACGTTGAAGCATTTTTTCTAAGTGGGAGAGGCACGAGTCGAAAGAATTCCCGATGACTGAGAAGTCATCCATAAATACCTCCATGGTTTTTCCAATCATGTCATGGAAAATAGCCATCATGCACCTCTGGAAAGTGCCTGGAGCATTGCATAACCCAAAAGGCATGCGACGATAGGCAAATGTCCCGTAAGGGCATGTGAAGGTAGTTTTATCTTGATCCTGTGGATCAATGGGAATTTGGAAGTAACCCGAGAAGCCGTCAAGGAAACAATAGTACTCGTTTCCTGCTAGTCTTTCGAGCATTTGGTCCATAAAGGGCAGAGGAAAATGGTCTTTGCGGGTGGCTTCGTTAAGTTTTCTGTAATCAATACATACTCGCCACCCTGTAACCAAACGAGTTGGTATCAACTCGTTGTCCTCATTTGTGATAACCGTGATACCACCCTTCTTTGGAACACAATGTATTGGGCTTACCCAAGGACTATCAGATATAGGATAAATCAATCCCGCATCAAGAAGTTTGATAACTTCAGTTTTTATAACTTCGTGGATTTTCGGATTTACCCTTCGTTGATGCTGCACAGTAGGTTTAAAGTCCTCTTCCATTAGGATTTTGTGTGTACAAAAATCCGGGTTAATACCCTTTATGTCTGAGAGTTTCCAAGCAATTGCTTGTTTGTGGGACTTTAAAACTTTAAGCAGCGCGGTTTTCTCCTCATCCTTTAAATCTTTTGCAATAATGACCGGTAACTTATCATTACCTTCCAAGAATGCGTATTCTAGATGAGGAGGCAGGTCCTTAAGTTCAACCTCGGGGAAGTCATCATTTTTCTCAACATATTTGACTTCCACCTTATGAAGTTGTGGAGGTAGAACAGGAATGGGAGAAGGATCTTTGTTCAATAACTCCTCAAGGAGAAGTATATCCCCCTCCGGGTCAATCTCTTGGTAATCAATTCCTTCGGGAACTGAATCACTTTTGAGAAAGGCCTCTAATTCCTCAAGGACGAAATCACTTCCCCCAAACGGAGTGAAGGAAGGAGAAGAATTAGCAATTACGGGACCAGAAGGAGTAGTGGGATTGCCACTTGAAAAATTATCATCGAATCCAAGGATTTCCTGAGCATACTCCTCGGATGCAATGTCAATGACATCAATTCGGTTGACCGATTCAGCATCATAATTAGAGGAGTATCTCGAGGTTTGATCAAGGTTGAACGTTATAGCTTCATTTCCAACTCGTAACGTGATTTCCTCATCGAAAACATTGATTAATGCATGCCCCGTTCTCAAGAATCCCCTCCCAAGAATGAGAGGAACTCTTGAATCAGCATCGAAATCAACAACAACAAAGTCCGCCGGAAAGTGGAACTTTCCCACTCTCACAAATACGTCTTCGGCAATACCGATGGGACGTGAAATTGAACGGTCTGCAAGCTCGAGAGTCATGCATGTGGGACTAAGTGCCTGAAGAGAGAGCTTTTTCCAAACTGAATAAGGCATTAAATTGATGCTTGCACCAAGATCGGCCAAGGCAAAGCATTCAATCATACCCGGGAAGGTACATGGTATTAGAAATCTCCCGGGGTCTCCTAGCTTCTCGGGAAGCTGTTTCAACAAAACTGCAGAGCAGTTCTCATTGAGTGGAGTTCGTGCCATCTCAAACAGTTTTTCTTTATTGCTCAACAGATTTTTGATTGTTGATGCGAATTTGGGCATTAAAAGAAGAGCGTCCGCGAAGCTAATATCGAAGTGTAGTTCTTGGAAAATCTGAAAGAATTTTTCCATCTGATGATTAGCTTTTTCACGGAGCTTTTGGTCTTGCAATCGTGAGGGATATGGAATTGTTGGTTTTTGGTTGGCTTTTGAATTTTCAACAGGACCTTCGGTAGTTTCAAACACGACCCTTTTTGGGGGAGTTGGGACCGGGAGAACTGGAGGAGGGATGTCATTGGTACCTCCGTTATTATTAGGAAGTACCGTATCCGTAGTATCCTCAGTTTCACATTCCTCTACAGGGATAGGAGATGAAGTAGAGGGAGCTGTAGGTTTTTGGTAAGAAACTCCACTTCGTGTGGTGATCGCCTTTACATCGCCCCTCGGATTAGCGATCGTGTTGCTAGGTAAAGTTGTACCTGAGCTCGAGGGTCGATCATTTAAAGACTTCTGTAAGTTGGATATTTGATTAACCAGCATTCTGTTCAGTTCTTCTTGGGATTTCATAAACTGTTTTAATAACTCATCATGTGATGGTCCAGTTGGAACAATGGCTTGATTTTGGTTTGGAAAATTTTGAGCCCGATTGTTCTGGAAATTACCATGTTGCTGGTTGTTATTACCTTGGAAGTGGTTTTGTTGTTGAGAATTACCCTGTGGGTAATTGTTCTGACCTTGATTTCTGTTATAATTTCCTTGGTTTTGATTTTGAGGAACCTGGTTTTGACTAGAGTTGAAATTCCCTTGGTTGTTATAACCTTGGTTCATTCGGTTCTGGTTCTGATTCTGGTTAAAGTTCTGGTTCCTATTCTGAGGTTGATTAAACCCTGGTGGTCCAATGTAGTTATTAGAACGGTAGCTCAAAAGGTTTCGGTCCCCTTGCGGTTGGTAAGAATTACCTCCCGTATTATAGGAACCTTGAGCTGCGGATATGTTTTCACGAGCAAAGCCACCGGAGGCTGGACACTCTGTGTAGGAATGTGGACCACCGCAAGTTTCACAACTCGGGTTAACAGTTTTGACCTGATTAGGATTATTCTGATGGATACGCAAAACTGCTGTAGACAAATCATCCAGCTTTTTAGCTAGGATTGATATTTCATTGCTTGCCGGAGTGTCTAACTTAAATGAATCGTTCCTCTCAGCAGAGGAGTCCCAAAAATTATGATGGGCAGTCATGTTCTCGATTAAGTCATAGCACTCTTCAGGGGTCCTTTTCATAAAGGTGCCCCCAGCAGCAGCATTGATGGTGTCCCGATGACGGAGTGTCAAACCATTATAAAAGGTATCAATAATGGTGACAAGAAGCATGTTATGATTAGGACATCGATCAATGGCAAGTTTGTAGCGTTCCCATGCCTCAAATAAGGACTCTTCGGGAAGCTGTCTGAAGTTGCTGATATCATTCCTCAGCTTTGTGACCATAGATGGTGGAAAATATTTGGCCAGGAATTTAGTGATCATCTCATCAAAAGTGTGGATCGAATTCTTAGGAAGTCGATCGAACCATGAAGTTGCATGATGAGTGAGTGAATATGGAAACAGGTATAGACGTAGGCTGTCTTCGGCGACGCCATGTTGTTTCATGCTTTGGGTGACAGTTAAAAATTTGTCGAGATGCCTGTTGGCATCGTCACCCGGCAATCCGTGGAACTGGCACGTATTCTGGATCTGTTGTATCATGTGGTGTTTTAATCCAAAATCCGTGGCTCCAATAGTGAGTGGTGCAATTGGTCCACCCCTCCCTTGCATAGTAGGTTGACACAGTTCCTCCATAGTTCGGGTGTCAGGAACTGGTTCATCCTTGGGAAGGAATGGGGGCTCGTCGTTCATTTTTAGTGTGTGTTCTTCTTCAACAATACGTAACTCGGGTACGTTTTTCTTCTTTTTATTCTTTGATTGTGAACGAGTGCGCATGCACGAAAATTAGTTTTCAACACAAGATCGAGGCAAAACTACAGTGAACTTAAATCCACTAATCACAGATGAACAGCTCCTTTAAAAAAGGTACACTATCCACAAGGATACAATGGCAAGTTTTTATCTTATGATTGGGAACTTATTTGAAGGTATTAATTTATTCACAATAAAACAAAATGTTTTTGGCTTTTCGTGTATGGGTGAAAAAAACTTGGACAATATTTTTGAAACTGATTCGTTAACCGAAATCGTTCCTTTAAGATTACTCGCAGGCTGGCGGGAGGAAATAAATGGATCCCTCTTAAGTTCGCAATTTAATGTCAGAACTTACCTTAAACCAACTGTATAGGTTGTAATCGTAAAGATACGAAGTAATTTAACTTCACAGTTTTGTTTTGTTGTTTATGATTTGTTTGGTGTTGTTAACACTTCAGGAGAAATGTTAATGAACGTTTTCAGATATGATTTTGCTTTTCTTAAAAATTTACAAAGTGGTGATTATTTGTATAGGAGGGTTTTTGAAAACCACTAAACTTTTACCGTTTTGAAATACGCAACAACCTCCCCGGCAGCGGCGCCAAATTTTGACTCCTCCCAAACCAACCAGTCAGCCTTGTGAAGCTGTTAGGCCCACCTGGGAGAAAGTGCAAGTTAATATTGACCGTGGAAATATAGGGAAATCCCCGGATCGTTAAATCCCAACGAGATTGAAATTGTATTTGTTGACGGATAGGAAAGTGAGTGGTACTGAGGACAGTAACAAATATGTTTTGAGAGTTGATTACACTACTGATTGCTTGATATTTGGAAAGTATGAAATTATAACAGAAATACAGAAATAAACACAAAATCAAATAATCAGATAATAGACAGAGAAAAGTGGTATTTAACAAGTTACAAACTACAGGGACTAAAAGTGAAACTTTTAAAAACTTAATATTAAAGAAAATAGAAAATGAAATTGAAATTATAAAAATGATTATTATAATATTTAATTACTATTTAATTAATAAAACTAATTAAAATCTAATTTAAAACTTAATCTAAATTAACTAAAAATTACAATTATTACAAATAAACCTAAAAACTTAAATAAATAATTTCTAAACTTAACTAAGAACTTGAAGAAAGTATAAAAAATTAAAATAAATATTTTTGTCTTTTTATAAGTATTTTATTAATTAATAACTATTTAACTTAATTAAACTATTTTAACTATTTTAAATTACTATTAATACTAAATTACCTTAGAAAATTATGATAAAATTTATAAAATTATTTAAACACTACAGGAATACTACAAAATTATAAAAACTTGCTAAAAATTATATTTAAGCTAATTGACTAATTAATTACTTATTAATTAATTTTAAGCTAATTTAATTAATTTAAATAAGAAAATTATAAAATGAACAGTGTAAATTATGAAACTATTTTTTTAAAGTCTTAACTATATTATAAAACTTAGGAAAAATATAAAATTCTACTTTAGTTGATTAAAATTAAATAAAACTATTTAATTACTAATATTACCTATTTAATTATTTAAACTAGTTTTAAATCTAATTAATAGTAAACTGCTTAGGAAAATTCTAATAAAATTATTTTAACTACTTTAAGGTACTAAGTAATTTATAAAATTATAAAATTGGACAAGTGCTTATTAATAAGCTAAAATGAAAATTAATTAGATAATTTCTATTAAATAGAAGCTATCACTATTTTTATGTTTGCTTTTTCTTGTTTTTCTTTTACAAAACTATTTAAATACTTAAATAATGAAACTTTAATAAAGATAACTACTTTAGAACTTAAAAATAAGCTAGATATAAGCTAAGAATCAAAACAGTTGACTATGGTTGACTAAACTAGGAAATAAGCTAAACTGAGGTTATGTGGGGTCCACTATGGTGAAATCTAATTTATCTAAGTTACTTAAACCTAAATAAGCTAAATATGGTGAGATAAGCCCTTAGAATAAGCTGGAAATCCCAAATAAGCACTTGCTTATTCTTCTTCTGACTCAGAAATGGGACAGAGATTGGTAGTGATTTAAGGTGGGGTCCACTAGTCTAAAGGTCAAACTAATGGTCAATATTTGAACCTGGGTAGGAGGGGGGTTGTAATAAGCTAGGTCTGAGGTGTGGGGTCTACTGGTGTGGGCTGCAGCCACCACTTAAGTTGGTGGTGTGGTGGTGGTGTGCTGATGTGCAGGGCAAGTTTTTGCCTTGCAGTCCACTTTCTAAGAGTTGTGGGGTCCACAAGAGTAAAACAAGGTTCAAAATAAACCTAGGGGTTCAACTATGGGATGATAAGCTACAGATTAAACTAATAAGCTAAGCTTATGGATTCCTAATAAGCTCAGAGTGAGCTTATGGATTGGTGATCAAATACTGAGTGCTCAGTATTACTTTTTGAAATAAGTTACAAACTAGGGTCCTAGAAGCTATGCTACAATAAGCTAAAAGCTAAACTAAACCTAGATATGAAAAAGGTTACTAATAAGCTACAAATTAAGCTAATGGTTGGGGTGTGGGGTCCACAAGAGAGCACACTAGAGGTCTTGGAACTTTACCTAAAACCTGTGCACAGGGCAATGTTTTTGCCCTGCAAGGTACTTTGGTTGAGCTTTTTAATAAGCAAATGAGTTTCAAACCTAGATTTTCTTTTTGACAGATTAAGTTAAGCTACCACACAACACAATTCAACAACTGGTTTGGATTTCCAATTATTAATTAGTCCTATAGATCATGAATAAAAACGGGCTAATTTGACATACTTGGAGTTTTTGACTTTTTTATTTTTATGAACACTTGACTTTTATGAACTTCTAATTAATCTAACTTGTTTAATAAGATGATATAAGCTATTATTAAGTTAAATTAAGCTAATGTACTGACTTGTGAGATGATATGCTAAGATTAAGACTCAAAGATCACCACAGTTAACTGTGGTGATAAATTACTTGTGATTTTGACTTTTAACACACTAAGACTTAATTATTTTTGTTTCTCTGGACTAATATTAAACTAAATGACTTGTGTGAACTGGGAATAATAACAATAACAAGCTAAATTACACAGATTATGTAAATCCAAACACACCTTTATACTAGACTGTTTTGATATTTATGAAGGAAATGGTTACAAGAGCTTATACTACTAATCCCTACTAACTTATTATGATATATTAGATATAATTAAGCACTTAGAAATAGAAAATGGTCACCAATACACAAGAACACAAAATATACTATGTTGACTGAGAGATTTTTGGAAAATGAGTAACAAGTGATTTCTTAACAACCTAGCAATCTCAATCCATTAATAAGCTTAAATACACTGATTAATACTTAAGAAACACAAATAATGGCCATGATAATCAAGATCAATACATATGCAATACAAAGATAATTATGAGATTTTTAAGAAACTTACTAGTTGCTTTCCTGCTTGAAACCAAGAACCAAGATCATAGAAACTTTTCCTAATATCCACCACTGGATTCTAACCCAAGACCATCCACAATTTGCCTTGCTCCAATTGCTTATTACCAAGAACTCATCAGTTGACTTTTGTTGACTTTTGGTGTTTTTGATTTCTTTGTTTACTAAACTGCTTATAGTTGTTACTTATAGCTTAGATAAGCTATCTAGGAGCTTAAGTGAGCTTATCAGTCCAGTGTATCATACAATAACAACAATTGAGCTTTTGAAATTTAAGAGATTGACACTAAAATTGCACAAGATTGATCAGCCAGAGAAACTTGAAATTTATTACTTATAAAGAGTTACAATATACTTAAAACACTTATAACACTGATTAGAAGCTTAGGTTTACACTAGAATTTAGAAATTATATTAAACGACATACAAATATTGAAAATAAACTAGGTAATCTTCTCCTCTGCTTCTCTTGGCCTTTATATGCTTCAATTAGGTTTAGAAATATCTTCTGAGCATTTCCCACTTCATCTGAGCCATTGATTTAGCTCAATTGATCATATCCGTTCAAACTTGCTTTTGGCGCCAAAGTCCTCCACGTTAACGTGGAGGCAAAGGGTTGTAATTAAGGATTGTTGGAAGCTTGTGGAGGTGTCAGGGGGCAAGGGGAATGTTTGGAGGCCAAGTTGTTGCTTTATGGAAGAAACAGAGGTGTGGATGTAGTTTGGAAGTGAAAAAGGGTGGAGATGGCATTAAATGCCCAACTGGTTTGACTTGGGAGGTGAAAAGGAGTTAGGGTGAGCTGGAGGATGGTGATGTGGAGGTAGCAGGTGGCAAAACCACCTGGTATGGTGGTTTCAGGTGGTGGTGAGGGAGATGAACAGTGGAGGGGGTGTTTGGCGGTTTTGGATGGGTCAACGCGGGTCAACGCCCGTTTAAACTAAAAGGGTGGTGGACTGGGCTTAGGAATGGGCTTAGGGGCTAGGTGGGCTGGGTTAGTTTTTTGGATTTATTTAATATAAGGGGTCCGGTTGGTTAAGTGTACAAAAAGGACCAAAAATGTAATTTGGGTAAAAATAGAGGGACTGAATTTGTATATTTCCCAAAGTAGTTTCACTTGCTATTTTTGCCAAATATGATAAACCAAGGACTTATTTATTTATTTTTCCATTTAAAAACTCCCAGGGACCTTTTCTGCAATTTTTCAAACTCCAGGGACCTTTTCTGTAAATTTGGATTTTTAAGGGATTAAACTTGTAATTTCTCAAAATGTTATCAAAATTGTTCCATTTTGTCATTCATGCATAGTACAAGGGTATTATTTGTAAATATTTCAGTTTTGAATACCCAGGGACTATTTTGCCAATTTTGAAACTTGAGGGGTAAAAATTGCTAGTTTGTGTAAACTTTTATCCAGGGATGTTTTGTGAACATTTTTGGTTTCCCAAGGACTTAAGTTGACTTTTTATTCATTTAAAACCTTCAGGGACTAGTTTTGACAATATTTGAAACTTGAGGGACTGAAACTGCCAATTATGCAAACTTTGTACGTTTTTCATTTGTTTTTGCATATTTTGTATTTGAAACATATAAAACACTCTTTTGAGATATTTTAAGTATTATGATGCATTTTTGAGTGTTTTTGTACGTTTTGGCAGTTCAGATTAGTACAAAATGATGAGTATTTAGATACTCATCATTTTTATACTTTTCATAACTTCAAATATAACGGTAATAGTGAAAGTAGTAAACACATGAAAAATAACATGACACACAAAATTATACAATATGTACTTTCACTCCATTGCATTGTGCAATTTCCCGACCTAACCAAATATTAATGAATTTACGCACACGAACACATGTAACGCAAGGAAACACACTTTGCCTTAAAGCAACTAACCACAGATATTAATCTATAGGGTAGGCTAAGGTTTAAGGTGTAACGAAACAATTAACAAAGGTGTATGAAACGAAAGGAATGGTTCTGAGGGTTTTTCTAGGGGTATCTTACTCTAAAAATGAGAGTACTAAACGGTTTTACACGGGAGTTAACTAACCAGTGTAGTTAGCTAATAAACATAACATATTTAGGCTATTTGGTGTAATCCTAGAATTTTACCGCGTTAGAAAAGTCATTCCTATTACAATTGTGCTTATTATGGTGGATTTAAATAGTATGCGAGCCAAGTTCTAAAGTTTACTAGTCACATGCGCAAAAAATATTTTAGCAAATAAATTTATGTGTGCGGTTATGTAACTTAGATTAAACAAAAATATGCAAAAAAATTTCATTTTGATATATTAAGTACAGATTAAGCATAATTTTAAAATTTTAGGACAAGTAAACGTTCTAATTCTCCATCCCACCACTTAAATTGAACAACGTCCTCGTTGTTTCTAATAAAGATTAAAAACAAGGAAATAAAAAGAATTAGAACAGGAAACTCTGACCCTCCATTATGCGTTTGTAAGCAAAATCTACTTTCTTGTGGGCGAAAAAGCGTTCAAGCCTCCATGAATGACGTCTCCACAAAAAGTACAGAAATATACATATATATATATATATATATATATATATATATATATATATATATATATATATATATATATATATATTACATATAAAGGAAAAATGGTCAATCTTGAAAAAATGGTCAATCTTGAAAAGTGGAAATCTTGAAATTTTTTTATTAAAGGAAATTATGAAATGTAATTAATACTCTTATTAAAACACCCAATTACTTAAAAATACAATGATTTATTCACATTGTACAACCAATTAAAAACATATCTACCAAATTAAATACAACCAATTAATACAAATCACAAACCGGGTTGACCCGGGACGCTTCAAACCCGACGGGTTTAACCGGTTTAATTTGACCCGTTTTCGACCCAACCTAGCAAGTTGACCCGATTTAAATCGACCAATTTTTCGACCGGAACGGTTCAACCGGTTGAACCACCCGAGTCGAACCGGGTTTCAAAACATTATGTTTAATTCCCAAATCTTCAAACTTTTATTATTTTTCATTTATAACCTATAAACTTTTTTTTTATGAATAAACTATTTGTCGCTATAAAATCCCGTTGCTATGCACGGGTACTCGTCTATTCTACCTTTGAACCTTGAAAGCCAAAAGGGCATTTAGGGTGAATAAAGGAAATATTGATCTGGAATGGAACATGCATAAAATTTTGAATTGATCACTTATTATGTAAATAAGACTTTTTCTTAAATCTTCTCATGTAAGCCTCATGATACCAGTTGTAACCCACCCCAATTACGCATTAAGAAACGCACCAGGATTTTATTCATGCACAAAGTATCAAACCATCATTCAGAAAACCCTTCATCATCATCATCCAAAAATCGCCACTATTAAGCTTACCCAGGAAGTTTAAAGAAATGTGTTCACTTATTTCTTTGTTTCTACTTTCATGATTTTAATTGCATATTTTTTATTGCAGGCACTTTATAAAATGTAAAAAACCACATTGAATTCAAGCCCTTCAACAATTAGGTAACTTTTTTAGTTAATTTTTATATCACGATTGATTTGAATCATCTGCAATTTTAAGAAATTCCACAACGATTATTTTTTCTAATTGATCACATGTTAGGGTAATGTGTAATCAAGGCACACCAGATATTCTTGATAATGTCTTAATGAGTTTGGCATGGTGTGTTTCATTCAGGTGGTCTGTTCATTTGTTATGAAAAGGTTTTTGCATTATCGGGAACCGGAACCATTAAAACTATAACCCTGTAAAGACTCAATCTTGTAATTTCATTCACTTTAACACTTTGAGCACTTTCTTTATTATGAAAAGGTTTTTGCACTTTTGAATCTACCATAAGCCCATAAATATACATCATGGCTAGAATTCTAGGCAAAACCCGTCAAGAAATGTCAAGTGGGTTTAGTTACCTGCTCCATGAGATATTACATTTAGTCAAGATCTTCTGTGGTTAATAGTCTTTATCAGTGATCACAGTTGGTCCAGCTCTTCTGTGGGTAATAGTCTATTAAGAGGCCCAAGGTCTTATTTATGTTAAGGATACATCATTTTCACATTCATTATTCACTCATTCATTAAACTGTTGGTCTATTTGTTGTGTTAAAATTCAAGCGTAAATTTGTGATTCTGTGGAACAACCATCAGTTTCATTTTCTCGATCAGCTAAAAGAGAACTTTTCACACATCATTTTTATTGTTTTATGTTTTATGTATAAACGTTACATAAAATACTTAACCATAATATGACACCTATAACTATTTGCCGCTAGAAAATCCGTTGCTATGCACGGGTACTCGTCTAGTATATATATATATATATATATATATATATATATATATATATATATATATATATATATATATATATATATATATATATATATATATATACCCTCATTTAAATAACACACATGTATTAAGAAAGTAACAACTTGCACGTAATTCATTAGTAGTTAGCGAAAATAAAACCTAAAAATTAAAATTAAAAATCTGGAAATCATCAGGTCAGTCGATACGCCGCATCTATAGGATAAGATGCACCGTATCGAGCCTGGAATAAGTACGAATCAGAAAATCAGATGCGTCGCATTCTGAACCAGGGATGCGCCGCATTAAATAAACTGACAGAATGTTTTAAAGTTTAAAAATAAAATAAAATGTAGAAAATAAAAGATATGATATGTTAAGTTGATACGCCGCATCTATAAGATGAGATGCGCCGCATCTACTGTAGATCTGACAGACTCGATACAGAAAAACAGTAGAGGATAAATCCGGGTTGTCTCCCGGCGAGCACTTTTCTTTATTCTAGAGTCTTCAAGTTAGACTCACGTTCAGCTCCTATTTTGCATTATTATAAGAATCGGAAGCGTCACGCTCCTTCATTGCCAATCCTTGATAAAACAATATTTTCTCCTGCATAGGGTTTGGATAGTGTTGCAGACATTTATCAACAAATCCTTAAATCGTTCCCAAGCTTGATAAAGGGTTTCATCAGGCTCTTGCTTGAAGTTGTTGATAGCCTTCATTTTTTTAGCAGTCTTGGCAGGTGGACAGTATCTTTTCAGGAATTTACTCTTCAAGTCATCCCATTTTTCAATTGAACCAGCCGGTTCATTCTTTAGCCACCTATTAGCAGCACCTGTAAGAGAGATTGGAAAGACTCGAAGCATAAGCCGGTCAATATTGGCTTTCTCAGTAGGACACAAATCAGAAATTTCAAGGATCTTCTCCACATGTTCATTAGCATCTTCGTGTTCCGACCCACTGAAAGCATATCTCTTAGTTCCTTGAGAAATTGACCCTTTAATTCAAATTTGGCCCCATCATCCAGTTTAGGCCTAGAAATTCCCGAGCTAAAGTCGGCTCGAGTTTTGTTCATGTACTCCTCCATTGTTGGTTTCGTCATTGTTTCTGTTATTCCTTCTTCTTCCTGTTCAGAAAAATAATCAAGCTCAAATGAACATGAAAGATCAAAGCTTTTTGTGTTTAAAAGCTTCTTAAGTGAATGGAAAGCTCGTTCAGGTTCTTCGAATGGTTTAGTTAAGTTCTTAGTCGAACTTCTGGTCATGCACTTCCTGAAAATCAACACAAAAGCATCAGCAGGGTATGTTCAACAAAGTAGAATATCAGAAAATTAACAACGAAATCGGAATACGAAAAATAAAAGTTGCTGATGTCTGCAGACGATGCGCCGTATCCTAATAATAGGATGCGCCGTATCTTAATCGTTAAAAATAAATCAGACTTTTATCATGAAAATCAATACGGCGCAATTAATAAACTAAATGCGCCGTATGTTTTAATAATCAATAAATCAATTATATTTATAAAAATAAGATGCGCCGTATTAGCAAAAACTAATGCGTCGTATCTTCGTTATGTTTCAAAATAAAAGATTTTTTATTCAGATAGATGCGCCGTATCGACAAAAATCGATGCGTCGCTTCTTTTTAATTAATTCGAAAACTGTTTTTAATAAAAAGTTTAAATACGGCGTATCTGTAAAACAAATACGTCGTATATTCGTTAGGGTTTAAAAATTTTCTGATTGAAAACAAAATACGTCGTATCTAAAAAATAGATGCGCCGTACTCGAATAATTAAATGCGCTGTATTTAAAAATTAAAACGCCATATGCCGCATCTGGAAAAACAAATGCGCCGTATCGTTTGGATCAGCAGAATACAACGAAAACAGTTAATGTAGAAAACAAAAAAAAACACACAAAACAAACAAACACACACAAAAACAGAAAATATGCAAAATATACAATGAATGCAAACAAACAAACAAAGGGTTAGTAAAAATAAAATCTAAAAAACCTAAAAAATCAAAAAGTTAGAAAACCTAATTAAAATACCATTAGATAAACAAGTTTTAACAATTCACTCCCCGACATCGGCGCCAAAAACTTGATATTTTCGTTGTATAGGTGTTTATTTCTAATCAAGTTTTAAATTTATATTTTGCCGACTTAACCTACAACAACTCTAACGGGCAGTGTAGCCTAGTTGGTAAGCAGAGTGTCGATCACTAAGAGTGGAACGAAAACCTTAATTTGTCTATCAGTATTTTAATATTCTAAGTTAGTTTTACAATCTAATCTAACGCAAGGGGGTTTTAGTCTGAGAGACTAGCACAGATTTGGTTTTATTAAATAGTAAATTAATGAGAACGATACAACAAATAGCAACACGTACACAGATAAATAATAGAGACTATAAGAAGACCTGTCCTGATAATTAAGTAGCTTGTCACTTATTTTATTGCTAGTTTTATATGAAGTGTATTGTAATCTGGTCTTTCTCGTTGGATCGAGTATATCGGCGAGTAAACCCTTAATGATCACTTATGCCTATCCTACCTATCTAGAGACACTAGAATAAATAGGCGAGGGGCATATATGGCAGTCCACGGGCTCAGCTAGACACAGAGGTTATAAAAGCACTAATATAAGTCACCAAAGACATCAACATGTAAACTTTAATTAATGGGAAAGCAATATTAAGGGGAGTGTACGATGTTTCGTAGTCACATATCACAAGCTCATCTATCCTGGTGAATTAAAGCTTACTATTACAATAAAAAAAATTACTCAATGAATTAAATACATGCAGGGCCTTCTTACAGCTCTAATATCTTTGTTTGGTGTGTGTCTTGTGAAGCTTCTTTGACTGAATTCGTCTCTTAGGGTTTTGCTCTTGGTATCTTACACACAAAATTCGTCTGTCCTTGGGGTATTTATACTTTCTGTCTGAGGGTAAGATGTGGCGCATAGAATAGCGAGATGCGGCACATTAACTTAACTTCGCGTGGGGTCCAAGATTAATATATTCTGGAATATTCGTACACCGTCTTTAGATGCGGCGTAACTTGGTTCTTGTATGTGGCTCATGTCCTTTAGCGTCTTGGATTACATCTGGTGAAGTCTTGATAGTGATACGCCGTATGTCAGAAATATGATGCGGCGTATCTAGAGTAGAACAAGCTTGACCTTCTTCGTTGACCAAAGTTTCATATGCGGCGCATGCTATAATTGCATGCGGCGCATTCTTCAAAGTCAGGCAATGGTCTTCGAATTCATCTAAGTATGATATTGCGGCGTATTTGTTGAGAGAGATACGGCGCATCTTCTGGGTTCCAGTTGACTTTTGACATCTTGCTAGTTTCGCTCCATATTTCGTCCAAAATCGTTAAGTTTCACCAATTGCTTGTTTTTACATGAGAATTACTAAAGTAAATGATTAAGTATCGATTCTCATGAATAATATAATAAAACAAGTCAAATAAATAAGATAAATGATGATAATAAAATGTAGTTATTTGAGTTCATCAGGTAGCATTAGTATAAAAGTTCCATTATGCCAAAAAGTCAAAAAAAGTCAACTGTGCTTATTTATAGCACACTTGGGCTTATCAGAAGGTGTGAAGGCCCATTGTCCCTAAATTTGAAGCCTATTTAAAGATAGACTTGGATCAAAAGTACCCTTGTTCAGCTAGGGTTGTGTTTGTAAGTTTTAATTTTCCATATTCTGCTTATTAGCTTAATATAGTCAATTTGTACTTCCATTTGCTTATTCTGAGTTTAGTGTATTGTAGTTGTTTATTTGCTAGAGTAACCTTAGTTGTTCATTTTAAACCCAACTTTTATTGTTTATCTCAAGTTCACTGCATAACCATTGTTAAAGTTTGTTTATGTTCCTTTTTAGCCTAAAAGCAGTTAATATAGCTTAATACATCATCCTAGATAAGTAGCGTATATTAAATAATCTTAATCCTTTGAAAGCCATAAAATCAGTCTCAAATAGGAGTGTTTGGTTTATTGGTGTTTTCTGTGTTCAAGGGTGGTTCAGTAGTCATAAGTCCCTTAGCTAACCTGCATTAGGTCATATTAGTGTAGTTCAACCATAAAAACCAGGCCTCATTCATAAGAAAAGTCAAAATCACCTTTGATCCTATCCTGCATAATCTGTGGTAATTTTTAGGATCCATAATCCATCAAATAGGTGCATAAGTAGTTAGGATAGCTCATTTTAGTCTCACTATAGCTTATTACAACATAGTCAGTAACCTAGGATCATTCAAAGTTCACATAAGTCAACTTAGTTCATAAAATCAAAAAGTCAAAAAAGTGCACTAGTTTGAAAAACCTGTTTTGTGTTGGATTTTTAATTTGTTCATTTTTCAACTTATTTCCACAAAATTCAGGTTTCTAAAAGTTTGTCAGCTTGTGTTTTCAAAAATAATTTTTGCTTAATTTTTAGATTTTTCCTAAGTGCTTATTTGGTGGCTTGAAGTTACCTGCAGGGCAAGCTAGTGCCCTGCACCAGGGTGTTTGTTCAATAAGCCCTTTTTCATAAGCTCATAGCTAATTCATTAGAGAATCATAGCCTTAGCTTTTGGACTTTTTGAAAAGCCCTCCATACCAGCTTTAAGAACCTGTGCTTATTTTGGATCTCAGTGCTTATTTGATTGCTTATTTTTGGACCTAAAAAGTTGCCTCATTTACACTGATTAATCAGTGGAATCACAAGCCATTTTCATAAGCCCTTATTTGGCTTATTTGTTGAACCCAGCCTGAGTTCCTTGGTTTTTTGAGAAGCTTATAGTTCAGGCTTATTGGCTTAAGGCTCCCTTTGGACCCCTGAGCTTATTTGGTGGTCCCAAATTAGGCCTGCAAGAAGCCTGTTCAGGCTTGTTTGGACAGTTGAATTGGATTTGCTTATTTTTGCTTATTCTGCTAGTTTCAGTGTGCTTATTCACTTGTTTTAGCTTATTTGGAATTGTGTAAGCTGGTTTTAACTTATTTTAACCTAAGTTCTGCTTATTAGCTTTTCAAATTCTCAAAATACATTTCAAGTTAAAAAGATTAACTGTGTGAACAATAAGCTCACACAATGCTTATTTGGCATTTTCATAAAAGTTGTTTTTATAAAAATTGGTTCTTTTTAAGTGTTAAACAGTTTTGTAAAAGAAAAAAAAAAAAAAAAAAAAAAAAAAACAGAAAAGTGGTCATTGTGGGATTTGAAACTGTGACCTCTTGGTTCCAAAAGTAAAAATAAACCAAAGCCCAACACCATCTGCCCTAAGGGGTTATTAGTGTTTTAATTTCCTATAGTTTTATTTATAGTGATAGCTTCTATTTAAGCTAATTTAGCTTATTTGCTTATTTTACTGCTTATTTTTAAGTTATTTAGTGTTTTCATATTTTTCCTATTATTCTGTCATCTTAAAGTATTAGTTGAAATTTTTTCATAATTTTCTCTTTTCATTTAGTATTTTTAATAATTAAAATTAGTTTAATTAGTTTTAAATTAATAATAGATAAATAAAAGTTTTACTGCTTATTATTAAGCACTTTAATCTTTTTATATTTTTCCTAGCATTCTGTTATAGTAAAGTATTTTTAGAAAAAGTTTCAAATTTTTTACTGTTAATATAGTATTTTTCATAATTAAATTTAGTTTAATTAGTTTTTAATTAATAATAAGTAAATAATTTCTCAAACAACTTATTTATAAGTTGTAGGAACTTTTTATAATTTTTTAGGATTCCTGTGACGGTTAAGAAGTTTTAGAAAATTTTTCATAATTTTCCAAGTTGATTTAGTATTTTTAATAATTTAAATTAATTTAAATAGTTTTTAATTAATAATAAATAATTAAAAAAAAAATAATAATATTTTTCTTTTTTCTAAAATTTTCTTTTATTATTAGATTTATAAAAAAAAAGTAATTTTTATCCCCGTAAGATTTATTCTGGTTAAATTTCACTTTTTATTTTACGCGTTTACGTTAATTTTAATTTAAACGTACATTTTTAATTTTAAATACGTTTTAGGATTAGTTGCTTTTGAGTAATTGTTAATATTGCTTACTTAGTTTATTTTCATTATCATTTGCTTAGTGTAATTCCAAAAATCATATTCTTGTTACATCTGATCAAATCACTCAATCCTCGTTGGGATATAACGACCCGGAAAAACACTGTGCTTACACCGGATCACAATTACACGCACCCTCATGGTCTGACCTCGTTGACCAACATCCTTGGTTGATCTGTGACTGACTGTTTGGCTGCAATCAATACGCCGTATCAATGGACGGGCCAAAGCCTTTTTGAGCCTAGAAATACACACCCATTTCACACATTTGAGAGAGTTATGGAGTCATGAAGTTAGAAGAAACCCTAAATTTGTTTTAGGAGGCTAGAGAAGAATAAAAGACACTAAGAGTGAAAGTTTTACACATTATAAACATTTTGAAACTATATATTTAAAATTTAAAATCAAAATGTTTAGAAACTACATTAGCTTGATTAGCTCATTCGACTCGTTTAGCTTGAGTAGCTCGTTTGGCTCGAATAACTAAATGAGTTTTTGAACGAGCCGGTTAATACCAATTTTAAAAGCTCGGCTCGTGAAATTATTCGAGCTCTACATTTTAATTCGAGCACAACCCTTTCTAAAATTTAAAAGCAAAAATGAAAAATTTAGGGACGCAAGTACAGTTAACACACGTGTCATAGATCTTGTACACGTAGCAACACAGGAAGCTGAATTCGAGCAACAAAGAACAAAACAAAGAGATCTGAAAAAGAGGACCACCTAGAATTCAACTTATCCACAGGTACCTCATTTTATAAACCTTAGATAAACAACTTTGGTCTTGCTATGTTTGTGTATTGGATGTCATAAGTTTTTGCATACTAAATGCAATTAGTGTTTTTGTGTTAGTTTCTGATAATCTACACTTTGCAAACCAATAAAATCAGATAATCTAACCCAAATCGCAATCCCAAAGTTCTAAACCCATTCCTTTTGGCAGGTATGGAGGAACCCTTAAGGGGGTGTTTGCAACTAACGATTAATAATTTTTCATTTGCTTTAAAAGGATGCGGACAAATTGCTTTGTTTAGAGTGTTCATATTTAGGGTGTGTTTGGGAGAGGGGCTTATGGGGCTAGGGGCTTAGGAATTTAAAATAAGTCGGCTTATAAAATAAGTCTCGTTTGTCATGCGGATCATAAGCCTTTAAAAGGGGGCTAAAAACTTTAGTCCCATAAAAGGGGCTAAAAACTTAAGACCGGGGCTTTTGAATAATAAAAACTTATTCACCCACAAAAATATTTAACATATACAAAAGCTCATTTAATTATGTCCTTTTTAGTAATTTTGCAATAATAAGCCTAAGTTTAAGCCCATTTGCCAAACAAGTTTACAAAAATACAAATTTCAACTTCGGCATATAATAAAACCCCTAGCCCCAAGCCCCAGCCCAGCCCATTTCGCCAAACATATCCTTAGGCTTATATGGGGCTTATGGGGGGCTTAAACTTTTAAAATAAGTTGGTTTATAAAATAAGTTTTGTTTGTCACACTGATTAATGGAGGCTTATATAAGCCATAAGCCCAAGCCCGTAGAAAGGAGCTTACGAGGGATTATAGCTAGTTAATTTACTTGAATACCCTTTTTCAAAATATAATGGATTATCATGCAAAAGACGGAAATATATCTGAATTTAATTTGATGTATTTCTATGCGATTTTACATTAATAAGCTTCGGTTCCAAGTAATTCGCCAAACATCTTTATAAAAATATAAGCTCCAACTTTCGGCTTATAATATAAACCCTAGCCCCGGCCCATTGCGCCAAACATACCCTTTCTCTAGTATAAGCGGATGGAGGTTTGATTTAGGGCCCTTAATGTTTTGAATTCAAGCAATCTAAACAGCACTTAGACCACCAAACACCGTCTGTCATTTCTGGACCCTCGATCTAGTGCTTGTTATTTGTTCATAGTCTTGATTAAGAGCTACGAAACAACAGCTAATTCTTTGGTGTTCAGGGTTATAACACAAGAGGAGAAGAGGGTAACTGTAAACAAAATCGGTGGCATTTTTGCAGGAATTCGGCTTTTAATGGAGTTTAATCCGGCTAATATTGTTCAGGGTATGGTTTTTGTTAAACTCTTGTTTGTACTTGCTCTTAGTCTGCATTTTCGTAAGTACTTACAAATCAAGAACTTGTTCCTAGTATGATATCCTAATTCTCAAATTATGTAATGATTGTCCATAATCCTGAGATTGTATTAGTAAACTGCTCAAAAACATGATGATTGCATTGACGATGATTTTCATTTTTGAAGCTATTGATCCTACACGTTAGAATTTGAAAATGGTTACAATCTTTTAATGGATATACTTTTGTGTTGATCCATTTGGTATAAGGTAATCTTCCAAGTGGTCTTCATATTACATTTGCTCAATGTGCTAGCTTTTTGCAATAACACAGTAATAATCCTATTTTCTCACTAATTAATGGAGAATTCAGTTATAGCAGCTAGCTCCTTTCAAGAACACCAACATGAAAACCGTTTGTAATTAGTAACAACTTTAGTCATAATTATGGATCATTGGCTACTTGTGCGATTTTTGAGGTCACATGATATTTAACATCGAATATCCAATTGATGTTGCATTTCTGAACACCAGATTCCCATGATGATGTAAGCACCACCGCGGATCGTGTTCAGGCAGAAACCGTATTGGCTGATGACGGAAAACACCATGCCTCTACCGACACAATGCAAGGAAACAAAGTTGACACACGTGGACATGTAAATGTTGAACATAGTGAAGATAATGCAGATATGGGTTCTGCTGATGTAAATATGGAGGCTTCTATCTCAGCAGATGATGTAATGCGGGCAGGTGGTTTTGGTGCTAGAGATGATATAAGTAGTTTTCTTCCAGTTGCAAGTGATTCCACCGACTTTGAAGCTTCTCTACGTGATGCTCGAGACTATGAAGAGCCACAAAAAGATATCTGCAGACCAGGTTTAGGCTGGAAAGATGTGAAAGACCAAGATTAGCCCTATAGTTGTTGCTTTTCAACAGCGGTGTCCTTTTGGTCGGTGCTGCATACACACCTTTTTCCAAAGAAACTTAACTCTGTTGACATGCATCAACTTAACTTTGTTCTCAAACTATTACATGTATGATTTTTATCTGGCATCTAGAATCATCCAAAAGCGTATTTAGTAGTCTTGGTACTGTCTACAAAGACTTCTGTTTTCTGTTCATATAAAACTCCCATCTTTAGAATATGTAGAGGGTACTGCCAACTTGGAAGGAAATGCTCAATTGTTATACTTGTATTACATCTAAGTTCTCTCATTATTGCAAGATTCTGTTTCAGTATAATCACCGAGTTCATAGTTAAGTTGCACAAAAATGAATCAACCAGTGTTGCTAGGCCTCTCATTAGTCTTTTGGGTAATGATTCTAGGAAATCATGTTCAGCGTAGCAAGATGTGAGGATAGATAAGAATATGAGGATTGAAATGGTAGAGAATGTCAAAAGAAATGGCATCTGATATGACGAAGATTATTAATGACTGTTTACGAAGAAATATAGGAATGCCATTATTGATCGTATCCACCAGAAATTGTAAAACTTGCTGCAAATGGTATGGTAACAATTAGGGCTGCAATGACCATAGATTGGCTAGCGGTGTCTTTCATCCGTAAAGAACAAATGCAAATGACCATGTTCAATAACAAAGAAGATGTGTTTTTACACTATATTAGGTGTAATCTTTAGTGCATATCTGAACATGCCAAAAGATCCGTATAGATCTAGTTTTTACCATAGAACCCAACTTTTAATCTCATGCGTCCATCTCTTTTATCATCTACACTCCACATAAATCGATTTTATTTTATTTTTATTAGTGTAGGGACAATGTCGTCCATCCCTTTTTCTTCCCACTCTTAAAAATATCTCTAACAGTTCCTTCCAACTCTCTCTCATTTCTCAAAATTTCAAATCACTCGCTCTCACCCACTCGCATTCAATAACCATAACTATCAATCTCAATCTCTCAAATAATCGACATCATCACCATCAAATCCATCAAGCCGCCGCCGTGAACCGCCATAAACCGCCGTAGTTGATGAAATAATGGAGTTAGTTGATAAAGCGAAGGGTAAAATTGCTTATTTTGTTGATTATTTACGTTTTGTGTATATTAGCAGTAGGCGTGCTTATTTTGTTGCTTATTTTAGGTTTTTAGGTTTTGTTGCTTTATTTGGTAGATTTTGCCTATTTTGTTGTTAATAAGTAGCTGTTAGATGTATATTAGCTGGGGGCGTTTGATTCTGCTTAGTTCTCGGTCTACCACAGCTTGCAAGGGTGTGTTGTTGTTAGGCTTTGGTCCACAACAGCGGCTCAACAAAAAAGGGTGTTTGTTTGGTCTATTTATAGTTTCTTTTCTTTTCTAGCTTACTTATTAAGCTTATAGCTTATTGTGGCTTATGACTTTTGGCTTTGGACTTGGCTAAAAACCACCCCGAAGGGTGTGTTTGCTTGTTGTCGACTAGAAAAGAAAACCCACAAGGGGGTGTTTGTTCCCGCCATCAGTCAACAAGACACCCAAGGGGTGCTTGTTTTGCTCTCAAGTTACAGCCATACAGGGGTGTTTTCTTTGTTGCTGATGTACTGATGTATTTTGTTAGAATCATGTATGATTCACATTGAATCATATATGATTCATATAGAATCATATATGATTAAATGTGAATCATACATGATTCTGGTAGAATCAAGGTTTTGGCTCTTTGTGGAGTTTAATTATAGGACGTCCTAATACTCGTCAAACACCACCAATAGTGGGATACTTGAGCCTTTTTATAGCTTCATATTAGCCTCTCTTGAGTAGTTTATTGTTTTATTTTTTGCTTCTATTAATAGATCCTAGTACTAGCTTCTTATTTCTGTGCTTGTTTCTCTAATTTGAGCTTGTTTGCTTAGCTTAATTCTGTCTGCAAGTTACCTATTTAGTCAGTTGGTTATTGTTATTGGGACTGTGCTAATTGTTACTTTATGCTGAGTGTTTATCTACTAATCTAAGTTTGGTTGTGCTTGTAAGTGAGTGCTGATTTGTGAGTTAGATAAGTTGATTGGGATTGAATTTAGTGGTTAGTTATAACTGGATACTACTTTGATTGGCCTGATGTATAGGATTTTCATTATAAGTGTATTTTGTTAGAATCATATATGATTCACATAGAATCATATATGATTCTCATATAATCATATATGATTAAAGGAAAATCATATATGATTCTGATAGAATCATATATGATTGTATTAGATTATTTTATAGTTATTAACATTTAAAATTTTTATGCAGGTCGATCAAAAATTGTTGCATTTAAAAGAAAACAGAGCAAGTACAAGAACTCCTCTCTCTTGTCAACATTGTCTTGGCAAAGAACAATGTGAAGCCATATACTGATGAGATATGGTAGTGATAAGGATGAGAATGGGTTTGATGAAGAAGGTAGTGACGATAAGGACGATGGTGAGTCTAATGAATAAGGCAATGATGATGAGGATGGTGAGTCTGATGAAAAAGGTGGTGGTGAAGACGAGTGTGAGTCTGATGAAGAACGTGGTGGTGAGGACGAGGGGTGATTCTCTTGCACGAGTTGAATATGCATTAACAAAAGATGTTTGATTTGGCTTACAAGTTCCAGACTGAGATACCTGAACAAACAAAGATCTCAAATATTGTGAATACAATCAAGAACAGGGCCGATCGTGAGAAACAAAAAGATGATGTTAAGAATCAAAAGGTCTTTTGATTAAAAGCACACTTCTAAGCTACAATAAGTTGCAAAAGTGATGGTTAAGTGATTGTGTCAAACTGATGTGTAGGCTGGTGGTAGCATATCTAGTAAATTCATGGTCTTTTGGTATAGTATATGTGGTAAACGTGATGTGTAGTCTTTTGGTAAAATCTGATGTAGTATTGAACAATTTTTGATGGGTAGCCTTTTGGTAAAATTTGATGTAGTATTGAACAATTTCTGATGGTATTATAAAAATCTAATGGTAGTTCTTTACTTTACTATTTTTGTTGTATGTTTTAAAGTATTTATTGTAATTTAACGTCTTGCATTTATGTTCAGTTAAAAATAGTCTGCTAGAACAATAAACAAAAATCATATATGATTAAAAAAGAATCATATATGATTCATAACGAATCATATATGATTCATAACGAATCATATATGATTCATAATGAATCATATATGATTCGTTATGATTCATAATGAATCATATATGATTCGTTATGAATCATATATGACTCTTTTTTAATCATATATGATTCAAATAAAATCACATGTTATAGATATAAAACTTACAGAAAAGACATGAAAATAGACAATTTTCATAAGAATATGCTTCAACATGAAAATAGACAATTTTCATAAGAATCTGCTTAAACATAAAAAAAAATAATAAAAATAATAAAAAAAAGTATTCAATAAAGATCCTCATAACAATTTTTCAACAGTGCAATAAAAATAAATAAATATCCAAATCTAAACAAAGTATGTTATTCAAGGAGCGATAGTCGCTTGTTCAACTGCGACATTTCTCGTTGCTTGTTCACTTGCATCAGTTCCATCCTCATCTTGCTCATCTGAATCACCCTCTTCCTCATCATCATGATCTTCATCAGTGTCACCATCTTCCTCATCATCATGATCTTCAATAGAATAGGAGGTTTCTGTTTAACAAGAGCAGGTTTAGGACGACTATGCCAATATGAAGATCTTCAAGTTCAACCTTCTCACGAGATATACTCGAAAGCTTTTCATTAATCATCCTGCAAAAAGTCTACAAAAAAAATCAGATAAGACATATAACAAAACAGATAAAACATGCAACTGGAATCATATATGATTGTATCAGAATCATATATGATTGTATCAAAAATCATATATGATTTTGGATACCAAAAACATCGGCTAGCATTTATGTATTTTCGATAAGGCAAAATAAACAATTTAAAAAGAAACCTTAAGCTAATTTTGCAAAATAAACAATTTGCGAACGCATTTGTGAACGCATTTGCACGGATGTCATCTTTTGGATGAAAAGTGCACTGCATTTGTGAACGCATCAATGTGAGAAGCAATACAACAACCAACATAAAAATGTTAAATGTTAATAACCATAAAATAATCTAATATAATCATATATGATTCTACCAGAATCATATATGATTCACATTTAATCATATATGATTCTATATGAATCATATATGATTCAATGTGAATCATATATGATTCAATGATTCATATAGAATCATATATGATTCAATGTGAATCATATATGATTCCAACAAAATACATCAGTACATCAGCAACAAAAACCTATACATTAGTACATCGCTAACCACTGATTTCAATACAAATCAAATTATCTCACTCACAAATCAATAAAATAAGCTGAATAAGCAATAAAATAAGCCGAATCGCATGTAATTTGCCTTGAAACCCTAAAAACATAAATAAGTTGAATCACATGTGATTTACCTAGACACCCTAAAAGCCTAAATAAGCAACAAAATAAGCTGAATCACATGTCATTTACCTTGAATAGCAGCTACATTTTATTCTTCATTTGGAAATTCAACAACTAACACAAATTCAACAAAATCACTCATATTAATTACCTGTTACAGAATCACATGTGATTTTGCTTCAGAATCACATGTGATTTTGCTTCAAAAAGTGTTAATGAGGATCTTAATTCAACTATGTTTAATTTTTTTTTTTTGTTATTTGACAAGTGATTCTGAATATATGTGATTCTGAATATATGATTCAATATGATTCACATGTAAACACACTTACCCTTAAAGCAATATCAAAAAAGGCTTGACGAGTATTAGGACGTCCTATAATTAAACTCCACAAAAGAGCCGAGACCTTGATTCTATCAGAATCATGTATGATTCTACCAAAATCATGAATGATTCTACCAGAATCATGTATTTTGTTAGTATCTAAACTGATGTACTGATGTATATGAATCATGTATGATTCTATCAGAATCATGTATGATTCTACCAGAATCGTGAATGATTCTACCAGAATCATATATGATTCATATACATCAGTACATCAACAACAAAATCCTAACAACTTTCACATTAATCAGTTAATTATGAGCATCTGCATATCCGTTTGAATTCATAAGCACGTGATAGCACAAACAATATAACCTAACAACTTAAATCATCAAAAAACTGAAGATCACTACTAACAGTCTAACACTAACAAATACGCATTATAAACATAAATATTTACACTATAACAGTTAAATGTTAAATGTTAATAACCATAAAATAATCTAATATAATCATATATGATTCTACCAGAATCATATATGATTCTGGTAGAATCATATATGATTATATATGAATCATATATGATTCAATGTGAATCATATATGATTCTAACAAAATACATCAGTATATCAGCAACAAATTCGTATACATCAGTACATCGCTAACCAGTGATTTCAATACAAAGCAATAAAATAAGCTGAATAAGCAATCAAATAAGCCGAATCGCATGTGATTTGTGAGATATTACCATATGTTTTAGCAGCCTGTGTTAATGAGCACAGATCATGTGAGACTCACCACGAGCCTCTCGCAAATCGACATCTTTCACCAGATCACCATTATCAGCTACGGAACAATCATCCACCAAACTATAATGCCTTAACCGATCACCAACCGGTTCCCTAACTGACGACACACCAGACATACCTTCACTACTCAACTCCAACAAAAATTACTCACTTTTTAAGCATCTAATTACCTATAACTACGATAATGACCACATAGTTTTGGTAATCTATGTGAAAAATAGATTGATAAAATTACCTGGAATTGACGAATCATTATAAAATCCAGTTAACTTCTCTTAATCAATAACTGGATTTGTAATGACTCATTATTATCAATAGAATTGATAAAATCCAGAGTTAACATATATGATTCCTAACTGACGACTAAATATCATCAACATAATCGCCCTTATCATAGACGCATTTCATCAAACACATGGTGTGCATCAACAATCATAAAAACAACAACCACAACAGCAATAATCACAATGCAACGACGGTGGCGGATTTGATGGTGATGAAGACGGATTTGACGGTTATATGTGGATCGACGATGATATTTACGGTTATATGATGGTGATGATGACGGATTTTGACTATGATGATGGTGAATCGGTGATGATGGTGGATCGGTGATGATGACGGATTGGTGATGATGACGGTGATGTTTTAGAGTGTTTATGTGTGCGTGATGATGGTGGATCGCGGTGATGATGGTGGAGCAGAGACTGAGTTAAGGAGTGTTTGTGTGTGTTTTTTTTTTTGGAAAAGAATGAAGATGCGTAGTTTTTTTTATATGTATATTTGACTTTTTTGCCCTTCAAGTGTAAATAGATGATTTGATCTCAGCCTTTGATCAAATTAGATTGGATGGTTGGGATGGGTCCAATGGTTCTATGGTCAATAATGGGTCTACAGGGATCTCAACTCATCTGAACATAGAGGTTACCATAAAACAACAAATAAGATGTAACTACATACTTACTAAATATATTTGCATCTACACATTTCTCTAGAACCCAGCCACGATACTGATCTGTCCAAGCCTCACTGGTCATCCCCTTGAATTATAAAGATAATGCACCATTTCACTTTGTCCAAATAAAGAAGCCAAATAGAGTGGCAACATCCTACCACTACGAGCTATATCCAGCAGGTCCCCGTTCTTATTCACCATGGCCATGGCGCTTTCGACATTTCCGGTTACTGCTGCTAGATCCTCTCTTGTCATTAGCATCACTAGATTCTTCACAAATCTTTCCACTAAATAAGTCGTTTTTGTGGAGACTGCAACATGAAGTGCAGTATCATGATTTTCACTTACGCTATATGGTACCACCTCAGGGTGATTGCCAATGATGATCTTAGCAGTTTCCCAGTCACCATTTATTGATGCATTATAGAGAGGAATGCAAATCATGATGTAGTCTTCTCTTCTCCCTTTAAATAAATTCCAAAACAAGTAATGGTCACTTAACTATTAACAATTATGGATATTTTTCGACACATGAACACTAACTAATTAGTTAAGATTAGAATTCCAGGCCTTGATCACTTTAAATAACTAATAAAATTATCCAAGTGAAATGAGAATATGAATATCTTTTACAGCTTTTCTAGGAAATATTAATATACTTGTGGTAGAATTTTCATACAAACAATGTTATATCCTTCCATGGTAAACCAGCGCAACAAGATCGATAGAAATATAGAAGTTTTACCGAGTAGATCTTCCCTAGGTTGGTTCTGCAACTGAACTCATCAAAATGCTCTGTTAAGCTTGTGCTTAATGAAGGGAAATTTGAATCTGGGACTGATTACTAGCTACACCTGCATACCATATTACCATCCCACCACACTATTAGTAATCAAAAAAGAAAACCATTGCTGTCCTTCAAACTACTGACCAACAGTAATGAGGAAAGTTCAGCTCACAATTTCTTTATAAATGTGTATGTATTTGATACGATCCTGCGTTATTATGTTTAGTATTATTATTATTATTAATTAGTTATTTTATTTAGTTTCCTTTTATTATATTTCTTGGTTATTTGCTGATTCCACAACTCTAGTGCATGTGCCAATGTCTTTTGAATCCAAATCCTTAAGTGTATTGTCAGTGTGTGGTAGGTTTTTCCCACCACATTCATCAACAACTTCTGAATATGTAACATGAGCACCTTCAAAACGATTGCCTTTCACCTCCTTTTCCACCTCCTTGCTACCGGTATAACTTTCCCCACTCTTTTCTTCATGTATAGTTTTGGTAACAATTGTAATATGTGGTTCTGCTATGTTACTCTCCTGGTTGGTGTGTTCACAAAGCTCTATCGTATTATCACCTCCTTCACAACTATCATCTCTCATGGTTTTTGATGGAATTTCTGTCATGTTATGATTATGGCTTCCCGTCCTCAGCTTCATCAATTCGTGTCTCTCAGCAAGTTTTTCTTTGATCTCCCATATATCCATCTCCATACTTTGCTGCAAAATTGCCATCCGCATTTCAGATCTCACTGTCTCATTAACATAGCCGGAATCAAAAGAAGATTCGACTTTTCTGAAGTGTTTTCTGGTAGTGAATAGTGATTCGGATGAACAGTATTTTCTGGATGTGAATAGTAATCCGGATGAATAGTGTTCTGATGAACAGTATTTTATTTTTTATTTTTTTTGAAAACCCTAGAATCGAACAGCTCTGATACCAATTGATACGAACCAATTCGATATAGAGATAAAAATAAGAAAATAAACAAGATAGATGGATTATGTTAATGGGATAACCCGACCCCCCGATGGTTTATATTAATGAGATAAACCGACCCCCCGATTGATTAACAAATCAATACTTAATATTCATTCAACATGATCAGAATTACAATCCTAATACCCTATTTATAATAGACTTAACCTAATGCCCTAACTTTCTCACCAAGAAATATAATAAAAGGAAACTAAATAAAATAACTAATTAATAATAATAATAATATAATAATGCTGGATCGTATCAGTATTATGCAAACTAGGAGTGAAAATTTTGGTCAACTATGCAGATCATATCGAATTAGTTTGGTGGTTTCAAGTTAATATACAATTCTTTGTGGTTTTAACCCGTACAAATTCAGATATTAAATAGGTCATATCAAACTCACATGATGGACACTCTCGCCATTTTACATAGTGGTCCCACAATGCTTTTAAGAGCCGCGCCTGATAGATAATCATCTCTCCAAATTTACACACACACACTTTACATATCTATCCCTCTCAGTCACCACCACAACCCGTGGCGGATCAGGAAGTTAGATTGTAGGGGGTAACAAATATTTGCGTTAACAAGGAATCACAAAAATAAAAATTTAAGAACAGTGAAAATTCTTTAACAAAGAAAAATAGTACATCAATAAAAAAAGCTAGGAGGAAGAAATTACAGCAAAAAACAACTGATTTTGGCCAAGAAAAAGTAACAGGTCCAAGCCAAAATTTGCATCAATGAACAATTTGTATCTAACAAAAACTACAGTTTAACATCAAATATCTAATTTATATTGCATTACTGCACATCAGATTCCCATGATGTCAGCACAAAGAATGGCACCTCGAAGCGTGTTCAGCTGGGAACCGTTTTGGTTGATGACAAAAACACCATTCCTCCAAAGACACAGTTCAAGGATTCAAAATGGACACACGTGGGCATGAAAATGTTAATCTTAACAAAGATAATGAGGGCTGCGGGTTTTGGTGCTAGAGATGATATAAGTACTTTCTTTCTGTTGCAAGTGATTCCACCGACTTTGAGCTTCTCTGCGTGATGCTCGAGACTACAAAGAGCCACAAAAAGATACCTGCATACCAGGTCTAGGCTGGAGCCGTGCAGTGGTATGTGTATCAAACTATCAACTATCAACTTTACTTTTTTCTTGACTTGTTACACGTATATTTGACCCATGGAAGACAGGTTTCTTGTATTTAGAACTCTTCAAAAGCTTACAAACCAGTCTAATCGTTTATAAACTAACACAAGTTGTAGTTACCCCATCTAATTTCATATTGCAACTAGAGTCATGATATCACATGAGTAGCATCAAGAAGATCAAAAACTTAGGACATGTTTCAGATATTAATGAAAACATACATATGTTTCTTTGCCAATGATTTTTTTTCTTCTTTCTGTGACGTGTTACTAATACCAGCGAGTAAAGATATCATTTTGTTTAGTAAATTTATTATCATACAATAGATTTTCAACAAGTTAAGCAACCATAGTTAAAGTCAATAACTTGTTAAAAGAATTAAGAGTACAATCCTGTAGTTTAGTTTATTAGCCAAAACGTTACCTAAGTAATCCTTCTTAAGATTGTCTATTCATAACATTGCAGACACTAAATCCATGATCAAGCATTTTCTATACCAAAAAAGAACTGAAATTAGTAGGTTCCCTACAGAGTTACATAACCAAACGACAAACATGGGTAATTATGGTTTACAACCTTTTGGCCGAATGACCGCATGGCCCATGCGCACTACCACAAAGACTCAGATAGCTAAAAAAACACAGGCTCAAAGTTTCTTTGCTCTATTAAGCTCAAATTCATTGAAATTTATATAAAACACAATTGACCAAACACAGTACTTTCCCGATCTTAACAATACCGTCACCTTTTAAGCATATATGCATACATAATTCATTAAAAAAAAAGTTCAAATAGTCACCTAATCCAAATTACAACTGATAAAACATTCTTTTCTCCCGTCAGTCCGACACTCGCAAAAAGAAGCACAAAAACAAAATTGTTTATCGTTCAACACTTCAACTATATTTGAGTTGAGACTGTCACTAAGACAGGGCGGCGGCAGCAGCAGCAGCAGCCTTGGCCTTCTTTTTTGGAGGTGGGTTTCCTCCAGACACCACCACATAAGCATAAAAGCATAGCATTGCACCACTGTAAAAAAGAATGGCAAAGTATTTTTAAAATTTAGGCTCAACCAATTCACCAGCAGTTGCAAAAAGAATAATAGGATAGTGCCGTACCTTATGACAATATTCAACCCCGTTGGTAATATTCTCTTTGTCTGCGTATGCACAAACAATTAGGGGGATTCATTGGTTAAAAGGCATAGTGTACGTGCCGGTATAAAAACAATTAGAGAGTGGAGCATTACCAATGAGTAGGTCTGCATGTTCTTCCAAAGGAGGGCAGCAGCGATTCCTGCAAACGGAAAAACAGAAAATGTAAAACCACGAAAGGTTGCAAAAACATTTGTTCATGAACGGTCTCATTCCTGTGCTTATACTCAAATTAAGGATTTAGTCTAAAAGTTTCAATGCCCACAATTTGAGTTCAAAAACTTTTTCAATTGCGCAATCAAGTACTAATCGTGAAACAAGCTAAACTGATATGTGAATGGCACATGAGGGGTTTATGATCAATTTACCAACAAAAGAGAAGGTAATATAGTCTTTTACGGCCCTTTCTTCAATAAGACAAATGATCTATTAAGAAATAAAGTTCATCAGGTAGAAATCGTTACTTTAACAGCATAGAGATTCATCCGGGAAAAGGAAAAACTAATAAAAAAATTAGGTATATACAGTAGTCCTTCAATGAGCATTATTCCTAATTAACTAATTTTGCCACTCTAAGTAGTGGTATGTCACGAATTCTCTTAATTTGACGGAAATTATTAAAAGACGGCATACTTGATAATTTGTGTCACTCGATTATAATTTTGAACCAAGACCACTCGTAACTTTTGCAAAAAAAGATAATGTAAAGAAGTTTTAAGATTGATCATAAATGTGATATAGTATAGATCCTGCTGATATATTGAATACCTGCTTGTCCAAGTATGAACAGTAAGCTAGAATGTCCTTGTCCCCAGACCTTTAAGCTGATAAGACTTAAGGCCAGCAAACCACCTCCATAAAGTCCACCGGACATCAAAGTAGCAGTGTTCCTTGTGAACAAAAAACCAACAAGTCCTCCAAGAAAAACAATCCCGCCTGAAAAGAAAAAATAAACACATACGTAAGAATATAGATGTTCTGGAGTTCATTACAAACACACTCTGTAACCGTCATTATGATTATTCTCATGGTACTTTGATATATATCTTCTCATTCGCATGTTAAATATTCTGAAAGTGGATATACTGATTTATCACTGATCTGTAACAATTATCTAAATTTTATCAATGCCATATGGAGCTTACCATAGGGTATTCCAAAACAAAAATCGTGAATCTTTGCTGCTTTTACTGGTACGGTGACAGCATTTTCTACTGGTTCACTAATCTTGTCTTCATTGACATTATCTTCTATATTTGAGAGTGGTTTGTCTAGTATATTGTTATCTGACTTTGATGATTTTGCTGTAAACTTTAGAGCTGGCCTGCTACCTGAACTGGATACTTTTATGGCATGTCGATCATTAACAATTCGTAACTGCAAAGTAACAATTGCAATGTGACCACTTATTACTGTCCCCAAGTAATTGCTAGATACTTCTTTAATTGATACTAAAAATTAAAAACAGTCACAAGGGTTGTGAGGAGAAAAAAGTTGTGTTTTAAGCTCAAATATGAATCAAGCATTATTACATCATACATTTCTTCTTCCCATTTACATTTATTTTATGGATAAGTTTTCATTTCGGGCAACCATAAAGAATAAGACATGGAGATGACCGAGTTCCAATGGATTAATTTGTGCCTTCGAAATTGATTTGCACCTGATATGCTTTTAGAAGAAATTTCAACAACTATTAAATTATCTAGCAGATATCATTACAATATAAACAATATCCAATTTTATACTCGACTTAAATTTAATATGGATTGAATCCAGTTTCCAACAATCTTGTAATAAATCGATACTTACCCACAAGGTTTTAATCATAGGACGGCTTAGATATAGGCTATAGCTTATATTATAAGCCGGAAGCTAGAGTTTATATTTTCATAGAAATGTTTGTCGAATTAGATGGAGTTGAAGCTTATTGTTGTAAAATGACATCAAAATATCCTAAATCAAATTCACATATAGTTCAAGCTTTTACCTGTTCATCCATTATATTTTCAGGGGTATTTTAGTAATTTGACTAACTATAAGCTCTACTCATTTCTAAAAGCACATTTCAATTAGCTAGAGCTTATAGCTTATAAAAGCTTCCACATTTTTGTGTGACAAATAAAGCTTATTTTGAAAAGTCAAGCTCGTATAAGCTCCAATAAGCTAGTTGCCAATTACACCTGACAGGATCAAGATAGTATTGGGTAACTTAGACTAAAATCCTTAAAGTAAAACCCTTAAATGATCTCTAATCATACAGTGTAAATAAAATAGGAATAACAATAAATAAAGTCAAACAACTTATATAAAAAAAATGATCTGCACACACAAACAAAAACACCAGTTTGAAGTTGGATTACAAATACCTGAGAAGGAAGAAGATGTGGGTGTGAATGTGTGAGATTAAATCTGTTTTGAATTGTTGAAAAGCATGATATTTGAGATGCTGCTGCTGATGACATTTTGTTTTCTTATTTGTTGAAATCTTGGAACATACGATGATGTTTGAAACCAAGATTTGGGTTTTTAGTTTTCTGTTCAACGAGGGTTTGTTTTGACTTTGTCAAATGCAGTGGTTGACTGACTGGGTTAGTTAAGAGTAGTTATTGCAAGAGAAAACCTTTTTAACTTTATTTTGGGTTGACATGATTAGTCCTTGTTACGATACAATAATGCCAAAGCTTCTCATGTTACGCGACTTACGATTGTTGCACGCTGGGAGTCCAAAATCAAAACATTGTTAACTGCTTGTTAGAGCAATAGGTGTCATAACCTGAGTTATAAAATAATATCCCGTCACGTCAACATCACATCAGCTTTAATATTTCAACATTAACATAAAAAAAACCTTATATCATAACACCTCAAAACTAATACTTCATTTAATAAACAAGATAACATTAAAACTTAAACATTACAAAACGAAAAAAAGAAAATACGAATTAGAAAAAATACAACATAAACGAAAGTACAACATAAAGGAAATTACGAAATACAAATAAATCTACTCTTTTAATTGCAAATTATATTTTTTGATGATTATTTTATCCTTTTGCATGTCGATCCAATACGCAGTGTTTGCATCCATTTTGCAAGTGTCAATACCGAGAAATTTCATCTCTTCCAACCTCATAATCGTACGATCTTTTTCTTTAGCCGGCTCGTACGCCTCTTGGGTCGATTCCCGTTTGATACGAATCTTTGATGTCATAAACTCCCCGAATTAGCTTGCCGAGCTCGTTCCCCCGGTATTCGTCGTGGTCTCAGACTTGGCTTTCTTCATAGCACGTTTTTTGCCATTGAACATGGTTTTGCATCATGACCGAATAGCGCCTCGTTTTTCTGCTTGGGACATCGCCGGTTAAATCAACCGGTTTCGGCGCGTCCCATTTTTTATGGCTTCGCAAAACTTCCCACGTATCCTCGTGAGGAAACGCCGCTCCTCTATGCTCGTCACGGTGCATTTGTCTAGCCCGTCTCATGTTATCAAACTCATTTTCTCCACTTTTTTCCAAACGTTTTGCACATTTGTAGATTGAGTTGAACTTTTAGCAATTATGGTTCAACGTATGTCATTTGCTTGTCAACATATCCTTGTTGCGTGGATGAAAATTGTTTTTGTTGAACTTGTTAACTCGATAACAAAACGTGTTGCCCGGTTGTGAACGCTCGACTTTTTCATCCTTGGTAACGGCAATGTAACACGATGCAAGCAGTTTTTCCTTATTTGGTTGCCAACGTAATGTAGTATCACTCATGTCGGGATTGCCTTTCATTTACCACGACTTGTGGGCTTTCGGGGAGACGTAGGTGCTTTGGATACTTCATTTGTTTCAATTTGTGTACGTGAGGATTGGATGGCGGTTGTGATTGTTGATCGAATTGTAGATTTTGAAAATTGGTGTTTAGCCTTTGGTGGCTTCGTTGCCACATTAGAAATTGTTGATGTTGTAGGAAAAGTTCCTCGGAAGTCAAGCCGAGTAGGTTAGGCAAAGGGATATAGGTTGAAGAAGACCCCGCGTTCGGGTTATTAAACCCGAGGAGGTTTAAGAAACTCTCGTTATTGTTAGAAAATTCCGACATCTTTTTGAGAAAATGGAAGTACATGTATATGAGTTTGAGTTGTGGAAGTGTGAAAAAAAAAGTTGTGTATTAAGTGGGTATTTAGAGTGGTTTATTAAAGGTTTTGATTTTTGATTATTTATTTATTTTTTCATTTTTTTTTTAGATCTACCCATCGCATAACGTCCAGGGGCAAAGTGTATTTTTTTGAAATTCAAACCTAGTTATAGCCGTTATAAGGGGCGGAAGTGTATATTTTTTATTTAAATCGTGCCCGTTACTCACGTTGCCATGGCAACGCTTGGCTCAACACCGAGCATAACGCCCATCAATCGGTATCATAACATGGCCTCAAAATTGTCCACCTCACCATAACGCCGGGCATGGCGTTATGGTACCTATTGCTCTTAAGTGTTGGGCAATTTGTCTTTTCACATTTATGCTTCTAAACACCATTTAATGAACCAAACTCATTGTTATCTAGCTTGTATTGCACACTGACAATTTTATCTTTTCACGTTTATCACAACACACATGACACATCTACAAAGTTATCGAAATACCCTCTTCTTTAACTCCCAACCTAATGCTCATGTACCCTCTTCTTTAACTTGCCACCGCACAACTTTGACACCAACATCGCTCATCTTGATGAACAACCCAACACATGCACCGTCACCCTAGCGTCACCACCGCCACAACTAAAACAAAATTGGAGTATTTATGGAGTAATTTTCCGCATACACATTACTTCTTTAATTTTCACACACCACGCCTAAGTGTAACTACAAAATGAGACAATCAAGGGTTTGATATGACCAGTGACAAATAAACCAAAATAAACCTAAAATGGAGAACTTTAAAACACACTAATTTTGTCTAAATTAACCCATGTTTGGATCTACTTTAAGCAACCATGGAACTACAAATCAAATGAAACTCAGTTAAAAAAAAACTCCATTTTCACGTAACAAGCCAATTAGCGTATGAGATATTTGTCACACTTGTATCTATGTTTTTCTGATTAAATCTTACCAAAACTCAATATCGATAATTTTAAATTTAGCAAATGTTTTATAAAGGTATCATACTTGTCACCATTTATTTTTCTGGGTATTGAACAAAATTTTGTTCTTTGTAGGGGTATTTTCTTTCAAATTCGTCCTTTTTAAGGTATTTTGTGATATTTTTGCCCTTTGGAAAAAAAATTCCTATTAGTTGAGACGAGCAAAAATGTCACAAAATAATTTAAAAATGCCGAATTTGAAAGAAAAATACCCATATAATCAACAAAAATTGTTCGCTGCAAAAATAAATGGTGGCAAATATGTTACCTTTTTAAAACATTTCCCCTTTTAATTTTGGATAATTTATATTCTTGCTAGAATACATGGTGATCTTTTGACTGGAGATATGATGATGGTGAGTGGTAAGAGTAGTAAGTAATGAAAATGCAAAACCCTCACATGTCTTGCATATGTCATTACTTAACAAGCGTTATGATTTTAGACTCTAAGCGTTAATCGTAAAGTTGGGGATATCTAACATTAGCATAACTTCCTCCTAACGTGGACTAAACGTGTGAAGTTGGCTTTTGTCGCATGGACTAAAGTTGTAGTCAATAAAATTATAGACTACTACTCTTTAACGCTATGTTCTCCAGCTGTCTATTAAACGAAAAGAAGCGAAAAAGAAAGAAAAAGAAACAAGTTCCGTTTTATTCTCCTCAGATCTGAGCGAAAAAAATTGTTAACAAAAAACATATAGACTTCCTTTCCTCATCACTTCCTTTCTCCCTACTTTCCTTCTTAAAAAACTCAAGATTTTTTTTTTTTTTTTTTTTTTTTTTTTTTTTTTTTTTTTTCAAGAAAGCAGCGCAAGTGCAAGAAATGCAAGCTCCTAAAAAAAATAAAATAAAAAATCTTTTGAAGCGAAAAATGCAAAACCAAACACCCCTGAACACTTTTGAAAACCATCTCCAATAAAAACCCAAACAGTGCCGCAGCCTGAGGAGTGAAAGTCATCGTCTTCCCCAAATCACAAAAACACCCACGTAATTAATTTATCAATGGTATTATAATTATAAATGTATTCAAAAACCACATCCTTAACCAAGTTTTTTAATGTTGCTTTCCGACCAACTTTCATTTCTTCCTTCAAACAACAACTACAGGTTCTATGCTTTTATTATTCTTAATCACATTATTTTCTCTCATTTTGCATAATTACCTTTTTTTTTTTTTTAAATAATTACCTCTATTAACATGTTTTTTTTGGGTGTTTTATTGATGAGTTCAGAATGATCAGAGTGGAAGGGTCACTTGGAACTTAATAAAAAGTTGTTATTTTTCATCTTTAGGTAATTTCAGGCTTACCCTTTTATTATTGGACTAGAACGGTACCCGCACAATGCGGCGGCGGCGGCGGGTACCGTGTGATTATATTTTGCGTTATTCGGTTACATGTTTAGTTGTCTTCATGTTTTATAAGTAGAGATATTAGAGATGGTTAAGCCAAAAAATTTTAAACTTCCTAACCAACCTGCCTCCTAACAAATTAATTTTGAAATATTTCCATAATAAGCAAGAAAAAAGTCTGAATTTTAAGCCTTTCTAATTATAGAATAGTCCCAAATGCATTATAATGTAGTATAGATAAGTATATATGATTAATTACATGTTTTGTATATGCACATATTCAATGACTTTATGCTTTCGTTGTTTGGTTTCGGATTAGTCGAAACTACTTACATTAGCATTTTACTTATATAACCAGATTAAAAACAAAGGGACTGAAATTGCATATTCGGGTTGATTATGTATATATATTGAGTTTGCGTCATACAGTTACATAGAGTAGATCAAGTTTGTGCTTGCCTTGAGGCTTCTACCCTGACGTTGAGATACCCATACAGCCTTAGATTTATACTATAGTTCTCATAGTCACAACAATGTCCAACATAAGATGCAATTAAGAGTTAAAAATGGCCTTTATCTTAGCTTGCTTATCTATAAACATTGTAGTCTAAGCAATTTTTTCATTTGGTCTCGTCTTACACTCTTACTACTTGACCTATTATTTCTATTTCATGGGTAGGAGGGTAGGGGTTTTTTTTATCCCCTGATGACTGTTGATTTTAAATCGGAGGTCTGCTATTGCATGAGCTGTCATAGCTCGGTGTGTAAATTTATCTTATCATGGTCTATGTTTTTTGCAGTTGAAGTCTCTGATATTGAAGATGATAAGCTTCACGATGATGCTAAAGTTGCAGAAAAGCATACAGCTCTTCATTCGGCCTTGTCACAGCTTGCAAGTGACTTTGATGGGGAGAATATGATGTTCTTGCAGCGATTTTTTCGCGCAAGAGTGAAACCCGTAGTGTCCACAGGCTCATTGAAGCTTGATCTTGCTCTTGGAATCGGAGGGTTACCAAAGGTGACTAGTACCATCTTATATGCATAATATGTTGGTATGCTTGCTGTCTTGTCATTTAAGGTCTACACTTCCCGAATAAGTCTCTTGTTTACTACATATATAGTATTGTACTAGCGACCCATTTAATTATTGAATGGGTCGATCGTGTTATGGTTTTCTCTAACGGTCAAAGGGTATAATCAGTAAAAGGTTTGTTTAAGGAAACGAGTCACTAGGTCAAAATTTATACAAGGTATAATTATTAATATTGAACCCAATTCATTCTACGTCACTATTAACCTCCCATTGTCGATGCTTCTATATTCAGATTTGTTGTAGCTTATGCATGTATGCATATTTGAGTATTTGACACACTAAATATTATATTGAAGTTAAAAAATCTGGACAAGAAGGTTTTTGGGTAAACCCAACCCACCTATTTCGTCTGATAACGTCATAACACTACCCTTAATGACCTGTTACCCAGCCCGTCCATTTTGCCAATTCTAAATTGTGCCATCCAATCATACAATAGGAATGTAAGAGTTGGTGCTTTATCAGTACTAATGGTAGAATAGCAAGTTGTTAGGGAACACAATTATATTTTCTGAGTTTCTGTTTGTATTATGATCAAAATCGTGTCCGTGATTGTGTTACTGTATTACATGCATACAATGGTGTTTTCGTATAAAAACACATAATAGCTAATCATTGTGAACTCTAGATAACACCTAAGTGCATTCCAGGGAAGAATTGTGGAGATTTATGGGCAGGAGGGATCAGGCAAGACAACACTTGCTTTGAATGTAATCAGGGAAGCTCAAAAGCGTGGAGGTGCGCTACAATACTCTCTAATTCGACAAATAATAATTTTTTCAGCTTCTTTTTTAAGAATTAAAGATGAAACTTATTGCATTCTGATTTATATGATGTTTCACATATCGCATTTCTGGCAATTTCCCTTCATGTTTGCACTTTCTTAGGTAGTTATTAGAATTCTTCCGATTTTGGATTACATTAATTGTCAACTGTACATGGTTTTTTTTGGTAGGTTATTGTGCATACCTGGATGTGGAGAACGCACTTGACCCGCTTCTGCTTGGAGCCGTCGGTGTAGATACCACAAATCTTCTCATCTCACAGCCAAATTCTGCTGAAAATTTGCTGAGTATTGTTGATACTCTCACAAAAAGTGGAGCAGTTGATGTCATTGTTGTTGACAGTGTGAGTAATTCTTTTCTTTGGTTAGATCCTTAGTACACTGTATTACAACTTCAAGAATTGTTGATAATCTAGTCATTGGATTCCTCTTCTTGTAGAAAATCATGTAGATGCATGCCTTAATCCTTTCTTATTCAGTATGTTCTTTGAGATAATTCTAGTTTAATCTAATTCTGATCTACGATTAGCAGTGGCTTGATGTTCAGTATGTTCTTTGAAATTAAGTCCTGTAAAGTAAAATTTGTACTAAAATTATGTTTTTCTCATAAACATTTTTGCTAGTAGTCCGCTAGTCTGAATAGTCACCTTGCAAACAATGAAATGTTCCAGTTATATCTCAACTAAACAAAATGATGATAGTTATCAAGTTTTAAATACTTTTGTAAGTTGTTCACTAATGCTCTCTTGGTTATCGACTATACTTCTTTTCTGGATGATGCTCACTTTCTTTTTCTGTAGGTTGCTGCACTCATACCCCAACGTGAAATCATGGGTCTGATTACTGACAATATCGTTCAGACACAATCACAAATAATGACGCAAGCACTACGCAAGATTCATTTTTCATTATGTCGTTCAGAGACTCTTATTATATTTATAAATCAGGTTAGAATATATTAATGAAAGCAATTTAAACAGTTATATATATTGTGGCCAACAACTCACAGAATTTTCCCAGGTGAGATCAAATGTGAGACCACGTCAAGAGGGACTTAGAGATGTAAATGAGGTGACTTGTGGCGGAAATGCCTTGCCATTTTATTCTGCTGTACGGATGAGAATTGCTAGAAAAGGATTGATCAAGACTCAGGAAAAGGTAAGAAATTTAGGTCCCTACTTTTGCAATCTTGTTAGCTTTTTGTTATTTGTTTTGGAAAGGTAAATTATTGAAACTTGAACCCACAACCTCTTGGTTGATGAGTCACTCACATACCACTAGGCCAAAGGCCCTTTGGTATTGCCGTATTGGTGTAAATATTGATACAAGTATTTGGGCCATAGGACCTCCTTACATGGATAATCTCCCAGAAGCCAGCTTACTGTCAAATAGAGAGTAATAACAAAAACCTTCAAAGAAAAGCTGAAAATATCATAAACCAGTAGTCCGCGTATCACGCCATGTAGACACTCCTAAGATCTGCAGACTACTTAACCATATTAAATTATACTTGTTTTGGCCATTACTCAACCCACCTCACTCGCCAATTTTGCCACTCCTAGTGTGCACTATTTAAAATTAAGATCAACAGATATTCACGGCAACAAAACCTTGCTTGAATGATGTAGTGAATAATAGAAGGGGAAATGTAGTGGATGTGGTCAATTTATCGAGTTTCTTGTTAGTTTAGTATCGTTCTGCTTTAGAGTTGTTAAATTGCAGTGTTCTTATACCATCTGTTTGCAGGTTACTGGTCTAGGTATATGTGTAGAGGTGATGAAGAATAAACTAGCACCAGCTATGAAAAAGGCGGAACTGGAGATTGAGTTTGGAAGAGGCATATCTCGTGCATCAGAGGTCCTGGAATTGGCATGTGAGCACGGGGTTGTTCTGAAAGAAGGGAGCGATTACTTCATAGAGGGAGAAGTTGTCAACAGTAAGGTACAGGCGGAAACTTATTTGATTCAAAACGAAAGAATATATGATCAGTTGGTCAAAACTCTAAGAAAACAATTGTTTCGTATTGATGAGGATACTTAATCATGTGGCTAACTGCCTTTCGAAAAAAAAAAAAATAATAATAAAAAATAAAAAATCATGTGGCTAACTGTTTGGACTCCAAATACTCTCAGAAACTCTGGCAACTGCAGAAGCGCAGAAAATTTATTATTTCATTTTTTGTGGCAGTTTAGTGATTGTAGGTGATCCTAGTAAAATACATCTGTTGTACTATAGTAGGATGTAACTGATAGTTCTTTTTTCAAGTTTTTTTTTCTACAAAAATTACTTTTTGCTGCCTAGCGCTGCCTAACCATCACTGGATGAATGTTAGATACATTATGGTGTCAAACAGGGTTTAATTTTTTGCAAAATGTGTAGTAGTTGATGCTTGTGAATGGGTGTTGCACTTAATATTACAAAAAAGCCCCCAGTTCTCTGAAGAGCAGTAATCTTACGGGTTGTAATCGTCACCTAATATACTATATACTATATAACATTATAAGAGGAATTATGAAAACTAATTGACATGAAACTTGAACAGAAAGTTAAAATGTAGCCTAGTCATTGTGCAATTTCTTGGGTACTCCTGGAACTTTTGCTAGACACTGGAAGTCGTGATAGATAGCTTCTCTTGTAAGACACATTGTCATCCTTGTTTGAATCTCCAGTATGATAATCACCGCCACTTGAGCATCATCATCATCATCATCATCATCCTGGCTTTGATATCCCCGACTACGAAGGTTATATGACATGACTGGTTCTTCTAGAGGCCACCAGGTCTACAATTGCTATGTATGTATGCCTGTTGTTTTCTGTCATTATATATTTTTACAATTACCATCATGGTTCTAAGGATGTCATTTATCATTTTTACTGTTTCAAGACTTCAAGTTCAAGCGTTCATGCCTGAAGTTATTCTATTAATTAGAAGGTTTCTAACTTCATAGGCTAACACATCACCAAACCAAAATCTAGCTAATAACCAATGCTAATTAAAAAAATATCAGATCAAAGATGAAGTGCAAATTCCTATTGGTGCACTCCAAATGCTAAAAAGGAAAGTTCAAATCTAAAAGTTTCATGTTAAAAAGAGTCTAATGACAACTACTACTCAACCTCAAAGAGTCAAAAGTTAAATCCTAGTTGGACAGCCAATGTGGTCCATCCTTATCTGCTTCAAATCTATTCCTTGTGTTCTGTTATATTTTAGCCTTATCCTCAAACACAAAATATCTATGGACATCAAACCATAATCCATGCTACAAAACTGAAAGCTGGTCTCAACTCAACCTACACAAGAAAGATGTCTGCCACATCACCTCTACAAACACTTTCATTATCAAACAAACCATTTGTCAATGGTCACAAGTTGTCTGCACCAACTAGTGTCCAGTCTCTAAACATGAACCCAAAAAGAGGATCTTTAACTGTGGTTGCAGCTGTTGGTGATGTGTCCTCAGAAGGCACAACTTACTTGATTGCTGGTGCAGCCGCTATTGCGCTCCTAGGGACTGCCTTTCCGATACTTTTTTCGCGCAAAGACACGTAAGTTTTTAACAATCTACTAATGTGTCATGTGGTGTATATATAGTGGTTAATGATTAAATGTATCTGTTTGTGGCAGGTGCCCAGAGTGTGATGGTGCAGGGTTTGTGAGGAAATCAGGTGCAACACTGAGGGCAAATGCAGCTAGGAAGGACGAGGCACAGATTGTTTGTGCTAATTGTAATGGTTTAGGCAAACTTAACCAAGTTGATAAGTAATACTGTTGTACATTGTCTTTGCTTCTTTGGAGTTATGGTTTTTGTAATGTATCTAATGAAACAACTTGGTATGTATAAGCGTTTAACGTGAGCTACTATTGAAGTGACTACGTCAATGATTAATTTTAATTGTCCTTACTTGATTAGGCAAATGGCAAATAGTTTTACTTGGTCACACAATTTATGTTACTTTGTCCGTATACCAAATGTAATCACCTTGGCCAAACTAACCATTATAGACATGTATCTTGTTGCAATGTTAGTATACAAGTGTGTTAAGGAGAGTATTCTGTGTGTATAAAGGGGTGCTATGAATAGATTGATGATCAAAATTAATATCCAGTTGTAATGTATATCAGATGTATCGCAAGAAGGCTACCGTCAGCCTAAAGTAACAACATAATGTGCTTTGAGAGGTGATATCAAAAAGGATAACGACACGGTCAATTTGTCTTCTAGAGGGCTATTCTTCATCACTACACAGGTTCCATATATTTTTTTTGAAATGTAAACTTTTTTTTTGAAAGGCACAGGTTCCATATATAACTTCCGTCATATTTTTATTTTGATTACTTTGGTGAAGGAGATTCAAAAATTAACAGTAAACGAGTATAAGCCGAAGAAGATGTTGACTTAATATACCCTTCGAAATGCAAAAATGATAACACACCATTGTTTTGCACATAACTTGAAATTATATTGCAGGCATCACTCGGTTTCAGTCATTTAGAAATCCATAAAATTAGTTTAGAAAGTGTGGGATAAGTTGGTTCCTAGCCTGGGACGGACCTACATTGGTGTCGGGTGTTGCACGGGCTACACCCGCTAAATTTTTTTTGCTACTTTCGGTTTTTTGGTATAACTTTAGTTAGCCCAACAATTATTTTGTGCAACACCCTGTCGAAAATCATGAGTTTGTCGACCAAACGCAGTAAAAAACACGTAGTTATTTTGTAGTGTTCGCAATTTGGTAAAAGATCAAACTTTGAACAAGATTCCTTTTAAAGAAGGGCAGCTCCCGAGTAAGTATTTACGTATATGATTTCTACTCAGCTATATCACAAAGATTACGTACGAAATCTTTAATGAACCAAATACGACACCGCTAAAGAGTTGCTTTATCCTTTTAAAATGTTGCTTTATGGCTAATGTAGTGCTACTTTAGGCAATGTTGCCTTAGGTCTAAACCGGCACTTTTGTCTAAATATGCAACACTTTTTGTAAGTTTTGCCCTTGTTTAGCAAATACAACATAATTTAAACACGGGCATCTAACTAGAAAACACATAACACTTTAAACTAGGTGCGGTAATTTTTTTTTTGAAATGCAACATTTATTGAAGGAACCAAACAAAGAATAAAATACAAAAGAAAAGGCATCCTACCTTCTTAACAAGAAAATTAAAAAGGATAGGACCCAAGAAAAAAATTGCACGACAAAGTGCACACAACGAAACAAAAAAAATGAAAAAAAACAAGGGACTTATGACTAGAGTAGACACAAACAAGACACCTTCCCACATTTCCATGGACCACTAGCTACTATGAATAATCAATGGCCAGGAAGGACATAAAGTGGGGCTAAACAAAAGTGACACAATAGATATCATGTATGCAGCAGACACACTAACAAATACTTGCAGCAGCTACTACCTACTGTCATGAAGCATCCAAACACACTAAAAGCCTTAAGCTGCAGACTCAACTTGCAAATCTTAGGATTTGTCCACTGTAGCACCAATGTATACTGGACTTGCAGACACAACAGATAGAACCATTTGTTGCCGAACCACACTTTGTTGCCGAACCAAACAGTAGAAGATGAAGCTTTATTGCCAAACACTCCTTGTTGCAGACCAGACAGCGAAACTGAGATTTTATAGCCAAACGCACCATGACAGCAAGACACGAAATTGCAGACACTTGCAGAACCAGGTGCGAAATTGCAGATACTTGCAAAACCAGGCGATTTGCAGACCAATCAAACAGTCACAATTATTCTTTCTGACGACACTTATAGCATCCACTGAGCTGAGAAAAACAAGGAACTAAGAACAAACACTCATTGTAGCTGACACTTTATGGGATCAAACAACCATTGTTGCCAATCAATATCTTTAGATTTCTTGGATCTTCGCACTATCCACTCGAAGCTTTTTAGTTGAATATCTTGTACAATTTTATTAGTACTTGAAACTTTTTTACCAAACACACGATCATTTCTTTCTTTCCAAATGAGATACCCGGAAGTCCAAATAACCGCTTGCCAAATGCTAGAGAAAATATTGGGGACGTTAACGTTTCCCAATGATGAGAAAAACTCATGAATAGAGAAAGCATTAACGAGCCCCATCTTCCACCAACTAAAGATCTTTTCCCACACGCTCATAGCAAGATCACAAGTGACCAAGCTATGTGCACATGATTCCACAATGTTATTACAACATGGACAAAGAGCCGAATCTAAGTCAATGCCTCTTCTATCGAGTTCCACACGTACCGGAAGTCTACCTTTGAGAGCCCTCCATACGAAAATATTGACTTTTTTAGGCACCAACTTGTTCCAAATCGTTTCTTGACCGCCACTCTCCACGTGAAGTATCTTTTCCTCTACCAATCTCGTTAACTCTTTGACCTTGAACACGCCGTCTTCAACTTGCGCCCATCTCCACCTATCCCTACAATTATTAGAAACAATAACATTTTGCAATATTCCCGTTAGATCATCAAACTCCTTACACACCCTTCCCCTAATGTTCCTAACCCAATCCCATTCCCAACACCAAACACCATTTACCCACGACCCCTTATCCAACACACTGCCCTCTTTTCTCCTATCTAAATGATAAAGCCTAGGGAATACGTCGCAAAGTCTCCGATTATCCACCCACATATCTACCCAAAACCTAATATCTCTGCCATCCCCTAACACCCCTACAAACGAAGAAGAAAACTCTAGCCCCAACCCGTCCACCTCCTCTCCCACCTTTGCAATACTATGCCAAACACCCCTCCATTCGCCCCCCTCCTATTAATCTGTTACCCCCTAACCCTCCACAAACACCATGGATACTTTTGACAACCCCAACCCATAACCCCCATCCTCCTTCCTAAATCTCCACCACCACTTTCCTAGTAAAGCCAAGTTTTTCGCTCTTAGAGACCCGATGTTTAACCCCCCCCCCCCCCCCCCCCCCCATCCCATGTGAGGCAATAACCGACTCCCATTTAACCCATGCAAGTTTTTTACCCTCACCCACCCCACCCCAAAAGAAATTTTTTCGGATTCTCTCGAGAATTTTTATGACACTCAAAGGCACACGGAACATCGAAAAGTAATACAATGGCAAGCTACCGAGAACCGATTTAACCAATGTTAGACGACCCCCGAAGGACATTGTTTTAGCTTTCCAATCAGCCAACCGCTTTTTGAATTTTTCCACCACCGGATTCCACGCATTAGTACGTCTCATATTTTCCCCAATCGGCAACCCCAAATACGTAAAAGGAAATTCCCCGACACCGCACCCCATCCATTCCGCCAACTCCATCTCGTTAACTCCAATACCGTAAAGCTTACTTTTATTGTAATTCACCCGTAACCCGGAAACTTCTTCAAAACACTTAAGGATACACATAAGAGATTTAGCATTATCCTTATTCCATTCGCCAAAAAATATGGTATCATCCGCATATTGAAGATGTGACACTATGACATTATTCGTCCCAACTTTGACCCCTCTAAAGATACCGTTTAACACCGCCTCATTTACAATTGCATTTAACCCCTCCGCCGCCAAAATGAATACGAACGGTGATAAAGGGTCGCCTTGTCTAACACCCCTCTCCAAAACGAACTCCTCCGAAGGTGATCCGTTAACAAGTATAGACATTGACGAGGATCTGAGACAAACATCCACCCATTTACACCACTTCTCCCCAAACCCCATTCTCTTCATAATATTTAGCAAAAATCACGAGTTAATACTATCGTACGCCTTTTCAATAGGTGCGGTAATTTTTGACCCAATACGAAACCCGATCTAAAATCACACAAAATTAACATGTTATGATTGAGTCTAAATAGGTTTTGGGTCGGGTTTACTCATTTAACCCGTTTATTAAACAAGTCAGGTTCGGATTGGAAATAAGTTAAACAGGTCGACTGTCGACCCGTTTAAGATTGTTTTTCATAAATTAAAAACTATATATATTTTATTATACGGGTTAAATGGTTTAAACGGGTCGACCTACAAACCCGTTTAACATGTTTAACCCTTGTAATGTGCCAACTTGTTTAAATAAACGGGTTAAATGGGTCAACTCGAAACCCGTTTAATCTATTTAACTCATGTAACCTATTTAACCCGCCAAACCATATATATATACACGGGTTAAATAGGTAGTGTTCGGGTTATGTGTAAACACATTAGGATTGACATGGCTGACCTGATTATTTAAACGGGTCGGGTTCGAGTTGAGATTTTCTGAATTTTTTGACCCGCCAACCTCTCAACCCGAATTGACACTCTTAAGTTTAAACAAAGCTTTGCATTTAAAGTCCAACCAATGCAACACTTACTAACAGTGTTGCAATGGTATGTAAATATTGCAACAAAAAAAAAACAAGTGTCGCGTAGAGCGTTAACTGCAACACTTATTTTCATAGTGTTGCATGATAGCCAGTTTTGTTGCAAATGAAACACGTCTTATAATTTATAACTGTTGCTTCAAAGTGTTGCATTAGGTTCGTTTTTCAGTTTTGGATACCGTCTTTTTTGCTGTAAAAATAAACTTATTTAGGAAAATTATATTTAATTCTTTTATATACATGCTGTTTCGTTTGCTTTTACAAAAATTTGTACGTTCGTAATTTCGTATCTGAAGCAATTGATTGTTTGTACAGTTTCAGTAGCTTAAACACGACCATCGGCCTCGTATACAATGGCCCGATTTCGCAACCACGATTTATCATCCATGTAGTTGTTAATATTGTTAAAAAAGGAATACTTTATCTTTATTGGTGGCATTAATATCTGAAACTTAGGGCAACTCTTACCTACATTATAATGTAGGTATACATTTCATTTGAAAAAAATATTAAAAATATACCGTTCAGTCCCTGCAGTAAAGCCCCTGATACAATTCAGTCCCTGTCCTTACCCTTTTTTTCAAAGGAAATGTAGGTAACTACCTACATTATAATGTAGGTAAGATTTCCCCCTGAAACTTATGACTTTTTAATCCGTGTATAGCTTAAAATGAATTAGAAAAACTACAGAGCATATATCATTGAAAAGCCATTATATATAACCCTAAATAAAGTAAAAAGCTTTTGCCAATCATAAACCTTACAACCAATTTTATCACCGTCGCTTCAGCGTCACATCAATTTTTTTTTAATCTTACTTCTATTTCTATTTTCACTTTCATTACTTTTAAGCACTAAAATTTAAATTTCATTAATAATTAAAAAATATTACGTTAATAATTCAAATAAAAAAATATTACAATAAAAATAAAAAACTTAAACTAATAGTCTAAATTATATTTCTCCTTTATTTGTTGCTTCATCTTCAGCACTGTTTCTCATTTCTTTCGGACAAATGACTATCAGAACTATGATAGAAAAAGATGTATTTTTTGTGTAGTTTTTCTTGTTGAAAGTTGAGCATTTTCTGCGGTAGCTCAATTTCTGCTTTCCTTTGTTGAAACTTCTTTTCTTCCATTTCTGTTTGCCGCTGCTTCATCTAAAAAAAGTCCCGATCTTCCTTCTTTTTGGAAAAGAGACCTGAGTGGGCGTTTTATCATTTATCGACTAACATATCAACAAATGGTGCGGGAGCAACAACTAAATATTCAATGGAATGGATGAGAATGACACTTTCTTCTTAGCTTTGTCCTTTCCCATTGGTCGAACTTCCCGAACCTCTTCCTCCTCTGAATCATCCGCTTTGTCGTAGAGATTAAAACTACTATGTGATGAGTCCGATGTGTTAAAACCCCTAAGTCATTTTTCCCACTCTGGTCCCTTCTTTTCACATTATCGTAAATGACGGAAAATTGACCAATTTTAAGACGAATCTGCGATTTTCATTTGCAGTTGAGGACATCATAGCCTCTTCTCAATTCCCCCGTTTCCTTCTCAAAGTATGCTAGTACCTCCATCCGAAACCCATGAATCTTGAGTATTCCCTTTAGCATTATTTTCGGACATGTTGATTTAAGCTTTACACACACTAACTCTTCCTTTTTGGCCATGGAACTCTTCTGTCTTCTTTTATAGCCTTCTTGCCTTTTTTATGTCTTTTTGACACCTTTTTTTTTACGATTGCCACCTCTTCGACTGGATAGTCGTCTTGAACGGGTTCAGATGGACCACCCGAAGCTTGAGCCGGAGAATAATGTTGACTACCAAAAAATAAATCCAAATCTTCTACCTCATCAACATTAAAAGGGTGAACTGAGGAATATTACTGAAAACTTTGAGAATGGTACATTGGTGGTGGCGATGAATCGTGGAACATTTGTGGACGATACAAATTGTCTTGTTGTTGTTGTTGGTGGTGGTGGTGGTGATACATTTGTTGGTTATACGGAGGTACGAATGGACTGTTTGGGTAAATAGGTTATTGTTGTTGTTGTGGTTCGTATACAAAACTTGCGGTTTGAAAATTAACGGTTGGTAAGTGACCCAAACAAAAATTGGAATTGGGTGTTGGAATGTTTTGTTGGCGACGTGTTTTTTGGTGTTTTGTTTTGGGAGTTTTTTGAAATACTGTTTTTAGATGAGAAGATTAGAGTGTATAGATAAAGAATGTGTTTGGAAAATGTGAATAAAAACGAAAGAGTATTGGGGATTTATAAGGATAAATTATACAGAGTATTAATTTATATATATATTTTTTTTCTTAAATGCCAAATTGGTCGATTTTGACCATTGGCTTCTTTTTTTAGCACCCCATGTAGTATTCTCATTATAATAGCTTGTATGGTTCTTGTGTTTATAGATTGAATCAAGTAAGAAAGTTTAGAGAGAAAGAGAGAGAGAGAGAGAGAGAGTGAGTTGGGAGGAATTCCTAGATAGAGAAATAGAAGAGAGAAAAATGAGAATGTTAGATTAAGTGAAAGGAAGCTCCAACCCTCTCCACATGTGGAGAGGGGTATTTATAGTTACATACAAAACGCCCTCCTGCGGGCTGTGGATCGTGTGTACAGTTGGTAAAGACCTGTCCGTTCTCCACAAATACTACGCTAACTAAACTAATATTACGATAACTAAACTAATGCTAATAAGCCTACGAGCTACATAAATGCTAAATAGATACACGGGGTGACCGAGTCTTTCATATGAATATTTATATTACTAACAATCTCCACCTAAGGAGGTCACCCCGGAAATTACAACTTGAATTCTAGCATTCTAATCATTGAAGTGAACTTCGTAGCTCGTAGTCATTGATTCTTCATAGTCATAAAACTTTGTGCTTCCAGTAGTGGACATTTGATGACTTGTTTTATATCTTGGATGATCTTTGAAGATTCTCTGTGTTTACCATCCAAATGTGTGTCTCCACGTTATCTTTGTGCAGTATCGTCTCCCTGTGACGTGGACGTCTTTGTATCGGCATGCTCACACTTTTCTGGATCATGATTTTCAGCATAAGAGTTGCAGAAGCATAGTTGAAGGCCTTTCAATTATCATGAATTCTTTAATTATGATGTTGAAGTGTGAGCATGGGGTGATGGATCAGCATCTTTTCAGCAATCAACTGCAACCGTCAGATATTCTTGCAAGCAAACAGTTAGCAACAAATCATCCGGTACTTATAGGTTCGGACTTCGAGATTGTCAACAGCATAGTGTGAAGACTTTCTCTAATCCTTACCAAGGCCGTTCCTAAATCGGATACCCCCGAGAGGGCTTACAAGATCTACCTAAGTAGATCAACGATTAGGTGAGTCGCTGGAGATCACTCCACGACTGTAGACCGTTTTGTAACCGCCAAGATCACTAAGCGTAATCCACGAGGAATTACCGAAGTGACCTACTTTCAGGGCTGTTTGGTGTTGACCTTGGCAGGAATTTCCATTCAATCACTGGGAATTACACACGTATATTCCCTCATGAATGTTCTAGTAGATTGCTAAGATCTGTGAAAGACTCTTAATATTACAGCTGGTGTCCTTTATGCTGAACAACCAGTGTAGAAGTAGCCCGTGTTCCTATGAGATCTTTTGATGTGTCTCGTGGCTCTAGACTTGATAAGTGCATTATTTGGTCATCAGAGACTGGAGCGGTGTCTCTTGTTTCAATATCAACATGGCTCGTAATGAGCGGTCGATAGATTATGCAGGGTTCCCCATGAGAATGAAACAAATTCTTTTGAGAGAACTTGAGTGGCTAGAAGGTTTAGTGCAGCGCGTCACTGGGTCCATGACGTCTTGTCTTCAATACCGGTGTCACCTTAGTAACAACCAGTAGCATATGAATTGAACCTGGTTTCTGCCCTAAGGTTGAATAATGGGAGGGCTATTTCTTTTCACCCTTTCTCATTTCATTTCTTTTTAATTCTTCAACCCCTTCTTTCTCGTTTCTCACATTACTCCTTTTTTCATAATCATACCTAAGGACTTTCTAATACTATCTATTCGGTATTGTCCTTGGGTAGATCCCTTCGGCTCTGGCGGATCATAGGACGGTTTTTCCTAACCTTAGCCACCTTATCACTTCATGACTATCCTATGTTGCCATCAACCAAAACATTTAAAATTCTCTCAAAGTGTTTATGATTAAGAAACACATTTTTCTAACACTTTGAGAGTTTTATGATTTTCAAATGCTCCCCCTTAACATGTGCTCATATGTTTTAATTTAAAATTTGCACATGTTGGGTAGAGTTACACTTTTTGAATTGATCCACCTTAAGTGAACAAGACCCATTCGAGACTGATGCGTGGGAATCGCACCTTGCTTTACCTCTCGAGGGATCTCGCGAGGCTTACAACCCCCACCAGGCAGTGTACCTGATCGTTGTAGTATAGTATAGTGACAAGTACCGGGGGATTGATCGTTCAGCTTAGGAATAGTGTCGCTAGGATTAGAAAACCTAATTAATAGTTCTAGAGATGAAAGATGATTATTTTTGTGTTTTTATATTTTTATGAAAGCAAGTAAAATCTCAGGTTTTGGAAGAGTGGGCGGAATTAGTTGCTATTCAACTAACCCAAAGCTATTATATAATTAAAATAAAATAATGAAAATGAAATTAAACTAATTAAACTAAGGTTGTGAGCAGTAATTGGAGAAATTGTGTTTACTTAGACTTCATTACTCCCTAGATATCTTTTACATGTTAATTACTTGTTACACTTGTATGAATGACGGGTTGTATTCCTTAATACCATTCGTGGAGTGGCATACGTAACTCCCCAACTCTATGAGCTCTTATCTCCTCCTACACCATGACCCAGCACAACTATAGGGATTGTAAACAGTGGCTCATGCATTAAATACAACCAATAAAGACCTAGTACGCCTCGGTTCATGTTTCTTAAGACGTTCAAGCATGTTACCATTTGGAGATCTGCCAGTTTTCTTAAGCCTAACATATAAATCATTCATTCAAAACAAGAATAGACAAGTAATCAACACATAATCAACATCTAGGTTTCATTAGATCTAAGCAAACACAAGAGAGATCTAGCCTAGCATAGTAGAATTAAGATAAGAACAAAAGATAAACAACCAACACATAGACATATTGATTGAATTAAGAGTATACTTATCTCAATTACAATGCAAGGTCTCAAGGGTTTGGAACCCTTGAAAAACCTGTGAAAGAGGCACCAAAATCGTCTTTAGGGTTTCACCAAAACTTCTCTCTCTTTAATGAAAAAACTAGAAAACTATATATAGGAAAAACAGTCTGACGGCGCCAAGAGTAAGTTCTGACGCCGTCACCTCGCCGCCATAAACTTCCTCGGACGGCCTTGATCCACTTATGACGGCCTATGTGACGCCGTCACCACCCACGGTAAATTATTCTTGGCCACTTTGACGCCGTCACCAGTTCATCTGACGCCGTCACCACCTTCGATATTTAATTCTTCATGTCTGACGCCGTCAAGCTTTTGGTCTTGACGCCGTCACCTTGTATTTCCAGCTTGGATTTTTGGTACTTTGCCGTTTTCTTCACTTTATGCTCCAAAAACGTCCAAAATAGCCTCTTTTCCAGAATTCACTCTCCAAACACCTAAAATCACAAAAGGAACGATTTAGGGCAATATTTGATCAAATAAAGTCGGATTCGGGCTTAAATGACCCCCTAAAAACGGATCATTTTTCGCCTCATCATATACCCTTACACTTGAGATTTGCTTGTCCTCAAGCAAATGAGCTTTTATTCTACTCAAAAGACAAGTTAGGGGTCATTTAACACTAATATAAAAGTAATTACAACAAATAATCGTTCCACTAAAGACCAATAGACAAGCACGGAGGTTATACACAAGCACCTCACAAATAGTGTTTAGATACTCACATCTCTCGGGTGTAATAAAGTAATATAACATTATGGAAATGGAAGATATCTCTCACTACCTGTCATAGCAAAATAGATTACCATAGGCTTGGGAAAGGATCAAACCTCCACCACATGGCGTAAGCACCTAGGATAAACTATCAAAGAGGTCTTTTAAAGGGTTATAACGTTAGGTGTAGGGATATGAATTACACGGTTTTGTTGGATAAAGGAAGTTTTACTGGTGGCGAGTTAACAATCTTAGTTAATTACATGTACAATATGGCGTTGCTAAGCCAAGACTAGACTCGACTTAAGCTAATAAATGAAAAATAACAAAAACATAAAATAAACATAGAATGAAAACGGGATGGTAGTCCGTATGTTTTTTCTCTTTTTTCTTTTTCTATTTTTTTTTCTTTTTCTTGTTTTTTTTTTCTATTTTTTTTTCGATTTTTTTTTTTTTTTTTTTTTTTTTTTTTTTTTTTTTTTTTTTTTTCATACATTCTTACCCTACCATCCAAAATAATACATCATAGGGGTATAAACGTTCCCCTTACACTTGAATCTTTACATACTTTACAATTAACTAATCTAATGACTCGAATTAAGAAAATTAAAACACTTGGAGCACTTTTAAGATTAACGTACATATGGGGGTAATAAGTGATGTTCTTCCCCATTACTCCATAAAATAAGTACTTACCCATGAGTCCCAATCGTCCCAAAACAATATGTACAATGATATGACTCGACTTAGCAACCATGTAATCAATTAGAAAGTTAACTTAGGGTTTAACAAATAACAATAATGCACTAAAAATGAGCGCATACACGGAAGGCTAAGGCGATTTGGTTGTACATTTAAGTGGGGTGTAACAAATTCTTCCTTTAAGTAAAATGCTTAAAGTTAGAAACGAAAAGATAGGCTCGGAGGGGTGTACTAGGGGTATCGTGTACTAAAAATGAGTACAACGCTAAGGGTGTGGGAAAAATTAGTTGACTTAACTAGCCAAGTAATATGACTTAAATGGTCAAGTAATTATAATACGGGTTTAACACAAGGGTGATCCTAATGCCTCTTATCATGTAGTAAATCCTACCACACGAATGTAGTCTCACTAGCGGTCTCGGGATGCATCACTAACACAAGTTCTAGAATCTAAATGCTACCGGTACACTCATAAGCACTAATAATGAATGCTTTTCCTATCAAATCTAAAGGCGAACCTCACATTTTTGGGTGGAAAATTTTTCTGAATATACGGTTATGTGCTAGTCATACAACCTCCTATCCATGAGACGCTTGCTATGGCTAAAGTTTCACTCCTAAATGTTGTAAAAAATTTTAAATTTGGCGCTAAAATTACACTAACAAGTATTTCTCGTAGTTTTATTACTCATCTACTATCAAACAAAACAAACTCAAGCGAAAGTGCATATGTAAGGTATCATCTTTTTACCCTCCCCTTACACTTAAGATGAACATTGTCCCCAATGTTCAAGTAAAGAATGTAAAAGTTAAAAAGTAAAGAGAATGAAATCAAATACTCCCCTGATTTGCTCGGTATGGATTTTAGTTGGCCAAGTTAAATCTTCTTCCAAGAAAACGAACAATCAAAGCTTCCCTTCCAGAATATAAATCATTTTCTTGTCACAAATAACCTGTAAATCCTGACAAAAGTAGACAAGGCAACCTCGCGTAAAATCGGCGGCATCCTATATAAGTTACTAAATCCTAGAAAACAAAGTAAGATATAATGCTTGTGGAATGAAGTTTGCAGATTTCCTGGAGATTATAAAACTTAATAATTCACAAAAACCATAAGACTCCGTTAGAAAAACAAAACCGGTAAAATTTTCAGATTTTAACTCCTGACGCCGTCAAGAGCAATACCCTGACGCCGTCAGAATGGACCTGCAGAAATTCTTATGTTAAGTTTCCGGAAAATTTCTGGAAAAACTTTGTCCTACTTCCTGGAAAATCCTGCAAAACTTCATTATGACTCAATACAAGCATTTGACTCTAACAAATACGAATATACATGTTCATTAAATATTGTGGATAATCATGATCGGTTTGTTTCTTAAAAACATATTTGGGGTTTCCCCTTACACTTATCTTTTGCAAAAATACCTCTAGGTTGAAGTTAAGACTAGGCTAAACAACATAATAAAGTATTTCCACTTTTTTAGTAGAGAAACATGATCAACCAACAATAAAAATAAAACATGCATATGGAAGCAAATAATAATCAAACAAATAAAAATCACACAAAACATGGGTTGCCTCCCAAGAAGCGCTTGTTTTTGTTCGAGTCACGAGCCTGACTCTACCCTTATTTAATGGAAATAGGGGAGGTCTTCCCTACACTTAGGATTAAGTGCGGGTGATAGTAGCGATACACACCATCTTGGTAGGAGTGTGCCACGTGAGGAAAGAGTGGTGGATGAATTATATGCTCAAAGGGGTGTGCTCCTATCATCATAACCTTACCTAGTTCATTTTGGTCAATAGGTGAGTTGAAGTTTTCTCCTAAGAAGGGATCATTTTCAATCAACTTCAAGAGACTCCTAGTTGGGAATCCGTCTTGACCTAATAAACCCGGTTTAAACCCATAATGTTTCTTACGATCAATCATGAATGGGTGATGTAAGTATGTAAGGTCATGGTCCACTCCTATGTTGGCTTCTTCTCTACAAGGGTTGGGGTCTACTACCTTCAACGTAAAACCACCCGGACTACATGGTTTGATGGGTGGATCGGGACCTATTTCAATTCCTAAATCTTCATCCAAGGATGGAAGATTAGGTAATGGTTTTGGTTGAGGCTCCGGTTCATCAAAACTAGGAACTTCCCTGGAACTAGGAGTAAGGTTATCACTACAAGTGTTCAAACCTATATCCTCTAGTGGTGCTTGGTCCAAGGGTTCTACCTCAATTGGGGTTCCTATAGTCTCTTCTGCTTCTTCCGGGTAAGTCACGGGCGGTGTATGTGCCTCAAATGATGGTAGGACTTGTGGGGTACTATGTGGGCTTGGATTATCCACCTCATCCTCCATTGTACCTAGATTACCTATATGTTTGTTTTGTACTATGATATTAGGTGCCATCCAACTAGGTATCTCAACATGAGTATATTCATCCCCAGACAAACTTCCTGTTTGCTCCTTCAAACTTGTTTTTGATTGATTTGTGATGTTGTTTGTTGGGTTGTCTACTCTATAATAATATTGGGCACAGTTTTCTATGGTATCCCACGCTTCTTCATCATTTAATTCCCTAGGGCCCCCATTGGCAAAATCATCGATGCACATTTGGTCACATCGGTTGACACGATAGTAAAAGGTTTCGGTTAGGGATGATAAAGAGAAACTATGATGAGGGAATTTATGAAATTCGAGATGTCAACAGGGTAGAATGGCCTTTTTGGTTGGTGGTATGGTGGATTCGCGTACTCCATAATGGTGAACGGAATAGTCAATGGAAATTACGAACAAACACACAAAGAAAAAGACAGACTAAAGAAATCCTAAAAATAAAAATAAAATCTTGCTAGAAAGGAATCTAGCAAGTAGACCTAATAAAAAGAAATTCTAACCTAGACAATAACTATTTCCCCGGCAGCGGCGCCAAAAACTTGATGCGTGGGAATCGCACCTTGCTTTACCTCTCGAGGGATCTCGCGAGGCTTACAACCCCCACCAGGCAGTGTACCTGATCGTTGTAGTATAGTATAGTGACAAGTACCGGGGGATTGATCGTTCAGCTTAGGAATAGTGTCACTAGGATTAGAAAACCTAATTAATAGTTCTAGAGATGAAAGATGATTATTTTTGTGTTTTTATATTTTTATGAAAGCAAGTAAAATCTCGGGTTTTGGAAGAGTGGGCGGAATTAGTTGCTATTCAACTAACCCAAAGCTATTATATAATTAAAATAAAATAATGAAAATGAAATTAAACTAATTAAACTAAGGTTGTGAGCAGTAATTGGAGAAATTGTGTTTACTTAGACTTCATTACTCCCTAGATATCTTTTACATGTTAATTACTTGTTACACTTGTATGAATGACAGGTTGTATTCCTTAATACCATTCGTGGAGTGGCATACATAACTCCCCAACTCTATGAGCTCTTATCTCCTCCTACACCATGACCCAACACAACTATAGGGATTGTAAACAGTGGCTCATGCATTAAATACAACCAATAAAGACCTAGTACGCCTCGGTTCATGTTTCTTAAGACGTTCAAGCATGTTACCATTTGGAGATCTGCCAGTTTTCTTAAGCCTAACATATAAATCATTCATTCAAAACAAGAATAGACAAGTAATCAACACATAATCAACATCTAGGTTTCATTAGATCTAAGCAAACACAAGAGAGATCTAGCCTAGCATAGTAGAATTAAGATAAGAACAAAAGATAAACAACCAACACATAGACATATTGATTGAATTAAGAGTATACTTATCTCAATTACAATGCAAGGTCTCAAGGGTTTGGAACCCTTGAAAAACCTGTGAAAGAGGCACCAAAATCGTCTTTAGGGTTTCACCAAAACTTCTCTCTCTTTAATGAAAAAACTAGAAAACTATATATAGGAAAAACAGTCTGACGGCGTCAAGAGTAAGTTCTGACGCCGTCACCTCGCCGCCATAAACTTCCTCGGACGGCCTTGATCCACTTATGACGGCCTATGTGACGCCGTCACCACCCACGGTAAATTATTCTTGGCCACTTTGACGCCGTCACCAGTTCATCTGACGCCGTCACCACCTTCGATATTTAATTCTTCATGTCTGACGCCGTCAAGCTTTTGTTCTTGACGCCGTCACCTTGTATTTCCAGCTTGGATTTTTGGTACTTTGCCGTTTTCTTCACTTTATGCTTCAAAAACGTCCAAAATAGCCTCTTTTCCAGAATTCACTCTCCAAACACCTAAAATCACAAAAGGAACGATTTAGGGCAATATTTGATCAAATAAAGTCGGATTCGGGCTTAAATGACCCCCTAAAAACGGATCATTTTTCGCCTCATCAGAGACACGTTTACATCACTAGTTAGACTAGCTTGAAATTATTAACCGTCTTGATCAAATTCACAAAAGGTTTCTCGAAACGGTACTATCTACTCAGACAAGTCCTTTCGATTCATGACAGTTTTCGTCAATTCATTGGTTAAGTCTGAGACACAATCTCATGAAATGCCAGATCCTTTTGTCACCACAAGCCATTTTGCTCCCCCTCAATATATGCATTGGTATACCAAAGAGTTTAGCACATATGGAAGAGCTTTACATTTAAGTCCAAAACATCACATTTTATCAGATTTCATATTTAAATCACATTCTCTCCCCCGATCAAAAATTTTAAATCTTTTGAGATTTTGTGATCCCAATTGATTTAAATAAGATTATAGAACACGGGATAAAATGTGGTCAGGTTTAACATGTGGTAAATCTGAGACGTACTGATTATCTAAACATAACTGATGGTGCACAAAGTTTTGAAAGGTACAAAAATTTTGAGCAAATACTCTCCCCCTCAATTAATGACCCGTTTTCTATTTAAAGAGCTGTAGTCATTGCATTGAGCGTCAAGTATTTGTGAAAATTTAAGTTCAATTGCCACCTTGTAAACCGCAAAGTCTCTCTTGAAGAATCATAGAAGAGAGACTTTGTGATGTAAAGAAGACTTCTCTTCTTATATGAGAAATAATGCACTGAAACGTACATTAGATCGAGGATACACGGATATAAAGTAATCCGTGCCCGGGTGAACTTCACCCAGTAAGAGAAACAACCGTCTTTTTGGCGACGTGTTTTCCCCATTTAGAGGAGCGGGTTGCTATCTGAAGTAATAGCAAGCCATTTGACATGTTTTAACCGTTTAGTTTAACTTCTGCTTGAGCTTCATTTAAAGTCCCGTGTCATTATTGAATGACATTTCTAGGACTATAAATGTTCGATAAACAGAAGACATGCCTAGAACAACTATTTTTGGTATTTTCTATTTTTTCTGATTTTTATGGTTTTTATAGGTTTTATAATATTCTATTTACAATCTGGTATAATGTATGATACATATACAAATGATATTATTCAATTTAAGAAGATGCTGACGTGAATACCGAAATGAGGATACGTTCTGTTGTAGAAATCAGTAGTCAACATTTTCTTAAACTTTCACCACCAAAGCTTTCGAGGCTCCTGAATAATCATATGGACTTGAGCCTTCTCAATGTGAAGCTTTGGTAGCTTCCCCCCAAACCGACAATCATCTTCTTAAGACCACTTCCCCCAAGTAGTTGAAGTGATGCAAAAAGTCTCATTGAATGAAGCTCGAAAACCCGAAAAAAATGACAAAACCGAAGTAACATTGTGAAACACGGGTCATCTCTGCGGTTAACAATCCCAGAATATATGATTAAGCCCGATCTCATGACCCTGTTGTGCGTCCACAATATATACATTACTTTGCGGTTTTGAGAAGTTGTCAATTCAGGGGAATAATATATCAACATCTTCATTTCACCAAATGCATTCCTGTTATCTTTCACATAGTAAAGAAGCCCATAGTGTACACATGTTCCCAACAAAAGTCAAAATGATGACCCCAAAGTAACAGGTTGAAGCACTGATCATCTCTGCGGTGTTTAATACCGGAATAGAAGATTAAGCCCGATCACGTGAACCTGTTGTGCATCCCTGATGTACACATATCTCTCCCCTGATGGTTGCGATCTCATCGAAATCATCATAATGATGTTTACATGAAGCATTAACCAGAAGCACTTTACCATAAATCATATCAGCATGTATGAAGATGTCGATAAGCAATATCATCTCATGCTCCAACTGTTCTTGTCATATTTCTTCCCACTGAAAGCCAAAGTAATACATACCACATGTATAAGAAGACCATTTCCCCCACGTAGTTGGAATGATACACCAAACGCCACGAGTTAATACACTGATATTCTCTGCGGTTATGACATTTGTCTTCCCAGGATAACTTCAATTAAGAAGAAGTATTAAGTTCATCACATGTACTCATTATGAATTCAGATGTATGTCTCCTTCCCCCTTGCTGGTTTAGATACCTCAGAATCAGCAACACATTATAGGAATGTTCTGAAAGGTTCAAGGCGCACTAAGGCGCAAAGGGGGTCAAAGAGCCTCGAGTCGAGGCGCAAACCAAGGCATGAGATTCATAAATATGAGGCGCACTATATATTTAGGTTTTTTTTATAACATATGTCACAACTTATGCAGCTTAAATAACACAAAAATATCAATATTCAATGCATAATGTCACTTAATAGTTATTACATCTAACAAAGATTGCATTTAAAAATATTAAGTAAGCAACATATTAGAATCCATGAACTATTCTAAATTCCTGAATATACATTACAATATATGAGTTTATGACTTATAAAATTTAACAAATTACCATGTATCAAACTATCAACTATCAACAACAAAAAATCTATAGTTGTTTGGTAACACTTAACACTAAAGAAACAACATTTGTATGTGTTAATAAGCTACTATTCTTAGACATTAGATCACAAAAAATACATAGTTCTTTGTTGATCATCTGTTCTTCTTATTTTCTAAAATATTAGGGTTATTAGATACTTTATAACTTAAAGGGCTCAATGTATTTAACATGTAAGCCCAAAATGTATCATACTTTTAAGAAAAAAAGGCCAAAACCCCGTTACATCTTCTAGGCACAAAAATCCCCAAGGCGCAAAAGCGCAAAAATCCCCAAGGCGCTACAATTTTTATGGGATTCATGCATGTCGTGAGCCTCGATCTAAAAAAATCCTAAAGGCTAGAGCCTCGTGGGATTTAGGGAGTAGACGCGCCTTAGGCGCGATTTTTAAAACATTGGGCACATCTACTTGAATCTTGTGAGAAGAACTAAATTGGCTTAAATGTAACTGGTGAGAATCAACTGCTATAGAAACTCTCACTAATTGGGTTAGTACTCCCTCCCAATTAGTAAGTCCATTAGTGTACTTGCTCCCTCCCAAACTGACAACCCGTTTGAAATAACCTTGATGCTTTTTGAAGAAGTATCTCTCAATTTTTCCCAAATTGTCTTCAGTCTCTTATCTTGTCATGTACAACGGGAAATGGATCATAGACTGATAATCTGTAACTTCTTCGCGGGTTTGTTTAGGGAACGTCATGTCGACATTTTCAATTCACTTAGAATGCTTCCAGTTCTTCGATAAAAGCCCCGATGTACAAATTTCTCCCTCCATGATGATGACGATCTCTCGGAATCATCATAATTATGTGTACATAAACACATCAACTAGGAGCAACATATAAATCAATACCCTATGAGTAGATGTCGATAACAATTCTCTTCAACAATTCTCTACAGATCAACCCCTAATTAAACCTCTTTTCACTTCCACTGGCTAATAGTAAATGACCACGTATGGAGAACACCCGATATACCAAACTTGAAACTGAAGTAGAGTTCCCCATTCTTGTGACTTAAGCTTGCACTAATGTTGGAAGAACGGTGTAGAGAATTTATGCTCCAAGCAAATCTCTAAGTACTTACTACCCAACCGAAGCATTAGACATTACCACCTATTGTGATTATCCACAACGACATAGGCATGTGACACTGAGTGCTACATCATAACTCCTTTAAGTGATAGTTAACCAGGTCTTCAACCATCCACCTTGACTGCTGGTAACTAGATAAACCAAATCTTCAACTTAAATCTCAAGAACGAGCAAGTTATCGTTGAAAGTCATTCATCCAACCAACCCGGACTTCAAGATAAACTAAGATCACACCTTTGTGAAAGTCAACTTCAATCTCAAATACGTGATACCCAATCAACTCCGTAGTCACAATTAGTCAACCTTAGTTAGTGGAACATTACGTGTTGGAGGAGAGAAGAGTTGATATTTCAAGCATCAATCAACATGTAGTTTTATTCCCATTTCACCCTCTAAAAAATTGCAGATGAGGATGCAATTTTTGATTGAACAAGTGAATAGAAATACATGTAGTTTATTCACACTTCTCCCCCTCAAATATTGCATAAGAGGTTGATCCACTGTTCACACTTAATAATAATACAATCTGATGAAAGTAATCCACTGGATGGCTGAAAGATCGTGGAACAAGTATGAAGCTTGTTGATGAGAATGGTCAGAAGCAAGTACATTTCACATCAACAGAAGATAAAGCACACTCAAGCGTATGCCTTTCTTTTCTTTGAGGAACGGGGCCTGAAGTGTTATCTGCAGACGCCATAATGTTGATAATGAGGACCGAGGCTTGAACTGATTTGTTCAAACGTCATTGTCATTGAAGAGTGAGGCTTGATCTGATGTGATCAAACGTCATAGGCATGCAACTTTCAGACCTCCTGAAGTGGGACATATGCTTGCTTTACACCTCCAGACTTTGAGTCTTCGCATGTAGTGAATGATCGATATATCTGCAATTGAGTAAGGACTACCTGAACTAACATTACAAACTTGATTGCATATATATGGGTTAGTGACATTAGTATCCAAACCCTTAGGGGTTTCACGTTCAACCATGGCATTGCTATCGGTAAGTAGCTTTCCGGTAGGTATCCACTTAAGTCCGACGTGCTTAAAAATTCTACCAGTTGGTATCAACTTATGGCAAGGTCTAGGATTGTTAAGCTTCTTATGCATAGTGGAAGACTTATCGTTATTCCTAGTCTCCAAAGATTTAACAGTTGGTATCCACCTAGGAGAAGATTTGGATTTGTTTTACTTCTTATGCATTGTGGATGACTTACTAAAACTCTTAAACTTCGCAGGTTGAACCTTAGCAATGTTCCTCAATAAACTAGGAGGCATCCTAAAAGGTCATGAGCCTAAGATTCCATCCTTATGAAGTAGTGCCATTTTCCTAGCCTTTTCTAGATCATAGTTCTTGTACAAGTCATTTATCACATAAGAGTTTATAATCTTAATGCTCGGTTTCGACCCTGTTTTCGAACTAATCCTAGAGGAGCTGGGAGTAGGAGTAGCCACTTGTTGAGGTTTAACAGAACTAGAAGCACTTATATTAGGCAAATAGTGTGGATTGACTAGTTTTTGTCAAAACATGTTCCGTATCAACTTGGGAGGCAAACCGAGTTTTTGAAACTTTTGGTCGTTCAGATCTAAACGCAGTCGGTTATCTAACAACTGATTGGTTTCTATTCGATGGTAAAGCTGGTTTCCCCAAGATTAATGGTTTTGCAAACTTAGTGTTCACACTATTCCCTGTTGCTTTTCTTAGCTCGTTCTTTAATGTTGTAATTGTGAAACCCTTATCCTGAAGTTGAGCTTTGAATTCATCATTTTTAGCAATCAAAGAGGTTATTTGTTCTATCGTCTTAGTTCTCGTTTCTTTGATTGACTCATTAAGATTTTTACAATGCTTTTTCAAAGACTCATTTTCAAAAAGTAATTCAGCCACTTTTTGTTCAAATATTTCTAGTTGCAATAACATCACTGTCATGTTTAGCCTTAACTTCATTACACATATCACACATCTCAGTAATACATTTTTTCAGGTTGTTGATTGCCAAGTTTTTGGTTTCTAGTTGAGCTTTCAAATCATTAATCATAAAGAATTCACGGAAATCAAGAAGTTCCGGATTTTTACATGGTTGGTTTGTTTGAAAACTTTCTTCCTTTTGTTGCATTGCGATTTCAAGTGAAATACAATGGTTTTTAAGTTGTAAAAATCTGTTTGAAAGTTCATTAAAAACTTCTTTATCAACCATATCATTTGATTTAAAAGACTCAGCCGTAAACAAAGAACTTGACACATCATCACGGTCAGCATCCTGATCACTTTCTCCCTCCCCCTTTATGATTCATTTTTGTTGAATTAGAGATGGTATTGCTATCAGTCTTTTCCAACAAGTATGTGTCATAAGTGGGTTTAACTTGATTAGTATGCTGTCGTTCATTAGAAGGCACAATATGTTGATCAGTGACATGTACCTCAGTAGATGATACTTGATCATCTTCAGATCTGTGATTAATATCAATGCCAGAGCAATCATTTGTGTCATGCTTAGCAGACTTACTGTCACTACTTTACTAATGTTGTGCTCTTTCATGAATGAACCTTTTCACATTACCCATGAGTTGGTGGAGTGTATCTCTGAACGTGTCAACCTCGATTCCCGTGTGATCAACAAAACACTTATTTGTCATCTGACTATCGTAGTCATATTCTAGAGTGAATTTCGAATCGAAGAACACTTGGAGTTGTTTATTGATCACATAAAGGGCAGTCATGGATCCAATTTTGGAAGATTCTCCCTGGTCAAGTTGTTGTTGTAGTTGATTTAAGTTAAGAATCATTATGTCTGTGAAAGTCTGACATCTTGACCAAAGAGTGTTGCAAATGCACGTTCGAATCCCATCTTGAATCCAGTTCCCTCTAAAAGTACCAAGAGGTATGAATGAAGATATAGAAAACATTCTATGTAACATTCATTTGCATTGTGAAGCACTTGTTGTGGCTGTTGAAGTTCTCTCTCTTGCGAATTAGAGCACAAAGATTCCCTTCTAGCAATGTCAGACTCAAAACCGTTAGTCATTTGTACTTTTTCGGAAATCTTATGGCCATCAAACATGTCGTACAATTTAAGTATCTCAGATATGACTGAATCTGAAGAGGTTGACATGTTGTGAACGTTCACGGGATTTTACAATTCTATGATTTAAACCGAGAAATAGATTCTTTCGCGGGATTTTACAAAATCAAGAAGAAACCGTGAAATGCACTAATTGTTGATACCGTGAAGAAGGATGGAGTCTTGTAGGATTAAAAGGAGTGAGATTGAAAGTATTCATTAGTTATATCCATCGAACCCGAAAAATTTCAGCCCAAAATAATTCGCAGTCTCGGATTTTTTTGAAGCACAACCAAAACCGTGGTCCAAAATGTATAACAAAAAAAATCCTTACACAATAACCTCAACAATTCAAGTACCAATAAAAAAAACGTCCTTGAGATAATGATCTCAACTTACCAACAAAGAATACAACCTTAAACTTGGAAGCCCAAAAGAAATAAGTCCAATGAAAAAAACATGAAGCCCAACATCAAGTCTTGAAAACACAGCCCAAGTCTATTTGTTAATACCCTAAATTTTGATTATATAATACACACTAATCTCACACTAACCCTAATACCACTCTCCAAAATGACGCAGCCACACTCTTTCAAACTTTGCACAGAGAAAAAAAACAAATCGCCCATTTTGTTTTGATAAATCAGATCCGAACACAAATACAAACAAGAGTCCCACTCCTTAAATCAAACAACAACTAATCAACACAATAGATCTTCAATCTCTTATTTTCGATGAAGAATACACGATTAACATGTAGGTTTGATTATGTCTTACTTGTATTGTGATTTCCAAACCGACAAGAAAGAATGAATGATAACACTCTTGTTATTGTTCTTCTTTTAAGTTTTCGAATAGTCAAAGAAGATTATCTTCAACAATTGATCAATGAGGATACTTGTTCTACCACAAATGATCTTTAACGATCTGTATTCCAATTGAACAAATCAGAGATCTTGCTTCCTTTTGATTCTTGTAAGCTGTAATTGAATGAAAGGCTAATGGAGACGTATTTGTCGTCTTTGTTTGTTCCTTTTTGATATTCGAATATTATCAAAGAAGCGTATGCTTAAAAAAATCTGTGATGAAAGAGTCTCGTGTGGTTTTTTTAATTACGAATCGTTCTAATCTGTTTAATTAGGTACTTAATCTGAGATCAAAATTATTTTTCCTTTTTGTTGTTCTTGATTAGCCGAACGAAAAAGAAAGATGAATCTTTTAAGGTTGTCTTTCCTTTGATAGTTTTCGGATATTGTCAATGAAGATAAGCTTCTAATATAGATCGATGATGGTTAACTCTCTTTGGTTTTGTCTTTTGATGATAACTTGATTGCAAATGAGATTGGCTGAGATCTTTGAATGTATCATTTCTTTTCTTTGGGTCTGAGATTAGGAATCAATTTTGGATTGGATTTGTATCTTGTGGGTGATATATATGTTGACTAATGTGGTTATGATTTAGATTTGTGAAAAAGAGTTGTTGTTGATGTTAGTTATGGTTTAGATTGTTGATGTTGTTGATGTCTAGATTTGTTGTATATGTAACTTATCTTCAAACCAACTCGCTACTAAAAGTTACAAATCGTTGCTGACACAAATGAACACGGCCAAATCTGTAGACACAAATCACAAATCGCGAATTAGACAAATCAACTCGCTACTTTTGACAACTCGCTACTTTTGACAACTCGCTGCAACAGGACGAAGCCGTCGCTTTCTGGCTATTTGTCTCCTTCCCTTCTTTTAGCAACAAGCCAAATTGTAGTCCCTAAATCTGCCAAATCGCTATCAAAACAATCCAAACCAGCATCAAATCACCACCAAGAACATAAGGTAGAGAATCAAATCGCTGTCAAGAAAAACACCTAAAAATACCCACGAATTGACTCAAACACCTCAATAAACGGATGAAACATGTAACCCAAACACTAAACTAAGCACATGTTCCAAATTATGAAAGTACAAACATGATCAAAATCTAACCACAAACAAGATCAAACAAGGGTGTTTTCAACCTAAACAATTCGAACCATAAAGAACACAAGAACCAATCCTAAAAATCCGAGCACCTACAATCCCAAAGATCAAATCAAGGCTCTTGATACCAATTGTGGTATTCTCATAATAATAGCTTGAATGGTTCTTGTGTTTATAGATTGAATCAAGTAAGAAAGTTTAGAGAGAGAGAGAGAGAGAGAGAGAGAGAGAGAGAGAGAGAGAGAGAGAGAGAGAGAGAGAGAGAGAGAGAGAGAGAGAGAGAGAGAGAGAGAGAGAGAGAGAGAGAGAGAGTGAGTTGGGAGGAATTCCTAGAGAGAGAAATAGAAGAGAGAAAAGTGAGAATGTTAGATTAAGTGAAAGGAAGCTCCAACCCTCTCCACATGTGGAGAGGGGTATTCATAGTTACATAAAAAACGCCCTCCTGCGGGCTGTGGATCGGGTGTACAGTGGGTAAAGACCCGTCCGTCCTCCACAAATACTACGCTAACTAAACTAATATTATGATAACTAAACTAATGCTAATAAGCCTACGAGCTACATAAATGCTAAATAAATACACGGGGTGACCGAGTCTTTCATATGAATATTTATATTCCTAACACCCCAGACGCTCGTAACTTGGTCGTAGGTAAAGACCAAATCTTGTTTTCTTACCATCAAAGACGCGTGTTAGGGGGTGTAACAAAGAAGATGCGCCCTCCTTAGCTGGAAGACGCATACAAAGAGAACCATTATGGGTAGGCTAACTTGTTGAACTATAATATGATGTTTGGATGTCTACATTTGATAACTTCGTGAATTATCCATTAAAAATGTAAATTCCAATTTGTTATTTTACTTTTAAAATAATGATAGTTTCATAAAGACCCTCTAAATGAAATATGATCTATAAAAGCAAAAATAAGTGATGAGGCGAAAAATGAAACACTTTTAGGGGGTCATTTAAGCCCGGAATTGAATTTATTTGATCAAATATTGCCCTAAATCGTTCCTTTTGTGATTTTAGGTACTTTGGGAGTGAAATCTGGAAAAGAAGGCATTTTGGAGCATAAAAGTGAAGAAAACGGCAAAGTCTCAATTTTCCAAGCTGGGAACAGTAGGTGACGGCGTCAAGAAGAAAATCTTGACGGCGTCAAGAGTAATTTCCATGACGACCCAGTACAGAAATGACGGCGTCACAAGGAAGAGCGTCAAGAGTAAAATGCATGACGGCCTGGAAACACCTTACACTTGACGGCGTCAGAAGTAGATCAAGGCAGTCCTAGAAGTATTTTGGCGGCGAGATGACGGCGTCACCAATTTGGTCTTGACGTCGTCAGACCCTATTTCCTATATATAGTTTTCTAATTTTTACACATTAAAAGAGGAAGTTTTGGAGAAACCCTAAGGCCGAACTTAGTACGAATTTTACAGGTTTTTCAATGGTTCTCAGCCCTTGAACCCTTTCATGTGTAATTGAGATAAGTGTTCTTTTAATTCAATCAATATGTCTATGTGTTGGTTGTCTATATCTTGTTCTTGTCTTAATTCCATCATGTTAGGCTAGATCTATCTTGTGTTTGCTTAGATCTAATGAAACCTAGATGTTAATTATGTGTTGATTACTTGTTTATGGTTGTATTGGATGAATGATTTCGATGTTAGGCTTAAGAAAACTGGCAGATCTCCAAATGGTAACATGCTTGAACGTCTTAGGAAACATGAACCGATGTGCACTAGGTTTTATTGGTTATATTTAATGCATGAGTAAATTCTAATGATCCCATGTTAGGAGCTTCTTAGCCAGCTCGACATAGGAGTGAAGTAGGCACTCATAGGATTGGGGAAGTAAGTGCGCCACCCCATGAATGGTATTAAGGAATACAATCCGTCATCCACGCAACTATAACAAGTAATTAACGTGTAAAAGATGTCTAGGGAGTAGTGAAATCTAAGTAAACACATTTTCTCCACTTATTGCTCACAACCTTAGTTTAATTTAGTTTTATTTTCATTTCTAGTATTTTATTTTGATTGCATCTTTAGTATTGGGTTAGTTGACTAGCAACTAATTCCGCCCATATCCTTCAAACCCAAGATTTTAATTTGTTTTCTAAAAAATATAAAAACACAAAAATAATCATCTCTCATCTTTAGCACTAGTAATTAGGTTTTCTAATCCTAGCGACACTATTCCTAGCTGAACGATCAATCCCCCGGTACTTGTCACTATACTATACTACAACGATCAGGTACACTGCCTGGTGGGGGTTGTAAGCTTCTCAAGATCCCTTGAGAGGTAAAGCCTGGTGCGACTCCCACGTATCAAGTTTTTGACGCCGCAGCCCGGGGAATAGTTATTGTCTAGGTTAGAATTTCTTTTTATTAGGTCTACTTGCTAGATTCCTTTCTAGTAAGATTTTATTTTTATTTTTAGGTTTCTTTAGTCTATCTTAATTCTTTGTGTCTTTGTTCGTAACTCTTCACCACCCGACGTCATGGACAACGGGAACATCTTTGAACCCGTCATCCAACCACAACAAAACCCACCACTAGAACCCCTTAGGCCCCGAACCTTAGGAGAGTATTCCCGACCTAGCCACCAAGGCTACCGAAGCACCATTGAGCTCACCGGAGCCAATGTGACCCCCTTGCGATCCGACACCATCCGGTTGGTGCAAAGCGGATGTGCATTCCATGGACTTCGTTCCGAAGATCCAAATCAACATCTTAAGGACTTCCTTAAAATCGTAGACTCCATAGACCTAGATGTTGCGACTAGAGAGACTACCCGATTACGCCTATTCCAATTCTCTCTACGGGATCAAGCTAGTCAATGGCTTGAGCGTTTACCCGCGGGATCCATCACCACATGGGATGATCTCACCACTCGTTTCCTTGCTCAATTTTTCCCACCGGGGAGAACTACCAAGCTTAGAAATGACATCTTGATGTTCCAACAACGTCAAAATGAATCTCTTTATGAAGCATGAACTCGTTTCAAGGACTTACTCCAAAAAGTCCCTCATCATGGCATAGATCTTTGGCTCCAAGTCCAAATCTTTTATGACCATATCGATTTCTCCACGAGGCGAGCCATTGACCAATCGGCCGGTGGTAAGCTACGTGATCTAAGTGCGGAACAATCATGGGAACTCATAGAAGATCTTGCTCTCTATGACAACGAAAGTTGGAATGATCCCCGTGATTTGAACAAAACGGTCAAGGCAATATCTTTGCCTTTGAACAACTCTAGCACTCCCGACCGTAGGATCATGGAACTTGAGGACCAAGTCAAGTTTCTCATGAAATCTTACGAAGCTCCTAAGCCTTCAAACCAAGTGAACAAAATCACTTCTTCATGCGAATTATGTAGTGGTCCCCATGACACTCGTGATTGTGTGGAACTCCTCGGAACAGCTTTTGCGGACTACGCATCCTCGTGTACCGATGAAGTGGGAGATAAGTGGTACACTTTCAAGCCCGAGCCAAACCCTTACAGTGATTCATACAACTCCTCTTGGAAAAATCACCCAAACCTTAGGTGGAAACAAAATCAACCCAATTCTTCCAATCCGCCTAATCGTTACCAACCAAACGGTCCACCCTCCAACCGTACTTTTAACAACAATCCTTCTAACAACTATGGTAGTACCGACAATCTTGAAGGATTGATGTCCAAGTTCATGGCATCTCAAGAAGCCCGCATAGCTAGGTTTGAAACCGAATTCAACCAACAACAAACGGAGATGACCAATAAGATAGACAACTTGTTGAAAGCCCTCAACAACCAAGCGTTAACTACACCTAGGAAGGACACTAGAGACACCAATAACGGAATCCAAATTAAGGACCCCTCATCATCTAAACATGTTCACTTTGTCAATGTTGTCACCATTAAGCCAATAGATAAGGAGATAGAAAAGAGTGACAAGGATGAAGTTAGAGTTGAAACCAAGATTAGGGATAAGAGTAGGGAAGTTGAGGTTAATAGGGGAGAAGAATTAGAGGAAGTAGAGCCTAAAGAAAAGTACTTTGATAAGATGCCCACCAAGGAAGAACGGGAATACCATAAGGATTTATTCGATAGTCCCGAGAGACCATATATCCTTGGCACACCCCTTATCAAAATGGGAGACCCCTCTAACATTAACATACCATGCAACATCGGGCATATGCATATATGGAAAGCTTACATCGATCCTAGATCTCCCGTAAACATCATGACTAGGACTTATTACAATTGGGTAATGAAGAAGCATCTTGATTTTAGGATGATGCCCAATGAGAATTTGATAAGTAATTTTGCAGGAAGAGTGAAGGGATTGCATGTGATTGTAGGCAATCTCACTTATGAGATAGATTTTATGATAGTATAGGACACTCGTCCGGTGATAGATGCTTGCCTAAGCCAAATAATATTCGGAAAACCATTTGTTGAGGCCACTAGGATGAGTTATGACCCGAATCTAGGTATAGTTAGATTCAAGGAAGAGAATGATGAGGTTGCTTACCAAATGCCCTACAAGATTGAGCAATACCGCCTTCTCTCTAATTTCGAAAAGGAACACAAGCAAGCGGCTTATTATAGGAATGATGAGGATAGACGTAGAGGAGTAAAGTATGTGAAAAATAGGATGCTTGGTTTCTACAAAGAATGCTTGCAACTAGGTCCGGAATACAAAACTGGTTTAGAAGACGACCTAGAGAATGAAACCAATGATGAAGTCACGTAGTAACCCATGACCTTGAGTCTAGCTACAAGACTCGTAAATAAAGAAAAACGCTTCTTGGGAGGCAACCCATGCTGTGTGTGATTTTATTTTGTTTGTTTGTTATTTGCTTCCGTATGCATGCTTTATTTTTATTGTTGGTAGATCATGTTTCTCAACTAAAATGTGGAAATACTTTACTTTGTTGTTTTGGCCTAGTCTTAACTACACCTAAAGGTATTTTTGCAAAAGATAAGTGTAAGGGGAAACCCCAAATATGTTTTTAAGAAACAAACCGATCATGATTCTCCACAATATTAAATGGACATGTATATTCGTATTTGTTAGAGTCAAATGCTTGTATTGAGTCATAATGAAGTTTTGCAGGATTTTCCAGGAAGTAGGACCAAGTTTTTCCAGAAATTTTCCAGAAACTTAACATAAGAATTTCTTCAGGTCAATCCTGACGGCGTCACGAGCTTGCTCTTGACGGCGTCACGGGTAAAAAAAATCTGGAAATTTTTACCGATTTTGTTTTTCTAACGGAGTCTTAAAGTTTTTGTAAATTATTAAGTTTTGTAATCTCCAGGAAATCTGCAAACTTCATTCCACAAGCATTATATCTTACTTTGTTTTCTAGGATTTAGTAACTTATATAGGATGCCGCCGATTTTATGCGAGGTTGTCTTGTTTGTTTTCTCAGGATTTACAGGTTATGTATGACAAGAAGATGATTTATTTTCTGGAAGGGAAGCTTTGATTGTTCATTTTCTTGAAGGAAGATTTAACCTGGCCACCTAATTATCCATACCGAGCGAATCAGGGGAGTATTTGATTTCATTCTTTTTACTTTCTCACTTTTACATTCTTTACTTGAACATTGGGGACAATGTTCATCTTAAGTGTAAGGGGAGGGTAAAATGATGATACCTTACAAATACACTTTCGCTTGAGTTTGCTTTGTTTAATGGTAGATGTGTAATAAAACTATGAGAAACACTTGTTAGTGCAATTTTAGCCCCAAATTTAATTTTTTTTACAACATTTAGGAGTGAAACTTTAGCCATAGCAAGCGTCTCATAGATAGGAGATTGTATGAGTAGCACATAACCGTATATTCAGAAAAATTTTCCACCCAAATATGTGAGGTTCGCCTTTAGATTTGATAGGAAAAGCATTTACTATTAGTGCTTATGAGTGTACCGGTAGCATTTAGATTCTAGAACTTGCGTTAGTGATACATCCCGAGACCGCTAGTGAGACTACATTTGTGTAGTAGGATTTACTACATGATAAGAGGCATTAGGATCACCCTTGTGTTAAACCCGTATTATAATTTCTTGACCATTTAAGTCATATTACTTGACTACTTAAGTCAATTAATTTTTCCCACACCCTTAGCGTTGTACTCATTTTTAGTACACGAAACCCCTAGTACACCCCTCTGAGCCTATCTTTTCGTTTCTAACTTTTAGCATTTTACTTAAAGGAAGAATTTGTTACACCCCACTTAAATGTACACCCAAATCGCCTTAGCCTTCCGTGTATGCGCTCATCTTTAGTGCATTATTGTTATTTGTTAAACCCTAAGTTAACTATCTAATTGATTACATAGTTGCTAAGTCGAGTCATATCCTTGTACATATTGTTTTGGGACGATTGGGACTCATGGGTAAAGTACTTATTTTATGGAGTAATGGGGAAGAACATAATTTATTACCCCCATATGTACGTTAATCTTAAAAGTGCTCCAAGTGTTTTGATTTTCTTAATTCGAGTCATTAGTTTAGTTTATTGTAAAGTATGTAAAGATTCAAGTGTAAGGGGAATTCTCATCCCCTATGATGTATTATTTTGGATGGTAGGGTAAGAGTGTATGCAAAAAAAAAAAAAAAAAAAAAAAAAAAAAAAAAAAAAAAAAAAAAAAAAAAATTGAAAAATCAAGAAAAAGAAAAGAAAAAAAAAATAGAAAAAGAGAAAAGAGAAAAAACATACGGACTACCATCCCTTTTTATTCTATGTTCATTTTATGTTTTTGTTATTTTTCATTTATTAGCTTAAGTCGAGTCTAGTCTTGGCTTAGCAACGCCATGTTGTACATGTAATTAACTAAGATTGTTAACTCGCCACCAGTAAAGACTGCCTTTATCCAACAAAACCGTGTATTTCATATTCCTACACCTAACGTTACAACCCTTTAAAAAGACCTCTTTGATAGTTTATCCTTGGTGCTTACGCCATGTGGTGGAGGTTCGATCCTTTCCCAAGCCTATGGTAATCTATTTTGCTATGACAGGTAGTGAGAGATATCTTTCGTTTCCATATTGTAATTTATACTTTATTACACCCGAGAGATGTGAGTATCTAAACACTATTTGTGAGGTGCTAGTATATGACCTCCGTGCTTGTCTTTGGTCTTTAGTGGAACGATTATTTGTTGTAATTACTTTTATCTTAGTGTTAAATGACCCCTAACTTGTATTTTGACTAGAATAAAAGCGCATTTGCTTGAGGACAAGCAAATCTCAAGTGTATGGGTATATGATGAGGCGAAAAATGAACCACTTTTAGGGGGTCATTTAAGCCCGGAATTGAATTTATTTGACCAAATATTGCCCTAAATTGTTTCTTTTGTGATTTTAGGTACTTTGGGAGTGAAATCTGGAAAAGAAGGCATTTTGGACGTTTTTGGAGCATAAAAGTGAAGAAAACGGCAAAGTCTCAATTTTCCAAGCTGGGAACAGTAGGTGATGAGACGAAAAATGATCCGTTTTTAGGGGGTCATTTAAGCCCGAATCCGAATTTATTTGATCAAATATTGCCCTAAATCGTTCCTTTTGTGATTTTAGGTACTTTGGGAGAGAAATCTGGAAAAGGAAGCAATTCGGACGTTTTTGGAGCATAAAAGTGAAGAAAACGCCAAAGTCTTAATTTTCCATGCTGGGAACAGTAGGTGACGGCGTCAAGAGCAAAACCTTGACGGCGTCAAGAGCAAATTTCATGAATTTCCATGACGACCCAGAACAGATTTGACGGCGTCACGTTGGAAGGGCGTCAAGAGTAAAAGAGTCATGACGGCCTGGAAGAGTATATGTCTTGACGGCGTCAGAAGTAGATCTAGGCAGTCCGAGAAAAGTTTTGGCGGCGAGGTGACGGCGTCACAAGTTTATTCTTGATGCCGTCATACCTATTTTTCTATATATAGTTTTCTAATTTTCACACATAGGGAGAGAAGTTTTGGAGAAACCCTAAGTACGATTTTGGTGCAACTTTTACAGGTTTTTCAAGGGTTCCAAACCCTTGATACCTTGCATTGTAGTTGAGATAAGTGTTCTTCTAATTCAATCAATATGTCTATGTGTTGGTTGTCTATATCATGTTCTTATCTTAATTCCATTATGCTAGGCTAGATCTATCTTGTGTTTGCTTAGATCTAATGAAACCTAGATGTTAATTATGTGTTGATTACTTGTTTATCTTTGTCTTGGATGAGTGATTTATATGTTAGGCTTAAGAAAACTGGCAGATCTCCACTTGGTAACATGCTTGAACGTCTTAAGAAACATGAACCGAGGCGCACTAGGTCTTTATTGGTTGTATTTAATGCATGAGCCACTGTTTACAATCCCTATAGTTGTGCTGGGCATGGTGTAGGAGGAGATAAGTGCTCATAGAATTGGAGAGTTATGTGTGCCACCCCATGAATGGTATTAAGGAATACGATCCGTCATCCATGCAATTATAACAAGTAATTAACGTGTAAAAGATGTCTAGGGAGTAGTGAAATCTAAGTAAACACATTTTCTCCAATTACTGCTCACAACCTTAGTTTAATTAGTTTATTTTCATTTTTAGTATTTTATTTTGATTGCATCTTAGTATTGGGTTAGTTGATTAGCAACTAATTCCGCCCAAATCCTTCAAACCCCGAGATTTTAATTGCTTTCAAAAAAAATATAAAAATACAAAAATAATCATCCCTCACCTTTAGAACTAGTATTTAGGCTTTCTAATCCTAGCGACACTATTCCTAAGCTGAACGATCAATCCCCCGGTACTTGTCACTATACTATACTACAACGATCAGGTACACTGCCTGGTGGGGGTTGTAAGCTTCTCGAGATCCCTCGAGAGGTAAAGCCTGTTGCGATTCTCACGCATCAGTAGGTGACGGTGTCAAGAAGAAAATCTTGACGGCGTCATGAGTAATTTTCATGACGACCCAGTACAGAAATGACGGCGTCACAAGGAAGGCGTCAAGAGTAAAATGCATGACGGCCTGGAAACACCTTACACTTGACGGCATCAGAAGTAGATCAAGGCAGTCCGAGAAGTATTTTGGCGGCGAGATGACGGCGTCACCAATTTGGTCTTGACGCCGTCAGACCCTATTTCCTATATATAGTTTTCTAATTTTTACACATTAAAAGAGGAAGTTTTGGAGAAACCCTAAGACCGAACTTAGTATGAATTTTACAGGTTTTTCAAGGGTTCTCAGCCCTTGAACCCTTTCATGTGTAATTGAGATAAGTGTTCTTTTAATTCAATCAATATGTCTATGTGTTGGTTGTCTATATCTTGTTCTTGTCTTAATTCCATCATGTTAGGCTAGATCTATCTTGTGTTTGCTTAGATCTAATGAAACCTAGATGTTAATTATGTGTTGATTACTTGTTTATGGTTGTATTGGATGAATGATTTCGATGTTAGGCTTAAGAAAACTGGCAGATCTCCAAATGGTAACATGCTTGAACGTCTTAGGAAACATGAACCGATGTGCACTATGTTTTATTGGTTGTATTTAATGCATGAGTAAATTCTAATGATCCCATGTTAGGAGCTTCTTAGCCGGCTCGACATAGGAGTGAAGTAGGCACTCATAGGATTGGGGAAGTAAGTGCGCCACCCCATGAATGGTATTAAGGAATACAATCCGTCATTCACGCAACTATAACAAGTAATTAACGTGTAAAAGATGTCTAGGGAGTAGTGAAATCTAAGTAAACACATTTTCTCCACTTATTGCTCACAACCTTAGTTTAATTTAGTTTTATTTTCATTTCTAGTATTTTATTTTGATTGCATCTTTAGTATTGGGTTAGTTGACTAGCAACTAATTCCGCCCATATCCTTCAAACCCGAGATTTTAATTTGTTTTCTAAAAAATATAAAAACACAAAAATAATCATCTCTCATCTTTAGCACTAGTAATTAGGTTTTCTAATCCTAGCGACACTATTCCTAGCTGAACGATCAATCCCCCGGTACTTGTCACTATACTATACTACAACGATCAGGTACACTGCCTCGTGGGGGTTGTAAGCTTCTCAAGATCCCTTGAGAGGTAAAGCCTGGTGCGATTCCCACGTATCAATAAGGTTGTGATCCCCATTGCTTATTCTTGAATCATTATTCTCATACATTTAATGTTAAGTCTTTAAGATTAATTACATTAAATATTCATCTACATTCCTATGCATGAACTTGTAAAATCGAAATGAAGTCATTGTAAAATCAAAATTTAGTACTCCTTCCGTCCTAAAATTAATGTCCCCAGACAAAAAATACACAGTTTAAGAAAAACATAATAATTAATGATTTTTCTCTCTTACTTTTTGTCAGAATGACAGTTTTACCTTTAGCTAATCAATTAATATTTTCTTTAAAGTTTGTAATAATAATTTCAAGCAAGGGTAATATGGTAAACTTGATCAAACTTTCCTATCTATATTTAGTAGCGGACAATTAAATTGAGACGTTCAAAAAAGAAAACGTGACTATAATTTTAGGACGGAGGGAGTACAATACTTAAATGCCATCAATAGTTTTCAGTATTTAGTACAATACTTAAATGCGCATCAATAGTTTTCAAGTTTACTTCCATAATTTATTTCCCAACTTCCAAAAATAAATAACATATAAGGGGGCATTTGCTTCATTGTAATATGATGTAATTGTAATCTAATTACATTATGTAGCATGTTTGGTTTGCAAAGTGGAGAGAATTGTTATTCATATTACATTACGTAGGATATCTGGTTTCTATTATAATTATAATCCAATCACTTCAATTACATTAAGTGAGGGAATTTAGATTACATGTGAAGTTGGATGAAAAGTTTTGAATTATGTTGTAATTCATGATTTTTACTTTAAAACATCATCATCATCATCATCATCATCATCATCATTATTATTATTGAAGTATTATTTTTTATTATTAAACATCACTTTATTAGAAACTCATAGGATTTACAAGAAAGTAGTGGGAGCAGCGAAACTATCTGAGCCCCAACTCCTTTAGATATAGCAAAGCTAATCCTACTAAAGATATGAATAGCCACACGCGCCCCAATATCTTGAGTCATAGAGAACTTTCGGATCCGCTTTAGTAAGGCCACTACACTCTTCTCAAGTTCCTCAAAAGAGAAGAATGAGAAGGGGAGAAACCATATCCAATATCCGTACACTTAGCCTTATACTTGACGCGTTTATGTTGTGCAGCTTCAATCACCGCACGACCCGACACAAAATCAACCATACCAGTTTGCGTCAGGGGCGACGACCCTGTCAAGTCGACACATACGTCCTGCACGCCATTCCAAGAGTAGAGCAATATATCAGCTGGACGTAAGGGGGTCCCTTATTATTAAACTTGTTGTTATTATAATAATAATAATAATAATAATAATAATAATAATAATAATAATAATAATAATAATAATAATAATTATTATTATTATTATTATTATTATTAAATATTTTATTATTATATTATTATTAAATTATTACTCCCTCCGTCCCATTTAAAGTGTCCACAATGGAATCTTTGCATGTCCCATTTAAAGTGTCCACTTGTACCTTCCAACCAATAAGATGAGAGTTTAGTGGGTAAAAGTAATATTTGATTGGTTGAGAGTTTAGTTAGTGGAATCTCCTAAAACTTTGTGCATTATGAAAGTGGACACTTTAAATGGGACGGAGGTAGTAATAATTTTATTATTGCTATTACTATTATTAAATAATTTATTATTGTTATATTAAAAACTATTTATTTTTATCAAATTATTATTATTATTATTATTATTATTATTATTATTATTATTATTATTATTATTATTATTATTATTATTATTATTATTATATTATTATTTTTTTTATTATAAACCAACACTTTTATTAACAATAAATAGGATTTTTACAAGAAATTGGTGGGGAGCCGAGAAACCAACTGGGCCCCCACACCTCTAGCAATAGCGAATCCAATCCTATTAAAAATATGAACGGCAGCCCGCGCCCCAATGTCTTGAGTCGTAGAGAAACGTCGAATACGCTTTAGAAGAGTTACTGCATCTTTCTCAAGTTCTCCAAAGGAGGAGAAAGAGAAGGGGATGAACCCATATCCGATATCCACACATTTGGCCTCATACTTGACACGTTTACGTTGTGCAGCTTCAATAACCGCACGACCTGACATAAAATCAATCATACCAGATTGTGTCAAAGGTGACGACCCCGTAAGATCAACACAAACATCAAGCCCACCATCCCAAGAGTAAAGTAATATATCAGCTGGGCGCAAAGATCTATCCCTATCACCATAAAGCCCAATATCCACCTCCTTACGAGCTGAAATTCCGGACCGAGAGCATATATCAACAAGAACATCACACACAATATTATGCCGATGTTTAATTCCAACAATACCCGCACAAGAAACCGCATGATCCCCATAAATATCTCCAGTAAAAACACGAGAACATGCTGAACACGGTACCTGAACAGTGAAAAGAGGAACACCCAGCCGATAACACAACACACAACGGTATGTCTGGGCATTCATAGTTTGACCCAATCCAGATATAGGAGCCACCCTGAGCCAATCTGAAGTATGATCCTCCTTTAGAGAGCTCCATAACGCCATCTGTCGAGGAGAAAGATGGAATGTAGATTCAACAGTTTGGGTAACCCGATCGAAATATATATCTGCTAATTTCTTCATGAGTTTGGGGGCAGCGACCTTGCTTAGGTTACTCAAAAGGTCAAAATCCATATCCATATTAAAAGTACATAAAGCATCATCAAAGGAGGGACCAACAGTTACAATACCAGAACTATGGAGAAGCTTAGTCTGTAAGCTAGCAGATTGAAGTCTAGACGCAAGAAAAGCATATTTCAAGACATCTCCTGCAGAATAAACACCAAGCCCCCCAGAGGCAAAGGGAAGGGTGGCAAGTCTCCACTGCCAATCACCAAAACCAGGCCCAGAACCAGTGACAATACGTTCCAATGAAGAACGAAGTGCCGCATCAAAAGAAACCTGAGCACACTCAAAGACCCTGGGAGAACATGTGCGCATAGAAAAATACAACTTAGAAATACCTGCACATGCACGGAGTAGCAACAACTCACATTGAGGGTCATTAAGTTTAGCAACAGCATCCATAAGATCAATAGTTTTAGCCACCCTTTTCAAAACCAGCCTACTACCAAACTCAAAATCAACACTAACAGGCCCACCCAATAATCTAACACCATGTAAGGGGCGAGAAATATTTGGAGGGAACACACCCGCATATCTGCTTCTAGGGTCTTCCTTTGGCCAAAAAACCTTAGTTTTATCAACGTTGAGGTGTAAGCCACGACTAGGTCCATCCATCATAATCAACTCTAAAACCTTACCCACAACCAAAGTATCTCCAATAACAGTACCATCATCCAGATACCATGCTTGGAAAGAAAGGTTAAAAGAGTCTCTAATCTTACATGCCAGGGGATGTAACACTAAAGCGAAAAGAAGAGGCCCGAGCGGATCACCTTGTTGCACACCTTGATGAGACCAAAGAGTATGCTCACCATAATATAATCTGGCAGGGATAGAGTAACAGAATTCCACCCATTGTGAAATAGCCGGAAAATGAAGCCGAACCTCACGCAACATAACAACCCGATCCACCATGTTGAAGGCGTTTTTAAAATCAACCAACAACATAGAAAGACCAACATCACCCCCCGATCCTCGACCAAACGATTCACTGCATGAAGAATAGCTTCCCCTCCTCCCGATACCCCAACACCAAATTGTAAATCATCTAAATAACCGTCTGAAGAATGACCAATCATGGACGCACAAACCTTGGAAACTAACCGCCTCCAAACAGTCCCAATAGCAATAGGACGGATACCCCCACCTGGTTTAACTAAGGGTATGAGAGGAGCACTAGCAATGTACTCACCCAACTCCCTCGGGCATTTACCAGCAAGGAAAAGATTCACCACTTGGGTGATAGATGCGATCAATTCATCAGAAATAGCCACAGCCGCACCATTTAAACAATCCAAAAGGTGTTGAGCGCGTAAACCATCTCGCCCACAAGAAGTACCACGCGGGAAACTCTTAATCATGTCAAGAACCATAGCAGTAGATATAGTAAGGTGATGATGATCAATAGGTATATCAGGCAAAAGAGGAGCAGGCTGGAAAGGGTGCTTAGCTTTTAAGTCCTCAAGAGTAGAAACATCATAAGGTGCAATACCAGAAGATGAAAGAACTCTGACCGCAGCAGTATAATGACCATCACAAATCTTCCTCTTACATTGCTTGACATTGCGGTCACCCAAATCCGAACTGTCATCATCAATATTAGACCAAACAGGTGAGGGTTCGGCTAAAACATCACGCACAATCTGGATACTACCATTAGGGGTGCCCCACGCCCGAATAGCATTAACAATATATTCTTCCTGGCGTTGGCGCTTATTGGCCGACCTGCATTCTTGATTACTCCTCAGGCAAAAGGTTTTAAGGAGACAAAGAGGCAAGACTAACAAACCAACCCAACAAGAAATGTCATCAGGTGCGCAGATTACCTTGTCAAGAGCTCCTTTCAAAACACGAGAGAACCCAAAACAACATTTAGGAGGGATGGACTTGACAGTACGCAGCCCCTTAGAGAATAAAGAATCAAGAAGAGGTAAATCGAAACCACCAAGCTCGTTCAAACCCAAATCCTCAACAACACCAACATGGGAAGGAACCTGTGGTTTGGTGAGATCATGCAACACGAATCGTACAACACCATCACCACAATCAGGAGGTGACACAAAATCAGCCCCCCCCCCCCCCCCCCCCCACCATGTCGACACTTAGCCCAGAAAGTATGCGTTTTGAAACAACCACCACACAACGACAATCCCATACGCTTAAGAGTAACCTCAGCCCTTTCAAAAACAACCAAATCCGACACAAGAGAATGTCTAGTGATAGCAAGCGCATCCCCATTGAAGTGTCGATCGCGGAGATGTGTGATCAAATAATTCTTGGTAAGCCCATTTCCGCCCCCATCACGACACCCACTAAGACCCGCAAAGGGGCAATGGAATCTCACAATAGGCATAGTAAAATACTGTAGCAACAATGTACCAACCAAAGAGCAACTATAAAATAATACCACTGTAGCAGCACACAACAACAACTGTAGCAGCGTTGTAGCATAAACAAAGTAAACAGAACTGCAGAACTGTAGCAGTAGCTGTAAAGGAAACGTAGCAAAACCAAATCCGGCTATGTAGAAGCAACCACACGGACCGAAACGAATCTCGAACCAAACCCCTACAACAACGAAATACAGTAGCAGTTCCAGCAAACAATGTAGCCACAAACCCTACTATACCAAACGTATTCGTAAAAACCAAACCACAGAAGCCAGGGAACCCAAACAACCACTGATGCCAACGAACCCTAACAACCACTGTAAGAAAGGCCAATAACAACCAGGCAAAACCGGGTTTCAAGAGCAAACCCTAAAAGCCGTATAAAAAAGAAAACCCCACAACCTGATGAAAAGATGACAATATGAAACTGGTAGATGCTATGAAGGAGATAGCCTCGAACCAACAACTGTATTGCAAAACCAAACCAACTGCAACACACAAGGAAAACCAGATCGGGTTTTCAAAACGAAACCCTAAAAATCAAAAACTAAAGATGATCGAAAAAGAAACCTGATAACATCCCCACTGATCACGTACATATACTAACCAAGATCCATGTGATTGAATCAAGGAAAAAGCATGATGTGATTGACGTTCATGAAGAAACTGTCGCCATAATCGCCTAGTGGAGAGAGCACCGTTTCTTGTATTATTATTATTATTATTATTATTATTATTATTACTACTACTACTACTACTACTACTACTACTACTACTACTACTACTACGTATTACAATTCATTTACATTACAAATAATTCATATTACAATTACAATTCATTTGATTAATTACTATTTATTTACATTAAAATTCATTTAGATTACATTAAAATTTCTTTGACATATTACAATTCTTTCAAAAATATTATGTGAACCAAATGTTCATCAATTGCTATGTATTTTTCAGATTCTTTTGAACGTTTTGGTTTGGTCTTTGTATTAACACTTTGTTATTGAATCATTTCATTTGTATTAGTCGTAAATGAGGGTGTGAGAAACATCTTGAAAATCTTTGAACAAGTTGTTCCATAAAAGAAAAACCAAGATTCTGCAGTCGTGCCTATTGGATAAATGTAGTTGATAGAGAAAGAGTGTGAAATAATTAATTGGAAGCAAACTCTAATTTGATGAGAGGAAACTACTACAAGCTTTTAATAAATCATATATAAGTGATTTAGCTAATTGCTGGACTTTTCAATTTTTTTCAACCTGAAAATAAGGGTAAGAAGGTGATAAAATTGTGTTTTTGGATATATATGCGCATTATAAAGTTTTAGAAAGATATTGAATTAATTGCAGAATTCGTAAGGATATTGATGTAATTTCAAATTTTTACAAGGATATATATGTAAATGCCCTTATAAAAAATGGAAAAATTATTATATGTGTAACTAATGCAATTTTTGGTTTATAAAAAATGGAAGAATTATTATATATGTGCATTATAAAAAATAAAAATGAACAACTAAGACATGCTTTATTTATAAGGGCATAATAAAGAATTTAATTATAATTATTATCAATTTATAAAACTTGACCATTTTTTTAGACAAACAAAAAAGTAAATTTTTTCGAGACGGATAAAGTATGATCAACAAACCCTATTATATGATCTTATTAACCCACATAATCTTAGGGCCCGTTTGGTTGGTGGGATTTTGATGGGTTTAGGATTAAAAGTTGTAAATATTTTGTTTGGTTGCATTTTTAATTTTTGGGTTTAGACTCATAAGTCAAATATTAGGGGATGGGTAAAAGGAGGGGGTGGTGAAGGGATTTATGACAAAGTGGGTCCGGATTTATTCTCCTCCCCATCTTTTTTCTTTTTATACTTTAATATTAATATAAATAAATTTAATTTTAATTTTAATATATAATATATTTTTAAATATTATTTTCTCTTTCATACACCAAATCCAAATCTAAATCCTAAACCAAATTTAAATCCAACTCCAAATCCTAATCATAAACCCATCTACAAACCAAACGGGCCCTTAATCAATTTCACATCTTTCTAAATGTGCTCAGGAACCATTTAAAGCAATATCTGAGAAATACCGCATAAAAACTTAGCAAAACATATTATGGAGCATTTGCTTCTTTGCCAAGCATTTGTTTAGAGATTTCCAATTTTCCATATAGAAATATAAAAAGGCAAGTCATTACATAGTTTTTATTATTTTACTATTTTTTTAGTCTTAATAGCCCTCTTACTCTTACCAGTAAGAGGCAGTCAGACGTTTTTGTTGTTTATTTTTTCATCATCAGTCAGACGCGGTTAGACCTTGAGTCTGACTCAGCAAGAAGCGGTGAACAAGTCTGACTATCTTAACCCTATTAACACCTTTCATCAAAACCCTTCAACCCATTCATCTTCTCCAACTTCACGCCGCCACCGGCCACCTCCAGCCTCGGCTGACCTCCTCTCACCGCCGCCTTCTTCTCCACCTCTACGCTACCTTCTTCTCCACCTCTACGCTTCCGTCATCTCCACTATAGCCGCCATCTTCACCACTTCTAAGTTATGCTCTTTTTAATTTTTTCTCTTTACCTGCTTTACTTGTTATTTTTTGTTGGTTTTAAGTGATTTTATTGTTGGGTTGGTTATAAAGTGATATAGGTTTTGTTTTAAGTGATTTTATTGTTATTTTTTGTTAGTTTTATGTCACGAATTGCTTAAAAGAAAGGTTGGGTTTTGATAATCTGATATGGGTTCCTTTGTTTATGATATGTGGTTGTGTTTTGTTTACATTTATGTATGGATAATGAGCATGTTGTGTTTTCGTGTGTTTGGATATTCTTGTTACTATGAAACTTGAAAGTAAATACATTTATGGTGGATTTGTGGTCGAAACAAATAGTTTGAGACATGCTACGAGAAGAACTTGACTTGGTTTATTGGGGGTTGAATTTTACTTATAGTATTTGTCCAATACCATGGTATAATGACACTGCTTATAACATATACTAATGCTAAATTCAAGATTAGGATCTTGTAATTTATCTTCGTGCAGTCATACCGGTCAAGGGAGTCGGTTTGAGTATGTGTGGAGAGTGATTTTAGTCGGTCAAAGATCAAAAATCACGGTTGCTCAACAAGAAAATTGTACATAAAAACATTACTATTAGTTCTTGGTATTTTAATATAGAACTTGAAAAAGAAAACTAAAATAGCAACATCTTTTTCACCGGTCATGCTTAAATGCATAATACACCAAGTAACATGCTACTATCAAATGTTTTCATTGTCGGACAATGGGCATAGGGCTACCGGCTACCCATCTTGCAAAGCTTTGGTTGAAATAAACAACAATCGTGTATTGTCCCCGTATATGCATATGTACTCTGGGTGCATGTTTTTATTTGGATCTAGACCATATCTATGAACATAGAATGACTATACCTGACTTTTCGCTTAAACAAGTGATATACTAGTAAATACAAAGAATGAACATTGTATTTTAGAGAAAATAAGGAAGACATAAACACTCCAACTGAAATATATAACATAAGACCATATGGTTCATCCATTCTACATACTACAATTTGAAATACTTACAACCCCGTGAGTTGTTCTTAATACAAACAACTTTGTTCACTTTAGGTGTTTATGTTGGTTAAGCATTCTATATAACTGAATTACTATTTGGTTAAAAGTGCTTAATATATCATGGTTCACTTGAAATTTGTACCATTAATATATATATATATATATATATATATATATATATATATATATATATATATATATATATATATATATATATATATATCTTAACTACTTATAATGTAGATTTAGTCAAAGGGGAAAAGTGGAAAACTGAATTTTCAGTCAATCCCCATTTTGCCCTTCTATACTACAAGAGTGAGAGAAAATGAATTGTGTAATTAATGCTCTTATTAAAACACCCCATAACTTAAAATTACAATAATTTATTCATATGGTACAACCAATTAAAAGCATCTATATCAAATTAAAAACAATCAATTAAAACACCCCTTACTATAAAAAGTACAATAAAATTTTCACAATATACAATTTAAACAAGCTACAACATAATATAAAATATAAAATAATTAAGCACACTAATTAATGTTATTTTTAAAACACCCTAAAATGAAAAGTATATGTTATTATACACATTATACAAATTAATAAAACACACAAAACTTTATACAAGCTAACAAGTTGATGTTGCATATAGTTTTGAAAACTGGACCGGACCAACGGGTTCAACTGGGAAAAACTTATAGTTTTGAAAACTGGACACGACGGGTTCAGTTATTAAAAGCATGACTCGGTTTAAATTGACCCATTTTTCGACCGGAACGGTTCAACCGGGTTTCAAAACATTATGTTGACATGAGCTTAAGTATCAAAGTCAATAAGTCAACAAAGTCAATAAGTCAATAAGTCAACACATTTAATCCCTAAATCTTCAAACTTTTATTAGAGGTGGCAAAACGGGCGGGCACGGGCACGGGCTAAAATGGCACGGGTTAAAACGGGCATGGGCTAAACGGACAAATTATAAATCGGGCCAAACGGGCACGGGCTAAAACGAGCAAATTATAATTCAACTATTAAAAACATTCGGAACAGTCCTAAAAACCCCTTTAATTCATCTTGTAAAAAAAGATCAAGCATCTAAGTTTTAATTATATTTAATTGTTTTTTCTTAAAAAAAAAGAATATTAAATGAATAAAAATGCAACTAATTAAATATATATATCAATTAATTAGAGTATTAAATAATTATGCATAAAATAGTTAATAAATGAGATAAATTAAAATTAAAATAGTTGGAATGTTTTATAGTTACCAGTGACCAGTGAATTGGTCCGAAAAAAAATGAGAGTAATTGATTGAAAGTTGAATTGTGTGATTCGAAAGCCCATCTAATAATATATGTTTTTATCTTTTGCCTGAAAGAGCCCATCAAATAAATGCAAGGGGGCAAAAAACGCCCCAAACTTTTAAAAAAGTGTCAAAAATTGCCCAAAAATTACAAATTGGGCAAGATTTGCCACCCCTAACTTTTATCATTTTTCATTTATAACCCATAAACTTTCTTTTATCACTAAACGATCTGTCGTAATAAAATCCCGTTGCTATGCACGGGTATTCGTCTAGTATATATATATATATATATATATATATATATATATATATACATATATATATATATATATATATATATATATATATATATATATATATATATATATATATATATATATATATATATATCTACATAACAGGAGGCGTTACACGCGTATTGCCACCTCATTGCCCAGTCATTGCCATGTAATTCATTTTCTGCCATGTCATCACATTTTTTCGTCCAGCAATAGCAATGTTTGACCATGATTGACCTTGAATTCCAGATTTATTTTATTGCATTTAATTCGGATTTTTAAAAAAATTTAACACTTGCAAAACTCGAACCTAGGTCTAGATATAGACACACAAATGCTTCAACCATTGGACCAGACAAGATTTTATGATGGTCATTTGAAAACAATAATGACATGCTTAAATTGATATCTTATAATAACACCACAATGCCCTTATCAAACATAAAAACGTACGTAAAAGAGAATTAAAGTAACTCACAGACGTTCATTCTCAAAACCCTAACCCTAATCCCATAACGCAATAAGGTGTATCATTCAGTATTATGGAAAAATAACTATATCACAATGGTTACTATAAGCAAATAAGCTCATTATGGAAAATACATAATCAACACCAGAATTGTATGTTCCTTGATGTATATTTTTTTTGTATTCGTAATTGTTTGATGATATTTTTATGTTGTTATAAGCAGGGGTTTGCGAATCGAACAGACGATTAGGCAGTCATCGAATCAGTGGTCACGGTTTGAGGAGCGATATAGAATTTGTTTTTTGGCCACTGCTCAAACTCAACTATGCAGACTACAATTTTGGCAAGTTTATCTTGCATTAACAATATCAGTTTTCATAGAAAAAGATAAGTGTCAATATCCTTAAACATTTACTTTGCATATTTGGATGTGCAACCAGATCCTACTGCAGCTGCAAAAAATAAGACAAACAAAAAGGTATTAGAGGCTCGATCAATTTTTCTTGACAATGTAAGGCTGCTATCTTCACCTGTTTTATGTATAGTAGATGGTTTGCAAGTAATTTACTTTTTATATAGGAGTGTTATTGTTATAATACATATGTTTATCTCATTGTAACTGATATACTTATGCACCATCTGAATCTGGTCATTTGATAACTCTAGACATTAGTTTTGATGTTGTATGTGCATATTATTTATATTAGAAGTTGTTATTTATGATTGATGTTAACTGTTTGTTTTGTATTACAGATGGGAAGGAAAAGATTCATATCAGTATTCTAGGTAAATAACATTGATTTTCCATGGTGGAACATGTTCATAAAGATCACAAATCGCTATTTTTATTGATTTTCCAAGAAAGGCTGGGACATGAATATCTGAAAATACATGACTCAAAATCGTTTGCTTGACAACTTTTGATACTTCAGGTTGCAGACTTTGACCTACATGTTGTCGATATTGCTAAAAGCTGTTTTGAAGATAAACTCCTAAAGGTAATGAACCTGCTGTTTTCACCTCTGTTCTATATCAAAAATTTTCAACGCTCCATGAATTTAATAAATTATACTAATAATTTTACATTGCTTTTTCTTAACATATCAGGTACATGTCACTTGGTTTTAATATATTTTGCCTTCAAAGTTGTATCTATAAAAAATGGGGAGTCCATTTTTCACAAAAGAAAATACTAACCACATCATCATTGATCTTTCTTTATTACTGAATTTGAATTGGCATGCAACGTGTTGGACCTGACCTGAATTAGAATTAAACTTGTCCTGGCCAACACGTTTTGACCTGCTCTAGAATACCGTTTGACATTAACCCATCACCTGACCCGTCCAGTCACCAGCTCCAACTAATGTAGATTAGAGCTTCACCTTACCCATCACCTTTGCAAAAAGATAAAAATTAATGAGTAGAATTTTCAAGGCGTTATGCTAGCCCCCATTGTAAGGTATTGGACAAAAAAGTAAAACTACCGTTTTTGACCTATTACTCACTTTACCCATTTTAACCCATTACTCACACTTTCTCAGGAACCCTCATTCAATCAAAAGGGCCGCGACACAAGGCAGTGAACCAACATAAACCATAATGTAGTTCCGATGAACCAAAGCTGTTTGCCCATCTTCTCAGCTGGCAAGTGTACATTTGAATGTTAGATTCTTAATTAGTGTGCACAGTGATGCATATAAGTCAGAATTATATGCAATAACTTGAGCTTTGGATATCATAAGTAGATGGCTGCATTTACTTTACTTAATTCTAATAGTGAGCCTTGAGAATAAACCAGAACCAATTAAGATAAAAGTTGAATAGGATCGGGGTAGTAAGGAGGATGAGGGAATTCTTTGTGCCATGTTTTTAAATCTAAGTTTTTGAGAAACTCGCATAATCACGGTTATGTTTGAGTATTTAGCTCCATTCTACATAAGGCAATGTTATTGTAAGTTTAGAGAAAGGTTTGTTGCAGTTTTTGTTGTGTTGTTTTTTGGACAAATTTATGTTTATATTTGATTTTCATATTGTTGTTGATAATAGATTTAGAAATTTTATGATGTTAATGTTAATTACAGGTTTGATCAAGGTTTGCGTGTGCTTTTCTTTCTTGGGAAGAGCAACTTGCTAAGCCATAGGCAGCACTTGAAATCTTGGGTAGGTACAGGTACGGTAAGCTATACAATTCGACATTCTTAAATATTCCTACCATGATCCTTATTCCCAGGTTCAGCAAGTCTTCAAGTATGTGGTAATTTGCTTGAGTGCAAGATTTCGTCAGCGGTGTAGCTCAGTTATTCAAAACATCCTCTTGGAACTCTCTTTCAGAAACCTTGCAACTTTGTTCCCAATAAGGTACATATGCTCCTTAATTAACAGCTGGTAGAAATATACAATCATTTGGTTATAATTAGTATTAGATTGCATGAAACGGGTACTTATTATTCTAATTTTTTTCTAAAGGCAACATAATGTTCCTACTACTTCCTACAATTGTGAAGAGGAATCTGTTACGCAGCACAATATGCTGAGAGTGCTAGCTATTTTGTTGAGCAGTAAAGAATAATAAGGTACTCAGGCATTTATTATATCTTTTCAAATGATTCACAGATTTATATTATGAAATTTAGATGTATCTTTATAATTTACATGGCCAAATCGACATGCCAATCAAGCTGATCCCCGGTTACTCGGTAGGCACAGTTGTGGCATTTTATGTAAGCCCGATATGTTACATTATGTATTTGATATCCTTAATTGCGCTATGCTTTTTATCGTAATCGAACATCTCAAGGAACTTGGTCTATGCTCCAATATAGCCATTCCCTTAGAGTTGCGCTGCTGTACTAAACCTAATTCAAGGGAAAAAAAACAGAAAGGAGGATTAAATATTCAATCAAAACGTTTTATAATTTTTCAAATTATAATAGATAAATCATCATTCGGTAAAGTAATTACAGGCATAGATTGGCATAGTTGAACGAAAAAACCTTAACCATGTAGACAATTTTTAAGACCCTTAACGTAACCTGTTCTACATCTCATTTTTTATTGAATTGTGTTGTGAACTTTATTTTTTAACAGGTGGGAAGGACACCTGTTACCTTACAGTTAAAAGTCGGAACCAACATTAAAATTAGGTTAAGGATTATTGACATGACAAATCGTGCTCCTCATCATCGCCTTGGATTCGTGCTGGAAGTTGATACCCCGAAAACCCACCTACACTGGAACTAAATTCAGTTATAGGAGACGGATAATGGAGAGCTAGGCCTTGATGCTGATCAATCCCCACACCGGCGAAAAGATGTTGGTCCACCCAGGCACAAACCTGAGGCGTGTTATTGGACTGAAGGGTTCCCCTCTGAGACTGGCCAAACAACGGCTGCAGACACGGCCTTGTTTTTGTTGAACCAAACACAAACCCATTCGGAACAATGTCCCCACTTCAACCCATTCTCTTCACATTTCACAAATCATAAAAAATAAATCATCATTATTGTTGTCACCTCTTACTTCATTGTCCAACCGAATAAACTCAACCTTCACTCACTAACCGTTACTATCAAAAGGGATTTTTACATCAGATATTTTCTTAACATATACTGTATATGATTCTCATCTTGATTAATACCTTTGCTTTAAGTTTATGGTTACTCTCTCCTGTGCAACCCAGGTTAAAATGACCTCTTGGTTCTTTTTTTAATGTTATTTACTTATTATATTATACTTGAATTCAGATTGACACGGGAAATACTGAGGAAGACGCTTTAAGCCGCTTCGCCAGAATCATCATCGATGATCATCAGGTTTATTATTTATCAATAATTCATGAATTTATATATATAATGTTAGTTGTTATAGAATTAGTGCTAGAATCGATATATGTATAAAGTTTAGTACTTTTTTATTATGAAAAATATGCATTTGAGTCAAACTACTTTTTTCATTCTTCGTTTGATTCCAATAATCTGTACGCATTTGTAGTATATATATTTTGGTTTTTGGCCCCGGCGTTTGAGAAAAATTGTGAATCAACATATAATAGTATTAATTTTTTTGCATGAAAACACAAGTATGGGTCAAAAGGAGTTAAGTTTTTATAGCAGGCAACTTTCAGCTCCCTCAGTAACTATTGTCAATTTTGATCCATACTCCATGTCAAGTTTTAATGCGGCACATGCGGTACCTGACCTTATTAGCTTCAGGATTAGTGGGAATTTATTAGAGGACTACCCTTTGTTAGCAGGGATGAGTTAAATTGATAGCAGGTTGCACACCATATTCTTTTCAATTGATGCACACATATTTGCAACATGAAAAAGTAGCGAACGTAGTATATTCGATGTAAACTTAAAACCACTATGTTTAACCCTTTAAGTATCTAATCTCTAAAATGATACTTTCATTTGTATCAACAAATATTTAAACATGGAATGGTTGCACCTAATGTGTATGGGTCATGAGAAGTAGCATAACTTGGTTGGAGATGTGTAAGTACTAAACTGGATTACACTTAATTGTCTTTACTCTTTTGTGTTTAATTGGCAGTTACACACGGTGTCGGGATGTATAATTTACGATTATATTTAGTGAAAAATAAAGAATCAACTTTTGATCATAACTATTTAGTTAAAATATTAAATAGCCACGCACAGTATAATTTAGTTCTTTTTTCAATAAATTTAAATAGCCATTTTATGACATGACACCTACATGACCTTAATAACTTGATACACATGTTTCTACGGTATTATATGAATACGAAGGATGGGTTGGAAACTCAGTAAGTCTGAAGCACCACTGTTTCTGTTGGGGATGTAGACATTATGAGGTTAGTTCAATCTGTCACAGTGGAATTCTTTTTCTTTAAAATGTTATTTACTTGTGACTGTATAATGGTGCAGCCTCCTCGCCGCCTCCTTTCCCCCATGCACGTTAAGAAAACCGTTGCCTTCCAATGTGGTTGTTTTGAGCTCTCCCAAAAAGGTATCATGATGCCATATATTATGAGAACTGGCATGCTAATGTAGGTAGTTTAAGTATGCTCATTTGAATTTGAATCTGACTTAAAGTTCAATGTTTTTGCTTTACAGTCAACGCTACTTACTTTAGTTGCTCATTATAATGATCCATGTGAAGCACTTATACCACATTACTGAATTTTTAGTGCTGATCAGTAGGGAGATAGAATTGGTATTCATTTGAACTTTATCACTTGTGTTTTTGGTAATTGCTTTCCTTAAAGTGTCATATTGCTTTTTGTGATTTATTGTATCCAGCTGGAGACATCCCTGAGAGTCGAATGACATACAAATTCCTTTTAACATTGGTCATGCAAATAGAGATTATGACCTGGCTAGCATTGTGCTTGAGGTATTCTTTTTTTGTTTAGATTGTTTTTCTGTTTACACCAAGAATTACACCCGTGAATCCGTGAATCCGTGATCATAATAAGGGTTTGCTGCTTATGTCAATTATAGTTTCTTAGAAGCACAAGAGCTTTTTTGCATTCTCCTTGCTTTATATTTGACATTTTTGAGATAATATCAGAGAAACCTATAGGTGGCTGGATGGGCACAACTTAGATAAAAGGTCAAACTGGTTTTGGGCTGAATCGGGTCTGTTTTAGTATGGGTCGAAAGCGTCGGGTCTGCCACAAAAATATTTCCTCCATTTGCAGATTCTCATATCTATATAATGCCTTGATTCTAAATTCAAAAAGGATATTTTTCATGTTAATAATTTAAATCATTGTATAAAATGATTGGGAGGTTGTACTGACTTGATTTTCTTTCTGCATGATTTTTTAATGTTCCTTTTTGTAATCGAATTTTGCCTTTCTCTCAAGCAAACACTTATATTGAAACAGCCCTTGATGCAACAGTAAGTTAGTACTAAACTCAGTACATACACGCTTAAAATCTATAAGCTACATAAATTAGCCGTCCCTCCTCACGCACTCAAAGACCTCATTCATCACCAAGTATCTATTTACTATTATTTTCATGAAAGACATTTTAATGTATTTTAATTAAACAAAACTTTTATAATTTTTATCTGCAATTGTTACTGAACATGTTCAACATCTCTAATAAAATATTGACTTGGTTTAATGATACGTAATTTACTAATATATACTAACCATATTTCTATTGTAGTTCCATTGAGCACAAAGCCAAATTGAAAAGATCCATATCAGGTCCACCCGTATGCACCCCATCTTGGCTACAAGGTAATCCACATATCAGATGTATACAGGGGAAAGATTGAGTAACATGTGCATCTTTAGGTGTGTAAATAATGGTTAGAAATTTCAGAAATGTATTATGACATTTCCTTATTATTATTATTATTTTTCATATGACACATGATAATGGTAGTGTTTGAATTTGTTTCTATTTGTTTTTCTTCTATGTGCAATCAACTATATGTAGTTTCTTACCGTTTTAAAAAAATAACAATTTATTTTTATTCATTTAATATTATTGTTTTTAACGTGATTGAATCAAGCTTTTTACTCTATCTATTATCTTTTAAAGAATTCTTGGAGCTAGCCGCCCATCGGGCGCCTCTGATTACCTAATGTTTGATACGTACCTCTATTATTGTTATCTTCATAAAGAAAAAAAATCAACGGTCCATTCAAAATTGTAAACGTTACACTATTATGTGTTAGTTTATATTAGTAAAACAAGCATTTTACCTTTCATCTTTTTATTACACAACAACCTCGCAAAAATGACATACCAAAGTTTAAGATTTACACATTTATTGCATATTAGAAAAAAAACAAGACCTGAAAACACACGTTGCTACACGGGGTTCGTTTTTTAAGTTTTGGAATTTTTATCCTTGAATCCTAATGAAATGAAACATCTTTCAAGTCTTGGAAATCTTAATCCAACTACCATATAACCTCTGGTTACTCTCACTGCATTCGCACAACAAACATGGCATATATTACACTAAAATAACTACTTGATCACTAAGTGGCTAAGTAAATTAGTATAAGTTTCGCTATACACTAACATTAGAAAATGATTAGTTGTGACTTGAAAACAAAATAATGCGATAATAACTTCCTCAACGTAATGCCAAACACCCTTTTAGTGAGTTGAAACATTCATTTTGATTCTTAGAAGACATGTAAATCTTTGTTTCATCAATAAATTCATTTTCTAAAATAGGATATCCCGAATGTCTGAGATTGATGACCTACATGCACCACGTGAGCCAACGGTTTATCATTACCTGTCTTCTTTCGCTATAATAAATTATGTCAATGATTACTATAAGACATGCCCGCCCATCGGGCGGGCTTCGACCGCTAGTATATATATATATATATATATATATATATATATATATATATATATATATATATATATATATATATATTGGTCGCATTCGTGTTATAGCATGTGCATAAAGGTCTTGAATAGGACCTGCTCTATTGTTTAAAATTGGTGTTATTAAACTTTTTAAAAAACATTTAACTTCATACTTTTACAAATCCTTGAATGGTTTTGTTCTTCACACTCTTATCTCATCTGGGTCATTTTTAAATTTCGAGAAAGATGATCACTGGTTCTGATCTTACAATGTTTTCACAGCTGTTGTTCCACTCTATGTAGCCATGATCTTAGCTTATGGTTCAGTCAAATGGTGGAAAATTTTCACACCAGAGCAATGTTCCGGTAATCAATAGATTTGTAGCTCTTTTTGCTGTTCCATTACTATCTTTCCACCTCATATCAACCAACAATCCTTACACTATGAACACAAAGTTCATAGGTGGATATTTTCACCTAATGAGTAGTATAGAAATGCTAGTTGGATCTTTGTTTGGTTTTCTTTCTTGCATATATATATATATATATATATATATATAATATATGTGAAGTCATTGATAGACACTACAGGAACATATTCTCTAGGTTTTGAATTATACACTTAGTTTTTTACCCCTTGTTGGGTCCTCACAAAGGTGAGAGATGTTGGTTTACTTGTTTTTTAACACTCACCACCACTTTTTAAGGTTTAGTATATGTTTCACGTGATTACTTTTCTATTTTCTTTACTGTAATTTATGAACACGTTGTTAATTTGATACAATTTTCTCCTGTAATATGATGAAAATGTTGCTCATTTGATATTTTTACAGCACCCTTTTGAACAAGAGAACGACCAACATTCAGCGCCCTTTTGAACCCATCTGCTATAAGGTCAGTATTCTCAGATTTTAACTATTTTATCAAATGTTGCTGATGTTTTGTATGCAAATATGTTGTATTCCTAAGAAGCCACAACATGCCTATATGTTCTTTATACATGGGGTTTTTTACAGTGTGTTTAGTGTGCGATGTATATTGCAACCTCAATTAGTTTTCTGTGCTTGGTATTATGTGATAATTATCTTGATTTGTTGTACTTTTACATGTGATAATTATCATCTGCAGCAACAGTTGTTTGGTTTGATGGTTATAATAAGTCATATTGTAAAGATATGCTCCAAAGGAAATAATTTTTGCCATGAGCATGCCACCTAATATCTAGGGGTGGTTGATTGTGGTCCAATGTTATTTTTGGTCTGACTGGTATGATGAAAGATAGAGTGTGTCCATATTGGCCAGTTTTCATGACAGCTAGTTAGTAATCACATATCTGAAACTCAGACTTGTGAAAATGAAACTGAATTTTTGACATTTCCTTCAGGAAGTTGCAGATATTCTGTAGTTAATTATAGGAATAAAAGTAGTTTGGAGTCCAAGTCAGTTATATTTTAACAACCTAAAAGTGCTGCAAATTTCTTAGTGTGTCAAGTTTTTATACTCTAGATCTGTGGTGTGAGTGAGGCTACTGTTAGGGCTTAAGTTGTCTTGTAATGTGCTAACCTTGATCATGTTTTGTTATCTAAATCTATGTGAGAATTTAACATAGAATTGCACGTATTTTTTCACTTTCCCTGAAAATCAGCAATTGCTCCTATTAGTTGCAACTTTGTGCTAACTTTGATTTCTTTTTAAGTGAAAAACATACGTTATTTATATGTTTGCATTGTTTTTTTAGGAATGGGTGACACGATTACACTAAAATTTACTCCCAAACAATACAAGTTTTTTTGGACTCATGTATCGAGGAAGTGAATAGGTTAGATGCTAAGGGTAATAGCCTACATATTGAGTTGTAGGCGATAGTCGGGAAGAAAATGAAGGAAACATTCGGCCTAACGACCACCTAAAAACAATTAAAAAATAAGTTTGATTACTACAAAGCAAAACATTAGGTTCATGCTTATTTAAGAGGAAAAACGGGAAATATTTTCAATGCAGATACAAATACATTTAACCTAATAGATGAAGAGTGGAAAACTTTAAACAAGGTAGGTTCATGAATACTTTGAACGTAATCTTTACATACATATAATATGGTAATGACAATGTGTAACAACCGTGGTTTTAGCAGGTTAGTCAAACCGATAGTGTTGACCCGATTAATTTTTGTTTGGTGGCCAGGTGCTTTTTATGTGTTTTATGTATGGGTTTGGTATTCAATCATTTGTAAGTGAGCATCGTTATGTGTTTATTGTGGTGTTAGATTCGGTGAAGTTCATTTCGTTTACTTTTTGTGTCGTGGGAATGACTTTCGAGGTTTCTAGCGTTTTCGTGTTAATCGCGTAATTTTGGTTCGGTCAAGTGAAGGAGCGTTAATGAGTTACGTGGTGTTCGGTTTTATGGGTTATAATAATAATAAGTGTGAAATTCTATTTTTGGAAACTTTGTTTTGAAAATGATGATTATTCGAGTTGTCGTAAAATAAAAGATTATCGCGTAAGATGTTAGGTTTCGGTATAGGCTTTTATAACATAAAAAAACACAAGGTTTTAAGTGTAATACTTAATATATATATATATATATATATATATATATATATATATATATATATATATATATATATATATATATATATATATATATATATATATATATATATATAAATCGATCCATATGGAGTTTTAGGGGGAAAAGGAAACAAATTTTAGTCCAATTATAATTTCTAATTAAAAGGGTAGTATAAATACAAAACCAAAACACCCTCACCCATTCTTTTTGGATGTACGGTCGACTGAAGGGAGAAAGAAAAAAAGAAAAAGTTAGGGTTTCATTATTTTGAAGAAAACAAGCTCAAGGTATGCCTAGTAATCCCTAAATCGTTTAATTAATGTATTGATTCATTTAACAAATATATGGTGATTAGGATTTACTCTATAATCTATAATTTAATGATGTAAAACATGTTGGGTCATTAATTAGTAATGTTATTGTTGGGAATCATACTAACAGTTACCACTGTTAAGCTTGGAAGAAAGACACTGTTGCAGAATACACTAGCAGTGGAAACTCATTACACTGTTAGTACATATTATTACCACTGCTTACAGGATAATTGTTAGGAAACCGTGTATTAGATAAGTATAGAAAATATCTTGTGTATATTCTATTTTGTTGGTCTTATACTTATCTTGTAAAGGACTCCTTGTGTCCTACAAAAGGAGGTCCTAGGGTTAGGTTGATACACGTATCAATAGCAAGAGCTTCAAGGTGTAACCCTAGTGCTAACTAAGATCACTCATATTATTATCAATAATATTGAAGCTTAAAATTTGGTTAATCCCTGTGTTCATATTGTTTCATTCATATACAACTCATACACATCACTTATATATATCTTCTAAATACTTTGTGGTAAATTCCGCGTGCTACAAACTAAACACTCAAAGTATCTATCTAACACAAGGCGTGTGTTTAGATCCTCATCAAGTGGTATTAGAGCTAGGTTCTGATACTTTGAATTAGAAGATCTGAAGATAACTCACTTTTGCAAGTCCAATGGAGATGGAGAACAATCAGTCGAACATTGCAACAAGGCTTCCTAAGCTCAAACTCAATGAGTATGAGATGTGGAGGATTATGATAGAGCAGTTCTTTCTAGTACAAGATTATGCTCTATGGAAAATCATCAAGTATGGTGATTCATTCAAACCTGGTACTTATACAGAAACAATTGATGGCAAGACTGTTGATTGGCTCCAAACGGTCAACTTAAATTGACCAAAGGATGGTCAACTAGGTCAAACAGCTTAAGAGTCAATCTCCGTGGAAAATAGGGTTTCCCCGGGTCATTATGTCCCGACGAGGTGTGATGGTATAAAAAAAACGGGTTTGTGATCGGGTGAATTTGGACAGGAAAGGGTATATAAGGGTTTGAATGATTACACTAAGGAAATGCGAATGAAAATGATTTAAACAAACTATATTAACAATAACGTGAAACCTAGTTAACCTAAAACGTAATCTAAAACTTTAAAATTAGAGTTTGCTTATAAATAAGCAGAAAAATAAGCCAAAAGGGCTTAAATAGAAGCTATCACTTTTTTTTTTTTTTTTTTTTTTTCTTTATTTTACAAACTACTTTTACTAACGTAATCTAAATTTAAAAACGTAAAAATTATTTAAATAAAACGCGAGTGCGCAAAATAAAACGTGAATTTATGTTACGCTAACCCTACGGACATGAAAATTATATTTTTACGATCCTAACGATAAAAGAAAATTTTAGAAAAAAGAAAACTATTTTTTTTGACTTTTTATTTAATTGCTATTAATTAAAAACTATTTAAATACTAATAAAACTAATTTAAATTATAATAAATACTATATGAATAGTGAAAATTATAAAACTTTTTATAAAAATACTTTATACTATTATAAGGCTGGGAAAAATAAGAAAGTGGTGAAAAGCTTATCAATAAGCTGAAAAATCAGCTTATTATTGTTAATAAGCCAAAGGGAAACTTGTGCACTATAAATAAAAGAGTTGAAAACAATTACACTAACAATACCTTAGCCTAGTTGGTGCATGATGTTGGTCTGGCGTTGACCAGGTCAACCCAAGAGGTCCAGGGTTCAACCCTTGCTTATGACCATTTTTTGCACAACTTTTTATTTTTGATTTTTTCTTTTGCAAAACTAAATTGACAACAAAAATAAGGAACTTTTGTGAAGGGTGATTTTTTGAAACCTAGCAATAAGCTCTGTAAGAGCTTATTAGCTTAACAGTTGGTGCTTAAGCCAATAAGCTATAATCTACACACCAAAGCAAAATAAGCTAAAAGCAGTTTAGATAAACTTAAAATAAGCCAAAGACAATAGAAAAGCACATTTCTTTAATCTATAAATAAGCAAATAAGCACATCCAAATACCACAGACCAAGACAGGTTACACAGACCAAATAGGGCACCTTGCAGGCCTTTTGGGGCCCACCAGGGTGAATGGAGATCCAGAGAAAAGCTAATTCCTAAAAGCTGAGCTGTGGAGCTACCAATAAGCCAGAGCTTATGCAATGGACCCCACTATTAAGCTAGATAAAGGCTTGTGATTATGGCTTATTCACACTGAGCAATCAGTGAATCTGGTTCACTAGGGTAGATTTGGAGGGCAAATTAAGCTATGTAAATAAGCTAAAAAATGGAAAGTGAGCACATGAATAAGTAGCTGGCCAAAAGGGCTTTTCAAAACAACCAAAAGCTTAAACTAATATCAACTAAGGAGCAGTAGGTGAGCTAAGGAAAATGGGCTTATGCAAACTGCATCCCCTGAGCAGGGGAGGTGTTATAAAAAAGCTATCAATATGCTGACCTAATGAGGAAAACAAGCTGATGGGAACTAGGGAAGACTAGGGAGTACCTAAAAAGCTAATTATGACAGAAATAAGCACTACTCTAAGCCTAAAAGCACTAAATAAGCTTAATCAAACAAACTGCAGCCTAACTAGCTATAAGGGCATAAAAGAAGGCTTAAAAATTTATTAGGAAAAATTATAAAAAGTAAAATAAAAATAGTAAAATGGGAGCAAGCTCACCAAGAAGCTGCAAATCCAATTTGAAAACCTGAGAGCATGAAACAGATAAATCAAAAATGTTTGATTAGGGGCATATGGGATAGGCATGGTGCAGGGCTGCAAACAGCCAAAGGGTCATCTTTGAGCTTATTTCTCAATAAGCAAAGAACTTCCAAAACTCAATTTTCCTTTTGATTCTGAAAGGTGAGCAACCAAATGTCATAAAGCAACAAGAATCATTTAATTCCAGTCCTTAATAAACCCTGTGCATACTCTACAATTTTGTCCCATTTTCCAGAAATGAACATTTTGACTTTTTCCTTTTTCTTAAAAGTTGACTTAAGTGAGATTACACTGATCCTAATTCACTAAATTAGTTATAATAAGCTTCAATGCAACTACTTTAAGCAAGCTAAACAAGATTTTAAACCTAATGACCTAAGTATGCTAGCTTAATACCTAAACTGTTTAGCAGATAAGAAATTTGAAGATTGTATTGACTTTTTACCACAAGACCTGAGTATTTATTGACCTAAATGAGCTAAAGGTACAATATGAAGTATGTTTCAACTACCTTTTACCACTGAAAAGCACAAAGACTCAGTTAACCCAATAAATCCAAACACTCCTTTAAACTAAGTCTGTGTATAACTTTCTATGCAACTAATGAATTGAAACTATGCTACTGAATGGTAATGTAAATATAAGCTATATAACTTGTGTAAAAGCTAAATTTGAACAGAAAATAAGCAGTTTAATAAGCAAAACAATGATAAGCAGTTGAGCATGGATGGACAGTTCACACTCAGACCCAATCTAAGACTTCTTTAAACTACTGACTAAGCATTAAACTCACACCAGACATCATGAACAAGGAAAAAGGGCAATAATGGAACAGTAAATAAGCAATAAACATAAGCAGATAATAAGCAAGACAATAAGCTGTATAATTTTTTTGATTGCAAAATAAAACTTTCATTAAATTTAAAGAGAAGAGTTTACACACTAAAATTAAGAGCTAACAATTATAAAACTAAAACTAATTCTACCTAAAATTCCTACTGTTAACCTAATGCCTTATAATGGCATACAAATTTTCTATTTATACTAAAAATTCTAGGGTTCCTTTGCCTTCTGCTCTTTTTCTGACCATCCTCAGCCCTTGGATTTGTCTCAAATCATCTTCACCTTTAATTGGCACATTGGCGGGAAAAAGGGGTAATAAGCAATTTGGCTTTTATCCTTTGGCAGAGGGGGAGGGTTTTGTTGGTTAGTGGTGGAAAGTGAGTATGGCAGGGTTGGAGTGTGGGGGAAGTAGTGGGTAGGGTGAATGATGGTGTTGGAGCTTGGCAGGTGTAGCAGGCTAGGGCATGGATAAGGTGGGTGGTTTTGGAGGGATAAGGGGTTTGACCCTGGTGTTGACTAGGTATTAATAAAAACGGGGGGTGATGGATTATTTTATTTGTGGGTGGATTGGGCCTGTTGTTAAGATTGGGTTTGGGGTGGTTTAAGGTTTGGTTTGGACTTGTATTAATAATAAAAATGAGTCCATTTGGTATTTTAGTAACTTAGGAAATCACAAGGACCATATTTGTAAATCTGAATTTTGAGGGCTGATTTGTGTAATTTTCCAAAGTTGTTTCAAGGGTGAAACATGCCAAGTCTTCATAGTACAAGGACCAATATTTGTAAAATTCCACTTTTGCATTTCTAGGGACTATTTCTACCAACCTTGAAACTTTAGGGACCAAACCTGTAAATTCTCCAAACTTTTTACCCAGGTACCACATTTGCCATAGATGAATAGCACAAGGACCAAAATTGATTTTTTCAAAGATTTTAATCCCAGGGACTAATTTTGCCAATTTTGAAAGTACAGGGACTAAACTTGTAAATTTCCAAAACTTTTGAGATTTTTCACCAAAGGACTAAATATGACAACTTATGATTTTAAAAGGACCTTTGGTGATAATTTTCCATATTTTGAATGACCAGGGACTAGTTTTGACATTTTATGAAAGTTGGGGGACTGAAACTGCCAATTTTGCAAACTTTGTACGTTTTTCATCTGTTTTTACTCATTTTGCAACTAAAACATATAAAACACAATTTTTGAATATTTTCAGTATTTTGATGCATATTTGAGTGTTTTTGTATGTTTTGCAGTTCAAATTTGACCAAAAATTATGAGTGTTTGAGCACTCATCAACTGTTCAGACCCTTAATACTGGATCAGTCACTAATGAAGAGAGGCTTCAAAAGAAGAATGACTTGAAGGCAAGAAGTTTACTGCTAATGACCCTTCCTAAGGATCAAATCATAGCCTTCAGCAAATACAAAACTGCTAAGACCTTGTTTGTAGAGATTTGCCCAGTTTTTGGTGGCAATGATGCTACCAAAAAGACTCAGAAAACTTTGTTGAAACAAAACTATGAAAAATTCTCTTCAATAAATAATGGGTCAATTGACAGCATCTTCACTAGACTCCAGAAGATTGTAACACAACTTACTATGTTTGGCATTGAGGTAGAAAGGGAAGACCTCAACTTGAAGTTTCTAAGGAGTTTACCTTCTGAGTTTCAAACTAATGTTATTGTCTGGGAAGACAAACCTGAACTGGAAACAATGAAACTCAATGATCTTTACAATAACTTTAAAGTTATTGAACAAAGGTTGAAGAAGGCAGGGAAGCTAAGTACAAGTTCTGGGAACTTAGCTCTTATATCATCATCTGTAGATGACAGTTCTGATGAAGAAAGTGATGAAGATGAAGATGCTGCTCATATTGTTGTTTCCACTGGCAGTGCAAGTGTTACCACTGCTAGCTCCAAAAAGAAGATTGCTGGACTTGGAGACCCTACCTTCTATGCTTATCTATCAAGCCAAGTCATTGGTTCACTTCTAACACATGAAGATCTGGAGCAAGTGGATGATGATGATCTAGAAGAGATGGATATCAAGTGGCAGGTTGCACTGCTGAGTATGAAGGCAAAGAAATTCTGGCAAAGGACAGGAAGGAAGATTATCATTAATGGTAATGAGACTGCAGGATTTGAAAAGAAAAATGTGGAGTGTTTCAACTGTCACAAGATGGGACTCTTTGCTAGAGAGTGCAGAAAGCCAGACAACAGATCTACTTGGTACAAGCAAGAGACGAAGAAGGAGCCTACCGTGGAAGAACCAAAGGTAATGTTAGCCATTGATGGTGTCAGCTATTACTGGAGTTACATGGTTGATGAGGAAGAAGCACCTACAGAATCTGCAATGGTGGCAGCTGAACTAGTTCTCCTGGCTTTCTCTGATTCTGAGGTACACTCTAATGACAGTTTCTCTAAATCATGTAAAGCATTAAGAGAGTGTGATAGACTTAGGGAACTTTTGGAAAAACAAACCACTGAATTAAAGAACTCTAATAATACTTTGTCAAATTATAAAAGAGGTTTGTCAGTCTTAGAAACACAAATAGAGCACTATAGAGCAAATGAGTCTAAGTTCAATGATGACATTGTTGTATTAAAAAGAGACTTATACTATAAGATTGCAGTTAATGAGGCACTTAGAGAAGAATTAGAAAAGCTTAAAAAGGCTAATGAAAAATTTTAAGATAACTTGTGATACATTAGCTCATCAGTCTAAGTGTATAGATAAAATTTGGGAAGCTTAGGTGGTAAATAAGGCTAAATCAGGTGTAGGTTACAAGTCTGTCCCTCCACCATTAAGAGGTGTTCCATCACCTCTAGGTATAGATTTAGCACATACACGAATAGAAGAGTTTGAAGATCCAATTAGGACTTATGGCCCTAAATTTGTGAAAGATGCTATTGCTGAAAATGTTAAAGTAGAAACTGATGCCTTTGAGAGTGCCAGTGATTCATCTCTAGTGGATGAAAGTGTTAAGGTTAAGGTTGAAATAAGTGTTCCTTAAGTTGTTAAAGTTGAAAAGGAAGAGCCTAGGAAACAAGCTCATCAAACTAGGCCAACTATTAAATATGCTGAGATGTATAGGAACATGTCACCAGCTCCTAGGGGAAACCAGAGGAACTGGAATAATCTTAATTCTCAACAATTTGGTAGTGATTTTGTGATGAATAACAAAGCATGTCATATCTATGGTAGTTTTGATCACCTACATGCTAATTGTAACTACCATAAGGGAAGAAAGGAAGTTTTTAGGAACACAAGGGTGAATGAAAACAATTTTCAAAAATATACTCACCCTCATTCACACAGTAATATGATTCCCAGAGCAGTTCAATTAAAATCTGGCATTAAACCTTTAACAACTGCTGGAAAAGTTAACACTGCTTACCCAAAATCACCTGTTAAAAGTGCACAACCTATTAAAACTTTTGTTAAATCTGCACAAACAGGTAAAAGGACCTTTTATGAGAAAAAAGTTGTTTACAATCAGAAGTGGGTACCAAAAACTAAAATTTCTAATCCAGCAGTTGCCACTACTAGGCCAAAAGTTACCACTACTGGTTTTGTAAACAAGAACAGGGTAAATTTGGGAAATGCTGTGAAGGCCTCAACACGTTGGGAATGGAAACCTAAAGGAATTAACACCTCTAACAATCCTAATGGTGTATCAATGACCTTTGACAGATACAATTATATTGATATACGAGGCATATCCAAGTCAATTGTGGCTTGGGTCTCCAAAAGGAACTAATTCCTTTGTTTTATGTGTAGGAACATCCAAAGATTAAAGAAGATCAAGGCTATTCAGACAGTGGATGTTCAAGGCACATCACTGGCAACAAGTCCTATCTCACAGATTTCAAACCTTATAATGGACAATTTGTCAGCTTTGGAGGTGGAATTGGTGGTAAAGTTTCTTGCAAAGGCACAATTAAACCTGGAAACTTGGATTTTGAAAATTTGTACTATGTGAAAGAGCTTAAGTATAATCTCTTTAGTGTATCACAGATGTGTGACAAGAAACACAGAGTTCTTTTTACTGATAATGAATGTTTTGTCCTATCTAAGGATTATAAGTTACCTGATGAAAGTGAGTTTTTACTTAAAATTCCTAGAAAAGGTAATCTATACAGTATTGATATGAAGAACATTGTTGCTAAAGATGATGTTACTTGCTTGCTTGCAAAGGCCACATTAGATGAGTCCATGTTGTGGCACAGAAGACTTGGTCATATAAATTTTAAAACCATTAACAAGATTGTGAAAGATGGTTTAATCAGAGGATTGCCAGAGAAGAGATTTGAGAATGACCAAACCTGTGTTGCCAGTCTTAAAGGTAAGCAACATAGAGCTTCTTGCAAGACCAAGGACTATAACTCTATTGCTCACCCTCTATATATGTTGCATATGGACTTGTTTAGTCCTACATTTGTGAGCAGCATAAATTTGAAGAAATATTGTCTTGTTGTGACTGATGATTTTAGCAGGTTTACATGGGTTTTCTTTCTTAGGACCAAGGATGAAATAACTGGCATCCTTAAGACCTTTATCATTGAAGTAGAAAACCTAGTTGATAAGAAAATCAAGATTATCAGGTGTGACAATGGGACAGAGTTCAAGAATAGTGTTATGGATGATTGTTGCAGAGAGAAGGGCATTAAAAGAGAATTCAGTGTAGCTAGAACTCCTCAGCATAATGGAGTGGGTGAAAGTAGAAACATAACACTGATAGAGGCTGCTAGAACCATGTTAGCTGATTCCAAGTTACCAGTTACTTTTTGGGGTAAAGCAGTTAACACTGCTTGCTATGTTCAGAACAGGGTTTTAGTGGTGAAAGCAAAGAATAAGACACCTTATGAGTTATTTAGAGGTAGACCTCCTACCTTGGATTTCATGAGACCATTTGGATGTCATGTCACAATTCTTAATACCATAGATCATCTGGGTAAATTTGATGGAAAATTAGATGAGGGCTTCTTTGTTGGTTACTCTATGGTCAGCAAAGCCTTTAGGGTATATAATCTGAGAACAAAGAAGATTGAAGAGAATCTACATGTGGAGTTTCTTCAAAATAAACCTAACATTGCAGGTGCAGGTCTAGAATGGCTGTTTGATCTTGAGACTCTAACCAATACTATGAATTATGTACCTATTGTTTCAGGTACAGGGACTAATGATTTTGTAGGTTCAGAAGAGTTTGTTAATGAAGATGAACCTACCAAATATTCTGAAGATGATCAAGATCAAATTGTAATGCCACTTTGGGACTTTGTAGATGATGAACCTGCTTCAAAGACTGGAGATCCACAACCTTCCAAGGATGCTGAAATAGAAGGTGATGCAGATGTTGTGAATCTGGATGCTCAGAACAAAGAAATTCCTTAAAGCAGTGCCAATGTAATTCCCACTGCTATACCAGAAGTTTCCACTGCTGAACCAAATGTGGAAAACTCTACTTCTATTACTCAGGAATCACATTCTAATGATGTGGAAATCACAAATATGCCTACTGCATATGATATTCCACATACTCCCAGAGTAACTATTCACAAGGTGCATCCACTTGATAATGTGATTGGAGATTTACAATCTGGTGTGAAGACCAGAAAACATACAAAGATGGCTGATATTCATGGATTTATCAGTGAAGTTATGAATCCAAGAATCATGAAGACAAGAATGAATGTATGTTTTTCTGTTTCCTGTCACAAATGGAACCTAAGAATGTGTACAAGGCATTAAAAGACTCAAGCTAGGTTGAGGCAATGCAAGAAGAGTTGCTTCAGTTCAAGATTCGGAAGGTTTGGGTCCTTTATGAATTGCCTGATGGGATGAAGGTTATTGGTACAAAGTAGGTTTTCAGGAACAAGAAAGATGAAAGAGGCATTGTCATCAGGAACAAAGCTAGGCTAGTTGCTCAAGGATACACTCAGGAGGAATGATTAAGTTCTTTTTGTAGTGTATTAGATTTTTGATTTTCCGAAGAAATTGCTCGTGAGAGTAATTCCCCGGGTCGTTTTCCCAACGAGGGTTGAATTCGATCTTGTCGGTTCGGTTTGTGAATCTTGTGAAGTGAATGAGGATAGAAGAAATATTTTGGTTTTTGATTTTACTACAAATGAGAATAAAATTTGCAATTAAAGTAAAGAGAACAAGCAAATAATGCAAAACAAATTAGCAAATAAAACGAATATTCTCAAAAATGAAATAGAAATAAAAACGTAAAGAAAACTTAACACGACTAATTTAAAAAGAAAAATAAAAGCGAAACTAGTCCTACGATTGCAAATTGAGTTTTTCGAAATAATAAGATATAAAAGAAAAATAACATAAAAGGAAAATAATATTTTTGGCTTTTTAATTTTAATAAATGAAAATGATTTAAAGACTAATTAAAAAGGAAATAAGTAAAAGAAAAAGAAAAAAAAACTAATTTTTATTAAACTATAAATGTTTAGTAGATGACGTTACTAGATAAAAGATACTAACTTGTTATATAATAAATCCTAACTTGATAAATTTTAGAAAAATTCGGCAGAGTTTCGTTTAGATATTAAACAAAAGAGAACCTCACTCGATAAACGATGAGGTAATGATTATCTAACTCGATAATCTTGGCTAACTTGCTAAAAGAAATGAAACTCGGTAAAATCAAACTCGGAATAATAATAATAAAAAAAAACGTAACTCGATAAAATATTTTTTTTCTACTCCAAACTCGATAGAACTAAAACTCCAACTCGATATACATATTAGAAATCAAACTCGAAAATAACTAAATTGCATTTTAGTCCCTGTTGCAACTAACTTCCTAACTCGATAACTAATTTGTGAAATGCTAACTCGATAACCATTTTTTTTCCTAACAAGATTTTGTTTTGCAAAATAGTCCCTAAAAACAAAAGCTGTAACTCGATAATCAAACCTCTAACTCGATATTTATTTTATTTTATTTATTTTTTATTATTTTATTTTTTTATTTTTCTTTTGTAACTCTTCTAACTCGATAGTAATATACAAAAACTATAACTCGATAGACCTTTTTTTTTTTTTTTTTTTTTTTTTTTTTTTTTTTTTTTTTAACTCGATGACAGTTTTTTTATTTTGTAACTTTTGTAACTCGATAAAAAATAAAATAAAAACTAACTCGATAAAATTAAAAACCATAACAAAACACCATTTTGATCCAAAATAAAGCCTAAAAACTAATGTTTTTCACCAAATTTATTACTAGACAACCTAGTTTAACAATAAACTATAAATCCCACCAATAAAAACAAGAATTTAACAACTAAAATTAAAGATTTTTAAGAAAGATAAAGCTTTTTAGAGAGAGAAAGTAAAATAAAACACATAAAAATAAGACTAGACAAAAATTAAATCTAAAATTAACTTTAGAACTAACCAAAACTAAAAACTAACCCACCTCTCAAATGAGGCTTACATCTCTATTTATAGGCTAGGGGCTAGGGCTTCTCTAGTGTTTTACATTGTTGCATAATTAGCCCCTAGACCTTTACAAAACATGAAATTCAAGCTTAAAACATTATAAAATGTAACTAATACAACTTAATATTAAACGTAACGACTGAGAATGATCCAAATGCATTTCTTGTAACTTGGAGGATTTGAGTTTACTTTCCTTCCTAAGTTCTTCAAAGGATCAAAATCGACAACTTGTGAATACTTGGAGTATTTTTCTTGTCAATATCTTCACGCATCCACTAAGGGTCTCTTTTGTCATTCTTTGAATTTTTAAGAATTTGGATTGTCGTTTTGGCTTTTCTTGGATAAATTTCTTCCTTGGCTTCGGCTTTTTACCTTTTTCCAATCTCGTGCTTGTTTTTGTCGGTTTTGCTTTGTTTTTGTTCATTTTTCACATATCCGTACCTGCACATACACAAATACAAAACATACATTCTCTTGGCATATTTGGTTAGTATTTGACGTATTTGGTCTGATTTTAGGTCTAAAAAGGATGTGTGAATAAGCACTCATCAAAATCCCCCAGACTAAGGTATTGCCGTGCCCTCACGTAATGTCATCACTTCACACTTAAGAGATAAATAATTTCAAAACCTCTCTTTACTGACGTTGTAAAGTAGCAATGACTTTTAAGAGAGATATTAAAATTATTTATTCTAGAAAACGCTCCGTTTTCCGATTTTCAGGAATAACACTACAACTACTCTTTTTGTATTTTTCATTTTTATATATGTGACGGTTTGCTTTGACTTTCATTATCAATTCATATCTGTTGATAATTTTTAGGGTCAACGAGTAGAAACACTTCTCATAGAGAAGAGACCATACGGATAAAAATCGTCATCCTTGATTTTTCACAAGCTCCCAAACTAAGCGTAAAATCGAGATCATTGTTTAACTAGAAGTTAGATGCTAACACTGCCCACAAAAGTTACTTGTGTATTACCTCTTGTCCCCAGGTCCTAAGTTTTGTATCTAAAGATTTTAATTGTGAGAAATGAATTGCTTCATATTTTCTCGTTTCGATATTTTTTAGTCCGATAGTGATACCTAAGTTAAAACGATAAGTAGTTATTCATTTTCTCTTAAGAACCACTGCAATAGAAATTCGGTCCACATCAAGGAATTTGGGGTACATACAATATCAAAGATATAAGTTGCGGAGTACAATCACGTGCACCTCATGTGACTGATTACTAATCACTTATCACATGCACCTCACGCGCCAACAATTTATTTATACATACATAGCTCTTATTCAACAATACTTCAACTTTCATTTTTTTCTTTTTCACTCTTTTCATATTTTTCACTTTTTTTCTTTCTTGACTTTTTTTCTTAACATCAATGGAAGCTTATCGGGTAGCTCCAAAACCACATAGATAATCAACTTTTGACTTTTGATTTTTTCACTTTTTGCTCTTATTTTTGATGTTCCTTGATATGTACCCAACTTCTAAAGCAAAAATTCTCTTAAGAAAATAAAGAACTAAATATTATCTAAACCGAAATACCACTAATTAACCTAGAACATCTATTTTATATGGTGACGTTTCTGATGGGAACAAGGAGGCCACAAGTACCTCTCGTGGGTTTTTTAAATCCCAGTAATGCGATCCATGTATAGCACGAAACTTCTAAATAAACTCTATCATTCCTCGATCTTCGCAAATTTAAAATCCCAAATAATGAGATCCGCGGATGCTTAGCCATAATCTTTTGATTATTTTGGTTAAGGGAAACAAGCTAGGGCTCAACACGCCCGGTCAAGTCGAAACATTTATTTCTACTCTCGCCGGTAGGAAAGTCAAAACAATGTGTCAAAACTTATTATTCATATCATATATATTTTTTCATTCATTTTTTCATACTTTTTTTTTTTTTTTTTTTTTTTTTTTTTTTTTTTTTTTTTTTTGATTATAAAGCGGTGACAAAAATTAAAATTTTTTGTGAAAAACGGAGTTGCGTAAGTTAACAACTCAGACGATGGTACAGGTCAAATCGAATCGAAGATTCACCCCCCCCCCCCCCCCAGACTAAAGTGAAACATTGTCCTCAATGTTTTAAAGGGTATGGGTAATCCTACGTAATATCTAAGGCTGTTTATTAAGTATGCCAAGAGATAAACGTTAGTCGATAAGATTTTGGATATGGTGAATTTCCGAAAGAGCAGCGAAGGATGAGACTCGAGTGGAGAGAATGACAAACCACGAGCACGAGAGTCCTCAAACTTCGGGGAAATTCCTGAACATTCACAAACAACCACAAAAACACGAGTTTGGAAAGGGTCGCCCCCCTCACGTCACATTATTTAAGAAAATAGAAAATAAAGAAAATGAAAATGGATAAGCATGGGGTGCCTCCCACGAAGCACTTGTTTTTGTTAACCGAGTCACATGAGCTTGACTCGATCCCCGAATTAATTCGTCCTTGGGGAGAGCAAATGGAAAATAATCTCCATCGGGCTTTCATTCAAAATATTTTGAAAAACATAAGACTTAATTGAAAGTTCCATCCCGAAGAGATAACCACTGGTATTTTAATGTTGAAAACGTTTAGAAATGATACCAGGGTCAAAAACAACATCCTCACTCCCAATGGAATGAAGGATAAGAGAAATCACACCAAATGTTACAAAAGGAAAGAACGTTATGATTACAATCATGAACAATTCATCATCATAAAAAGGAGACTTCATAATTGTGGAATTATGAATCTCAATATTAAAGCTCATTTTAAAAACTTTCCCGGGTGGGAGGGATGGGATAAAATTTTCATTAAGGCTCTCATTTTTAAGAACACCACCCGGATCATGATCAAATCCAAGATCAAAACTAAAACTTTCATATTCTGGATTAGGAAACTTTTCAATTTCACATTCAATTTCATCAAAACAAAACGACTCATACTCCGGAAGAGAGATAAGAGCATGAGAAGTGGTACTGCCACGACTCGTCTCTTCCGTATGATCGATATCAAAGTTAAAAGCTTCATAAGTCGTATAAGAAAAATCAGGACGATAAGTGGGATTGCCACTAATCTCCTCAGTCGTATCAAATGAAAAACTCTCATAGTCGGGTAAAAATTCCTCGAGCTCGGGCTCCAGAGGATCGTCAATTGTAAGCTCAATCTTTTTCTTAACTTTATCCGGAGGGATAGACGGTTCATCGTTCAACAATTTGTTAAGAAAAATAGTATCTCCCTCCGAATCAAAGTAAGAATCATCTATCTCAGAAAACGGAATCGTTTCAATAGCAAGAAATTCATCGACCTCTTCCCAAAAAGAATCATGTTCCTTATTCGGAGGAAATGATTGGGAAGAGTCGGGAACGAAAGTTTTCACAAAATCATCAAAGGTATAATCACAAACATCGATGCTTTTAACAGAATACTACTTTGATTTCGGAGCATCGGCTTTAAAAATCATTATGTCATCATCATGTCGTAAAGTTAGAGTATCCTCAAAATGATCTACTAGGGCTTTTGCGGTTCGTAAAAACGGTCGCCCTAGTATAAGAGGAACTCTCGGATCGGGTTCAAAATTAATAACGACAAAGTCAGCCGGAAAAGTACACGAGTTCACTTGAACAAAAACATCTTCCGCGATTCCAACCGGATGAGTAATCGAACGATTAGCAAGCTCTAAAGTCATTCGGGTCGGTTTAAGTTCTCCCATTCCAAGTTGTTTATAGATTGACAAAGGCATAAGGTTAATGCTTGCACCTGAATCGGCCAGGGCTTTGCAAACCTCTTGATCTTTCAACGAACAAGGAATGAGAAACTTTCCCGAATCTCCAAGCTTCTCGGGAAGCTTCTTGAGAAGAATAGTGGAGCATTGAACATTTATCGGTGTTTCGGCTAATTCAAGCAATTTCTCTTTGTTACTTATGAGATTTTTAAATGTTGAGGCAAACTTTGGCATATAAACAAGAGCATCCATGAAACTGATATCAAAGTGCAACTTTTGAAAAATATCGAGAAACTTTTCCATTTGTTTTTTAGATTTTGCACGGAGCTCTTCATCATTAAATCGTGATGGATATGGCAATTTTGACTTGTATTTATCATTCTTTTCAAAAACGACTTTTTCTTTATCTTTAGACGTTTGGAAAACCGGAGGTTGGACGTTTTCAGTACCTCCGTTATTAGTAGGAGGAACCGGGTCCTTTGTCGCCTCGGTCTCACGGTCCACTACCTTAGTAGGAGGAGAAGAAGAGGTAGTCGGAACCGTGGGTTCATATAAAGCACCACTCCGTGTCGTAATCGCCTTAATCTCGCCCCTCGGGTTTGCGATCGTGTTGCTTGGAAGAGTACCAGACGTCGACGGTTGATTCATTTGCATAAAACTGCTCATCATTTGTTTAAGCTCATTCGTTTGTCGAGTCATGGTTGTGTCGATCTCCTTTTTAAGTTCAACCCTCATGTTGTTGATTTGATTTTGCATTGCTCGAATGCTAACATCATTTGTTTTCATATAATTAGCAAGCTCAGGAGAAGATTGTCCTTGTTGTGGTGGTTGATAAACTTGTTGGGGTGGAGGGACTTGATAATTTTGATGATTTTGAACTTGGTTGAAATTGGTTCCACGGTTTTGATTGTAACCTTGGTTTTGATAACCTTGGTTATTTTGAGGATAACGGTTTTGATGATTTTGCACGGGTGGAAACCCGGGTGGCCCTGTTTGGTTATTTTGAGTACGAAAATCTTGGTTTTGATTGTAGTTTACGGCAGCTACGTTAGCATTATAAACTTGGCCATCGGTGGCTTGACAATCATAATACGGATGGGGTCCACCACAAATCACACATTTTTCACTAACGGCTTTAACGGGCTCAGGTTTTTGGTTTTGCGACTTAAACTCTTTTATCATACAATAGATAGCATCGGTAAGTCCGGCCAATTCCGATGATTGGACCGACGAAGAAGAAGGAGTAAAAGAAGTCACTTTCGAAACATTCGGTTTGTTACGAGAAGTAGGAACCTTAGATTTGTTCTTGATGATCGTTAAAATATCCATTGGCGTACGATTCAAGATATTGCCACCGGCGGCTGCGTTTAAAGAATCTTGATCGTTTTGAGTCAAAGCGTTATAAAATGTGTTGATTTGGTGCAATTCGGAGAAACCATGGTGAGGACATTTTCGAAGAAGATCCTTAAATCGTTCCCATGCCTCACCAAAGTTCTCATCAAAACTTTGTTGAAAATTAGTTATATCATTCTTAAGATTAGTCGTTTTAGACGGTGGAAAGAAATGATTAACAAATTTCGAGACGAGTTCTTCCCATGTGTGGATTGAACGAGGGGGTTCTTTTTCAAGCCAAATCCGGGCTGAACCCTCGAGTGAAAATGGGAACAACATCAATTTGATAGCATCGTGAGGGATATCCTTAAATTTCATGGTCGAAGTTAACTTATTGAACCATCGGATATGTACGTGAGGATCGTCCCTTTCAAAACCTTGAAATTGTTTTGATGTGACAAGTTGAATTAATCCAGTTTTAAGTTCAAAATTATCAGAAAGAATAGGTGGTAAAACAATTGCATCCCCGTATCCCTCGGTGGGACACTGGAGCAATTCTTGCATAGTACGTTGATCGGCCATCTCGGTGATGGGTGCTTCAACAAGAGTACGTAACTCGGGTACGTAAGCTTGTTTACGACGTCTACGATAGCGTTGGTTCGGTATGGTCAGAGAATTATCGATTAATCTCGACCGTGAACGTGTGATCATACACTTAAAAGAGACAAAAGTAAAAGAAAAAAGGAAAACAAATTTGAAAAGAAAATCTTTTTGGTTTTTTATTTATTTATTTATTTATTTTTGTTTGTTTTATGTGTGTGTGTGTGTGTATATATATATATATATATATATATATATATATATATATATATATATATATATATATATATATATATATATATATATATATATATATATATATATATATTATATTTTAATAAAAGCGATAACTTCCAAAGGAAGGTTCTTCAAAACACAAATCAAACAAACGATCGACGAAATCTTAACAACGCCTCCCCGGCAGCGGCGCCATTGATTAAATTCTTTTTGTAGTGTATTAGATTTTTGATTTTCCGAAGAAATTGCTCGTGAGAGTAATTCCCCGGGTTGTTTTCCCAACGAGGGTTGAATTCGATCTTGTCGGTTCGGTTTGTGAATCTTGTGAAGTGAATGATGATAGAAGAAATATTTTGATTTTTGATTTTACTACAAATGAGAATAAAATTTGCAATTAAAGTAAAGAGAACAAGCAAATAATGCAAAACAAATTAGCAAATAAAACGAACATTCTCAAAAATGAAATAGAAATAAAAATGTAAAGAAAACTTAACACGACTAATTTAAAAAGAAAAATAAAAGCGAAACTAGTCCTACGATTGCAAATTGAGTTTTTCTAAATAATAAGATATAAAAGAAAAATAACGTAAAAGGAAAATAATATTTTTGGCTTTTTAATTTTAATAAATGAAAATGATTTAAAGACTAATTAAAAAGGAAATAAGTAAAAGAAAAAGAAAAAGAAAAAAACTAATTTTTATTAAACTATAAATGTTTAGTAGATGACGTTACTAGATAAAAGATACTAACTTGTTATATAATAAATCCTAACTTGATAAATTTTAGAAAAATTCGGCAGAGTTTCGTTTAGATATTAAACAAAAGAGAACCTCACTCGATAAACGATGAGGTAATGATTATCTAACTCGATAATCTTGGCTAACTCGCCAAAAGAAATGAAACTCGGTAAAATCAAACTCGGAATAATAATAATAAAAAAAACGTAACTCGATAAAATATTTTTTTTCTACTCCAAACTCGATAGAACTAAAACTCCAACTCGATATACATATTAGAAATCAAACTCGAAAATAACTAAATTGCATTTTAGTCCCTGTTGCAACTAACTTCCTAACTCGATAACTAATTTGTGAAATGCTAACTCGATAACCATTTTTTTTCCTAACTAGATTTTGTTTTGCAAAATAGTCCCTAAAAACAAAAGCTGTAACTCGATAATCAAACCTCTAACTCGATATTTATTTTATTTATTTTTTTTTTTATTTTTTTTTCTTTTGTAACTCTTCTAACTCGATAGTAATATACAAAAACTATAACTCGATAGACCTTTTTTTTTTGTTTTGTAACTCGATGACAATTTTTTTATTTTGTAACTTTTGTAACTCGATAAAAAATAAAATAAAAACTAACTCGATAAAATTAAAAACCATAACAAAACACCATTTTGATCCAAAATAAAGCCTAAAAACTAATGTTTTTCACCAAATTTATTACTAGACAACCTAGTTTAACAATAAACTATAAATCCCACCAATAAAAACAAGAATTTAACAACTAAAATTAAAGATTTTTAAGAAAGATAAAGCTTTTTAGAGAGAGAAAGTAAAATAAAACACATAAAAATAAGACTAGACAAAAATTAAATCTAAAATTAACCTTAGAACTAACCAAAACTAAAAACTAACCCACCTCTCAAATGAGGCTTACATCTCTATTTATAGGCTAGGGGCTAGGGCTTCTCTAGTGTTTTACATTGTTGCATAATTAGCCCCTAGACCTTTACAAAACATGAAATTCAAGCTTAAAACATTATAAAATGTAACTAATACAACTTAATATTAAACGTAACGACTGAGAATGATCCAAATGCATTTCTTGTAACTTGGAGGATTTGAGTTTACTTTCCTTCCTAAGTTCTTCAAAGGATCAAAATCGACAACTTGTGAATACTTGGAGTATTTTTCTTGTCAATATCTTCACGCATCCACTAAGGGTCTCTTTTGTCATTCTTTGAATTTTTAAGAATTTGGATTGTCGTTTTGGCTTTTCTTGGATAAATTTCTTCCTTGGCTTCGGCTTTTTACCTTTTTCCAATCTCGTGCTCGTTTTTGTCGGTTTTGCTTTGTTTTTGTTCATTTTTCACATATCCGTACCTGCACATACACAAATACAAAAACATACATTCTCTTGGCATATTTGGTTAGTATTTGACGTATTTGGTCTGATTTTAGGTCTAAAAAGGATGTGTGAATAAGCACTCATCAAGGAGGGTATTTATTATAAAGAAGTCTTTGCTCTAGTTGCAAGGATTGAGGCTATTAGACTTTTTCTAGCCTATGCATCCTTTATGGGATTTACTGTCTATCAGATGGATGTCAAGAGTGCTTTTCTTTATGGGCAAATTGATGAGCAGGTATATGTTTCACAACCTCCAGGCTTTGAAGATCATGAACATCCCAATAAAGTTTATAAGGTGATCAAGGCTCTTTATGGTTTACATCAAGCTCCTAGGAAGTGGTATGAAACCCTAGCTTCTTATCTTTTGAATAATGGGTTTCATAGAGGGAAAATTGATCAGACTTTGTTCATCAAGAAAGATAAAGGTGATATCTTACTGGTTCAAGTTTATGTTGATGATATTATCTTTGGTTCAACTAAGTAAGAGATGTGCAAAGAATTTGAGAAGCTGATGAAGGATGAGTTTCAGATGAGTTCTATGGGAGAACTCACTTTCTTTTTGGGACTTCAAGTACAAAAAAGAACAGATGGTATTTTTATCAGTCAAGACAAATATGTGACTGAAATACTAAGGAAGTTCCATTTTACTAATGCAAAGCCTTCAAGCACACCTGCTGATAAAGATACTCATTTATTGTTGAAGGATCAAAGTGGAGAAGCAGTTGATGTACATACTTATAGATCCATGATTGGTTCCTTGATGTATCTCACTTCATCAAGACCAGACATCATGTTTGCAGTATGTGCTTGTGCAAGGTTTCAAGTCAAACCAAAGACATCACATTTGACTGCTGTGAAGAAGATTTTCAGATATCTTAAAGCATATCCTAATTTAGGATTATGGTATCCAAGAGAGTCTCCTATGGAATTGGTTACCTACTCAGATAGTGACTATGCTGGTGCAAGCTTGGATAGAAAATCAACCACAGGTGGATGCCAATTTCTAGGTTGTAGATTGGTGTCATGGCAGTGCAAGAAACAGACAATGGTGGCAACTTCATCAACTGAAGAAGAGTATGTGACTGCTGCAAGTTGCTGTGCTCAGGTCTTATGGCTTCAAAACCAGTTACTGGACTATGGGTACAATTTCATGAACACCATTATCCATATTGATAATAGCAGTACCATTTGTATAATCAAAAATCCTGTGCAACACACTAAAACTAAACATATTAAAATTAGACATCACTTTATAAGAAATTTTTATGAGAAAATGTTAATGCAAGTTGTCAAAATACATAATGATGACAACTATGCTGATTTATTAACAAAAGGTCTTGATGTGGGAAGGTTTTAGTACTTGGTAATAGGTATTGGAATGCTTAACCCTTAAAACTTGATGTCTAAAAGCTTTTTGTATTGAGGGGAGGCTTTTTGTACTGCTACTTGTTGTATAAGTTTGTATATTGCTGTATATTGTATATTTGTTGTCCACTAATACTTTTGCAGAGATTTAAGTCAAACACTCACAAGCAGTGAAAAATCAATGAATAGTGAAACTTCATACTTCATACATTTAAAAGAAAAGTTTCATTATACAAGAGTGTTTCATTATAGCAGGACAACAAAAGATAACATCTCAAACCCCTAAATCTACTACTCCATAGCCTCTTTGCCTTTTCTCTTATAGCCAGACATGGTCTTGTGAACACCTCTGTCTTGGTCCTGCATTGCATTCCACATCTTTGGACAGGGGAGACCTATCACTTGTTTGGCTGGCTTCTAGCGTGGCAGGGTCTTTTCAGGAATTGGTATCTTGAATATTTATGTCACTGCCTTCTCAAAAGCCTTCTCAAGTTCTTTTGGCAGAGTATTTGATAGGGCAAGTGGTTTTCAACTTTCTTCTTATGTTTCTTGGTTAAAAAAGTTGAGGCACAAGGTGGAAAACAGTTAGTCCATCCTGAGGATTCTGACTCATCAAATGATGAATCGGATGAGATATCTACTATGTCAGGGTTGGAGCTCATTGTGTTGCAGATGGAGGTTCTTTGATGATTACTTGAGGGGGGTTTGAAAGTTGTTTGATGTGTGGGATTTATGAGTCGAGTTGTTTTTATAGGCTAAAGTCAACCCTAGGTTTCTACCCAAAAGAGTAATTGCTATTAACTCTTTAGTTGGTGATTGAAATTAAGTTTGCAAGATATTTACTATATCGGGTTGACCATACCAAGATATTTTTAGAAACAGTAACTTTGGTTTCTAGGATATTTCCTCTTAACTTTGGTTTGCATATTCTTGGTTTTGGACTAATTTTTGCAGGTGTATAAGCATAATTGTGGTGAGAGTTGATCTTATGGAGTGTGCAACTAAGGCACACAACAAATGGTAATTGATTCACCATGTCTAATCCACATAAGAATGAACTAGTCCAGAGTAAACGGCTTCTGGTAAAGACTCATCAAATCCATTTATGGTTGATAGTTTACCAAAAACTATATGGTTATCAACTCACCATATTCTTTCTGATTAAGAGTTGGCTAGTCCATAGTAAACGGCTCATGGTAAAGACATATCAAATCCGTTGATAGTTGGTAGTTTGCTAAAAACTATGATAAGAGCAGTACACATTACATCAATTTTTCCACTGCTCTTAGATATTTTTGTGAAAAAGTTTCCACTGCTAGTTCACAGTTTCCACTATTAGTGTAATTTTCCACTGTTGAACTAGCCGTTGCAACTGTTGTGTCAGTAACTAATTTTTCAACTAGCCGTTGCGTAAAATCTTTTAACCGTATTTCTAGGGATATATTCAAGAGAATTATCTTTTATTTGTTTAAATTATTCTTTTCCAAAGATAACTACTTTCTTAAGATGATCTCTCTATTGTGTATTGTTCTCAAACCCTAGCAGTATATTATTCACATCTCAATTGGCTTGTTGCACTTTCAATTAAAACTCATAAGATCGTATATTTGTCATTATAAACCATGGCTTCTTTAGAGTTTGTTAAAGAACACAACCTGGTTGCATTCTTGGAGAAAACAGAGGTCAAGGATGGACCTGTTTTTCATGAGATTGTGGATTTTCTCAATGCTACTCATATAAGGTATGCTTTAACTTTAAACCCCACAATCTATGTCTCTCAAATCAAAAAGTTTTGGCAGACTGTCACTGTCACAACTATTGAAGATGGAGACACACATGTACCTGTTGATGCTTTAAGCGCAACAGTGGATAAGGTAACCATTACTGTTACTGAATCATCCTTAAGAAGACTTTTTCAATTTGATGATTTAGGAGGTATCATTACTTTACCCAATCCAGAAATTCTTCAAAACATCTCTAATATGGGGTATGATACATCCAATGGCAAACTTACTTTTAGAAAAAGATGTTTCTCCCCACAATGGAGGTTTTTCATACATACTCTTTTACATTGCTTAAGTCCTAACAAAACTTCTTATGAACAATTCAGCACTACCATGGCTTATCCTTTGGTGTATTTGGCAATAAACAGGACTTTTAATTTTTCAAAGTTTTTATTCAACAACATGGTTAGCAATGTAAAGAGTAATTACAAATTTTTGATGTACCTAAGGTTTATTCAAACTGTTTTAAATGAATATGAGTTGCAACCTCATAAAAGGATTTACAATACTCCTTGCCTTAAACAAAAAGTTTTTCAAAATATGACTAAGGAAACAGAAGGGTATAATGGGGTAGTTCATGCTCTTTTTCCACAAATGCTTGATTTTATTGCTCAGGTTTGGGGTGAAGGTGTAGCAATCCCAGTTGCACCCCAACACACACCCACTATCACTGTTCCATCTGTATCCTATACCCCCCAGTTACACACACATATGAGAGGAGGCAAAGACAACCAACTCCTCCCATCACAACACTACATGTATCTGAACCTTTTGGTGAAGGTGCAAGCAGTTGTGGTTTAGGAGTACTTCCTAGTCCAACTAGGGAGGAAACTGAGCCAATGTCCCATGATGTACCTCTCTCAGCAGGTAACACAGCTGGAAGTGCTGAGGGCAGTGGTAACTTACATGAATTGATGGACATATGTACCACATTAGTGGCAAAGGTTCAATCCCTGGAAGATGAGCTCAAGTAAACTAAGCAGCAATACAACATTGATCTTTCCAAGATTCTGAAGCATATGCAGACTATGCAAGAAGAGATCAACTCACTTAAGAAAAAAGGGCTGCTCACCTTGTAGTTTCTTCTCCATCCTCAGCTCATTATGGAGATTCTGATGTATCAAGTGATGATATGAGTGATTCTCCCAAATAGGGGAGGAAAACAGATGCTAGAACTGAGGGGAGGAAACTGGATTTTGAACAAGGGATTGATGATTTTGAAGGATTTGATCAGCCAATGAATGAAGGTTTTGATCAACCACTGGATGCACATGTTTCAGATGATCAAGAAATAGAGGTATTGGAACAACAACAACAAACAGAAGAAATGGCTCAAGGTGTTCCAACATAAATTATTGATTTGGATGATCAGATTGTACCAGAAGACTTTTTGGATACAACATCAAGTCAACCAAAGGTACAAGTGGAAGGAACTCCTGCATCAATTCCAAAAGCAGTTGAAACTTTAGAGGGTACTGCTATTGCTTTCAATCATGAAGAAGAAGCAACTGATGCAGAATTTGAAAGAAGAAGAAAAGAAAAGGGTAAAGTTCCTGCTATTGAAGATTCAGCTGAGAAACCTAGAGTGATTAAACCAAGGACTCAAGCTCAGATTGATATGGATGCTAAATTGGTTAGGAAATATGAAGAAGAGGATGTAGCAAGGTTTATGGAACAACAAAGAATCCAAAAGTAGTTCATAGAACCTGAAGAGATAGTTCCCATTCCAAACATTTCTAGTTCCTATCAGCCAACTGAAGAAGAGATTGAACAAATGATTGATACAGATCCAGTTGTCAAGAGGAAAGCTATTGAACTTATTGCTGATGAAGGTCTTACAGCTGAATAAAGGTCAGCTCAACTAGCTGATTTTATCAACATGAAGAATGATCAAGCTCTCAATGCTATGCTTAATTCAATCAAGAAGAATCAGAAGAAACGAAGACAACCATCCAAGATTCAAGTCATTGCTGGAATGAAGAAGTATTTATGTCATGTAGCTGGATGGAAGATGTCTCGGCTCAAAGGAAAATCACATGAAGAGATTGAAAGATTGTATTATAGGGCTTTCAGAAGGGATAAAGATTTTATACCAACGGATTCAAAAGAAGAAGCCAGAAGATACAAAAGATCAGGTGTAACCATTGAATCCAAAGCAACTAAGAAGTCTAAGACTCAGGAGTTGATGCGTGGAATTGCGCCCTCGCAAAAGGTTTTACCTCTCAAGGGATCTTAAGAAGCTTACAATCCCCACCAGGCAGTGTACCTGTTCGTTGTAGTATAGTATAGTGACAAGTACCGGGGGATTGATCGTTCAACTCTTGGAATAGTGTTCGCTAGGGTTGAAATTCTATTAGACTAGGTCTAAGGGTGAGAGATGATTCTTTTTGTATTTTTATATTTTAAATGAAAGCAAGTAAAATCTCGGGTTTTGAAGGAGTGGGCGGAATTAGTTGCTAGTCAACTAACCCAATTAACTAAAGATGCAATTAAAATAAAATAAAATAAACTTAAACTAAATTATGGTGTAATCAATAATGAGAGAAAGCGTGTTTACTTAGATTTCATTACTCCCTAGATATCTTTTACCAGTTGATTAGCTTGTTACAATTGCATGGATGACGGGTTATATTCCTTAATACTAGTCATAGGGCTGTGTACGATCTTCCCTAACTCTATAGGCTTCAACCTCAATCCTATGTCGAGCCGACTAAAAGCTCCTAACATGGTATCCCTGGAAGTTACCTATGCATTAAATATAACCAAATATCGTAGTACACCTCCGATCATGTTTCTTAAGACGTTTAAGCAAGTTACCAATTGGAATTCTGCCAGTTTTCTTAAGCCTAACATCGAATTCATTCATCGACAATAATTATTAACAAACCGTCAACAAATAATTAACATCTAGGTTTCATTACATCTAAGCAAACATGAAAGAAACCTAGCCTAGCATGTTAAAGAGAAGACAAGCGTAAGATATAATCAAACAACACATAGACATATTGAATGATTTAATGAATTACTTATCTTCAATTGAACATGGAGGAAACAAAGGGTTGAAACCCTTCAAAAAGCTGGAAAATTCGTCTAGGGTTTTATTCCCTCAAAGTTGCACACAATGAATGAAAACTAGAAAACTATATATAGATTTTATAATCTGACGGCGTCAAGAGTTAAGTCTGACGTCGTCAAATCGCCGCCAAATTAAACTCGTATTGCCTAGATCCACTTCTGACACTGTCACTCTATATGGGTTCTGGGCCGTCACTCTTTACAATTACTCTTGATGGCCTTGGAATATTTGTTCATGACGCCGTCAGACCCCCTTCACAAAACATTCTGGCGCGTCACGTGTATTTTATTTATCCACCCTTTTGTCAAATCATGACGTCATCACTAATACATTGTGACGCTGTCAAAGGCAATTTCCAGCATGCTTTTGAGACTTTGTTGTTGTCAGCACTTTTTCGCTCAAAAAACTTCCAAAATGCTTCCTTTTGTAAAATTTCTCTCAAAAGTACCTAAAATGACAAAAGGAACGATTTAAGGCAATATTTGATAAAATAATCCCGACTTTGGCCTTAAATGATCCCCCAAAAGCGGTACACTTTTCGCTTCATCAAATACCCTTACACTTGAGATTTGCTTGTCCTCAAGCAAATGCGTTTTTATTTTAATCAAAATACAAGTTAGGGGTCATTTAACACTAAGATAAAAGTAATTACAACAACTAATCGTTCCACTTCAACCAAAAACAAGCACGGAAATTAAATACTAGCACCTCACAAATAGTGTTTAGATACTCACATCTCTCGGGTGTAATAAAGTATATATCACAATAAGGAAGTGGAAAACATCTCTCACTACCTGTCATATCAAATAGATTACCATAGGCTTGGGAAAGGATCAAAACTCCACCACTTGGCGTAAGCACCTAGGATAAATTATCAAAGAGGTCTTTTAAAAGGTTATAACGTTAGGTGTAGGGATAGGATAAACACGGTTTTGTTGGATAAAGGCAATATTTACTGGTGGCGAGTTAATCATCTTGGTTAATTACATCTACAATATGGCGTTGCTAATCCAAGACTCGACTCGACTTAAGCTAATAAAGCAAAAATAACAAAAACTTAAAATAAACATAAAGGAAACGGGATGGTAGTCCGTATGTTTTTCTCTTTTTCTTTTTCTATTTTTTTTTCTTTTTCTTGATTTTTTTTTTTTTTTTTTTTTTTTTTTTTTTTTTTTTTTTTTTTTTTTGCATACATTCTTTACTGGTGGCGAGTTAACAATCTTAGTCAATTACATGTATAATATGGCGTTGCTAAGCCAAGACTAGACTCGACTTAAGCTAATAAATGAAAAATAACAAAAACTTAAAATGAACATAGAATAAAAAGGGATGGTAGTCTGTATGGTTTTTTTCTCTTTTCTCTTTTTCTATATTTTTTATTTCTTTTTCTTGATTTTTCGATTTTTTTTTTTTTTTTTTTTTTTTTTTTTTTTTTTTTGCATACACTCTTACCCTACCATCCAAAATAATACATCATAGGGAATGAAAATTCCCCTTACACTTGAATTTTTACATACTTTACAATAAACTAATCTAATGACTCGAATTAAGAAAATCAAAACACTTGGAGTACTTTTAAGATTAACGTACATATGGGGGTAATAATATGATGTTCTTCCCCATTACTCCATAAAATAAGTACTTACCCATGAGTCCCAATCGTCCCAAAACAATATGTACAATGATATGACTCGACTTAGCAACCATGTAATCAATTAGATAGTTAACTTAGGGTTTAACAAATAACAATAATGCACTAAAAATGAGCGCATACACGGAAGGCTAAGGCGATTTGGTTGTACATTTAAGTGGGGTGTAACAAATTTTTCCTTTAAGTAAAATGCTTAAAGTTAGAAACGAAAAGATAGGTTCGGAGGGGTGTACTAGGGGTTTCGTGTACTAAAAATGAGTACAACGCTAAGGGTGTGGGAAAAATTAGTTGACTTAAGTAGTCAAGTAATATGACTTAAGTGGTCAAGTAATTATAATACGGGTTTAACACAAGGGTGATCCAAATGCCTCTTATCATGTAGTAAATCCTACTACACGAATGTAGTCTCACTAGCGATCTCGGGATGCATCACTAACGCAAGTTCTAGAATCTAAGTACTACCGGTACACTCATAAGCACTAATAATAAATGCTTTTCCTAACAAATCTAAAGGCGAACCTCACATATTTGGGTGGAAAATTTTTTTGAGTGGTACGGTTTTTGTGCTAGTCATACAACTCCTATCCATGAGACGCTCATTAAGGCTAAAGCTTCACACCTAAATGTTGTAAAAAAATTTAAATTTGGCGCTAAAATTGCACTAACAAGTATTTCTCTTAGTTTTATTACACACCTACTGTTGAACAAACAAACTCAAGCGTAATTGTATCCTCTAAAGTATCATTATTTACCTTCCCCTTACACTTAGGCTGAACATTGTCCCCAATGTTCAATAAAAAGGATGTAAAAGTAATGAAGGTAAAAGAATGAAAACAAATACTCCCCTGATTCTTTCGGTGTGGATAAATCGTTAACATGGTTAAATCCTCCTCCAAGAGAATGAACGTTGAAAGCTTCCCTTCCGAAATAATAAATCATCTTCTTGTCCAATATAACCTGTTAAACCTGAGAAAACAATCATGGCAACCTCGCGTAAAATCGGCGGCAATATATATATATAAGGATATAATGCTTGTGGAATGAATGTTTGCAGATTTCTTGGAATTTATAAAACTAAAGAATTTACAAAAACTTTAAGACTCCGTTTGAAAATCAAAACTTGTAAAATTTCCAGAATTTTACACCTGACATCGTCAGTGTTCTGACAGAAATCTCATGTTAAGTTTTTGGAAAATTTCTGGAAAAACTTATGCCTTAATTCCTGGAAAATCCTGCAAAACATCATTATTACTCGATACAAGCATTTGACCCAAACAAATACTAATATACATGTTCATTTACTATTGTTGTGGCCCATGTCCAATTTCCGTTCTTAAAAACAAATTTAGGTTCCCCTTACACTTAGCTTTTGCGAAATACCTTTTATGAAGTTAAGACAAACAACAAAGTAAAGCATCTTCTCAATTTAGTATGAAACATGAGCCACAAACAATAAAAATAAAACATGCATACGGAAGCAAATAAAATCAAACAAACAAACAATCAAACAAATAAAATATGGGTTGCATCCCAAGAAGCGCTTTTCTTTATTTACGAGTCTTGTAGCTAGACTCAAAGTCATGGGCTATTACGTTTTCCTTTTCCGCTTTTCAATCGATTCTCTTAACCTTTGAACTACTTCTATGTCAACTCTATACTTAGGTCTAAGGGCTAAACAATTCTTATAGTAAAGGCTCCTCTTCTCCCAAACAAAATTCATTCCTTTATTCTTATCTTCTTCGTTAATGTCCTCGATTGCACTAATGTTATCCATATCAAGTTGAGGCACATAACGAAATTACTTCATTTTATTAGGCATTCTATAGGTGATCCAATCGGTCCCATTGGAAAATTGGACCGTTCCCTCTATTTGATCGTGTTTTAACTTGGACTCTTCAACAAATGAATTACCTTGTACCACATGGGATAAGAGACAATCTATAATATTAGCCAAGTCTTCCACAACCATAAAGTCCACGAGGTAAGTGAAGTTCCCAACAAAGACATGTAGACCTTTAATTCTCCCGGCAAAGTTACAAACTCCACCGGGGTATTTGGGATCTTTTCTAGGTCCAAGTCTTGTTGTTACTAACTCATTATAGACACTTGAAGACATAATGTTGAGTGGGGATTCAAAATCGATGTAGGCTTGATCAATGCATTTATACCCAATCATACATGGTATCTTCACATTCTTAGGGTCACCTCTTTTAATCTTAGGATTAATCTTAACAAAGGGAGGCCTAGGGTTATCGATGAGATTGTTATAATAAGCGATTTCCTCCTTAGTGGGATATAAATTGAAATAATCATCATCTAACTCTTCTACTTCCTTAACATCTTCTACAATTGCCAAGTTATTGGGTTCATGATACGTGGGAATCGCACCAGGCTTTACCTCTCAAGGGATCTTGAGAAGCTTACAACCCCCACCAGGCAGTGTACCTGATCGTTGTAGTATAGTATAGTGACAAGTACCGGGGGATTGATCGTTCAGCTAGGAATAGTGTCGCTAGGATTAGAAAACCTAATTACTAGTGCTAAAGATGAGAGATGATTATTTTTGTGTTTTTATATTTTTTAGAAAACAAATTAAAATCTCGGGTTTGAAGGATATGGGCGGAATTAGTTGCTAGTCAACTAACCCAATACTAAGATGCAATCGAAATAAAAATACTAGAAATGAAAATAAACTAAATTATACTAAGGTTGTGAGCAATAAGTGGAGAAAATGTGTTTACTTAAATTTCACTACTCCCTAGACATCTTTTACACGTTAATTACTTGTTATAGTTGCGTGGATGACGGATTGTATTCCTTAATACCATTCATGGGGTGGCGCACTTACTTCCCCAATCCTATGAGTGCCTACTTCACTCCTATGTCGAGCCGGCTAAGAAGCTCCTAACATGGGATCATTAGAATTTACTCATGCATTAAATACAACCAATAAAACCTAGTGCACATCGGTTCATGTTTCCTAAGACGTTCAAGCATGTTACCATTTGGAGATCTGCAAGTTTTCTTAAGCCTAACATCGAAATCATTCATCCAATACAACCATAAACAAGTAATCAACACATAATTAACATCTAGGTTTCATTAGATCTAAGCAAACACAAGATAGATCTAGCCTAGCATGATGGAATTAAGACAAGAACAAGATATAGAAAACCAACACATAGACATATTGATTGAATTAAAAGAACACTTATCTCAATTACACATGAAAGGGTTCAAGGGCTGAGAACCCTTGAAAAACCTGTAAAATTCGTACTAAGTTCGGCCTTAGGGTTTCTCCAAAACTTTCTCTTTTAATGTGTAAAAATTAGAAAACTATATATAGGAAATAGGGTCTGACGACGTCAAGACCAAATTGGTGACGCCGTCATCTCGCCGCCAAAATACTTCTCGGACTGCCTTGATCTACTTCTGACACCGTCAAGTGTAAGGTGTTTCCAGGCCGTCATGCATTTTACTCTTGACGCTCTTCCTTGTGACGCCGTCATTTCTGTACTGGGTCGTCATGGAAATTACTCTTGACGCCATCAAGATTTTCTTCTTGACGCTAATGAGGCGAAAAATGATCCGTTTTTAGGGGGTCATTTAAGCCCGAATCCGACTTTATTTGATCAAATATTGCCCTAAATCGTTCCTTTTGTGATTTTAGGTGTTTGGAGAGTGAATTCTGGAAAAGAAGCCATTTTGGACGTTTTTGGAGCATAAAAGTGAAGAAAACGGCAAAGTATCAATTTTCCATGCTGAAGACACTAGGTGACGGCGTCAAGAGTTACACCCTGACGGCGTCAGACATCAAGAATAAAACACCGTAGTCCCAAGAATAAAATACCGTAGGTGGTGACGGCGTCACATAGGCCGTCATAAGTAGATCAAGGCCGTCCGAGGAAGTATTTGGCGGCGAGGTGACGGCGTCACATGCTTGTCTTGACGCCGTCATCCCAGTTTTCCTATATATAGTTTTCTAGTTTTTTTCATTAAAAAGAGAGAAGTTTTGGTGAAACCCTAAAGACGAATTTGGTGCCTCTTTTACAGGTTTTTCAAGGGTTCCAAACCCTTGATACCTTGCATTGTAATTGAGATAAGTGTTCTTCTAATTCAATCAATATGTCTATGTGTTGGTTGTTTATATCTTGTTCTTGTCTCAATTCAATTATGCTAGGCTAGATCTCTCTTGTGTTTGCTTAGATCTAATGAAACCTAGATGTTGATTATGTGTTGATTACTTGTTTATTCTTGTTCTTGGATGAATGATTTATATGTTAGGCTTTAGAAAACTGGCAGATCTCCAAATGGTAACATGCTTGAACGTCTTAAGAAACATGAACCGAGGCGTACTAGGTCTTTATTGGTTGTATTTAATGCATGAGCCACTGTTTACAATCCCTATAGTTGTGCTGGGTCATGGTGTAGGAGGAGATAAGAGCTCATAGAGTTGGGGAGTTATGTATGCCACCCCACGAATGGTATTAAGGAATACAATCCGTCATCCATACAAGTATAACAAGTAATTAACGTGTAAAAGATATCTAGGGGGTAGTGAAGTCTAAGTAAACACAATTTCTCCAATTACTGCTCACAACATTAGTATAAATTAGTTTGTTTTCATTTTTATTATTTTATTTTGATTGCATCTTAGCTTTGGGTTAGTTGAATAGCAACTAATTCCGCCCACTCCTTCAAAAACCGAGATTTTAATTGCTTTCATAAAAATATAAAAATACAAAAATAATCATCCCTCACCTTTAGAACTATTAATTAGGCTTTCTAATCCTAGCGACACTATTCCTAAGCTGAACGATCAATCCCCCGGTACTTGTCACTATACTATACTACAACGATCAGGTACACTGCCTGGTGGGGGTTGTAAGCTTCTCGAGATCCCTCGAGAGGTAAAGCAAGGTGCGATTCCCACGCATCAAGTTTTTGGCACCGCAGCCTGGGGAATAGTTATTGTCTAGGGTAGAATTTCTTTTTATTAGGTCTACTTGCTAGATTCCTTTCTAGTAAGATTTTATTTTTATTTTTAGGTCTTCTTTAGTCTATCTTATTTCTTCGTGCCTTTGTTCGTAACTCTTTACCATCCGACATCATGGAAGGTGATAAGGCGAAAAATGATCGATTTTTAGGGGGTCATTTAAGCCCGAATCCGACTTTATTTGATCAAATATTGCCCTAAATCGTTCCTTTTGTGATTTTAGGTGTTTGGAGAGTGAATTCTGGAAAAGAAGCTATTTTGGACGTTTTTGGAGCATAAAAGTGAAGAAAACGGCAAAGTACCAAAAATCCATGCTAAAGATACAAGGTGACGGCGTCAAGACTACCTTCTTGACGGCGTCAGACATGGAGAATTAAACATCGTAGTTGGTGACGGCGTCAGATGGACTGGTGACGGCGTCAAAGTGGCTAAAATATTATACCGTGGGTGGTGACGGCGTCACGTAGGCCGTCATAAGTGGATCAAGGCCGTCCGAGGAAGTTTATGGCGGCGAGGTGACGGCGTCAGAATTAACTCTTGACGTCGTCAGACTGTTTTTCCTATATATAGTTTTCTAGTTTTTTCATTAAAAAGAGAGAAGTTTTGGTGAAACCCTAAAGACGATTTTGGTGCCTCTTTTACAGGTTTCTCAAGGGTTCCAAACCCTTGAGACCTTGCATTGTAATTGAGATAAGTGTACTTTCAATTCAATCAATATGTCTATGTGTTGGTTGTTTATCTCTTGTTCTTGTCTCAATTCCATTATGCTAGGCTAGATCTCTCTTGTGTTTGCTTAGATCTAATGAAACCTAGATGTTGATTATGTGTTGATTACTTGTCTATTCTTGTTTTGAATGAATGATTTATATGTTAGGCTTAAGAAAACTGGCAGATCTCCAAATGGTAACATGCTTGAACGTCTTAAGAAACATGAACCGAGGCGTACTAGGTCTTTATTGGTTGTATTTAATGCATGAGCCACTGTTTACAATCCCTATAGTTGTGCTGGGTCATGGTGTAGGAGGAGATAAGAGCTCATAGAGTTGGGGAGTTATGTATGTCACCCCACGAATGGTATTAAGGAATACAATCCGTCATTCATACAAGTGTAACAAGTAATTAACATGTAAAAGATATCTAGGGAGTAGTGAAGTCTAAGTAAACACAATTTCTCCAATTACTGCTCACAACCTTAGTTTAATTTAGTTTAATTTCATTTTAATTATTTTAATAGCTTTGGGTTAGTTGAATAGCAACTAATTCCGCCCACTCTTCTAAAAACCCGAGATTTTAATTGCTTTCATAAAAAATATAAAAATACAAAAATAATCATCTCTCACCTCTAGAACTATTAATTAGGTTTTCTAATCCTAGCGACACTATTCCTAAGCTGAACGATCAATCCCCCGGTACTTGTCACTATACTATACTACAACGATCAGGTACACTGCCTGGTGGGGGTTGTAAGCTTCTCGAGATCCCTCGAGAGGTAAAGCAAGGTGTGATTCCCACGCATCAAGTTTTTGGCGCCGCAGCCCGGGGAAATAGTTATTGTCTAGGTTAGGATTTCTTTTTATTAGGTCTACTTGCTAGATTCCTTTCTAGTAAGATTTTTATTTTTATTTTTAGGTCTTCTTTAGTCTATCTTATTTCTTTGTGTTCTTTGTTCGTAAACAATTTCGATGGATAACAATAACATTGATCGCTCGATTCCTGTTATTCGTGTTTTTCGTCGTAGGATTTTCCAAATGCCCGTCCCACTTCCTTTAGCAGAAAATGAAAACCCACCTAACCTGTCACCCAACCACCACTTTGACAATAATTCTGAGTTAGAAGAGTCTGATCATGATGATGACCATAGGGCTAGTCCTTTTTACTATTCAGACTCCGATGAGGATCTTGATGATGGTGATGTGATTAATGAGGATAGAATGGGAGAAGAAGTAAACCCTCTTAGGTATGTTGACCCTAGAACTAGGATTGAGTGTGATAGTTCATTTAACATGCAATTCCCTTGTAAGATTGGATTTAAGAGCTTTAACGCCTATCTCAACTCATCTCTTCCCATGAACATAATCTCACGTAATGAATACAATAAAATCATGGTAGATGAGTTAGAATACAAAGGAGAAAACATTGTGGCTAGGGCAATACCATTACATGTGTTTGTAGGAAGTTTGGTTTATCTTGTTGAATTCATGGTTATGGAGAATCTAGGAGAATTTATTGATGATAAATTGACCCAAGTTGTGTTTGGAAGACCTTTCAAACGGTTGACCAACCTCGATGAAAAACTCATAGAAGGGCTGATTACATTCTCGGATGGGGATGAAGAATTTGTCTATCAAATGCCCCGCACACACCCTAGGTTCAAGGATTTCTCCATGGAAAAGTGTAGTAGGTATCCGCCCATGGAAATGCTAAGTGAGAATGATGAGAGAAAGGGACTTAAGTACACGCATGAAAAAAATAAAAAGTACTATCGCGGGTGCTTAGAGTTAGGAGAAGAATATAAGAAAGATGAGGCGACTATTAGATGGCTCACACTCGGTTATGTGAGCATAAGCGATACACGATAACCCACGACCTTGAGTCTAGCTACAAGACTCGTAAATAAAGAAAAGCGCTTCTTGGGAGGCAACCCATGTTTTGTGTGATTTTTATTTGTTTGATTGTTATTTGCTTCCGTATGCATGCTTTGTTTTTATTGTTGGTTGATCATGTTTCTCAATTAAAATGTGAAATACTTTATTATGTTGTTTAGCCTAGTCTTAACTTCAACCTAAAGGTATTTTTGCAAAAGATAAGTGTAAGGGGAAACCCCAAATATGTTTTTAAGAAACAAACCGATCATGATTCTCCACAATATTTAAATGAACATGTATATTCGTATTTGTTAGAGTCAAATGCTTGTATTGAGTCATAATGAAGTTTTGCAGGATTTTCCAGGAAGTAGGACAAAGTTTTTCCAGAAATTTTCCGGAAACTTAACATAAGAATTTCTGCAGATTCATTCTGACGGCGTCAGGGTTTGCTCTTGACGGCGTCAGGAGTTAAAATCTGGAAATTTTACCGGTTTTGTTTTTCTAACGGAGTCTTATGGTTTTTGTGAATTATTAAGTTTTATAATCTCCAGGAAATCTGCAAACTTCATTCCACAAGCATTATATCTTACTTTGTTTTCTAGGAGTTAGTAACTTATATAGGATGCCGCCGATTTTACGCGAGGTTGCCTTGTCTACTTTTGTCAGGATTTACAGGTTATTTGTGACAAGAAGATGATTTATATTCTGGAAGGGAAGCTTTGATTGTTCGTTTTCTTGGAGGAAGATTTAACCTGGCCAACTAAAATCCATACCGAGCGAATCAGGGGAGTATTTGATTTCATTCGCTTTACTTTTTAACTTTTACATTCTTTACTTGAACATTGGGGACAATGTTCATCTTAAGTGTAAGGGGAGGGTAAAAAGATGATACCTTACATATGCACTTTCGCTTGAGTTTGTTTTGTTTGATAGTAGATAAGTAATAAAACTACGAGAAATACTTGTTAGTGTAATTTTAGCGCCAAATTTAAAATTTTTTACAACATTTAGGAGTGAAACTTTAGCCATAGCAAGCGTCTCATGGATAGGAGATTGTATGACTAGCACATAACCGTATATTCAGAAAAATTTTCCACCCAAAAATGTGAGGTTCGCCTTTAGATTTGATAGGAAAAGCATTCATTATTAGTGCTTATGAGTGTACCGGTAGCATTTAGATTCTAGAACTTGCGTTAGTGATGCATCCCGAGACCGCTAGTGAGACTACATTCGTGTGGTAGGATTTACTACATGATAAGAGGCATTAGGTTCACCCTTGTGTTAAACCCGTATTATAATTACTTGACCATTTAAGTCATATTACTTGGCTAGTTAAGTCAACTAATTTTTCCCATACCCTTAGCGTTGTACTCATTTTTAGTACACGATACCCCTAGTACACCCCTCCGAGCCTATCTTTTCGTTTCTAACTTTAAGCATTTTACTTAAAGGAAGAATTTGTTACACCCCACTTAAATGTACACCCAAATCGCCTTAGCCTTCCGTGTATGCGCTCATTTTTAGTGCATTATTGTTATTTGTTAAACCCTAAGTTAACTTTCTAATTGATTACATGGTTGCTAAGTCGAGTCATATCCTTGTACATATTGTTTTGGGACGATTGGGACTCATGGGTAAGTACTTATTTTATGGAGTAATGGGGAAGAACATCACTTATTACCCCCATACGTGCGTTAATCTTAAAAGTGCTCCAAGTGTTTTGATTTTCTTAATTCGAGTCATTAGATTAGTTAAAAGTAAAGTATGTAAAGATTCAAGTGTAAGGGGAACGCTCATACCCCTATGATGTATTATTTTGGATGGTAGGGTAAGAGTGTATGAAAAAAAAAATAATAAAAAATAAAAAATAAAAAAATCGAAAAATTAAGAAAAAAAAAAGAAAAAAAAATAGAAAAGAAAGAAAAAGAAAAAAAAAACATACGGACTACCATCCCGTTTTCATTCTATGTTCATTTTATGTTTTTGTTAATTTATTAGCTTAAGTCGAGTCTAGTCTTGGCTTAGCAACGCCATCTTGTACATGTAATTAACTAAGATTGTTAACTCGCCACCAATAAAACTCCCTTTATCCAACAAAACCGTGTAATTCATATCCCTACACCTAACGTTATAACCCTTTAAAAGACCTCTTTGATAGTTTATCCTAGGTGCTTACGCCATGTGGTGGAGGTTTGATCCTTTCCCAAGCCTATGGTAATCTATTTTGCTATGACAGGTAGTGAGAGATATCTTCCATTTCCATAATGTTATATTACTTTATTACACCCGAGAGATGTGAGTATCTAAACACTATTTGTGAGGTGCTTGTGTATGACCTCCGTGCTTGTCTATTGGTCTTTAGTGGAACGATTATTTGTTGTAATTACTTTTATATTAGTGTTAAATGACCCCTAACTTGTCTTTTGAGTAGAATAAAAGCTCATTTGCTTGAGGACAAGCAAATCTCAAGTGTAAGGGTATATGATAAGGCGAAAAATGATCCATTTTTAGGGGGTCATTTAAGCCCGAATCCGACTTTATTTGATCAAATATTGCCCTAAAACGTTCCTTTTGTGATTTTAGGTGTTTGGAGAGTGAATTCTGGAAAAGAAGCTATTTTGGACGTTTTTGGAGCATAAAAGTGAAGAAAACGGCAAAGTACCAAAAATCCATGCTGAAGATACAAGGTGACGGCGTCAAGACTACCTTCTTGACGGCGTCAGACATGGAGAATTAAACATCATAGCTGGTGACGGCGTCAGATGGACTGGTGACGGCGTCAAAGTGGCTAAAATATTATACCGTGGGTGGTGACGGCGTCACGTAGGCCGTCATAAGTGGATCAAGGCCGTCCGAGGAAGTTTATGGCGGCGAGGTGACGGCGTCAGAATTAACTCTTGACGCCGTCAGACTGTTTTTCCTATATATAGTTTTCTAGTTTTTTCATTAAAAAGAGAGAAGTTTTGGTGAAACCCTAAAGACGATTTTGGTGCCTCTTTTACAGGTTTCTCAAGGGTTCCAAACCCTTGAGACCTTGCATTGTAATTGAGATAAGTGTACTTTCAATTCAATCAATATGTCTATGTGTTGGTTGTTTATCTCTTGTTCTTGTCTCAATTCCATTATGCTAGGCTAGATCTCTCTTGTGTTTGCTTAGATCTAATGAAACCTAGATGTTGATTATGTGTTGATTACTTGTCTATTCTTGTTTTGAATGAATGATTTATATGTTAGGCTTAAGAAAACTGGCAGATCTCCAAATGGTAACATGCTTGAACGTCTTAAGAAACATGAACCGAGGCGTACTAGTTCTTTATTGGTTGTATTTAATGCATGAGCCACTGTTTACAATCCCTATAGTTGTGCTGGGTCATGGTGTAGGAGGAGATAAGAGCTCATAGAGTTGGGGAGTTATGTATGCCACCCCACGAATGGTATTAAGGAATACAATCCGTCATTCATACAAGTGTAACAAGTAATTAACATGTAAAAGATATCTAGGGAGTAGTGAAGTCTAAGTAAACACAATTTCTCCAATTACTGCTCACAACCTTAGTTTAATTTAGTTTAATTTCATTTTAATTATTTTAATAGCTTTGGGTTAGTTGAATAGCAACTAATTCCGCCCACTCTTCTAAAAACCCGAGATTTTAATTGCTTTCATAAAAAATATAAAAATACAAAAATAATCATCTCTCACCTCTAGAACTATTAATTAGGTTTTCTAATCCTAGCGACACTATTCCTAAGCTGAACGATCAATCCCCCGGTACTTGTCACTATACTATACTACAACGATCAGGTACACTGCCTGGTGGGGGTTGTAAGCTTCTCGAGATCCCTCGAGAGGCAAAGCAAGTTGCGATTCCCACGCATCAGAAGGTGGTAACATCTTTGAACCCGTCATCCCACCACAACAAAACCCACCATTAGAACCCCTTAGGCCCCGAACCTTAGGAGAGTATTCCCGACCTAGCCATCAAGGCTACCGAAACACCATTGAGCTCACCGGAGCCAATGTGATCCCCTTGCGATCCGACACCATCCGGTTGGTGCAAAGCGGATGTGCATTCCATGGACTTCGTTCCGAAGATCCAAACCAACACCTTAAGGACTTCCTCAAAATCGTAGATTCCATAGACCTAGGTGTTGAAACTAGAGAGACTACCCGTTTACGCCTATTCCAATTCTCTCTACGGGATCAAGCTAGTCAATGGCTTGAGCGGTTACCCGCGGGATCCATCACCACATGGGACAATCTTGCCAATCGCTTCCTTACCCAATTCTTTCCGCCGGAAAAGACTGCAATGCTTAGAAGGGACATTTTGTGGTTTGAGCAACAGTGGGGTGAAACTTTCTACGAAGCTTGGGCCCGTTTTAAGTATCTCCTCCACAAGCTCCCTCATCATGGCATAAACCTTTGGTTATTAGTCCAGATTTTCTACGACCATGTTGACTATCACACTAAGCGCACCATCGACAGGGCCGCGGGAGGTAAACTGCGTGATAAGAACGCCGAGGAGTCTTGGGCAATTATCGAGGAGCTTGCCACTGACAATCAGGAATTGTGGGAGTTTAAACATACGATAGAAGCGGCCATCAATGTAGTCTCGACATCTGGAGGAACCACCGAAGTACCCAATGAACTCTTATGCGAACTTGAAGCAAAGGTTGACTATTTTGAGGAAAGGCAAAGGCGACCTTTGAGTCCTAGACGGGCTACTGTCAATTCTGTCTCAAAAACAACTTCGGCACCATTATCTGAATCACCCTCTAGGGAAAACGCCGAGACTTTTCAGAACTATGCCCCACCTTGTTCCACTCCCAAGGAGCTTAGCTCGGAGTTTGAGGCTAGGATGAGAGAATATATGGCAACTTACTCAGATCGGCTTGCTAGATTCGAAGAAGCAGTTTATAAGCAGAAAGAAGAAATGCAGGAGAAAATGAATGAGGTGTTGAGTCTATTGGAGGAGTATGCCAATCAGAAAACCCCCGAACGAATACTACTAAGGAAAGAAAGCGCCACTCCCACCACCCAATTTGTTAACTCCATCACCATTGTCCATAAAGATAACGAGAAGGTAGAAACTCCTGCTAAACAAACCTTAGAAAAACAACCAGAGTCCCAACCTTTGAGTTACTACCTGAAACATGACATAAACGAAAACACCATAACAAATTGGATTAAGGGTGATGGGCGTAACCAATCCTCCGGACAGGTTCCTAAGAAAGAGGAAGAAGAGGAAGATGAGTATGATACGCTTCCTGGAGGATCAGTATTCGAGAGGTTGCTGGTACAGAAAGTGGCTACTAAGCAGGTAGCATGTGGGAACTTTGAAATACCAACAAGCATCGGGGACTTGAAACATCTTAGTGCTTTCGCCGACCAAGGATCGGAAGTAAATCTTATGCCCCTAACTACCTACATCCAACTAACGTCAAAAATTCCAGCACCTACTCGTGTTAGGTTATCTCTTGTTGGACACTCGTACGTATACCCCCTAGGAATCGCAGAAGACGTATTAGTTAATGTTGCAGGATTCATGTACCCTGTTGATTTTATGATCATCGATGATAAAGGGGATAGATGCACGCCAATAATTCTTGGGGCACCATTCCTCACCACCGCTAGGGCTGTCATTAAGTATGAAGGTAGGAAGATTGAGCTTAAATCTGGAAAAAGAAAGATTAGTTTCCCCATGACCCCGCAAAGTGGGCATGAGAATTTAAGTTGGAGAATGATCAAAAATAACATTGGCACGACACCCATTCGTGTTCAGAATAAGATTCTTGCATGGGAGGCAAGGATCAAAAGCTATAAGAAAGCTAAGGATGAAAGAAGAAAAAGCAATAAGGTTCCGATTGAACTCGAACATACTCGACATGAAAAAAATCATACACCGTTTGAGGAAGGGAACTTGGTACTCTTGAGACACTCGGAAACAACAATACCACCCGATAAACCAAGTCCTTGGTGGTATGGGCCATTCACAATCGAAGGATTGAGCCAAGATGGGGTAGCTAACTTGAGAAGCAAATTAGGTGGGAAGGTGATTGCGAGTACCGACAGATTGAGGCACTACCACCATAACAGTAATGATCGCAACTATATGGGGTATATCATTTCAAATGATGAGATCACGTAGTAACCCATGACTTTAAGTCTAGCTACAAGACTCGTAAATAAAGAAAAGCGCTTCTTGGGAGGCAACCCATGTTATGTGTGATTTTATTTGTTTGATTGTTATTTGCTTCCGTATGCATGTTTTATTTTTATTGTTGGTTGATCATGTTTCTCAATTAAAATGTGGAAATACTTTATTATGTTGTTTGGCCTAGTCTTAACTCCAACCTAAAAGTATTTTTTGCAAAAGATAAGTGTAAGGGGAAACCCCAAATATGTTTTCAAGAAACAAACCGATCATGATTCTCCACAATATTAAATGAACATGTATATTCCTATTTGTTAGAGTCAAATGCTTGTATTGAGTCATAATGAAGTTTTGCAGGATTTTCCAGGAAGTAGGACGAAGTTTTTCCAGAAATTTTCCGGAAACTTAACATAAGAATTTCTGCAGGTCCATTCTGACGGCGTCAGAGTATTACTCTTGACGGCGTCAGGAGTTAAAAATCTGGAAATTTACCGGTTTTGTTTTTCTAACGGAGTCTTATGGTTTTTGTGAATTATTAAGTTTTATAATCTCCAGGAAATCTGCAAACTTCATTCCACAAGCATTATATCTTACTTTGTTTTCTAGGATTAATAACTTATATAGGATGCCGCCGATTTTACGCGAGGTTGCCTTGTCTATTGTTGTCAGGATTTACAGGTTATTTTTGACAAGAAGATGATTTATATTCTGGAAGGGAAGCTTTGATTGTTCGTTTTCTTGGAAGAAGATTTAACCTGGCCAACCTAAAATCCATACCGAGCGAATCAGGGGAGTATTTGATTTCATTCTCTTTACTTTTTCACTTTTACATTCTTTACTTGAACATTGGGGACAATGTTCATTTTAAGTGTAAGGGGAGGGTAAAAAGATGATACCTTACATATGCACTTTCGCTTGAGTTTGTTTCGTTTGATGGTAGATGTGTAATAAAACTACGAGAAATACTTGTTAGTGTAATTTTAGCGCCAAATTTAAAATTTTTTACAACATTTAGGAGTGAAACTTTAGCCATAGCAAGCATCTCATGGATAGGAGATTGTATGACTAGCACATAACCGTATATTTAGAAAAATTTTTGACCAAAAAATGTGAGGTTCGCCTTTAGATTTGATAGGAAAAGCATTTACTATTAGTGCTTATGAGTGTACCGGTAGCATTTAGATTCTAGAACTTGCGTTAGTGATGCATCCCGAGACCGCTAGTGAGACTACATTCGTGTGGTAGGATTTACTAAGAGGCATTAGGATAACCCTTGTGTTAAACCCGTATTATAATTACTTGACTATTTAAGTCATATTACTTGGCTAGTTAAGTCAACTAATTTTTCCCACACCCTTAGCGTTGTACTCATTTTTAGTACACGATACCCCTAGTACACCCCTCCGAGCCTATCTTTTCGTTTCTAACTTTAAGCATCTTACTTAAAGGAAGAATTTGTTACACCCCACTTAAATGTACAACCAAATCGCCTTAGCCTTCCGTGTATGCGCTCATTTTTAGTGCATTATTGTTATTTGTTAAACCCTAAGTTAACTTTCTAATTGATTACATGGTTACTAAGTCGAGTCATATCCTTGTACATATTGTTTTGGGACGATTGGGACTCATGGGTAAGTACTTATTTTATGGAGTAATGGGGAAGAACATCATTTATTACCCCCATATGTACGTTAATCTTAAAAGTGCTCCAAGTGTTTTGATTTTCTTAATTCGAGTCATTAGATTAGTTAAATGTAAAGTATGTAAAGATTCAAGTGTAAGGGGAATTCTCATCCCCTATGATGTATTATTTTGGATGGTAGGGTAAGAGTGTATGCAAAAAAAAAAAAAAAAAGAATCGAAAAAATCAAGAAATAGAAAAAAGAAAAGGAGAAAAAACATACGGACTACCATCCCGTTTTTATTCTATGTTCATTTTATGTTTTTGTTATTTTTCATTTATTAGCTTAAGTCGAGTCTAGTCTTGGCTTAGCAACGCCATATTATACATGTAATTAACCAAGATTGTTAACTCGCTACCAGTAAAACTTCCTTTATCCAACAAAACCGTGTATTTCATATCCCTACACCTAACGTTACAACCCTTTAAAAGACCTCTTTGATAGTTTATCCTAGGTGCTTACGCCATGTGGTGGAGGTTTGATCCTTTCCCAAGCCTATGGTAATCTATTTTGCTATGACAGGTAGTGAGAGATATCTTCCATTTCCATAATGTTATATTACTTTATTACACCCGAGAGATGTGAGTATCTAAACACTATTTGTGAGGTGCTTGTGTATGACCTCTGTGCTTGTCTATTGGTCTTTAGTGGAACGATTATTTGTTGTAATTACTTTTATATTAGTGTTAAATGACCCCTAACTTGTCTTTTGAGTAGAATAAAAGCTCATTTGCTTGAGGACAAGCAAATCTCAAGTGTAAGGGTATATGATGAGGCGAAAAATGATCCGTTTTTAGGGGGTCATTTAAGCCCGAATCCGACTTTATTTGATCAAATATTGCCCTAAATCGTTCCTTTTGTGATTTTAGGTGTTTGGAGAGTGAATTCTGGAAAAGACGCCATTTTGGACGTTTTTGGAGCATAAAAGTGAAGAAAACGGCAAAGTATCAATTTTCCATGCTGAAGACACTAGGTGACGGCGTCAAGAGTTACACCCTGACGGCGTCAGACATCAAGAATAAAACACCGTAGTTGATGACGGCGTCAAAATCCATCATGACGGCGTCAAAGTCCCAAGAATAAAATACCGTAGGTGGTGACGGCGTCACATAGGCCGTCATAAGTAGATCAAGGCCATCCGAGGAAGTATTTGGCGGCGAGGTGACGGCGTCACATGCTTGTCTTGACGCCGTCATCCCAGTTTTCCTATATATAGTTTTCTAGTTTTTTTCATTAAAAAGAGAGAAATTTTGGTGAAACCCTAAAGACGAATTTGGTGCCTCTTTTACAGGTTTTTCAAGGGTTCCAAACCCTTGATACCTTGCATTGTAATTGAGATAAGTGTTCTTCTAAATCAATCAATATGTCTATGTGTTGGTTGTTTATATCTTGTTCTTGTCTCAATTCAATTATGCTAGGCTAGATCTCTCTTGTGTTTGCTTAGATCTAATGAAACCTAGATGTTGATTATGTGTTGATTACTTGTTTATTCTTGTTCTTGGATGAATGATTTATATGTTAGGCTTAAGAAAACTGGCAGATCTCCAAATGGTAACATGCTTGAACGTCTTAATAAACATGAACCGAGGCGTACTAGGTCTTTATTGGTTGTATTTAATGCATGAGCCACTGTTTACAATCCCTATAGTTGTGCTGGGTCATGGTGTAGGAGGAGATAAGAGCTCATAGAGTTGGGGAGTTATGTATGCCACCCCACGAATGGTATTAAGGAATACAATCCGTCATCCATACAAGTATAACAAGTAATTAACGTGTAAAAGATATCTAGGGAGTAGTGAAGTCTAAGTAAACACAATTTCTCCAATTACTGCTCACAACATTAGTATAAATTAGTTTGTTTTCATTTTTATTATTTTATTTTGATTGCATCTTAGCTTTGGGTTAGTTGAATAGCAACTAATTTCGCCCACTCCTTCAAAAACCGAGATTTTAATTGCTTTCATAAAAATATAAAAATAGAAAAATAATCATCCCTCACCTTTAGAACTATTAATTAGGCTTTCTAATCCTAGCGACACTATTCCTAAGCTGAACGATCAATCCCCCGGTACTTGTCACTATACTATACTACAACGATCAGGTACACTGCCTGGTGGGGGTTGTAAGCTTCTCGAGATCCCTCGAGAGGTAAAGCAAGGTGCGATTCCCACGCATCAGACGCCGTCACCTACTGTTCCCAGCTTAGAAAATTGAGACTTTGCTGTTTTCTTCACTTTTATGCTCCAAAAATGTCCAAAATGCCTTCTTTTCCAGATTTCACTCCCAAAGTACCTAAAATCACAAAAGGAACGATTTAGGGCAATATTTGATCAAATAAATTCAATTCCGGGCTTAAATGACCCCCTAAAAGTGGTTCATTTTTCGCCTCATCATATACCCTTACACTTGAGATTTGCTTGTCCTCAAGCAAATGCGCTTTTATTCTAGTCAAAATACAAGTTAGGGGTCATTTAACACTAATATAAAAGTAATTACAACAATTAATCGTTCCACTAAAGACCAATAGACAAGCACGGAGGTCATACACTAGCACCTCACAAATAGTGTTTAGATACTCACATCTCTCGGGTGTAATAAAGTATAAATTACAATATGGAAATGGAAAACATCTCTCACTACCTGTCATAGCAAAATAGATTACCATAGGCTTGGGAAAGGATCAAACCTCCACCACATGGCGTAAGCACCTAGGATAAACTATCAAAGAGGTCTTTTTAGAGGGTTGTAATGTTAGGTGTAGGGATATGAAATACACGGTTTTTTTGGATAAAGGCAGTCTTTACTGGTGGCGAGTTAACAATCTTAGTTAATTACATGTACAACATGGCGTTGCTAAGCCAAGACTAGACTCGACTTAAACTAATAAATGAAAAATAACAAAAACATAAAATGAACATAGAATAAAAAGGGATGGTAGTCCGTATGTTTTTTCTCTTTTCTCTTTTTCTATTTTTTTTTCTTTTCTTTTTCTTGATTTTTCGATTTTTCGATTTTTTTTATTTATTTTATTTTATTTTATTTTTTTTTGTGCATACACTCTTACCTTACCATCCAAAATAATACATCATAGGGGATGAGAATTCCCCTTACACTTGAATCTTTACATACTTTACAATAAACTAAACTAATGACTCGAATTAAGAAAATCAAAACACTTGGAGCACTTTTAAGATTAACGTACATATGGGGTAATAAATGATGTTCTTCCCCATTACTCCATAAAATAAGTACTTTACCCATGAGTCCCAATCGTCCCAAAACAACATGTACAAGGATATGACTCGACTTAGCAACCATGTAATCAATTAGATAGTTAACTTAGGGTTTAACAAATAAAAATAATGCACTAAAAATGAGCGCATACACGGAAGGCTAAGGTGATTTGCGTGTACATTTAAGTGGGGTGTAACAAATTCTTCCTTTAAGTAAGATGCTTAAAGTTAGAAACGAAAAGATAGGCTCGGAGGGGTGTACTAGGGGTTTCGTGTACTAAAAATGAGTACAACACTAAGGGTGTGGAAAAAATTAATTGACTTAAGTAGTCAAGTAATATGACTTAAATGGTCAAGAAATTATAATACGGGTTTAACACAAGGGTGATCCTAATGCCTCTTATCATGTAGTAAATCCTACTACACGAATGTAGTCTCACTAGCGGTCTCGGGATGCATCACTAACGCAAGTTCTAGAATCTAAATGCTACCGGTACACTCATAAGCACTAATAGTAAATGCTTTTCGTATCAAATCTAAAGCCGAACCTCACATATTTGGGTGGAAAATTTTTCTGAATATACGGTTATGTGCTAGTCATACAATCTCCTATCCATGAGACGCTTGCTATGGCTAAAGTTTCACTCCTAAATGTTGTAAAAAAAAATTTAATTTGGCGCTAAAATTGCACTAACAAGTATTTCTCATAGTTTTATTACACATCTACCATCAAACGAAACAAACTCAAGCAAAAGTGTGCATGTAAGGTATCATCATTTAACCTCCCCTTACACTTAAGATGAACATTGTCCCCAATGTTCAAGTAAAGAATGTAAAAGTGAAATAAGTAAAACGAATGAAATCAAATACTCCCCTGATTCACTCGGTATGGATAATAAGGTGGTCAGGTTAAATCTTCCTTCAAGAAAATGAACAATCAAAGCTTCCCTTCCAGAAAATATATCATCTTCTTGTCATACATAACCTGTAAATCCTGAGAAAACAAACAAGACAACCTCGCATAAAATCGGCGGCATCCTATATAAGTTTCTAAATCCTAGAAAACAAAGTAAGATATAATGCTTGTGGAATGAAGTTTGCAGATTTCCTGGAGATTATAAAACTTAATAATTCATAAAAACTTTAAGACTCCGTTAGAAAAACAAAACCGGTAAAATTTCCAGATTTTTTTACCCGTGACGCCGTCAAGAGTAAACTTATGACGCCGTCAGGATTGACCTGCAGAAATTCTTATGTTAAGTTTCCGGAAAATTTCTGGAAAAACTTGGTCCTACTTCCTGGAAAATGCTACAAAACTTCATTATGACTCAATACAAGCATTTGACTCTAACAAATACGAATATACATGTTCATTTAATATTGTAGAGAATCATGATCGGTTTGTTTCTTAAAAACTTATTTGGGGTTTCCCCTTACACTTATCTTTTGCAAAAATACATTTAGGTGGAGTTAAGACTAGGCCAAAACAACAAAGTAAAGTATTTCCACATTTTAATTGAGAAACATGATCTACCAACAATAAAAATAAAGCATGCATACGGAAGCAAATAACAAACAAACAAAAATTGAAAATCACACAAATAAAAACACACAATTAAATAAAGCTTGGGTTGCCTCCCAATAAGCGCTTGTTTTTGTTCGAGTCACGAGCCTGACTCTACCCTTATTTCACGGAAAGAAGGGAGGTTTTCCCTACACTTAGGATTAAGTGCGGGTGGAAGTAGCGATACACACCCTTAGGGTGGAAGTATGCCACGTGGGAAAAGAGTGGTGGATGAATTATATGCTCAAAGGGGTGTGCTCCTATCATCATAACCTTACCAAATTCAATCGGGTTAATGGGTGGATTAAGATTTTCTCCCAGAAAGGGTCATTTTCTATCAACTTCAAGAGACTTCTAGTTGGGGATCCATCTTGACCTAATAAACCCGGTTTAAACCCATAATGTTTCTTGTGATCAATCATAAATGGGTGATGTAAGCATGTAAGGTCATTTTCCACTCCTATGTCAGCTTCCTCTCTACAAGGCTTAAAGTCTACTACCTTTGTCCTAAGACTACCCGGACAATATGGTTTGATGGGTGGATTAGAACCAATTTCAATTCCTAAATTTTCATCCAAGGATGGAAGATTAGGTAAAGGTTTTGGTTGAGGCTCCGGTTCATCAAAACTAGGAACTTCCCTAGAACTAAGAGTAAGGTTATCATTATAAGTATTCAAACCTATATCCTCTAGTTGTGTTTGATCCAAGGGTTCTACCTCTATTGGGGTTCCTATAGTCTCTTCTACTTCTTTCGGGTAAGTCACGGGAGGTATGTGTGCCTCAAATGATGGTAGGACTTGTGGGGTACTTAGTGAGCTCATGTTATTTACTTCATCATTCCTTGTGTCGAGATCACCTATATCCTCAACATGTGTTTTATTACAATCTAACCCTAACATCTTCCCAAGTATCTCACGTGCTTCTCTAGGCATCTCAACTTCTATGTCCGAATCATACGGATCATCTTCAATATTATGACTGCTATATACAAATTGCCCAAGAGATTCATCATCATCGATCATAGGACCTAGGTCTTTTTGATCAATGTGATCATGTTTGGCTAAATCCTCCATCACATCAAGGTCACGTATGTGTTCGTTTTGTACTATGGCATTACATGACAACCACTTAGGTATCTCAACACTAATATATTCATCCCCAAACAAACTTGTTTCATGATCCTGGAAATTTGTATTCAATTGACTTGTACTAACGTTTGTTGGGTTGTCTGCCCTATAATAATATTGGGCACAATCTTCTATGGCATCCCATGCTTCTTCGGCACTTAATTCCCTAAAGTCCCCATTGGCAAAATCCTTAATGCGCATTTGGTCATATTGGCCAACACGATAGTAAAAGGTTCGGGTTAGGGATGCTAAAGTGAAACTATGATGAGGGAATTTTCGGAGTAAATTTCTAAAACGAGTCCATGCATCATATATGGGTTCATCTCGAAATTGTTTGAAATTCGAGATGTCAATAGGGTAGAATGGCTTTTGTGGTTGGTGGTATGGTGGATTTGCGTACTCCATAATGGTGAACGGAAGAGTCAATGGAAATTACGGACAAATACACAAAGAAAAAGATAGACTAAAGAAATCCTAAAAATAAAAATAAAATCTTACTAGAAAGGAATCTAGCAAGTAGACCTAATAAAAAGAAATTCTAACCTAGACATTAACTATTCCCCGGGCAGCGGCGCTAAAAACTTGATATGTGGGAATTGCACCAGGCTTTACCTCTCAAGGGATCTTGAGAAGCTTACAACCCCCACTAGGCAGTGTACCTGATCGTTGTAGTATAATATAGTGACAAGTACCGGGGGATTGATCGTTCAGCTAGGAATAGTGTCGCTAGGATTAGAAAACCTAATTACTAGTGCTAAAGATGAGAGATAATTATTTTTGTGTTTTTATATTTTTTAGAAAACAAATTAAAATCTTGGGTTTGAAGGATATGGGCGGAATTAGTTGCTAGTCAACTAACCCAATACTAAGATGCAATCGAAATAAAAATACTAGAAATGAAAATAAACTAAATTATACTAAGGTTGTGAGCAATAAGTGGAGAAAATGTGTTTACTTAGATTTCACTACTTCCTAGAAATCTTTTACACATTAATTACTTGTTATAGTTGCGTGGATGACGGATTGTATTCCTTAATACCATTCATGGGGTGGCGTACTTACTTCCCCAATCCTATGAGTGCCTACTTCACTCCTATGTCGAGCCGGCTAAGAAGCTCCTAACATGGGATCATTAGAATTTACTCATGCATTAAATACAACCAATAAAACCTAGTGCACATTGGTTCATGTTTCCTAAGACGTTCAAGCATGTTACCATTTGGAGATCTACCAGTTTTCTTAAGCCTAACATCGAAATCATTCATCCAATACAACCATAAACAAGTAATCAACACATAATTAACATCTAGGTTTCATTAGATCTAAGCAAACACAAGATAGATCTAGCCTAGCATGATGGAATTAAGACAAGAACAAGATATAGAAAACCAACACATAGACATATTGATTGAATTAAAAGAACACTTATCTCAATTACACATGAAAGGGTTCAAGGGCTGAGAACCCTTGAAAAACCTATAAAATTCATACTAAGTTCGGCCTTAGGGTTTCTCCAAAACTTTCTCTTTTAATGTGTAAAAATTAGAAAACTATATATAAGAAATAGGGTCTGACGGCGTCAAGACCAAATTGGTGACGCCGTCATCTCGCCGCCAAAATATTTCTCGGACTGCCTTGATCTACTTCTGACGCCGTCAAGTGTAAGGTGTTTCCAGGCCGTCATGCATTTTACTCTTGACGCTCTTCCTTGTGACGCCGTCATTTCTGTACTGGGTCGTCATGGAAATTACTCTTGACGCCGTCAAGATTTTCTTCTTGACGCCGTCACCTACTGTTCCCAGCTTGGAAAATTGAGACTTTGCCGTTTTCTTCACTTTTATGCTCCAAAAACGTCCAAAATGCCTTCTTTTCCAGATTTCACTCCCAAAGTACCTAAAATCACAAAAGGAACGATTTAGGGCAATATTTGATCAAATAAATTCAATTCCGGGCTTAAATGACCCTCTAAAAGTGGTTCATTTTTCGCCTCATCAGTTCAAGTTCCTTATCTAAGTCCACGGCTATTGCTAAGTCATTAAGCGCATAGTCAAGCTCAATATCAACCAATCTATTGAGTTCTCTCAGTTCCCTAATCTCATTCTCAATCTGTTCATGCAACAAAGCAACCTCGATAGGTGAAAGGGGTGGATTCGCGTTTTCCATAGTGGTCAGCGGAATAATTAATGATGATTACACGAACAAACAAACAAAGAAAAGATAGACTAAAGAAAACCTATAAAAATAAAATAAAAATCTTACTAGAAAGGAATCTAGCAAGTAGACCTACTAAAAAGAAATTTTAACCTAGACAATAACTATTCCCTGGGCAGCGCTGTCAAAAACTTGATGCATGGAATTGCGCCCTCGCAAAAGGTTTTACCTCTCAAGGGATCTTTAGAAGCTTGCAATCCCCACCAGGCAGTGTACCTGTTCGTTGTAGTATAGTATAGTGACAAGTACCGGAGGATTGATCATTCAACTCTTGGAATAGTGTTCACTAGGGTTAAAATTCTACTAAACTAGGTCTAAGGGTGAGGGATGATTCTTTTTGTATTTTTATATTTTAAATGAAAGCAAGTAAAATCTCGGGTTTTGAAGGAGTGGACGGAATTAGTTGCTAGTCAACTAACCCAATTATCTAAAGATGTAATTAAAAAAGAAATAAACTTAAACTAAATTGTGGTGTAAACAATAATGAGAGAAAGTGTGTTTATTTAGATTTCATTACTCCCTATATATCTTTTACCGGTTGATTAGCTTGTTACAATTGCATGGATGACGGGTTATATTCCTTAATACTAGTCGTAGGCTGTGTACGATCTTCCCTAACTCTATAGACTTCAACCTCAATCCTATGTCGAGCCGACTAAAAGCTCCTAACATGGTATCCCTGGAAGTTACCTATGCATTAAATATAACCAAATATCATAGTACACCTTCGATCATGTTTCTTAAGATGTTTAAGCAAGTTACCAATTGGAAGTCTGCCAGTTTTCTTAAGCCTAACATCGAATTCATTCATCCATAACAATTATAACAAACCATCAACCAATAATTAACATCTAGGTTTCATTACATCTAAGCAAACATTAAAGAAACCTAGCCTAGCATGTTAAAGAGAAGACAAGCGTAAGATATAATCAAACAACACATAGACATATCGAATGATTTAACGAAGTACTTATCTTCAAGTGAACATGGAGGAAACAAAGGGTTGAAACCCTTCAAAAAGCTAGAAAATTTTTCTAGGGTTTTATTCCCTCAAAGTTGCACACAATGAATGAAAACTAGAAAACTATATATAGATTTTACAATCTGACGGCGTCAAGAGTTAAGTCTAACGCGTCAACTTGTCGCCAAATTAAACTCGTATTGCCTAGATTCACTTCTGACGCCGTCACTCTATATGGGTTCTGGGCTGTCACTCTTTACAATTACTCTTGATGGCCTTGGAATATTTATTCACGACGCCGTCTGACCCCCTTCACAAAACATTCTGGCACATCACGTGTATTTGATTTATCCACCCTTTTGTCAACTCATGACGCCGTCACTAATACCTTGTGACGCTGTCAAAGACAATTTCCAGCATGCTTTTGAGACTTTGTCATTTTCTGCACTTTTTCGCTCAAAAAACGTCCAAAATGCTTCCTTTTGTAAAATTCCTCTCAAAAGTACCTAAAATGACAAAAGGAACGATTTAGGGCAATATTTGATCAAATAATATCGACTTTGGCCTTAAATGACCCCCCAAAAGCGGTACACTTTTCGCTTCATCAGGAGTCATCTAAAGCAAAAGCAGATGATGTCAAGTTGACAGAAGAGCAATTCTCAGGGATGATTTATATTGAACCAGAAATATTGGATATAGAACCTCTATAATCAAAGCACCCTGTTGTTGGATGGGAGATTTATTCTGATGATTTTGGGGATGCTTGGAAGATTACTAGAATTGGAGGTGTTACAAGTATCTGCAGAGATTTTGAAGACCTTGTCAGATCTTGTGACAGGGAAGACTTGGATACTTTGTGGAAGATAGTCCAAGATCAGTTCAAGAAAGATGAACTTATTGAGGTCAAAGCTAAAGGATTATGGGTTCAATTCAAAAGACTATATGAACCTGATTCAAGTAATAGATATTGGAGATTAGAAGCTACCAATTTAACTACCTTGTAGTAATTTTATGACTCAAGTGCAGTACATCATGTGTCTACACAAGCTGGTGTTGATGTGTTTATGTTAGCTGACAGAGAATATCCCTTGAGAGCTGGAATTCTTACTGTCATGATATCTGTGAAGCTAAGATGTTAGGAAAGGAATGAAATTATAGAAGATTTGCTGCAAAGGATCTATGATCAGAGTGTAAGAGCTGATAAAGAGTTAAGGAAAAGAAGATAGGTGTTTGGAAGAATCCCCCATCATCAATGAAGAAGGTTGACTCCAAGAAACTTAGTGATTTGCTCAGAAATCATAAGTTTAGGGGAGGATTGTTGGGAATCATACTAACAGTTACCACTGTTAAGCTTGGAAGAAAGACACTACTGCAGAATGCACTAGCAGTGGAAACTCATTACCACTACTAGTACATATTATTACCACTGCTTACATGATAATTGAGGAAACCGTGTATTAGATAAGTATAGAAAAGATCTTGTGTATATTCTATTTTGTTAGTCTTATACTTATCTTGTAAAGGACTTCTTGTGTCCTATAAAAGGAGGTCCTAGGGTTAGGTTGATACATGTATCAATAGCAAGAGCTTCAAGGTGTAATCCTAGTGATAACTAAGATCGTTCGTATTATTATCAATAATATTGAAGCTTAAAGTTTGGTTAATCCCTGTGTTCATATTGTTTCATTCATATACGACTCATACACATCACTTATATATATCTTCTAAATACTTTGTGGTAAATTTCGCATGCTACAAAGTAAACACTCAAAGTATCTATCTAACACAAGGCGTGTGTTTAGATCCTCATTAGTTATAATGATTGGTGAAAGAATTAGAGTTTTAAACATGTGAATTAATGAGTTAGGGTTTGATAGATTTTTAGGGTTGTAGTAAAATGAAGTAATTTAATAAATGGTAATGAGTTAATACATGAATCTTAAGTCTAAATTGTAGTTCAGAGAACCTACTTCCAAAATGTCTAGCCACGATCGATTTCGAGGTTGGGAAGTCAGTCTAATGATTTTTGCGAGTAAAGGTGTCAAAGCTGTTAAACCGGGAAAGATTTAGGTTAAAAGTAAAGAGGTTAAACGTGGGTTTGAAAGTGTAATTAGGGGTATCCCTTCTGGGGAGGTTGATTTCTATGTGCCCTTTGACTTCCACGCGAAGGGTAGATGTTAATAAGTGGTGCAAGTATGTTTGTTAGGTCAAAACATTTTGGTGTGCGTGCAGATTCGGATCTGGATAATTTTTGTGTTTGATTTTCTTAAGGGTACTTGTATGTGTTTTTAGTGCATGGCCTTCTGAGAGTAGCTTGTATGCTCTTGAAAGACCATAGTGAATTTTTGGTGTGAGTTTTGGAGTTTATTTTGTCATGATTTTATGTGGATAGAAGTACCCCCAAAATATGCATTTTCTGATAAAATGTATACAAGGGATTTAGTGAATGTAAGTGGTTGGTAGCATTTAGTATGGAATCTAGGTGACCCATGGTGGTTTATATAACCTTTAGACATCCATCATATGTGTGTTACATGGACTTTAGCTTTTGGCTTGGTCGTGTGTAATGTGGTTCTATTTTGTTTGTTTAGATTTGTGATTGTTGTTTTGGAAGCTGCAAAGATTCAGGTGAGTTTCATAGTACCATTTTTTTCTATGTTTTAAACTTAGGATGGGAATGATGCTTGTGTTAAAATAATTTTTAAGTTGCTGTGAATTATGTTGTTTAATAAGTGCATGGACTTTTAAGTGGTTATTGTATGTATGTTGCATGTTATGGTATTTTCTGTGTGGTTATTCTATGTGGTCCAATTTGAGGGTAGCTATGTTCCCATTGTTCGTCTGTGAGATCCAATTGGAGGGTAGTAACTCTACCCACTATTTTTCTGTGTGGTCCGATCGGAGGGTAATGATTACCCATTAATGTGAACTTGGATCGTGGGCACGTTCCATCCCAATTGATGTTTGATATAGTATTTGGATCGTGGGCACGTTCGGTCCCGTTTGTTGGTTAGTTGGTTATGATTACATTTTAGTTTGTATGATAACTATCTTAACTATCCTGCTATGTTTTATAATCACAGTGACTTGATTTGAATGAGAAAAATTTTGTGTCTTAAACCTATGAACCTCACCAACTTTACGTTAACATTTTTAAGCATTATTTTCAAGTGAGCGTCATATGGATAAGATAGAACGAAGTGACTAGTCGAGACTTTAGTCGCATTGGAAGTGGTTTATCTTTTATGTTTGGATTATAATTTGTTTTTGGATTTTGGATTTGATACTCAGATTGTCGTTTGATCAGTACTTTATGTATTAATAAAGATACCTTTGGAGTTTAGTTTTTGTTATTTTATTTTGGGTATTGTCACGACACTTTGTGTCTGTACTTTTCTCTATTTATTTGCATATAGAAATTCTATATATAGACACCATGTGTTGTGATGATACCCATGATGTTGCACTCGTGTTTCCGCCTTGGCGAGGTATGACAGAATGGTATAAGAGCCTTAGTTATAGAGAAGTAGGTGGTTGAACATAGACTATAACTTAACAGTCCCTTATATACATGCATTTAGGGTCTATGTATAAGTATGGTAACTTATATGATTATTTTCCCTAAATTCATGATTTGTTCCTGTCGATTTTTGGATATCTATTTTGTCCCCTATAATTAGTATTGTATATGTCGATTTTAGTATGTCACCTCCCTAGCATAAGTAGTTTTGTTGGGCTATCATTTTTGCTACCGGTTGCAAGAGAAGTAGTAGGATGAAGCGGATTAACCGTAGAATCCAAGTTTCCGCTAGCATGTATCCATGTTCGGATAAGGAGAGGATGTTTATGGAAAACGTTAGTGGAGAAGAAGTGGAGAGGTTTGTAACCACGGTGATTGCTGGAGATGGAGCCGTTACCAAGTACTCTAGAAAGTGTCCTCACTTCTCAGATCAAGGAGAGGTGGTTCAGTCTAAACCTCATGCAAAATTGGAAGAAAGAAACAACAATGGTTTTGGCACATTTCTGACTACCTCGACGTGTAGGAAACAGGAATGGGTGGTTGAGTAAAGATGAAGGGGAGCTAGGATGGAATGATGCGGATTCGATCTGGAGTCCGCAACAAGTTGTAAGTTTCACCGATCGAGTGGGGAGGCAAGTGCGAGAGTGAAGCTTGAGCCGTTGTGCGACGTCTTTTGTTTTGTGTCATGTTTTGGAATTCTTATATTGTCTTTTGCCGTCTCGAGCCATGTTGGAACACGATTACTCCTGAATATTGGATCGATTTTTATCCAAGTGATTTTGATTATAGGGTTTAAGTGATCGTTGGAAATGTTCCATGTGAGATGATTGTTTGCATGAAGTGTGGTCATAGAAGGGAGTACACTTGTGAAATGGGGCATAGATAATTATGGTGGCCAACATAATTATACATGCATCACAACACAAGTGGACTTGCAAGTATGATAGCATGGATTGTGTTGTGTATTAGGTGCAATGTGGTATATGTGCGTTATCATTGAGATGTGTGGTTTTGGAAGTAAGTATGCATGTGGAATAGGCTTTATAACTATGGTCCTGAACATAAGTATAAGGGTATCACACATGTGGACTTGTGACCATGATTACATTGATTGATGTTTGTTGTTATATGTTGTGGTAGATGTTATATGATATCATGTTGGTGATGGTTGTATGGTTAGAGAAATTTCCTCTTAATCATTTGGACAATCGTTATATGTTGGAGTGTGTAGGTGGTAAGATTCCATTCTACGTATCATATGCTGATACCTCGATTATCTGTTGGTACTAATGTAGTGATATTTAAGTTGGTTCATTTGCTAGATACTCCGTTCGCATACCTAATTCTCTGATTAGCATCCCTGTTCATACCATGTTGGTACGGATGCCCTATCCTTCCTATTCGACGTCATGATAGGTGTTGGTCATTCGGATTCGTTTCTGTTGGATACTGCTTCGTTTCTTTGGTTATTCCTTGCATTCATTCCTCGAATGAATATTATATTATTCTTCGAGTACTGTTGGTTCGTGGCAAGTTGGTGCGGATATATAATCCCTCATTTACACACCAATTGGATTTCGTGACATGTTTTGCGACCTGTTAGTATTGATGTTTTTATATGATCTTAATTTGATCGTTGTACGAATGAGTCTTTATGTTATTCGCTTGGTTTGCAATGTATTTGCGTGATTGTTCACTGGTATGAGTTCGTTTGAATGATTATTTTGATTATGTGATTCTTTTATGTCTTTCGCATTTGATTAAAAGGTTGTGTTAGAGTTCTTATGGTATTTTACAACTCGTTTTGGGTATTTCAAGGTCATTTGTTGGAAACTATTATTTTTATGGCGAAAATAAAGTGTAATATATATATATATATATATATATATATATATATATATATATATATATATATATATATATATATATATATATATATATTATGAAATAATTTTGAAGACATTAGGAAGATTGTTTAGTAAGTTTACGAAGATATTATTCTAAAAATTGTCTCCTAAAAACAGTGGTTATAATGATGTTATAAATTCAAGGTGTTATCAGTCTATTGTCAAAACTATTTATAACATAACCATTGAGAATAAAATGTCCTACAATTCTGCTATGAAAGTCTATTTATTTTATTATCTTAATAAGCATGATTTAAATATCTTAAACAAGTAAGGTGAGATACTATATTTATATAATTAACTCTTGATGTCATAAAAACTATGTCTAATATGGAATTTAAGAAAATTATATACTTAAAGTGACTTAACATATCTGAAATTGTTAGGTCACCATTTAGTAAACACAAGCATAATAATGATAGAAATGAGATGAGAGAAGAGATTGGGTGATTATATGATAAAGAGAAATATAAGTGCAATAGTTTCCTTAAGAAATCAAATAACCAACCTACTATTACATGATACTAAGGCTTCTATTTATAGGGAAGGAGCTAGGGCAACACTCCCTCTCCTTCCACTATCCAAATCGTGTGGGCTTTAAAGCCCATGGACCTTTTGTCTAAAGCCTAGTAAACTTGTAACTTAAACAATATTGTAAGTAAATAATAACTTAAGCAACCTATAATTTACAAATGACCGAGACTTCATAAAATAGTGAAAACTATGATCCCAACAATCTCCCCCTAAGGGTCGGTCATCATGGTTGCTTGACGTCTTCATCTTTGTCGTTTGACTTGTGACATGTAAATCTCTAGACGTCTTCAAAAATGATTTGAATGATAATGAATGTACTTTGCTCTTAGTCTTTGTTCTTTGGTGATGATGTAGTGATTGTGTTATGAAGTAATCTGCCGTTCGTCACTCCTGCGTCTGTGGTGGTTGTCCGCCATTCCAACATGCTCATACATCTTTGAATTCTGACTTATACATGCACGTTGTCCCTTTCTTTCACTTAAGATCTTTAGTCTTTAAACTTTGTAGATTCTTCTTTTTGGCGTAGAATCTTTCTTTGAACTTTGTGTTGCTTTGATCTTTGAGGGAGCTTTTGATGACTTCAAGATGCATGTATGAGCATGTGGAATCTGTCGCCCTGGAGATGATATAACCCTGCATGTAAATAGTTAGCAATAAAACATCCGGTACTTACATATAAGGAATTAGAGCTCATCAACAGCATATTGTGAAGACTCCTTCTAATCCTTATCCAGGCCGTTCCCATATCAGATACTCCCGAAGGAGCTTACGAGACCTACTAAGTAGCTCAATGACTGGGTGAGTCGCTGGGGATCACTCCACGACTGTAGACCGTAATGGAACCACCGCAAACACTAAGCGTAACCCTTGTGAGGTTACCGAAGTGACCTGCTGTCAGGGCTGTTTGATGTTGACCCTGGCAGGATTTCCGTTCAATCATTGAGAAATACTTCCGTAATCCTCTCATAAACGTTCTCGGCAGATTGCTAAGATCTGCGAAGGACTCGATAATTTACAACTGATGCCCATTGATGTAGAACACCAGTTGTAGAAATACTAAGTGTTCCTAAGAGATCTTTGATGTATCTCAAGGCTCTAGACTCTATAAGTGCACACCTAGGTTTCTTATGCTGAGACTGGGGAGGAGTCTCCTACTTCAATATCAACCGTCTCTAAGAGATAGGTCGATAGGTTACGCGGGTTCCCCGTGAGATTGAAACAAGTCCTTTTAAGAGAACTTGAGTGGTTAAGAAGGTTTAGTGCATTGCGTCACTGGGTCCATGATGACTTTATCTTCAATACCGGTGATGTCTTTTGCAACAACCAGTAGCATACGTATTGAACCCGGTGTCTGCCCTAAGGTTGAATCATATGGAGGGCTATTTCTTTTCACCCTTTTCTTTACATTTCTTTTTAATTCTTCAACTCCTTCTTTCCCTTTCATTCTTTTCTCCTTTTTTTCGTATCATACCTAAGGACTTCTAATTCTAACTATGGGAGATGTCCTTGGGTAGATCCCTCCGGCTCTGGCGGATCATAGGACGGATATTCCTATCTTAATCACCTTATAACTCCGACAGTAGCCAAGAAACCTTTTGATTGAAAATCTCTCAAAGTGTTTATGTTAATCAAATATTTTGTTTAACACTTTGAGAGTTTTGTGTACACTTTTGAAGGGCTCCCCCTGCACATGTGCTCATGAGTATTTAATAAATTTTCACATGTGGGAGGAGCAAGCACTTTTGAATTGATCCACTTTCCGTGAACAAGACCGATTCGAGACACGCTTACATCACTAGTTAAACTAGCTTGAAGTTATTACCCGGCCTGATCAAGTTCACAGAAAGTTTCTCGAGACGGTACATTTCTACTAGGACATATCCTTTTCGAGACACGCTTACGTGGCTAGTTAAAGAGATACATTGTCAGCTTTTAGGTGACATCTAGATCTAGTAACTAACTTGATGTTATTACCCGTCGAGGATAAGTCCTTTCGATATTACTGACTTTTATTGTCTCGTCAATTCCTGGGTCAATACTGAGTCTAGCTCGCACATGATACACCTTTTGAGCTTTTACTTCGTATATTTTAATCACTTTTTCATTTTCTCCCCCTCAAAAATAGCATGTAAAATGATGTTTTTGACAAACTTTTAGATTAAAATATGCCTTTTGAGTCTTACGGGGAGATTCACCAAGAGCTTTTGATTTAGAGCAAAGTATTTTGTTTTTGACAAGTGCTCCCCCTCAACAAGTGATTAGGTCTTATTGAGGTGAAATACTTGTCCTTTTGAGCAGAATTATGAAAAATCATAAATGTTTGATTAATTCTACTCAAAAGTAAGAAGCCTTCGCTCCTTATATTAGGATTGAGGCACTGAAGCGTACCTCAGGGTCCTTTCTTTACAAGTTCGGGTTGTGCACTGTAATGCGCGCACAAGCCATTGTGAAATTCAATCAAATGAAACAAATGATATTGACAAGAATAACCAAATGTACCAAGTTAATCTTCGTCAGGAAGTGGAGCATCAAAGTCAGTGAACTTGGGTTCTGGTCTTTCGAAGAGTCTGATAGGAAACGATGGTCTGACACCGATATAACTTTCCAGTCGTCTGATCTGTTCCCGTCGAAATAACCTTTCTTCAATCTTTAAGACAAAGTTACGAACTTGTCTTCTTATGCTGGATTTCCATCTAGGTTGTTCCCCCTTAGCTATCTTTCGGCGATCATCATTCAACCTTTTGACAAGCCCATCACGAACAGATTTGAGTGTAACATCACAGAATTTGTGTACCTCATCGAACCTCATGAAACTTTGTAGCTTTTTGCTGTTGATGTAGGTGAAGCCAAAAGGTTCTTGGTTGAGAGTAAACTGTGGTGTTTGATAGATACCATCAAAGTAGAATTGTGGCTTTGTCAAATTGATCTTCTGTTGGTAACTTTCCACTCCAAGCTGAAGATCTTCCACTCTTTCTTGAACAATCAAACGTCGGATGTAAAGAAGTAGTGATGCCATGAAGTTGTACTGTACATCTCTATCGAATCCACGCATTCTGCTTTGAACCTTTTCGAGATACATGTCTTCGATGTCATTGAGATTAAGGTCGGGAAAGTCTGCTTCAGAGAACTTGTACCTCTTTTCATCTTGTCGTTTAACAACAATTTCACGCATGAAAATGTAGTTAAACCGTTTTGACTGATGAATCTCCAAGATAGCAATGATCTTAGATTTCTGCTTCACATTTTCCAATGATGTCTCTCCTAATCTGCTGGTATAACCGAGACGACGACGTTCTGGCCAGTGTTGAATTCCATGTAGGGCATCTCTGTCGTAGGCTACGATGGAGTTGCTGAAAATACGAGTGTTTTCTTCAATGGCAGGAATTTCGTATCTTGCGGCAGGTACTGAGATTGTGAGTGAGGAAGCATATTTCTTCTTGGATGTTTCCTGGGTGAGCTGGATGTTATGAAGATCTTTGTTGAAGAAGAAGCTGTAAGGTATCTTAGGTTTGTCTGGAAATCCTTTCAAAGGTAATGGTTTGGTCCAGTCAGTGAAGTAAGGTTTTTCATGATTCTTGGAAATGAGATCGATATTCACTTCTGGATTTAGCCAGTCAAAGTCGGCAGACATTGCACTAGCTATATTCTGCATATGATACTCGTATTCGACTTTGTTTCCAGATCTTTTCTTGAGGAATTCTTGTGCATCCCTATTGATTCTTCTGAGCTCCGCCTTTGTGAGTTTGTTGATCTGAAGATCCTTCATAATGACTTGGGTAAACTGTAGAGTGTTACCAGGAAGGGGTTCTTCTTCTTCGAGAGGAGGTTGAGCTTGGACCATTTCTGTCAGCCAATCATTCTGAGGAGTGTCATCATTGTCGAGCCATGAATGACGTCTTTTCTTCTTTGATTTCTTGGACTTAGATGTAGCATCTTTGTCTTTAGCCTTGGATGGTGACGATGGTCCAGCATGAGAATCAGGAATAGGTGGAGCACGGTAATCGGTGTCAGGTTGACCCTGGTAGTTATCTGTAGGTTCCCTGAATGTTTCCTCTTCGTCAGTTTGACCTTGACCCGTAGCTGAGGTGTATTGTTGATTTCCAGGAGTGGTGGAGTCCTTTTGTGGTTGTAGAGAGGATGAAGGACCTGTTCCAGACTTAGGTTTCTTGCCTTTAGAGTTTGGGTCAGGATCGTCATCTTTTCTTGTCCTTTTCCGGGCTCCAGCTGCATCTTTGCATGACTCTTTAGTAATGTAAGCTGCCATAGCCTCATAAAGTGCTTTTTCTTCAGCGGTCTGTGTGGTTTTGGAGGCAATATTGTCGAAGAGTTTGGCAAGCATTTCATTGAAGGATAATTCAGGGACGGTAGTAGCAACAGAAGAAGCTTTCGCTGTGTGAAGCGTGAATGGTGTAGTTGACAGCATTTTTCTCGTGACACTTCTAATTCTGTGATCCAAGTTATCATTGATTGGTTCAAGAAGTTTTGCTACTTCAGGAGTGATCATCTCAACAAGATTATCAGTGAGAAAATCATGTGTTGCCGTCCTGATAAATCCTGTGTAGTCAGAGTGCAAGAACTTATCGATCAGCTGCTTTGACTCCTGAAAATCCTCAACTTGTTTGGTAAGACTTGTAACCATGTCAGTGAGTTTGTTGACTTGCTCCTGAAGATCAACTGGTGGTTTCGGTTCATTGATTGAATGTTGTTTTGATGCGGTTTCAGAAGGTGTGGGAGATGAATGCTCAGGTGCTGATTCGGACGATGACTCGTTGTGAGAGTCTGAAGAAGAAGCAGGAGGAGTCGGATCCTTTGGTGGAGAGTCTTGAGGAGGTGGAGGTTGTGCTGAGGAAGTCTGCTGAGAAGATGACTTAAGAAATATGTTGGTGTCGAACGCGTTCTTCTCTTCGTTTTCCTTTCTACGACGTTCCTCTGCTTCCTCTGCTTCTCGTGCAAGAAACTCTGGAGTAATGAGGTATTCATGTTCCTGATCCGTAGCTATGTTCTCTTGTCCACCAACATTCTCCTCTATATTTGCAGTCTCTGTCATATTGACATCTCCTGTTTTGTTTGTATCTTTAACGGTGTCATCAGGCTGTGGAGCTGATTCTAACATAGTGGATACAACGGGAGGAACCATGCTGCTAGTAGCTCCTTCATGTTCTGACTGATCGATAGGTGGTGGTGTTGGAGGTTGAGACATAAGTCGGCTTTCGAGACTAGCTTTCCTTTGTTCTTTACGAAGTCGCTTTTCTTCAGCTCGTGTGTCGACAACAATACCTTTAAGTTTGCGTTTATCGACCAATGGTTCAACGATTGGTTCGTCTTCATCATCATTAGGCTCATTAATAGTGACTCCTTTTCTTTTCCTTGTCTCTTCTTCATAAGTTTCAAGACTTTGTTGTATGGCAATCTCAGTTGTAGGGAATCTTTCTTCAGGTGCTCATACCCTCAGTTCATAATCTGGTTCTTCTTCTTCTAATTCTGTGTCGAACTCGGATTCGGTGTCAGAAGGTGGAGGTGTTGGTTCATCATGAAGAATGTATTCAGGAGTTACCTTCTTCTTTGGCTTGGTAGCAGGTTTGGGTTTGGATGTAGGTATAGGTTTGGTGGAAGTCTTTGGTTTAGTCTTGGGAGCAGCCTTAGACTTAGTCTGAAGTGAGCCAGTGGTGCTTGTAGTGCTCCCAGACTTCACACCACCTTTGCTTCGAGTCTGTATTGTGGTTTCTTCCTGTACCCCTTTGTAAGCATTATCATACAGCTTGTAGTTCAGACTTTTCTTGATTTTGTCATCAAGAAGGTATTCGGGAAGCCTCATTCCTTTGATCTTGGTTGAGGAAGTGGTCGTCTTGATGAATGAGGTGGTGAAGTCGTCCTCGAAGAGGTGCTTAGGCTCATTAGGATCAGCCATCCTCTTGATGAATTCTGGAGAATCTTTGCAGAGATGTTCTATGAGAATCTTGGTGAATCTTGTGAATGGTATCATAGTCTTCACACGTTCGGTTTGAATGCTATGAACGATATCGCTCATGATAGGAACTGCAAAGTCAATAGGTGTCAGAGTCACCATTCCCCAGAACGTTTGCAAATGTTCGAGCCTAGGATGTTCATGACCACTTTTTCTTCCTGATATTGATCTTACAACCAATAGACAGAATGTTCTCCAAGGCTGAGGGATATTCTTGGCATTAAATCGGGAGAGCTTGACTAGCGGTACGTCATCATCAACCTCATATCCTAATTCAATGAAGAAGTCAAGAAGATCCAGTTCAGGTAGTATAGGAGCAAATTCGTTGTCAGTTTGAGGCAGGAGAAGGGCTGTACGAAGAACGTCATGATCTACAGTGTAGTCTTGGCGATCCAATGTAACAGTGAAAGACTCATCATCCAAGTTAGCCTTAGCAGTAAGCCAGAACTGATGAAGGTAGAACAGAGGAACTGAAGTAGAACAGATGAGCAGATGTTTGCAAGGATGTGCAAGTAGAATATATTTCACAATCATGCACGAGTTCTCTTTAATATTCAATTTGTCGAAATCAACTCGGGGATTGTTATTGCCAATCGTGACATCATAGTTTTCGGGAGTGATGTCCTCCATGGTGAGTAGTGGAAGACTTTGTTCAGTGACGTTCTCATTGTGTTCAGCCATGTTAATCTGAAAAGCATCACCATAAACCAAACATCCAAATTCGTTACGTGTTAGCACAGTTTTGAGTTTGGTTATTGATATCTACTTAAGACAATTAAGCACGTATGTTTCATAATGTTATGTGTGAAGTGTCATATAATGCATACTTGAAGAATCATAGATCATTTAGAATCATGAAATCAATTATACAATGCAACGTCTCACAAATAAGCACAATTGATATACACAATTCATTGTTACATCACATTACACAAAAACAATGAGTCACAACAAAGTAACATGTATATAAAATGACAAGGCCTAAATGAGATTTCGAAAAAATATAAAATATTTTTTATCGCAAACTTGTATTGAGAAAAGATTTCGAAAAAAAATGTTACAGAGAATTTTATCGAGAAAGTTAATTATCGAGAAAATCCTTATCTGTAAATTTATCGAGATCTTTCCTTTATCCAAGAATTGCGAAAGTTTTCAAGTTTTCGAAAACATTAATTTACGATAAATCTTTTCGCGAACCTAGTGATTTCGAAATGTATTTTTCAAAGAGTAATTTCGAAAAAATAATAATTTCAAAAAACTGAGGTTGAACAAAATTATCGAAATCATGAGTTTCTCGATAAGTTTTTCATAGATTGCGAAAAAACTTGAGTTTCTCGAAAAAATTCTTATACAAGAATCATTCGAATTTGACGTCAAACGTACATTTGTTTTGCGAATTACTTATTCCAATGATTCAGGCCTGTCACAAAGATTTGATAAACATCAATTAGATACAATCATGTTCACGTTAAACTAAGATCTCGATAAATGTCAAGATCAATTTCTCGAAAAATATATCACTTTTGAGTCTAATGAGTATCTATGTTGCTAGCATGTCGCAAGTACATGAAGCAGGCACATTATGACTGTAATCAACACATTAGGACTCAGATAGATAGAGAGCATCTTAGACCGAGGCGTACAAGTATGACGAGAGCCAAGTACCAATGGTGTAGATCAACAAAGTATATCTAACATGTATACAAGTTACCATAGAAGCATATCCCACCAATGAAACACAACAAACAAACACAGTATCAAGCAATCTCAAATTCGACCCAAACCTAGATTTCTAAATCAAAGTAATCATGAAGGAATGCGTGGAAAAATGATGAGGATATGTTAGAAACAAGCTTTATAACAAAACCCTATCAAGAATCACACATCTAAACATGATTATAGCAGTTTTCGAAATCTCAAACCCTAGTTCTCGAAATCAATAAATCATGAGATTGAGCCATTGGATTTACAATTAAACAAGATCCTATGTTTGTAATACCCTAGTGATTACTTAGGAACTTACAGATTGATGATCACAAGCGTGGATTTCTTGATTGAATTTGGACCGTAGGTTTAAAAGAAGGGTTTTAGGGGTTTTGAATTTTGTGAGGTTTGTGAAAAACGGTTTGTTTGTTTTGTTATTTTTTTGAAACTTTGAGTTTAGTCACTTTTGGTCCCTTAACCTTTAGATATACTTACTAGAGTCCTAAAGTTAAATGGCAAACATGTGTAACATCAAGATATACATCCGTTAACCTAACTTATGAAGTCCTTACTACGGGATGAGACAAAGGGATGTTTAAAGAACGTCCACACACTCCGAAGTACCGTAAAATACGGAAAAAACATGCAAGTATACCAATTAAAATTGGTAAAAATTTAAGCGTGACTCCCCCTCAACACTTGTAAAATTTTAACAAAGTGTTGAAGTGAAGCGATATACTTGCATTTTTTTTTTTTAAGTGAGAAAAGAAATGAAAAATCTTTTTGTGTTTTGATTGGTTTATAGTAAAGAAAATATTTTTACAAAGATAGTTTTGATGTTTGACGATCAGTTGTGTTTTAAAAACTTTTCCAGATCCTCTGGAGTCAAACATCGCATACCAATTTGGTGAACTAGACTAGCAAACCTTGATGGTGCTAAAGATTTGGTAAGTAAGTCAGCCAATTGGTATTCAGTTCCAACAAAATAAAGTTCAACGGTACCCTTTTCCACATGCTCTTTGATGAAGTGATATCGGAGATCGATGTGTTTGGATTTGCAATGATGTACTGTGTTGCAGGAGATAGCAATTGCACTCTTAGAATCACAGTAGATAGGAATCTTGTTGAATAGGTAGCCATAATCCTTAAGTTGTGATCTCATCCAGATGACTTGAGCACAACAAGCGGACATGGCTACATATTCAGATTCTGTTGACGACAGTGATGTGCAGTCCTGCTTCTTTGATTGCCATGACACAAGTTTGTCTCCGAGAAATTGTAATCCACCAGATGTACTTTTGCGTGTGTCTAAACATCCTGCATGGTCAGCATCTGAAAAAGCAATTAGTTCAAAACCAGAATCCTTTGGATATCAGATTCCCAAGTTAATGGTTCCCTTTATGTATCGAAGGATTCTTTTGACCTCGCTGAGGTGTTTTTCAGTTGGTTTAGACTAATAACGAGAGCACATGTAGACAGCAAATACTATATCAGGTCTACTAGCTGTGAGATACATGAGGGACCCAATCATACTTCGGTATTTGGTAGGGTCAACTGGAGTCCCATGTAAGTCAGCATCTAGTTTTGTGGTATAGCCTATTGGTGTATTGTAAGTATCACTGGTCATCATTCCATGTTTCTTTAAAATTTCAAGAGCATATTTGGACTGATTTATGAAAATTCCACGGGGTGATTGATGAACTTGTAGTCCTAGAAAGAACGAAAGTTCACCCATCATGGACATTTCAAAATTATCTTTCATTAATTTTGCAAAATCATTAGAGTAACTTCTTTTTGTTGAGGCAAAAATGATGTCATCGACATATATTTGAACAACAAGTAAGTCCTCCCCGTAGGTTTTTGTAAATAGTGTTGGATCCACCGATCCTTTAGAAAATTTATTGGCCAGCAAGAAAGTGGACAGTTTGTCATACCACGCCCGTGGGGCTTGCTTAAGTCCGTAGAGTGCCTTTTTGAGTCGGTAAACGTGATTAGGACGCTCAGGATCAACGAAGCCTTCAGGTTGACTAACATAAACTTCTTCACGGAGTTCTCCATTAAGAAATGCTGTTTTCACATCCATTTGGTAAACCACCATATTCCTGTGTGCAACATAGGCCAAAAAGATCCGAACAGCTTCATGTCTAGCCACTGGAGCAAAGGATTCAGCAAAATCAAGTCCTTCTAGTTGAGAGTATCCTTTCGCTACCAGGCGTGATTTGTTACGTATGACAGTTCCTTCAGCATCAAGCTTATTCTTCCAAATCCATTTTAACCCAATGACAAAGACTCCGTCAGGTCTTTCAACTAATTCCCAGACTTCTAATCTTATGAATTGCTGAAATTCCTCTTGCATAGATTCAATCCAGTTGTCATAAGTCATTGCATCTTTAATGTTCTTAGGTTCTTCGTGACAAACTGTGAGTGCATAGATACAAGTTTCTCCATCCGTGTGAAGTCGTTGTCTTGTCATAACAGGTGCATCTGGATGGCCAATAATATGAACTAGTGGATGGTCTCGAGTCCATTTGTGTGTTGAAGGGTGTAGTTGATAGGTATCACGCATGTTAGCAGGATCCAAATTGCGTGTTGACGACTCAGCTATATCAGGAACTGTAGGAGCTGGTGCAAATGGGTTAAAGAACGCATCAGGATCAAGCTCTGCTGGTTGTGGAACTGATTGTGGTGTGGGATCTTCAGCTGGATGGTGGGTAGTAGAAATAGTTTGTTCTACTGTAGATGGTGATACAATTGGAGGACCGTCTCTCGCAACACTTGTAGTTGTTTGTTGAGGTGAGTCTGGTACTGGAATGTTATCAGGTTGAGCAGCGGAATTAGGTGAGACCTCAATGGGACGGTATTCAATTGTGTCATCAAATAGTGGAGCAAACAAGGTTTCTAATTCTTTGCGGTTGAGTGGCAAGGATTCAGCCGAAGATGCCGGAGAGTTAAGACGGTTGAATTCGGGTCCTAAGCTGTGTTGCTCAGAAGCCATTTGTGTGAGTTCATCAAAATTAGCGTGAATGGTTTCTTGAATTTCTCTTGTACGACGATTCCATATCCGAAAACCTTTGGAATTTTCACAGTATCCAACGAACACTCCAATGTCAGCCTTTGCTTTAAGTTTACCTAAATCATCACGATCATTTTTCGGATAACAAAGTGCTCCAAATACATGAAAGTAATCGATGTTCGGTTTCCTTTTGTGAACAATTTGATATGGTGTTTTGCGATGGCGTTTTGTGATCATGCAACGGTTTTGAGTATAACATGCGGTTGAAACAGCTTCTGCCCACAAGTAATTTGGTAATTGAGCATTAATCAACATAGTTCTAGCAGCTTCCACTAACGTCCTGTTGCGTCTTTCAACAACTCCATTCTGTTCTGGGCTTCTAGGAATAGATGTTTGATGTTCAATTCCCACTTTCTCATAATAAGACCGAAGTGTCTGATTCTTAAATTCAGTTCCATTGTCAGTTCTGACTATTCGTACCGTGTTGCGTAACTGAACTTGAATTTTAGTGAGAAAGGTGATAATCATTGAAGGAGCCTGATCTTTACTTCGTAAGAAATAAACCCAAGTCCATCTTGAATAATCATCCACAATTACAAGAATGTAGCGTTTACCGTTGATACTTTGAACACGCATCGGTCCACACAAATCCATGTGAAGCAGTTGCAGAACATGATTCGTACTATGCTCAGGTTTATTAGGAAAATGAGCACGAGTACTTTTTCCTTGTTCACAGGCTGGACATAAGTGATCTTTGGTAAAGCGGAATCTTGGAAATCCGTCAACAAGTTTATAACGAGCAAGGTCAGTCATGGTTTTGAAATTCAAGTGCGAAAGACGTTTGTGCCATAACCAAGATTTAGTCGATTCCGCTTTGGAGAGAAGACATATCGGAGATGTTGCAATCATATCTGACATTGATATAGTATAAAGGTTAGAACCACGTGAGCCAGACATTAGATCGTTTCCTTGTAAGTCACGAACAAAGCACGTTTTCTCACGAAATGCAACTTCTAGATCCCCATCGCAGAATTGACCAACAGAGAAAAGGTTGTGTCCAAGGCCTTCCACATAATAAACACGACTTATTTCAATGTTCCCACTGACATAGTCACCATATCCCATGATTAGAGCGTAATGATCATTCCCGAATCTGACAGTACCAATGAACTTTGAGACAAAGTTTTGTAACAGTTTGAGATTGCCTGTCATATGTCGGGTGCATCCGCTATCAACAATCCAGAGAACGATCTGTACCACCTGTATCACAAGAAGAAGACACGGATGGAACGGAAGTAAGGGTGGAACCCAAAGACAATGCGGGTTCCTGTTGGTTAGTAACACATGTATTCAACAATTTAGGAATCCATTTAAAGTCTGGTTTGTATTGTAACCAACGTTGCCAGTTCCAACTAGTTTTTGCTTACTTAATGTTAAATGCACTAGTAGTTGGCTCATTCCTAGATTTGTTCTCGGCACCTATGGGGGTAACTGTGATTTCATTAGAAACCGTAGAAGACGGCTTTCCTAAGTTAGACTTAGAGGCAGTAGTGGGCCTAAAAGGAATGCGTGTCCTACGTTTCTTATGACGATGGAGAAGAGAATTAGCTAAACATTTTGTATGATCACCAGATGATACGTTTTTGCGACAAAACACACAAGATGCATTAATATTCAAAACATTTAAAGTTTCATCATTCGTTACATTTAGATTTTGATTACAATTTGCCAAATTAGAATCTAAATCGGATGCAACATGAGTGTTATTCAAGTTCCTAAGTTGATCTTCTACTTCTTGAGCTTCTAGTTGTCCTCTCTTACGTTGCAAGATCCTATTCTTCTTTTTACTTTTTCGCTTGGGTCTGCTAACGCTATTAGTGGAGACTAGTCCTGTAGAAGTGGAGTTATCAACATTAGTATTTTGAATGACATTTTCTTTAGCAGTTTTGTTTAATTGATACATTCCTGGTGCTATCATCGTGGTGTCAACCATTTTTCCTTTTTGAAGTAGCTTAACTTTCTCTTTCAAATCAATGATGATGTGATTTTTGTCCTGAATTTCAGACTCAAGTAAACCATTGCAATATTTGATGTCATCGCGGTTTTGTTGCCATTCGGCGTTTTCAATTTTTAAATCCGCAATTTCTTTCTCGTATCGGAGACACAGACCTTTTAAAGACTCGTTGTTTTTGCAAATCTGACAAGAGTTTGAAACATTTTGACTTTGAAACTTCAATTCCCTTTCAAGATTTTTAGCTTGACACCATTCAAGCCTTTGATTGAGTTGACAAATTTCTTTTGAAAATTGTTTTGTCACATCATCATTTTTAATTATCAACTTATCATTTTCCTGTTTAAGTGTCTCAATTTCCTCGTTCAACAAGTTATTATCAACACAAAGATCATCCATAAGCATAGAAGTACCAGATTTATAGAGATCATTCATGATAACAGACAAAATATCAGCATTGAGAACTTGTTCCAAGAGTCGATCAACATCATTTAATAAAACTCTATTTCTTTGCTTTTGAACCAAAATGTCATTTTCAGTTGCGTTGAAAACATTTATCATATTTTTTACCTCTTTTTGAAGTTCCTGATCCCAACGTGTAGCACAGAGACGGAGGTGTTTAACAATTGGCTTCATTTGTTTTCGAAAAATATCCCTCTTTTCGCGCTCGTAAGCGGATTGAAAAGTTTCAATTTTTATTTCAGAATTACGTTCAATTGTTTCCTCCAAAATTTCAATGTCTTCCATAAAAGTTTTGAAGTAATTTAGGACACGACAAGTTTTTGGTAATGGTGTAAGTTCACCGGATGATGGTAAAGGACCATTAATTTGTGCTACAGTTTGGACAGGAGCCTCATTGGAGGATGAAACATATGACTCTTCGACAAACCATGATTTCTCAGGTAAGTCCTTTTGAGTAACAAAAGATTTAGAAAGAGGTGGAGCTTTTGAGTAGTCATATGGTGTCCAATATTGAACATAACTCATTTTTTATCGACTCTCGTCTTCAAGTTCTTCTTCTTCCTCAGTATCAAAAACAACAGCACGCACAATTGTATTATCAAACATGTGATCAATACTGTAAATCTTAGGATTTTCTTTAAATGCTGTGTGAAGAAACATTGATTTGAAATCGCAAAGTGCAAATCCTTTATCGGGTCTCAGTTTTAAAGCAAATTTCTGAATTGTTGTGACAGAGTTCCCGTGTTTGTAAACAATGTGACGAAATTCTTTGAGTTGTTTTTCAAGATCAACAATATCACCGAGTAAGTCATCTATATACTTCCTTTTGCGTATTTTATGTTCACAAAAATCCTTTTTACAACTTGACAATTCATTTTCTGTTTTTGAAAGTACTGTTTGAAGACGTTCAACTTGCATTTTCAATTCACATTTTTCACTTTCGAGTTTTGAAATCAACTTTCCATTTGACTCAATTAAATCTTGCATTTTGCGTTGAAGATCTTGTTCTTTGTTATAAGAATCTTGAAAAGCTTTTTCAAAACTTTTTGCATTTTTAATCTTGTCTTCCTGATTTGAAAGCTGAATTTTATAACACTCAATATCTCTTGCAAGTGACGCATTTTGTTCTTTCAAAACTTTGTTTTTCTCGTTGCATTTTATGATTTGCAATTGTTGAGCATCCAGTTGTTTAGATAACAATATTAGGTTAGGGTCTGGATCAAATGATGGTTCATGTTGTTCTAAATGATCATGTTTATCATTCTCAATAGGATCATCAAATGAGACAACTGTGTCATCATCAAATATGACAACTGTGCTTATTTGTTCATCTGTTTGAGAGGATGAGCAGAAGGTGAGACTATTTCATTAATAAAGCATGCATTGAGGTCATGTACCTGAGACAAGCCGTCAGTGTCCTACACTGGACCTGAATCATTGAGCTTAAGTTCCTGCATGTTGGCCATAAGCATCACAGCTGCATTGGCTTCCAGATCTTCCATGTCATCATCATTGTTCACATTGTCCATGAAGTTGTTATCTTGTTCAGGGAAATGTCCGTCTTTTTCATGTTGAAGAGCCATGAGTAATGCCTGCTTGTGAAACTTACTACCCAGAGTTCTCGGTTTGGGACATGCTGTAGCTATATGACCTTGTTCATTACAATTGTAGCACCAAACTTCATTCCCTGAGTTGGAGTTCCTTGTTGCAACTGAGTCAGACCTTTGTTGAGAAGATCCTAAGTTGTTCCTGAACCCCGTATTGTTACTAAACCTCTGATCATTCCCATAATTTCCTGAAGAGCTTCCTGAACCAGATCGTCCATAGTTACGATTCTGAATTTCCACTCTTCCATCATTGACAACAGCTTGATTCCTTGTGTTAGAAGATGAGCGTTGACGGTTGTTTGTCTTGTTGGAGAATTTGCTAAAAGCACGAGCAATAAGAGCAAGTCCCTGATTCAACGTGTTAAAGTCATCATCGTCATTGTCATTGGAGTTTGAGTAGTACACAGCATCATTGTTGTTTAATGGAACCAGTTGAGTAGAGGCATTATGTGGAGATGAATCATAAGGGACCATTTGGTTCGAGGTAGAAGATTGTGGATAACTGAAGTAGTTCTGCTCTTGAACATATGCATGATTTGACATTGGTGGTGGAGCATAGGGAGACTGAGCTACGAGAGCCAAAGAATTTGGTGTAGAAGTTGGTGTGTATCCTCCTCGTAGAGCTCGATCTTTTTCCACTTCAGGTTCATGGTGTTTCAGAAAATCATACAACAAACCATATGGGGCATCATGAAGATTCTTTGTTTGACGGACAAATGTCACATATTTATGCCAATCAGGGCCAAGACTACCAACAAATTTGGAGTTCACAGCGATCCTTGGTACTGTGATTTTGTGACATTCCAGATCATTAACCACATTTGTGAAACGATGATAGTAGGATTCAAGTGACTCTCCAGGTTCAATTGTGATGTCAGTGTATTCCATGTATAGTTTGGATTCCATGTCATCTTTGTTCAATTGAGTGCCTTCCATAAGGAGATGAACGTGTTCCCACATAGCTTTAGCCGTTTTCTGAGCATCGACACTTCGATAGATAGGATTAGGTATACCTTGAAGTATGTAAGCCATTGCATACTCATCAGCTTCACGATGTAGTTTCTGTTCTTCAGTGAGTGCAGATTCTGGAAGAGGTCTATCACCAGGAGGACGTGGGGGATCAGCATGTGGATCACCAGCTTCAAATCTTGTTGGCCACTCAAATGGTCCTTCAAGTATCACTTGCTTCAAGAATTTCCCATGAGGTTTCTTTAATTCAAGAAATCGTAAGAATCGACTTGACCATTGAACATAGTTCCCAGGTGTTAGCATTGGAGGTGTCTCAAGTGATCCTGCCTCATGTCGAGATTGTTGAGTTGTAATAACTTCACACATTCTGTCAAACCAGTGAGGTTGTTTGGAGGAAAACTGAGTGTTTTGTTGTGGCACTTGATATGGTTGTTGTTGAGGAATGATCTGATGTTGTTGCATCATTAGGTAATGATGTAGTGGATGATACGTTTGTTTTTGAGAAGGTTGTAGATACAGTGGTTGCTGATGGTATTGTTGTTGCTGATACTGCTGATGTTGATGTTGCTGAGTATGAGGGAAGTAGTGATTATGTGGTTGAGACATCTTAGAACACTTGTGTAATAATGGATCTTGTAGAAGGTATAGAATTAGCCAAATTTTGAGAACAACTTAGCACAATTTCGAAACTTTGCTCTTCCTGGGATTGCGAAACTTTTCTCATCTTTGATTGCGAAAGTGTGCTACAACTAAGATTTCGAAACTTTTGTAAATTTCGAAACTAAGGTTTGCGAAATTTTAGGTTTGCGAAACTTAAGTTATCGCGAAACTGTAAGTTTTCGAAACTTTATACACGTTTGCGAAAAAATATGTGTTTTCGAAAAAGTGAATGTTTTCGAAAAAACACAAAGTTGCGAGCACAATTTTCGAAATTATACAATTTCGAGAATAAACCAAAAGTCGAAGTACTTTTCTATCTTATACAAAATAGAAAAGACTGAGTACCCGATCCGTAAGTCCAAAAGAAGCGAAGAGACAAGATTGCGAAACTGGGTCTAGTGGTAGATTTCGAAACTTTGGCAGAATTTGTTTTCAATGAAAGCTATCCAAAAACTCGTTTTTATTTCAAGATTCTTGTACTTTTAGGTATAAAATGATGAGATCTTTAAGAAAGTTGAAAACTTTAAGAACTTTTTCAAAATTTCTAAAATTGTGAAAAATAGTACAAAAATCCCTAATCGAATTTTTAAGAAAAAATTGGAACTTTTTTTTTTTTGTTTGTTTTGATTTGTAGCACAAGTTTGTAAGCAAATATGTGATAAAAACCAAGAAACAAGCAAGAAAGTACTAAAATTTCACAAAAATTCGAATTAAAGAACAAGTTTAAGAACAAAATCAATGAAAAACAAAAGCTACACCTTCATATGGCGAATGATACCACTTGTTAGGTCACCATTTAGTAAACACAAGCATAATAATGATAGAAATGAGATGAGAGAAGAGATTGGGTGATTATATGATAAAGAGAAATATAAGTGCAATAGTTTCCTTAAGAAATCAAATAACCAACCAACTATTATATGATACTAAGGCTTCTATTTATAGGGAAGGAGCTAGGGCAACACTCCCTCTCCTTCCACTATCCAAATCGTGTGGGCTTTAAAGCCCATGGACCTTTTGTCTAAAGCCTAGTAAACTTGTAACTTAAACAATATTGTAAGTAAATAATAACTTAAGCAACCTATAATTTACAAATGACCGAGACTTCATAAAATAGTGAAAACTATGATCCCAACAGAAATGATTTTCTTACATAAAATGATTTGTATATTTTACAAAAATAAAAATAAAAAAATGTATAAGTTTAAGGTATGTCTTGTGAAAACGATATTCATTTTTGGGTAAGGTCGAATACTGGAATAAGAATTATATATGGTTCTCATTTACCAAACTTGATATGTATTTGGTTCATCAAGTGTTTCTTTCGTTGTGGTACGCTTGTGGATTTTCTATGGGTACATGTATTCTATCTTTTCTTTGTATGGGTTTTCATGAACATTTGATCCGTGTCTACTTTTATTGGTGAAATTCCTCATTGTGTTTTCTAGTTTTGATTCAATATTCGTTTACTACACTAGTCAATAATTCGTAACCCTTTGAGTTCGTTTGATATGGTTCGCATCGTTTCCTTAGGATAGATTGTCGATTTGGTTATGATTGTGTTTGGTGAAAAAGAAGAGGATGTTTGCCAAGTTGTCCAAGTGAGAGGTTCAGCTTCAAGATGTACGTTCTTCAGGCATGTGGTCAACAATAGTGAATTTTCGTAGACACTAGTAAGATAAAAGTAGTGAAGAGTGGAATGTACCTAAGACACCATCTAAGATACGGGTGTCCTTAGGATTTGCAGGTACTATTGACGATTCATTTTGAACTTTTCAAAGATTGCATAGGCATCGCAAAAGTGGAAGATCCATAAGAAGAACTATGTGACACACGACTTAGAGTTGGGAGTAGGATTTGGAGACAATACTCGTATGGAGCAAAGAGTGTCATCTACACAGATCATAAGAATCTTTACATATATTTGACAAGAAGTTAATATATGTCGAAGAGAAGTTGGGTGTGGAATTTCTCAGCGACTACGATTGTCAGTTTCGCTACCGTCAGGGAAGAGCGAACATCGTGGTAAGAGCGTTGAGCAGGAATGAACGAGTGAAACTTAGATGTCAGCGAGCAATGATTATGAGAATTCAGTCTGGAGTAGAAGGATGATGCAACAACCAGAAATATCTGAAGATTTTGATATAGGGAAGTTAGCAAAACTTTACATTCGATGAGTTGGTAGAGAGATGTAGAGTGTCACGGCAATCATCTCAGATCATGATAAAATACTTACTCGTGATAGTGGTAAACGTTTTATAGAGTCTTGAGAACGCGTTTGTAGATAAGCACGGCTTATCATCCTTAAATGAATGGACTAAGTGAGCGTACAAAATAGACTTTGGATGTTTCTTTTTGTTCAAGATTGTTTTGCTGCTATTTGCACCCTTGCATGGGTAAGCAGATCGTTTATAGTTGGATTTAGATCGTGGAAGTTAGATGCTAGGTATTCATAAATGTTTTAATTAATGTTTGTGTTATGTGTAACTATTATATGTATGTGCTACTTGCGGTTACCATTTAGATTTTCATTTGGATCGGGGGTAACGTGCCTACCTGTGAGAAATCGTTTAGATCATTTGTGTTATTGATCAGAGTAGTGTATCTACTTCCGTGTATCGTATTGATCGGAGTAGTGTATCTACTTCCGTGTATCGTATTGGTCGGGATAGTGTATCTACTTCCATGTATCATTGGATTGTCGGTAAAGTTGTTTATCGTGTGTATTCAAGTATTTAATTGGTTCACATTTTCTGGTACTTTCTCCGTGACTTGTATGGCGTAGTAGAATTCCCCATAGTCATAAGAAGTGCTAGTAGTATTATGGCGTCGTATTATCCCACTTAAATATCTACAAAATTTCTTTTGCTGATGTTACTGGTGACTCGAGTAGTTAAATCTCGGGACGAGATTTATCTAAGGGGGGGGGGGGGATGTAACAATCATGGTTTTAGCAGGTTAGTCAAACCGATAGTGTTGACCCGATTAATTTTTGTTTGGTGGCTTAGGTGTTTTTTATGTGTTTTATGTATGGGTTTGGTATTCAATCGTTTGTGGGTGAGCATCGTTATGTGTTTGTTGTGGTGTTGGATTCAGTGAAGTTCATTTCGTTTACTTTTTGTGTCATGGGAATGACTTCGAGGTTTCTAGCGTTTTCGTGATAATCGCGTAATTTTAGTTCGGTCAAGTGAAGGAGCGTTAATGAGTTACGTGGTGTTCGGTTTTATGGGTTATAATAATAATTAGCCTGAAATTCTATTTTTAGAAACTTTGTTTTAAAAATGATGATTATTTGAGTTCTCGTAAAATGAAGGATTATCGTGTAAGATGTTAGGTTTCAGTATAGTCTTTTATAAAATAACAAAACACAAGGTTTTAAGTGTAATAATTAATATTAATAAAAAAATAAAAAATATATATATATATGTGTAAATAAAAGTCGATCCATATGGAGTTTTAGGGGGAAAAGGAAACAAATTTTAGTTCAATTATAATTCCTAATTAAAAGGGTTATCTAGAATAATCTTAGGGTAGTACAAATACAAAACCAAAACACCCTCACCCCTTCTTTTTGGATGTACGGTCGACCCAAGGGAGAAAGAAAACAAAGAAAAAGTTAGGGTTTCTTTATTTTGAAGAAAACAAGCTCAAGGTATGCCTAGTGATCCCTAAATCGTTTAATTATTGTATTGATTCATTTAACAAAGATATGGTGATTAGGGTTTACTCTATAATCTGTAATTTAATGATTTAAAACATGTTGGGATCAATAATTAGTAATGTTATGATGATTGTTGAAAGAATTAGGGTTTAAAACATGTGAATTAATGAGTTAGAGTTTGACATATTTTAAGGGCTGTAGTAAAACGAAGTTATTTAACATATGGTAACGAGTTAATACATGAATCTTAATTCAAAATTGTAGTTCAGAGAACCTACTTTCCAAAAAGTCTGGCCACGATCAATTTCGAGGTCGGGAAGTCAGTCTAATGATTTTTGCGAGTAAAGGTGTCAAAGCTGTTAAACCGGGACAGATTTAGGTTAAAAGTGAAGAGGTCAAACGTGAGTTTGAAAGTGTAATTAGGGATAGCCCTTTTGGGGAAGTTGAGTTCTGTGTGCCCTTTGACTTTCACGCGAAGGGTAGACGTTATAAGTTATGCAAGTATGTTTGTTAGGTCAAAACATTTTGGTGTGCGTGCAGATCCGAATCTGGATAGTTTTCGTGTTTGATTTTCTTAAGGATACTTGTGTGTATTTTTAGTGCATGGCCTTCTCGGAGTAGCTTGTATGCTTATGAAAGACCATGGTGAATTTTTGGTGTGAGTTGTGGAGTTTATTTTGTCGTGTTTTTATGTGGGTAGAAGTCCCCCAAAAATCTGCGTTTTTTTATAAAATGTATACAAGGGATTTAGTGAATGTAAGTGGTTGGTAGCATTTAGTATGGAGTCTAGATAACCCATGGTGGTTTATATAACCTTTAGACATCCATCATATGTGTGTTACATGGACTTTAGCTTTTAGCTTGGTCGCGTGTAATGTGGTTCTATTTTGTTTGTTTAGATTTGTGATTGTTGTTTTGGAAGCTACAAAGACTCAAGTGAGTTTCATAGTCCCATTTTTTTCTATGTTTTAAACTTGGGATGGGAATGATGCTTGTGTTGAAATAAGTTTTAAGTTACTATGAATTATGTGGTTTAAGAAGTGCATGGACTTGTAAGTGGTTATTGTATGTATGTTGCATGTTATGGTATTTCTGTGTGGTCCAATTGGAGGGTAGCTATGCTCCCATTGTTCGTCTGTGCGATCCAATTGGAGGGTAGTAACTCTACCCACTATTTTTCTGTGTGGTCCAATCGGAGGGTAATGATTACCCATTAATGTGAAATTGGATCGTGGGCATGTTCCGTCCCAGTTGATATTTGATATAGTATTTGGATCGTGGGCACGTTCCGTTCCGTTTGTTGGTTAGTTGGTTATGATTACATGCTAGTTTGTATGATAACTATTTTTACTGTCCTGCTATGTTTTATAATCTTAGTGACCTGATTTGAATGAGAGAAATTTTGTGTCTTAAACCTATGAACCTCACCAACTTTACGTTGACCTTTTTAAGCATTATTTTCAGGTGAACGTCATATGGATAAGATAGAAGGAAGTGACTAGTCGAGATTTCAGTTGCATTAGAAGTGGTTTATCTTTTATGTTTGGATTATAATTTGTTTTTGGATTTTGGATATGATACTCTGATTGTTGTTTGATCAGTACTTTATGTTTTAATAGAGATACCTTTGGATTTTCGTTTTTGTTATTTTCTTTTGGGTATTGTCACGACACTTTGTGTCTGTACTTTGCTCTATTTATTTGCATGTAGAAATTCTTTATATAGACACCATGTGTTATGATAATATCCATGATGTTGCACTCGCGTTTTCGCCTTGGCGAGGTGTGACACAACGTTAATAATCTATACTTTCATTGTGAATTTTTTTTAGAAATTTACGATAGCGAGTAGGTGAAAACTAGTCCATTGCAACATTATGATCTATGTGATTACTTATTTGGAAAGTGTGTCGCATCCGGTTTTATTCGTCGACCTGTTGCTGAACGAAGACCTTCTTCTCAAAATTCTCGTGTCAAATTAGTTGAAGTTGAGAATGGTTCTGTTCGTTGACCCGTTGTTGAAGGAATGTCTTCTTCTCCAAATTCTGGTCTCAAAGTTGTTGAAGTTGAGGATGACGTGAATAGTTTGAATGAAGATGGTGGTTCTTGGGCAGCAAGCAAGCATATAAACCTTGATGCGGGCTATGACTCTGGTTTTGAAGGTGGTTCTTCTAAAGAACCAAATGTTGCAGGAAGCAAAAAAAGAAAAGGAGTAAAAAGGATTCGGAGTTGTGTGAGTTGGAAGAAAATATGAAGAATGCAATTGCTAAAATTGTTGTTCAAGAAAACCAAGGTCCAACTATGGAGGAGTGCATGAGAAGTTGAAGAAGTTGAGCACTAGTACAATCGAGGCTTTCCCCGGCGACTTTTTTAAGCCCTTTCCTTCGACATGTCGACGAAATAATACGCTACCGTCGACATGTCGACGGGAACACTTAGACGGCTGTGCTTCGACGGGAACAGTGTTCCCGTCGACAATCACCGTCGACACTGTGGGTCCCACGTCGTTTTCCAGTCAAAGGAATTTGGTGTCCTCAAATTCTTCCCGTCGACATGTCGACGGGACCATATAACTAATTAACGTTTTAATTAGTTGATTATAATTATGGTTTATATAATACCGTCGACATGTTGACGGTATCATTAAAACAAAAGTATTGCTTTTAATATTATGTCGTCAACATGTCAACGACATAATATTAAAAACACTATTTTGTTTTAATGATACCGTCAACATATCGACGGTATCATTAAATAACCAATAATTATGTTTCAATGATGTCGTCGACATGTCGACGGTATCATTATTAACACCCTGCTAACAGCAGGCTGCAAATATTGCAATTTTCTAGATTTTTTCCGGATTTTCCGGAAAAAATCTACCAAAACCTGTAACTGTAATAGCACCTATAACCACTCAATATCAACATGTCCTAAACGTATAACTCGCCATCGGCTATAACACTTGCAAAATATCGCTAAACACCCTCAAAATGAATAAAAACATATAAAGTCTACAAAACGGGGTGTGGTAATGCCTAAACCTAGCTGCCATATCCACAAATGTTTTAATATCCGCGACGTTCAAGTCGCCAAAAGGTTAAACTATACAATACTAACATATGGGTCGCCAAAATATTGTTTCAAGCATAACTACAACACAAAATACCCAAGTTTGTACCTCTACATCCAAAATCACTCGTGATCATCAATAGGACCCTCATCATCGCCAGAACCATCCTCATCGCCTCTGCGACTCCCGCTCCCTCCAGCTGAGCCACTACCTCCAACGCCACTGCCTGAGCCATCCACGTGCTGAGAACCCGCCTGACTAACATACTCGTTCCATCGCGGGTTGGAGGAGATAAAACCTGTGATCAAAGCAATCTCCGCCTTCAAGGCCTTACGCTCTTCAGCTTCTCGAAGGCGATTCTCCTCGGCCTCAGCAATCTTCTTCTCGGCCTCAGCAAGCTTTTTCTCCATCTCAGCGTATTCTGAAAATGAAACAATCAAAATTAAGAAACATCTATTGCAATACTTAATTTGAGTCATGATCGAGTAATCTATAATTAATATATTATCAAACTGTACATACCTGGAGGTGGAGGCGGGGTGTATGGTAACAGTGGCCTGGAGAGCCCGGGTACGACCCTACCCCGTCCGGCAATGTGGCCCCGCTGCTTGCCCTTCAAAACCTTAGCAAGTATCTTCTCCTCCGTGTACGCCACCCCTTCCGGCGTATTCGCTCCCAGATCTCGCAGCCGGACCATCTCTTCCTATTTAATTGAGAAAAAAATTGAGAAAATTTATATATATATATATATATATATATATATATATATATATATATATATATATATATATATATATATATATATATATATATGTAAGTGTATATATATATATATATATATATATATATATATATATATATATATATATATATATATAAATTAAAAAATAAATAAATAAATAAATAATAAATTAAAAAAAAAATAAATAAAAGATACTTACATATTGAACACGAGCCTCATCCTGCAACCACATACCATCATTGTCGCAGTGTGTGTCGTAAAACGACTGGATGAGGGACGGGTATTGTTTGTCCTTGCTGTTCAGAAACTGTATATACACATGCATATATATAAGATGAAACAAATTAAAAATGGCAAATCAAACACCATATTTATTTTAATTAAACTTAAATACTTTTATAAAATCAAAATTAATTACTTTTATATAATTATAATTAAATAATTTTATAAAAATAAAATACTTGTATAAAAATAAAATGTGTCTTACGTAGTTGTGGCGAATAGCGGCCAATGACTTGGAACCGTGGCGGCTGTACACCTTCAACTTCTTTCGGTTCTCCTTGTTCACATCAGCACGCTTCAGGTTCTTCTCCTTCATGTAAAACTTGATATGCTCCTCCCACACAGATGGCTCGACGTTCGGAGGAGGGTTTCTTCGTATCTCATCCACTTTTTCAGGCCCACCCTCCCCGTCAAAGTGAGTTCATGTGGGTCTGCAAGTTGAAGAATTCCTGCAAACAAATTTAAACAAATATACACAGTTAAACAAATTTAAATAAATGTACACATTCAAAGAATTAAATATAAAGATATAATTAAAAGGAAAATAAAATAACTGACCCCGAGTCGGTTCATGAAGCCCTGTCGAGTCGCTTCGTCATGGTTGTGCCAGGAGGGATAGTGCAACGGCAAGGACCTAACGAGCTCGCCAACATAGTTACCGAACCATGCGCGGTTGGGCCCAACATGATGAAATGTCTTCTGATCACGCCACTCGAACTCGATCGATTGCGGGCCCGAGCCAGTCACAGCTTTCCTGAGGTCTTTGTTTTTGTTGACTTCACGGACCTGTGCCCTGCCGCCATCCCGACCTCCACCCCTGCCACCAGCTTGTCTCGCTCTACCTCCTCGTCGAGGTTTTTGTGACGAACCTACAATTGAAGTGAGTGAAAACGTTAAAAAATAACAAGTAACAAAATTCAAATTATCAAGTTTAATTTTCTTACCACTACGGTGACCGCTAGTGATCGAACGATAAGGTGGTGGTGGGTCATCGGCACCGTCACCACCGTGACCTCGCGCTACTGCTGCCATCTGTAAAAGTACAAGTTGAATTAACATATAGAAATTCGGGAACAAATTAACATAAGCTATTTTGTTATTTTGAAACTTGTTTTTGTGACTTATTTTTGAAACTATTATGAAACATAAGTCGAAAACCAAACAATATATCTACGGGCTTATGGCTTATTTGGTTTTCGGCTTATGTTTCATAAGGTTTCAAAATAAGCCATAAAAATTAAGCTTGTGAAACAAAATCCGAAAACCAAACAAACCATAAGCCCGTTATATAAGCAGAAACATAATCAATCCGCAAAAATTCTAACACAAAACATAACCAATATATTAAAAGTAGTATACCATATATATACTAACCAATATATACTAACCAAACGCCAACTAACATTTAACCAAACCCACCCAATATCCTACGGCTAGTTCAATACCAAGTCCCCCAAGGTGCTATTTGCACCGTGGGTACACAATATCCTACGGCTAGTTCACAATCCGCAACAATCCCTTTTATATCAAAACCTAATATACTAACCAAACTATACATACGGCTGCAATCACTAAACTAGTAACCAAACGCTACAACAAAGCATAAATATGAAGAAAAAAAAATTTAAAAAGGAATACATACCGTCTCGGCTACTGTATCAGCTGTGGTCTCTACTGTGGTCTTGGCTGTGGCTCAACTGTGGCTCGGCTGTGGTCTCGTCTTGGGCTCGGGCTATAATAAAAGAGATGCAATATATAATGGTTATATCAAATTTAAAAAAAAAAAAAAAAAAAAAAAATGTTGTCGTCGACATGTCGTCGGGATACCAAAAGTTAATAAAAAAAAATAAAACGAGGCTCTCACCCTGCTGTTACCCTCGGCTCTCACCTGCTGCTACTATAACAAAAATTAATAAAATTTTAATAACAATTTTATAAACAAAATTTAATAGCAATTTTATTAACAATAATAATAACAAATTTTATTAACAAAATTTTATTACCCTCGGCTGTGCTGCTGCTGTGTCTTGGTGGATCTGTGAAGAAGAAGAGAAGTGGGGAAGAAGAAGAATTAAAAAATGGAGGGGTAGAGGAGAGAATTAAATAATGGAGGGGTAGAGGAGGAGGAGGTGCACAGTGGTGCGAGTGTCGGAGTGGTGCGAGTGGTGTGGTGAGCTGTGGTGGTATAATGTGTGGTGGAGGAGTGGTGGAGGTGTGGTGGAGGTGTGGTGGAGGAGTGGTGGTATAATCGCCGGCGAGATGGGGGGGATGGTTTATTTTGATTTTTCTAAGTTATGAGCAATAATTTTGACCAGATCTGGTTTTGGTATTGCTTTTTATTATCCCGTCGACATGTCGACGGGAATATCAAGGAAATTTTTTATATTATTACTAATACCGTCGACATGTCGACGGTAATATTACAATATTTTGTCGTTTACGTTTGGCGGGACATATTGAATTTTCACGAAGATTTTGGCGGTTTTATTCCCGTCGACATGTCGACGGTAAAATAGCTTTTATTAAAAAAAATTATTTATAATAAATACTTTTATAAAATTACTTTATTATAAATACTTTTATAAAATTACTTTAATATAATTAAAAAAATTTATTTATTATAAATACTTTTATAAAATATTAAAAAATAAGTTTTATAATATTAATAAACTAAATTAATTATATAATTGAAAAAAATTATTTATTATAAATACTTTTATAAAATTAAAAAAAAAATATATATATATATATATATATATATATATATATATATATATATATATATATATATATATATATATATATATATTTAAAATTAATTACTTATATTATAATTAAAAAAAATCATTTATTAAAATATAAAATAAAATAATTAAAATATCACAAAATACTAAATCCCAACCATTATAAAATTAATAAACGAGTCGAGATGCAATGGTTATACATGAGATGTAAAACAAACGAGTCGAGATGCAATATTTATACATGATATGTAAAATGAACAAGTCGAGATGCAATGGCGATACATGAGATGTTAAACGAACGAGTCGAGATGCAATGGTTATACATGAGATGTTAAACGAACGAGTCGAGATGCAATGGTTATACATGAGATGTAAAACGAACGATTCGAGATGCAATGGTTATACATGATATGTAAAACGAACGAGTCGAGATGCAATGGTTATACATGAGATGCAATGGTTATACATGAGATGTTAAACGAACGAGTCGAGATGCAATGGTTATACATGAGATGTAAAACGAACGAGTCGAGATGCAATGGTTATACATGATATGTAAAACGAACGAATCGAGATGCAATGGTTATACATGAGATGTTAAACGAACGAGTCGAGATGCAATGGTTATACATGAGATGTTAAACGAACGAGGCGAGATGCAATGGTTATACATGAGGTGTAAAACGAACGAGTCGAGAGTTATACATGATATGTAAAACGAACGAGTCGAGATGCAATGGTTATACATGCGATGTTAAACGAACGAGTCGAGATGCTATGGTTATACATGAAATGTTAAACGAACGAGTCGAGATGCAATGGTTATACATGAGATGTAAAATGAACGAGTCGAGATGCTATGGTTATACATGAGATGTTAAACGAACGAGTCGAGATGCAATGGTTATACATGAGATGTTAAACGAACGAGTCGAGATGCAATGGTTATACATGAGATGTAAAACGAACGAGTCGATATGCAATGGTTATACATGCGATGTTAAACGAACGAGTCGAGATGCTATGGTTATACATGAGATGTAAAACGAACGAGTCGAGATGCAATGGTTATACATGAGATGTAAAACGAACGAGTCGAGATGCAATAGTTATACATGATATGTAAAACGAACGAGTCGAGATGCAATGGTTATACATGAGATATTAAACGAACGAGTCGAGATGCTATGGTTATACATGAGATGTTAAACGAACGAGTCGAGATGCAATGGTTATACATGAGATGCAATAGTTTTACCTAACAACATTTTTTCTACCTAACACCTTATCCTCACAATATAAATACACACACACACATACTCATCTCACTATATCTCTCTCTCTCTCTCTATATCTCACTAGCAGTTTCTGTTTTCTGGCGACATCAGCATTTTTCGGCCGCCGGAATCTTTTTCTGGCCACCACCTTTTATCACCTCAACTTGTAGATCGGGCCACACCGGTCACAATTCAACCACTCAACCTCACAACCACAAACATACACTGTTATCATGGTGAAGAAGATGGCAGAATTTGAAGCTTTTCCTTGTCCTTGTGAACGAGGAGACGTGATTCTGCGAGAATCGTGTAAATCTTACTCCCGTGGTAAACTATACTATGTGTGTCCTTTCTCGCAGGTGAACAATTACATATTTTTTCGTGTATTATATAAATAATTTGGTTAGTTGTTAAAAATAATAGTTTTTACTCTTTAACAGCCTGGGACAGAAGACCATGGATGTAATTTTTTTTATGGAAGGAGGAACGAATCGCCAAAATGATGATCGATTCTCTGGGAGCTTCAACATCAAGCGGTTCTGGATCTGCTCCAAAAAGGTGCTCAAACTGTCATGAAAAAAATCTTAGAATAAACTTGCTGGAGGCACAAAAACAGGTGCTGGAGGCACAAAAACAGGTGCTAGAGACAAAATTAAGGGTGCTGGAGGCAAAACTTGACATGGCAACGTATCCCAACCACGACCACACATGTCAGTCGGATGCAATACTCTGTGACCTTGTAGGTGACATGGATAAATTTCATATGTAGTACTGTTATCGTTGTTGTTGCTGTTGTTTGCTGTTGTTGTTGATGTTATTGATGTTTAATAAAATGTTTTTGTTGTTGTTTAATAAAATGTTGTTGTTGTGGAGCAATAATTAGAACTGAAGGAGCAATAATTATCAAACACAAAGGCAAACTGTTTATTTAAAACAAGCAAGAGTTCTTAACCACATACATTTTCATACAGACTCAAACTAAACAACTCGACAACCAAACTAAACAACTCAACAACCAAAGGAAACAACTCAAACTAAACAACTCGACAACCAAACTAAACAACTCGACAACCAAACGAAACAACTCGAACTAAACAACTCGACAACTAAAACAACAGATCAAACGAAACAACCCGTTTATTTTTTTTTGCGGCTACTTCCCGCTTTACTCGAACTCGCACCATCTTTTCCCTTCCTTGCTCTCATTTCCTTGATATGTACAAACGTAGCTTCAAGATTTGTGATCCTATTTCCCAGATTATCAAGTTTTGTTTCCAAAGTACTTTCAGCTTCGTCGTCACCTTCAACAACAACAACTTGAGCTTCAGCAGCAGGTTGAGCTTCAGCAGCATCTAGCTCGTCCATGTACTCTTTGTAGTACGGCTTTTTCCTACACCGTTCGATAATCTTGTCTCTCATCCACGGTTCAGCATCCTTAAAATCACTATATTCATCATAAACTGCATGACCAAAAGTTAACATAACTTCATTAAAGAGGAGCTCGTGTGACAAGATTTTTGAGTACTCCTCTTCAACTGTGCAACCACGCCAAGTCATGTGTGTCTTGTAAGAATTGACGATTGAATTATTTGTGAGATGTGTAAAATGAGACGAAAATAATTTTGTGAGAATGTATATATTGGTAAAAAAAATGAGACGGGAATGTATTTGTGAGGATATATATAGCTTGATTTTTGAAGATATATTCCCGTCGACATGTCGACGGGAACAAGGAAGCGGGAAAATATCCCGCCCAATATTTTACCCATTTATTAAAAATGTTTATAATTAGTAATATCCTTCCGTTGACATGTCGACGGGACTCTTAAAACATAATAATTATTATGCTTAATCACACGTTAATTGTGAGATAAAACGTTATTAATATATTCCCGTCGACACGTCGACGGTAATATATTAGCGGGTAAATTTCGCGCCCAACTTTGGTGAATTATTGAGGCTAAAAAAATATGTTAGAATGTTCCCGTCGACATGTCGACGGGAAAATACGATTACGAAAAATTCAACGTAGTGGGGCTCGGTCAAGCCTTTTTTTTTGTCGTTTTCTGCCTTATGCCGTCGACATAATGTCGACGGGAAATAGCTCGACGCCTGTTCTCCTGATCCTTGTAGTGGAGGTTGGAATCTGAAGATCCAATTTATTTGGCAGCACTTGGGGTATTTTGTCAGTCAAAGAGTCAGAACCAAATATCTTAAAGAAATGGATTCATATGATGGCACGTCAAATTGGTTTTTTGAAGTAGTATTGTTGAACTATTAGGAGTTTGTCGTTTTTTTTAATCTTGAACTATTAGGATTTTGTCGTATTTGGTACTTTGTTATGTTGAACTATTAGGAGTTTGTCGTCTTTGGTACTTTGTTATGTTGAACTATTAGGAGTTTGTCGTATTTGGTACTTTGTTATATTGAACTATTAGAAGTTTATCGTATTTGGCACTATTTTGAACTATTTGGTGTTAGTTTTGTTTGGTACTTTACGATATTAAACTATTTGATTTATTATTATTTGGTTTTGATGTTAAATTATTTGGTGTTTGTTTTTATTTAGTTATAATCCTAAACCCATTTGATATGTATTGTTTGTATAGGTTAAATGGATGTTGCCTAAAAACTTGCATTCATCTATATTGTTTATTTTTATTTTAAGTATTTTCGGCGAAGTGTAAGGAAACTTAAGCGGGATAATACTTCTACAATGTCCGGGCATCAATATACTCAGGAGCTTTTACATGGAAATAATTTACAATGTACGGAGTTGATACGGATGTCTCATGACTCGTTTGTTCGACTATGCAACCAATTTAAAGAAAATAATTGGTTAAGAGATAGCAAACATATATCGGTTGAGGAGAAGATGTTTATCTTCCCTATGATACTCGGTCACAACAAACGATTTTCTGTTATGAACTGTAGGTTTCAACACTCGAAGGAAACGATTCATAAGTGCTTTCATGAAGTATTAGCTCAAATGTTGGTATTTGCTGAAGAAGTTATAAGCCAACAACATTCAATCCAAATCTAAACATTCCAGGAAACAATAGAAGGGAGCATCTAATGTTTAAGGTAACTGTCAAATTTATATTTAGTGTGTCTCTTGGTTTGATTGTATTTTAACAATTTGTAATTCTAAATTAGGGAGCCATTGGTGCACTTGATAGAACCCTCATACATGTTGTTGTTCCATCTCATAAACAGAATGTGTATAGGGCAAGAGGAAGAGGTGATTGTTATCAAAATGTTTTGGCAATTTGAGATTTCAACATTATCTTTACCTACATTGTTGTTGGATGGGAAGGTACGGTACATGACGCGAGAATACTGAATGAAGCTTTAGTAGATCCAATATTTGAGTTTCTGATTCCCCCCGCGGGTATTTAAGTTTGGAATTGTAGTATATATGAAAACTTAGATATCAAAATATCCAAAAATTAAAATGTTTGTTTTTTCAGATAAATATTATCTATGTGATGCTGCCTATAAGCACACGCGTGGGTTCATGGCTCCATACCGCAATGTCAGGTATTGGTTAGGAGACTTTCGTCAGAACATGCAATTAGCAGTAAAGAAAAATTCAATCACGCTCATGCAAAACTTCGAAACGTAATTGAGCAGGCATTTGGAGTCTTAAAAGCGCGTTTTACAATCTTGAAGAGTATGACCAAATTTCCTTGGTAATACAAAGAGATATTAATATTTCATGTTTCGCTATTCATAATTTTATTCGAAAATAGGGTCTAAACGATGATTTGTTCTCTCAATAGGATCAAAGTGACGGTGACGCACATGATAATGAAAATGTACATGATGATAATGACGGTGATGTTGAAGTTGTTTAACCAATTGGGAGTGACACGGATCAACAATACATGATTGACTTACGAGATCAAATCGCGGTACAAATTATGCAAAGCTAGGTTTTAAATATTTGGTATTGGTTAAGTTACTTAATTGTTGTTTCATTGCGCCAAGCTTATGTTTTATTTTATTAAGACGATTATGTAATAGTTTTTATTAGGGATAATGTCAATAATGACCAAGTTGCCCAATTGATTTACTTTTTTGCCATTCACTCAGAAAGTTCTGAAACTACCACTTGGCAATCGAGCAACTCTTGTGTTTCAAACCATAGGACGCCAAGTGTCACAAGTTGACCAAAAAATGGAGGCGTTGCCCAAAATTTCCTCCACTCGTTGGTTAAAAAAGGTTGCCCGATTGCCCAATGGGTAATTTCAGAACTTTCTGAGCGAATGGCAAAAAAATAAATCAATTTGGCAACTTGAGTATTTTTAGGATTATCCCTTTTTATTATGTTAAATTTTGGATATGTATTAAGATAATTTATTTAATGATTTATAATTGTGTTAAATTTATGATAAAAAAGTTTTGTTTCAAGTTTACACTATCTACTTATTAATCGTATTGCAATAGTTTAATATATACTTAAAAAGAGGAAAATTAAAATCATTCAGACAATTATAAAAAAACAAACACTTTTTCAGTCAGATTCAGATATTATAGCCACATCTTACTAGTAAGATGTGGTAGTGAGATTTAGATGCGAAACATCTTAATGAAACAAACAGCAACTTAGCTAACTTTAATGATAATTACTCTTTAATTTCAAATAACTTTCCAAATTATCATGATCTAAAGGCTTTAGTTGCCCTTTTATTAAGACTGTAAATTTTCAAATCAAATAATGTAGTATTTTAGTTCATTAAGAATAAAAATGCCATTATTCTAATCAACAATTCCTCTTAAATTTATACTCGTATTTTATTTTTTTAACGGCAAATTATATTAGAAGAGAGCAAGTAGCAAGGACCTAGAGCAAATTATATATTTGGCAAATTATATACTCGTATCTTATTGTATATGTACGATATATTTGGCGACGAAGAACGATATGTTAGACAAAATTTAGATATGGAAAACACTTTCACAAATTAATTTATACATGTTATGTCAAACCTTCAGCTGACATAATTTCAGAATGACATTCTAGCTAATTAAGAATTGAGTTAATGAACAACATATTATTCATGCAACATAATATTTTTAAGTCATAAAGTTTATGCAATACTTTTGGATATTGCAATTTTTTAGTACTATTTATAACCATGTACCTTCATCTAGTTATAGTATATAATGAACGTTTATTTTACAAATTAGTTGTATGAGCGTTAAAAGTATATAACATATTGAAACACTAGTTAAATTATAGAAATGCAATTCCCCCTAAATTATACAAATATAAAAAGAAACAACAGAATAAATTGTGATATACATAACTATTAAATACCATCAACTCTCTATCAACTATTCACTTGTCAAACTCATTAAATAAATCATCAATGTGGAATTACCATAATAAGAAAATAAAATATAGTTTACAAAAAATTGTTGTGATAATATGTGCCAATTGATCAGATATTATGATGCATTAGAACTTTTTGTGATTAAAAAAAGTGTTGTGGTAAAAGTGTTGTGTATTACTACCTCCGTCCCAAAATTATTGTCCCCTATTGACTTTTTTGGTCTTTATTTTTCAACTTTGACCTTAAGTATTTTTGTTTATATTACATAATACTTGATACAAAATATATGAACGGGTTGAGTTTTAAATGTATTTTCCTTTGGTATAATTTTTATCAAAAATTGTATAACACAAACAAAAATATTTATAGTCAAAGTTAAGAAAAGAAAGACCGAAAAAATCAATAGGGGACAATAATTTTAGGACGGAGGGAGTAGAACTTTTTGCTTAGCAAAGTGCATTGCGATCTTTTCTTAAAAAACCCAAAAAATAAAACACGAAGTGGTAACTAGTATGGCGCCATTCTATATGGGAGAATGACAAAATAATTAAAAAATAATAATAAAAAAAATCCAAGTTATGTTTATATTCGAATCAAAAATTTTGATTTTTCTTAATGAAATATATCAAAATTTTATATATTTAAAACTGAGACACATTGAAAAATTTCTTTCTAAACTTAAAACTTCTAGCTGTTAAATTGCCACATGAACATATTTGTTCGTCTATACAGTGAGAATCATATCAAGTTGATGAGACCTATGAAAAAAGACTAAAGGATCCACACAAGAATATATATTTCAATACTTTTATGTAGATCCTCGAATAATTTCCTGTATTTTTAGTATACTTAATTTATGCCCTTAAGGCATAAGTTAGAAAAAAGAGGTGTGCTACACCCACTCAATCTTTACAAAATTTCCAGAAAACCAACCAATCATCTATCTGCCACATCAGCGTGTTGGAGAAATTTTGTAAAGATTGAGTGGATCTAGTATTTTTCTAGAAAAAATCCCATATAGCTAAAGTAAGTATGTTTTAATAAGGTATATTACAATATTCAATGATTTCATATTTGGAAATAATTTTAAGTAAATTACACTTAAACAAAACTCATAGTATTCTTGTTAGCAAATCTTAAAAAGAACAAATTATTTTGTGCGTTAACTTGATATGATATGATTATCACTATAGAATTTCATTTTATTGTAAGGCTCAATAGAAATTCAATTTGAGCTCTAATTTTTAACTTGATTCTCATTATATGACTAAAAGTTTAAATTCTTACAAAGATTTAAATTGTCTAAAATAAAATAATTTTTATATTTACTTGATATAAAACTCAAAATGCTATGTTTACTTAACGTATAAGTGAATAATGCATGTGTAATACTTTTGATACATGTTTGAAAAAATATGGGGAAAAAATGAAATAATAATAATGATAATAATAATAATAATAATAATAATAATAATAATAAAAGTTTGTCAAAGAGGTGGCAATAAGTAATTAGTTTAAGTGCATATAAAAGGGAACTCTGAGTTCATGAAATAAAAAACACTTATTAGACAAACTAATAAAAAGACGACATCTATTGTTGAGGAAAAAAAACTATAATGACTCAGTTGAAAATTGGATTTAACTTTGACATTTGTCCATAAATAATTAATGGTAACTTTTAAATCTTTTTCTTATCTTGGTAATTGAGTAGTGATAGGCATGCCTAAATCACATGCCTAATTTTATGCCTAACTAGGATCTTGAAACACATGTCAAGATCAATGGTATGTAATGGGAAAGAGAGGTAGTGCAATCCATGTGTCACTCATTTAATTGATTAGGCTCATTTTTAGGCTTATATTTTAGGCATGTCAATCATTTTCCTTGTCATTAATATCATACTTTACACTTATATATTTTCTATTTATAACAACTTAAAACCTAAAAGTTTGACTAAGTAAATTATTTTTATCCATATTTCCAAAAACAATAATTTGTATGTATATTATGCATGAAACATTTAAAACAAATTCCACAACTAAAATTGTTTGATTTTTTAAATTTCTGTTGCTTTGAACGAGATCTCACCAAGTACTTCTACAAGTATTAAAAATAAATAAATAAATAAAAGTTACTTCTAATGGAAGACGGTTTAGAAAAAAAATAAAATAATAATAATAACGTTAATAAAATTCGTTAGACTTGTACTCTAACACAGATTAGAAAAAGGAAAAGCGTAAAAAAAAAAATGTTACTTCTTTTGGAAGACGGTTTGAAAATAATAAAAAAAAGTAAAATTCATTAGGCTGCATGCAGAAGGAGACCATGATCGACTCATGCGATCGATTAGAGTCGATCGCCACTTATGTGGCTAGTCGGTCGACCAACGACAAAAACACAAACCGGTCGAGCAGAAGATCAATTACTTTCTATGTTTACGTTGGAGTTTTGCTTCTTTTTTTTTCCCTTCATTGTAAATTAGTTGGAGAGTGTGTGTGTTTAGTGTGTGTGGTGAGGAAGATGAAGTAATATATATATATATATATATATATATATATATATATATATATATATATATATATATATATATATATATATATATATATATATATATTGTATTCTATACAGTACCAATATTAGATACAGTACTTTACAGTACCATCATTGACCAATCAGAATTTAATAAATTAGTTTCTATTTATTTAATTCATGTTATTATCCAAGGGTATTTATGGTATTTATTAATCATATTTTCTAGAAATTCCTCCATATTTTTTGGAAACTGATTTCACAATCACAATCAGTTATCTCTTTCTCTCTCACATATTTCTCTCGCCTTCAAACCCTAGCCTCCACCCACAACCTAACTCTAACAACCATGAACACGATCGTTCTAAATGACTCCCATCGCCATCGGTATTATAGCGTGCTGACCCGGACTGTGGTTTCATATATCTGATTTTGGATTTGTGTTTGGTTTATGTTGATCGAAGAAACTAGATGCTTATCCAAGACAATATTTTTTAATTTCAGCTATTGATCTATGGTTGTTCATCATAATTTAAGGTTAGATTTTAAGTTTCGTTTTTTTTTTTTTTTTTTTTTTTTTATTTTACACTTTGCGATGATTCTATATCTTGTTTGACTGGATGTCTTTGTATAAAAAATTGATCAGTTCATACATTTTTGGTATACATGATGGGTCTAGATCCTTTTTTGTCTTACATATTAATTCTTCCATTGTGTATTGTGCAAAAAGTTTAAATGAAATGTGAATTAAAAGCTCTTATCAGATCTTGTCAAGAAGCGACCTTCACAACCATGTTTGCTTTTTTAATTTGGATTAGATTATGTTTTTTTATGGTTTTATAAATGTATCTGAATTTTTTTCGATTTTAATTCGATTGTAGTTTTTTTTAGATCAATATGGTCTTGGTAAAGAAGTTGTAGATTCGTCTACATTTTTTTGGGTTATGAGGATGTAGTTATGTGGTCATTGTGTTTCGCTTTGGAACCTTTTTCTTTATACTAGTAGTTCTTGTCTGTCTGATGTTGTTTGAATTACGAGAAACACAAAGGCATTGTTAATTACATGTGCACTTTTAGATTCACGAGAAAAAAATGGGTCTATTAATTTGGCCCAGTTAAAGTAAAAGAAGGAAACATATGTGTAGTTAAGATTATAGATTAGTTTGGTTGCCATGGGTCACATATTATATTTCGGCACATGTATGTTTTTGTTAAAAAAATTTATTAACTAGTTTTACAATTAATTTAACATGACCTAATTTGATATAACTAGTTCTTTTTTTTATATATTTGTTTCAGTTGGGATGACTCAATCATAGGAAAGACGATGTGTGATGAAGATGATCAATGAATGCACTTGTGTTTTTAGAGAGCATGCATATATGTTCTCGAAGTCGTGCATATATGTTTTTGAAAGATGTGCACATATGTTATGATGAATTATTTTTGATATAATACTTCTCTTTTTGAATTGTATTATAGTGTTTATGATATTTATGTTCTTGGTTTGTTATAAATTCAAAGGTCATGTGTATAACGTGTATATTGTTGGTTTTAAACTTTGAAGTTTAAAGAATGTACAATAGATTAATAGAACACATATGCACGATTACCTTAAGTAAAAAACATTCATGTTTTAAAAAAATATATATGAAACTTAAATTAGTTTTTATTTATTTAAATTAGTTTCTATTTATTTGTTCATTAAATATGTACAATAGTACACATATGCACGATTACCTTAAGCAAAAAACATTCATGTTTAGAAAAAAAATATGAAATTAATTTATTGTTGGTTATAAACAAGTGCATGTGTGCACACGTGAATATTGTATTAAAAAATAAAATGAATTAAAAATGAATGAAAATATTAATTTCATAAAATATCGTGATTTTTTTTCCCTAATTTCATGTAGAAACTGAATAATGTTTTATGAAATACCAATTGTACCCTTGCCACTAGATTTCCAGCCAAAAAAGTTTTAATTATTTACATAAATGCCATCAAGTATTATTAACCATTGATCAAATGATCCAAAGGTCAAGATTGATCTAAAATGGTACTGTAAAGTACTGTATCTAATATTTGTACTGCATATAACGCACCCCTATATATATATATATATATATATATATATATATATATATATATATAAGTGGGCTGTAGATATTGTTTGTAAAAAAAAAAAGTTTTTTTTTTTTTTTTTTTTTTTTTTTTTTTTTTTTTTTTTTTTTTTAAGTGGGCTGTAAATATTGTTTGTAAAAGAAAAAAAAATAAAAATTAATTGAACTAGGTCGCCCATACTTGGGCACTGAATCGCCTGCAGATCGCTGTGACAGGAAAAAATAAGGGGATTGAATCCAGTGGCGAAGCTTGGAAATTTCGAGTGGGGGGTCGGGATCTAAATTTTTTTTTCCTAACACTATGGGGGGTCGAAACCGAATTAAATTGGGGGGGCGAAACCGAAAATACCGAAATTTTTCTACACGAAAACTATCTACCCCTACATCGCAAAAAAAATTTCGGGGGGTCGGCCGCCCCCGGCCCCTTAGAAGCTGCGCCTCTGATTGAATCCCCTTACTCTAGCCTTAGACTTATACTTTAACACGGATTCCCAAAATATCTAGAAAGACTTGTACTTATAAAACGTGTGTATCTTCATAAACTTAACATAAAACACAGAACATACTTTTCTGTCGCTTTCATACAAAAACACACAAAAACATCACGACAACCCAACACAAGAAGAAGCATTCCAAACGTTTTCTCATCAAATAATCGTGCTTTTTCTGCAAATCGTTTATCAAGCATAAATTTAAGGTACCCATCTTTTGATTTTTTAAAATTTGTTATGTTTTTTTTCTTTCTAAAATCTTGATTTGATATTGATTTTTGGTTTTCTTTTTGTTTTTTTTTTTGTTTTTTTTTTTTTTTTGTGTTTGCAGTAATGATGGTGGATAATTGGAGAAGAAAGGGTAATCAAGAATTTGGAAGAACAAAGTCTAGCTCGACATGGAGGAGCTACACTTGTCCGAGGACATGACGAACGAGTGGAGAGATAGGATTAGTATTCGTGGTTAGTTTTGGGGCTAGGATGGTAGAGGGTTTGGGGTTTGTTGTGGTTTAGGCTTTTTAGGGCCCCTTGGCTTGCCCCCTTTAGGAGATAGGTGCTTTTGCTTTGCCTCGGCTAGTGCTTTGGTTTTGCCTTTGTTGTGCCTTTAGGCCCTTTGCCTGTGCCTTTTGCTTGCTCTTTTTGCTTTGCCTTAGCTTTAGGCCTTTTGCGTTGCCCTCTTTGGTCGTAGCTGCTTGGTTTGGCCTTGGTCTTGTGTCCCCCTCGCTCCCTTTTTTGTTGGCGCTTGTCTAGGTAGTTTTGTTTTGGTCGTCTTGTCGTTTTGCTTTGTTTGCTCTTTTACTTGTTGTGTCGGTTTGCTTTTATGTTTGCTTATATGTATGCTGTGTCGTTTTGCCTATATGTTTGTTTTGCTCTGTTTGCTTTTATGCTTTTATGCTTTCTTTGTTTTGCTTTCTATTTCTCGTTTTTCTTTACTTCGAGCACACTTTGCACACACTTGCCGGAGGTCTTTTTGGAAGCAGTCTCTCTACCTGCAGGGTTCCCTGGGGTAGGGGTAGGATCTGTCTACATCTCACCTCCCCCATACCCCGCCTTGGCGGGATTGGGTATGTTGTTGTTGTTGTTGTTGTGTACCTGCTGGTATGATTTTAACCTTTGTTAAAAATTTTTTTTTTTGAATTATTCTATGTCGGTTTTGATTATCTTGTTTGCATGCATCTAGTTTTCCAAGATTGAGGTAAACCACATGTATACGCAAGAAGTTACCGTATGTCCTAAAAAGTTATTGGAGAATGGGCTAATCTGGTTATTGTAAACAGGGCAAATAATAAAATCTGTAATTACCATGTATGATTAGGAGATATGAACACAAAATAAATTAGTTACTAAACTAGCCTTGAAGCACAGGTTGGGACATAAAAATAAATTTGTTTTGTTACCTGTTTTGTGTTGGTTATAGGATATTCCTTCTTAAAAACATACTAGTAATTAACAAATATAGACTTTTGAAAAGGTGTATGAATATGTGAAAAACCAAATGCCTTAGGTTAATTGTGAAGTATGTCGTATTGTTGACTTTCAGGGAGAATTTTTTTTTTTTTTTTTTTTTTTGCATATATATCTTTTCGAAAATGCATAATTGTATATATATCCAAAGCATGCATAAAAACCATTGTACAATGTGCATAAAAAACTTGTAAAAAGGATATATATGCAATTATTCACTTTGGAAGGGATATATATATGCAATTTTGCCAAATACTACTTTGGGCATTAATTATTAAACACATATGTAAATGAAGGTTAAAAAGAAAGCAAGTTCAGATGCTTATCAGTAAAAATCACGACAAATGACGGTTTGCTGTTGCAGAGTCTCGATGGACATACGTGAAAAAAAAAAAAAAAAAAAAAAAAAAAAAAAAAAAAAAAAAAGGGCTAATTAGGAAGGAATTCATTAACTCATTAATCATTATCAATAGGATACGACATCTTTCTAAAATTTCCTCTGTATTTATGAAATTGACATGACCTATTTGAGATTTTGTAAAAATATGGGGTAAAAAGAAAAGAATCATTAACGAGCCACTATCTACCACCATCAATTATAGTCGACAAACTTATGTCATCTATTATCGTGCTTGCTACGCCTTCTTGCGTGGCAACGCTTTTGCATATGTGTTCCTGCGTGTTAACACTTTAAGCTTAATATTATTCTCTAGTAGAACCTCATATAAATGCACCATTCTAACAGATAACTAGAGAGGCGTATCTAAAAGGGATTTGGGGCATGCATAAGCTGATAAGCATATAGAAAACATAGGAGGATAGGAATTTTTAAAGATGAACAACGACGATCAAAGAAAAAAACAACCCTAGAAAACGTAACAAGGATGGCAGACTACAATTAAAAATTAACATACAACAACATGAAAAAAAAAAGAAGGCAAAATTGCATATATATCCCTTCTAAAGTGAATAATTGCATATATATCTTGCATCGAGGTTTTTTGTTACAAAGATGTTCTTATATTAAATATGTTCTTATATCGTTATTTTTTGACATTTCAGGTGGGAATTCGAATGGGCAACATAACATTTCATCATGGGAAAAAAGATTTGTGACTTCAGCGATCCCATGGAAGCAATCTCTAGAAGCAAAAAAGTACGCTTATCTCTATAACAGCATATTGAATTGGGATGACTCTGCAGCAGAAGAAGCATTCAAAACTGCAAAGGATGTGCATTCTACGCAAATCTTCAGGGTATTCCTTGTGACGTTAAATCTCATGATCCAGATATTTACAATAATAAAATAGATTGGAACAGTCAAGAGAATAATGATCTAATTCGTTACTTTGAGTCTCAACCTGTGGATCAAGATATTGATAGCAACCATGAACCGGTTGTAATTTTTGGGGATGCGCTTCCAGACCCATATAAAAATTACGCCCCCTATGGTTGGGGAGATGCTGATGACAAGGTGAAAGGATCTTGGGGAGATGCTGATGACAAGGTGAAAGGATTTTGGGAAGAAGCTGATGACAAGGTGAAAGGATCTTGGGGAGAAGCTGATGACAAGGTGAAAGGATCTTGGGGAGTGAGTGAGGACATGAATAAAGGTGACGGCAATGGGATTAAATGGGAGGAATATATAAAAGATGGGAAGATTATTCGCGACGATACAGATGCTGGTTGTAAGAATAATGATTGGTGGGACCGGAACAATGATAAAGCCGGAGATCAAGGATGGAAAGACACTCATAATAAAGCTGGAGATCAAGGATGGAACTATAATGTTAATAAAACAGGATATCAAGGATGGAGCGAAACTAATAATAAAGCAGTAGATGGAGGATGGAATTGTAATGATGATAAAACAGTAGATCAAGGATGGAACTATAATGTTAATAAAGCAGGATATCAAGGATGGAGCGAAACTGATAACAAAGCAGTAGATGGAGGATGGAATTGTAATGATAATAAAGCAGGAGATCAAGGCTGGAATAATTATGGGTATGATTACAATAATTATTACCCTTCCTATGGAAATAATAACAAAAGTTATTATCGGTCTTATGGAAATGGGAATAATGAGAGGTACGAAACTTGTAACTTCATTGGGCACAACAGTCAGAGAAGTACTTGGAAGAATAATGGTAATAGAAGTAAGTCAAGCGGACAAGGCTATGGACGTCAACGTGCTCACGGGTCAACTATGCAAGCTCATGGAGGTCAACGTATTTATGTGAACCATTAAGTCCCCAATTCACCAGATGGAGAGTGCTGCAAAAAGAATCTTATTACGTGTTGGCTTAAGTCGCTTTCTGCACTATTTTGTTACCTTTTGAGGTGGGTTTTGTGAATAGAACAAGCCCACATAGGAAATTTTGCGTATGAATGTTTATGAATGCTTTAATAGCAGTTTATAGGTTACCTTCTAGTAAAGATTTTTCTTTTGATGATAATTAAGGCGGTTTTTAGTTTGTAATCAGAAATCAGTATGTCTATGGGTTCACAATTTTAATGAAAGATTCTGGAAACCACACATTTTTTCGTCATGTCATAAACAAGGGTTGTTCTCTGTGAATTTGTGTTGTAAAACTAACTCTTCCCTTATTCACATACGCGTTTTGATAATGTCGTGTTCTGATAAGACTTAAGCTTCTAACCGTTTGATAGAAACCATCAAATTTACCAATATGCGCCACTTCCTGAACGACTATTTCGATAACTAAGAAATTATTTACGCCGAAAAACATAGTTGTGTTGTAACTTAACCATCTCTACTCATGTTATTACTCATAAATCATCTATTATACTATCTTTCTTTCAAAATTTTGTTAACTTTTTAATAGAACTAAAAACATATATATAGTTGTGCTGTAAGTTAATGATCTCTACTGATATTATTGCTATTAAATTTTCTATTATACCATCTTTGTTTCAAAGTTTTGTTAACTTTCTAAGATATATTATGTTTATCGTTAAATCTATCATTGTTCCCCAACTAAAAGAGATAAAAGGTCAATATTTAAACCTTTCACTTCTTGGCCAAAAGCGAGGATAAATACGCTAGCATATTTTGCTAATGGTGTAGCCTTAAATATGCATATAAGAATCTTTATAGAGAATAAGAAATTAATTAATTGATTTTTATGACCATATTGAAGTTAGAAGTGACGTTTAAAAATACGATATAGTATACTTCCAACATTGCTAAGCATAACTTTTTGTTCTAAGTTTCGGTCACTCCCAAAATCCCTCATACCTTCCAACCAACCACTAATATTATTTCACCTCACTCATACCTTTTTCATACCTCTCAACCTTTTTTTAGTGGCAACAATACTTTTTTCATACCTCCCAAACCACCAACTTTTTAGTTTTTTATTTTTTATTTTCATAAATAAATAATTTAATAAAAACATAATATTTCATTAATAATTAAAATAAAAATACATAATACTTAAAAATAAAATTACATAATACTTGGAAAAAAAACACAATTATTCTAAAAATCGATAGGCCATCCATACTTCGCCGCGAATTCACGTTTTTTTGGCAAGATGGATCTCTCACATAACCGGTTTGGTTATGTGATCATGCGGTTCGTTAAAGAACTTCAAGGCCCGAAGCATAGCCTTTTCTTGAACACTAGCGAGTTGTGCCGCCATCAATTGTTCGGACAATTCATCCTTTGCACTTATTTTCCATCGCCTCCTCCAACATTTGTGTTTTCTTTGACGTGTAGGACTCGAATTGTTCAACAACACTATTATTTGTCGATGCCTCGCTAACGGTCTTTTTCCCTTTTCTTTTCCTTGTGGGAGTTGTGTCGTCATTTAGATCGGGAATAACAGTTTCGACATTCTCATTGCTTCCCGACTCGTAGTAGGTTGATTCCGACGACTTTCTTCGTTTGTCGGAATTAGATGCCGAAGATGCTTGAACAAAACATGGTTGTTCCAACCATTTCGGTTCTCCCCTAGCAACCTCCCATGCCTCAATATGAGTAAAAGACTTGCCTTTATTTTTCTTATTATAATCGGCCAATATTGTTGTTGAAGGTATTGTGGATTCACCGGTGGTGGAGGTCGGGGATAGTAGGCCGATTAAGGGTATTGTTGAATTGGAACTTGCGGACGAACATGTTGTCCACGAAAGCCCCGACCACGATATCTTGTTGAGCTTGAAACACCTCTTGATTTTCTTTGATCCATGCTACACTTTTTTTTAAGTATGAAATAGAGAAGGAAGAGATAATTTGAATTGAAAGTGGTTTTTTGAATTGGTAAAGTTTAGTATTCATAAAGGATTTTTTTTTTCCACATTAAAACTGCCAACGTCTACTTTTTTTTTTCCCTCCCAACATATACTTTTTTTTTACCTCCAATGTTCAAATCATTTAATGCCTAACGTTCATATTTGGTTCAAACCGTGAAAATGAAGATCACCCGGACCAAACCTACGAACCAAACCGCTGGGGTGGCGGCGGTGTTCCCCGGCGGTTTGGGGCAAACCGCTGCCCACCCCGCAACCATTGCCACCACCCTAACTTTTTGTTCAAGTTTAGCAAATAAATTAAGGGTTTGTTTAACATTACTTTAAATGATTAAATAAGAAAACTTTAAGTTTATTAATTACAAAATCAGAATTAGTAAAGTAAATTATAAGATCAATTAATGTGTATTAAATGCGATTTTTAATTTAAAATAAAAATTTGAGATAAATTAATGCACTTTGAACACCTTCTCTTACTTTGGAGGACACACATTTTGTATGAAAACTATGCTAAACACAACCTTATGGTTTTCAAATGACCAATCCAAAACACAAGTGGGATGAAGCAACTAAAAGCAAACGAGAATCTATAAAATGTGATTGAAACGCTCATGTGTGTGATAGTTCGTAAAAGAACTTTGATATGTTTCATTAAGAATGGCATGTCACAATTTTTACGAAGAATCAAAAGTCATGGATTACCATCACATGAAGAAGTGTGTTTTTCTTCATGTTAAATGCCCAAATGGCGAGCAATGGAGCTCCAAAAACAAGACACATAAAGGTGCATAAACTTGTGTAAAGGTGCATAAGGCAACTTAAAGAAGACACATAAAGTATTACTAAAACTCTCATATTCATTTTATCACTACCTAAAAGGTTAAAAGTTTCCATGATGTTGATATAAATAATGTTTAAAAACGTTATTAATATTTCTCAATATCTCTACGTTTTGATAATCATAAAATGTAAACTAGATTAAGTCAAGATTATGATGTAAACAAGTACTTAGTAACAAATATTTACTTCTACAACTAATATCACTTAAGGTATGCATAAACTAAGCATCTTATGCATTACATGATCAAATGAAATATTTTCTTAACACAAAACATTTTATAAAATGACATTAACATTTTATATATTTTAGTAAATCATTTTTGGTATTATTTTATTAAACCACAAAGATATGATTTCAAATTTCCAACAAAAAAGGGCAAAATCTCTCCAGAAAAACCTTCATCACAAAAAGACAAATAAACCCAACGTTCTGGAGGGGGCGACCCCCTTAATTCCTGGGGGCCCCCTTTAATGATTAAGGGGACCGGCACACTTCAGAACAGTATTTTTTAACCCTTTAAATACTGGTTCATTTCACAAATTTTACTCACCTTTTTGCACTAAAAACTTTCTGATCTCATCTCCATTTCTATCCCAAAATCCTTTGATCATATAATTCATAAGTCTTTGTTTCTAAGTGATCCAAAGCTTCATCCACACAAGTGCAAAAATAAGAACACTCCTCAACATCCATAAAATTGTAGTAGTGTTGTGATTAGTTAGTTTCATATTGGAGTAGTGCTAGATACTTGTAAAGTGTTGTGTTAATTAGTTGATTGTAGATATTAGGTGTGTTGTGAAGTAGTGTAGTAGTTGTGAATTTGTTGTGCATAGAAGAAGGTGTGAAGTAGACAAGAAGTAGAAGTTGTGAAGCCATCGTGAAGAACTTGTGAAGGTGTGAAGTCGTGAAGAAGTTGTGAGATTGGTTCTAGCTACGATTAGAACTCGACATTTAGCTTAGTGTCGTTAATAGGTGTAAGCCAAGGTGTGTAAGGTTTCTCCGCCATAAGGAGTTTGTTGACATAGTGAAGAAAACTCTCGAGTGTGGTACTCGGGGAGTGGAGTAGGGCAAGGAAGGTGTCCTTGTAGCCGAACCACTATAAATTCTCGTGTTGTGGTTTGATCTTTATATCTCTATCTTTATTTCATTTCATTTCAATACTTACATTATTAGATTAGACTTGCTTACATTTGTTGACACTTGAATTCACATAAGATCGAATCAAAGTTTTTTATAAGTTACAAAAGATTTTGAAAATAAATTTAAAAAGACGTAAAACTATTTAACCCCTTCTAGTTTTCCACACATGACATGCTTTATTCTAGGGAACCAATAACCCTCAAACACTTCGAAGATAGACTAGTCAAAAGTGTCAGTAAGGGACCCGTTTACTTTATACTCCGTATTAAAGAATTCGGTTTCTCGATGCATGATTAATAACTCGTGTCAAAAGATAAAAACAAACAACATCCCAAAGACAAGAAGAGTATAGAAATCAGAGTGGTCCAAATGTTTTAAAAAGTACACAAAACAGAATATTCTCGTAATGTTTCTAGTCTCTTAAAAATAAAATAAAAAATAAAAAGATAAAAAAAGCAATGTCACAATAATTTCTTAATTATATTGACGGGTAAATTGCAAAAATGGTCCTTAACGTTCTATGAAATTGCAAAAACGGGACCGAGACAAAAAGTAGCGCAAAAAAGACACCAACGTTCCACATTTTTGCAAAATCGCCACTGAGAGGCCTTTTCCGTTAGTTTCATCATTAAGTGCCATGTCACCGAGGGTATTATCGTCATTTCACTGCTTTAAGGTCCACGTGGCATATCACTATTGATTTAGGGACTAAATTTGCAAAGTTATTTTTATCTTTTATTTCACATCTACCACCACCACCACTCTCTACCACCACACAACCAACACCACCACCCTTTACCCTTCATCTTCATCTTCTCCGGTGACCAGACTCAGATTCCGGTGACCAAACCCAGATTCTGATCACTTTTTCTTTTTCTCCGGTGATAAGCATACGAGAACAGCTGGCTCGTATATAAAGCTTAAATGGAAGCCATATTGTAGTTGATCAGTATGTTGCAAGCATCTTCCATCATTAAATTGTGCACCAACTCTTTAAAATCTCATTATCTATGTTGGAAGTTGGATTATGGTTTTAGTAAAAGGTATTATATCATTCTTTCCAGACAAATACAAGAATAACCAAATGAATACTATCAATTTAATTCATGATGACGTCATCACGATGATGGTCAAGTTGCTAAATTTTATTTCTATATTGTACGTGGTTTGAGCTCTTTGTTGTACAGGCACCAAGTAATAGCAGGGGTAATTGAACAGAGAATGTTAGAACCAATGCTACACCAACATAAGCTAGTATTAAGTGCTATCTGCTTTGCAGTCCGAACAGGCAACACGTTCCTCGGGTCACTAATGTAATACTTCTTGAAATATCATGTTTTCTATTACTTCAAAACTTATACTATATTCCCATACAAATTCTTTGATTTTTACTTGGCTAATTAACAGGTGGGTCGATTATGCACGCTGGATTGGAATTCAAAGGTCTCGGGGATGATCAAAGGATTGTTACCTGAACTTGTTTTCGCTGTTGTGGTTCGGTACATGTATGCAACAACTGTACATGTGAAAATAATAATATTTTTGTCATTTTAACCACTTTTCTACACTCGTGATAAGTGTACATCGGTTTGTAGAGGTTATTCATGTTATTTCATCGGACAGACTTTATTGCTTGATATCTTACATTAATTTTTTATCGAGAGGTGTTTTGCTTTGTTGTACGAATTTATAGCAATAAAATAGCCTCGCATTATATCAACATATTTGACACATTCCCACCTCAGGTTATGTGTTCCATGAAGGTTTACTGGTTTCAAAACTTATAGCCCACTTGAATTAGCTACATAAACTGAATTAACTATAACGGTTCCCTGTTTAATTAAACTATCTATTTCATTAATCTTTCCACTCATTTATAAAAGTGACCGAAATCTGGGTTTGGTCACCGGAGAAGATGAAGATGAAGGGTAAAGGGTGGTGGTGGTAGAGAGTGGTGGTGGTAGATGTGAAATAAAAGATAAAAATAACTTTGCAAATTTAGTCCCTGAATCAATAGTGATATGCCACGTGGACCTTAAAGCAGTGAAATGACGATAATACCCTCGGTGACATGGCACTTAACAATGAAACTAACGGAAAAGGCCTCTCAGTGGCGATTTTGCATAAATGTGGAACGTTGGTGTCTTTTTTGCGCTACTTTTTGTCTCGGTCCCTTTTTGCAATTTCGTGAAACGTTAAAGACCATTTTTGCAATTTACCCTATATTGACTCAATCATATTGCATTAAAATTTCTCTTTCTTCTTTCTTACCCTTCATATTTGATTACCAAGTTATTGTATAAATACCATTCTGTAAGTTTTATGTAGATTTAGCATTTCTCTAAAAACTAGACGAATACTCGTGCATATCAACGAGATTTTATATTGGAAGCCGGCAAATAGTTATAGTGATATGTTGGTTACATAAAATGACTTAATTTAAAAAAATGATTTAACGAAAGTTTGAAAAGATAAACAAAATACTACTCCCTCCGTCCCAAAATATAAGTCAATTTTTTATTTTTCAAATTCTTTTGTTTTCCATCTTTGACCTTAATTATTTTTTTCTTCGTGTTATGTAATACTTGATGAAAAGTATACCAATAAAAAAGCATTTAAAACATAAGTCCATTTATGTATTTTGTATCAAGTATTATGTAACACGAAAAAAAAAAAAAAAAAAAAAAAAGATCTAAGTTGTAATAAAAAGACTTTGAAAAAATCAAAATAGACATATATTTTAGGACGGAGGGAGTATAAAAACTTGATAGTTTCAACATTTCCTTTATTAATTTAACTTTTCACTATTTCCTTAATTAGTTTAAGCTTTCACATTTCATTTTTTATGTTTTTCCTTTATAATAATAAGACGAGTAACCGTGCATAGCAACGGGATTTTATAGCAACAGATAGTTTATTGATAAAAAAAAGTTTATAGGTTATAAATGAAAAATAATAAAAGTTTGAAGATTTGGGAATTAAACATAATGTTATGAAACCCGGTTTGACCCGGGTGGTTCAATCGGTTGAACCGTTCCGGTCGAAAAATTGGTCGATTTAAACCGGGTCAACTTGCTAGGTTGGGTCGAAAATGGGTTAAATTAAACCAGTTCAACCCGTCAGGTTTGAAGCGTCCCGGGTCAACCCGGTTTGTGATTTGTATTAATTGTTTTAATTGGTTATAAATGAAAAATAATAAAAGTTTGAAGATTTGGGAATTAAACATAATGTTTTGAAACCCGATTCGACCCGGGTGGTTCAACCGTTTGAGCCGTTCTGGTCGAAAATTTGGTCGATTTAAACCGGGTCAGCTTGCTAGGTTAGGTCGAAAACGGGTCAAATTAAACCGGTTCAACCCGTCGGGTTTGAAGCGTCCCGGGTCAACCCGGTTTGTGATTTGTATTAATTGTTTTAATTGGTTGTACAATGTGTATAAATCATTGTACTTTTAAGTAATGGGGTGTTTTATTAAGAGTATTAATTACATTTCATAATTTCCTTTAATAAATTTTTTCAACATTTCACATTTCTTTACTTTTCATTTTTTCACTTTTCCACTTTGACCATTTTTGCTTTATAGGTAGTATAGATTAATTGGTTGTACAATGTGTATAAATCATTGTACTTTTAAGTAATGGGGTGTTTTATTAAGAGTATTAATTACATTTCATAATTTCCTTTAATAAATTTTTTCAACATTTCACATTTCTTTACTTTTCACTTTTTCACTTTTCCACTTTGACCATTTTTGCTTTATAGGTAGTATAGATTAATTGGTTGTACAATGTGTATAAATCATTGTACTTTTAAGTAATGGGGTGTTTTATTAAGAGTATTAATTACATTTCATAATTTCCTTTAATAAATTTTTTCAACATTTCACATTTCTTTACTTTTCACTTTTTCACTTTTCCACTTTGACCATTTTTGCTTTATAGGTAGTATAGATAGATAAAGTGAGAACGCATATGTTTTTAAGGAAACTTAAAATTAACTAAAACTACCAAATAACCAAACAACATAATCAACCAACATTATTATTGGAAACGATAGAGAAAGAGAACAACGATTATTTTACATGATACTTGAATCTTTTTTGCATTGGTTTTTTGGTTTTCATGGTTCCACAAGACTTCATGTAAGGGTGTTTTAAGTGTGCATTTTGAAAGTATATAACATATTGAAACAGTAGTTAAATTATACAAATACAATTCCTCCTAAATTATACAAGGGTTTTTCTAACTTATATCCTAGGGGCACAAGTTAAGCACACCAAAAGTACACAAGGCCCACGAAAAAGTACACAGGGATTCACATAAAAGTACAGACATGTGTACTTTTATATGGATCTCTGTGTACTTTTGATGTACTTTTGTTGTGCTTAACTTGTGCCCCTAAGGCACAAGTTAGAAAAACCCATTATACAAATATAAAAAGTTTGCTCAAAAAAATATACAAATATAAAAAGAAACAACATAATAAATACTATACACTTCTAATATACATGACTATAAATGCCATCAACTCTATATCAACTATTCACTTGTCAAACTCATTAAATACATAGATCATCAATGCGGAATTACCATAAATAAGAAAATAAAAGGAAATAAAATATGATTAAAAAAAAAAAATTGTTGTGATAACATGTGCCAATTGATAAGAAAATTATGGTGCATTACAACTTTTTATGATTTAAAAAAAAAGTGTTTTGTAAAAGTACTGTATATTAGAATTTTTTGTTTAGCAAAGTGCATTGCGATCTTTTTCTTAAGAAATCCAAAAATAAAATAAATAAAAATAAAACTAGAAAAATATCCAGGTTATGTTTATTTTCGAATCAAAAGTTATGATTTTTCTTAATCAAATTATCAAATTTTTAAATATTTAAAATTGAGACACATTGGAAAATTTCTTTCTAAAGTTAAAATTTTCCGTTAAATTGTCACATGAACGTGTTTCTTCGTTTATACAGCGAGAATCATATCAAGTTAAGATACAAATTTGTCGTTTCATGAATACATGATTTTTCAATATAGAATGACTTCTTCGAAAATAATTTCGAATAATTAAACAAAACTCATAAGATTTTTGTTAGCAAATCTCATAAAGAAAACTATTTTGTATCTTAACTTGATATGATTATAAATGTATTGAACAAGTATGGTGGTTAGCCACACTTTTTGTGAGTATTTCTAACATTCTTTTCAGTAAATAACATATTTGTTTTAACAAATATTTAAAATCTCATTTTTTTCTTCTTTATTTGCAAAAGAGTTGCTATATTTTTAACAAATTTTAAATTTTTATTATTTCACAATTTATTTTAGAAGGGTTAAATATTACTACATCTTGCATCCTCTTAAAATTTTGTATCAACACCTTTCTGGTTTAAATTTCTTTTTAGGCTAAAATAAGATTAGTGGATCCTGATTACGAATCGATAAAAATTATATATTCTTTTGTTAGGAGAATTGAACTCAAAAACTCCATCATATTGGAAATCTACCTTAACCATCTTGTTAAATATTGATCTATGTTAAGCCTTCTCCGTTTGTTTTGTTTATTAACATTTACTTCTAAATCCTCCAAGTAAAAAAATTAAAAAAGTTGCACTTGTGTAAGCTCGAACCCAATATCTCAAGCTTTATAGTCTCCGGCCTTAACCTCTGCCAGAGAACTTTATGTGCTTCACTTTTTTTTTCAATGGTCTTGATTTGCGAGTTTCTATCTTTTAAAATAAAATAAAATGTAGTTTTTGTACATTGTTAGATAGTTTAAGCATGTGTTTTGAATTTTATTTTATTTTTACAAAAGATATACATTAAACTTTAATACTTTTTAATAAAATTATAGGTATGTCAAAAGTATTGCAATATTGTGCTTATTTTGTTTGCAACTTACAAATTTTTTCATCAGTATATTTTTTTATAAAGAAATCGCTAGTTAGATATTTAATAAATAAACTTTGTTATATAAAAAACGAAAATAGCTAAAAGTACATGGTAGTTTTCGTAACTCATAACATAGTCTAGCGGGTGTTGCAAAATTTCTTTTTTAAAATAAAATCAAAGGTAGTTTTGTAAATTGTTAGATAGTTTAAGGGTGTGTTTTGAATTATATTTTATTTTTACAACAAATATATATTAAATTTCAACATCTTTATATAATTATAACTATGTCAAAAATTTTGGAATATTGAGCTTATTTTGTTCGCAATTAAAGGCCTTTTCGTCGGTAATTTTGCTATAAAAAACGTGAGGTATTCATTAAATATTTGATAAATAAAGTTTGTTATATAACAAAGCCCTAAATAGCTAAAAGTATAGGGTTATTTTCGTAACTCGTCGCATTGTTTGAGGGAAGTTTTGTAAATACCGTTCTTTTCTTCCAAAACATCGTCGTTTCATTTCTTTTCCGCCAAAATAACGTAGTTTCACTTTCTTTTGCTAAAACGACACTGTTCCGTAATTATATAATACAATCATTTCGGCACAATAAAAACTCAATTTGAGCTCTAATTTTTAACTAGTACCTCATTATATAGGTGTATAAGTAAGTTGACATGACAATACATGTGACTAAATGTTTAAATTCTTATAAAGATTTAAATTGTGTTGAATATTAAAATAAAGATATTTTAGTTGTATTTTATTCAATGAAAAACTCAAAATTGTATCTTTATTTAACTTACAAGTGACTAATGCATAATGTGTAATAGTTTTGATGTATGTTTGGAAATATGAAAATTTGGTGTTTATATCGAGGAAATATGAAATAAAAAATAATAAAAAAAATAAAAAATTGTCTAACGAGTGTTCATAAGTCGTCAGTATAGATGCATATAAAAGAGTACATTGATTTTATAATTTAAAAAGCATATAATTAAAGTAATTTATATGTTTAATTAATGTGTACAATTTTTTTTTAACTTAAATGAAAATTCGAGTTTAGTTAATAACACCTAACTAGTATCTTATGATTACTAGTTGGATAAATCGATAAAAAATATACCTTTTTTTTGAGGAAACAAAAAACTATAATAACTCGACTTGAAACTCAACTTAACTTTAACATTTTGCCTATAAATTGTTAATGTTAACTTTTAAATATTTGTCTTGGTATATGTTTATGTCTCTAGGATATATAGGGTGAAATCACGTTTGCTTAAAAACTCTCAAATCTTGAAAATTACTCATCTACTAATACTCCGTATTACTTTTAATATTATGTTTTACATGCACATATTTTTCATTCATAACAACTTGTAACTTAAAAGCAAGTAAATAATCTTTATTCATTTTATAAATGAATCATTTAGAACAAATTTCACAACTATAATTATATGTCGTTTTAAATCTAGTACTTGTATAAGTAAAAAAAGAAAAAAAAGAGTTACTTTTTATGAAAGACGGTTTAAAAAAAGTAAATGAAAAAAATAATAATAAAATTACTTATTATGAAAGACGGTTAAAAAAAAAGAAAAAAAGGAAAGTTACTTGTACAACATTAATAAAAGGGATGTGTTATCCCAACCCTCTCTATGGTGTCACATCATAGTTTTTTAGTCAAACCGTGCAACCCTTGATGCATACGGTACAACCAGAGAATGCGTCCAATCATTGGCAATATGGGAGGGTCCGGATAACTCAAGCATAATAAAAAAATTCATTCGACTTATACCAGAACACGGATTCCCAAAATATCTAGAAAAACTTGTACTTATAAAAACGTGGTGTATCTTCATAAACTTCACATACAAACACCGAACATACTTTTCTTTCGCTTTCATACAAAAACAGTAAAACACACACAAAAACATCTTTTTTCAAGCATAAATAATCGTTTTTCAAACACAAGAAGAAGCATACCAAACGTTTTCTCATCAAATAATCGTGCTTTTTCTGCAAATCGTTTATCAAGCATAAATTTAAGGTACCCATCTTTTGATTTTTTAAAATTTGTTATGTTTTTTTTCTTTCTAAAATCTTGATTTGATATTGATTTTTGGTTTTTTTTTTTGTGTTTGCAGTAATGATGGTGGATAATTGGAGAAGAAAGGGTAATCAACAATTTGGAAGAACAAAGTCTAATTATTATAAAAGAAAGCCACCTGCTGGTATGATTTTAACCTTTGTTAAAAAAAAAAATTGAATTATTCTATGTCGGTTTTGATTATCTTGTTTGCATGCATCTAGTTTTCCAAGATTGAGGTAAACCACATGTATACGCAAGAAGTTACTATATGTCCTAAAAAGTTATTGGAGAATGGGCTAATCTGGTTATTGTAAACAGGGCAAATAATAAAATCTGTAATTACCATGTATGATTAGGAGATATGAACAAAAAATAAATTAGTTACTAAACTAGCCTTGAAGCACAGGTTGGGACATAAAAATAAATTTGTTTTGTTACCTGTTTTGTGTTGGTTATAGGATATTCCTTCTTAAAAACATTCTAGTAATTAACAAATATAGACTTTTGAAAAGGTGTATGAATATGTGAAAAACCGAATGCCTTAGGTTAATTGTGAAGTATGTCGTATTGTTGACTTTCAGGGAGAAAATCTCGTTTTTTTTTGCTTTTTTTGTTTTGTTTTGTGTTTTTTTTTTTTTTTTTTTTTTTTTTTTTTTTTTTTTTTTTTTTTTTTTTTCATGTTGTTGTATGTTAATTTTTAATTGTAGTCTGCCATCCTTGTTACGTTTTCTAGGGTTGTTTGTTTCTTTGATCGTCGTTGTTCATCTTTATAAATTCCTATGCTCCTATGTTTTCTATATGCTTATCAGCTTATGCATGCCTGAAACCCCTTTTAGATACGCCTCTCTAGTTATCTGTTAGAAGGGTGCATTTATATGAGGTTCTACTAGAGAATAATATTAAGCTTAAAGTGTTAACACGCAAGAACACATATGCAAAAGAGTTACCACGCAAGAAGGCGTAGCAAGCATGATAATAGATGACATAAGTTTGTCGATTATAATTGATGGTGGTAGATAGTGGCTCGTTAATGATTCTTTTCTTTTTACCCCATATTTTTACAAAATCTCGAATAGGTCATGTCAATTTCATAAATACAGAGGAAATTTTAGAAAGATGTCGTATCCTATTGATAATGATTAATGAGTTAATGAATTCCTTCCTAATTAGCCTCGTTTTTTTTTCTTTTTTTTTTTTTTTTTTTTTTCCACGTATGTCCATTGAGACTCTGCAACAGCGAACCGTCATTTGTCGTGATTTTTACTGATAAACATCTGAACTTGCTTTCTTTTTAACCTTCATTTACATATGTGTTTAATAATTAATGCCCAAAGTGTTTTTACGCTTTGCATCGAGGTTTTTGGTTACAAAGATGTTCATATATTAAATATGTTCTTATATCGTTATTTTTTTACATTTCAGGTGGAAATTCGAATGGGCAACATAACATTTCATCGTGGGAAAAAAGATTTGTGACTTCAGCGATTCCATGGAAGCAATTTCTAGAAGCAAAAAAGTACGCTTATCTCTATAACAGCATATTGAATTGGGATGACTCTGCAGCAGAAGAAGCATTCAAAACTGCAAAGGATGCATTCTACGCAGATCTTCAGGGTATTCCTTGTGACGATAAATCTCATGATCCAGATATTTACAATAATAAAATAGATTGGAACAATCAAGAGAATAATGATCTAATTCGTGATTTTGAGTCTCAACCTGTGGATCAAGATATTGATAGCAACCATGAACCGGTTGTAATTTTCGGGGATGCGCTTCCAGACCCATATAAAAATTACGCCCCCTATGGTTGGGGAGATGCTGATGACAAGGTGAAAGGATCTTGGGGAGAAGCTGATGACAAGGTGAAAGGATCTTGGGGAGTTGGTGAGGACATGAATAAAGGTGACGGCAATGGGATTAAATGGGAGGAATATATAAAAGATGGGAAGATTATTCGCAACGATACAGATGCTGGTTGTAAGAATAATGATTGGTGGGACTGGAACAATGATAAAGCTGGAGATCAAGGATGGAAAGACACTGATAATAAAGCTGGAGATCAAGGATGGAACTATAATGTTAATCTAGTAGGATATGAAGGATGGAATGAAACTAATAATAAAGCAGTAGATGGAGGATGGAATTGTAATGATGATAAAGCTGTAGATCAAGGATGGAACTATAATGTTAATAAAGCAGGATATGAAGGATGGAGCGAAACTGATAACAAAGCAGTAGATGGAGGATGGAATTGTAATGATAATAAAGCAGGAGATCAAGGCTGGAATAATTATGGGTATGATTACAATAGTTATTACCCTTCCTATGGAAATAATAACAAAAGTTATTATCCGTCTTATGGAAATGGGAATAATGAGAGGTACGAAACTTGTAACTTTATTGGGCACAACAGTCAGAGAAGTCGTACTTGGAAGACTTATGGGAATAATAGAAGTAAATCAAGCGGACAAGGCTATGGACGTCAACGTGCTCACGGGTCAACTATGCAAGCTCATGGAGGTCAACGTATTTATGTGAACCATTAAGTCCCCAGTTCACCAGATGGAGAGTGCTGCAAAAAGAATCTTATAACGTGTTGGCTTAAGTCGCTTTCTGCACTATTTTGTTACCTTTTGAGGTGGGTTTTGTGAATAGAACAAGCCCACATAGGAAATTTTACGTATGAATGTTTATGAATGCTTTAATAGCAGTTTGTAGTAAAGAATTTTCATTTGATGATAATTAAGGCGGTTTTTAGTTTGTAATCAGAAATCAGTATGTGTATGGGTTCACAATTTTAATGAAAGATTATGGAAACCACACATTTTTTCGTCATGTCATAAACGAGGGTTGTTCTCTGTGTCTTTGTGTTGTAAAACTAACTCTTGCCTTATTCACATACGCATTTTGATAATGTCGTGTTCTGATAAGACTTAAGCTTCTAACCGTTTGATAGAAACCATCAAATTTACCAATATGCGCCACTTCCTAAAAGACTATTTCGATAACTAAGAAATTATTTACGCCGAAAAACATAGTTGTGTTGTAACTTAACCATCTCTACTCATGTTATTACTCATAAATCATCTATTATACTATCTTTCTTTTCTTTCAAAATTTTGTTAACTTTTTAATAGAACCAAAAACATATATAGTTGTGCTGTAAGTTAATGATCACTACTGATATTATTTCTCTTAAATTTTCTATTATACCATCTTTGTTTCAAAGTTTTGTTAACTTTCTAAGAATATATTATGTTTATCGTTAAATCTATCATTGTTCCCCAACTAAAAGAGAGAAAAGGTCAATATTTAAACCTTTCACTTCTTGGCCAAAAGCGAGGATAAATAAGCTTAGCATCTTTTGCTAATGGTGTAGCCTTAAATATGCATATAAGAATCTTTAAAGAGAATAAGAAATTAGTTAATTAATTTTTATGACCATATTGAAGTTAGAAGTGATGTAAAAAAAAAAAAAAAAAAAAAAAAAAAAAAAAAAAAAAAAAAAAAAACACGATATAGTATACTTCTAATCATAACTTTTTGTTCAAGTTTGGACTAAGCATAACTTTTTGTTCAAGTTTAGCAAATAAATTACACTTCTTACATTGCTATTTTTAATACGCATTTTTTAAACCTTAAGAATTACCTTATTTAACTGAGAATTTTAATTTAAAGCATAAAACCAATCTAAAAGCATATGTTTAACCGGTGGGATGAAGCAACTAAAAGCAAATGAGAATATTAAAATGTGATTGATTCTTTTGACTTCCATTGTTGTGGCTATTCGCAAGCCTGCTAGTAGCACTTCGTACTCTGACTCGTTGTTTGAGGCGTTGAAATTGAACTTCAGGGCATATGTGAAGTCGTGCCCTGATGGGCTTATAAGCACTAACCCTGCCCCTGAATCTTGTTTACATGACGCTTCGTCAGTGTACAAAGTCCAGGTTTCGTCATCGTGGCCTGTTGGTGTCGGCTTTGTTTTTTATTTCTTGCCTGGTATTGTTGGAGGTGGTGTATCGACTTCGATTAAGAAGTCTGCCATGATCTGCCCTTTGATTGAGTGCCTGGATCCAAAGGTGATCTCGTGTTCACTTAGCTCGATCACCCATTTTGACATTCTGCTTATGTACTCGTGGTTCAATAGAGCATGTTTCAGTGTCAGGACGTGTATCAGGTGTGCCTGGAAATACCTTTCGCCTAGATGATAATAGTAGGGTGAACACCAATTTTTCCAATGGAGGATAGTTGATTTGTGCGTCTTGTAGAATTTTGTTGAAGAAGTAGATTGGCTATTGGACCTTGTCCCGTTCCGCTAAGAGTACTGACCCGATTGCCTTCTAGAATGCTGCCAGGTACATAGTGAGAGTCTTACCTTGTATTGAAGCCGTCAGGGTGGGTAGTTCGTTTAGGAACACCTTGAGGTCTTGAAATGCTACTTCAACTTCTTCCATCCACTCACTATGAATAATGACAACTGCTTTTCCGATGCTCGTGAGAGAAACCAGCTGAGAGCTGCGAGTTTCCCAGTTAAGCTTTGTAGTTCTCTTAGGTTCTTGGGGCGAGCCATGTCGAGTAGTACCTAATAACACGTAAATTATACATGTTTTTGGGTGTGTTTTATGCATCATATTTGGCCATATTTGTACGTATTTGTTACCTAATCATGGAAAAGTGTTTGTACAAGCAAATGTAGCCAAAAACAGGAAAAAGTGATGAAAAGATGAAGAAATGAAGTGTAGGTGCATAATTGGAGATTTTCTAGAAGGAAACAAGTGAAGAATCACACAAGGACTCAAGGATTTGATAGATTCAAGATTTCTACGTTCATATGTCAAGATAATATCAAGTTCTATGAAAGAAATTAGCACCAAAGTGGAAGAGAATGCATGCGACGAAGAATAATAAAGAAAAAGTCAAAAGTTGGTTACAAGTTCAATCCAACCGATCGGTTGGAGCCCGCAACCGATTCGGTTGGAATTGACCTGAAGAACCAACCGATCGGTTGGATCAAATACCGATCGGTTGGATGGTGACTGTTTTTACAAGAATGCATTTAATGGCGTTTTTACTCCTCATTATCATGGATGGCTGATCATTTCTCACTAATAACTTCTTAGGGAACGTTTTTACTTGAGAATTAAGTGATTGGAGGCTATTTAAGCACATCTAGGCTTGCAACCAAAGTGTACCACAAAATCCTAAGTAATAACTTACACCAAGTTATTACTATCTTAATATTTTCTCATCCAAAAGGTTGCTACAGCAGTAAAAACGTCCAGGGAAACTTTGAGTTAAAGTCTCAATAGTTTGGTTGAGTGTGTGGAGTTGTTTATTGTATTTGGTAGTCGATTGGAGGCGTGTGGTTGCTATAGTTCCACGGTTTTACTTCTTTTAATTCTCAAGCTAGGTACACCTTGTTACTTACAATGAATTCTTGTTACTTTGAATATAATGAATGTTTTGTTTATTACTTATGTTTTAATATAATCGATATGAAGTGATTTGGTATATACTTGTGTGAATGATGTAGTTAGTCATGGAGTATTCTTTACTTTAAAAAGGTGATGCATGAAAACTCTTCTTAATTTATGAGTTTGTTGGGATAATATATAATCTTGCTTAATTTGTTGATAAAAACATCTTTGGGGAATATTGGCCGAAAGGGTTTTCTAAATGTTTTTATTCCAAAAAGTTAGTGCACGAATTAGTATGGGATATGGTGTGTGACGAGCATCATGTTTACTCTTTAAAATGGATTTGAAAAGATTTCAACACGAAATTAGGCCGAAAGTATTCGTAGAAATTCATAAGTAAAGAATTGCTTTTAAACAACATTGTGTTAATGGAATTATTATACTAGTTGTCTTAGGCCGAAAGGAAGTAACTAGATGATTGAATTCTAGTAATGATTTAACATGGTAAACACCATTGATTGTTAGTCATTCATATAAAAGTTGTGCATCATAACAAGTTTACACCAAGCTTAACATGAATACTCCAATTTATTGATTGTGACATTTCACACAAGTATATGTTTTAGTTTTATTGTTTCTTGAATATTTGAATTTTCGATAATAAAGGATTGACAACCTTTTTATACAAACTAGTTTTCTAATACTTTGATCTATAAATCCCTTGGGATGATCTCGACTTACCCACCTTTACTAAAACGGACGAGTATACTTGCTCGTATGTGTTGAATAGTTAATCCGGTAATCGTGTTTATAAATTTTAAAAATTATACACACCGTGAGCACGCATCAAGTTTTTAGCGCCGTTGTCGGGGATTTAATTAGATTTCTTGGTTTCTTAAGTTTGTTTTTCATAAAATTCAATTTGGTAAAAGTTAAAAGTAAAAAAAAAGGTTGTTCAAACCAACCGATCGGTTGGATTTCCAACCGAATGGTTGGTTAGCTCGGTAAAAAAAAAATATTTTTTTAGTTTTTTGTTTTTTATTAATAGTTATTTAATGTTAATTAATGGGTTATGATTAGTTTTAATTAGTTTGAGTTAATTTTCATTTAATTAGAAGTTTTAATTAGTTTTATGATTAGTAATTAATGTTTTAAATAAGTGGTTAATTAAGTTTATGAGATTAATTAATTTAGTTTATGTCATTTAAAGTTTAGGATAATGAAAAGTTGTTGGGAACGAAGTTTTAGTATTTATCTAAGTCTCGGTCATTTGTAATAAACGTTATGTTGCTTAGTTATTATTTACTTTCATTTATATTATGTATTAAGTTTACTAGGCTTAAGTAATGAAGTCCATGGGCTTCTAAGCCCACACGTAATGATGAGTGGAAGGAGAGGGTGTGTTGCCCTAGCTCCTTCCCTATGAATAGTAAGCTTAGATCTCATGTAACTTGGTTGGTTATTTGAATATCATAAGGAAACTCTTGCATTTACTTTTATCTCATTATCATAATCATCCCATCCTTATATCTATCTCATTCTTGCTTGTGTGAAATCAATATGGATACCTAACAAGTGGTATCATTCGCCATAAGAAGGTATTGTTATTGTTTTTCATTGAAACCGGTCCAAATACTAGCTTTCTACTCGTTATTTTGTTCAAATATTTGTACTTTCTTGTTTGTTTCTAGGTTTTTAACACATCTTTGCTTACAAACTTGTGTTACAAATCATAAAAAACAAAAAGTCACAAAATTTTTTCATCAAAATCTTACGATTTGAATATTGTACTATTTTTCGAAATTTCTAAATTTTTTGAAAAGTGGTTCAAGTTTGCAACTTTCTTTAAGATTTCATCATTTTAAGGATAGTTGCACAAGAATCTTGGATTAAAAACGTGTTTTTGGATTGCTTTTAATCAAAAACAAAAACAGCCAAAGTTTCGAAAACACTTCATACCAGGTTTCGAAATCACTCATTGCCTAAGTTTCGAGAACACTCGTAGCTGCTTCCTTTCATCTTACCGATTGTGTACTCAGTGTTTTCTCTCTTGTATAAGAAAGAAAACACTTCGACTTTTGGCATATTTTCGAAATTGGATAATTTCGAAAATTTTTGAAGTGCTTGCATTCTCGAAAGAATACAAAGTTTCGAGAATACAAAGTTTTAAGAACAAAGTTTCAAAAACACAGTTTCAAGGATTTGCAAAGTTTCGAAAACCTTCAAAACTTTCGCAATCACCAAAAGTTTCGCAATCACCAAAGTTTCGAGAACAACTTTCTGACAAAGTTTCGAAAACACATTTTCGAGAACACATTTTGTGCAAGTTTTCGAGAATTTGCTCAACCTATACCTTCTACAAGATCCATTACCACACAAGTGTTCATTATGTCTCAACCACCGTGCTACAACTTTAATCATCCTCAGCAACATCAGAATCAGCAACATCATCATCAATTTCATCAGAAACAGTATCAACAACCACCACAGTATCATCAACAACCGGCTTACTCACAACAACATCTTCTCATGCAACAACATCAGATGGTTCCGCTACAACAATCATATCCTATGCTACAACAACAAAGCCAAGTTCCATCCAAACAGACTCACTGGTTTGATAGGATGTGTGAAGTAATCTCAACTCAACAATCCAGACATGAGGCAGGATCAATTGACACACCACCAATCCTTACACCTGGTAATTATTGTAACAACCGTGGTTTTGGCATGTCAGTTTGACTGATAGTCTTGACTCGGTTGACGTTTGTTTGGTGTGTCTTAAGTGTTATATGTGTGATATAGGTGAGTTTTAGCACTAAATCCCTTTGCGTAAATGGTTTTATTGTGATTTGGAAAGTTTGGAATTTGGGAAAGTTCATTTTGATCACCTTTGTGGTGTAGAAATGACTTGTGTAGTTTTGGCGTTTTTGTGATTTTTGCGTAACGAGTCTTCGTTCAAGTATTTGAGCATTAGAAAGTTACGAGGAGTTTGTTTTTAGGTGTTATACATTTATAAAGGGTGAATATCTATTTTTGGAAACTTTATTTTTGAAAATGATATTTTTCCGGTTTGTCGTAAAAACTAAGGTTTATCGCGTAAGACGTTAGGATTGGCTACGTGTACTTATAAAATATTAAAAGTATGAGGTTTTGAGTGTACTAAATTAATTTAGTAAAAAATATAAATATATATGATGCGTGAGAATTGCACCAGGCTTTACCTCTCAAGGGATCTTGAGAAGCTTACAACCCCCACCAGGCAGTGTACCTGATAGTTGTAGTATAGTATAGTGACAAGTACCGGGGGATTGATCGTTCAGCTTAGGAATAGTGTCGCTAGGATTAGAAAACCTAAATACTAGTTCTAAAGGTGAGGGATGATTATTTTTGTGTTTTATATTTTTTTAGAAAGCAAGTAAAAATCACGGGTTGAAGGATTTGGGCGGAATTAGTTGCTAATCAACTAACCCAATACTAAAGATGCAATCAAAATAAAATACTAAAAATGAAAATAAACGAAATTATACTAAAGTTGTGAGCAATAAGTGGAGAAAATGTGTTTACTTAGATTTCACTACTCCCTAGACATCTTTTACACGTTAATTACTTGTTATAATTGCATGGATGATGGATCGTATTCCTTAATACCATTCATGGGGTGGCACACTTAACTCCCCAATTCTATGAGCTCTTATCTCCTCCTATACCATGCCCAGCACAACCATAGGGATTATAAACAGTGGCTCATGCATTAAATACAACCAATAAAGACCTAGTGCGCATCGGTTCATGTTTCTTAAGACGTTCAAGCATGTTACCAATTGGAGATCTGCCAGTTTTCTTAAGCCTAACATATAAATCATTCATCCAAGACAAGTATAAACAAGTAATCAACACATAATTAACATCTAGGTTTCATTAGATCCAAGCAAACACAAGATAGATCTAGCCTAGCATGATGGAATTAAGACCAGAACAAGATATAGACAACCAACACATAGACATATTGATTGAATTAAAAGAACACTTATCTCAATTACACATGAAAGGTATCAAGGGCTTGGAACCCTTGAAAAACCTGTAATATTCGCACCAAGTTCGTACTTAGGGCTTCTCCAAAACTTCTCTCTTTTTTAATGTGAAAATTAGAAAACTATATATAGGAAAAGGGGTCTGACGGCGTCAAGAATAAACTTGTGACGCCGTCACCTCGCCGCCAAAACTCTTCTTGGACTGCCTTGATCTACATTTGACGCCGTCATGTGATAATCATTTCCAGGCCGTCATGACTTTTACTCTTGACGCCCTACTTCGTGACGCCGTCAAATCTGTACTGGGTCGTCATGGAATTTTGCTCTTGACGCCGTCAAGGAGTTACTCTTGACGCCGTCACCTACTGTTCCCAGCATGGAAAATTAAGACTTTGGCGTTTTCTTCACTTTTATGCTCCAAAAATGTCCGAATTGCTTCCTTTTCCAGATTTCACTCCCAAAGTACCTAAAATCACAAAAGGAACGATTTAGGGCAATATTTGATCAAATAAATTCAATTCCGGGCTTAAATGACCCCCTAAAAGTGGATCATTTTTTGTCTCATCATATACCCTTACACTTGAGATTTGCTTGTCCTCAAGCAAATGCGCTTTTATTCTACTCAAAATATAAGTTAGGGGTCATTTAACACTAATACAAAAGTAATTACAACAAATAATCGTTCCACTAAAGACCAATAGACAAGCACGGAGGTCATACACTAGCACCTCACAAATAGTATTTAGATACTCACATCTCTCGGGTGTAATAAAGTGTAAATTATAATATGGAAACGGAAGATATCTCTCACTACCTGTCATAGCAAAATAGATTACCATAGGCTTGGGAAAGGATCAAACCTCCACCACATGGCGTAAGCACCTAGGATAAACTATCAAAGAGGTCTTTTTAAAGGGTTGTAACGTTAGGTGTAGGGATATGAAATACACGGTTTTGTTGGATAAAGGAAGTTTTACTGGTGGCGAGTTAACAATCTTAGTCAATTACATGTACAATATGGCGTTGCTAAGCCAAGACTAGACTCGACTTAAGCTAATAAATGAAAAATAACAAAAACATAGAATGAAACGGGATGGTAGTCCGTATGTTTTTTTCTCTTTTTTCCTTTTTCTATTTTTTTTTCTTTTTTTCTTGATTTTTCGATTTTTTTTTTTTTTTTTTTTTTTTTTTTTTTTTTTTTTTTGCATACACTCTTACCCTACCATCCAAAATAATACATCATAGGGAATGAACATTTCCCTTACACTTGAATCTTTACATACTTCACATTAAACTAATCTAATGACTCGAATTAGGAAAATCAAAACACTTGGAGCACTTTTAAGATTAACGTACATATGGGGGTAATAAAATGATGTTCTTCCCCATTACTCCATAAAATAAGTACTTACCCATGAGTCCCAATCGTCCCAAAACAATATGTACAAAGATATGACTCGACTTAGCAACCATGTAATCAATTAGATAGTTAACTTAGGGTTTAACAAATAACAATAATGCACTAAAAATGAGCGCATACACGGAAGGCTAAGGCGATTTGGTTGTATATTTAAGTGGGGTGTAACAAATTCTTCCTTTAAGTAAAATGCTTAAAGTTAGAAACGAAAAGATAGGCTCGGAGGGGAGTACTAGGGGTTTCGTGTACTAAAAATGAGTACAACGCTAAGGGTGTGGGAAAAATTAGTTGACTTAACTAGCCAAGTAATATGACTTACATGGTCAAGTAATTATAATACGGGTTTAACACAAGGGTGATCCTAATGCCTCTTATCATGTAGTAAATCCTACTACACGAATGTAGTCTCACTAGCGGTCTCGGGATGCATCACTTACGCAAGTTCTAGAATCAAAATACTACTGGTACACTCATAAGCACTAATAGTAAATGCTTTTCCTATCAAACCTAAAGGCGAACCTCACATATTTGGGTGGAAAATTTTTCTGAAAGTACGGTTATGTGCTAGTCATACAATCTCCTATCCATGAGACGCTTGCTATGGCTAAAGTTTCACTCCTAAATGTTGTAAAAAATTTTAAATTTGGCGCTAAAATTACACTAACAAGTATTTCTCATAGTTTTATTACACATCTACCATTGAACAAAACAAACTCAAGCGAAAGTGCATATGTAAGGTATCATCTTTTTACCCTCCCCTTACACTTAAGATGAACATTATCCTCAATGTTCAAGTAAAGAATGTAAAAGTGAAAAAGTTAAAAAGAATGAAATCAAATACTCCCCTGATTCGCTCGGTATGGATAATAAGGTGGCCAGGTTAAATCTTCCTCCAAGAAAATGAACAATCAAAGCTTCCCTTCCAGAATATAAATCATCTTCTTGTCATACATAACCTGTAAAACCTGATAAAATAGACAAGACAAGACAACCTCGCGTAAAATCGGCGGCATCCTATATAAGTTACTAAATCCTAGAAAATAAGATAAGATATAATGCTTGTGGAATAAAGTTTGCAGATCTCCTGGAGATTATAAAACTTAATAATTCACAAAAATCATAAGACTCCGTTAGAAAAACAAAACTGGTAAAATTTTCAGATTTTTACACTTGACGCCATCAAGAGTAACCTCTTGACACCGTCAGAAGTGACCTGCAGAAATTCTTATGTTAAGTTTCCGGAAAATTTCTGGAAAAACTTGGTCCTACTTCCTGGAAAATCCTGCAAAACTTCATTATGACTCAATACAAGCATTTGACTCTAACAAATACGAATATACATGTTCATTTAATATTGTGGAGAATCATGATCGGTTTGTTTCTTGAAAACATATTTGGGGTTTCCCCTTACACTTATCTTTTGCAAAAATACCTTTAGGTGGAGTTAAGACTAGGCCAAAAGAACAAAGTAAAGTATTTCCACTATTTAGTTTAGAAACATGATCTACCAACAATAAAAATTAAGCATGCATACGAAAGCAAATAACAAACAAACAAATAAAATCACACAAAGCATGGGTTGCCTCCCAAGAAGCACTTTTCTTTATTTACGAGTTTTGTAGCTAGACTCAAGGTCATGGGTTACTACGTGATACCATCATTCGAAATGATATAACCCATATAGTTGCGATCATTACTGTTATGGTGGTAGTGCCTTAACCTATCGATACTTGCAATCACCATTCCACCTACTTCACTTCTCAAGTTAGCTATTCCATCTTGGCTCACACCTTCAATTGTGAAAGGCCCATACCACCAAGGACTTGGTTTATCGGGTGGTATTGTTGTTTCTAAATGTCTCAAGAGTACCAAGTTCCCTTCCTCAAATGGTACATGATTTTCTGCTTGTTGAGTATGTTCGAATTCGACCTGAACCTTATTGCTTTTGCTTCTTTTATATTTAGCCTCCTTATATCTTTTGATTCTTGCCTCCTATGCAAGAATTTTATTCTGAACACGAATGGGCGTCGTGTCAATGTTGTTTTTGATCTTTCTCCAACTCAAATTTTCATGCCCACTTCGCGGGGTCATGAGGAAGCTAATCTTTCTTTTTCCAGATTTAAGCTCGATCTTCCTACCTTCATACTTAATGACAGCCCTAGCGGTGACGAGGAATGGTGCCCCAAGGATTATTGGCATGCATCCATCTCCTTTATCATCGATGATAATAAAATCAACGGGGTACATGAATCCTGTGACATTAACTAATACATCTTCTGCGATTCCTAGGGGGTATACGTACGAGTGTCCAGCGAGAGATAACCTAACACGAGTAGGGGCTGGCATTTTTGACGTTAGTTGGATGTAAATAGTTAGGGGCATAAGATTTACTTCTGATCCTTGGTCGGCGAAAGCACTAAGATATTTCAAGTTCCCGATGCTAGTTGGTATCTCAAAGTTCCCATATGCTATCTGCTTAGTAGCCACTTTTTGTACCAATAACCTCTCGAATACTGATCCTCTAGGTAGCGTATCATACTCATCTTTCACTTCTTCCTCTTTCTCAGAACCCTGTTTTAAAGGTTGGTTACGCCCATCACCCTTAATCCAATTTGTTATGGTGTTTTCGTTTATATCATGTTTCAGGTAGTAACTCAAAGGTTGGGATTCTGGTGGTTTTTCTAAGGTCTGTTTAGCAGGGGTTTCTACCTTCTCGTTATCCTTTTGGACAATTGTGATGGAATTAACAAATTGGGTAGTGGGAGTGGCGCTTTCTTTCCTTAGTAACATTCTTTCAGGGGTTCTCTGGTTGGCATACTCCTCTAATAAACTCATCATCTCATTCATTTTCTCCTGCATCTCCTCTTTTTGCTTATAAATTGCTTCCTAGAATCTAGCAAGCCGATCTGAGTGAGTTGCCATATATTCTCTCATCCTAGCTTCAAACTCCGAGCTAAGCTCCTTGGGAGGGGAACAAGGTGGGGTATAGTTCTGAAAAGTCTCGACATTTTCTCTAGAAGGTGACTCAGATAATGGTCCCAAAGTTGGTTTTGAGACAGAATTGACAGTAGCCCGTCTAGGACTTAAAGGTCTCCTTTGCCTTTCCTCAAAATAGTCAACTTTTGCCTCGAGTTTGCATAGGAGTTCATCGGGGATTTCGGTGGTCCCTCCAGATGTTGAGACTGCATTGATAGCCGCTTTTATTGTATGATTAAACTCCCACATCTCCTGATTATCAGTGGCGAGCTCCTCGATAACTGCCCAAGACTCCTCGGCATTCTTATCACGCAATTTACCTCCCGCGGCCCTATCGATTGTGCGCTTAGTGTGATAGTCAACATGGTCGTAGAAAATCTGGACTAATAACCAAAGGTTTATACCATGATGAGGGACCTTTTGGAGGAGATCCTTAAAACGGGCCCAAGCTTCGTAGAAAGTTTCACCCTGCTGTTGTTCAAACATCAAAATGTCATTTCTAAGCATTGCAGTCTTCCCCGGTGGGAAGAATTGAGTAAGGAAGCGATTGGTGAGGTTATCCCATGTGGTGATGGATCCCGCTGGTAAACGCTCAAGCCATTGACTAGCTTGATCCCGTAGAGAGAATTGGAATAGGCGTAATCGGGTTGTCTCTCTAGTTGCAACATCTAGGTCTATGGAATCTACGATTTTGAGGAAGTCCTTAAGATGTTGGTTTGGATCTTCGGAACGAAGTCCATGGAATGCACATCCGCTTTGCACCAACCGGATGGTGTCGGATCGCAAGGGGGTCACATTGGCTCCGGTTAGCTCAATGGTGTTTCGGTAGCCTTGGTGGCTAGGTCGGGAATACTCTCCTAAGGTTCGGGGCCTAAGGGGTTCTAGTGGTGGGTTTTGTTGTGGTGGGATGACGGGTTCAAAGATGTTCCCGTTGTCCATGATGTCGGGTGGTTACGAACAAAGGCACAAAGAAATAAGATAGACTAAAGAGAACCTAAAAATAAATATAAAATCTTACTAGAAAGGAATCTAGCAAGTAGACCTAATAAAAAGAAATTCTAACCTAGACAATAACTATTCCCCGGGCTGCGACGCCAAAAACTTGATGCATGGGAATTGCACCAGGCTTTACCTCTCAAGGGATCTTGAGAAGCTTACAACCCCCACCAGGCAGTGTACCTGATCGTTGTAGTATAGTATAGTGACAAGTACCGGGGGATTGATCGTTCAGCTTAGGAATAGTGTCGCTAGGATTAGAAAACCTAAATACTAGTTCTAAAGGTGAGGGATGATTATTTTTGTGTTTTATATTTTTTTAGAAAGCAAGTAAAAATCACGGGTTGAAGGATTTGGGCGGAATTAGTTGCTAATCAACTAACCTAATACTAAAGATGCAATCAAAATAAAATACTAAAAATGAAAATAAACGAAATTATACTAAAGTTGTGAGCAATAAGTGGAGAAAATGTGTTTACTTAGATTTCACTACTCCCTAGACATCTTTTACACGTTAATTACTTGTTATAATTGCATGGATGACGGATCATATTCCTTAATACCATTCATGGGGTGGCACACTTAACTCCCCAATTCTATGAGCTCTTATCTCCTCCTATACCATGCCCATCACAACCATAGGGATTATAAACAGTGGCTCATGCATTAAATACAACCAATAAAGACCTAGTGCGCGTCGGTTCATGTTTCTTAAGACGTTCAAGCATGTTACCAATTGGAGATCTGCCAGTTTTCTTAAGCCTAACATATAAATCATTCATCCAAGACAAGTATAAACAAGTAATCAACACATAATTAACATCTAGGTTTCATTAGATCCAAGCAAACACAAGATAGATCTAGCCTAGCATGATGGTATTAAGACAAGAACAAGATATAGACAACCAACACATAGACATATTGATTGAATTAAAAGAACACTTATCTCAATTACACATGAAAGGTATCAAGGGCTTGGAACCCTTGAAAAACCTGTAATATTCGCACCAAGTTCGTACTTAGGGTTTCTCCAAAACTTCTCTCTTTTTTAATGTGAAAATTAGAAAACTATATATAGGAAAAGGGGTCTGACGGCGTCAAGAATAAACTTGTGACGCCGTCACCTCACCGCCAAAACTCTTCTCGGACTGCCTTAATCTACATTTGACGCCGTCATGTGATAATCATTTCCAGGCCGTCATGACTTTTACTCTTGACGCCCTACTTCGTGACGCCGTCAAATCTGTACTGGGTCGTCATGGAATTTTGCTCTTGACGCCGTCAGGGAGTTACTCTTGACGCTGTCACCTACTGTTCCCAGCATGGAAAATTAAGACTTTGGCGTTTTCTTCACTTTTATGCTCCAAAAACGTCAGAATTGCTTCCTTTTCCAGATTTCACTCCCAAAGTACCTAAAATCACAAAAGGAACGATTTAGGGCAATATTTGATCAAATAAATTCAATTCCGGGCTTAAATGACCCCCTAAAAGTGGATCATTTTTCGTCTCATCAATATATCCCTTATATAAAAAATTGACTAGAGGGTTTTTAGGGAAAAAAAGAAAACCCAATTTGAGTCCAAATATGGCTCTTAGGCCCAGAGATTATCCAAAAATAATATATATACAAAACCAAACAACCCTTGAACGTTTTTTTTGAGTATTATGGTCGTTCAAGGGAGGCAAAGGAAGAAGGAAAAAGTTAGGGTTTATAATTGTGAAGCAATAATCAAGAATCAAGGTAAAATCTTTAAACCCTATGTTCAATTAATTGGTTAATTAATCTAATTCATGTAATATTAAGTATGATGGATCTAGGGTTTGTAAGTTTCTGTAAATTAATGTTATTAAACATGTTGGGATCAATAATTAGTAATAGTATGATGTTTGTTTAAGAGGATTGAGCGTAAAACATGTTAGTTATTGAGTTAGGGTTTGGACAGAAAAGTAGTGCTGTAAAGATGTGAGTGTAATTAGCAGATGGTGAGGAGTTAAGTCACGAATTTTTGGTCTAAATTGAAGTTTAATGAAAGAGCTTTCCAAAAAGTCCATCCACGATTGATTTCAAGGTCGGGAAGTTGGTCTTTTGATTTTCCTTTGTTAAGGTGTCAAAGCTGTCAAATTGGGACAGATTTTGGGTAAAAGTTTGAGGGTGTTTTGTGGTTGTAAAAGTGGTATTTTGACTAGGACTTCTGGAATAGTTAAGTATTAGGTTATATTAGACTACCACGAAAAGGATTCGCGATAAAAACTTGTGGAAGTATTTTATGTTAATTAAAACTTTTTGGTTTGCGTTCAGATCCGAATTTGAGTAGTTGACAAGTTTGATTTTCTTTTGAGTATTTGTGTGTGTTATTGGTCCATGGCCTTTTGGGATTGGCTTCTATGCTTATGAGAGACCATGGTAAATTTTTGGTGTGAGTTGTTGAGCCTTATTTGTCGTGATTTCATGTGGGCGAATGTACCCAAAAATTATGCGTTTTCTGATTTTTAAAGTGCAAGGGATTTAGTGAGTGTTAGGTTATGGTAATGGTTAGTATGGTGTCTAGGAGATCCATGGTGGGTCATATGAGTCTTAGACATCCGTCATATGAGTATTACATGGGTTGTAGCTTTTAGCTTGGCCTTGTGTAACGTGGACTTATTTGTGTTGTTTAGATTTGTGATTTGTGTTGTGGAAGTTGCAAGGTTTGAGGTAAGTTCATAGTCCCATATGTTTACCTTGTTTTAAACTTGGGATGGGAATGATGCTTGTCTTAAATGGTATGAATTACCGTGATTATGTGTGTGTGTCAAAGAGCTTGGACTTATAATGTTATTGTATGTATGCTATATGTGAATGATATGTTATGTGATGTTATTGTGTGGTCCAATTGGGGGGGGGGGGGGGGAGTATCCAATTTGAGAGTAATACTCCTACTCATACAAGATTATGTAGATTGGATAGTGTGATGATAATGCTGTGTGATCCAATTGGGGGGGGGGGAGTATCCAATTGGAGAGTAATACTCCTACTCGTTACTAGTCTGTGTGGTCCAATTAGGAGGGTGCTTACCCTGTTGTTCGTGCATACAACCTAATTGGAGAGTAGCATCCCTACTCACTTTTATTCTGTGTGGTCCGATCGGAGGGTATTAACTTACCCATTTTTTTTGAGCGGGGGTCACATTCCGGCCCGGTATGTTGTGAATTTGGATCGGTGGGCACGTTCTGCCCGATGGTTGCCATATGTGTGATGTTGCCTTGTGAATACATGTAGCGTATATGATAACTGTAATTATTTGTCCAGCTATATTTTATAATCACAGTGATTTTGGTTGCCTAGTTTGTATGAGTCTTAAACCTATGAATCTCACCAACATTATGTTGATATTTTAAGCATCATTTGCAGGTGAGCATTCTAAGGCTATGATAGAAGGAGGTGATTAGACGAGACCTTAGTTGCATTGGAAGTGGTTTATCTGAGTGTTTGGAGTTTATCATGTTGTTTTCTTTCGGGTATTGTTATGACACTTTGTGTCTATACTTTGCCATTTTTATTGCATGTAGTTATTCTCTATATAGACACCATGTGTTGTGATGATATCCATGAAGTTACACCCTCGCGTTTCCGCCTTAGCGAGGTGTGACAGATTGGTATCAAAGCCTTGGTTATAGAGAATTAGGTGTTTGAACCTAGACTATAACTTAGGAGTACCTCATATAGTTGCATTTAGGATCTATGTGTAAGTATAGTATTTTATATGCCTATTTTCCTATATTTTTGAGATGTTTTATTGAGTTTCGGACGTCTATTCTATACCCTATACGTAGTATTGTATATATTGACTTTGTTATATCGTCTTCCACGCGTAAGATGCATCGTTGTACTACCGTTGTCGCTATCGGATGCGAGAGAGGTGGTAGGATGAAGCGGACTAACCGCAGAATCTGAGTTCTCTCTAGCATGTATTCATGTTCGGACAAGGAGAGGATGTTTATGGTAAACGTTGGTGGAGAAGAAGTTGAGAGGTTTGGAATCACGGTGACTTCTGGAGATGGAGCCATTACCAAATACCCTTGGTAGTGTCCTTACTTCACATAGGAAGGAGATGTGGTTTAGTCTAAACCTCGTGATTTGTATGCTCTTGTGAATCATGTGGAATTGGAAGAAAAGAATAGAGATGGTTTTGCATGTTGTCGATTACCTCAACATGTAGGAAACAGGAATGGGTGGTTGAGTAAAGATGAAAGGTAGTTAGGATGGAATGGCTTGGATTCGGATCTAGAGTCCACAACGAGTAGCAAGTTGAATTGATCTGAGTGGGGAGATAAGTGCGAGAGTGGAGTTGAGCCATTATGCGACGTCTTTTGTTTTTTGTTATGTTTTGGAATTTGTATATTGTCTTTTGCCGTCTGGAGCCATGTTGGAGCGTGATTACTCTTGGATATTGGATCGACCTTATCCAAGTAATTTTGATTATAGAGTTTACGTGATCGTTGGAATTGTTCAATGCGAGATGATTGTTTGCGACGTCTTTTGTTTTTGTTTGCATGTTTGTTTGCATGATGTGTTGTCATAGGGGGAGTACACTTATGAAAGGGGGCATAGATAATTATGGTGGCCAACATAATTATACATGTGTCACAGCACAAATGGACTTGAAAGTATGATAGCATAGATTGCATGGTGTATTAGGTGCTATGTGGTATATGTGCGTTATCATTGAGATGTGTGGTTTTGGAAGTAAGTATGCATGTGGAATAGGCTTATAACTATGGCCGCAAACATAATTATAAGGGTATCACACATGTGGACTTGTGACCATTATTGCATTGATTGATGTTTGTTGTTATATTTTGTGGTAGATGGTATGTGATATCATATTGGTGATGGCTGTATGGTTAGAGAAGTATTCTCTTAACCGTTTGGGCAGTCGTTATATGTTGGGGTGTGTAGGTGGTAAGATTCCATCCTACCTATCATATGTTGATACCTCAATTATCGGTAGGTACTTATGTTGTGGTATTTAAGTTAATTTGTTTGCTAGACACTCCGTTTGTATACCTAATTCTTTGGTTGGTATTCCTATTCGTACAATGATGGTACAGATGCCATATTCTTTCTATTCGATGTCGTGATAGGTGTTGGGTAATCGAATTCGTTTTCGTTGGATATTGGTTCGTTTCTTTGGTTATTCCTTGCATTCATTCCGTGAATGAATATTATATTGTTCTTCGAGTATTGTTGGTTTGTGACGAGTTGGTGTGGATATTTGATTCCTCATTTACACACACCAATTGAATTTCGTGACATGTTTTGTGACCTGATAGTATCGGTGTTTTTCTATGATTTTGGTTTGATCGTTGTACGAATGAGTCTGTAAGTTCATCGTTTGGTTTGCAATGTATTTGCGTGAGTGTTCACTGGTATGAGATTCGTTTGATGATTATTTTGATTATGTGATTCTTCTGTGTTTTTCGCATTCAATAAAGGGGTTGTGTTGGAGTCCTTATGGTATTTTAAAATTCGTTTTGGGTATTTCAAGGTCATTTGTTGGAAACTATTATTTTTATGATGAAAATGAAGTGTGAAAAAAATGGTTATGTTGATGTCTTACATAAAATGGTTTATATATATTTTATAAAAAAATGTATAAGTTTAAGATATGTCTTGTGAAAAACGGTGTTCATTTGTTTTTGGAAAGGTCGAGTACAGGAATAAGAACTGTCTATGATTCTCATTTACCAAACTTGTTATGTATTTGGTTCATCGAGTGTTTCTTTCGTTGAGTTACGCTTGTGGATGTTTTATGGGTACGTGTATTTTATATTTTCGTTGTATATGTTTTCATGAACCTTTTATCCGTGTCTACTTTTATTAGGGGAAAATTTCTCTTTGTGTTTTTCTAGCTTTGATTTTGATGTTCGTTAGTTCGCTAGTCGGTGATTCGTACCTCTTTTGAGCTCATTGACAAACGTTTTAGTTCGACCGGTTTCGTGGTTCACGTCATTTACTTAGGATAGATTGTCATTTTGATTATCAATATGTTCGTTGAAGAAGAAGAGGGTATTTGCCAAGTTGTTCAAGTCAGAGGTGTAGCTTTAAGATGTACGTTCTTCAAGAAGGTGGTCAACGATAGCGAGTGTTCGTGGATATTAGTAAGGTAAAAGTAGTGAAGCGTGGAAAGTACCTGAGACACCATCTAAGAGACGATTGTACTTAGGATTGGCAGGTACTATTGACGATTCATTTCTATCTTTCTATAGATTGCGTAGGCATCGCGGAGGTGGAAGATCCATAAGAGGAACTGTCTGATACATGATTTAAAGTTGGGAAGTAGAACTTGGAGATGATATTTGTATGGAGCAGAAAATGTTATCTACACAGATCATAATAATCTTTAGCATATATTTGACAAGAGGCTAATATATGTTGAAGAGAAGTTGGGTGTGGAATTTCTCAGTGACTGCGATTGTCTGATTCGCCACTGTCAAGGAAGGGCGGACATCGTGGTAAGAGCGCTGAGCGGGAGTGAACGAGTGAAACTTAGATGTTTGTGAGCAATGATTATGATAATTCAGCTCGGAGTTAAGAGGATGATACTGACAACCTAGAGAGAGAGGTTCAAGGATGAGAGCATGTAAAAAGAATGATTACTTGGTTTAGACTAGTAAATGGAAAGGAACGAAGATGGAGGAATGTACTTTGTAGACCAGCTATTTGTTTCATTGTGAGGAAGCGTAAGGACATCAATCATGCAAGGTGTTTGATACATCCGAGAATGGATAAGACGTATTATTACCTTAGCAAGAAATGTATTGAGGAGCAAGAGTGAAGAAGAATATAGATACCTTAGCAAGTGTTTGATACACTTGAAGGTAAATGTTAATGTCAATGATTATTAGGGTGATGCAACAGCCAGAGGTACCTGGAGATTTTATTAAGGAGGAGTTGGTGAGACTTTTCGCTCGGTGAGTTGGTAAAGAACCATAGGGTGTCGCGTTGATCATCAAGAAAGATGATGAAATACTTACTTCGCGATGGTGGTAAACGTGTTATAGAGTCTTGAGAACGCGTATGTAGATGAGTACGACTTATCATTCTCTAATGAGTGAACTAAGTGAGCATACAAATCAGGCGTTGGATGGTGAGCTGAGAGCATAGGTGTGTTTGATTTTGGAGGAAGCCGGGGTATACATTTACCCTTAGCTGAGTTCTCCTATATCAACAATTATCATTCTAGTATTGAGTATGTGTCGTGTGAAAAATTGTTTTGAAGGTAATGTAGGTCACCTGTTATGTGGGCAAAGGTTGGAACAAGCCAACAAATTGGTCCTGAACTAGAGCGAGAGACTACGAATAAGGTTTTCTGACTAAGAAAAGACTTAAGGCAGCAAGAGATCGCCAAAAGAGTTATGCGGATTATTTCCGTAAGCCCTTAGAGGTTGGTGTTGGTGATATTGTGAGGTTAAAAGTATCTCCTTGGAAGGGTGTTGTGTGTTTCGGTAAGAAAGGCAAGCTAGCACCGAGATACGTAGGACCATTTGAGATTTCAGAAAGGATTGGATTTGTGGCATACCGGTTGAAGTTAGCTGAGGAATTAAGTGGTGTACATGATACGTTTCACGTATCTAATGGAAAGAAATGGTTGGCAGATGATAGTCTGGATGTGATGTGCGTTTTGTTAGTGCAAGTTTTAAATTTATAAGAGTGAATTACCAAATCTAGAAACAACATATACGAGCAAGTGTACTCATCCATTATAGCAAGATATGATGGTAAGTCGGGATCGTTCGCAGGGATTTGTGAGTGAATCGAAATATAAGTCTAAAAGTAAATCTCTAATGTACGCAAATATGATAATAAGCAAATTCAATAAATTAAAAACTACACTTGTTTAGACTAGTTTTCTACTTAATGACACACATGATTGTGATAACTTTTGATGACATGTTGGTTGAGATAATTAGATGTGATCTAATCTATTGTTTCTACAAGTTAAACCTTTGTCAAGATTTTAGTTCATAAAAACAAGCTTTAGGTGTAAACCAATCAATTCAAGATCTATCCAAGGTTCATAAGGTATGGTGGATATCTTAAACACAAGACAAACTTTTATTACAAATCAAATATTCTTAAGAAATGGTCAATACAAAAGGTAACCTCTTCATAGACAAAAAGGTCACAATCGTTTATAAACATTTAAACTTTCGTCCTACTAAAGGTTTACAAACAATCCGATTTGACGTTATAAAAGAATTCTTATTACAATCATACTTCTTGTTTCTTTGTTTAGTCAAGAATAATTATGGTGAAAAACAATCATTCATAGACAAATGATTATAACTAGTTGATTAATAACAAATCTTTCGACCTTTTAAACTATTATCAATTAGTTAACCTTGGCTAAACAAATGTCACTATGAAACTTAAGGTACAATTGGTTCTTAGGATTGACTTGAAATTGAATTAAAACATGTTATCACAATCATCACTATCACTAAGTATAAAACATCATCAAAACAAGTGTAAAAAGATTACTAGCCACTCATGGCAAACATGCAAATAAACTCAGAATATTTAACATAAGAATCCATGGTTATAAGTCTTACAATGCTTTGAAATTGATAACAAATGACAAGGTATTGATAACCTAAGAGTTGGTGATAATTTCTTGAGATTTTCTGACTCCAAATGTTACTTCCTTGATCCTCCAAAGTTCCTGGTTCTTTCTGCATGAATTTTCCTCCTTAGAGAGCTAGAAGATGATAATAATTGTGTGTAGTAATGAGAGTAAATGGTATCTTCAATTGTGTGTTGAATGGTGTTGAGTTATGCACTTTTGAAGTCCCCCATAGGCTTGTTCAACACTCTTGGTCATAAATAAGAACTTAAATGCTTGAACTTGGACAATAAGACACTAAAAAGGGCCTAGAAGCTTGAGACAAAAGACCAAGATTCGTGCACAAAAGTTGGCAAAAACATGCAGAACTGACCAACCGATCGGTTACGGGTTGGCACCAATCGGTTGGTGAAGGGTACTTATGACCATCCGATCGGTTTCACACCAACCGATCAGATGGTAATTTCTGGCAGCTTTGGACTTTGACTTTGACTTGTGTAGCTTTTTATGTACTATCCAAACTTGATTAACTTCTAAACTTGGAACTTTGAGATGACAAAACTTAGGTTCTCTCATGAATTACTTCATAGATTGGACTTTTGAGCTTGGGAATCTTCGTGTAATCGCGTATACTTCATTTCCTTCACCTTTTCTCCATTTTTCCTGCATTTGGCTACATATGCTACAAAAACATACTTTGATATGATTTAGTGGTAAAAGCATATAAAAACAACCAAATAACATACACAAAAACACTAATAACGCTTATAAAAACATGTTAACTTTGAGCGTTATCAAATCCCCCACACTTAAACTTTGCTTGTCCTCAAGCAAATCTAGAAGAAAACTAAATATCCAAATGGTAACCAAAAATGATTAGAAAAATGTTATGCAAATACACCAAGTACAAGTACAAGATATGATTCATCGTTTTAAGCTTTAGTAGTGAAAAATCGAGATGTTTGACAATACCCAATGATTTTCTTGCTTGATTAACATTTCTAAACACCTTACAAAAAAGGAACGAAGTATAATTCACTCAATCACTCATTATTTAGGTGGTGGAGTATATGTAAGATAAATCACACTCATTGCTCAGTCATGATCTAATTATTACCATAAGCTTGTACAAGAAACAAAACTACACCGCAATAGCGTAAGCACCAAGTCTACATATCAAAGAGGTCTTTTATTCGGGTTATAATGTAAGGCTTAGGGTTGTACCAGGCTTATGTTTAAATATCTCATACAAAAACATAATAGATTACAGGCGCGAATTCTTGATTACTCAAAAACCGGATGGTCACTTCAATATTCATGCACTTGATATTCTCACAAAGCCATTACAATATCTGGATAGATAAAGTAATTTGGTAAGGGTAGGGATAAGGCATGGGAATATTTACGAAATTGGTTTTAAAAAGAAAAATAAAGTCTAAGTCCCATTGTTGCTAGTCACCAAACGAACCACGAACCCAAAAATGATTATAGTTACAATCTCCCTCTTCTTCAAATAACGATACATCGATTTGCCATAACAATATTCTTCATTCTTAGCACATCGGCTAACAACATATCACAAGATTTCCTTTATTTACATATATAGCATATTTGCTATAGTTGTCACCTTATATTTACGATGATTTTTTTTTTTTTTTTTTTTTTTTTTTTTTTTTTTTTTTTTTTTTTTTTTTTGTAAAAAGATTACTTCACACTTTGCATAAGCATCACCACAACAATACAAATAAGAAGCTGCAGTCTCCGTCTTTGTCGGAATGGCACACTCATGATTGGTGAAGTGTGGCTAACTAATAATCATCAAAACTATCCAACAACCAAGCAACTAGCAACCCACCATTTAGACTTTGACAAGGGTTAGGCTAAGGTTTAAAGTGTAAAATATTATTTATATTTTTCTGGATTTATCAAAAACGTAAAGGATGGCTCAAAGGGTGTAACTAGGGGTATCTAGCGCTAAAAATGAACGCTAACAAAAAGGGTTAAAAATTGGAAATTAACTAATCAATGTGACTAGCTAAGAATCAATAATGCAGGCTATTTGGTTAAAATCCTAAGGTTGCCTCTTATCACGTATGTATACTTATATTACAAAAATGTAATCTCACAACGGTCTCGTAATGATTTACAAGCACAAGTTCTAGAATAACTAAAATCACCGGTACACTCATAACAAAAGATTTAAGCATAAAAGATATATGCTAGATATGAAATAGGCTCAAATCCTCACAATTTAGTGGAAAGGGTTATAATATGCGCTAGCAAATGTTATCAATCCCAGAATGGATTGCAATATTAATCGGGACACATCTCAAATTTTTCAAAAATTACTATTTTTTTACCATTGGATTGATCCAGTTATTCTAATAAATTATTCCTAAAAGTGTGAAAACAACTAGATTATAAGGACAAACAAAATTTAAAAAATTAAATCGATATTAGACTTAATTTCTTATTTTACCTACTCATCCCCCCACACTTAAGTTAAACATTATCCTCAATGTGATAAAACGAAAAAGCATAAAAGTAGAGAAAATGAGAAAATAAACCGTGATATCTAGTGTTATCCAATCTTCTTTTTCTTGTAGTCAACACCTGTATTTATTAGAAACAAAAACAAACAAACAAAAAGCATTGCAGTTTTATTCAAATTAGTGGCACACCCCCACACTTAAGTTCAACCAAGTAGTAAAACTTTGGGGTATAAACACTGAAAATTTAAAATCAAAAATAAAAATAAAACACACGGGTTGCCTCTTGAGAAGCGCTTGTTTTATTAACGAGTCCTCAGCCGGACTCAAACTTCGAAATAGATTATGAAATTTTAGTGTTATGTTTCCTTTTAGGGATATACAACACATTTCCTATGACAATTTCCTCTCCTATTTCATCTATGTTTTCTAATTTAACATTTTCCCATGCTCTAGAAAGAGCATCATAGATAAAACCATTACTGTGTGCCCAAGGAACCATTTACTTGTGTGGAGCCATGAATGTGATAGCTTCATATTCAAATTCGGATGAAATTTCCTCATTAGAAATCATGTTTAATTGCTCCTTATCATAATAGAGTTTAATTCGGTGCCCATTTACAATGAAACTTTCACCATGTTTGTCATAAAGTTCAACATAACCTGATGGAAATCCATGTTTCACTATATATGGTCCAAACCATTTTGGTTTGAGTTTCGGAGCTTTAAACTTGTATTTCGTATTGAAAAGTAGAACTTTATCTCCAACTTTGAATTGTTTTCGAATTCTTAGCTTCCTATCGTGATAAGCTTTGGTTCTTGCTTTGTATAGCTTGGAGTTTTCATAAGCTTGAAGTCTTAACTCATCAAGTTCATGTAATTGCAAAAATCTCTTTTCTCCAGCTATTTTTAAATCAGGATTACAGCTTCTTAACGCCCAGTAAGCACGGTGTTCAAGTTCGAACGGTAGATGACATGTTTTCCCATACAAGAGTCTGTATGGTTTCGTACCAATTGGTGTCTTATATGCCGTACGAAATGCCCATAAAGCGTCATCTAATTTCCTTGACCAGACGGAAGGATTGTCTTTAACCGTTTTTTCAAGTATTCTTTTTATAGCTCTATTGGTATTTTCGACTTGACCACTAGTTTGTGGATGATAAGCTGTAGCAAAACGATGATGAACTCCATATCTTTTCATCACTTTCTCCATTTGTTTATTACAGAAATGGGTTCCTCTATCACTTATTAAAGCTTTAGGAATTTCATAGCGAGCGAAAAGCTTTTTGAGAAAGTTGACAACAACTCGTGCATCGTTAGTAGGAAGAGCTTCAGCTTCAACCCATTTAGAAACATAATCGATTGCAATGAGGATATATTCGTATTTGTGTGATTTAGGGAAGGGTCCCATAAAATCAATTCCCCAAATATCGAATATTTCACAGACTTGAATGCTCTTTTGAGGCATTTCCTCTCTTCGAGAAAGGTTACTGGATTTTTGGCACGCATCACAGTTTTGAACAAGAGTATACACTTCTTTAAAAATTGTAGGCCAATAGAATCTGGCATCAAAAACTTTTCTAGCTGTAGTGGAAGGACCATAATGTCCCCCAGTTGGGCCATGATGACATTCATCAAGAATTTTTCTTGTTTCGGTACCCGAAACACATCTTCGTATCATTCCATCCTTGCACATCTTAAAAAGATAAGGTTTCTCCCAATAATAGTGTTTTAGTTCTGAAAAGAACTTACTACGTTGGTAGTAACTCATTCCTTTTTTAAGAATGTCTCCTGTAAGATAATTTGCGTAATTTGCAAACCATGGTATTTCCTCATCATCGTCTTTATCTATCGTCATGAGAGTTTCTTCTGGAAAATAATCATTAATTTCATTTTCTTTTAATTCTTCCAAATTTGGGTTCTCGAGACGTGATAAATGATCAGCTGCAAGATTTTCTGTTCCTTTCTTATCTTTTATTTCGATATCAAATTCTTGCAGTAATAAAATCCATCTGATAAGACGCGGTTTTGCATCTTGTTTGTTAAACAAATATTTGAGTGCGGAATGATCGGTAAAAACTATCATTTTTGAAAGCAGAAGATAAGATCTGAATTTGTCGAATGCAAAAACTACGGCTAATAATTCTTTCTCCGTAACCGTATAGTTTTGTTGAGCATTGTTGAGTGTTTTACTAGCAAAGTAAATAGGACGAAAATGTTTTCCTTCACGTTGTCCTAAAACGGCTCCAACAGCGAAATTGCTTGCATCACACATGATTTCAAATGGTAGTGACCAATTAGGTGCAACCATAATTGGGGCACTAGTCAATTGACTCTTCAATGTTTCGAAAGCTTTGATGCAGTCAGCATTGAAATCAAATACATAATCTTTTTCTAAAAGTTTAGTTATAGGACGTGATATTTTTGAAAAATCTTTGATAAATTGACGGTAAAAACCGGCATGTCCTAGAAAACTTCTAACGGCTTTAACGTTAGTTGGTGGTGGTAATTTGGTGATAACATCTATTTTAGCTTTGTCTACTTCCATCCCTGAACTTGATATTTTGTGTCCTAACACAATTCCTTCAGTCACCATGAAATGACATTTTTCCCAATTAAGAACTAGATGTGCAGCTTCACATCTTTCAAGCATCGAGATTGGAAAGACATGTTTCAAAAGAATCACCAAAAACTGAAAAGTCATCCATGAAAACTTCCATAGATGTTTCAAGTATGTCTTGAAATATTTGGATCATACACCTTTGAAAAGTTGCAGGTGCATTACATAGACCAAAAGGCATACGCCGGTAAGCGTAGGTTCCAAAAGGACATGTAAATGTGGTTTTCTCTTGATCGGCTGGATCGATAGGAATTTGAAAATATCCCGAAAAACCATCAAGAAAGCAAAAGTATTTGTTTCCTGCTAATCTTTCGAGCATCAGATCCATGAACGGTAAAGGAAAATGATCTTTCCTGGTGGCTTTATTAAGTTTTCTGTAATCAATACATACTCGCCAACCAGTGACAGTTTTAGTAGGAACTAACTCATTCCTTTCGTTTGTTACTACAGTCATTCCTCCTTTCTTTGGAACACAATGAACTGGACTCACCCATGGACTGTCCTCGATAGGATAAATAATTCCTGCATCAAGAAGTTTAATGATTTCCTTCTTAACAACCTTGTAATATGCTCTAATATAATAACATGGATGGTTATGTGATTTAGGATGATTAAAGATGTATTTTCTAGAGAGAAGTTAGAGAGAGAATGAGATGAGATAGTTGGGAGCCTTGTGTGAGAAAACTAGTAGAATGTTAGATTGCAAATGAAGGTCCAACCCTTTCCCTTGGGTGGGAAAGGGTATTTATACTTACACTAGAAACGCCTTATGAAAAAGGCTGTGGAGCGGGCTGACAGTGGGTGAAGACCCGACCCGACTCCACAAATACTAACTAAATCTAAACTACCATTAAACTAATTAAGATAGATACCACGAGCTATACTATGCTAGGTTACACTTGGGGTGACCGAATCTTCATACGAATATTCGTATTCCTAACAATCTCCCCCTAAGGGAGGTCACCCCAAAAAATAAATATTGAATCAAAGCAATCAAGTCTTTGATGACATCTCCATAGCTCGTGGCCTTTTGATTCTTCATAGTTGAGATCTTTATGCATTGAGTGGTAGACTTTAGATGACACCTTCAATGTGTTGGATGATCTTTGGAGATTGCTTCGACTTCATCATCCATATGAGTATCTGAGGGTCATCTGTGAGTAGTAATGTCTCCATGTGATATGAACATCTTTGTGTTGGCATGCTCACACTTTTCAGAATCATGATTTTCTGCATCAGAGTTGTGGAAGCATATTTGAGGCCCAATCAGTGATCATGATTTCTTAGATTGTGATGTCGAAGTGTGAGCATGTGGTGATGGATCAGCATCTTTTCAACAATCAACTGCAACCGTCAGAAATTCCTGCAAGCAAATAGTTAGCAACAAATCATCCGGTACTTATAGGTTTGGAATTAGAGATTATCAACAGCATAGTGTGAAGACTTCTTCTAATCCTCACCAAGACCGTTCCCAATCGGCAAGCCCCTGAGGGGACTTACGCGAACTACCTAGGTAGATCAACGAATGGGTGAGTCGCTGGAGATCATTCCATGACTGTCGACCGTTAGTAACCATCGTGACCACTAAGCGTAATTTACAAAGAATTACCTAAGTGACCTGCTTTCAGGGCTGCTTGATGTTGACCCTGACAGGAATTTCCATTCAATCACTGGGAGTTACAATAGCAACATCCCTCATAAATGTTCTGGCAGATTGCTAAGATCTGCGTAGGACTCATAAGTTTACCACTGGTGTCCTTCATGTTGAACAACCAGGGTAGAAGTAGCACGTGTTCCTATGAGATCTTTTTATGTATCTCGAGGCTCTAGACTCAATAGGTGCATTTGGTTTTCCTATGCGGAGATTAGGGAGAGGTCTCCTGCTTCAATATCAACCATCTCTAAGAGATAAGTCAATAGATTACACCGGTTCCCCGTGAGAATGAAACAAGTTCTATTAAGAGAACTTGAGTGGCTAGAAGGTTTAGTGCAGTGCGTCACTGGGTCCATGACGTCTTGACTTCAATACCAATGTCGCCTTAGCAACCATCAGTAGATTATGAATTGAACCCGGTTTCTGCCCTAAGGTTGAATAATAGGAGGGCTATTTCTTTTCACCCTTTCTCATTTCATTTCTTTTTAATTCTTCAACCCCTTCTTTCTCCATTCTCACATTTTCTCCTTTTTTCATAATCATACCTATGGACTTTCTAATACTATCTATTTGGTATTGTCCATGGGTAGATCCCTCCGGCTCTGGCGGATCATAGGACGGTGTTCCTAACCTTAACCACCTTATAACATCATGACTATCCTATGTTGCCATACACCAAATCATTGAAAATTCTCTCAACGTGTTTATGATTGAGAAACACATTTTGTTAACACATTGAGAGTTTTATCATTTTCAAGTGCTCCCCCTTAACATGTGCTCATATGTATTGATTTGAAAATTTGCACATGACAGGAAGAGTTGCACTTTTTGAATTGATCTGCCTTAAGTGATCATGACCGGGCATTCGAGACACGCTTACATCACTAGATAAACTAGCTTGAAGTTATTACCCGGCCCGATCAGGTTCACCCAAGGTTTCTCGAAACGGTACACTCTACTTAAACTAGTTCTCTTCGAGACACGCTTACATCACTGGTTGAACCAGCTTGAAGTTATTACCCGTCCAGGACTAGTCCTTTCGATTCAAGACATTTGTGTTTCTTCAATTCATGAGTCATGTCTGAGTCTCGATCACATAAGATGCAAGGATCCTTTTTCACAAATCATTTGCTCCCCCTCAATATGTGCATTGATGTACCAAAAGAGTTTAGCACATAGGGAAGAGCATATATTTGGGTTTGGGTTCAAAACATCACATTTTAACCAGTTTTTCATATTTAAATCACATCTTCTCCCCCGATCAAAAATTTCAAACCAATTGAGATTTGTGATCCCAAGTGATTTAAATAAGTTTAAAGTTTTTGGAGAAAGATGTGACATTTTTAAGAATGACTGATTTTGAGACGACATTTAAGCTCCCCCTCAAACCTTGAGGGAGTATGTTATGTGTTAGAGATGATGAGTTTATAAATGATTTTGAGTTTAGCGATAAACTCATGAAAAATTCATATACTAACACATAACAATTGCACTTAATCCACTTGTAGTTATGCACAAAGATCATTGTTTTGATGATGTATAGTTTTTGAAATCATGCTCCCCCTCAATCGATGACACATTTTAAAATTGAACATTTTGCATAAAGCATTAATTTTTTATAGCATCGATTGAGTGGTAATCTTAAACAACTCTTCAGGTTTGTTTGATCTTCAAAAACCAAGGTACCACCAAGTTTGGAGCAAATACTTTCCCGAAGAATCTTTGAAGGAAAAGTATTTGATATGTAAAGAAGACTTCTCTTCTTTTGCCAGAAATGATGCACTTAAGCGTACATCAGATAGGAAAGGCACGAATATAAAGTTATTCATGCCTTTGTTAGGAACAACCGTCTTTTTGGCGACGAACTTTCCCCAATAATAGGACCGGGTTGCTATCTGAAGTCATAGCAAACCATAATTTAAAGAAGTTGGAGACGATATGTTTTAGAAAGCATTATTAAAACATAAAATAACTCTTGCTCAAGCATATGTATGACTCCGTGTCATTGTTGAATGACATTTCTAAAGTCGTACATAATAGTGATTACACAAGAGACATGTCGCGAGAAGAATCTTTTTGGAAATTTTGTAGGTTTTATATTTTTCTATTTTCTTTTTGTGATAGACTATATACAAGGATATGTGAAGCAACCCGTTACTCCTCCTGATCTTCCTGAATACATGTGAGATCCTCAGGAGTGAGACTCTTCATGCGAAGGCGAGGGATGATGAATTGAAATCTTTCCCTAGAAAGTGCTTTGGTGAAGATATCAGCCAGCTGGAACTCTGTTCTTACGAAGTAAAGTTCCACAATTCCCTTCTCAACTTGTTCCCTGATGAAGTGATGGCGAATGTCAATGTGCTTAGTCCTTGAGTGCTGGACGTTGTTGCCGCACAGTGCGATTGCACTTTTGTTGTCACAGTACATGGGAATCTTGTTGAATACAAATCCATAGTCCGAGAGTTGAGATCTCATCCATAAAATTTGAGCACAACACGAGGACATGGCAATGTATTCAGCCTCAGTGGAAGAGATGGATGAGCTCATTTGTTTCTTTGAGGACCAACTAACCAACTTATCACCCAGAAACTGTGCACCCCCGGATGTGTTTCGACGAGTGTCTTGACATCCCGCATGATCAGCATCGGAATAAGCTGTGAGTGCCATTGCGGTGTCCTTGGGATACCAGAGACCCAGATGGATTGTACCTTTAAGATATCGAAAGACCCTCTTGACTGCTTCTAAGTGCTTCTTAGTTGGTTTGGATTGATATCGAGCACATATGCAGACGGCAAAGAGAAGATCCGGTCTGCTGGCAGTGAGGTACATTAAAGAGCCAATCATGCTTCGATACAAGGTTTGGTCGACTGGAGTCCCAACATCGTCTTTGTCAAGTTTTGATCTTTCAATCATGGGAGTATCAACAGAGTCACACGATTCGAATCCAAATTTCTTCAAGATTTCATTTGCATATTTGGATTGATTAATGAATATGCCGCTGGGATTTTGAGATACTTGTAAGCCCAAAAAGAAAGACATTTGTCCCATCATAGACATTTGAAACGTGGAGCTCATCTTATGGGAAAAATGATCACACTCTTTAGGATCGGAGGAGGAAAAAATGATGTCATCTACATATATTTGTACATGAAGGTAGTTTTTGCCTGTTTTTCTGGTAAAGAGTGTAGGATCAACAACACCTTTGGTAAATCGGTTGGCGAGAAGAAATTTTGACAAAGTATCATACCACGCTCGTGGAGCTTGCTTAAGTCCATAGAGCGCCTTCTTTAACCGATAAACATGGTTAGGACGTTCAAGATCTATGAATCCTTCAGGTTAACTAGCATACACCACCTCCTTCAGATCGCCATTTAAAAATGCTGTCTTAACGTCCATCTGATATACCAACATATTCTGGCTGGCAGCATTGGCAAGAAAGATTCTTATGGCTTCAATTCTGGCAACGGGAGCGAAGGATTCTTCAAAGTCAATTCCTTCTTATTGACGGTATCCTTTAGCCACAAGCCTTGCCTTGTTCTTCAACACATCACCATGCTCATCAAGCTTAACTTTAAATATCCATTTAAGAGCAATTATCATTGCACACTCAGGAGGAGGAACCAACTCCCACACATCAAGGCGATCAAACTCATGGATCTCGTCAACCATAGCAGTGAACCATGAGACTTTAGACATTGCATCTTTGAAATATTTTGGTTCAACTTTGGTGAGAACAGAGTTGAAGAAGCACCATAAGGCATCAGTTGCCAGTTGTTTGCGTGTTGAAACTGGACGAGACGGATTTCCAATGATGTTGTCAATTGGATGATCATTGGTCCATTTCCTGAGATGCTCATGGGGTTGAGGATACTGGATTGATGTAGCCATGTTGGATTCATCTGAGACGGATGTATCATAAGAAGGTTCAGGAGCAAATACATTTACAAACGGCTCTTCATTAGGTGGGGTAAACGGATTAACTTCAAAAGAATTATCAGCAGCTGCTACTCGTGGTACAGATGAAGATTGAACATTGGATGTGTTTACTGAATGACAGGTAGTGGGGCCTTCTGGATCCCATGACAGAGATGTGGATGGCCCTTCAATAGGCGGTGGAGCAGCTGCTACTCCCGCCTGTTGTGGAATGATAGGAGCTTCAGGAGCAGCCCTGGCATGAGGTTTAAAGTATTCATCAAACATAGGGTCAAACAGTTTCTTCCAATCATCACTTGTGGGAGGCACAAAAGGAGTAGCAGGGGAGGGATACTGCACCAGCCCGGAGCTTATAGGTCCAGGAATCAAAGGATTGGGCACGGGTCCGGAACTGGTTTGTCCAGGAGCCGATTGCTCGGTCAGCTCATCGAATGTAACATGAATAGTTTCCATTATATCTCTGGTACGTTTGTTGTAGATTCCGTAACCTTTGCGTTCAGGAGCATATCCAACGAAGAAACCAATGTCGGCCTTGGCCTTGAGTTTCCCAAGATCTTCACTGTTATTGGTTGGGTAGCACAATGCACCAAATACTCATAGAAACGAAAGGTCTGGCTTTCTAATATGAACCAGTTCATATGGAGTCTTGCAGTGGAGAGGGTGTATCAAAGATCGATTCTATGTGTAGCAAGCAGTTGCAATGGCTTCGGCCCAAAGGAACATTAGAGCTTTTGAAAAGATTAGCATAGTCCTAGCAGCTTCAACTAAGGTGCGGTTATGTCTTTCAACGACTTCATTTTGTTGAGGTGTACGTGGAATGCTCTTTTGATGACTAATGCCGATGCCTTCATAAAATTTAGTGAGTTATTTGTTCATAAACTCTGTTCCATTGTCAGTGCGAATAAATCTAACTGTCTTGTTGAGTCGAACTTGTAATTGCCTGATGAGTTTGATGATGATCCCCGAAGTTTCATCGTTTGATCTTAAAAATTTTACCCATGTGAAGCGAGAGTAATCATTAACAACCAACACATATTTCTTGCCGTTGATACTTTGAACCCTCATTGGTCCACAGAGGTCCATATGAAGAGTATATAGGACTTCCATGATGGAATTGACAGTTTTGGGTTTATGGGTGTGCTTTTTGCTCTTGCCCATTTGACATGCGGAACAAAGATGGTCTTTGTCATATTTCAATCTGGGCAAACCTCGAACAAGATCTTTACGAGTGAGTTCATTGATGGTACCGAAGTTCAAATGGTTTAGACGATGATGCCACAACCATGATTTGTTCTTAGAGGCTTTTGAGAGCAAGCAAATTGGAGAGGACCGCAACATGTCTTCAATTGATATGGTGTAAAGATTTGTGCCCCTACTTCCTTTGAGAATATCTACACCATCTAATTCTCTAACAAAACATGTGTGTTTTCTGAAGGCAACTTCAAGATCAGAGTCACAAAATTGACCAACAGAGAATAGATTATGTCCAAGTCCCTCCACATTGTACACCCTAGATATCACACTGTCTCCAAAGACATAGTCACCATAACCCATTATTGCTCCAAAATGGTCGTTCCCGAATCTGACCGTATGAATAAACTTTTCCACAAAATTCATGAGCCGCGAGCGATCTCCAGTCATATGTTTTGAGCAGCCTGAGTCCAAATACCAAAGGACGATTTGTACGACCTGCATTTGAAACCAGACAATGGTGGATAACTGAAAAAGCTGGAGCCCCACAAACAGTTGGGGTCCGTTTGGTTAGCACACACAAACATTGGATTATCATATGTCATGGAGATACCGCAAGAATTATCACAGTTTGATGCACTAGACTTGGGATTGGTACTACTTGCATCTATTGGGAGTATTCTGCCCGTAGGTCTCCATTTCTTAGTCAGCACTACTTTGGAATTAGTGATCCTAGTCAAAGGGCACTTATCTCCTAGTGTGAATCTCCTTCCTGTAGGTCTCCATTGATAGCCAATATTAGTAAAGACCTTTCCAGTTTTGGTCCATATTCGCCTAACCGGCTTAGTGCATAAAACTTCCTTAACTGAAGAACACATTGAGGATTTTAAGAAGGACACAACACATGCATCATGATTACCAGAAAATAAACATTCGTTACATGTCTTACAAATAGCACCAGAATTCGAATTAATTACATCATTGTTAACACAAATGTTTGATTCAACTCGATTCTTTTTGACAGGCATAACTTTATTGTTCCTAGATGATTCTTCTACTTCCTTCATAGGTGCACTCTTAGCCGGCAAAGTCCTATCATTCTTTGTATTGCACCTAGGCTGTGACTTGCTAGCTTTAGATACACTGTTTACTCCTGTAGAAGCAATGATGGGAACATTAGAATGCTTAGTTTCTACTTGTTTACCGGTAAACATGGTGGTGGATTGAGTCATGGCATGGGGATAATTAAATGCAACATGTTTGTCGCCAACGTTAAAGTACAATGCAAGTGACCTATCCACCTTGTTGTCACTCTTGGGGCATGTTCCTATGGCATATTCTAATAATTCCTGAGCTCTATTAGTAAGGAAGCATGCACCTGAAATGACATCATCCTGTTTATTTGGTATCCTACCATCTTCAATGGTTTCTCTAAGTATGATAAGACAATCCTTAAGATACCTAAGATAGTTGCTATGAACTAGCTTATTGTTCCTAAGGGGAAGAGAGACATTCAAGGCATCGCTCGCAAATTTCTTACAAGCATGAACATTGGAAATAGCATGGTCACAAGAAACAACGGGCATTTTCCCTTTCACCATGGTCTTTAGATTCTCAATTTCGTTCAACAAAGAAGTGACTCTTTCATTGTTTTGGTTACATGTTATTTTAATAGACTCAAATAGCTCTTTGTAACATTGTTTAGCATTTGACATCTCAGCACGAAGCCACTCATTTTCATGTTGTACGTCGTTGATTATGTTTTGTTTCAGAAAATTTTGAGAATCTAGCGACATTAGGTGGCTGGTATTAGCAACATTCCCCATGTTAGACTTTAATTGAGCAATTTGTGCCCTCAATTTCCGAATCGTGTTTGAGTGAGCTTGAATTACATCATCCTTTTTGGACAATTCAAGACATGTATCAAATTCAGGAGCATTCGAAGATGTCTTGGCATTTGAGAGTTTTATGCTTTCTTCTAGATGTTGATATTGTAGTTGTAAATTAAGATTATCAACTTCTAGTTTTGAGAAATGCCTGACCATGTTATCATGGTCGTCGTTTTGAATTTTTGTATTTAATCTCAAATTCTCCCCCTCAAGCTCAATCACACGATTCTGAAATACATTCAACGTAACCGTCATTTCATGAAATTGTTTAGCAGATAAGGCAGAGTCGGTGGCAGTGTAAAACACATCTTGAGCAATGCAATTAGCAATCAAGTTATCATTCATAATGCGAGTGTTTTTTCTGTCAATTTCACTATATTTGAGATCAATTGCCAATTGTTTACCCTCATTTTCGACATCTTTAAAAACCTTTTTCATGTTAGTGACATCATCATTTATGGTAGTCTTAAGGCCTTCAAAGTGTTCTTTAAGAAGTTTGAAAAATGGCATGACTTCTGTTAGGTAACACCGTTTTGTTTGTTCAAAACCCCTTTCCCCTTCAGTAATCCCAGTTGGTGTAATTCTCTTTTTACAAGTTTTGTCAAAGTCATTAAACAGTTGACCTAGTACGTAAAGACCAATAAGAGTATTACACTGTGTAGGAAGAGTGAGTGGTACAAGGTGCATGGGCGTGGTCAGAGGATACAAGGTAGGATTAGCAATCCTAAAAACAGTTCGAGTGTTACCCACAAGTCTTTCAGCTTGCATTTTCTCCATGTCAATATTCCAAAAAGTTTTTTCCGGGAGAAATTTCTTTTTAGGGACAGAAATGGCCTTATGATTGTCATTTGCGTAATCATAGTGAAATAAGAGATTCTTAGCAGTGCACAAGGGATCTTTCAATTTTTCAGCAAGTTTTTCCCTATTTCTATCTTCAATTTCATCTATCTCATCATATGAACACATATCAAGAGGGGCATGGTCAGGTTCAAACATAACGTTCGAATCATATATTGCGGGTTGAGCACCAATCCCATTTCTAAGGTAGTGTACCTTAGGTTTAGAGGTATTTTGTTCACTAAACTTATCTCTTAATTTCCTATGCTTCTCCATCATTTGAGCAGATTGGATGGTTTGGCCTTGCGTGTACAATTTTTCTTCCAGTTTGTTTTTCAACATTTTAAGGTTGGAAACATCATTTAAAAGACTTGTTTCTTTGTCTTTATAATCATGTTTGAGCGAGTTTAACCCCTTTTGAATTTCCTGTTTTTGTTTAACAGTTAGATCCAATTGTTTCTTCAAAGACATTAACTCCCTTTTAAATGTTTCTTGTTTGGAATTATTTTCATTTATGTAAGCACGCATTTGCCATTCCATTTTCTGCTTACGTTCATTTAACTCAAACTTAGCTCTCTGTTCGTATATAGACACCTGATCCTTAAGAATATTGAATCTAGTGGGCAGGGAATCATCAGGGATATATACAGTGTGCTCATGCAGTTTAAGCCCACTAGGATCAACAGAAGGTGTGTCACTTGGTACAACTAGCGGACCATTGACATTCAAATATCTTTCATATGGGACAATATTGGTATTTCCCATATTAATGGTATTTGTGTTGTCAATGTCTGTGAGTTGTACATGTTCACACACCCTCTGTAGATGAACAGAGTCATCATGGATAGGTAAATTTAACACCTCAGAGATAGCAGAGGTGATGGATGATTCAGGCTGATGTGGAGAGGACACTGCTGCAGAAAGATTATCCATGAAGATGGTTTGAGCAGTAGGTTCGTCATCAACGTCAGAATCAAATGCACCACAGTCTTCAACCTGGAAGATATTCGGGTCATTGAGTGCTAGATCTTGAGCCGGTTGATCATCTACATCAGCATCAAATGTGTTCCCGTCATCACCCGCTAGAAAGATCAAGGCATCTTCATCTAAAACAGTCCCACTCTCTTGTGCCTGCATCAGCAACATTTTATCTTTGAAGTATTCAGAGTTTTGTGGACGTTTTGGTTGAGTGAAATTCCTAGCAATGTGACCCATTCCTCCACAGTTGTGACACTTAGGTTGTCTGGCTTGTCCTTGAAGTGCGTTGCCAACCCTATAATTCCCATTCCTAAATCCATCATTCCTTTGATTCAGATTCTGTCTTCCTTGTACATTTTGCACCACAACTCTACCATCCTCTATTACAGCCTGATTGCGAGGATTGGATGAAGACCGAAGTTGATTATTGGTAGATGGAAGATTAGCTCTGAATTGTTGAACCAGTAATGAGACTTGGTTGGATAGATTATCAATCATCATGTCAGTGTGGGAATACCCAGAGTCCGGATGGGTTTTAAGGGCTGAAGGTGACGGACCGAATGCTAGTATAGTAGATCTGGTTGAAGGATGTTGTGGTTGAGGTGGATCACTTGATGATTGATTGAGTTGTTGAACATTTGAGACAAAAGCAAGAGAATCATTTGGAGTTGGAGAGTTTAGTTTTTCACGCATCACCCGATCATAGGCAGCATGCTTCTCATGTTGTTGCAGATAGGCATAAAGTTGTTCATGGTTGGTGTCCCTAAGACCTTTGTTGAGTTTAACAGCAGTGACAAATCTGTCCCATTCCAGTGCCATGTTGTTCACAAATTTGGAGTTAAGCTGAATGTTGGGCATTGTCATCTTGATGATTCTCATATCATTGACCAGTTTGTGAAATCTGACATAATAGTCTGTGATGCTTTCACCTGGATTCATTTTGAAGTGCTCAAACTCATCATATAGTTGAGACTCTCGATCTTCTTTGGTTAACTCAGACCCTGCAAGGAGCATTTTTACATTATCCCAAACTGCTTTGGCATCTGTGTTGTAGTTGATGAGTTTGTAGACATCTTTAGGAAGCCATTGAATGACAATGTTCGAGGCTCTGATGTCGGCATCATAACGTTTCTTTTCTTCCTCTGATAGCTCATCGTAGATGCGAGGTCTGTTAGGGCCGAAAACAGCAGGTTGGTCGTCAGTAGCAGCAACCGTGTCTCTGGTAACTCCCATAACAAAAGGTCCTTCATCGATAGATTTCAGAATGTTGACTCCATTATCCTTTCCCAAGCAGTAGAGACGAATCCTTTGTGCCCATGATTCATAGTCGGTCCTGTCCAGCATAGGAGGATGAGTATCCGACCCTGCTGCCTGAATGTCATCCGATGCAGTGCTAGCCATGTTGTGAAGAATTAGTAGGTGCACGTATCAACCTATTAAACAGAAGTGAATTTCGTGTTTTGTTGCAACAAGTCGAATTACAATCACTACTCAGAAAACAAGTCAAATCGTAAGATTAAACTCACAACGTCAAGTTACTATACAAATAACAAGTCAAGTTGTAGGAATAGTCTCAAAACATCAAGTTACTGAAGGAGTAGATGTAACAACTTAAGCCGCTACAGCTCACAAATTTCACACATGTCAACACACTAAGATAATCACAACTCGCTAAGGCTTCAACTCGCTACAAGTACCAAGTCGCTGAAATACCTCAACTCGCCAGATTCACAAAACTCCAAAATATGACAACTCGCTAGTAATGAGACAAAAGTGTCCCTTTCGTAGCGATTTGTCCGTATGTCCCAGAATAGTAAAGAGCCAAAACGCTAACGTCAACTCGCTACACAACACAGCCAACTCTCTACTAGAAGATACCAACTCGCTACCAAGAAACAACACACGAAATGCCACCAATGTCAAGTGATGAAATGACTAAACCAAGGTAACTAAAAGGTGTCTATACTACTTTTAAACAAGAAAGTATAACAAGAATGACAAGAGAAAGGCTTAACGAGATCAAACAAGTGAGAAAACTACAAAATCCATTCGAACCAAACTAAACTCACACACCACACTATAAATTCGAGCATACCATGTATCCTAGGATAGAAACATGGCTCTTGATACCAATTGTAATATGCTCTAATATAAGAACATGGATGGTTATGTGATTTAGGATGATTAAAGATGTATTTTCTAGAGAGAAGTTAGAGAGAGAATGAGATGAGATAGTTAGGAGCCTTGTGTGAGAAAACTAGTAGAATGTTAGATTGCAAATGAAGGTCCAACCCTTTCCCTTGGGTGGGAAAGGGTATTTATAGTTACACTAGAAATGCCTTCTAAAAAAGGATGTGGAGCGGGCTGACAGTGGATGAAGACCCGACCCGACTCCACAAATACTAACTAAATCTAAACTACCATTAAACTAATTAAGATAGATACCACGAGCTATACTATGCTAGGTTACACTTGGGGTGACCGAATCTTCATACGAATATTCGTATTCCTAACAAACCTCTTTCATATTTGGGTTGAGTCGACGTTGTCTTTCTACAATGGGTTTAGAACCTTCTTCACAATTGATTTTGTGTTTGCAAAAATCAGGACTAATTCCTGGAATATCAGAAGTTTTCCACGCAAAAGCGCGTTTATGCTTCTTAAGAACAGAAACAAGTCTTTCTTTTTGATTTGTTTTGAGCAATGATGATATGACTACTGGAAGAAGTGAATTTTCTTCTAAGTAAGCATATTCGAGATTATTGGGAAGGGTTTTGAGTTCCAAATCAGTGGGTGGTTCTTCTAAAAATAATTTGATTTTCAATTGATCTTTATCAATGATATCTTCAAATTTCTCTTCTTCCTCTTCTTCTATTTTTATTTCCATGAATTCCTCAAATTCTTTATCAAAATCTGTTTCACTAATCTTTTCTGAAGTAGTCATGAATGGTTTTGAATCGTCAAGTAATGCATCCAATTTTTCTTCAGTGACTTCATCAATTATATCGATGTTATAGCATGTGTCATCATTGGAATTTGGATATTTCATTGCTTTATTGATTAAGAACGTGATTCGATCTTCTCCTACTCCAAGATTTAGTTCTTTACCTTTAACTTTAATCATTGCATCAGCAGTGTTTAAGAAAGGTCTTCCTAAGATTAAGGGTACTCGACTATCTTCTTCCATTTCTAAGATGACAAAATCCACAGGAAAAACAAATTTACCAACTTGAACAAGCATATTTTTAGCAACCCCAACAGGATATTGGTAAGTATGGTTGGCTAATCGTATACTCATCTTAGTAGGTTTCAATGTATTGATGGAAAGTTTAGAATACAACGAATAAGGCATCAAATTGATACTTGCACCTAAATCGGCTAAAGCATCACATGTGATGTTGTTTCCTAATGTACATGGTATAAGAAAACTTCCGGGATCTCCAAGTTTTGGTGGAATTTTGTTTTGAATTATAGCAGAGCATTCTTCATTGAGAACGGTAGCAGAAATTTGTTCTAACTTGTTTCGATTATTAAGAAGTTCTTTCAAAAATTTCCCATAATTGGGCATTCCAGCTAGAACATCAACGAGGGGTACGTTAATTCTAACTTCTTTAATCATCTCTAAAAACTTCTTATTTCGCTCCTCTCTTTTCTCTTTTCTTAGGGCTTGTGGATATGGTATTTTTGGTGTATAAGGCTTTATTGGTGAAACGGTTGGTTTTTGAGTTGGTTCTTTTTCAATTGCTTCTTCCTCTTCAGCTTCTTCCTCCTCTTCTTCTTGAATAAGAGTAGTATCGGTAGGAATGGGTGGTGGATCATATGAGAGTCCACTTCGAGTGAATACAACATTGATATGCTCATTTCTGTTGTGTGGTGATGATAATTCTTATCGTTTGATCCAGATGGTTTTGGATTGGATTGGGTGTTACTTGGTAATGTACCAGGAATTCGAGAAGAAAATTGATCAGAAAGTCTACCAAATTTTTGTTCAAGATCCTGAATAGAAGCTTGATGATTTTTCTGACCTTGCTCAACTTTTGTTTTGAGATTGAAAAATTGAGTTTTTACAAACTCATTTGTGGTTCTTTGAGCATTTACGAATTCTCGCATCATTTTTTCGAAATCAGATTCTTCCTTTTTATCTGAATTTGTTGGGTTTGGATTTTCTGTTCGAGGTTGAAAATCACGGTTGTTATCCCTTTGTTGGCGATCTTGCCAATTTCCAGAACTTCTTCCGTAATAATTACCACGAAAACCTCCTCCACGATATCCTCCTTGGACATAATTGGCTTCCCCTTCGTTGGGTCTATTCGTAGGTTGGTCATCACACTCGGATGATGTGTGATTTCCTCCACAATTATTACAGCCATCTCGCATTTCTTTCATTTCTCCTTTTATATCTTTGTATTGCGAGTCCAGTTTAGAAGACAAGGCTTCTATTTTGTCCATGAGTTTTGAATTATCTGAACTTTCGGCGAAAGCAACGGTTTTCCATAAGGGTTTGGTTTTGGAATCTTTTGACCAATCGAGTTTAAGAAGTACTCGATCTTTAAGAAGTTGATATGCCTCATTTGGTGTTTTGTAAAGGAAAATTCCTCCGGCATCAAGGATGGCTTGAGATGCTTCATCAAGGCCATGATAAAAGATTTGGATTATTGTTCCTCGTCCTAAATTATGACCATGACAACTACGAAGCAAATCTTTCATGCGAAGCCAAGCTTCAACAAGAGATTCATTAGGATTTTGTGAAAAAACACGGATTTCTCCCATTAACCTATCATACATGGCAGGTGGAAAGAATCGGCTTACAAAAGCTTGCCTAATCTCCTCCTAAGTATTAATAGTTCCTGGGGTTAATTCGTTATACCATACTTTGGCATCTCCGGCGAGTGATGATGGAAAAAGTTTGAGCTTGATAGCATCGACATTAGTGTCTCCATAACGAAACATGCCACAAATTTCAATGAATTCGACAATGTGTTTATGCGGATCGGCCCGCGAACGGCCATCGAATTGACGGTCTTTGATCATAGAAAGATGGTGACCTTTAACGGTAAAGTTTTCACCAAGGTCGGCGACAACAATAGCAGCTCCAGGAGTGGGTGCTACGGTTCTATTGGCGGCCCACATGGGTAAATCATCTGCCATGGGTATTGGTTCAAAAAGATTAGAAATTGGATGTTCTTCGGAAAGATTATCAAACCAATTAAGAATAGTTGAAGATCTCTTCTTACGAAACAAACTTTCGGGATCGGATAAAGGTGTACTAAGCTTTTTAGTAGTAGAACGAGTGTTCATACAACTATCAAGAGAATCGAATTAATTACCTAAACAAAAGAACAAGAAAAAAAAAAATTAAAAACAGAAAATTCTAACCGAATCGGTTGGACGCTACTGTAAAATTAAAATTTGAGAAACCGAATCGGTTGGATGAGAAACCGATCGGTTTGTTGCTACGGAATTTTTTTTTTTAGAAAACGAACACGAAAAGAAACGGACTTTTAAAACTTAAAGAAACACGATCAAATTCCTCGGCAGCGCCGCCAAAGACTTGATTTGCGTTTTGTTAGTTCAAGTTTTAAATTTATAAGAGTGAATTACCAAATCTAGAAACAACACATACGAGCAAGTGTACTCGTCCGTTATAGCAAGATATGATGGTAAGTCGGGATCGTTCGCAGGGATTTGTGAGTGAATCGAAATATAAGTCTAAAAGTAAATCTCTAATGTACGCAAATATGATAATAAGCAAATTCAATAAATTAAAAACTACACTTGTTTAGACTAGTTTTCTACTTAATGACACACATGATTGTGATAACTTTTGATGACATGTTGGTTGAGATAATTAGATGGTGATCTAATCTATTGTTTCTACAAGTTAAACCTTCGTCAAGATTTTAGTTCATAAAAACAAGCTTTAGGTGTAAACCATTCAATTCAAGATCTATCCAAGGTTCATAAGGTATGGTGGATATCTTAAACACAAGACAAACTTTTATTACAAATCAAATACTCTTAAGAAATGGTCAATACAAAAGGTAACCTTTTCATAGACAAAAAAGGTCACAATCGTTTATAAACATTTAAACTTTCGTCCTACTAAAGGTTTACAAACAATCCGATTTGACGTTATAAAAGAATTCTTATTACAATCATACTTCTTGTTTCTTTGTTTAGTCAAGAATAATTATGGTGAAAAACAATCATTCATAGACAAATGATTATAACTAGTTGATTAATAACAAATCTTTCGACCTTTGAAACTATTATCAATTAGTTAACCTTGGCTAAACAAATGTCACTATGAAACTTAAGGTACAATTGGTTCTTAGGATTGACTTGAAATTGAATTAAAACATGTTATCACAATCATCACTATCACTAAGTATAAAACATCATCAAAACAAGTGTAAAAAGATTACTAGCCACTCATGGCAAACATGCAAATAAACTCAGAATATTTAACATAAGAATCCATGGTTATAAGTCTTACAATGCTTTGAAATTGATAACAAATGACAAGGTATTGATAACCTAAGAGTTGGTGATGATTTCTTGAGATTTTCGGACTCCAAATGTTACTTCCTTGTTCCTCCAAAGTTCCTGGTTCTTTCTGCACGAATTTTCCTCCTTAGAGAGCTAGAAGATGATAATAATTGTATGTAGTAATGAGAGTAAACGGTATCTTCAATTGTGTGTTGAATGGTGTTGAGTTATGCACTTTTGAAGTCCCCCATAGGCTTGTTCAACACTCTTGGTCATAAATAAGAATTTAAATGCTTGAACTTGGACAATAAGATACTAAAAAGGGCCTAGAAGCTTAAGACAAAAGACCAAGATTCGTGCACAAAAGTTGGCAAAAACATGCAGAACTGACCAACCGATCGGTTACGGGTTGGCACCAATCGGTTGGTGAAGGGTACTTATGACCATCCGATCGGTTTAACACCAACCGATCAGATGGTAATTTCTGGAAGCTTTGGACTTTGACTTTGACTTGTGTAGCTTTTTATGTACTATCCAAACTTGATTAACTTCTGAACTTGGAAATTTGAGATGACAAAACTTAGGTTCTCTCATGAATTACTTCATAGATTGGACTTTTGAGCTTGGGAATCTTCGTGTAATCGCGTATACTTCATTTCCTTCACTTTCTCTCCATTTTTCCTGCATTTGGCTACATATGCTACAAAAACATACTTTGATATGATTTAGTGGTAAAAGCATATAAAAACAACCAAATAACATACACAAAAACACTAATAACGCTTATAAAAACATGTTAACTTTGAGCGTTATCAGGATATGCCATTAAATGAGATTAAGGTTGATAAGACTCTTCGTTTTGTCGAGAAACCTGTTGAGATTATGGATCGAGTTGTTAAGGGGTTGAAGTGAGGTGAGATAACGTTGGTAAAGGTATGGTGGGATTCTAAGCGTGGTCCTGAGTTTACTTGGGAACGTGAGGATCAGATGTAATTAATGTTTGTTTTGTGTGTATCCATTATATGTGGTGTTTCCTGCGGTTACTATTTGGTTTTTCATTTGGTTCGAGGATATCGTACCTACCTGTGAGAATTCGTTTGGATCATTGGTGTTATTGACCGGTGTAGTGTATCTATTTTTGTGTACCGTTGGAGTGTCGGAATGTTTTCTGTTGTGTGAATTCGGGTAATTAGTCGGTTCACATTTTTTTTTGTGATTCTTTCTGTGTGATTTTATGGTATGGTATTATTCCGCTTAAAAATCCATAAATTTTCTTTTGCTGTTGTGAGTGGTTACTATAGTAGTTGAAATCTCGGGACGCGATTTCCCTAAGTGGGGGATGATGTAACAACCGTGGTTTTGGCATGTCAGTTTGACTGATAGTCTTGACTCGGTTGATGTTTGTTTGGTGTGTCTTAAGTGTTATATGTGTGATATAGATGAGTTTTAGCACTAAATCCCTTTGCATAAATGGTTTTATTGTAATTTGGAAAGTTTTGAATTTGGAAAAGTTCATTTTGATCACATTTGTGGTGTAGAAATGACTTGTGTAGTTTTGGCGTTTTTGTGATTTTTGCGTAACGAGTCTTCATTCAAGTATTTGTGCATCAGAAAGTTACGAGGAGTTTGTTTTTATGTGTTATACATTTATAAAGGGTTAAAAAATCTATTTTTGGAAACTTTATTTTTGAAAATGACATTTTTCTGGTTTGTCGTAAAAACAAAGGTTTATCGCGTAAGACGTTAGGATTGGCTACGGGTACCTATAAAATATTAAAAGTATGAGGTTTTGAGTGTAATAAATTAATTTAGTAAAAAAATATAAATATATATCCCTTATATAAAAAAATCGACTAGAGGGTTTTTAGGAGATAAAGAAAACTCAATTTGAGTCCAAATATGACTCTTAGGCCCAGGGATTATCCAAAATTAATATATATACAAACCCAAACAACCCTTGAACGTTTTTTTTGAGTTTTATGGTCATTCAAGGGAGGCAAAGGAAGAAGGAAAAAGTTAGGGTTTATAATTGTGAAGTAATAATCAAGAATCAAGGTAAAATCTTTAAACCCTATATTCAATTAATTGGTTAATTAATCTAATTCATGTAATATTAAGTATGATGGATCTAGGGTTTGTAAGTTTCTGTAAATTAATGTTATTAAACATGTTGGAATCAATAATTAGTAATAGTATGATGTTTGGTTAAGAGGATTGAGCGTAAAACATGTTAGTTATTGAGTTAGGGTTTGGACAGAAAAGTAGTGCTGTAAAGATGTGAGTGTAATTAACAGATGGTGATTTTGGTCTAAATTGAATTTTAATAAAAGAGCTTTCCAAAAAGTCCAGCCACGATTGATTTCAAGGTCGGGAAGTTGGTCTTTTGATTTTTCTTTGTTAAAATGTCAAAGCTGTCAAATCGGGACAGATTTTGGGTAAACGTTTGAGGGTGTTTTGTGGTTGTAAAAGTGATATTTTGACTAGGACTTATGGAATAGTTAAGTATTAGGTTATATTAGACTACCACGAAAAGGATTCGCGATAAAAACTTGTGGAAGTATTTTATGTTAATTAAAACTTTTTGGTGTGCGTTCAGTTCCGAATTTGAGTAGTTGACAAGTTTGATTTTCTTTTGAGTATTTGTGTGTGTTATTGGTCCATGGCCTTCTAGGATTGGCTTCTATGCTTATGAGAGACCATGTTAAATTTTTGGTGTGAGTTGTTGAGCCTTATTTGTCGTGATTTCATGTGGGAGAATGTACCCAAAAATTCTGCGTTTTCTGATTTTTAAAGTGCAATGGATTTAGTGAGTGTTAGGTTATGGTAATGGTTAGTATGGTGTCTAGGAGATCCATGGTGGGTCATATGAGTCTTAGACATCCATCATATGAGTATTACATGGGTTGTAGCTTTTAGCTTGGCCTTGTGTAACATGGACTTATTTGTGTTGTTTAGATTTGTGATTTGTGTTGTGGAAGCTGCAAGGTTTGAGGTGAGTTCATAGTCCCATATTTTTTCCTTGTTTTAAACTTGGGATGGGAATGATGCTTGTCTTAAATGGTTTGAATTACTGTGATTATGTGTGTGTGTCAAAGAGCTTGGACTTATAATGTTATTGTATGTATGCTATATGTGAATGATATGTTATGTGATGTTATTGTGTGGTCCAATTGGGGGGGGGGGGGGGGAGTATCCAATTGGAGAGTAATACTCCTACTCGTACCAGATTATGTGGATTGGATAGTGTGATGATAATGCTGTGTGGTCCAAGTGGGGGGGGGGGGGAGTATCCAATTGGAGAGTAATACTCCTACTCGTTACTAGTCTGTATGGTCCAATTAGGAGGGTGCTTACCCTGTTGCTCATGCATACGACTTAATTGGAGAGTAGCATCCCTACTCACTTTTATTCTGTGTGGTCCGATCGGAGGGTATTAACCTACCCATTTTTTTTGGAGCGGGGGTCACGTTCCAGCCCGGTATGTTGTGAATTTGGATCGGTGGGCACGTTCCGCCCGATGGTTGCCTTATGTGTGATGTTGCCTTGTGAATACATGTAGCGTATATGATAACTGTAATTATTTGTCCAGCTATATTTTATAATCATAGTGATTTTGGTTGCCTAGTGTGTATGAGTCTTAAACCTATGAATCTCACCAACATTATGTTGACATTTTAAGCATCATTTTCAGGTGAGCATTCTAAGGCTATGATAGAAGGAGGTGATTAGATGAGACCTTAGTTGCATTGGAAGTGGTTTATTTGAGTGTTTGGAGTTTATCATGTTGTTTTCTTTCGGGTATTGTTATGACACTTTGTGTCTATACTTTGCCATTTTTATTGCGTGTAGTTATTCTCTATATAGACACCATGTGTTGTGATGATATCCATGAAGTTACACCCTCGTGTTTCCGCCTTAGCGAGGTGTGACAATTATTGAACTCAAGAAACCCAATGGTAAGTACATGAAACAAGTTATCCTTGAAGGACCGTTTCAGTGGCCTTTAAACTTAGTTGGAGGTGACCCAGCTGCTGATCCTCTAGTAGCTCCAACTGCTGTACCAGTTCCTGAGTCTGCACTCACAACTGAACAACACCTTCATCGTGAAGCAGGTGAGTATGCTATGGCTTACATACTTCAGGGAATCCCTAATCCAATATTCAGAAGTGTTGATGCTCAGAAAACTACTAAAGCAATGTGGGAACACGTTCATTTACTAATGGAAGGCACTCAACTGAACAAAGAAGACATGGAATCTAAACTTTACCTGGAATACACTAACTTCATGATCGAACCAGGGGAGTCACTTGAATCTTACTATCATCGTTTCACCAATGTCGTCAATGACTTAGAGAGACATGAAGTACACCTTCCAAGGATCGCAGTCAATACGAAGTTTGTCAGTAGTCTGGGTTATGATTGGCAAAAGTACATGACATTTGTGAGACAAGCAAAGAATCTCCATAATGCTCCATATGGTTTGTTGTATGACTATCTCAAGCACCATGAATCTGAAGTTGAAAAAGATTGATCTGCAAGAGGAGGCTATACACCACCACCAACTTCAAATCCATTAGCACTCGTTGCTCAATCTCATGCTGCACCACCTCCAATGTCTAATCATGCTTATGTTTAGGAAAATAATTACTTCAGTTATCCACAACCTGCAACCTCACACCAAATGGTCCCATATGAATCATCCTCGCAACAGGCCTTTACTCAACTTGCTCCATATGACAACCATGATACCATGTGCTACTCCAATTACACAGAACATGATGATGAAGATGTTAATACGTTGAATCAGGGACTTGCTCTTATTGCTCGTGCTTTCAGCAAATTCTCAAACAAGACTGATGACGTATAGTCTATATTTGGGCCACGAGCCCAAATAATAAACGTTACTAAGGCCCAAATCCACCATGAGTGGGCTATTATAATAATGACTTGGGCCGCATTACCAAAGGGATTGGGCTCACGTAGACCTAAGCCCAATCAAACTATTTATGGTCTAGATAAGGATCTTCTATTTACGGATAAGGATCCTTGGACCGGATAAGCACCATGTGTGCGAAACGTAAGGAGCACGAAACCTACAAGGATTATGCGCCTATATATAGAATAATATAATTCTCATTAAAGGTACGATTCACAAACCCTAACTCTTTACGAGAAACCTAAAACCGATTACTTACTCTCACGCCGGAGGATAATCGTGGGAGACAATCCCACGATAAGCCTAACGGTGTTTGTTTACTTTCTTAGTGCGCAGGTTTCAAGCATTAAGAGATAATTGGTACGAGAGCAGGAGCCCAACCTAGGAACACCCAACTTTTGTATCAACAAGTGGCGCCATCCGTGGGACCCTACACTAAGAACTAAGAACTGGAATGACGAAGAACAAAAACTCAAGCCAGCGGACTCCGCAGTTGGAGAAAACACGTGACCCCCAGAGGAAGAACCATCAAGATTCGACCTCTAGGCAGGCTTCTGGGACAACCAGTGCGCCTGGTCACCAAGAAACGGGACCAACCCTACCTCTCCCAGCGGTAGAATTGCCTATAAGGACTACTCAATTCACCATAGTAGTCCCAAGCGTTGAAGAACTTCAGCGCACCCTCTTCAATACTCCCCACCAAACGGCACCTATAGTGTACAACACCGTGCCACCTGGCGCACCCAACGGAGATAGGGCACCCAATGCTGAGGCAGATATTCTTGCAGCGGATGAGGACGCACCTGACCTAACAATGAGTAATTTTGTATCCCAAAATTACGAAACCCTAACCGCCCTCATGCTAGAAGAAGCGAGGAGAAGGTCAAGTACGAGCCTGCAAGCCCGGCTCAACTTTGGTCCTGAACGTGAAGTATCACCACCGCGCCACCAAAGAGGAAGACGCGAAAATAACGAAAGACGTACCACTATCCATGATAGACTTGGTACGGTATCTGACTCACAATGTTCAGAGGAATATGAAGATGGCGAGAGGCGCACCAATGTTCATTCCAGACTTGGTAGTCGAAGGATACAAGACAGACTAGGACGTCAACATTCACCAAGCGAAGGCTCCTCCATGTCTGGGAGCAAAAGAATTCACGACAGATTAGGGAGGAGAACATCCCCAAGTTAAAGCCCCTCAAGCTCTTCCTCTGAAGGAAGCCGGCGCAAGCGCCGCAAAAGAGATTACTCTTCCTCCAGTGACTCCTCGGACAACGAGGATAAGGAAACAGGACATTAGAAGTCCAGAGGAAGACGTCGCGAGGAAGAAGACGAAGATATATCTCTTCTGTGGCGTCACCAGAAAGTTGATGCCTTTACAAGACGCATCAGCGACTACTTTGATGTGCGTTTTATTATACAAGTTTTAAATTTATAAGGGTGAATTACCAAATCTAGAAACAACACATACGAGAAAGTGTACTCGTCCGTTATAGCAAGATATGATGGAAAGTCGGGATCGTTAGCATGGATTTGTGAGTGAATCAAAATATAAGACTAAAAGTAAATCTCTAATGTACGCAAATAAGATAATAAGCAAATTCAATAATTTAAAAACTACACTTGTTTAGACTAGTTTTCTATTCAATGACACACATGATTGTGATAACTTTTGATAACATGTTGGTTGTGATAATTAGATGGTGGTTTAATCTATTGTTTCTACAAGTTAAACCTTCGTCAAGATTTTAGTTCATAAAAACAAGCTTTAGGTGTAAACCAATCAATTCAAGATCCATCCAAGGTTCATAAGGTATGGTGAATATCTTAAACACAAGAACAAACTCTTATTACAAATCAAATACTCTTAGGAAATGGTCATTACAAAAGGTAATCCATTCATAGACAAAAAGGTTACAATTGTTCATAAACATTTAAATTTTCGTCCAACTAAAGGTTTACAAACAATCCGATTTGATGTTATAAAAGCATTCTTATTACAATCATACTTCTTGTTTCTTTGTTTAGTCAAGAATAATTATGGTGAAAAACAATCATTCATAGACAAATGATTATAACTAGTTGAATAATAACAAATCTTTTGACCCTTGAAACTATTATCAATTAGTTAACCTTGGCTAAACAAATGTCACGATGAAACTTAAGGTACAATTGGTTCTTAGGATTGACTTGAAATTGAATTAAAACATGTTATCACAATCATAACTATCACTAAGTATAAAACATCATCAAAACAAGTGTAAAAAGATTACTAGCCACTCATAGCAAACATGCAAATAAACTCACAATATTCAACATTAGAATCCATGGTTTTAAGTCTTACAATGCTTTGGAATTGATAACAAATGACAAGGTATTGATAACCTAAGTATTGGTGATGATTTCTTGAGATTTTTGGCCTCCAAATATTGCTTCCTTGGTTCTCCAAAGTTCCTGGTTCTTTCTGCACGGATTTTCCTTCTTTGAGAGCTAGATGATGATAATAATTGAGAGTAAGGGTGAGCATGGTCCAAAAACCGGACCGGACCGAGCAAGACCGGACCGGACCGAAGACCGAGAACCGGAAAAACCATAGACCGAGACCGGACCGAATGTGGTCGGTCCGGTCTCGGTCTGGTTCGGTCCGGTCCGGTCTTCGGTCGGTCCGGTCCAAATAGGCATATTTTGGCACATTTTTTCGGTTTTTTGGTCGGTCCGGACCTGACCGGACCGGACCGACCGGACCGAGGACCGAATTAGCCAAAAAGCCTAGACCGAGGACCGGACCGAGTGTGGTCGGTCCGGTCCGGTCCGGTCCGGTCGGTTTTGTCGGTCGGTCCGGTCCATCCGGTCCATTTGCTCACCCTTAATTGAGAGTAGTAATGAGAGTAAATGATCTCTTGAATTGTGTCTTCAATTGTGTACTCTTGGGGTCCTTTTAGGCTTGTCAAATTGTCCTAGTAATGAATAGGGACTTAAATGCTGGACCTTGGACAATAAGACACTACAAAGGGCCTAGAACAATGGGACAAAAGACCAAGATTCGTGCACAAAAGTTGGTATGCACATGCAGAAATGTCCATCCGATCGGTTGCGGGTTGATACCAATCGGATGGATATGGTAATTGTGGCTATCCGATCGGTTGTACTCCAACCGATCGGATGGTACGTTCTGGTTGCTTTGGACTTTGACTTCTCCTTGGGTAGTTCTTTATGCACTATCCAAACTTGATTAACTTTGAACTTGGAACTTTGAGATGACAAAACTTAGGTTCTCCATATGAAATGCTTCACAGATTGGACTTTTGAACTTGAGAATCTTCGTGTAATCGCATATACTTCATTTTCTTCACTTTTTCTCCATTTTTCCTGCATTTGGCTACATATGCTACAAAAACATACTTTGATACGATTTAGTGGCAAAAGCATATAAAAACAACCAAATAACATACACAAAAACACTAAAAACGCTTATAAAAACATGTTAACTTCGAGCGTTATCATACTCCGATCATAAGAAAAGGCGCATGCCCACTAATGTTAAAACATATGACGGGACGGGTGATCCTGATGATCACCTAAAAATTTTCGAATTTGCCGCTACTATCGAAAATTGGCCACAACCTGTGTGGTGTCGTATGTTTAACTCCACGTTAGTAGGGAATGCGCGCACGTGGTTTAGCAAGCTTCCACGAAGGAGCATAGGCGGGTTTGAAGAGTTGCGAAAAGCATTTCGTTTAAACTTCACCCAAAGAAAAAAGTGCGCTAAAAACCCTGTTGAACTAGCAAGAGTAAAACAGTGTCAAGGGGAGTCAACCAGTGCTTATATGGAACGCTTTAAAGATGAGTGTATACACGTAAAGGCGTGTTCCGAAGTCCTAAAAATCTCAGGGTTCATGAATGGGATCAATAACCCAGAACTCATTAGGAAGTTAAATGACAAGGTTCCCCAAACCTTCGATGAACTAATGAAGCGCACAAGATCCTTCATCCAAGGAGAAGCAGCTGCTGCGGACAGTAAAAAAGGCTACTCAAATTATAGGCAACAAGAACAGCCTAGGAGACAATCCAATGATCAGAGCAGCAACCGCAGCAAGAATTATCGCAGTCAGGGGAGTGGACGAGATAATGACAAGTATACCCCTCTCACAAAGACTCCGAGGGAAATATTTGTAACAGAAGGTGCAAAATTCCCAAAACCTCCACCAATGCGCACCCCAGAGGACAATCGTATAGGGAATGGATACTGCGAATACCATGGCCAAAAGGGCCATACAACCAACGAGTGTGTCCAGCTATGACAACTAATTGAAAAATTAGTAAAGGAGGGTAGAATGGATCACCTCGTAAAGAACATTAAAGAAGGGAAGGACAAGCAAAGGAATGGAGGCAAGAAAGAGCCTCCCAAAGATAAACCGGACATCATCTACATGATACAGTCATGGCAACGCAAGACAAAGCAAAAAGTCAGTCAAAAGTTCTCTTCAGAAAAGGAGATATCCTTCCCCACTCTAGCTGCGAACAACACAGTAATAGAGCCGCTGACCATTGAGATACATACTGGGGGACATGACATCCGCCGCATGTATATCGATGGAGGAGCATCCGCAGATATTCTGTATGAACATTGCTTTAAAAGGCTACGACCTGAGATACAAAGTCAGTTGATACCAGCCACGACGTCACTGGCTGGGTTCACAGGAGAAAAGATATGACCTATGGGGCAATTACGCTTACTTGTAGTTGTGGGCGATGAACAACACTCTATAGCAACATGGATAAATTTCATGATAATCAAGTCTCCTTCACCGTACAACGGCATCATTGGGAGACCTGGAATATCATCCATGCATGTTGTACCATCCACAGCACATGGGATGCTCAAATTTCCAGTAGAAGGAGGGATTGTCACCCTCTACAATACCACAGTGCCACCTAAAGAATGCAACGCAGTAACCAGTGAGGTGGAGCATATTCCAGAACAGCGCGCAGCAAAAATACCAAACTTAAATGTCGCTATTCATCCTGATTACCCAGATCAACAAATATCGATTGGAGGATCTTTATCTGACAAAGGTAAAGCAGCCGTGTGCGCACTCTTGCAAAAGAACCTGAGTATCTTTGTGTGGGAACCAAAGCACATGACCGGAGTGTCACGCTCTATTACGGAGCACAAGCTACAAATCCGACAAGGATATCCCCCAATACGACCGAAGAAGCGCGACCAGGCTCCAGATTGCGCAAAAGCCATCCTGGAAGAAGTACACAAACTTGTAGACGCAAGCATTATGCGCGAAGTATACTATCACGACTGACTCTCTAATCCAGTGATGGTAAAGAAGAGTGATGGCAGTTGGAGGATGTGCGTGGACTTCACAGACCTCAATAAAGCTTGTCCACAGGACTGCTACCCACTGCCAGAGATAGACTGGAAAATAGAATCCCTGTGCGGATATCCCTTTAAATGCTTCCTAGACGCATAAAAAGGGTACAATCAAATCCAGATGGCAGTAGAAGATGAAGAAAAAACAGCCTTCCACATAAGTCAAGGTGTCTATTGCTACACAAAAATGCCTTTTGGCCTAAAGAACGCAGGCGCAACATACCGGCGATTGGTGGACATGGCTTTTGAAAAACAAGTAGGTCGCAACTTGGAAGTCTACGTTGATGACCTTGTCATCAAGAGCCACACAGAGGAAGAATTGGTGCGCGACATCGAGGTGACGTTCAAAACATTGGGAAAAATAAACATGAAGTTAAATCCCAAGAAATGCACCTTTGGCATGACAGAAGGCATGTTCCTTGGGTATTTAATAGAACCTGATGGTATCAAGCCTTGCCCAGAAAAAACAAAAGCTGTTATCGATCTCCCCTCACCGCGCACACTGAAAGAAGTCCAGTCATTAAACGGAAAGCTAGCTGGGCTAAACCGTTTCTTATCCAAGTCAGCAGACAAATCACTCCCTCTCTTTAAAACACTCACGAAGTGCACAAAAAAAGGAGACTTTCGTTGGACTGAGGAAGCAGAGGAAGCCTTCCAACAGCTAAAACAGCACCTAGCATCACTCCCCAAATTTGTCGCACCGCGAGCAGGGGAAGAGTTAATCATGTACTTATCTGCAACCCACGAAGCAGTCAGCGCAATACTATTGACAGATAGGAACTCCGTACAAACACCCATATACTTTGTAAGCAAGGCATTGAAGAAGACAGAGACTAACTACAGCGCCATGGAAAAGCTGGTCTTAGCTCTAGTATTCGGAGCTAAAAGACTGCGCAGATACTTTCAGGCGCACCCAATAGTTGTGATCACGGACCAGCCAATCAAGCAAGTTATCTCTAAACCTGACGCATCAGGACGGCTACAAAAGTGGAGTGTGTTGTTGAGCGAGTATAACATCTCGTATAGACCACGCACTGCAATCAAGGGGCAGAGATTAGTAGACTTTATTGTTGAAAAGCCAGATATCGATACTCCAACTTCAACAAGCAAGACAGAGTTACAAGAACCTTGGATTCTATTCACAGACAAATCCTCATGCGTGGATGGATCAGGCGCAGGTCTTATCCTTACTAATCCAGAAGGAATGGAGTTCACCTACGAACTGCGCTTCGAATTCACAGCCACAAACAATGAGGCAGAATACGAAGCCCTACTCGCTGGACTGCGTATTGCAATTTGTCACACCCCCAATTTACCTGACTTGCAGCGGAATGGAATGCCTGGGGGTGTCTGTCATAGCACCACAATTACACTTACATTGAACGACCTAAAGTGTCGTTTGAAAAATACTGCATTTGATCATTGAAATAATCCAGAGTTTACAAAATGAGGTCCCCAAAATGTGTTGCATGTTTATGAAAAACAAGTCATACTAGATCAAACGTTTACATAAGTGCATGAAATAATGATGAGACGCGTCGACCCCGCGACTCCAAGAAGGTCCAAATGCATGTCACATGAGCTACCTTAATAACCTGAAATACATTGCTAAAACGTCAACACGAATGTTGGTGAATTCCATAGGTTTGTAAAATGTAATGATGTACGACCACCACAAGTAAAAGTGCAAGATAAAAATCTCATGAAAATTGTACAATAGACCTTAAGCTCATGACCCCGAAGCTATGACTGATGAAACTATGCCCCTCCTGAATGTTTTACCAGAACACTCGTAACTGTGTCAAAATGAAATGCATCTGCTTACGGTCGGTAATAAATACCACGGATGGAGGCGTCACCCTCGATAGATCTATCCACTCACTCTCGCTTACCGGCAAATTAACGGTCCATGATAATAAATAGGGGACTTTAACTAACTGGTAAGGCAACTTAAGCAATGTACATATGTTTGAATACTTGGGCTCGTACTAAAATGATTGATGCAATGTATTCCCCCCGTGGGATTTGAAATCAAAATATTGTATTGAAAACGGGGCTATGAAAACTCACCTTAAACTGATGATACTGTGAACATGCAATGAGCTGAAAAACAAGGCGCGCACACTAGCCGCAACCTAATGTGAATGATGAACGATCTACTTTAGATCACCAAATGATGTTATGAATGTCCATGCACGTGTTCCTATACCACTCTAATCTTTGAAAAACACTTGTTGTTATAAAAAATATACATTTTCCAAGACTTAAGAAAATATGGCTATTAGAAAAATAAAGCTAGTTGCAATATATATATATATATATATATATATATATATATATATATATATATATATATATATATATATATATATATATATATATATATATATATATATCGTATGTTTCCATGTTAGTGTTGAAATCCTTGAAATAACGCCTTGTAGTGATAAAAATATACTTGTAATAACTAATACTTCATTAGTTATAAAATTGGGTACTTGGTATTATTTCTAGAAATCTAGAGTTACTACGTAGTTTTAGTGTTAATATTTCTAAAAGCTGTCAACCAAAAATGAGTTTTGCCGATATTCAAACGTGAATATCTTTGTCGTTATTAGTCCGTTTTACTTGTTCTTTATATCCACGGTTACATCTTAGTATGTAGTAATATATTTTGAAAAGCTTGGCTCCTCCGGGTTACGTCTAAAGCCTCTTTTTGTCCAACGAAAAACGTCCAACAGCACGAAATTTTCAGAAAAATACTTTTCGTCAACAACTTGCAAAAATCATAACTTTTTCGTTATAAACTCTTTTAAATCCATTCTTTCTCCCACGGATTCGTTTTTGAAAGTATTTTCTAAAAATTTTGCCAAAATCTCCTTTGTGTTTACTGATTTTCCAGAATTTAACAAAATGGGACAGTAGGTATTTTTACTTGTTATAAATCCATTTTCAAGGTTCAAAACTAGTTTCTACATCAACCAAAACTCTTGCAAACTTCACAAAACTATACTAATCCTACCATACACCTTCTTAGGGTGCCATGGGTTCCTAATGATCACTAAACAAGTTAATTTAACAAGGAGTACCTAAAACCAATTCTAGGGTTTGTATGTTTCAAAAGTCTTCAAAAATAAAGTGGTATAACTAGTATGAGCATGAAATTAAGCATGAATACCATGAGATATAAGTGTTAATTAGATGAAAACATGAAAATAAATTTGAATACTCACTTTGAAATTTTAGGTGATGAGATGATTAGAAACCTTGGATTACTTGTGTTTTTAGGGTATGATTCTTGATTAGGCAAGCAAAATGAACAACTTTGATGCTTTTGCTTTTGGAAAAACTTCACTTGATCTTGAATTATGGTGATGGTCATGGGTTTTGGTGATGGAAGGGATAAGATGAGCTTTTTGATCTTTGAAATGTATGTATGTTTTGTTGTAATGGTTTATGTAAATATCTAGCAAGTTATAATGTTTAATATCCATGCATAAATGCTAAGGGTTAAGAAGTTGTATAAATTTGCCTTGTGAGGACTTTTGAGGGCTGATTCATGTGGATGAGGGGGGGGGGGGGGGTAGGGGTAGTTTTGATTTAATTAGGATTGTAGTGTAAGGTTTAGTGTAGATATGAGTTATTAGTTAAAAATCGGGTGCCGGGTTTAATAGAAATAAATGTTAACAAAGTTAACCGGGTCAAAATAAAGTCATAAGAATGATAAAAATATGTTGGGTACAATTACTGAGTGTTCGGGTGATTATTGTTTAGTTTTCACGAAAACCGTCGAAATATTCATAAGCTCACGTTATAAATAAAATAAATTTCCAAAATACTGGGTAAATGAATGTTATAACTTTTATGTTGATAAAATGGATATAAAAATATGTCGGGACCATTGTGGGAATATTTAGATATATTCGTCGTGTATAAACCGGGTGTTAACGTTTATTATAAATACTTATACGTAAAACGTTAAATGTATCAAATATATAAATTTGAAAATCCTAAGAGTGGTATAACATGTAAATGACCTACTGATGATATGCAGACTGTCTCTAGTCCGTATGCAGTGTCCTTACTGATAATGAAATGAATTCGCACCTAAACCAATCCGGTTACGCGAATTTGAATACCCGTAAACTAAATTTACGATGAAATGTGTAAATGAATAGTGAAAACTTTTCCGGCAATGAATAGTGTTCTGTGAATAGTAAAATTTTTGAATGCTTCTCGGAATGTCAAACTGACACAAAAAATGATGAATAGTAAACTGATGAATAGTGTTTTGATGAATAGTGTTTGATGAATAGTATTTTCCAAAGTTCGGGAAATGACCTGAAATGATCTGAAATGATGAGTTGTGACACAATTCAAATGGGTGTACGCAACCTAGAGGCAAACGTGGACTCCAGGCTAGTAGCTAACCATGTGTTAGGTGAATATGAAGCCAAGGATGAACATATGATCCAATACCTTGAAAAAACAAAGTCTTTAATTCAAAGCTTTGATAGGTTCACAATCAAACAAGTACCTAGAGGAGGCAACAGGAAAGCTGACGTGCTTAGCAAGATCGCATCTACAAGCTTTGCGCACCTATCAAAACAGGTATTGGTAGAAACTCTAAAAAACAAATCAATCTTGGAGATGGATGTATCCACGGTGATAGAAGAACAGGATCCCACGTGGATGACACCTATCATTGAATTTATTAGCAAAGGAATCTTACCACAAGATCAAAAGGACGCTCGAAGAGTGCGGCGCACAGCGCAGAGATTTGAACTACGAGATGGCATCCTATATCAACGTTCATTCCTACAACCTTGGCTCCGATGTGTTGGACCTCTTCAAGCAGATTATGTACTCCGAGAAATTCACGCTGGATCATGTAGCATGCACTCGGGACCACGGTCCGTTGTGGCGCGCGCCCTACGATCAGGATATTATTGGCCTACTATGCACCGCGACGCGCGAGATATGATAAAAAAATGCAGTAATTTCCAAGTAGACAGGCCAATTCCGCGCCAACCACAACAAGAGTTAACCCCCATCACCTCACCATGGCCATTCTATAGATGGGGCATCGACATCGCAGGCCCCTTCCTAGTTGCAGCGGGAGGGCTGAAATTTCTCATAGTAGCCATAGACTACTTTACAAAGTGGTTGAGGCAAAAGCAGTGGTAAGTATCACTGGCAACCAGGTAAAACGCTTCGTGTGGGACAATATTGTGTGTCGCTTCGGGCTACCTGGGGAAATTATCTCAGATAATGGGAAACAATTCTGCGATAACCCATTCAAAGATTGGTGCACGCAATTGAACATCACACAACACTTTTCTTCAGTGAAACACCCACAAACCAATGGCTTGGTTAAACGTGCGAATCGCAGTTTAGGCGAAGGAATAAAAGCGCGCCTTGACAGACACAAAGGAAAATGGGTGGATGAGTTATCACATGTTTTATGGGCGCACCACACCACAATTAAAACCAGTACCGGAGACACACCATTTTCTCTTGTCTATGGAACAGAAGCCGTCATACCAGCTGAAATTGGAAAGCCAACTATACGCACAGCGGAAATAAACGTCACAACAAATGACGAGGAGCGGCGCATAGACTTGGACTTGCTAGAAGAAAGGCGCGAACGCGCAGCAATACGTGAAGCAAAGGCTAAAGTAAAGATGAAGAAGTATTATGATGCAAAGGTCAAACACACTTCTTTTAGGCCAGGAGACTTTGTATACCACACTAACGATGCAAGCCACGCAGAAGACACGGGCAAGCTTGGACCCAAATGGAAAGGACCCTATGAGGTCACCGATGCGCTAGGTAATGGTGCATACAGGTTGCGCGATATGGAAGGTCACGAGCTGGCGCGCACTTGGAATATCTGCAATCTCAAAAGATGCTATCTTTAGGAAAGGCTACGGTCCACAAACAGACAACTATGCACTTTAGTACGTGCCCAATAAATGTTTGTCTTTGAACTTTCTTTTCTTTATTAGGAATTGTTTTTTATTTTTCAAACACTTGCAAGTATTAATAAAACGTTGTGGTTTCTAGCTAACTCCATAACACACTTCACTTTATTGCGTACATTTTTATTATGTTTCAATATTGTTATTTTATATTTGCCTACATGGCATGCATGCACTAATTAAGACCCACGATGGCAGAAAGGATGAGTAAACCTACTAACTAACTCGTTGAGTAAGAGGGTTGCAAACCCATCAACATTGGATCATGCATCCTTGCTAAGCGCCTTACCCTCAAGACGTTGAGGTAAGTTTTTCTTGCGCATTCCACAAAGGATACGCAATATCACGTACACTGTACAGGCTTAGAAAATTATGAGCCAAGACTCTTGGTCATTTAATAAGTCTCTGCAAAATAATGCAAGTCTATTTTCATACTTATGATTTGTCTTTAAGTCACGCACTTAATTTAAGTATGGGTTCCAACGAGCATCTTAATTGATGTTTTTACACAAAGGACAACAATTTAAGAACGGATACCATAACAAATAAACAAAAGATACAATTTGTTATTTATACAACGTTATACATTTACAGGTTACAAACAGCCTATATGATGCGTGGGAATTGCACCAGGCTTTACCTCTCAAGGGATCTTGAGAAGCTTACAACCCCCACCAGGCAGTGTACCTGATCGTTGTAGTATAGTATAGTGACAAGTACCGGGGGATTGATCGTTCAGCTAGGAATAGTGTCGTTAGGATTGAAATTAATCTAACTAGGTCTAAAGATGAAGAATGATTCTTTTTGTATTTTTATATTTTTATGAAAAGCAAGTAAAAATCTCGGGTATTGGGAGAGTGGGCGGAATTAGTTGCTAATCAACTAACCCAAAAGCTACTAATTATAAACTAAACCAACTAGATCTATTGAAGTTGTCACGCCTTAATTGATGGAGATAGACACACACATCAACAAGCCCCTCATTGATGAAGATAGACACAACATCAACAAGAAATCAATGAGATCTAATCAATTATATACAAGTTTCACATAATCATAAGTAGACACAAGGTGAATTAGCAAAACATAATCAAAGAAAGACAATCAACAAGAATAATGAAAGACATAGTTGAGATAGAATCATCAAACCAATACATGATGTTTATGGAGTAATTGAAACCCTCTAAGTTGCTGGAAAAAACACCCACCTAAACCCAGGAATCGACTTTAGGGTTTAGGGCTTACAAAAATTGAAGTTATGATGTTATATTTATAGCCTAAATTCTGCCCGGCCCTTCTTGACGGCGTCAGCCCGTTACTTTTGACGCCGTCAAGACCATTTTTTCCCAAATTATAGATCTCTTCGTCCTCTTCGCGTGGGCTTTTGAATCACCTAAATCCGAGTTCGTATGCAAAAGTTATGACCAAAACAATATCAGCTACTTCGCGCGCAAGTTTTGACAAGTTAACACGTGACGGCCTTGATCTACTTCTGACGCCGTCAAGCCTAGGCCGTCACACAAATTACTCTTGACGCCCTGTGTGTGACGCCGTCATCAACTACGGATTTTAATTCTTGAGGTTTGACGCCGTCAGGAAATTACTCTTGACGCCGTCAGGTACTGTTCCCAGCAAGGAAAATTAAGACTTTGTCGTTTTCTTCACTTTTATGCTCCAAAAACGTCCAAAATATTTCCTTTTCCAGAATTCACTCCCGAAGTACCTAAAATCATAAAAGGAACGATTTAGGGCAATATTTGATCAAATAAATTCGAATTTGAGCTTAAATGACCCCCTAAAAACGGTTCATTTTTCGCCTTATCATATATCCCTACACTTGGGATTTGCTTGTCCTCAAGCAAATGAGCTTTTCCACCAATCAAAATACAAGTTAGGGGTCATTTAACACTAATATAAAAGTAATTACAACAAATGATCGTTCCACCTTAGTCAAAACAAGCACGGAAATTATACACTAGCACCTCACATTAAGTATTTGGATACTCTCATCTCTCGGGTGTTGTAAATTTATATGTCATAATTGGAAATGGAAAAATATCACTCTCTACCTGTCATAGCAAATAGATTACCATAGGCTTGGGAAAGGATCAAACCTCCACCAATTGGCGTAAGCACCTAGGATAAACTATCAAAGAGGTCTTTTAAAGGGTTATAACGTTAGGTGTAGGGGATATGGAAAACACGGTTTTGTTGGATAAACGGATATTTTACTGGTGGCAAGTCAATTGTCTTAGTTAACTACATGTACAATGAGACATTGCTAAGCCAAGACTCGACTCAACTTAAACTAACCACAACTCTTTTTGGATTTTCAAGATACTATTTGACTTAAACATAAATAAAAGAAACGGATGGTAACCCGTATGTTTTTCTCTTTTCTTTTTTGTATATATATATTTTTTTCTTTTTTTTTCTCTTTTATTTTTTTCTCTTTTATTTATTTTTTTTTTTTTATTTATTTTTTTTTTATACACTCTTACTCTACCATCCAAAACAATACATCAAAGGGAGCTCGTTTCCTCCCTACACTTGAGCTTTTACATACTTTACAATCAACTATTCTAATGACTCGAATCAAGATAATCAAAACACTTGGAGTACTTTTAAATATTAACGCACATATGGGGGTAATATATGATATCATCCCCATTACTCCATTACAATAGTACTTTACCCATGAGTCCCAATCGTCCCAAAACAATATGTACAAGATATGACTCGACTTAGCAACCATGTAATCAATTAGACAACTAACAAAGGGTTTAAACAATTAACAATAATGCACTAAAGATGAGCGCATACAAGGAAGGCTAAGGTGATTTAGTTGCACATTTGGGGTGGATTGTAAACAAATTCTTCCTTTAAGTAAAATGCTTAAAGTTAGAAACGAAAAGATAGGCTAGGACGGGTGTACTAGGGGTATCGTGTACTAAAAATGAGTACAACGCAAAGGTGTGGTTGAATTACTTGACCTATGAAGTCAATGTAATTATATTACAGGTGTAGAACAAGGGTTATCCTAATGCCTCTTATCATGTAGTAAATCCTAACTACACGAATGTAGTCTCACTAGCGGTCTCGGGATGCATCGCTATCACAAGTTCTAGAATCTAAATACTACCGGTACACTCATAAGCACCAACAATGAATGCTTTTTCCTAAAGATCTAAGGGCGAACCTCACATATTTGGGGTGGAAATTTTTTTGAGTGGTATGGTTTTTGTGCTAGTCATACAACTCCTATCCATGAGACGCTTATTAAGACTAAAGTTTCACTCCTACATGTTGCAAAAATTTTTAAATTTGGTGCTAAAATTGCCCTAACAAATATTTCTCTCAGTTTTATTACACATACACTATTAAACAAAACAAAAACCAAGTGGAGTAATAGTTTCTAATATACCCTCCCTACACTTAAACCGAACATTGTCCCCAATGTTCTAGATAAAAGATGTAAAAGTAAATAAATAAGAATGAAAGAAACTAATACTCCCCTGATTCGTTCATCGTGGATAATGTTACAACATGGTTAAATCTACCTCCAAGAAGATGAACGTTGAAAGCTTCCCTCCAGAAATATAAATCATCTTCTTGTCCTGTAATCAACAAACACAAAAACCAAAACATCAAACCGAACAAAAATCACAACTAGATGTAATTCCAGACTTAGAAATAGAAACAAGACAAAGCAACAAAAGGATAGGATACTTGTGGAATGAATTACAAATAGGAACTCATAAAACATATCCACAATTATTGACACACAAACAAGATAAAATATATGCTAATCATGAATTGTGAAGTTTTCATGTTCGAATTTAGTTCTTTTTAACAAGATATAAATTTCCCTACACTTATCTTTTTGTAAAATACCTTTATATGCAATTAAGACGAGGTTAAAAACAAAATAAAGCATTTTCACAAATTATTCGAAACATAAAAATTAAACAACTATGATTAAGCATATATGACACAAACAAACAATTAAAATAAAAACATCAAACAATTTATGGGTTGCCTCCCAAGAAGCGCTTGTTTTTGTTCGAGTCACGAGTCTGACTCTACCCTTATTTACCAGAAATAGGGGAGGTTTTCCCTACACTTAGGATTAAGTGTGGGTGAAAGTAGCGATACACACCCTTAGGGTGTGAATATGCCACGTGAGGTGAAGGGGGTGAGTGAATGGCTTCCTTCATCCTAAAACTACCCGGATAATATTGGTTGATGGGTGGGTCGGTTCCTCTTTTGTCTCTTAGAAATAAATCTAAGGATGGGAAGTTGTGTAAAGGTTGAGGTTCCGGTTCATCAACATTAGGAAATTCCCTAGAACTAGGAGTAAGGTTATCACTATAAGTATTCAAACCTATATCCTCTAGTGGTGCTTGGTCCAAGGGTTCTACCTCAATTGGGGTTCCTATAGTCTCATCTACTTCTTCCGGGTAAGTCACGGGGGGGTGTATGTGCCTCAAATGATGGTAGGACTTGTGGGGTACTTTGTGGGCTTGGATTGTCCACCTCATCCTCCATTGTACCTAGATTACCTATGTGTTTGTTTTGTACTATGATTTTCGGTGACATCCACGCAGGTATCCCTAAGTAATCATCTCCAGACAAACTTCCTGTTTGCTCCTTCAAACTTGTTATTGATTGATTTGTGATGTTGTTTGTCGGGTTGTCTACTCTATAATAATATTGGGCACAATCTTCTATGGCATCCCATGCTTCTTCAGCATTTAATTCCCTAAGGTCCCCGTTGGTAAAATCGTCAATGTACCTTTGGTCATACGGGTGGACACTATAGTAAAAGATTTGATTTAGGTACCATAGATTGAAACCATGATGAGGGACTATTCGTAGTAAATTTTTAAAACGAGTCCATGCATCATAAATAGGTTCATCTTGATATTGTTTGAACATCAAGGTGTCATTAGGAGTGAATGGGTTTCGTGGTCGGTAGTATGGTGGATTCGCGTTCTCCATAGTGGTGAACGGAAGAGTCAATGGAAAGGTTTCTACGAACAAATACACAAAGAAAAGATAGACTACGAGAAAGCTAATAAAAAGAAAATAAAAATCTCACTAAAACGGAATCTAATGAGTAGACCTAATCAAAATAAATTTCAACCTAAACAATAACTATTCCCCAGGCTGCGGCGCCAAAAACTTGATGCATGGGAATTGCACCAGGCTTTACCTCTCAAGGGATCTTGAGAAGCTTACAACCCCCACCAGGCAGTGTACCTGATCGTTGTAGTATAGTATAGTGACAAGTACCGGGGGATTGATCGTTCAGCTAGGAATAGTGTCGTTAGGATTGAAATTAATCTAACTAGGTCTAAAGATGAAGAATGATTCTTTTTGTATTTTTATATTTTTATGAAAAGCAAGTAAAAATCTCGGGTATTGGGAGAGTGGGCGGAATTAGTTGCTAATCAACTAACCCAAAAGCTACTAATTAAACTAATTAACAAGAAAACTAAACTAAGGTTCTACAAGATAAGTGAAGCATGTCTACCTATGATATGTTATTCCTTGCTAGCTATCCAATTCTACCTATTGAATTGTAACCTTGTTTTAATTGACGGGTTGTATTCCTTAATACCATTCATGGGGTGGCACACATAACTCCCCAATTCTATGAGCTCTTATCTCCTCCTACACCATGCCCAGCACAACTATAGGGATTGTAAACAGTGGCTCATGCATTAAATACAACCAATAAAGACCTAGTGCGCCTCGGTTCATGTTTCTTAAGACGTTCAAGCATGTTACCATTTGGAGATCTACCAGTTTTCTTAAGCCTAACATATAAATTCATTCAATCAAAACAAGCATCAATAGGAAACAAGAATTATAAACAAACCAACTAGATCTATTGAAGTTGTCACGCCTTAATTGATGGAGATAGACACACACATCAACAAGCCCATCATTGATGAAGATAGACACAACATCAACAAGAAATCAATGAGATCTAATCAATTATATACAAGTTTCACATAATCATAAGTAGACAAAAGGTGAATTAGCAAAACATAATCAAAGAAAGACAATCAACAAGAATAATGAAAGACATAGTTGAGATAGAATCATCAAACCAATACATGATGTTTATGGAGTAATTTAAACCCTCTAAGTTGCTGGAAAAACACCCACCTAAACCCAGGAATCGACTTTAGGGTTTAAGGCTTACAAAAAGTGAAGTTATGATGTTATATTTATAACCTAAATTCTGCCCGGCCCTTCTTGACGGCGTCAGCCCGTTACTCTTGACGCCGTCAAGACCATTTTTTCCCAAATTGTAGATCTCTTCGTCCTCTTCGCGTGGGCTTTTGAATCACCTAAATCCGAGTTCGTATGCAAAAGTTATGACCAAAACAATATCAGCTACTTCGCGCGCAAGTTTTGACAAGTTAACACGTGACGGCCTTGATCTACTTCTGACGCCGTCAAGGCCTAGGCCGTCACACAAATTACTCTTGACGCCCTGTGTGTGACGCCGTCATCAACTACGGATTTTAATTCTTGAGGTTTGACGCCGTCAGGAAATTACTCTTGACGCCGTCAGGTACTGTTCCCAGCAAGGAAAATTAAGACTTTGTCGTTTTCTTCACTTTTATGCTCCAAAAACGTCCAAAATGTTTCCTTTTCCAGAATTCACTCCCAAAGTACCTAAAATCATAAAAGGAACGATTTAGGGCAATATTTGATCAAATAAATTCGAATTCGAGCTTAAATGACCCCCTAAAAACGGTTCGTTTTTCGCCTTATCACTATACACTATGACGATGCTCAGGACTACGTTCTGGGGCAGCGGAGCTCCCAGCCTCTTGGAGCTTCCTCAAAAGGAATGCATCCTTCGGCGATACGGTCGCCACGCTGACCGCAACTCCATCTGACCTAAGGATATGCGCAGCGCCTACACCACAAAGGATGGCTTTTCCCTTAACAACCTTTTTCTTGGCCGCTGTCTCCGCATGAAGTTCCAAGACTTCCTTCAGGGGAACCTCCTTCTCAAGAACAAAAGGGTTCAATATATCACGCGGCTGCACAAAAAACGGGAACCTGCAGCTGTGACTCATCAGGCTTTAGAAAAAAGTCTGGTTGCGCCTCCGCATCCTCCAAGATGTGCCTCCCCAGGGTTAACCCCTCCATAATTAACTTTATGAGGTAATCCTGGTCACGCTCCAGCCGTGCAATATGAGGAAGCTCAAACATCTTCATCCCCTCCATAGCCTTAACTATCTCTTCATAAGCGCCTGCCTTATAGCCGGGCACCTCAGCAAGTGCCATGGTTAGCATCTTCGCCTCATGGAGCTCCTCCATAGCTTGCGCCCTACCACGCTCCATGGCACACTCAATAACCATCCCAAAGATCTCCAACACCTCCGGGGACTCCAAAGTACCCATCGCAGCCAGGCGCAAACCATGACTGATCAACCACCTACACAAGCAAATAAAGGATGTATTAGAAGCAAAGAGAAACATTAATACATACAGTAAAGGAAGATTGCATACATGCGCTCAACGATGGTAGATATCAGATGAGGATATAACTCCTCATCGTACTCTATGCTCAGCCTGCGCAGCTTCTCCTCCTGCACTACTAGCGCATCCCCAACTTGCTTGCGAAGGGCATCAATATGGCCGAAGTGTTCAGCCTTTTTCTCATCCAAATATCTTATCCCCCAAGTCAAGCTAGCCTTGAACTGATGCAGCTCCCCGCGCGCATGCTGCAGATCTGCCATCACGGTCAACTTCTCACCAGTGACCTTTTCTGCATGCGCCTTGATGGACCCTACCTCCGCTCGCGCATTAGGTAACTGCGCACGGAGCAGAGAAATTTCCTCGTCCTTCTGTGCGAGGCTGCTGCTCTCCCCAACATACCACGTCTTCAACTGAGCGACCAACTCAGTCTGACGCTCAGCAGCAGCAGCCAGCTCCTCCAACAACTGCTGCGCAGACACCTCTCCGGTCACCTTCACTGTCTCCTCCACGTTTGCATTCTCAGGAGGGACCACGCTTTCCACAAAGGCCGCATCACCCTCTGCAGCATGGTCACTACAAAGCATAAGAAGGAGGTCAGAGCATATTAAGACAAGTAATAATAATAATAAAAAAAAGAGAAAACATGGATATTACTTACAGAACGTGAGAAGCCTTTGCAATCTCCTTATCCGTGCCAGTGGCGGATGTGTCATCTTCTGCGGATGACTCTTCATCCGTGATGAGATGGCGCCTCCTCTTGGAGTTACTAGTGCCATCAGCCTCTCCCTTGCGCTTTATACCCTGCGCTACAACCCCAGAATCCAAAACCTCCACGCTGTCAGAGGACTCATTACGCAACTCCTCCACCACGTGAGACGGCTCCCCAGTAGGAGGCACGCTCTGCACAGGTGTCACAGGCGCAGCAATGGGAGGTGAATCTTCGGGACCAGCTTGCGCCAACACAGTTATGTGCCCCGCAGTAGCCTCTAGAATTGGCTGCTCATTGTCCCTCAGTGGACACACACCCACCGTCACCTGCTTTGGCTTCTCAAGCTTCACCACAGCGAACAAATCCATCTCTGCGCAACACATGAGCAAATAACAAAACACAGTTTAGTTATTGAAAGTACATATACAGGAACACTTACATTATTTGAAGCGAACAAATAAAAGGGACAAGCACCCACCCCGGCCGCTCTCATCAATGAAGTTTGGCACCTCGTCAGAACCATGGAAATAGTTGCGACTCAGCCCCATACGAACCAAAAACTCCTCGGGGTAGGGGTTAACGGGGATGCGGTTGGCATCAATCGTATCTGCATCTTCTACGCTATACGAACCGGGTACAGGGCGCCCATCCCTTGGCAACGTCTATTGAGTATAAAACTCAAAAGGCGAGGGAAATACTATATCATCTACCCAGAAAAACTTTTTCCGCCAATCCCTAAGGGAATCCACCTTCTCCGTATAACACTGGAGGCGTCCACCACGCTTCGCAAAAGAAACCCATCCATGCGACCACGTTGTACAGTAAAATGCACGGAATAGGTTAATAGTAGGGTTGACCGTGAGCAACCGACAGTTTATTTCAAAATTGGACACTTTCGCCGCACCTATACAGTGCAGTTGGGAAATGTGAAGGCGGTAGTAATTGAGCAAATTGCTCAAGAATAAGGATATGGGTACGCGCTGGTTCGCATACTCGAAGAAGCGCGTACATAACCCTATTTTTCCCTCAGGGAAATCCGTGATGCACGCGTCGGCCTCCGGTACAACCGGATGCACGTCAAGAGGAATGAAATAATTAGAGGAGAATTGACGCAATTCATCCTCGTCCATTTCAGATGGAAACTCGTGTAATTGGTGAACCATTTCTAAGAAAATAATAATAAAAGCACGTTTTCGCGATTACCTAATAAAACAGTTGCTTTCTTTGAAAAACGCTTTGAAGAAATGTGAAAATGGTGGAAGTGTGTTTTTTACTGTATGTTCTTCAGTAAATGGGAGGCGATGTTTATATAGGTTTACAAAAACCCTAGCATATTAGCCACGTGGAATCCACTATCCTAATCGTGTGGCTAGAAGACGATCGGGTACATGCACTTTTTCCCGTTTCCCGATACACACGTGGGCACTCTTCCCACTTCCCTAGGTATTTTTGAAGATATTGGTGACTAGATACATTGTCCATAATATTGGGCGGTAACTTTTCCCGCCACACTTACCATTGCTTAAGGTAGTCTAGCATCCGCGGTTAGCAAGCCACGCACACTAGACTGGGGGGACATGATGATGTATAGTCTATATTTGGGCCACGAGCCCAAATGATAAACATTACTAAGGCCCAAATCCACAATAAGTGGGCTATTATAATAATGACTTGGGCCGCATTACCAAAGGGATTGGGCTCACGTAGACCCAAGCCCAATCAAACTATTTATGGTCTAGATAAGGATCTTCTATTTACGGATAAGAATCCTTGGACCGGATAAGCACCATGCGTGCGAAACGTAAGGAGCACGAAACCTACAAGGATTCTGCGCCTATATATAGAATAATATAATTCTCATTAAAGGTACGATTCACAAACCCTAACTCTTTACGAGAAACCTAAAACCGATTACTTACTCTCACGCCGGAGGATAATCATGGGAGACAATCCCATGATAAGCCTAACGGTCTTTGTTTACTTTCTTAGTGCGCAGGTTTCAAGCATTAAGAGATAATTGGTACGAGAGCAGGAGCCCAAACTAGGAACGCCCAACTTTTGTATCAACAAAGACTAACAACCATCTTCGTTCTTCATCAAATACAAGAAATCAAGCTGTCATTCAAGATGGTCGGGTTAAGATTCAGAACCGTAACTTTGGACGATCAGGTTCAGGAGGGTATTCAGGAAATTCTGGGTATGGACAAAGGTTTAACAACAATGGGGGATTCAGAAACAATTCAGGTGCTCCTCAGAGAAGCAATGACAATGCTGCAATAGGTAATACAGAATATGGGAATGCAGTGTGGTTCTACAATTGTAACAAAAAAGGTCATATTGCAACAGCATGTCCAAAACCGAGAACTCGGGGCAGTAAGTTTCACAAGCAGGCATTAGTTATGGCTCTCAAAGATGAAAAGGAAGGAACTTTCACTGAACAAGAGAATAGTTTCATCGCCAATGTTTACAATGGTGACGATATGGAAGATCTTGAAGCCAATGCAGCTGTGATGCTTATAGCAAACATGCAGGAACTTCAATTGAATAATTTAGGCCCAGTGTATGACACTGATGTCTTGTCTCAGGTACATGACCTAAACACGTGCTTAATACAAGAAATTGCATCACCCTCTGCCTCTGAATCAGATAAGGCGCAAGTTGTTCCATCTGAATCATTTTTATCTTCTCAAGAGGATGAACAAATGAACACAGTTGTTATATTTGACGACGACACAGTTGTTTCATTTGAAGATCCTATTGAGAATGACAACCATGATCATATTGAACAACATGAACCTTCATCTGATCCAGATCCTGACCATATCCTAATGGCCAAACAACTTCAAGCTCAACTTTCAATAATTCAGAAAAAGAATGAACAAAGTAAAGCTTTGAAAGAAACAAATGCAGTTTTGAAAAAGGACATTAAGTGTTATAAAATACAACTTTCACATTTTCAAAATGAAGTTAAACGTGAAAAGTATTTTAAAAAGTCATTTCAGGAATCTTACATCAAAGAACAAAATCTTCAAAACAAAATGCATGAGTTAAATGAGTCAAATGGCAAATTGGTTTCCAAACTGGAAAATGATAAGAAGGAACTCAAACAATAAGTTGCACAACTTCAAATGGAACTTTCAAAAACACAAACAGAGTTGTCAAATTGCAAACAGGAATTTTATGAACATAAAGTGCGAAAACGGGAAAAAGAAAATTCTTTAATAGAAGAAAATCTCACTCTCGAACGTCAAATAAAAGAATTTCAAAATATCTTTTACAAACATGGAGAATCTGTCACAACGATTCAAAAATTTACCTTAAAACCAAGACCCGATAAAGGTTTTGCCATTGGTGATTACAGATCAACCTTTCTTCACAGTTCACACTGTGTTCAAAACAATTCCTAAGCTTTACAGTATGGACCAATTGCTTGATAATAATATTGTGCGTGTTGTTGTATATAATACTGAGGAAGAAGAAGAACTTGAAGAAAAGAGTCGATCAAAAATGAGTCAAATTGAATATTGCAAACCATATGATTATTCAAAAGTTCCTCATATTTCAAAATCTTTTGTTCCATCAAAATAAATACATGATAAATCATGGTATGTAACTGAGTCATATGTCTCATCTTCCAATGGGGCTCCTGTCAAACCTGTGGCACAAGTAAATGGACCATTACCATCTTCTGGTACTGTGACACCTTTACCAACATGTTGTCGAGTCTTAGAATATTTTAAAACTTTCATGAAAGGCATCGAAAATTTGGAAGACGTAATTGAACATAATTCGGAAATAAAAATTGCTACTTTTCAATCAGCTTACGAGCGCGAAAAGAGACAAATTTTTCAAAAACAATTTCTGCCTTTAGTTCAACATTTGCGTCATTGTGCTACTCGTTGGGAACAGGAACTCCAAAAAGAAGTTAAATCAATGATAAACGTTTTCACTTTAAATGAAAATGCAATTTTGGTTCAACAACGAAAAAACAGATTCTTGAAAACAGATTCCGATCGACTCTTGGAAAAAGTTCTCGAAGCTGATATTTTGTCTATTATCATGAATGATCTTTATAAATCTGGTACTTCTATGCTTGTGGAAGATCACTGTGCTGATAATGATTTGCCGAATAAGGAATTTGAGATACTAAAACATAAATATGATACGTTGAGAAAAAACAGCGATGATGTGCAAAACAAACTTTCAAAAGAAAATTGTCAACTCAAACAAAGGCTTGAATGGTGTCAAGCTCAAAGTATTGAAACGGAATTGCAACTTCAAAGTCAAAATGTTTCAAAAAGTTGTCAAATTTGCAAAGACAATGCGTTGCTTAAAAATCAATGTCTCATTTATGAAAAAGAAATTGCGGATTTAAAAATTGAAAACGTCGAATGGCAACAAAACCGCGATCACATTAATTATTGCGATGGTTTACTTGAGTCTGATATTCAGGATAAATCACATCATCATTGATTTGAAAGAGAAAATTAAGCTACTTCAAAACGGAAAGTTTGTTGACACCATAGTGATAGCACCAGGAATGTTTAAAATAGACAAAACAGATAAGGGTAATAATGCTCAAAGTTCTGTTGATAGCTCTTCCACTTCTACAGGACTAGTTTCCCCTAAAAGCGTTAGCAGACCCAAGACAAAAAGCATTAAGAAGACTAGGAAGACTAGGATCTGGCAACGTAAAAGAGGAACACTAGAAGTGCAAGAAGTAGAAGCTCACCTTAGGAACTTGAATAAAACTCATGTTGCATCTGATTTAGATTCTAATCTGGCAAATTGTAATCAAAATCTAAATGTAACGAATGATGAAACTTTGAATGTTTTGAATATTAATGCATCTTGTCTGTTTTGTCGTCAAAGTGTGTTATCCGGTGATCATACAAAATGTGTAGCTAATTCTATCTTAAATCATCACAAGAAACGTAGGTCTGGCATTCCTTCTAGGCCCACTACTGCCTCTAAGTCTACATTAGGAAAACCGCCAACTACTGTTTCGAATGATATCGTAGTTACCCCATAGAAGTGGCAACGTTGGTTACAATACAAACCAAATTTTAAATGGATTCCTAAACTGTTAAATACTTGTGCTTCTAACCAACAGGAACCCACCATTTCTTCGGGTTCCACCCTTACCTTTGTTCCATCCTTGTCGTCTTCTTGTGATGCAGGTGGTTCAGATTGTTCTCTGGATTGTTGATAGCGGTTGCACCCGACACATGACAGGCAATCTCAAACTGTTAGTCAACTTTGTTTCAAAGTTTATCGGAACTGTCAGATTTGGGAATGATCAATACGCTTTAATCATGGGTTACGGTGACTACGTGAATGGAAATATTGAAATTAGCAGAGTCTACTATGTTGAAGGCTTGGGTCTTAACCTCTTTTCAGTCGGTCAATTTTGTGATGGGGACTTAGAAGTAGCATTTCGAGAGAAAACTTGTTTTGTTCGTGGTCTACAAGGGAATGATCTAATGTCAGGCAAGCGTAGCACTAACCTCTACACAATCTCAATGTCTGACATGATTGCTTCATCTCCAATTTGTCTTCTATCCAAAGCTAAAACGACTAAATCATGGTTATGGCACAAACGTCTTTCTCACTTGAATTTCAAAACGATGACTGAACTCGCTCGTCACAAATTGGTTGATGGCTTTCCAAGATTCTATTATGCCAAAGATCACTTATGTCCAGCCTGTGAACAAGGCAAAAATACCCGTGCTCATTTTCCTTCTAAAACTGAACACAGTACTAATCATGTTTTACACTTGATTCATATGGATTTGTATGGTCCGATGCGTGTTCAAAGTATCAACGATAAACGCTATATTTTAGTAATTATTGATGATTACTCCCGTTGGACTTGGGTTTATTTTCTTCGAAGTAAAGATCAAGCTCCTCAAATGATCATCACCTTTCTTACAAAAATACAAGTTCAGTTGCGTAACACGGTCAGAATTGTTAGAACTGACAATGGCACATAATTTAAGAATCAGACTCCGAGGTCGTATTTTGAGAAAGTGGGAATTGAACATCAAACATCCATTCCAAGAACACCTGAACAGAATGGAGTAGTCGAAAGACGCAACAGAACGTTAGTGGAAGCTGCAAGAACAATATTAATCAATGCTCAATTACCAGATTACTTATGGGCGGAAGCTGTTTCCACTACATGTTACACTCAAAACCGTTATATGATCACAAAACGCATCATAAAACCCCTTATCAGACTGTTCACAAAAGGAAACCAAACATCAATTACTTTCATGTATTTAGAGCTCTATGTTATCCAGTTAATGATCGTGATGATCTAGATAAACTTAAAGCAAAGGCTGACATTGGAATATTTGTTGGATACTGTGAAAATTCAAAAGGCTTTCGGATATGGAATCGTTGTACAAGAGAAATTCAAGAGACTATTCATGCTAATTTCGATGAACTCACTCAAATGGCTTCTGAGCAAAACAGCATAGGACCCGCATCAAACCGTCTAAAGTTTCTGGAATCTTCGGCTGAACAATTGTCACTTTCCCGTAAATAAGTGGAAACCTTGTTTGCTCCATTGGTTGATGATACGATTGATAACCGTCCATCTGAGGTCTCACCTAATTCCGCTGCACATCTTGATCACCATCAAGTACCTGATTCACCTCAACAAACAACAACAACTGTTGGAAGAGACGGTCCTCCAATTGTATCCCCAACAACTACAGAACAAACCGGGTCTAACTCACAACAATCAGCTGGAGACTCCATACCTATATCAGTTCCTCAAACCGCAGAGCATGATCTAGAACCGTTCATTAACCCATTTGCACCGGCTCCACTTGTCCCTGACATTGCTGAGTTGTCTACACGGAATTTGGATCCTGCTCACTTGCGAGATACTTATCAACTTCACCCTTCAACACACAAATGGACTAGAGATCACCCCTTAGTTCAAATTATTAGCCATCCAGATGCACTAATTATGACAAGACAACGACTTCACACAGACGGTGAAACTTGCATATACGCACTCACAGTATGTGAAATCGTGCCAAAGAACGTCAAAGAAGCTATGACTTACGACAACTGGATTGAATCTATGCAAGAGGAATTTGAATCATTTCAAAGATTGGAAGTCTGGGAAATGGTTGAAAAACCTGAAGGAATCATTGTCATTGGCTTAAAATGGATCTGGAAAAACAAACTGGATGCAGAAGGAACTGTCATACATAACAAATCACGCTTGGTAGCAAAAGAATACTCTCAAGAAGAAGGAATTGATTTAGAAGAATCATTTGCTCCAGTAGCTAGAATTGAAGCTGTACGGATTTTTCTAGCATACGCTGCTCACCGGAATATGGTTGTTTATCAAATAGACGTGAAAACGGCATTTCTGAATGGTCAACTCCATGAAGTGGTTTATGTCAGTCAACCTGAAGGCTTTGTTGATCCAGACCGTCCTAATCATGTCTACAAGCTAAAGAAGTCTCTCTACGGTCTCAAGCAAGCCCCAAGGGTGTGGTATGACAAGTTATCTACATTCTTGTTGGCTAATAAATTTACTTTAGGCTCGGTGGACCCAACACTGTTTACAAAAACATACGGGGCGAACTTATTAATTGTTCAAATTTATGTCGATGACATTATTTTTGCATCTACTAACAAACGTTATTCAATTGATTTTGCAAAATTAATGAAAGATAATTTCAAAATGTCCATGATGGGTGAACTTACGTTCTTTCTAGGACTACAAGTTCATCAATCACCCCGTGGAATTTTTCTAAATCAGTCTAAATACGCTCTTGAGATTTTAAAGAAACATGGAATGCAAAGCTGTGATACAATGGATACACCTATGGCCAATTTCACAAAACTAGATGATGATATACATGGGACTCCTGTTAACCCTACCAAATACCAAAGTTATTGGGTCCCTCATGTATCTCACATCTAGCAGACCTGATATTGTATTTGTTGTCTATATGTTTTCGCAAAAAGAATCTTTCGATACATAAAGGGAACCATCCATTTGGAAATCTGGTATCCGAAGGATTCTGGTTTTGAACTAATAGCTTGAGTAAACTTCAAAATACATCCCTGTGGTTTGCCTAATTTCGCACTATACATCCCTCTCGAAAAAGTTGCAACAAACACATCCCTCCGTTAGTAAAAGTGAAACAATATACATCCACGAGGATGAACGATGCAAATGTTGTGTCATTAACTTGGACACGTGATAGTTAAATAAGGGTATTTCTGTCATTTTTCCATCCTTATCTTTCCAAAATTACAACCCTAATAACACTTAACCTAATCATCCGCCCCTATCTCACACTTGCAGTCACATCTTTTTTCCATCCTTATCTCTCCAAAATAGATAAACGCAACATCAAATCCACCTACCTTATAACTCCAATAACATTACATCAATCATCCTTATACCTCCATGTCAAATAATCGACACCCACCTTATATCTCCTTTAGCAACATAACGCATCAACAAACCAATTTTATCACTCCATAACACACAACCGAGTATCACAAACATGACTATTTGCTCTTTAGACTGATGAACAAACAACAATAACCGTAGCACAGCGATCTCTTCAACATATCACAAAGGAGGTCACGGGTAGTTTGTATATGTTTGTTTTTGTGAATCTTTAATCAAAAGAAAGAAAGAATATTAGCATAGCTGTTGTTCTTGTTCTTTCTTTATTACTTTTGAATATATGAAAGCAGTTGTGATTCTATAGATCAATGATGGATTTGAGGAAATGATATTTAAAGATCTGTTCTTTCTTCATTTTATTTTCAATGTATGAGTCGTGGGTCATAAATTGTTTGCAAGATGGGAGTGACGTGAGGCAATGGACTGAGTTGTTGGTAATGATTGTTGAATCTGGGATAATTAACATAGTTGGTTGTTTATTGTTGTTTGACTTTTGGTTGAAGAGATTTTGACTGAAAAGAGTGGTGAAGTAGATGGGAAACGTAAAATGACATAAATACCCTTACTTAACTGCCACGTGTCCAAGTTAACGACATAACATTTGCATCGTTCGTCCTCGTGGATGTATATTGTTTCACTTTTACTAACGGAGGGATGTGTTTGTTGCAACTTTTTCGAGAGAGATGTATAGCGTGAAATTGGGCAAACCACAGGGATGTATTTTGAAGTTTACTCTAATAGCTTTTTCAGACGCTGACCATGCAGGATGCTTAGACACGCAAAAAAGTACATCAGGTGGATTACAGTTTCTTGGAGATAAGCTTGTGTCTTGGCAATCAAAGAAGCAGGACTGCACTTCACTGTCGTCAACAGAATCTGAATACGTAGCTATGTTTGCTTGTTGTGCTCAAGTCATTTGGATGCGATCACAACTTAAAGACTATGGCTACCTACTCAATAAGATTCCGATCTACTGTGACTCCAAAAGTGCCATTGCAATATCCTGCAACACAGTCCATCATTGCAAATCCAAGCATATTGATCTCCGATATCATTTCATCAAGGAGCATATCAAAAAGGGTACAGTTGAACTATATTTTGTGGGAACTGAGTACCAACTGGCGGACTTACTTACCAAAGCATTACCTCCAACAAGGTTTGCTAATTTAGTTCACCAAATTGGTATGCGATGTTTGACTCCCGAGGATCTGGAAAAGTTTTTAAAACACAAGTAAAAGTCAAACATCAAAACTATCTTTGTATATAAATTTTCAAAAACAAAATACAAAATTATAAAACCATCAAAAACACAAAAAGATTTTCCTGTTTTCATTTATTGAAAAAAAAAACCCGCAAGTATATCACTTCCTGACAACACTTTGTTACTTCTTTATATTTTACAAGTGTTGAGGGGGAGACAAGCTCAAAATTTACCATTCTTTAAAACCGGTATACTTGCATATTTTCATAAGATGCGTTGTTTCAGAAACAATGGAAGTCTCATGACCTTTCCTTCGTCTCATCCCGCTATAAGTTTCATATACGATGTCATAGGGAGTATATCTAAGAAAGTTGCCTTTGGTCATTAACTTGTATCAAATTTGAGGATTTGTAAAGCAAATTTAGATGTTAAGGGATCATATGTGTCAAGTTTATAAAAGTTATCAATACATATACAAACAAACACCCATAATTCAGAAACTTTTCAAATCAAACAAACACCCTAATTGATATCTACGGCTAGAATTCAAAAGGAAAATTCGTGCTTCTAATATTCAATCCGTAAGTTCCTATATGATCTTAAGGCAATTACAAGTAATGTTTTTCGTTTAATCGTAAATCTAATGGTTAGATTTCAAGAAATCGCGATTTGAAATTCTAGGGTTTCTAAATTTCGGAAACAATCATAACGTGTTTACTTGTGTGATTTTTCATAGGGCTTTTGTTCATAATCATGTTCTAAACGTTCCTATAACAGTTTATCATTATATTAAACATGTTTGAATGATTTTCAAAAAGTAGGGTTTATGAGCGATTTGGGTTTTGTTGATTCATGGTATGTTTTGTTGTTATTCTTGGTGGGATATGATGTTTTTAGTGCAAGTAACATTTTGAATTACTTTGATTGTGACTTAATCCATTTATGCATAAATTTCGACAACTAGGGTTTATGTTCTAAAGGGTTTCTCTAGTTTGTTGTTCTTGTGATCTATCATATGTGCCTTACCTGTTTCTATGTATGATAATGAAAGCCTAATGGTCAAAATTGTTGGATAATTGTTTGATAATATGTTTCTCGAAAAAGTTGTTCATGCCCATGTTTCGAAAATGATGTGTATGTGGTATTTCTGTGAATCTAATTGATGTTTCTCAATATATACAACAGGTCACACACTTTGGAAAATCAAAATTGCAAGAGAAACGTACGTTGACACAAATTCAAAATTCTTGTATAAGAAATCTTTCGAGAACACCTTTTCGAAAACACCTGAGTTGGTGGAATTCTTTCGAAAATACACCTAACAAGTGTTTGCGAAAATTTTTCAAAGTCTTGTATTTTTCAAAAATACAATTTTTCGAAAATACACTTTGGAATCATTTCGAGAACACTTGTTTAATGTGTTTGAGAAGAAATTTCATCACTGCTCATTTTTTTTCGAGAACACAAGTTGTTAAAACTTTCGAGAATACTCAATTTATAGTGTTTACGAAATTTTTGCAAATTTGTATTTTCGATAAATTATTTATCGAGAACACATTTTGTGGATCCTTTCGAAAACACTTACAATTGGCATTTGCGAAACTTTTACATTGTTTCTGTTTTTCGAGATCACACTTAAGATATTTTCGAAATCAAGGATTTTTTATGTTTGTGAAAATTGTCCTAAATGTAAAGTTTCGAGATCATGGCATGTTGTATTTTCGAAAACATGTATTAGTGATTGATTATTAATATTTGATGTAATGTGTGTTGTAATCATCTAACTTGGATAACATTTGAGCACATGTGAATGTCTTAGTACTCTATGCTTGATTTCATGATTCAATTAGATCAATTTTGTCTAAGTTTACACCACAAGTCACTTCACATATAATAATTGTACCATCCGTGCTTAAATGTTCTAGGTGTTTATCTGTAATCAAACTTGTGATTGTGCTAACGAGTAACAAATCTGGATGTTTGGTTTATGATAATATCTTTTCAGAATACCATGGTTGAACACAACGAGAATGTCCCCGAACAAACTCTTCCATTGCTCACACTGAATGACATCATTCCTGCTAACTACAGCGTCACCATCGGCAAAAACAATCCTCGAGTTGACTTCGACAAATTAAGAATTCCTGAGAACTCGTGTAAGATTGTTAAAGATATTTTCCTAGCTCATCCCTGCAAGCATCTGCTCGACAAATCAACTTCAGTTCCAGTATTCTACCTTCATCAGTTCTGGCTTACAGCAAAGGTTAACTTGGATGATGAGTCTTTCACTGTCACGCTAGATCAACAAGTCTACACTGTAGATCACGAAGTCCTTCGTACAGTTTTCCTTCTACCTCAACCTGAGAATGAATTTGTTCCAATCTTGCCTGAACTGGATCTCCTGGATTATTTCATTGATCTAGGATACGATGTTCAAGATGACTTACCTCTGCTTAAGCATTATAGATTCAATGCAAAGAACATGCCTCAGCCTTGGAGAACCTTCTATATGTTGGTCGTACGTTCAATATCAGGAAGAAAAAGTGGTCACGAACATCCCAGACTTGAGCATTTATAAGTGTTTTGGGGAATGGTCAGTATGCTACCGATTGACTTTGCAATTCCCATAATGAGTGATCTAGTATACAACATTCAAACCAAACGTGAAAAGACTATGATCCCGTTCGTAAGGTTCACAAAGCTAATCATTGAGCATTTTTGTAAACATAAACCTGAATTCATCAAAAGAATGGAAGATCCAAATGAGCCTAAGAGCCTCTTCGAGGATGACTTCACCATTGATTTTGTCAAAATGACCACGTCTTTAACAAAGCAACAAGGAAAGAGGTTTCCCGATTATTTTCTTGATGACAATATCAGGAAAAGCACAAGCTATGTGTTGATACAAAAGTTGGGCATTCCTAGTTTGGGCTCTTGCTCTCGTACCAATTCGCTTCTTAATGCTTGAAACCTGCGCACTAAGAAAATAAACAAACAACGTTAGGCTTATCGTGGGATTGTCTCCCACGATTATCCTCCAGCGTGAGAGTAAGTAATTGGTTTTTAGGGTTCTCGTAAAGAGTTTAGGGTATGTGAATCGTACCTTTAATGAGAATTATGTCATTCCTTATATAGGTGCAGAATCCTCGTAGGTTTCTTGCTCCTTACTCTTCGCACACGTGGTGCTTATCCGGGTTAAGGATATCTATTCCGTAAATAGAAGATCCTTATCTATGCCCGGGTAGTTTGGTTGGGCTTGGGTCTACGTGAGCCCAATCCCATTATCAATGCGGCCCAAGTTATAATAACCCACTCATGGTGGTTTTGGGCCTTAGTGATGTTTATCATTTGGGCTCGTGGCCCAAATATAGACTATACGTCATCATGTCCCCCCCCCCCCCCAGTCTAGTGTGCGCGGCTCATAGCCACGGATGCTAGACTAGTGAGAACAGCGGTAAGCGTGGAGGGACAAATTTAGAAATTTGCCGCCCAATATTAAGAAATATGTGTCTAATCCAAGATATTTCAAAATAGTGTTCCTTGGAAAACGGGAAAAAGTGCATGTACCGTTTCGTGTTCCAGCCATACGTTGTATGAGTGGGATCCACGTGGCCTTCATCTAGGGTTTTTTGATGACCTATATAAGAGTCACCGCCTCCTTTTACCAAAAACAGACAGTAAAAACACACATTCACCATTGCACATTTCTTCAAAGTGTTTGTTAGGATTAAAAGTGACGATCATTATTGAGTCACATAGTTAGTTAAATATATTCATGTAATAGTTAGTAAATGCTAGTTTATTAAAGTTTATGTGTATTATTCATGCTTGTATAAAGTCTAAGGGCTAGTTATGTAATATGGTCAAAGATATGTGAAGCCCTAGACTACAAGTATAAATACACATGTAAGGCCTCATTTTGAGGTTGGTTCTCTTAGGTAATTACATTGTCTTTTATTTTCACACTAAGAGTTCCCATCCACTCTCTCTCTCTACTTACTTTCTCTCTCTAGATCTAGCCTAGATTAACAAGTGATAAGGTTGTTCTACGGTCCTACAAGTGGTATCAAGAGCCTAGGGATAATTTTAGGTTGTTTTAGATTGTTTTTGGGTGAAAAAATCGTGTTTTTTGGTGAAGAAAATTCGAATCTGGTACTGTTCATTGTGTATTTATCGAGTTTGAGAAAAAAATTTCGAGTTTGAGTAAAATTTTTTGAGTTTGAAACATTTTTTTTTGAGTTTGAGAAAAAGTTTTATCGAGTTTGAAACATGGTTATCGAGTTTGACAAATTTTTTTCGAGTTAGAAAAATTGTTTTCGAGTTAGGTGCAAAATTTCGAGTTAGAAAATTTTGTTTTCGAGTTAGGTGCAAAAAGTTATCGAGTTAGGATAAGTTTTTCGAGTTAGGGTTTAAGTTTTATCAAATTAAGTGTTTGTCTATCGAGTTAGGAAAGGTCTCATCGAGTTTGAAGCATACTTATCGAGTTAGAAATGTTTCTAGTTATCGAGTTAGGTATATGTTTATCGAGTTAGGTGTCAGTTCAAGGTCTATCGAGTTAGGTTTCTTAAGAGTGTTATCGAGTTTGGATTTTGGATTTTGGCGAGTTAGCCTTGTTTACCTAATCGTTTATCGAGTTAGGATCATTGTGACTCTAACTAAGGGGATACTCTGCCTAAATCAAGACTACCTATCGAGTTAGGATCCATACCTAACGTATCGAGTTTGAAACCCAAAGCACCTATCGAGTTAGGAACATACCTAATGTATCGAGTTAGAAACCCAAAGCATGTATCGAGTTAGAAACCTTAATGAACTTATCGAGTTAGAAGACATCATGAACTTATCGAGTTAGAAACACAAGCCATATCGAGTTAGACCAAAAAAAAAAAAAAAAAAAAAAACAAGAAAAAAAAAAAAAAACAAAAATTATTTTGAGTAAAATTTATTTTTCACACGAGACTAAACGTTCAATTTTTACGCGAGATTTAAATTTTGGTATAAGGTTGAAAATTTTGGCGCGAAATTCAAATTTTTAGGCCAAAATTCAAAAATTTCGGTTAAATTTGGCGAAAAATTTTTCAAAACTCAAATTTTTATGGTAACCTTAGAATTGTATTTCTTTGTGTTTTTCAAATTTTGAGAAAGAAAATTTTCATATTCATTTTTTGGAGGAAAAATTTGAAATCACAAAAATTTAACCGAGAACGTTTTTCAAAATTCGCCAAAAACATCTAATCTTCAACAACAACCTTTGTTATCTTAAAAGATCCTAAGATCAAATTTATCACATATCGTTAAACAATGGAAAAAGAGCAAAATGAAAGAGAGACGCAAGTAAGGATAAAGCCCGCAATGCACTCCAAAGAAAATTGTTTAAAACATTTTGAATCAGTTAAACTTCAATGTGTGGCTCTCTCAGAAGCAAGTCAACTATTATTTGGTTTATCATTTCTTAGAACTTTTGAGACACTCTTCGGATCTGAAATGGACTTTGTTACCTTCAAAAGGAATCTTCAAAACAACATAGTTCAACTCGAAATGCAAATTGAACAGGGAAGTGATTGCATGGTAGGATTTAGAGAGCTCAAGACACAGTTAAAAGGGTTCATGACCATGGATATTAGAGCGTTTAAGAATTCTTGGGATTATGCATCAGCAAGCAGTTTATGGAAAAAATACTTCACTAGCATAGAAGTTGAAGTCTTTAGAAATCAATTGCTTAATCATATGTACATACTGGAAACAGTGCTTAATGCAAGATCACTTCATCTGATGGAGATGCAGAAAAAGAAGAGGGATTCAAATGAAAAAGAAAGAAGCACTTCAGGGAATGAGATTGAGAAGCTAAAACGGGAAAGAGAGCTAATTGAAAGAGAGATGCAGACAGAGGTGATTGAAAAAGAGATAGAGAAAGATTCTCAAATAGAAGAGGAAATTGTCAACGAGGGTGATGCATCAGATGTCAGTTTGGTTTTCACAGGCAGTGTTTCATCTTCAGAACAGCAGGTTCAAAGCAGCAGTCCTAGCTATGATTCGGATGCTGATGGTACCAAAGGAATGAAGCAGTTTGGGATACTGAGGATGATCACATCAGACCTTCATCTGACACAGAGATATTCACTAAGGTACAACATTCAAACAATAATGGTGTTGTGTTTGATAATGTGTTTGCTCATAATCAGACACATCGTGAGCATTCTGAGTCTATTAGTGATACATATGTGGTGGAACAAAATGATAGCAATATCACTTTTGATACTCCAGATATGGATCCTAATAGAGGTGAGCCTGCCCAGGATGGATCTTCTTATGAACAAGATCGTGCCTTATTTGCTTCATTGATCAATAATTTCAAACATGAACTTGAAAAGTGCAAAGAGGACAATCGCAAAGCTAAGCAAACGAATGTCTTATTGACAAAAGAGCTTGAGAGATTTAAAGAAATGGAAAAAGGTTTTCAAAATGTAACAAAAAGAAAAGCTGAACTTGAATTTGAAAACTCAAACCTTAAATCTCAAGCTCAAAAGTTTGAAATGTATGGAGAGTCTGTCAAACCACTTTTAAAAAGAAATGAAGAACTTGAAGTTGGTTATAGAGAAGCTGTTCTTCGTGAAAAACGTTCCATTCAAAATATGGATACTCAAATGGTTGTTAACAACAGAAAGGTTCAAGCGCTTTTAAAAGAGAACAATGATTTAAAAAGTGAAAATTCAAAGCTTCAGAAAACCACATCAAATTTTGAGATTGTAAACACAAAACTTGAGAATGAAAACAAAGAGTTTTTGAAATGAACAAACGATCTTGAAAACAAACTTCGAAAATTGGGACAGACTTCTCAGACTATCAACATGCTGCCTACTAAAGATGAGGAGGTTGAGAAACAAACATCTGGGATTGGCTTTGTGAATAATGCTAATGTGGAAAATGAAAAACCGTGTTTTTTAAACAAAGTGAAAAAGCTGACACCTATTTTGTACAACGCTGAAGATATGGGAAAAGAATTGTCAGATGATCTTTTGTTTGAGTCTCAAGATATTTTAAAATCTGAAGAGGAAAAACGTTTGAAAGTAAAACAAACAAAAAACCCACTCTCGTATCACGGCTTTGTGTATGGTGGTCTACAATTCACTGATATACCAAAAGAACCTTTCAAAAGAAAAGACACAAATGTGAAAAGATTTTTCAAAGAAGCTCAACTTGCTACTTATGATGCTACGTTATGGCAAAATAAAGCAAGGAAACAATTTTGTAGTCTTAAACATCACATTGAGCATACGTTAAAGGTCATTTGGTTTAAGCAAGTAAACATCGATAACAGTGTTTTCTCTAATCCTCTTTCATCAGATGTACGCCTTAAGATTGAAGTCCAAAAGATTTTGAAAGATGAGATTGAACCTCATGTGTTAAATCTCAACTTAAGTTTTGAGTACTTTGAAAAACATCTCGTCACTGAAATGAGAGAAGATTTAAAGTACGTTCATTCTCTTGAAGACGAATTTGATGAAAAATGCTTAATACTTGACATTCAAAAGGAGTTTTTCACAAATCAAATAGAGTCTTTCAAATCAAAATCTGTTAGCCATGAGAAAGTGAATGAGCATTTTGAACAAACATCTTCTTTGAAATCTGAAAATCTTTGTCTCAAAAAGAAAATCACCGAGCTTTCACAAGAAGCAACTGATGTCAAAGCAGAATTGTCAAAAAGAACTGCTCAGTTTGAGAAACATCTTGCAAAACTCGAAGCACAAAGTATCTCTTTCCAACTTAAACTGCAAGAGAAGAATGAGAAAATGTCTTCTGAAAACTCTTTGACATCAGTGCTTAAAGAAAAAGAAAAGATTTTTGAAGAAAAATGTGATGATACCAATATCAAGTTTGATTTAGACGAACTTGATACAAAAAATCTTGAATTGGAACATGCTGTGGCATCATTACAAAAAGAAAATGAGCACTTGAAACAGACTTACAAAAACTTGTTTGATTCAATCAAGCGGTCAAGAGTTCAGAATCAAACTTTAAACAAATCTGACTCTCAGATCACACCAAATCATCTTTTTGAAAAAGAAAAGTCTGTGCTTCAAAAGAAAATTGTTGAATTGGAAAAAACGATTGCACAACATACCAAGGATATTGGTGATGCCAAAAATAATTTTTCAATCGAAACAGACAAATATGAAAAATATTTTGCTCATCTTGAAAATCAAAATGCTTCTTTGCAAGAAAAACTGGCATCATCAGATCATCTTTCTCTTCAAAAAGAATACAATGATTTGAGAACGTCATACAATGCCTTAAAAGCAAAGTTTGATGTTCTTAACCGGTCAAAAGGAAAATCTCAAGTTTCAAACGAGTCTAAACAACAAGTAAGTGTTTCAGAAAAGGTTTACACGAGTGAATCTTCAAAACCATTTTCAAAAAGTGTCTCTCAGTTTACTAACTATTCTTTGCAAAAAGGAAGGAAGTTTTCAAAGAGACCAAATTTTTCTGAAACATTCACTCCTCAAAAGGTTTCAAATGCAAGTGCTCATAAAGAAAAGAATCAAGGTTTTCAAACTCCATACTCTCGTTTTACTCCGGTAAAGCCAGTGTGGAAACCAAAGCAATGCCATTCAAAACATTTGAAATATTCGTACTCTGAAATGCTTCCGCTACAACAAAAGAATGGCTATGCTTTGAAAAAACCAAATTCTGGAAGGTTTCCACTCATCTCAAAAACGAATTTTCGAAATGAAACGCCGAGTTTCAACAATGGGTGGAGAACTTCTTCTTCAAGTTTTAAAACTCCAAGAGAGACACCGAGTTTCTCAAACAACTTTCAAAAGCAAAAGCGTTTTAAATCACCGTTGATTCCACGAGCTTTATTTCAAAATGAAACACATGTTTTCAGTCCTCGTTGGAATTCAACTTCTTTGTCTCGGATTGACACAACTTACAAATGGATTTCAAAATATGGAAACCCAGTTGGCTTCATGCTTAAATGGGTTCCAAAAGTTGTTGTCTAATCCAAAAACATAATGGCTTTCGTATACTTCAGTATGAAACCCGGACTTCAACATTATGAATTCTTAGTATTTCAGCTAAGGACTCGTTCTTCAAAGAAAGGAAAGTGCTTAAATCAAAACAAAGGTTTTAAATAATTTTTGAGCACTTATCCTAAAACCATTATGGCTTATGCACACATAACAGTGTATAACCCGCGATTTTAAAAGAAAGGACTCTGTTGTACATTTATGTGCGACAATCCTAAAAGAAAAGAAGACTTCTCACCAAAAAGTTTATCAAAGTCTTCTTAATTTTTGAGCAAAATGTTGAAAAATGTTTCAAAAGGTTTTCAAAACTTTTTAGCTCAAGATATTACTCCCTCAATCCTTAAAAGCTTAAATTTAATCAAAATGTTCTATTTTTGAGGGGGAGTAATATAAAGTGGTTCCAAAAAGATCATGCTTAAAGGAAACAAATAAGGAATTCACAAACATCCGTTTCTCCCATAAGCTATCCAAAAAGAAAAGGTTTTAATCAATTGGTATTAAAAAAATACAATGGATATGCTATTTTTGAGGGGGAGAAGACGTGATTAAAATGTGATCGTCTTGAATCTCAAAAGAGCTCGACTCAGAAATGACCCAAGAATTGACGAAACAACAAATGTTAGTAATCGAAAAGTCTTATCCTCGACGGGTAATAACATCAAGTTAGTTACTAGAGCTAGTTGTCACCTAAAAGCTGACAATGGAACTTTTTAACTAGCCACGTAAGCGTGTCTCGAAAAGGATTTGTCTTAGTAGAAATGTACCGTTTCGAGAAACTTTCTGTGGATATGACCAGGCCGGGTAATAACTTCAAGCTAGTCTAACTAGTGATGTAAGCGTGTCTCGAATCAGTTGTGTTCATTGAAAGTGAATGAATTCAAAAGTGCAAACTCCTCACGCATGTGCAAATTTCTTAAAAATCCATGAGCACATGTGAAGGGGGAGTCCTTCAAATGAAATGCAAAACTCTCGAAGTGTTTACAAAGAATGTTTTTTTTTTATCATAAACACTTTGAGAGATTTTCATAAATGGTTTCATGGCAATTATAGGATAGTCATGGAGTTATAAGGTGACTAAGGTTAGGTAAAACCGTCCTATGATCCACCAGAGCCGGAGGGATCTACCCAAGGACAATTCCAATAGATTAGAATTAGAAGTCCTTAGGTATAATCTGAAAAAAGGAGAAAAGAATGAAAGGAGAAAGAAGGGGTTGAAAAATTAAAAAGAAAAGCAAATGAAAAGGGTGAAAAGAAATAGCCCTCCAAATGTTCAACCTTAGGGCAGACACCGGGTTCAATTCATATGCTATCGGTTGTTACTAAGGTGACACTGGTATTGAAGATAAAGACGTCATGGACCCAGTGACGCACTGCACTAAACCTTCTAGCCACTCAAGTTCTCTTAAAAGAGCTTGTTTCATTCTCACGGGGAACCGGTGTAATCTATCGACTTATCTCTTAGAGATGGTTGATATTGAAGCAGGAGACCCCTCCCTAGTCTCCGCATAGGAAACCAAATTATGCACTTATCGAGTCTAGAGCCATGAGATACATTAAAAGATCTCTTAGGATACACTTCCTATGAATACACTTGTGTTCGCCAAAAAGGACACAAGTTGTAAGAGTCTTTATGAGATCTACGGATCTTGCCTTATCTATCATGATGGTTACTATGTCTCAAACGGTCTACAGTTGTGGGGTGATCTCCAGCAACTCACCTGAATCATTGATGTACTTCGGTGGATCTAGTAAGCCCTTTCAAGGGTATCTGGTTCAGGAACGGCCTTGGTAAGGGTTAGAAGGAGTCTTCACACTATGGTGTTGACGATCTCTAATTCCGAACCTGTAAGTACCAGTTGATTTATTGCTAACTGTTTTATGTAGGTACTCATGAATGTTCCTTGGAGAAAGACCGTTACCATCACTCAAAGATCTACATGCTCATACCCTGCAAAGCTCTCTTCAAAGATCTAAGCATAGCAAAGTTCAGAACGTTTCTAAGTCAAAGTCAAAGAATCTGCAAACTAAAGAAACAAAGATTAAAGTCAAAGAGAAGAGAACTTCACAAAGATTAAAAGTCAAACAAAGTATGAGCATGTTGGAAAAGACGTAAAGACAACAAAGTAAAGATGTTGATCAAAGGCAAGAAAGATCACAAAGCATGATTGGAACAAAGGAACTAGCAAAACTATTACACAAGGACTCAAAGTTCAAGAGAACAAGCTTCAAAGATCAAAGATCAAAGTCACAAAAGAGAGATCTCAATGATCACCCTTAGGGGGAGATTGTTAGCATTAGAAGTGTTGATCATTTATGAAATCAAAGTGAGATCTCAATGATCGTCCCTTAGGGGGAGATTGTTAGGATTAAAACTGACGATCATTATTGAGTCAAATAGTTAGTTAAATATATTCATGTAATAGTTAGTAAATGCTAGTTTATTAAAGTTTATGTGTATTATTCATGCTTGTATAAAGTCTAAGGGCTAGTTATGTAATATGGTCAAAGATATGTGAAGCCCTAGACTACAAGTATAAATACACATGTAAGGCCTCATTTTGAGGTTGGTTCTCTTAGGTAATTACATTGTCTTTCATTTTCACACTAAGAGTTCCCATCCACTCTCTCTCTCTCTACTTACTTTCTCTCTCTAGATCTAGCCTAGATTAACAAGTGATAAGGTTGTTCTACGGTCCTACAGTGTTTTTCAAAGAAATCAACTGTTTTATTAGGTAATTGCGCATGCGCCTCTTAGTAGATCTTTATACTGTAAAAATGGTTGCTCAGTTGGATGAGTTTCACTCTGCGATGAATGAGGATGACGTTCGTCAGTTCTCATCTGATTACTTTATTCCTCTGGATGTGCATCCAGAAGCTCCGGATGTTGATGCGTATATTGTCGATTTCCCCAAAGGGAAGATAGGGCTATTCACGCGCTTCTTTGAGTACGCTAATTATCACGTACCAATATTTGTATTTCTGAGCAACGTGCTCAATTTCTATCACCTTCATATCTCTCAGTTGCACTGTATAGGTGCGGCGAAGATATTGAAGTAAACTGTCGTTTACTTGCAATAAACCCAACTGTCAACTTATTCCGCGCGTTTTACCACACAACGTGGTCGCATGGATGGGTATCCTTTGCGAAGCGCGCGGGGAGCCTTTAGTGTTATACCGATAAGGTAGATTCCTTGAGGCACTGGAGGGAATATTTTTTCTGGGTGGATGATGTGGTGTTTCCTTCACCATTTGAGTTTTATACTCAAGAGACGCTGCCGAGGGATGGGCGCCCTGCACCCGGTTCGTATAGCTTGGCAGATGCGCAGACTATTGATGCCAACCGCATCCCCATTCACCCTTATCCTGAGGAGTTTTTGGTGCACATGGGGTTGAGTCGCAACTATTTCCTTGGTGCTGACGAGGTGCCAACCTTCATTGATGAGGAAGGCCGGGGTGGGTGTTCATCCCTTTTAATTGTTCGCTTCAAATAATGTAAGTCTTCCGTATGCGCACTTGTAATAACTAACATGTCTTTTGTTATTTGTTTATGTGTTGCGCAGAGATGTATTTGTTTGTGGTTATGAAGCTTGAGAAGCTGAAACAGGTGACTGTTGGCGTGCGCCCTCTGAGGGAGAACGAGCAACCACTCTTGGAAGCAACTGCGGGGCATCTGACTGTGTTGGGGTCAGTTGGTCATGAAGATTTGCCCCCTCTTCTTGTGACGCCAGTGCAGAGCGTGGCTCCCACTATGGAGCCTGCACATGTGGAGGAGTTGCAAGCTGAATCTTTTGACAGCGTAGAGGTACTGAAGCCTGAAGTGGTAGCGCAGAATCTAAAGCGCAAGGGAGAGGCTAGTGGCAGTGGTACTTCCAAGAGGAGGTGCCATCTGATTGCGGATGTAGAGTCATCCGCAGAGGATGACACATCCGCTTCTGGCGCGGATAAGGAGGCTGCAAAGGCTTCCCCGCTTCTGTAAGTGATATTCCTCACGCTTTATATATTTATTATTACTTGTCGTAATATGCGCTGACCTGCTTCTTTATTCATTGTAGTGACCATGCTGTGAAAGATGATGCGGCCTTTGTGGAGAGTGTGGTCCCTCCTCAGAATGAAAACAAAGAGGAGGGAGTGAAGGTAGCTGAGGACATATCTGCGCAGCAACTGTTGGTGGAGTTGGCTGCTACTGCTGAGCGTCAAACTGAGCTAGTTGCTCAGTTGAAGATGCAATACGTCGGGGAGAGTAGCACTCTCACCCAGAAAGATGAGGAGATAGCTCTTCTTCATGCGCAGCTTGCTGAGGCGCAAGCGGAGGTGGGGTCCTCTAGGGCGCACGCAGATAAGGTCACTAACGAAAAGTTGACCGCGATGGCTGAGCTGCAGCAAGCGCGCGGGGAACTGTATCAGTTTAGGGCCAACCTTACCTGTGCGGTAAGGTATCTTGAGGAGAAGAAGGATGAACATTTGGCGAACATTAATGAGTTTCGCTTGCGCATGGAGAAGATTATTCAGGTGCAGGAGGAGAAGCTGCGTGGTCTGAGCATAGAATATGATGAGGAATTATACCCTCATCTGATGTCTACCATAGCTGAGCGCAGGTACGTCCTTACATATTTTCCTGCAATATTGCCTTATTATATTTTTTGGTTTGTCTCTTCTAATGCAATTTGTTCCTGTTTATGTAGGTGGTTGATCAGTCATGGCTTGCGCCTGGCTGCGATGGGCACCTTGGAGTCTCCAGAAGTATTGGAGACCTTTGGAAAGGTGGTTCAGTGCGCTGTGGAGCGTGGTAGGGTGCAAGCCATGGAGGAGCTTCATGAGGCTAAGCTGCTAAAGGTGGAGCTTGCTGAGGTGCCTGCTTACAATGCCAATGCGTATGACGAGCTAATGAAGGCGATGGAGAGAATGAAGCTGCTTGAGCTTCCTCACATTGCGCGGCTGGAGCGCGACTAGGATAACCCCATAAAGGTAATTATGGAGGGGTTGACCCTGGGGCGCCATATCTTAGAGGATGCAGAAGCGCAGCCAGACTACTTCCTCAAGCCTGACGAGTCGCAGCTGCAGGTTCCTGTTTTTGCACAGCCACGCCATATGTTGAATCCGTTTGCTCTTGAAAAGGAGATTCCTCTTAAGGAGGTGTTGGAGCTGCACGCAGAGAGAGCTGCCAAGAAAAAGGGCATTAAGGGCAAGGCCGTCTTATGTGGTGTGGGCGCTGCACATTTTCCCAGGTCAGATGGGATTCCTGTTAGTGTAGCGACCGTATCGCCTAAGGATGCGTTGCTCTTGAGAAAGCTTCAAGTGGCAGGAAGCTCCGTTGCTCAAGAAGATAGTCCTGAGCACCGTCATAACATATAGGCTTTTTTTGTGACTTGTATATTTATTGTATAAATAACAAAGTATATCTTTTGTGTGTTATGATTGTTGTCTTTTTATGTAAAAAGATTAAATAAGATACTCTTGTTTGGAGTTATGTTTAAATTAAGTACGTGACTTAAGATAAATTATAAGTATTAACTTGCATTATGTTTGCAAAGTTTTATTGTGTAATCAAGAGTCTTGGCCCGTTGTTTGCTAAGCTTGTACGTGACATTTGTGCATCCTTCGTGGGATGTGCAAGGAAGACTTACTTCAACGTCTTGAAGGTAAGGCGCCTAGCAAGGATACGCGATCCAATGTTGATGGGTTTGCAACCCTCTTACTCAACGAGTTAATTAGTAGGTTTACTCATCCTGTATGCCGTCGTGGGTCTTAATTAGTGCATGCACGCCATGTAGGCAAAAATGTAGTATAACAATATTGACACATATAAGAATGTACGCAATAAAGTAAAATGTGTTATGGAGTTAGCTAGAAACCATAACGTTTTATTGATACTTGCAAGTTTTTGAGAAAATAAAAAACAATTCCTAACAAAGAAAAGAAAAAACAAACAATTATTGGGCACATACTAGAGTGCAAAGATGTCTGTTTGTGGGCCGTAGCCTTTCCTAAAGATAGCATCTTTTGAGATTGCAGATATTCCAAGTGCGCGCTAGATCGTGACCTTCCATATCGTGCAACCTGTATGCACCATTGCCTAGCGCATCGGTGACCTCATAGGGTCCTTCCCATTTGGGTCCAAGCTTGCCTGTGTCTTCTGCGTGGCTTGGGTCATTGGCGCGGTATACAAAGTCTCCTGGCCTGAAGGAAGTATGCTTGACTTTTGCATCATAATACTTCTTCATTTTTGCCTTATCCTTTGCCTCGCGTATAGCTGCGCGTTCACGTCTTTCTTCCAGTAAGTCTAAGTCTATGCGCCGCTCTTCGTCATTTGTTGTGCTGTTGACCTCTGCTGTTCGTATAGTTGGCATTCCTATCTCAGTTGGTATGACGGCTTCTGTTCCGTAGACAAGGGAGAATGGTGGGTCTCCAGTACTGGTTTTGATTGTGGTGCGATGCGCCCATAAGACATGTGATAGCTCGTCCACCCACTTGCCTTTGTGTCTGTCAAGGCGCGCTTTTATTCCTTCACCTAGACTGCGATTCATGCGCTCAACTAAACCATTGGTTTGTGGGTGTTTTACTGAAGCAAAGTGTTGTGTGATGTTCAATTGCGCGCACCAATCTTTGGATGGGTTGTCACAGAATTGTTTCCCATTGTCTGATATGATTTCTGAAGCGACACACAATATTATCCCATACAAAGCATTTTACCTGGTTGCCCGTGATACTCACTACTGCCTTTGCCTCAATCCACTTCGTAAAGTAGTTATGGCTACGATGAGGAATTTTAGCCCTCCTTCTTCAACTGGAAAAGGGTCTGCGATGTCAATGCCCCATTTTTAGAATGGCCATGGTGAGGTGATGAGAGTTAGCTCTTGTTGTAGTTGGCACAGGATTGGCCTGTGTACTTGGCAATTGCTGCATTTTTTTATCATATCTCGCGCGTCACGGTGCATAGTGGGCCAATAATACCCCAACCGTAGAGCGCGCGCTACAACAGACCGTGGTCCTGAGTGCATGCTACATGATCCAGCATGGATTTCTCGGAGTACATAGTCTGCTTGAAGAGGTCCAACACATCGGAGCCAAGGTTGCAAAAAGAACGTCGATAGAGGATGTTGTCTCGTAGTTCAAATCGCTGCGCTGTGCGGCGCACTCTTCGAGCATCCTTATGATCTTGTGGTAGGGCTCCTTTGCTAATGAATTCAATGATAGGTGTCATCCACGTAGGATCTTGTTCTTCTATCACTGTGGATACTTCCATCTCCAAGATTGACTTGTTTTGTAGGGTTTCTACCAATACCTGTTTTGATAAATGCGCAAAGCTTGTAGATGCAATTTTGCTAAGCGCATTAGCTTTCCTGTTGTCCCCTCTAGGTACTTGTTTTATTGTGAACCTTTCAAAGTTTTGAATTAAAGACTTGGTATTTTCCAGGTATTGGATCATGTGTTCGTCCTTGGCTTCATACTCACCTAGCACATGGTTAGCTACTAGCCTGGAATCCACGTTTGCCTCCAGGTTGCGTACACCCATTTGGATTGCAATACGCAGTCCAGCGAGTAGGGCTTCGTATTCTGCCTCATTGTTTGTGGCTGTGAATTCGAAGCGCAGCGCGTAGGTGAACTCCATTCCTTCTGGATTAGTAAGAATAAGGCCTGCGCCCGATCCATCCACGCATGAGGATCCATCTGTGAACAGAATCCAGGGTTCCTGTAGATCTGTTTTGGTTGTTGAAGTTGGACTATCGGTATCTTGCTTTTCAACAATGAAGTCGGCTAATAACTGCCCCTTGATTGCAGTGCGTGGTCTATACGAGATGTTATATTCACTTAACAACACACTCCACTTTTGTAGCCGCCCTGATGCGTCAGGTTTAGAGATAACTTGTTTGATTGGCTGGTCTGTGATTACAGCTATTGGGTGTGCTTGAAAGTATCTGCGCAGTCTTTTAGCTGTGAATACTAGAGCTAAGACCAGCTTTTCCATGGCGCTGTAGTTAGTCTCTGTCTTCTTCAATGCTTTGCTTACAAAGTATATGGGTGTCTAGACGGAGTTTCTATCTGTCAATAGTCCTGCGCTAACTGCTCCGTGGGTTGCAGATAAGTACATGATTAACTCTTCCCCTGGTCGCGGTGCGACAAGTTTGTTGAGTGATGCCAGATGCTGTTTTAGCTGTTGGAAAGCTTCTTCTGCTTCTGCTTCCTTAGTCCAACGAAAGTCTCCCTCTTTGGTGCACTTCGTGAGTGTTTTAAAGAGAGGGAGTGATTTGTCTGCTGACTTAGATAAGAAACGGTTTAGCCCAGCTAGCTTTCTGTTTAATGACTGGACTTCTTTGAGTGTGCGCGGTGAGGGAAGATCGATAACAGCTTTTGTTTTTTCTGGGCAAGGTTTGATTCCATCGGGTTCTATTAAGTATCTGAGGAACATGCCTTCTGTTGCGCCAAAGGTGCACTTCTTGGGATTTAACTTCATGTTTATTTTTCCCAATGTTTTGAACATTTCCTCGATGTCGCACACCAATTCATCCTCTGTGTGGCTCTTAATGACAAGGTCGTCAACGTAGACTTCCAAGTTTTGACCTACTTGTTTTTCGAAAGCTGTGTCTACCAATCGCTGGTATGTTGCGCCTGCGTTTTTTAGGCCAAAGGGCATTTTCGTATAGCAATAGACCCCTTGACTTGTGTGGAAAGCTGTTTTTTCTTCGTCCTCTACTGCCATCTGGATTTGATGGTATCCTTTGTATGCGTCTAGGAAGCACTTGAAAGGATATCCGCACTGGGATTCTACTTTCCATTCTATCTCCGGCAGTGGATAGCAGTCCTGTGGGCATGCTTTGTTGAAGTCTGTGAAGTCTACGCACATCCTCCAACTGCCATCACTCTTCTTTACCATCACTGGATTAGAAAGCCAGTCGTGATAGTATACTTCGCGCATGATTCCTGCGTCTACAAGTTTGTGTACTTCTTCCAGAATAGCTTTTGCACGATCTGGGGCCTGGCCGCGCTTTTTCTGTCGTATTGGGGGATATCCTTGTCGGATTTGTAGCTTGTGCTCCGTGATAGAGCGTGGCACTCCGGTCATGTGCTTTGGTTCCCATGCAAAGATATCTAGGTTCTTTTGCAAGAGTGCGCACTTAGCTGCTTTACCTTTGTCAGATAAAGACCCTCCAATCGAAATTTGTTGATTTGGGTAATCGGGATGAATAGCGACCTTTAAGTTTGGTGTTTTTTCTGTGCGCTGTTTTGGAATATTCTCCACCTCATTGGTTACTGCGTTGCATTCTTTGGGTGGTACTGTGGTGTTGTAGAGGGTAACAACTCCTCCTTCCACCGGGAATTTGAGCATCCCATGTGTTGTGGATGGTACAGCGCGCATGGATGATATTCCAGGTCTCCCAATGATGCCATTGTATGGTGAGGGGGACTTGATTACCATGAAATTTATCCATGTTGCTATTGAGTGTTGTTCATCGCCCACGACTACGATCAGGCGTAATTGCCCCATAGGCCAAATCTTTTCTCCTGTGAATCCAGTCAGCGAAGTTGTGGCTGGTATCAATTGACTTTGTATCTCAGGTCGTAGCCTTTTGAAACAATGATCATATAGGATGTCTGCGGATGCCCTCCCATCAATATACATGCGGTGGATATCGTGTCCCCCCGTATGTATTTCAATAGTTAGTGGCTCTACTACTGCGTTGTCCGCAGCTAGAGTGGGGAAGGATATCTCTTTTTCTGGAGAGAATTTTTGACTGACTTTTTGTTTTATCTTGCGTTGCCATGACTATATCATGTAGATGATGTCAGCTTTATCTTTGGGAGGTTCTTTCTTGCCTCCATTCCTTTGCTTGTCCTTCCCTTCTTTAATGTTTTTTACGAGGTGATCCATTCTTCCCTCCCTTACTAATTTTTCAATCAGTTGTCGTAGCTGGACACACTCGTTGGTTGTATGGCCCTTTTGGCCATGATATTCGCAATATCCATTCCCTATGCGTTTGTCCTCTGCGGTACGCATTGGTGGAGGTTTTGGGAAGTTTGCACCTTCTGTTACAAATATTTCCCCCGGAGTCTTTGTGAGAGGGGTATACTTGTCATTATCTCTTCCACTACGATAATTCTTGCTGCGGTTGCTATTCTGATCATTGGATTGTCTCCTAGGCTGTTCTTGTTGCCTATAATTCGCGTAGCCTTTTTTGCTGTCCACAGCGGCTGCTTCTCCTTGTATGAAGGATCTTGTGCGCTTCATTAGCTCATCGAAAGTTTGGGGAACCTTGTCGTTTAGCTTCCGAATGAGTTCTGGGTTATTAATCCCATTCATGAACCCTGAAATTTTTAGGACTTCGGGACACGCTTTGACATGTATGGACTCATCTTTAAAGCGTTCCATATAAGCACTGGTTGATTCCCCTTGGCGCTGTTTTACTCTGGCTAGTTCAACAGGGATTTTAGCGCACTTCTTTCTTTGGGTGAAGTTTAAACGGAATGCTTTCTGCAATTCTTCAAACCCGCCAATGCTCCGTCGTGGGAGCTTTCTAAACCACGTGCGTTCATTCCCTACTAATGTGGAGTTAAACATATGGCACCACACAGGTTGTGGCCAATTTTCGATAGTAGCAGCCGATTTGAAAATTTTTAGGTGGTCATCCGGATCACCTGTCCCATCATATGTTTTAACACTAGTGGGCATGCGCCTCCTCTTGTGATCGGAATAATCGCTGATGCGTCGTGTAAATGCATCAACTTTCTGGCGACGTCACGGAAGAGACATGTCTTCGTCTTCTTCTTCACGACGTCTTCCTCTAGACTTCCAGTGTCCTGTTTCCTTATCCTCGTTGTCCGAGGAGTCGTTGGAGGAGGAGTAATCTTTTTTGCGGCGCTTGCGCCGACTTCCTTCAAAGGAAGAGCTTGAGGGGCTTTCACTTGGGGATATTCTCCTCCCCAATCTGTCGTGAATTCTTTTGCTACCAGACCTGGAGGAACCTTCGCTTGGTGAATGTTGAGGTCTTAATCTGTCTTGTATCCCTCGACTACCAAGTCTGGAATAAACATTAGTGCTCCTCTCGCCGTCTTCATATTCCTCTGAATACTGTGAGTCAGATGTTGTACCCAGCCTATCATGGATAGTGGTACGTCTTTCGTTATTTTCGTGTCTTCCTCGTAGGTGGCGCGGTGGCGATGATTCGCTTTCAGGACCAAAGTTGAGCCGGGCTTGCAGGCTCGTACTCGACCTTCTCCTCGCTTCTTCTTGCATGAGGGTGGTTAAAGTTTCATAATTTTGGGATACAAAATTACTCAACGTTAGGTCAGGTGCGTCCTCATTAGCTGCCAGAATATCTGCCTCAGTATTGGGCACCCTATCTCTGTTAGGTGCGCCCGGTGGCACAGTGTTGTCCACTGTAGGTGGCGTTTGGTGAGGAGTATTGAAAAGGGTGCGCTGGAGTTCTTCAACGCTTGGGACTATGGTGGTGATTTGGGTAGTCCTTATAGGCAATTCCACCGCTGGGAGAGGTTGGGTTGGTCCCGTTTCTTGGTGACCGGGCGCACTGGTTGTCCTAGAGGCCTGCCTAGGGGTCGAATCTTGTTGATTCTTCCTCTGGGGGTCACGCGTTTTTTCCAACTCCGGAGTCCGCTGGCTTGAATTTTTACTCTTTGTCATTCTAGTTCCTTAATTCTTGGTGTGGGTCCCACGGATGGCGCCACTTGTTGATACAAAAGTTGGGCGTTCCTAATTTGGGCTCTTGCTCTCGTACCAATTCGCTTCTTAATGCTTGAAACCTGCGCACTAAGAAAATAAACAAACACCGTTAGGCTTATCGTGGGATTGTCTCCCATGATTATCCTCCGGCGTGAGAGTAAGTAATCGGTTTTTAAGGTTCTTGTAAAGAGTTTAGGGTATGTGAATCGTACCTTTAATGAGAATTATGTCATTCCTTATATAGGTGCAGAATCCTCGTAGGTTTCTTGCTCCTTACTCTTCGCACACGTGGTGTTTATCCGGGTTAAGGATATCTATTCCGTAAATAGAAGAGCCTTATTTATGCCAGGGTAGTTTGGTTGGGCTTGGGTCTACGTGAGCCCAATCACATTATCAATGCGGCCCAAGTTATAATAACCCACTCATGGTGGTTTTGGGCCTTAGTGATGTTTATCATTTGGGCTCGTGGCCCAAACATAGACTATACGTCATCACTATGAATTCTACAATAAAGCTTATCAAGGGATTAAGGAAGAGACTACCATACAGACTCAGAGTAAAAGAGGTGGGAAATCAGGGAGTACAAGTAGCACTACTGGTTCACTACAATCAAAACCAAAAGTTACTCCCAAACCTAAACCTGCTACTAAACCGAAACCTACACCCAAACCAAAGCCTGCAACTAAACCAAGAAAGAAGGTTACACCACAGCCCATGCTTCAAGATGAACCTACACCGCCACCCTTAGAAAGTGATTCTGAATTTGACACAGAAACTGATGAAGAAGAAGATTTTGAACGAAGAGAAAGAGTAACTGAAGAAGAATTTCCAGAAATGGAAATTGCCAAACAACAAAGCTTGGAAACTTTTGAAGCAGATAAAAGAAAAAGGCGAGGGATTACCATCAATGAATCAAATGTTGGAATCAATGATGATGAAGAAGACGAGCCAATTGTTGAACAATTGGTCGACAAAAGAAAATTGAAAAGTATTGTTGTCGACACACGGACCGAAGAAAAGAAATTCCTTAAAGATCAGAGGGAAGCATCACTCCCCAGCCGACTTCATCCTCAACCTTCATCACCACCTGTCAATCTACCTGAACATGAAGGCACTACTAGCATCATAGTTCCTTCCATTGTGTCTACCACTTTAGTACCAGTTATTCAACCCGGTGACAAAGTAGAAGATAAAGATGCAAAAGGTAATACCACTATGACGGAAGCTGCAAACATTGAGGAGAATGTTGATGAATAGGAGAACATTGCCACTGATCAGGGATTTGATCCTTTCACCACACCGGAGTATCCAGCACAGGAAGAAGAGGAACGTAGAAGAAACGAAAGTGAAGAAAAAGAAACCAATGAACAAGCATTCGACACCAACATTTTTCTTCAATCACCTTCACACTCAAAGAAGACATCTTCAGAGAAACCTCCACTTCCTAAAGACTCTCCTCCAAAGGATCCGACTCCTCCAGCTTCTTCTTCGAACTCCCACAATGAGTCTTCGTCAGAATCATCACCAGAACATTCATCTCCTTCACCATCTAAAACCGCATCTAAACAACAATCAATCAATGAACCCACAAAACCAGTTGATCTTCAGGAGCAAGTTAAAAGTCTCACAACCTTGGTTGCTAATCTTGCTAAACAAGTTGAAGACTTTCAGGAGGCAAAGCAGGAAATTGATAAGTTCACGAAAGCAGACTTGGAAGGAATCATCAGGACTTTCACCTTCGATTACCTTACAAAGAATCTTGTTGATATCGTCACTCCTCAAGTGGCAAGTCTTGTTGAACCGATTAAGGATAACTTGGAGCACAGAATTAGAAGTGTCGTAAGGAAAATGCTATCAACAACACCATTTACTCTTCAACCTGCAAAAGCTTCAACATCAACTCCAACCATTTCTGAATCATCGGTCGAAGACCTGCTTGCTCAGCTCTACAACAAAGTTGCATACAAAACGAATTTGACACCTGAAGAAACTGAACTTATCGATGCCATTGCAGCTAACTTGTCAAAAGAGTCGTGCAAAGAAGCTGCTGGATCTTTGAAAAGGTCAAGGAAAGATGAAGACCCAGACCCGAACTCGAAAGGAAAGAAACACAAGTCTGCAACCGGTCCATCATCTTCACACCAACCACAAAAAGATTCAACTCCTCCTGGAAATCAGCAACATACTTCAGCTTCTAGTCTAGGTCCGACAGACCAGGAAGAAACATTCATGCAACCTGTTGATGATTATCAATGACAACCCGATACCGACTATCATGCATCTCCAATCCCCGATTCTAAACCTGGACCATCATCAACCTCAAAAGCTCAAGACAAGGATACTACATCCAAGTCTAAGAAGTCTAAGAAAAGAAGACGTCATTCATGGATGGACAATGATGATACACCTGTAGATGACTAGTTAACTGATTTGGTCAAGGCTCAACCTCCTCTCGAAGATGAAGAACCACTTCCGGGCAATACACTGCAATACACTCAGAGTATTATGGCGGATCTTCATATTGAGAAACTTACAAAGGCTGAGTTAAGAAGAATCAATCGGGATGCACATGAATTAAACAAGTCTAGATCTGGAAACAAGATGGAACTCGAATTTCACAAGCAGAAAATAGCTAGTGCAATGTCAGGAAAGTTTGACTGGCTAAACCCTGAAGCGATTTTCGACATCCATTCAGGAAAACCCGACAAGCCTTACTTCACCGATTGGACTAAACCATTACCTTTGCAAGGATTTCCAGAAAAACTAAAGATACCTTACCGCCTCTTCTTCAACAAAGATCTTCGTAACCGCCAACTCACTCAAGAGAATTCCAAACAAAAATATGCCTCATCTCTGACTATTTCAGTGCTAGCCGCAAGGTACGATGTTCCTGCAATTGAAGAGTAACTCCGGTATTTAGCAACTCCATTGTCGCCTACGACAGAGATGCTTTACACGGGATTCAGCACTGGCCCGAATGTCGTCGACTCAGTTACACTCACAGGTTAGAAATCAAGTCAATAGAGAACATGAAGCACAAATCAAGAATCATTGCTATTTTGGAAATTCAGGAGTCAAAAAAGTTCAACTACACTTTCATGAACTAGATTGTCATCAAAAGACAAGATGAAAAGAAGTACAAGTTCTCAGAAACAGACTTTCCCGACCTTTATCTAAATGACATTGAAGATATGTATCTAGAAAAAGTTCAAGGAAGAATGCGTGGATTCAACACTGACACACAATACAACTTCATTTCATCATTACTCCTGTTCATCAGACGACTGATAGTTCAAGAAAGAGTGGAAGACCTTCAGCTTGGAGTCGAAAGTTACCAACAGAAGATCAATTTGACTAAGCCACAATTCTCATTTGCTGGAATAGATCAGATGTCACAGTATACACTCATCCAAAAAGCATCATTTGGTTTCATCTACCTCAACAGCAAAAAGCAACTAAGTTTTATGAGGCTTGATGAGTTACACAAGTTCTGTGATACTACGCTCAAAACTGTTCGCGATGGGTTAGTCAAAAGGTTGAACGATGATAGGAGAAAGATATCTAAAGGTGAAACTGCTAGGTGGAAATCCAGTTCCAGAAGACAAGTTCGAAACTTTGTCATGAAAATAGAAGAAAGGTTATTTCGTCGGGAGCAGATCAGACGATTGGAGAGTTATATCGGTGTCAGACCTTCATTTCCCGTTAGACTCTTCCAAAGATCGGATCTACAGTTCACAGACTTTGATGCTCCGATCATCGATGAATCATAAGCTGGTATACAAGGGTATTAACATTTCAATAACAACTATTTCATTTGATTGATTTGTAACCATTATGGCTTGTGCACACATAACAGTGTACAACCCGTTCTTGTAAACAAAGGACCTTGAGGTACGCATCAGTGCCTCAATCCTGATATAAGGAGCGAAGGTTTCTTACTTTTGACATTTTCTGACTTTCATAACTCTGCTCAAAACACAAGTATTTCACCTCAATAAGAATTCACTTGTTGAGGAGGAGCACTTGAAACAAAATCATCGTTCTTGAAATCAAAAGTTCTTGTTGAATTCTCCCCATAAGACTCAAAAGGCATATTTTAATCAACAAGATTGTCAAAAATATCATCTTATATGCTATTTTTGAGGGAGAGAAAAAGTGAATGTAATTAAAATATGAAAGTTCAAAGTTGCTTACAGTCAAATATCATGCGAGCTAGACTCAGGATTGACCCAAGAATTGATGAAACATAATAGTTAATAATCGAAAAGACTTATCCTCGATGGGTTATAACATCAAGTTAGTTATTAGAGCTAGTTGTCACCTAAAAGCTGACAATGGAACTCTTTAATTAGCCACGTAAGCGTGTCTCGAAAATTATTTGTCTTAGTAGAAATGTACCATTTCGAGAAACTTTCTGTGGACTTGACCAGGCCGGGTAATAACTTCAAGCTAGTATAACTAGTGATGTAAGCATGTCTCGAATCGGTCTTGTTCACTGAAAGTGGATCAATTCAAAAAGTACTTGATCCTCCCGCATGTGCAAATTTGTTAAATACTTATAAGCACATGTGAAGGGGGAGCCCTTCAAAGTTAACACAAAACTCTCAAAGTGTTAAACAAAACGTTTGATAATCACAAGCACTTTGAGAGATTTTCAATCAAAGGTTTCATGGCAATTGTCAGATAATCATGGAGTTATAAGGTGATTAAGATAGGAAAAACCGTCCTATGATCCGCCAGAGCCGGATGGATCTACCCAAGGACATCACCAATAGTTAGAATTAGAAGTCCTTAGGTATGATACGAAAAAAAGGAGAAAAGAATGAAAGGGGAAAGAAGGAGTTGAAGAATTAAAAAGAAAAGTAAAGAAAAAGGTGAAAAGAAATAGCCCTCCATGTATTCAACCTTAGGGCAGACACCGGGTTCAATTCGTATGCTACTGGTTGTTGCTAAGGCAACACCGGTATTGAACATAAAGTCGTCATGGACCCAGTGACGCAATGCACTAAACCGTCTTAACAACTCAAGTTCTCTTAAAAGAGCTTGTTTCATTCTCACGGGGAACCAGTGTAATCTATTGACTTATCTCTTAGAGATGGTTGATATTCAAGCAGGAGACCCCTCCCTAGTCTCCGCATAGGAAACCTAAGTGTGCACTTTTCGAGTCTAGAGCCATGAGATACATCAAAGATCTCTTAGGAACACTTAGTATTTCTACAACTGGTGTTCTACATCAATGGACACCAGCTATAAATTATCGAGTCCTTCGCAGATCTTAGCAATCTGCCAAGAACGTTTATGACAGAATATACATAAGTATTTCTCAATGATTGAACGGAAATCCTGCCAGGGTCAACATCAAACAGCCCTGATAGCAGGTCACTTCGATAACTTCTTGTGGGTTACGCTTAGTGTTTGCGGTGGTTTCTTAGCGGTCTACAGTCGTGGAGTGATCCCCAGCGACTCACCCAGTCATTGAGCTACGAAGTAGGTATTGTAAGCTCCCTCGGGAGTATCTGACATGGGAACGGCCTTGATAAGGGTTAGAAGGAGTTTTCACACTATGCTGTTGACGATCTCTAATTCCTTATCTGTAAGTACCGGATGTTTTATTGCTAACTGTTTACTTGCAGGGACACATCATCTCCATGGCGACGGATTTCACATGCTCATACATGCATCTTGAAGTCATCAAAAGCTCCCTCAAAGATCAAAGCAACACAAAGTTCAAAGAAAGATTCTACGCCATTAAGAAGAATCTGCAGAGTATAAAGACTAAAGATCAAAGTGTAAGAAAGGGAACTACGTGCATGTATAAGTCAAAGTTCAAAGATGTATGAGCATGTTGGAATGGCTGACTACCACCACAGACGCAGAAGTGACGAAAGGCAAACAACGTCATAACTTGATCACTATCACAACAACAATGAACAAAGAACAACGAACGATGAATGATTTTATTTCATGATTTTTGAAAGACGCCTAAAGCTGTAAAAGTCAAAGATGAAGAAATGACAAAGACGTCAAGCAACCGTGATGACCAACCCTTAAAGGGAGATTGTTGGGAACGAAGTTTTAGTATTTATCAAGTCTCGGTCATTTGTAATAAACGTTATGTTGCTTAGTTATTATTTACTTTCATTTATATTATGTATTAAGTTTACTAGGCTTAAGTAATGAAGTCCATGGGATTCTAAGCCCACACGTAATGATGAGTGGAAGGAGAGGGTGTGTTGCCCTAGCTCCTTCCCTATAAATAGTAAGCTTAGGTCTCATGTAAACTTGGTTGGTTATTTGAATATCATAAGGAAACTCTTGCATTTACTTTTCTCTCATTATCATAATCATCCCATCCTTATATCTATCTCATTCTTGCTTGTGTGAAATCAATATGGGTACCTGATGAGGCAAAAAATGATCCGTTTTTAGGGGGTCATTTAAGCCTGGAATTTAATTTATTTGATCAAATATTGCCCTAAATCGTTCCTTTTGTGATTTTAGGTACTTTGGGAGTGAAATCTGGAAAAGGAAGCAATTCGGACGTTTTTGGAGCATAAAAGTGAAGAAAACGCCAAAGTACTAATTTTTCATGCTGGGAACAGTAGGTGACGGCATCAAGAGTAACTCCCTGACGGCGTCAAGAGCAAAATTCCATGACGACCCAGTACAGATTTGACGGCGTCACGAAGTAGGGCGTCAAGAGTAAAAGTCATGACGGCCTGGAAATGATTATCACATGACGGCGTCAAATGTAGATCAAGGCAGTCCGAGAAGAGTTTTGGCGGCGAGGTGACGGCGTCACAAGTTTATTCTTGACGCCGTCAGACCCCTTTTCCTATATATAGTTTTCTAATTTTCACATTAAAGGAGAGAGAAGTTTTGGAGAAACCCTAAGTACGAATTTGGTGCGAATTTTACAGGTTTTTCAAGGGTTCCAAGCCCTTGATACCTTTCATGTGTAATTGAGATAAGTGTTCTTTTAATTCAATCAATATGTCTATGTGTTGGTTGTCTATATCTTGTTCTTGTCTTAATTCCATCATGCTAGGCTAGATCTATCTTGTGTTTGCTTGGATCTAATGAAACCTAGATGTTAATTATGTGTTGATTACTTGTTTATACTTGTCTTGGATGAATGATTTATATGTTAGGCTTAAGAAAACTGGCAGATCTCCAATTGGTAACATGCTTGAACGTCTTAAGAAACATGAACCGACACGCACTAGGTCTTTATTGGTTGTATTTAATGCATGAGCCACTGTTTATAATCCCTATGGTTGTGTTGGGCATGGTATAGGAGGAGATAAGAGCACATAGAATTGGGGAGTTAAGTGTGCTACCCCATGAATGGTATTAAGGAATACGATCCGTCATCCATGCAATTATAACAAGTAATTAACGTTTAAAAGATGTCTAGGGAGTAGTGAAATCTAAGTAAACACATTTTCTCCACTTATTGCTCACAACTTTAGTATAATTTAGTTTATTTTCATTTCTAGTATTTTATTTTGATTGCATCTTTAGTACTGGGTTAGTTGATTAACAACTAATTCCGCCCAAATCCTTCAAACCCGAGATTTTAATTGCTTTCAAAAAAATATAAAATACATAAATAATCATCCCTCACCTTTAGAACTAGTATTTAGGTTTTCTAATCCTAGCGACACTATTCCTAAGCTGAACGATCAATCCCCCGGTACTTGTCACTATACTATACTACAACGATCAGGTACACTGCCTGGTGGGGGTTGTAAGCTTCTCGAGATCCCTCGAGAGGTAAAGCCTGGTGCAATTCCCACGTGTCTAGTTTTTGGTGCCGCAGCTCGGGGAATAGTTATTGTCTAGGTTAGAATTTCTTTTTATTAGGTCTACTTGCTAGATTCCTTTCTAGTAAGATTTTATTTTTATTTTTAGGTTCTCTTTAGTCTATCTTATTTCTTTGTGCCTTTGTTCGTAACCATCCGACATCATGGACAACGGGAACATCTTTGAACCCGTCATCCCACCACAACAAAACCCACCACTAGAACCCCTTAGGCCCCGAACCTTAGGAGAGTATTCCCGATCTAGCCACCAAGGCTACCGAAACACCATTGAGCTCACCGGAGCCAATGTGACCCCCTTGCGATCCGACACCATCTGGTTGGTTCAAAGCGGATGTGCATTCCATGGACTTCGTTCCAAAGATCCAAACCAACATCTTAAGGACTTCCTCAAAATCGTAGATTCCATAGGCCTAGATGTTGCAACTAGTGAGACAACCCGATTACGCCTATTCCAATTCTCTCTACGGGATCAAGCTAGTCAATGGCTTGAGCGTTTACCCGCGGGATCCATCACCACATGGGATGATCTCACCACTCGTTTCCTTGCTCAATTTTTCCCACCGGGGAGAACTACTAAGCTTAAAATGACATCTTGATGTTCCAACAACGTCAAAATGAATCTCTTTATGAAGCATGGACTCGTTTCAAGGACATACTCCAAAAAGTCCCTCATCATGGCATAGATCTTTGGCTCCAAGTCCAAATCTTTTATGACCATATCGACATCTCCACGAGGCGAGCCATTGACCAATCGGCCGGTGGTAAGCTACGTGATCTTAGTGCGGAACAATCATGGGAACTCATAGAAGATCTTGCTCTCTATGACAACGAAAGTTGGAATGATCCACGTGACTTGAACAAAACGGTCAAGGCAATATCTTTGCCTTCAAATAATTCTAGCACTCCCGACCGTAGGATCATGGAAATTGAAGGTCGAGTCAAGTCTCTCATGAAATCTTACGAAGCTCCAAAATCCTTAAGCCAAGTAAGCAGAATCGCTTCTACATGTAAATTATGTAGTGGCCCTCACGAGACTCATAACTGCATGGATCTTCCAAAACGTGCTTATAACGAATTCACGTCATCATACGGGGTCAAGGCCCTCGAACCTCTAGCGAGGCCTATGAGGCATGGAAAGATAAACCTAATTTCAAAGGGTACCAAACGCGGAGCGTATCTTTCAATGACTCCTCACCACTTACTTGGTCCGAGCATTTTCTGTCACAAGGCATTCCCAGGCAAAGTTGTGAAGATGCCCTAAAAAAATTCATTCTATCTCAAGAATTACAGCTCTCTACGCTCGAGGCTAAATTTAGACAACAGCAGGCTGATGTGAACCACAAGATTTGTAATATGTTAACGGCTATCAAAGAACATGTTGTTAATAAGCCCATTCACGTTGATGAGGTTAAATCTGTTACCGTCATGAGTCCACCAACTTCCCCTGTGAAAATAAAAAGTCCTAGCAAGTTATTCAAACATCTATCCCCTAAAGGAAAAGAACCTGTCAACCCCCTAGGACCAATCCATTTCGTTAACACCATCACCACGATGTCTGCTTCTACACCCAACCCAACCCAACAACAAACTAACAAATTCAGTCAGACAGCTAAAGATGAGACCTTAAGGGTAGACCACGATTCGGCCAGAAAACCTACCAACTCTTCCGAGCAGTACACCACGCGAGAATCTGGCAAATCGAATGAAGGGGAAGTGAGATCGGAAGAGCATGAGAGGAATCCAACCATTTGGTGTAAGTCTATTATAGAAGAACCCGAGAGAAAAATGGAGGATATTACTAGTGGGAATAGCGATAGGACTAAGGAAAGTAATCCTAAAGTTTTCAAGATCTCCTGCACCATTAAGGAAAAGCTCTTAACTGATAGTCAAATAGATCCTAGCTTCCCAGTCAACATAGTCCCCCTTTCCTTATACCACAAAGCCTTCCCAGGACCCATTGCGTGTGAGAGAGTGATGAAAAATTTTTCAATCAGGATTGGAGAGCTTGTTTACAATACTGACCTCACTGTGGTCGATGACGTGGACCCTTTCACCAATCAAACATTAACCACCCTTGTTCTTGGAAAACCATTTATCAATGAATCGGGAGTGATCCTTGATGAGAAAGATGGTAGTGCATTATTCACCAATGGTGTTAAGAAGGTAATTTTTCGTAAGGGTAATGAGGAGGTGTACGAGTATCGTCCTTCCCTTGAAGGGAATCTATAAGGGTCAAAGGATGGAGAGTGGAGGAAGATAAGACGGCGTGATCCGAATGATCTCAAGATCTCCTGCATGATCGGCCATAAGTACTTCGATAACATCTACATTAACGTATTCCTGCCAAAGAATTTTATGTCCTTATTCCATTATAACAATATCTGCAGATGGGGAATGACTTACAAGGGAGAGAAAGTGGTTGGTAAGGATCATGAAATTCAAGTGTTTGTAGGAAATATGACATTTACTATGGAATTTACGATCGTGGACAACATCGAAGACTATGTCGACCCTAGATTATCACAAATTATTTTTGGGGCACCCTTTTGCGAGATTACTAATCTGATAATTAATGATCAGAACGGTATTATGACCTTCGCTGATGGGATTAGGAGGGTTTCATACCAAATGCCATACAAGAGAAGAGACCTTAAGGAAATCGATTGTGACGGGCTTGATAAGATAAGTTCCCAACTTATTTTGTGCGATGAGGATGTTCAGAGAGGGTGTAAGAACACTTCTGATTTATCATGTGGATTCTTTAAGGATGTTAGTAAGCTTGGTTCTAAGTATCGAAAAGATATCTTCGAGTTCGAAGACCCGAAGTACTTACACTATGAAAGCGATACTAGTTTAGAAGACGACCTAGAGAGTGGAACCAATGATGAGGTCTCGTAGTAACCTATGACCTTGAGTCTAGCTACAAGACTCGTAAATAAAGAAAAGCGCTTCTTGGGAGGCAACCCAAGCTTTGTGTGATTTTATTTGTTTGTTTGTTATTTGCTTCCGTATGCATGCTTAATTTTTATTGTTGGTAGATCATGTTTCTAAACTAAATAGTGGAAATACTTTACTTTGTTGTTTTGGCCTAGTCTTAACTCCACCTAAAAGTATTTTTGCAAAAGATAAGTGTAAGGGGAAACCCCAAATATGTTTTCAAGAAACAAACCGATCATGATTCTCCACAATATTAAATGAACATGTATATTCGTATTTCTTAGAGTCAAATGCTTGTATTGAGTCATAATGAAGTTTTGCAGGATTTTCCAGGAAGTAGGACCAAGTTTTTCCAGAAATTTTCCGAAAACTTAACATAAGAATTTCTGCAGGTCACTTCTGACGGCGTCAAGAGGTTACTCTTGATGGCGTCAAGTGTAAAAATCTGGAAATTTTACCGGTTTTGTTTTTCTAACGGAGTCTTATGGTTTTTGTGAATTATTAAGTTTTATAATCCCCAGGAGATCTGCAAACTTCATTCCACAAGCATTATATCTTATCTTGTTTTCTAGGATTTAGTAACTTATATAGGATGCCGCCGATTTTATGCGAGGTTGTTTTGTCTATTTTTTTCAGGATTTACAGGCTATGTTTGACAAGAAGATGATTTATATTCTGGAAGGGAAGCTTTGATTGTTCATTTTCTTGGAGGAAGATTTAACCTGGCCACCTTATTATCCATACCGAGCGAATCAGGGGAGTATTTGATTTCATTCTCTTTACTTTTTCACTTTTACATTCTTTACTTGAACATTGGGGACAATGTTCATCTTAAGTGTAAGGGGAGGGTAAAAAGATGATACCTTACATATGCACTTTCGCTTGAGTTTGTTTTGTTTGATGGTAGATGTGTAATAAAACTATGATAAATACTTGTTAATGCAATTTTAGCGCCAAATTTAAAATTTTTTACAACATTTAGGAGTGAAACTTTAGCCATAGCAAGCGTCTCATGGATAGGAGATTGTATGACTAGCACATAACCGTACTTTCAGAAAAAAAAATTTCCACCCAAATATGTGAGGTTCACCTTTAGATTTGATAGCAAAAGCATTTACTATTAGTGCTTATGAGTGTACCGGTAGTATTTAGATTCTAGAACTTGCGTTAGTGATGCATCCCGAGACCGCTAGTGAGACTACATTCGTGTAGTAGGATTTATTACATGATAAGAGGCATTAGGATCACCCTTGTGTTAAACCCGTATTATAATTACTTGACCATTTAAGTCATATTACTTGGCTAGTTAAGTCAACTAATTTTTCCCACACCCTTAGCGTTGTACTCATTTTTAGTACACGAAACCCCTAGTACACCCCTCCGAGCCTATCTTTTCGTTTCTAACTTTAAGCATTTTACTTAAAGGAAGAATTTGTTACACCCCACTTAAATGTACAACCAAATCGCCTTAGCCTTCCGTGTATGCGCTCATTTTTAGTGCATTATTGTTATTTGTTAAACCCTAAGTTAACTATCTAATTGATTACATGGTTGCTAAGTCGAGTCATATCTTTGTACATATTGTTTTGGGACGATTGGGACTCATGGGTAAGTACTTATTTTATGGAGTAATGGGGAAGAACATCATTTTATTACCCCCATATGTACGTTAATCTTAAAAGTGCTCCAAGTGTTTTGATCTTCTTAATTCGAGTCATTAATTTAGTTTAATGTAAAGTATGTAAAGATTCAAGTGTAAGGGGAATATTCATCCCCTATGATGTATTATTTTGGATGGTAGGGTAAGAGTGTATGCAAAAAAAAAAAAAAAAAAAAAAAAAAAGAAAAAAAAATTCGAAAAAATCAAGAAAAAGAAAAAAAGAAAAGGAAAAAGAGAAAAAACATACGGACTACCATCCCTTTTCATTCTATGTTCATTTTATGTTTTTGTTATTTTTTATTTATTAGCTTAAGTCGAGTCTAGTCTTGGCTTTGCAACGCCACATTATACATGTAATTAACTAAGATTGTTAACTCGCCACCAGTAAAACTTCCTTTATCCAACAAAACCGTGTATTTCATATCTCTACACCTAACGTTACAACCCTTTAAAAGACCTCTTTGATAGTTTATCCTAGGTGTTTACGCCATGTGGTGGAGGTTTGATCCTTTCCCAAGCCTATGGTAATCTATTTTGCTATGACAGGTAGTGAGAGATATCTTCCGTTTCCATATTGTAATTTACACTTTATTACACCCGAGATATGTGAGTATCTAAACACTATTTGTGAGGTGCTAGTGTATGACCTCCATGCTTGTCTATTGGTCTTTAGTGGAATGATTATTTGTTGTAATTACTTTTATATTAGTGTTAAATGACCCCTAACTTGTATTTTGACTAGAATAAAAGCGCATTTGCTTGAGGACAAGCAAATCTCAAGTGTAAGGGTATATGATGAGGCGAAAAATGATCCGTTTTTAGGGGGTCATTTAAGTCTGGAATTGAATTTATTTGATCAAATATTGCCCTAAATCGTTCCTTTTGTGACTTTAGGTACTTTGGGAGTGAAATCTGGAAAAGGAAGCAATTCGGACGTTTTTGGAGCATAAAAGTGAAGAAAACGCCAATGTCTTAATTTTCCATGCTGGGAACAATAGGTGACGGCGTCAAGAGTAACTCCCTGACGGCGTCAAGAGCAAAATTCCATGACGACCCAGTACAGATTTGACGGCGTCACGAAGTAGGGCGTCAAGAGTAAAAGTCATGACGGCCTGGAAATGATTATCACATGACGGCATCAAATGTAGATCAAGGCAGTCCGAGAAGAGTTTTGGCAGCGAGGTGACGGCGTCACAAGTTTATTCTTGACGCCGTCAGACCCCTTTTCCTATATATAGTTTTCTAATTTTCACATTAAAGGAGAGAGAAGTTTTGGAGAAACCCTAAGTACGAATTTGGTGCGAATTTTACAGGTTTTTCAAGGGTTCCAAGCCCTTGATACCTTTCATGTGTAATTGAGATAAGTGTTCTTTTAATTCAATCAATATGTCTATGTGTTGGTTGTCTATATCTTGTTCTTGTCTTAATTCCATCATGCTAGGCTAGATCTATCTTGTGTTTGCTTGGATCTAATGAAACCTAGATGTTAATTATGTGTTGATTACTTGTTTATACTTGTCTTGGATGAATGATTTATATGTTAGGCTTAAGAAAACTGGCAGATCTCCAATTGGTAACATGCTTGAACGTCTTAAGAAACATGAACCGACGCGCACTAGGTCTTTATTGGTTGTATTTAATGCATGAGCCACTGTTTATAATCCCTATGGTTGTGCTGGGCATGGTATAGGAGGAGATAAGAGCTCATAGAATTGGGGAGTTAAGTGTGCCACCCCATGAATGGTATTAAGGAATACGATCCGTCATCCATGCAATTATAACAAGTAATTAACGTGTAAAAGATGTCTAGGGAGTAGTGAAATCTAAGTAAACACATTTTCTCCACTTATTGCTCACAACTTTAGTATAATTTAGTTTATTTTCATTTCTAGTATTTTATTTTGATTGCATCTTTAGTATTGGGTTAGTTGATTAGCAACTAATTCCGCCCAAATCCTTCAAACCCGAGATTTTTAATTGCTTTCAAAAAAATATAAAATACAAAAATAATCATCCCTCACCTTTAGAACTAGTATTTAGGTTTTCTAATCCTAGTGACACTATTCCTAAGCTGAACGATCAATCCCCCGGTACTTGTCACTATACTATACTACAACGATCAGGTACACTGCCTGGTGGGGGTTGTAAGCTTCTCGAGATCCCTCGAGAGGTAAAGCTTGGTGCGATTCCCACGTATCAGTACCTAACAAAAGATTTTTTTTAAGTTTTTTAATAATTAAGTTTTCTTTTATGTTTTTAATTAATTAAGATTTTATAATATAATAAATATAGTTAAAGTTTAATTAAGTCATTAGAATAAAAGTTTTTTTATAAAGTAAAATAATAAAAAAAAAAAAAAAAAAAAAAAATTAGGTTCAAAGAAACCGATCGGTTACAGCCCGTAACTGATCTGGTTAGTTTTGGTGTTTGATCTAACCGATCGGTTGGATGAGAAACCGAACGGTTTCTTGCCTCCGATTTAATTTTTTGAAATTTTTATTTTGAGTTGTTTTGTGTTTTTATAGCTTTAGTTTGTTAATTTATTAGGTATTGTTTCATTTTAAGTTTATTTTGATTATGACTAACCCCAATGCAAATGATTTGGGTGTTTTGTTGATGGTTATGTTATAGTTAGTAATTTGCTTTAGTGAAATGGAGAGTTTAAGTCAAATTTCGGAGTACTTAAGGAACTTGGAGGATATGTTCAAAGATTCGGACGATTCTTTGGAGAAATTGGAAAGCATGTTGGAGAAAGCGAAAGCGGATTTGGAAAATGGAGAAGTAGTTGGGGAGAACGATGTTTGTTTGCCTAAGGAACTTAAGAAAAGGGTGGTTGTTTTCACAAGAGCTCCTTCTAAGAAGTATGATGCCCCACACATGAGGTATTCTACACCTTGTGCGGTGGAGGGGATCAAGGCTATGGATACGGAAATTAATATGGAGTATGGGGACAACTATATAACGGAGGATGTTCTAGATAGGCTTGGTTTTGTTCGTCTTGAGTATGAGGATTATGCTTGAAAAAGGTTAAGGATGTGAAAGTGAACATTCATGGACACATTTTTAAGGTTGACATTGTTGTTCTTGATTATTGCAATTCTGGTGAACCGGAGATTGTTTTCGGTAGGGAATTTCTTGTGATTACCAAGTGCACAGTGGACTTCGCACTTAGTGAGTTAAGGATTAATATAACTAATTTGGAGGAAGAAAAAGAAGTGGATGTTATGATAGCAGAGTTATGTGATGGTATGGAAAAGAAAAAGGAAGGAAAGGAAGAGGTTTGTAAGATGGGAAAGCGAATAGGAAGAAAGGAACACTAAACAAACTTACCTAACCCTCCAACCCATTAGTAACTAATTCCACATCATCATCATCATCATCATCATCATCACTGTTGGGAAATTATATTAACAGTTACCACGGCTAAGTATGAAGATTACAACTATTGAAGAATGCACTAGCAGTGGAAACTCATTACCACTGCTAGTACATATTATTACCACTGCTGTTAGGATAACTATTAGGAAACTTGTAAAGATAAATATAGAATAGATCTTGTGTATATCTTATTCTATTAGAGTTATACGTATCTTGTAGAAGAGGACTCCTTGTGCTGTAAAAGGACATCCTAGGTTAAGGTTAGATATACGGTTTTTCTAGAACTTCAAGGTTGTAACCCTAGTGATACAAAGATCACTCGTATTATTATCATTAATAATATTGGAGCTAACAGTTTGATACATACATCATTCTCATTCATATACAACTGTTTCATTCACAATCAAATTTCTAAGTATTACTAAGTAGATTCCGCATACTTAGTGATATAACTCAAAGTATCATTCTAACACAGATCAAGGTGTCTAGATCCATCAAGTGGTATCAGAGCCAGGCTTTGATACTTTGATTTAGAAGACCCCAAGTTCACTCAGAAGATTCAATGGAGACAGAAACTAGTCAGTCCAACATTGCTGCTAAGCTTCCCAAGCTTAAGTTGAATGACTATGAGATGTGGAGGCTTATGATCGAACAATTCTTTATGGTGCAAGACTATGCACTATGGGATATCATTATGTTTGGAAATTCTTTCAAACCTGGTACTACCTCAGAGACAATTGATGGCAAGGAAGTACTAAAGGTCAACACTGGACCAGTCACAAATGATGAAAGATTTCAGATGAAGAATGATCTGAAGGTCAGAGGCTTGCTGTTGATGACACTTACCAGAGATCAAATTCTAGCTTTCAGCAAGTACAAGACTACACAAACTTTATTTGAGGAGATTTGCAATGTTTTTGGTGGTAATGATTCCACCAAGAAGACTCAGAAGACCTTGTTGAAACAGACTTATGAAAACTTTGGTTCAACAAGTAATGAATCTATTGACAGCATCTTCACAAGGCTACAGAAGATTGTTACTCAACTCACTGTGTTTGGAATTGAGGTGGAAAGGGAAGACCTCAATCTAAAGTTCTTAAGAAGTTTACCCTCTGAGTTTGGTACAAATGTTGCAGTATGGGAAGACAAGCCAGAATTGGAGACTATGAAGCTTAATGATTTGTACAATAACTTTAAGGTTATTGATTAGAGATTGAAGAAGGCTGGCAAACTAAGTTCAGGATCAGGGAATTTAGCACTCATATCATCATCTGTTGATGATAGTTCAGATGAAGAGAGTGATAGTGATGATGATGATGCTAATATTGTTGTTTCCACTGGTTGTGGAGGTGTTTCCACTGCTAGTTCAAAGAGACAAATTGCTCGTCTTAGTGATTCTACTTTTTATGCCTTTCTGTCAAGTCAAATGGGTGGTTCTATCCTCACACATGAAGATTTGGATCAAATTGATGAGGATGATATGGAAGAGATGGACATTAAATGGCAGGTTGCATTACTAAGCTTAAAGGCAAAGAAGTTCTGGAGGAAGACTGGTAGGAAGATAACCATAAATGGCAATGAAACTGTAGGTTTTGATAAAAAGAAGGTAGAGTGCTACAACTGTCATAAGAAGGGGCACTTTGCCAGGGAATGCAGGAAACCAAAGAAACCTGATAACTGGTCAACTTGGTATAAGCAGGACAAGAAGAAAGAACCTACAACTGAAGAACCAAAGGTGCTATTGGCCATTGATGGAGTGAGCTATGATTGGAGCTTTATGGCTGAGGATGAAGAAGAAGGTTCAGAGTCTGCAATGATTGCTACTGAGCTTGCACTTATGGCTTTTTCTGACTCTGAGGTACAAATTAATAATGCTTGTTCTAAAACTTGTAAGGCTTTAAAAGATTATCAGAAACTTAAAGAACAATATGATGAACAATTGCTAGAATTAAATCAAACTAATTATAACTTAGCAAATCATAAAAGAGGCCTTGCTGTTTTAGAAACACAATTAGAGCATTATAGAGCCAATGAATCTAAGTTCAATGATGATATTTCTGTTTTAAAAAGAGACTTAGATTATAAGGTTGCAGTGAATAAGGCTCTTAGGGAAGATTTAGAGAAGGTTAAAAGGGCCCATGAGAATATACAGATAACTTGTAATACACTAGATCATCAATCCAAGTGTATTAACAAAATTTGGGAGGCCTAAGTTGTGAACAAAGCCAAATCAGGAGTAGGATATAAATTTGTTCCACCACCTCTAAGAGGTGTTCCATCACCTCCTAGTATTGACTTAGCTCACACAAGATTAGAAGAATTCGAGGAACCAACCATGACCTATGGACCAAAATTTGTTAAAGAAGCTGCTATTGAAAAGGTTCAAGTTGAGGTTGATACATTTGATAGTGCTAGTGACTCATCTCTTAAAGATGAAAGTTTGAATGTTGAGTCTAAAACTAGTGTTCCTGAGAGTGTTCATGTAGAAGTTAAAAGGAGTATTCCTGAAGTTGTCAAAGAAAGGCCTAGGTCACAAGCTAATTACACTAGGCCCACTACTAGATATGCAGAGATGTACAAAAGTTGGTCAACAACTCCTAGGGGGAATAAGAGGAGTTGGAATCATGTTAAATCTAGGCAATTGGGTAGTGACTTTGTGCTTAACAACAAACCTTGCTACGTATGTGGTAGTTTTGAACATCTTCATTATAATTGTAACTATCACATGGGTAGAAGGGAAGTGTTTGGGAATACCAGGGTGAATGGAAATAATGCTAATAACTTAACTCACCCAAATCCACTAAGCAAGATGATTCCCAGGTCTGTTTTTCTTAACTCTGGCATCAAAACTCTTTCCACTGCTAAACCAGTAGTTGCCACTGCTAGAAATACAAACAGAGTTTACCCTAAGTCCCCTATTAAGAGTGCAAAACCTATCACAACCTTTGTTAAATCTGCACAAACAGGGAAAAAGACCTATTTTGAAAAGAAAGTTTACTATAACCATAAGTGGGTACCTAACATTGCAAAACCAGCAGTTGCCACTGCTAAGCCAGCAGTTACCACTGCAAGGCCAAAAGTTTCCACTGGTGGTTTTGCAAACAATAAGGGTAAATATGTGAAATGTTGTTAAGGCCTCAACACGTTGGGAATGGAAACCAAAAGGATCTATCACCTCAAACAACCCCAATGGTGTATCAATGACCTTTGACAGATATAATTATATTGATACACGAGGCAGATCCAAGTCATTTATGGCTTGGGTCCCCAAAAGGAACTAATTCCTTTATTATATGTTCAGGAACATTCAAAGCCTAAAGATGATCAAGGATATTCAGACAGTGGATGTTCCAGGCACATGACTGGCAATAAGTCCTATCTTTCAGATTTCAAACCTTATGATGGACAATTTTTCAGCTTTGGAGGTGGTATTGGAGGCAAAGTTTCTGGCAAAGGAACAATCAAGGCTGGAAACTTAGACTTTGAGAATGTGTATTATGTGAAAGAAATCAAGTACAACCTTTTCAGTGTGTCACAGATGTGTGACAAGAAGCATAGAGTTCTATTCACAGAAGATGAATGCTATATCTTATATAAGGATTATAAGCTCCCTGATGAAAGTGATATTTTACTTAAAATCCCTAGAAAAGGCAATCTATATAGCATTGACATAAAGAATATAGTGGCTAAAGATGATGTTACTTGCTTGCTTGCAAAAGCCACTTTGGATGAATCCATGCTTTGGCACAGAAGACTTGGTCATGTTAATTTCAAGGCCATTAACAAGATTGTGAAAGATGGTCTAGTTTGAGGTTTACCAGAGAAGAGATTTGAAAATGACCGAACATGTGTTGCCTGTCTTAAAGGTAAGCAACACAGAGCTTCATGCAAGACCAAGGCATACAATTCTATTGATTATCCACTTTACATGCTGCATATGGACTTGTTTGGTCCTACATCAGTGAGCAGCATAAACCTGAAGAAGTATTGTCTTGTTGTGACTGATGACTTTAGTAGATTTACATGGGTTTTCTTTTTAAGAACCAAGGATGAAACCATTGGCATCCTTAAGACATTCATCACTGAAGTTGAAAATCAAGTTGAAAAGAAGATAAAGATCATCAGGTGTGACAATGGGACAGAGTTCAAGAACAAAGTTATGGATGATTTCTGCAGAGACAAAGGTATTAAGAGAGAATTTAGTGTTGCAAGAACTCCTCAACAAAATGGAGTTGCAGAAAGAAGGAATAGAACACTAATTAAGGCTGCTAGAACCATGATAGCTGATTCAAAGCTACCAGTGACTTTTTGGGCTGAAGCAGTTAACACTACTTGTTACATTCAGAACAGGGTTTTAGTGGTTAAATCAAAGAACAAGACACCTTATGAGCTATTCAGAGGAAGACCCCCAACTTTGGAATTTATGATGCCATTTGGATGTCATGTCACAATTCTCAATACCATTGATTATCTGGGAAAATTTGAAGAAAAGTCTGATGAAGGCTTCTTTGTTGGATATTCTATGGTTAGCAAGGCTTTTAGAGTCTATAACTTAAGAACAAAGAAGATTGAAGAGAATTTGCATGTTAAGTTTCTTGAAAATAAAACTAACATAGCAGGTTCAGGACCAGAATGGTTATTTGATCTTGAGACATTATCAAACACAATGAATTATGTACCTATTACTTCAAGTACTGGAGACAAAAATCTTGAAGAATCAGAAGAATTCATTGATGAAGATGAATCTTGCAAAGATGATGAAGATGATAAAGATCAAATTGTTATGCCACTTTGGGACTTTGTTGACAATAATGACAACTCTCAACCTTCAAAGGATTCTGAAAAGGAAAGTGATGCAAATGCTGTGAATTTTGATGTACTGAATAAAGAAATTCCTGCTAGCAGTGGTAACTCAATTCCCACTGCTACAACAGAAATTTCCACTAATGGTCCAAATGTGGGAAGTTCATCTTAGGAATCACCCAGTGATGATGTTGAGATCTCAAACATGCCAACGACATATGATATTCCAAGCACATCACAGACTTCAATTCACAAAGTGCATCCACTTGAGAATGTTATTGGTGAGCTACAATCAGGTGTGAAGACAAGAAGACAGACAAAGAAAGATGATGTTCATGGGTTCATTAGTGAAGTTTATGAGTCCAAGAAGCATAAGAACAAGAATAAATGTTTGTTTTTCTGTTTTCTATCACAAGTGGAGCCTAAAAATGTTTATAAGGCTTTAGAAGAATCTAGCTGGGTTGAAGCTATGCAAGAGGAGTTGTTGCAGTTGAAACTTCAAAAGGTTTGGGTTCTTTGTCATTTGCCTGATGGTATGAAGGTGATTGGTACTAAGTGGGTTTTTAGAAACAAGAAAGATGAAAGAGGTATTGTTATCAGGAACAAAGCTAGATTGGTTGCTCAAGGATACACTCAAGAGGAGGGTATTGACTATGAAGAAGTTTTTGCTCTTGTTGCAAGGATTGAGGCTATTAGATTGTTTCTAGACTATGCATCCTTTATGGGCTTTACTGTCTATCAAATTTATGTTAAGAGTGCCTTCTTGTATGGAAAGATTGATGAGGAGGTCTATTTCTCTCAACCTCCAAGCTTTGAAGATCCTCAACACCCTAATAAAGTGTATAAAGTTGTTAAGGCTCTTTATGGCTTACATCAAGCTCCAAGGAAATGGTATGAAACCTTAGCTACCTATATGTTGAACAATGGGTTTCATAGAGGAAAGATTGATCAAACTTTGTTCATCAAGAAAGACAAGGGTGATATTCTACTTGTTCAAGTATATGTTGATGATATCATCTTTGGATCTACTAGATAAGAGATGTGCAAAGAGTTTGAAAAGCTGATGAAAGATGAATTTCAAATGCGTTCTATGGGAGAACTTACATTCTTTTTGGGGCTGCAAGTACAACAGAGTAAAGAAGGCATCTTTATCAGTCAAGACAAATATGTGACTGAGATTATATAGAAGTTCAAATTTACTGATGCAAAACCTTCAAATACCCCTGCTGATAAGACTACTCATCTATTGTTGAAGAATGCTAGTGAAGCAGATGTTGATGTGCACACTTACAAATCTATGATTGGTTCTCTGATGTATCTTACTTCATCAAGACCAGACATTATGTTTGTTGTATGTGCTTGTGCAAGATTTCAAGTCACTCCAAAGACATCTCATATGACAGTAGTAGAGAAAATTTTCAGGTATTTGAAGACATATCCTAATCTAGGATTGTGGAATCCAAGAGAGTCCCCTATGGAATTGATCACATACTCAGATAGTGATTATGCTGGTGCAAGTTTGGATAGAAGGTCAACTACAGGTGGATGTCAATTTCTTGGATGTAGATTGGTGTCATGGCAGTGTAAGAAACAAACAATGGTGGCTACTTCAACCACTGAAGCAGAATATGTCGCTGCTGCTAGCTGTTTTGCTCAGTTCTTAAGGCTTCAGAGTCAATTGTTGGATTATGGGTACAATTTCATGAACACCATTATCTATATAGACAATAGTAGTACCATATGCATTATTAAAAATCCTGTGCAACACACTAAACTAAACAAATTGAAATTAGACATCATTTTATCAGAGATTGTTTTTAGAAAAAGCTTATTAATGTTGTCAAAATTCATACTAATGACAACTATGCTGATTTATTAACAAAAGGGCTTGATGTGGGTAGGTTTCAGTACTTGGTAACAAGTATTGGAATGCCAAATCCATAAATCTTTGATGTCTAATAATTTTCAGTGTTGCAGGATAGTTTTTAGGTACTAATATTGTTTGTATATGTTTGTATGGTTTTCTACTAACTTGTATGCAGAGAAATTAAAGCACAGTGGAAACCATGATACAACAGTGGAAATATTTGCTCTCTCAGTGATAAAAGAAACAGTTAAAAGTACTTTTATTCATTCATTCATGAGGAAATAAAGTACATCCATTCAGAGAGTTCAGACACAAACATAACATCACAAAACATAAAGATAAACAACCAAACACCTAAACCTTCAGACCAACTACTCCATGGGTTTCTTCCCTTTACCCTCATAATCATGCTTGCCCTTGTAAGCTTTCTTTCTCTTGTCATCAAAAGAAAGTTGCTTTCTTGGACAAGCAAGGCCCAGAACTTGCTTGGGAGGCTTTGGCAATTGTGAAGGCTTCTCAACAGCAGGCCACTTCATGTTGACTATGGCTAACTCCAAAGTTGTAGTGAGGGCTCTTGGAAGTTCCTTAGATAAGGTGTAGGTTGGATCATCATCATCAGAGGAAGAACTTGAATAAAACTCTAGAGATGGAGCAGGAGCAGCTGAAATCTTCTTGTTACGCTTCATGTTGGAAGATGTAGCTGTAGCAGCACTTGGAGGAAAATAATCACTCCATCCAGTTGAAGGTTCCTCTAAGTCAGAGCAATAACTGATTTCCTCATCAGAAGAATCATCTGATGATATGTAGATCAATGGAAACCAGCTCATGATGTTTTGTAGGGTTTGTGATATTGGAGATGAAAACTAAAGTGTTTTTAAGCCCCCTTTTATAAGCAAAGTCAAGGTCGAAGGATAATTAATGCAAGTTATTTACTCTTATCTGTTTTGGTAGGTTGGAGTAGTAAATTTGGATATTATCGGGTTGACTTTGGAGAGATATTTTTATGAATAGTAACTTGGTCAAAAAGTTACTTTGGGTTAAATTATATTGGTTATGCTAGGTGTTTCTTACTTATGCAGAATACAAACCTATATTGTTTAAGACATTGGAGTTATAAGGTGTGTATCTCAGACACACAACAAATGGTTATTGATTCACCATGTCTAATCAACATAAGAATCAACTAGTCCAGAGTAAACGGCTCCTGGTAAAGACTTCTCAAATCCGTTTATGGTTGATAGTTTACCAAAAACTATATGGTTATCAACTCACCATATTCCATGTGATGAAGAGTTGGCTAGTCCATAGCAAACGGCTCATGGTAAAGACATATCAAATCCATTTATAGCTGATAGTTTGCTAAAAACTATGATAAGAGCAGCTAATTTTCATGTTTTACTTACCACTGCTCTTTGATATATTGTGAAAATTTACCACTGCTAGTTCACAAGTTACCACTGCAAGTGTAATTTTTCCACTGGTGAACTAGCTGTTACAACTGTTGTGTCAGTAATCTTATTTTTTAACTAGCCGTTGTAAAATAACCGTGTTTCCTTATTAATAGGGTAACTTTTTGTGAATTATCCACTTACCAATTTTAGTTTATTCTTTTTCCAAACATAAATTCTTTCTTAAGATAATTCACATTACGCATACTCCTCAAAACCCTATTAGTATAAATTATTCCTCATACGGCTTGATTCTTATTATCGATTACTAACAGTTTTATCTTTCTTTCACAAAATCATGGAGATTCTAAACTTTGTTGAGGAGCACAACCAAGTGGCCTATTTACAAAAGTCAAACGAAAAGAGTGGCCCCGTTTTCCATCAGATTGTGGATTTTCTTAATACAACCCATATAAGGTATGCTTTAACTGTTAATCCCACAATCTTTGTTTCTCATATCAAACAGTTCTGGAACACTGTGGAGTCCATAACTCTTGAACAGGAAGATACACAAGAAACTGTGGAAGCTCTTAAAGCCACAGTGGATGGGGTAACCATTGATGTTACTGAGTCATCCTTGAGGAGAGTTCTCCAATTGGATGATCTCAATGGTATTATCACATTACCCAATTCAGATATTTTCAAAAATATTGCTTCCATGGGGTATGATACATCAGATCAAAAAGTGACTTTCAGAAAAGGATGTTTTTGTCCCCATTGGAGATTTTTAATACATGCTCTTTTACATTGCCTAAGTCCTAAGAAAACATCTTATGAGCAATTTGCATCAACCATGGCTTACCCTTTGGTTTGCTTGGCAACTAATAGGACTTTCAATTTTTCAAAGTTCATTTTCAATAATATGAAAAACAATGTAAAGAGTTCATATAAATTTTTGATGTATCCAAGGTTTGTGCAAGCAGTGTTAAATGAATTTCAACTGCAAACCCACAAAAGAGTTTATGAAACCCCCTGTCTTAAGCCAAAAGTTTTTCAAAATATGTGTAAGGCTTCAGAACTTTGGAATGGGGAGGTTCACCCACTTTTTCCTGAAATGCTTTCAAAGATTTCACAGGTACAGGGTGAAGATGCAACTATCCCATTTGCATCCCATCACACACCCAATATTGTAGTTCCACCTATTCAACATACCCCTGCAGTAACTCATACATCTGAGAGGAGGCCAAAACAGCCAACTCCTCTCATCTCAACACTGCATGTTGCTGATCCTTTTGGTTTAGGAACAAGCAGTGGTGGTTCAAGGCTTCCTCCTAGTCCAACTAGAGAAGAGCCTGAATCAATGCCCTATGATTCACCTCTCCCAACAAGTCACACAGTTGGAAGTGTTGAGGGCAGTGTGCAACCAAATGAATTGATGGAATTATGTACCAAGTTAGTCAAACAGGTTCAAGCTTTGGAGAAAGATCTGGCAATGACTAAACAACAACATGCCACAGAGCTTCACTAGATGCAGGCAGCGATTAAAAAATTACAGGATGAAGTTGAAAGTCTTAAGAAGCACAGATCTTCCACTCCACCTCATAATGATGATGACTTTGTCTACTTTAGTTGAAAGGTCTGCTCAACTGAAGGACTTCATTCAGATGAAGGATCAATAGGCTCTTGATGATATCATTGGCACAGTTAGAAAGGGTCAAAAGAAACCAAGACAACCTACAAAGACACAAATTATTGCTGAGATGAAGACTTATTGTTGTCATGTTGGAAATATGAAGATGGCACAATTTAAAGGGATAACACATGATCAGATTGAAGGTATTTACTACAGGATTAAAAGACATGATAGTAATTTTATTCCTATGGATAAAGAACCTGTAGCAATAAAGTCAAAAAGGTAAGGAGTGAGTCTTGGATCTAAAGATGCAAAGAAATTGAAGACTCAGGAGTCATCTCAAGCAAAAGAAGGTGTTAGCAAGTTGACTGAAGAACAAGTTTCTAATATGGTGTATATTGAAACTGATGTGCTTAATATAGAACCTTTATAAACAAGATATCTAGTAGTTGGTTGGGAAATCTATTCTGATGATTTTGGTGTTGCATGGAAGATTATCAGAACTGGTAATGTCATAAGTATTTGCAGAGATTTTGAAGATGTTGTTAGATCTTGTGATAGAGAAGATTTGGATACTTTGTGGAGGATTATTCAAGATCAGTTCAAGAAAGATGAACTTGTTGATGTCAAAGCTCAAGAGTTGTGGGTTCACTTTAGAAGATTATATGAACCTGACCCAAGTGACAGGTATTGGAGATTTGAAGCTCACAATATGAATACTCTATGGAAATTCTATGATTCAAGTGTTGTACATCATGTTTCTACTCAAGATGGAGTTGATGTGTTTATGTTAGCTGAGAAAGAATATCCATTGAGAGTTGGAGTTCTAACTGTTATGATGTCAGTAAGGCTCAGATGTTGGGAAAGAAGTGAAGTCATAGAAGATTTGTTACAGAGGATTTATGATTGATGCGTGGGAATTGCACCAGGCTTTACCTCTCGAGGGATCTCGAGAAGCTTACAACCCCCACCAGGCAGTGTACCTGATCGTTGTAGTATAGTATAGTGACAAGTACCGGGGGATTGATCGTTCAACTCAGGAATAGTGTCGCTAGGATTAGAAAGCCTAAAAAGTAGGTCTAGAGGTGAGGGATGATTCTTTTTGTATTTTTTATATTTTATAAATGCAAATAAAATTCTCGGGTATTGGAAGAGTGGGCGGAATTAGTTGCTAGTCAACTAACCCAATAACTAAAGATGCAATCAAAATAAAATAATAAAAATGAAAATAAACTAAATTAAACTAGTGGTGTGAGCAATATATGGGAGAATTGTGTTTACTTAGATTTCACTACTCCCTAGATATCTTTTACAGGTTAATTACTTGTTACAGTTGCGTGGATGACGGATTGTATTCCTTAATACCATTCATGGGGTGGCGTACTTACTTCCCCAATCCTATAAGCTCCTACTTCACTCCTATGTCAAGCCGGCTAAGAAGCTCCTAACATGGGATCACTAGAATTCGCTCATGCATTAAATACAATCATAAAAACCTAGTACACATCGGTTCATGTTTCTCAAGACGTTCAAGCAAGTTACACAATGGAGATCTGCCAGTTTTCTTAAGCCTAACATTGAAATCATTCATCCATTACAACTATAAACAAGCAATCAACCTATAATTAACATCTAGGTTTCATTACATCTAAGCAAACACATGATAGATCTAGCCTAGCATGTTATAATCAAGACAAGCATAAGATATATTCAAACAACACATAGACATATTGAATGAATTGAAAGAAGACTTATCTTAATTGAACATGAAAGGTTTCAAGGGGTGAAAACACTTGAAAATACTGTTACAAACGACCTAGGGTTTATTTGGTTCGGCCCTAGAATTCTCCACACAAGTTCTTCTCTTAATGAGTGAAAAATAGAAAAGTATATATAGATTCTGTGAGGTGACAGCGTCAAGAGGAAAAATCTGACGCCGTCATCTCGCCCCCAATAAAGTTCTCAGATTGCCTAGATCCATGGGTGACGCCGTCATGTGTAATCCTGCTCCAGGCCGTCACCAAATTTACTCTTGACGCCCTACTTCTGACGCCGTCACGTTTTCTCTGGGTCGTCATCCATTTCGCTCTTGACGCCGTCAAAAATTCCTTCTTGACGCCATTAGGTACTGTTCACAGCAAGGAAAATTAAGTCTTTGTCGTTTTCTTCACTTTTATGTTAGGAATTAAATATTCCATAGATTTAATAGATTTGATGATCATAAACAAGAAGAATGAAACATGAAGAATACTGAAAAGATAAGCAAAATACGCTAAGTGCAATCCTGCTGAAGAGTGTTTCCACTGATAGATTCTGCTGATAAGCAAAAAGATTCTGCTGATGGATTCTGCTGAAGAGCAAAAAGATTCTGCTGATGAAATTCTGCTGAAGAACGTTTCTACTGGAAAGTGATTCTGCTGATGGATTCTGCTGATTGACACTGCTGCTGATCAATGAGTCATACTACTGAATGGATAAAGATGAAGAAGATATTTTGTGCATAGTCACTAGATAATATCTTTTATCAGTCATCAAATTGAACACTCTAAATGAGTTGTAAACATTGATACGTGTTGACTGAGTCATAAGCTAGATAGTAGATGACAAAGACTTATCAAATTTTGTAATGATCTCCTTATGTTATAAAAGGAAGATCACACCCCTTTAGATAGAAGTAGTGGTGAGTGCATGATTCACAGTGAAACAAAGTGAACATCACCTCCAAGGTGCTTCGTACTTAGAAATTACAATAACACCAAGTGTGTTAAATGTAAAGCATCTAAAAGAGTGTGTGTGGGAATATCAGACGAGGGGTCTGATGAACATTAGACATGGGGTTTAATGTTGTTAGGTTTGTTTAGCCTCAAGGATCTTTGATCCCTGTTAGATGTAAACCGTGCTATACTTGATCACATAGCATTGGGGCTAGTTGAAATAACAAACGGAAAAGTTGGCAAAACCTTGTTGTGATAGTATTGTTTCTTTCATTAGAATATTCCGCCAATATTATCATCATGCTTTTCATAGCCATAATCCTAGATCAAAGGCTTAACAGCCTTGAGCCCATAAACGATCACAAAAGCTTATTATTAATAGAAGGACGGTAAAATAAGCTTTTCACATTTTATGCTCCAAAAACATCCAAAATGCTTCCTTTTCCAGAATTCACTCCCAAAGTACCTAAAATCACAAAAGGAACGATTTAGGGCAATATTTGATCAAATAAATTCCAATTCCGGCTTAAATGACCCCTTAAAAACGGTTCATTTTTCGCCTCATCATATACCCTTACACTTGAGATTTGCTTGTCCTCAAGCAAATGCGCTTTTATTCTAATCAAAATACAAGTTAGGGGTCATTTAACACTAATATAAAAGTAATTACAACAAATAATCGTTCCACTAAAGACCAAAGACAAGCACGGAGGTCATACACTAGTACCTCACAAATAGTGTTTAGATAGTCACATCTCTCGGGTGTAATAAAGTAATATCACAATATGGAAATGGAAAACATCTCTCACTACCTGTCATAGAAAAATAGATTACCATAGGCTTGGGAAAGGATCAAACCTCCACCACATGGCGTAAGCACCTAGGATAAACTATCAAAGAGGTCTTTTTAAAGGGTTGTAACATTAGGTGTAGGGATATGGAATACACGGTTTTGTTGGATATAGGCAATCTTTACAGGTGGCGAGCTAATCATTTTGGTTAATTACATGTACAATATGGTGTTGCTAAGCCAAGACTAGACTCGACTTAAGCTAATAAATCAAAAATAACAAAAACATAAAACAAACATAGAATGAAACGGGATGGTAGTTTGTATGTTTTTCCTCTTTTCTTTTTTTTTTTTTTTTCTTTTTCTTGATTTTTCGATTTTTTTTTTTTTTTTTTTTTTTTTTTTTTTGCATACACTCTTACCCTACCATCCAAAAATAATACATCATAGGGAATGTACATTCCCCTTACACTTGAATTTTTACATACTTTACAATAAACTAATCTAATGACTCGAATTAAGAAAACCAAAACACTTGGAGTACTTTTAAGATTAACGCACATATCGGGGTAATATATGATGTTTTTCCCCATTACTCCATAAAATAAGTACTTTACCCATGAGTCCCAATGGTCCCAAAACAATATGTACAAGGATATGACTCAACTTACCAACCATGTAATCAATTAGACAATTAACTAAGGGTTTAACAAATAACAATAATGCACTAAAGATGAGTGCATACACGGAAGGCTAAGGCGATTTGGGTGTACATTTAAGTGGGGTGTAACAAATTTTTCCTTTAAGTAAGATGCTTAAAGTTAGAAACGAAAAGATAGGCTCGGAGGGGTGTACTAGGGGTTTCATGTACTAAAAATGAGTACAACGCTAATGGTGTGGGAAAAATTAGTTGATTTACTAGCCAAGTAATATGACTTAAATGGTCAAGTAATTATGATACGGGTTTAACACAAGGGTGATCCTAATGCCTCTTATCATGTAGTAAATCCTACTACACGAATGTAGTCTCACTAGCGGTCTTGGGATGCATCACTAACGCAAGTTCTAGAATCTAAATGCTACCGGTACACTCATAAGCACTAATAGTAAATGCTTTTCCTATCAAATCTAAAGGCGAACCTCACATATTTGGGTGGAAAATTTTTCTGAATGGTACGGTTTTGTGCTAGTCATACAATCTCCTATCCATGAGACGCTTGCTAAGGCTAAAGTTTCACTCCTAAATGCTGTAAAAAAAATTTTAATTTGGTGCTAAAATTACACTAACAAGTATTTCTCTTAGTTTTATTACACACCTACCATCAAACAAACAAACTCAAGCGAAAGTGTATACTATAAGGTATCATCATTTTACCCTCCCCTTACACTTAGGATGAACATTGTCCCCAATGTTCAAGTAAAGAATGTAAAAGTAAAAACAGGTAAAAGAATGAAATCAAATACTCCCCTGATTCGCTCGGTATGGATAGTGTGAAAACAAGGTTAGATCTTCCTCCAAGAAAATGAACAATCAAAGCTTCCCTTCCAGAATATAAATCATCTTCTTGTCATACATAACCTGTTAAACCTGAGAAAACAAACAAGGCAACCTCGCGTAAAATCGGCGGCAATCTATATATGCTAACAAATCCTAGAAAACAAAGTAAGATATAATGCTTGTGGAATGATGTTTGCAGATTTCCTGGAGATTATAAAACTAAAGATTCAACAAAAACTTTAAAACTCCGTTAGAAAAACAAAACTGGCAAAATTTCCAGAATTTTACACATGACGCCGTCAGGAATTTCTTCCTGACGCCGTCAGAAGTGACCTGCAGAAATTCCTATGTTAAGTTTCCGGAAAATTTCCGGAAAAACTTTGTCCTACTTCCTGGAAAATCCTGCAAAACATCATTATGACTCGATACAAGCATTTGACTCTAAATACGAATACACATGTTCATTTAATATTATGGAGAATCATGATCGAGTTTGTTTCTCAAAAACACATTTTGGGTTTCCCCTTACACTTATCTTTCGCGAAATACCTTTGGATGAAGTTAAGACTAAGCTAAACAACAAAATAAAGTATTTTCACCATTTTAGTTTGAAACATGATCTACCAACAATAAAAATAAAGCATGCATACGGAAACAAATAACAATCAAACAAAATAAAAATCACACAAAACATGGGTTGCCTCCCAAGAAGCGCTTTTCTTTATTTACGAGTCTTGTAGCTAGACTCAAGGTCATGGGTTACTACGTGATCTCATCGTCAAATGTTACATCCGCCTCACTAATCATTTCATTACTATTTTCCTGATAATGTTTTACACGTTGTATGTTGACAGTAAATTCTCTACCTTCATCGTCTAGTAACACGACAGCTCCAATTTTAGAGGAACTTTTCACCGTAAATGGCCCATACCATCTAGACTTGAGTTTCCCTGGAAATAACCTTAACCGAGAGTTATACAATAGGACTTTGTCCCCTTCTGAAAATTCCTTGGGTTTCTTAATCCGTTGATCATGCCATCTTTTTGCCCTCTCCTTATATGTAATGGAAGACTCATACGCTTCTAGCCTTAGCTCATCAAGCTCGTGTAGTTGCAAGAACCTATTTGTTCCGGCAATTGTATAATCTAAATTACAAGCCTTAAGCGCCCAATAAGCCTTATGTTCTAATTCTACCGGCAGGTGACATGCCTTACCATACACCATGCGGAACGGGGTCGTTCCAATAGGTGTCTTGTAGGCAGTTCGGAATGCCCATAAGGCCTCGTCGAGTTTAAATGACCAGTCTTTTCTATTATGACTAACCGTTTTTTCTAATATTCTTTTAATAGCCCTGTTCGTGTTTTTGACCTGGCCATTGGTCTGTGGATGATAGGCGGTGGAGAATCGAAGGGACACCCCATACCTCCTCATGACCTTTTCTATTTGCGCATTGCAAAAGTGGGTTCCCCTATCACTGATGAGGGCTTTAGGAATCCCGAACCTAGCGAAAAGCTGTTTCAGGAAATGAATAACCACCCTGGCATCGTTGGTCCTAAGGGCTTGTGCCTCTACCCATTTTGAAACATAATCGATGTTAACTAAAATGTATTCATTCCCTCCTGAACATGGACAGGGTCCCATGAAGTCAATTCCCTAGACATCGAAAACCTCACATACTTGTATAAAATTCTGAGGTGCCTCATCCCTACTTGATATGTTCCCGGCCCGTTGACATGCATCGCATGCTTCTACCATTTCTTTGACATCACGGAAGATTGTGGGCTAATAGAACCCCGCGTCGAAAATCTTTCGGGCGGTGGTGCTTATCCCATGATGGCCTCCAGAGGGGCTAGAGTGACATTCTCTCATGATTTTTACTGCCTCACTTTTTGAAACACAACGTCTGATTATTTGATTAGGACACCTCTGGAATAAAAACGGTTCATCCCAGAAGTAGTATTTTAGTTGGGCAAAGAATCTTTTCTTTTCGTAGCTAGTCATGTGTTCCGGAATGAGTCTGCTTGCGAGATAGTTGGTAAAATCGGCGTACCAAGGCTCAGAATCTGTCATTGACATGAGTTGTTCGTCAGGAAATGAATCCCGAATCTCACTTCTATCGTGCTCATCAAAGGGATTTTCAAGACAAGATAGATGATCAGCGGCCATATTTTCTGCCCCCCTTTTATCACGAATTTCAACATCAAATTCTTGTAACAACAAGATCCACCGAATTAGTCGTGGCTTAGCATCTTGCTTAGCAAAAAGATATCGAAGAGCCGAGTGATCGGTGAAAACGACTGTCTTTGAAAGGACAAGATATTGACGGAATTTGTCGAATGCGAACACCACGGCTAGTAATTCTTTTTCGGTGGTAGAGTAATTCTCTTGAGCAGGATTCATTGTTTTGCTAGCGTAGTAAATAGGTTGGAATAGCTTGTCATGTCGTTGGCCTAATACAGCCCCGACAGCAAAATCGCTAGCGTCGCACATGATTTCAAACGGTAACTCCCAGTTGGGTGTAATCATGATTGGAGCTTGCGTGAGCTCTTTTTTCAGGAGATCGAATGCATCCTTGCATTCTTGAGAGAAATCAAAAGGAGCATCCTTCATTAGCAATTGAGTCATTGGCCGAGCTATTTTGGAGAAATCTTTGATGAATCTCCGATAGAACCCGGCGTGGCCCAAGAAGTTGCGTATTGCTTTAACAGTCGTGGGATAAGGTAACTTAGATATAGCTTCCACCTTAGCTTGGTCCACCTCTATCCCATTCCCGGAGATCTTATGTCCTAACACAATCCCTTCTTTTACCATGAAATGACATTTTTCTCAGTTTAACACCAAGTTGGTTTCCTTACAGCGGTTGAGCATTTTTTCTAGATTATCAAGACAGCGGTCGAAAGAGTTCCTGAAGACCGAAAAGTCATCCATGAAAACTTCCATGATGTCTTCCATAAGTTCGTGAAAGATTGCGGTCATGCATCGCTGAAAAGTGGCGGGGGCGTTACACAACCCAAAAGGCATTCTTTTGTAGGCGAATGTTCCATAAGGGCAAGTAAACGTGGTCTTTTCTTGGTCCTCAGGTGCTTTGGGGATTTGAAAATATCCTGAGAATCCATCCAAGAAACAAATGTAATCGTGCCCAGACAATCTCTCCAACATTTGGTCAATGAATGGTAAGGGAAAGTGATCTTTCCTTGTGGCATCATTGAGCTTTCTATAGTCGATGCATACCCGCCGCCAGTAACCGTTCTCTGGGGTACCATCTCACCCTTGTCGTTCTTAACCACAGTCATTCCTCCCTTCTTTGGTACAACCTGTACAGGACTAACCCACGCGCTATCCGAGATTGGGTAAATTAATCCTGCATCCAGAAGTTTGATGACTTCTTTCTTCAGAACTTCCTTAATGTTGGGATTCACCCGCCTCTGGGGTTGCACGGTAGGTTTATAATCTTCTTCCATGAGAATCTTATGCGTGCAAAAAGTTGAGTCAATCCCTTTAATGTCGGCTACACTCTATGCAAGCACTCCCTTATATTTCTTTAGGACTTCTAAGAGCTTACCTTTTTGTTCATGTTCGAGGGAAGAGTTTATGATTACCGGTAGTTGGTCCTCTCCCTGAAGGAAGGCGTACTCTAAATGGTTAGGGAGTTCCTTAAGATCTAGCTCAAGAGGTTCGATAATAGAAGGCTTAAGCTTGTTTTTGGGTTTTCGGAGTTCGAGATGTTCAGTGGTCTCCTGTCTAGGGTAGAAGGAGACTGCTCCAACAACCTCCATCTTTTCTACCTCCAACAAGGGGAGAAAACTCTCATCCCGTAACCAAACTTCCTCGATCTGTTCATCAATACAGTCATCAATGACATCCGTGAGCTCATCGACCTCTCCAATGAAATAGAGCCTGTTAGCTGCTTCGAGAGAGAGGTCTATAGTGTCTTTAATGTCGAAGGTTAAGCTATTGGTTCCTACTCGTAAGGTTAAGTTGCCGTCATAAACATCAATGACTGCACGAGCGGTAGCAAGAAATGGTCTCCCTAAGATGATGGGTACCAAGTCATCCTCCTCCATCTCCAAGATTACAAAGTCAACCGGGAATTTGAATTTCCCAACCTTGAGTAGCACATTCTCGCATATCCCTACGGGGTATTTGACTGATCTATCGGCTAATTGGATGTTCATACGGGTAGGCTTCAATTCGGAGTATCCTAGTTTAAGGAACATAGAGTGAGGCATGAGGTTGATACTCGCCCCTAAATCGGCAAGAGCATTCTTTATCGATAGAGATCCTATGGAGCAAGGCAAGGTGAAGCTGCCTGGATCGTCTACCTTTTTTAGTAACCCTCGAAGGGTCACCATCGAACATTCTTCCCCCAGAGTCACAAGACCCTCGAGTTTCTTTCGGTTGGCGAGTAATTTTTTAAAGTATGTGCTATACTTTGGCATGTGATAACAAGAATCAAGGAGGGGTATGGTGATTACTGAGTCTTTTAGATATGACAAAAATCTTTTATTATCGTTCTCAGTTTTCTGGTTTTTTAATCGGGATGGGAATGGGACTCTCACAGGTTGGTTAGGCGGGGTCAATAGGAACGGAATCGCCAAGGGAGGTTGTTCGGGAGCCTCGCTGCTCACATCACCCTCCTCTTCGCGAGGCTTATTTGGATCGGGGGTGATAGGGTGCGAGCTCGGGTAAGGGGGTCCTTGGTTGTTGTTCCAGCTCCAGTGGTTATCACGAGCATGGGGTCTTTTTGGCTTACTGACGGCATTTCTAGGTTATCGAGGGTGGAGTTAAGCTTGTTGAACCATTCTCCGATGTCATTCTGTTGCTCATCGACAAGTTCATCAAGACCTTTTAATTGTAAGCATTTTTCTTGAGTGAAGTGACCAAGGTCATCTTCAAAAGTGCTCCTGATTTCAAATTCAGGGCCTTCCTCTCCTTCTTTTCTCTTTACCAGATTTCCCCAGAGGGTGTAATCGTCGTTTTGGTAAAAAGGCAAAAGGGAGGGATTAGCATAGATGTCACCTCCTGACAAGCACGCATGTTCAGTCATGGGTTCTCCTCCGCATTCCTCTACCTCGTGCGGGCCCCCACAGTAGTCACAGATCAGGTAAGGATTTGAAAGTTGTTTAGGTAATTGCGACCCAGCTAGGTATTCCATTCTTTTGTGAATTTTTCTTAACCGATCTGAAGATGTTAAAGTGATTTCAGATATGCTGGCCGTCGACTCAGGTTCATCCCAAGTGTCATCCTGGTCTTGAGCATATTCCTCAATCCTATCCCATCCTTCCTCGGCACTAAGATTGGCTAATCTTCCTTTTTCTAGAATTGTTGATTCCGTTCTGATCATTTGAGGAGACATTGTCGTAGAAGATTTGGACCAAAAGCCAGAGTTCGATGCCATGATGGGGAGCTTGTCTTATTAAATCCTTGAATCTAACCCATGATTTATGGAAGGGTTCATCCTTCCCTTTTCGGAAGTGGAGGATCCTATCTCTAAATGCTGAAGTTTTCCAAACTGGAAAGAACTTCTCATAAAACTTGGATATGAGTTGCTCCCATGTGAAAATAGATTCGGAAGGAAGTTTATCATACCACTCTTGGGCTTTTTCGTAGAGGGTGAAAGGGAAGAATCGTAATCGGGACGTGTCTCTAGCAGCCCCATCCGTATGGAGGGTGTCTACTATTTTTAGGAAGTCCTTGATGTGTTGAATTGGGTCATCATCATCTAGTCCACAAAACTTGCACACACTTTGGACAAGCCAAACATCGGTCGCATGCAAGACCTCATTGGTGTGTTCGTTTGGGTAGACAATGGCATTTGAGAAACCACGAGGATTTGGGGAGGAGTAGTCCTTAAGGCGCTTAGGAGTGGAGTTGCGGGGGTACTCATCTCGTTGTTCGATTTGGAGCTAGGGGTTGTAAGGTGATTTTCTGAATTTTATTCAGAAAGGGGTGCATCAAAATCGATGGCTATGCTAGATGGTTCAGGTGTTGAGTGAGATCGTCTTAACCTACGCATTTCTCTATCAGGTTCTGCATAGGGCAAAACAAGGTCTCTAGCGGAACTACGACTCCTAGTGATTCTAAGGTTAGAGAATTCGTTGGTTGCCATAATGGCGAATGGTGGAGATTACGAACAAAGGCATGAAGAAATAAGATAGACTAAAGAGAATCTAAAAATAAAAATAAAAATAAAATCTTACTAGAAAGGAATCTAGCAAGTAGACCTAATAAAAAGAAATTCTAACCTAGACAATAACTATTCCTCGGGCTGCGGTGCCAAAAACTTGATGCGTGGGAATTGCACCAGGCTTTACCTCTCGAGGGATCTCGAGAAGCTTACAACCCCTACCAGGCAGTGTACCTGATCGTTGTAGTATAGTATAGTGACAAGTACCGGGGGATTGATCGTTCAACTCAGGAATAGTGTCGCTAGGATTAGAAAGCCTAAAAACTAGGTCTAGAGGTGAGGGATGATTCTTTTTGTATTTTTTATATTTTATAAAAGCAAATAAAATTCTCGGGTATTGGAAGAGTGGGCGGAATTACTTGCTAGTCAACTAACCCAATAACTAAAGATGCAATCAAAATAAAATAATAAAAATAAAAATAAACTAAATTAAACTAGTGGTGTGAGCAATATATGGGAGAATTGTGTTTACTTAGATTTCACTACTCCCTAGATATCTTTTACAGGTTAATTACTTGTTACAGTTGCGTGGATGACGGATTGTATTCCTTAATACCATTCATGGGGTGGCGTACTTACTTCCCCAATCCTATAAGCTCCTACTTCACTCTTATGTCGAGCCGGCAAAGAAGCTCCTAACATGGATCACTAGAATTCGCTCATGCATTAAATACAATCATAAAAACCTAGTACACATCGGTTCATGTTTCTCAAGACGTTCAAGCAAGTTACACAATGGAGATCTGCCAGTTTTCTTAAGCCTAACATTGAAATCATTCATCCATTACAACTATAAACAAGCAATCAACCTATAATTAACATCTAGGTTTCATTACATCTAAGCAAACACATGATAGATCTAGCCTAGCATGTTATAATCACGACAAGCATAAGATATATTCAAACAACACATAGACATATTGAATGAATTGAAAGAAGACTTATCTTAATTGAACATGAAAGGTTTCAAGGGGTGAAAACGCTTGAAAATACTGTTACAAACGACCTAGGGTTTATTAGGTTCGGCCCTAGAATTCTCCACACAAGTTCCTCTCTTAATGAATGAAAAATAGAAAAGTATATATAGATTTTGTGAGGTGACGGCGTCAAGAGGAAAAATCTGACGCCGTCATCTCGCCGCCAATAAAGTTCTCGGACTGCCTAGATCCATGGGTGACGCTGTCATGTGTAATCCTGCTCCAGGCCGTCACCAAATTTACTCTTTACGCCCTACTTCTAACGCCGTCACGTTTTCTCTGGGTCGTCATCCATTTTGCTCTTGACGCCGTCAAAAATTCCTTCTTGACGCCGTCAGGTACTGTTCCCAGCAAGAAAAATTAAGTCTTTGTCGTTTTCTTCACTTTTATGCTCCAAAAACGTCCAAAATGCTTCCTTTTCCAGAATTCACTCCCAAAGTACCTAAAATCACAAAAGGAACGATTTAGGGCAATATTTGATCAAATAAATTCCAATTTCGGCTTAAATGACCCACTAAAAACGGTTCATTTTTCGCCTCATCAATGATCAAAGTGTGAGAGCTGATAAGGAGCTAAGAAAAAGAAGATCAGTGTTTGGAAGAATTCCCATATCCTCATATCTACTGATTGCTTGAAGAAACTTATTGATTTACATATTAATCATAAGTTTAGGGGAGGATTGTTGGGAATTATATTAACAGTTACCACGGCTAAGTATGAAGATTACAACTGCTGAAGAATGCACTAGCAGTGGAAACTCATTACCACTGCTAGTACATATTATTACCACTGCTGTTAAGATAACTGTTAGGAAACTTGTAAAGATAAATATAGAATAGATCTTGTGTATATCTTATTCTATTAGAGTTATACGTATCTTGTAGAAGAGGACTCCTTGCGCTATAAAAGGAGGTCCTAGGTTAAGGTCAGATATACGGTTTTTCTAGAGCTTCAAGGTTGTAACCCTAGTGATACAAAGATCACTCGTATTATTATCATTAATAATATTGGAGCTAATAGTTTGATACATACATTATTCTCATTCATATACAACTGTTTCATTCACAATCAAACTTCTAAGTATTACTAAGTAGATTCCGTATACTTAGTGATATAACTCAAAGTATCATTCTAACACAGATCAAGGTGTTTAGATCCATCAATCACTACCTAGTACACCACCAAATTCACCAAAAGTTACCCGACCTTTAACTAATGAACAAAAAGAAGCGATATTGGAGAATTTAGAAGAGAAGATCCATGAACTCATGGAGAAGAAGCCGGTTATTGAGGTTTTGAATGATTACATGACCTATAGGAAGAAGTTGGATTTGGTCATGATGGCAAGGTCAAGGTTGGAAGATACAACATTTGATGAAGTTGAGAGAGAAAGGATAGTAGAAAATGGGCTTCCTAAGAAGATGAGTGACCCGGGAAACTTTGTCTTACCAATTAAAGTGAACGGGACTACTCCAATGTATGCATTGGCCGACACGGGGTCAAGTGTTAGTGTGATGCCTTATCCGTTGTACCAAAGGTTAGGACTTTATAACCCACAACCTAACCAATCAAATCTTACAATGGTGGATAATTCAAAAGCAAAGGCTATGGAGAAGTTAAGAATGTACGTGTTCAAATTGGCTACCAAGCATTTTTGTGTGATTTTCCTGTGCTAAACATTCCAGTTGATAAGGAGTTACCAATTTTGTTGGGGAGACCTTTCTTAAGAACATGTGGGGCAATAATAGATATGGGGCATGGAACCATGACCATTAATGATGGAATTCTTAAGCATACTTATTATCCTAAGCCTAGCAAAGGAAAGAGAGATAGTATGGATAAAGAAGTAGAGGATTACTTCGGTTGTTTTGAAGTTGGAAGAGATGAAGAGGGAAGGCCAAAGTATGGGCCATTGACACCTATTTTCTTTGACATTGAGGATGAAATGGAAAGAGCTCTTGCTATGGAGGCTTTCTTTAACCCGTTTAAAAATATTTTTGTGTTTAATAAACTTACAGATTTTCTTGGATCATTACCGGTTCCACTTAAAAATTTGGAGTGGGGGCCCGATGGACCTAGCAACTACAAGAAAGAAGAAGGAGATGGAGAATGGCATGTCAAATTTGATATTGTATGCCTAAGCGGAAGAAACTTTGCAAGGAGGTTCAAAACACAAAAGACAAATCGGAAGATATCGGGAAAGTACCAAAGTGAAGACATTCTTAGGAATGAATATTTTCAAGGCTAAATGAGCAAGAGGAGCAAGTTTCAAGAATAAAGCACTTCTTGTGCTAGTTTGTTTGATTTTATTTTTATGCATTTTCATTTTTAAGTTTTATGGTTAAGACTATCTATCTATCTATCTATCTATTTATCTATCTATTTAGGCTTTATGTTTTATGTTATGTTTATGTCTTTATAAGAGTTTGAGTTTTAAGTTTTTAGTTGAGTTATTTAGTATTTAGTTTTTGTTAAGAGTTAGTAGTTATAGACCAATTTTGATAGTGTGGTGGAAAATTTATATACAAAAATGGTTTTAGTTAAAAGTAAACACATTAGTTGCTTGTATCAAGCAAACTAAGTGTTGAGGTTTTAAAAAATTCAAGTTTTGCAAAAATTCAATCCAAAACGGATGGATCAAAAACTGAACGGTTAGAATTGAATATATAAACCCCACTTTTTAAAAATCACAAGAAAACCACCCACACATACACACCAAATTGGGGGTCTAAAAATTTGATCACATAGAGGTTGTTTGAGGTTGCAAGAGTGTTAGGATATCATCCATGGCTCCAAAACAAGTAAGTAACATCATCAATTTACTTTAATTAAGTTTTAATTCGGATTATTGGAATTAGGTCAAGATTTGGATATTTTTGATATAGTGCGAATTAAGATGTAATCTTCTGAGGATAAGTAGGTGATTGATAGTGGAAGTCATTGCAAAAAGAATTAGATTGATTGATTAAGTCTTGAGTAAGAATTAATTAATTGAAAATTCGAATTAAATTGGGTTTTTATTTTAGAACATGTTTGCTTGCAATTGATGATTTCCAGATGTTCTATACTTGTTAATTAGTGATGTTAGGATAGTGCATTGTTGATTAGAACACTATTTTGAAGGATTGATTAGATAGTGTTCTTGCATGTTCTTGGGTTTGATTAAGGGAGTGTTTGGAGATGATATGGATCGTTAGTAGGATGATTTGGATGATTAGAAATCACCATGGATGATCAAAAACTGGTTAGGATGAAGTAGCAATGGATTGGAAGTGAAAGGAAACGAAAAAAATTAGGTTTTAGAATTTTGGTAGAAATTCAACTGACCGGTTGCGAGGGGCAACCGATCGGTTAGATTGAACATGAGTATCCAACCGATCGGTTGGATGGGATACTGATCGGTTGGATGGCTCGTTAACATTTTTAAAATTTTTGTGTTTCGACTTTTTGACTTCTAATTTGTGTAGCATTGGCTCTTATAATCTTATACTAACATTAATTTGTAATTTTTAGAGTCAAGGTGCAGGTAGTTCAAGTTCTAAAGGAGTGAAGGTTAACCCGATTGTTAAGAAATATCTTTTAAGGAATTCAAAGAGTAGGGTCATATAGTCTTCAAGCGGAAAGGAACGACAATCTTAAGTTCAGAAATTTAAAGAATGAGGAGAAGCATGCCTTTCGTGAACGACTTTCTAAGCTTCAAGGTAGAAAATTTGCTTCACCACGTCTCATTGATTGGAGTTTGTTTACTGAATAATAATGTGAGTATCAATTGAGGGAAATGATGAGAATGACTTATGTGTATCTGGCGGATGGAGATACATTTGTGGATCTTTCTTGGGAAAGAGCTTTTAGCATCTACGAAGATGTTTATCGTGAGTGATGTCTAGAATTCTTTTCTACGTTCTATTTTGAAAGGAAAGTTTATGATCTTATGAGGGAAGTTTGCATTTGGTTTAGACTATGTGGACTTGAGCATGCTTATACTTTGCCACAGTTTGTGGTTTATTTGGGATTGTATGAGCAAGATGAGATAAATCATAGGTTGTTTGAGACACACTTCTTGAGATTAACAAGGTTTCATCATAGGTATGATGGTATTTTGGAGTATTGGAATCGTGTTGGTGATCCAAGTTGCAATAGGAAGAATGCATCTAGAATTAGGAACCCGTTGATGAAGATTTTGCAAAAGTTAATTACTTGGGGAGTTTTGCATAGGACGGGTGGTTGTGATAAATGTAACAATCCGGATTTATGGGTGATGAAATTGCTTGAAGAGGACAGGAATGGCAATGCGGCTTGGATTATAGCCAAGTATCTTTCTAGGAGAGCACTAGGGATCAAGGAAAGGAGTGACATTTGTGGAGGTCATTATGTGACCGTTTTGGCAAGAAATTTGGGTTATTTTGTAGATGAAGAGTTGGCTAAATGTTCGAAGCCAAAGGAGAGTGAGACTTGGGATGATAAAGGTTTTGGTAAGGCGTTGAATAAGAGAACCAAGATGTTAGGAGAATGGACTGAGCCTAACATTGAGATGCCATAACAACAATTTCAACAACCACTACAACAACACATGGGAGGTATCTATGGAACATGCTCCGGGTAGTTTTGATTCGGGGTGGGGAGATTGGCATAGTGAGTTGAATGATATAGAGCGTAGGGATGTTTGGAGAGATTCGATGTTGATGAGACAAAACTATAACTACGATTATTCCATGCCGATGATCCAACACATTTCACGTGAGAATAGCCATGAGGTACCATGATTGACGCTAAACCACCTAACTTATATTGACCAAGTAATGGTCAACAAAGTCAAATAGCCTAGATCAATGCTCCGCGGAAGTATAGTGGCTTCCTCGGGTCGTTATGTCCCGACGAAGTGTGAATTGTTATCAAACGGTTATGTGATCGGGTGAATTTGGATGAAAAGGGGTTTGTGAGTGATTACAATAAGGATTAATACAATGAAATAGCTTAAAGAAGCTATATGAATAAGACTGGAAACTAGGAAAAACCAGAAACAATTTAAACCTAAAAACGCGTACGTTACGTTTAAATAAAACGTAGACGTACAAAATAAAACGTGAAAAGTAAAATCTGAAAACACCCAGGGGGTGAAAATGACTTTTTTACAAACTTAAAAGTAAAAGAAACTTTTTAAAAAAAATAAAATCAAATTTTACACTATTTAATTATTTAATATTAATTAATTACTAATTATTACTTATTAATAATATTTAAGTAACTTAAATTTAATACAATATTATTTAAATACTAAAAAGGTGAAAATAAAATTCCTAAAATTATAAAATAACTAAAAATAAGTTTTAAAATTAAAAATAAGTATTTTTGTCTTTTTGTGGTTTTTCTATTAATTAATTACTAATTAATTACTAATTAACTAATTAAACTATTTTAAATTAAGAGAAATACTAAATGAACAGTAAAAATTACAAGAAAATTTCTAAAATTATTTTATAACATATAAAAGCTATAAAAAATATAAAAACTAGGTTTCACTTAATAAAAACTAATTATGCTATTTAAAACTAATTATTAATTAATTATAAATAAAACTAAGATTAAATCTAATAAATACTTAATTACAAAATAAAAATCTGAAAAAATTATTATAAATACTTTAATATATGAGGAATTTAATAAAAATATAAAATAGCTAAGTACTTGATAAAAATTTAAAAATGAAAATTAAAATTAAATTACATTAAATAGAAACTATCACTTAATATTAAATTGATTTTTCTTGATTTTTATTTTAGAAACTTATTTTACAACTAAAAACAACAAACTTTTACAAAAACAACTTTTTTATAACTTAATAAGAAGCTGTGAACAAGCTAAAAATTGAGACAGTTGACTTTTATTGACCAAACAAGGAATTGAGCTAAAATGGCTTAAAGTGGGACCCACAATGGTTGAGTCAGATTCAATGGAGCTAAGTGAACATGAATAAGCCATAAAAATCACAAGAAGTCCACAGAATAAGCAATAAGATCAAAAATAAGCACATTGAACTTTGTTTGAAACTGAAAAGTGGGACAGATTTTAGGGCCTGATTCAGAGGGGTCCCACAGGGTTGAAGGTCAACATGATGGTCAAACCATGAACCCTACCATGGGGGGGTTGAATGGAACAAGTTTGGGGATGTGGGGCCCACTGATGTGGCTGGAAACCACCATCAAAGGGTGGTGTTTGGGTGTGCAGCTGTTGAGACAGAGCAGGTAGCAGCCCTGCAGCCCTCTTTGGAGGGTTGTGGGGCTCAGGAGAAAAATCCTAAAAATATGGAAATGGGTGGAACTTAAAGATGAGGTGGGGGGTAACAATACCAAGAAGTTTCATAGGCTAACTCATAGCTCAAAATTCAGAACAATTCATGCTATTTTGGAAAAAACTGACAAAGGTGCATTTTGACTTTTGAGAAGAACATGTAATGTTGACTTAAATGAGATTAGATTGATCCTTACTGACTTAAGATGTAACAATAAGCTAATATGAAACTTCTTTATGCTATAACAACAACTAATGTACCTGAATTAATGATTATGGCTCTGAAAGTCTTAACAGTTGCTGTAAATCATGGATCAAAGAGTGATTTTGAATTTTTAACTATTGACCACTGCAATTTACACTTTGACTAACCTATTAGAACCTAAAGAAACATGTTGCAATCATTAGTAACAACAATAACACAGAACACAGTGGTGAGATCCACTGTTCCAAACACTCCCTTAAAAAGATTGATTTCAGATTATCAAAGAGTTAAACTGATTTAGGACATAACACTGATTCATGAGGTTGTAAAATGATGCAATCAACTGAAATGAACACCTAAATACTAACAATAACAGCAAAACACCATTAATGAATTAACAAGCTAAAGTAGCAGTTAAATATTTAACAATGAGCACAATGAGATTTATGAATAACCACTAGTTTAAAACAAGGCTATACCTACAGAATAACATCAAATAAGCACAATTGATTAAAATTAAGATCCAATGATAAGTACTACAGTAACAAGCATGAAACTGAGTTAGGGGCTTACAAGTGATTCTGAGCCAATACCAAGATACCAAGAATAAAGAACACCTCCTACACCTCCCCTGAGGTTCTAAAACCAAAAGTTATACATCTTGACCCCTGCTCCAACTTCTTCTTCTTCTTTCCTTGAATTTTCTATTTTCTACTATTTTATTGTGATTTTTGAGAATTTTTAAATTTGGAAACTAAACTTGTTTAAACTATTGAGATAAATTGAGGAAGCTTATAAGTAAGCTGAGTTGGGCTTAAACAACCAATGAACAACCACTTTTAACAGATTACCATGAAAATGGAATTTCAACTTGAATTTGCTAAAAAGTGATTTATATGAAGAGAACTTGAAATTGAACTAACATTAAGCTTTCAATACACTAGAAGGTTAAATTACAAGCCTTTGTAACTGAAAATAACAATTCAAATACTAGAATTACATAAAATCGATTCAAATTCTACCCTACTAAACTAAATTACTCTAACTACCACCCCTTCTTCATTTTTTCATGACTTATATAAGTCCTGGCACATTGGCTTGACTTTCCCACTCTGTTTCTGACCATTGGATAGCTTCCAATTCATCTCAACCGTTTAATTTTTCTTTGGCGGGAAAATATAACTTGGCAGTTGGGGGTTTGCTTGGAGTGATTGGTGGACAATTAATGATTCTTGGATGTTACTGGAGGCTAGGGGACAAGGTGTGGGTTTGCTGAGGTGGAGGAGGGGGGTTGAGGTGTGTTGCAGTGGTTTATCAGACCAAGTGGTGAGGTTAGGGGTGAGTCAAACTAAGGTTTGACTAGTTTAAAATAAAAACGGGTGTGGTAATTTTTATGGTGGTGGGCTGAAATAGTGGGCTGGGGGGCTGTGTTTAGTGGATTAGGATTTGGTTGGGTTGGAGTAATAAGGGTGGGATTTGATTTTGGGTTTAGATTATTAAGGGTCCGTTTGTTTTATTACCAAAGAAACCACAAGGACTATTTTTGTAATAAATGAAAAGTGAGGGTCTGAAATTGCAATCTTCTAAAATATATTATAAGTACCAAAATTCCCACATGTGAATAACATAAGGACCAAAATTGCAATTTTCCAAAATTTGAACCCCGAGGACCAAAATTGTAATTTTTGAAAGTTTAGGGGTCGTTTTTGCCAAACAGTAAAAAATCTTTTATCCAAGGACCAAATTTTAACATTTTTGAACTTCCAAGGACTAAAAATGATTTTTCATCCAAAAATATCCCACCAGGGACCAAAACTGCCAAGGTTTGAAACTCCAGGGGCTAAATTGTAAATTTCTAAAACTTTTCCAATTTTTCACCAAAGGACAAAATATGACAACTTATGATTGTAAAAGGACCTTTGGTGATAATTTTCCATATTTTGAATATCCAGGGACTAGTTTTGTAATTTTATGAAAGTTGGGGGACTGAAACTGCCAATTTTGCAAACTTTGTGCGTTTTTCGTCTGTTTTTGCTCATTTTGCATCTAAAATATATAAAACACAATTTTGAAATATTTTTAGTATTTTGATGCATTTCTGAGTGTTTTTGTATGTTTTGCAGTTCAGATTAGAACAAAAATGATGAGTGTTTGAGCACTAATCATACCACTTTATGTGCCACCTAATGTTCCTCCCTACCCAATTCCTTATGAGCTATATCCTGGTCCGTATCCATACCCCTATCTTGGTTATTCACCATTTTCCGAACCGTATCCGGCTTATGGTAGAGTTCCTAATGTGGGAGGTACGCATGTTGGAGGAACAAGTTTCAATGTTGGAGGATCATCTCGTGGTGGTGGAAAGAAGAAGCGTAGAGTTGAAGAAGAAGAGGAAGAAAGTGAGGAGAGCGAGGATGAGTTTATCAACCCCGACATGGATTATGACGATGACGAGTGATTTTCATGTGGTTTATGGTTGATTTCAAAACAATTATGTGTGTGGAATAATTTATATTTCTTTCTATAACTCTTTCTTTTAGGATTAATAATGTACTATGTTAACATTTGGCTTGTTTTTAGTATTTTTGTTTGTGTTTGTTTGTTTGGTTTGGTATATGTTTGTAGTTTTTGCAGGGGTGACATTACGGAAGCTTATGGTTGATCAATATTTGGAGTCGGAGTACTCATTTGCTTAGTTGTGATCAAATATGCATATCGCGTATTTTTACCCCGGTAGTTTCTATTTTACTAAATTTTTCCCATTTCCTTTACTTTGAAGTTATTATTTCTATTACATTGAGGACAATGCAAAACTTAAGTGCGGGAGAGAGAAGAAAATAGGAAAAATAGGTTTATTTTTAATTTTTTAGGATTAGTTGAGAATTCAAGTAACTAGGATTCGTTCGCCCTTGAAAATCTAGTTGTTTGAACACTTGAGTTAATTTTAAATGAAATTGTTTTAATGGTAAAAATAAGGGTATTTGAAAATTTTTGGAGCTTAATCAAGTTATTAGAGCAAATTCATTTCAGAATTGATGACATTTACTAGTACATGTTATAGTATTCACCTTAAATTGTGAGGATTTAAGCCTTTTTGTATAAAGCATTTCTTATGCTATATATTCTTGCTATGAGTGTGCCGGTGATTGTGTTGATTCTAGAACTTGTACTTGTTATGCATTACGGTTAAAATCACTTTCGAGTGGTAAAACATATTCAAATGATAAGAGGCAACTTAGGATTTACACCAAAAAGCCTTCCATTTACAAAATAATTTTTGCTAACCACATCGGTTAGTTATCCTCGTATTTGGAACCCATTTGTTATCATTTATCTTTAATGCTAGATACCCTTAGTTACACCTGATGCGTGGGAATCGCAACAGGCTTTACCTCTCGAGGGATCTCGAGAAGCTTACAACCCCCACCAGGCAGTGTACCTGATCGTTGTAGTATAGTATAGTGACAAGTACCGGGGGATTGATCGTTCAGCTCAGGAATAGTGTCGCTAGGATTAGAAAGCCTAAATACTAGTTCTAAAGGTGAGGGATGATTATTTTTGTGTTTTTATATTTTTTAGAAAGCAATTAAAATCTCGGGTTTTGAAGGATTAGGGCGGAATTAGTTGCTATTCAACTAACCCAAAACTAAGATGCAATCAAAATAAAATACTAAAAATGAAAATAAACTAATTATACTAAGGTTGTGAGCAGTAATTGGAGAGAATGTGTTTACTTAGATTTCACTACTCCCTAGATATCTTTTACACGTTAATTACTTGTTATAATTGCATGGATGACGGATTGTAATCCTTAATACCATTCATGGGGTGGCATACATAACTCCCCAATTCTATGAGCTCTTATCTCCTCCTACACCATGCCCAGCACAACTATAGGGATTGTAAACAGTGGCTCATGCATTAAATACAACCAATAAAGACCTAGTACGCCTCGGTTCATGTTTCTTAAGACGTTCAAGCATGTTACCATTTGGAGATCTGCCAGTTTTCTTAAGCCTAACATATAAATCATTCATCCAAGACAAGAATAAACAAGTAATCAACACATAATCAATATCTAGGTTTCATTAGATCTAAGCAAACACAAAAGAGATCTAGCCTAGCATGATAGAATTGAGACAAGAACAAGATATAGATAACCAACACATAGACATATTGATTGAATTAGAAGAACACTTATCTCAATTACAATGCAAGGTCTCAAGGGTTTGGAACCCTTGAAAAACCTGTAAAAATTGCACCAAAATCGTCTTTAGGGTTTCTCCAAAACTTCTCTCGTTTAATGTGAAAAACTAGAAAACTATATATAGGAAAATAGGGATGACGGCGTCAAGACAAACAATGTGACGCCGTCACCTCGCCGCCAAATACTTCCTCGGACGGCCTTGATCTACTTCTGACACCGTCAAGGCCTAGGCCGTCACACAAATTACTCTTGATGCCCTGTGTGTGACGCCGTCATCAACTTTCTTGGGGTTTTGACGCCGTCAGGAAAACTCTTGACGCCTTCATGAACTGCGGATTTTAATTCTTGAGGTTTGACGCTCTCAGGTAATTACTCTTGACGCCGTCACCTACTGTTCCCAGCATGGAAAATTGAGACTTTGCCGTTTTCTTCACTTTTATGCTCCAAAAACGTCCAAAATGGCTTCTTTTCCAGAATTCACTCTCCAAGTACCTAAAATCACAAAAGGAACGATTTAGGGCAATATTTGATCAAATAAATTCGGATTCGAGCTTAAATGACCCCCTAAAAATGGATCATTTTTCGCCTCATCATATACCCTTACACTTGAGATTTGCTTGTCCTCAAGCAAATGCGCTTTTATTCTACTCAAAAGACAAGTTAGGGGTCATTTAACACTAATATAAAAGTAATTACAATAAATAATCGTTCCACTAAAGACCAATAGACAAGCACGGAGGTCATACACTAGCACCTCACAAATAGTGTTTAGATACTCACATCTCTCGGGTGTAATAAAGTAATATAACTGATGAGGCGAAAAATGATCCGTTTTTAGGGGGTCATTTAAGCCCGAATCCGACTTTATTTGATCAAATATTGCCCTAAATCGTTCCTTTTGTGATTTTAGGTGTTTGGAGAGTGAATTCTGGAAAAGAAGCCATTTTGGACGTTTTTGGAGCATAAAAGTGAAGAAAACGGCAAAGTATCAATTTTCCATGCTGAAGACACTAGGTGACGGCGTCAAGAGTTACACCCTGACGGCGTCAGACATCAAGAATAAAATACCGTAGTTGATGACGGCGTCAAAAGTCATCCTGACGGCGTCAAAAGGCCAAGAATAAAATACCGTAGGTGGTGACGGCGTCACATAGGCCGTCATAAGTAGATCAAGGCCGTCCTAGGAAGTATTTGGCGGCGAGGTGACGGCGTCACTATGTTGTCTTGACGCCGTCAGCCCAGTTTTCCTATATATAGTTTTCTAGTTTTTACATTAAAAGAAGAGAAGTTTTGGTGAAACCCTAAAGACGAATTTGATGTCTCTTTTACAGGTTTTTCAAGGGTTCCAAACCCTTGATACCTTGCATTGTAATTGAGATAAGTGTTCTTCTAATTCAATCAATATGTCTATGTGTTGGTTGTCTATATCTTGTTCTTGTCTCAATTCAATTATGCTAGGCTAGATCTCTCTTGTGTTTGCTTAGATCTAATGAAACCTAGATGTTGATTATGTGTTGATTACTTGTTTATTCTTGTTCTTGGATGAATGATTTATATGTTAGGCTTAAGAAAACTGGCAGATCTCCAAATGGTAACATGCTTGAACGTCTTAAGAAACATGAACCGAGGCGTACTAGGTCTTTATTGGTTGTATTTAATGCATGAGCCACTGTTTACAATCCCTATAGTTGTGCTGGGTCATGGTGTAGGAGGAAATAAGAGCTCATAGAATTGGGGAGTTATGTATGCCACCCCATGAATGGTATTAAGGAATACGATCCGTCATCCATGCAATTATAACAAGTAATTAACGTGTAAAAGATATCTAGGGAGTAATGAAGTCTAAGTAAACACAATTTCTCCAATTACTGCTCACAACCTTTGTAATAATTAGTTTATTTTCATTTTTATTATTTTATTTTGATTATATATTAGTTTTGGGTGAATAGCAACTAATTCCGCCCACTCCTTCAAAACCCGAGATTTTACTTGCTTTCATAAAAATATAAAAACACAAAAATAATCATCTCTCATCTTTAGAACTAGTAATTTAGGCTTTCTAATCCTAGCGACACTATTCCTAAGCTGAACGATCAATCCCCCGGTACTTGTCACTATACTATACTACAACGATCAGGTACACTGCCTGGTGGGGGTTGTAAGCTTCTCGAGATCCCTCGAGAGGTAAAGCAAGGTGCGATTCCCATGCATCAATAACATTATGGAAATGGAAGATATCTCTCACTACCTGTCATAGCAAAATAGATTACCATAGGCTAGGTAAAGGATCAAACCTCCACCACATGGCGTAAGCACCTAGGATAAACTATCAAAGAGGTCTTTTAAAGGGTTGTAACGTTAGGTATAGGGATATGAATTACACGGATTTGTTGGATAAAGGAAGTTATTACTGGTGGCGAGTTAACAATCTTAGTTAATTACATGTACAATGTGGCGTTGCTAAGCCAAGACTAGACTCGACATAAACTAATAAATGAAAAATAACAAAAACATAAAATGAACATAGAATGAAAAGGGATGGTAGTCCGTATGTTTTTTCTCTTTTTCTTTTTCTATTTTTTTTTTTCTTTTTCTTGATTTTTTCGATTTTTTTTTTTTTTTTTTTTTTTTTTTTTTTTTTTTTTTTTGCATACACTCCTACCCTACCATCCAAAATAATACATCATAGGGAATTGAGCATTCCCCTTACACTTGAATCTTTACATACTTTACATTAAACTAATCTAATGACTCGAATTAAGAAAATCAAAACACTTGGAGCACTTTTAAGATTAACGCACATATGGGGGTAATAATATTATGTTCTTCCCCATTACTCCATAAAATAAGTACTTTACCCATGAGTCCCAATCGTCCCAAAACAATATGTACAAGGATATGACTCGACTTAGCAACCATGTAATCAATTAGAAAGTTAACTTAGGGTTTAACAAATAACAATAATGCACTAAAAATGAGCGCATACACGGAAGGCTAAGGCGATTTGGGTGTACATTTAAGTGGGGTGTAACAAATTCTTCCTTTAAGTAAAATGCTTAAAGTTAGAAACGAAAAAGATAGGCTCGGAGGGGTGTACTAGGGGTTTCGTGTACTAAAAATGAGTACAACGCTAAGGGTGTGGGAAAAATTAGTTGACTTAACTAGCCAAGTAATATGACTTAAATGGTCAAGTAATTATAATACGGGTTTAACACAAGGGTGATCCTAATGCCTCTTATCATGTAGTAAATCCTACCACACGAATGTAGTCTCACTAGCAGTCTCGGGATGCATCACTAACGCAAGTTCTAGAATCTAAATGCTACCGGTACACTCATAAGCACTAATAGTAAATGCTTTTCCTATCAAATCTAAAGGCGAACCTCACATTTTTGGGTGGAAAATTTTTCTGAATATACGGTTATGTGCTAGTCATACAATCTCCTATCCATGAGACGCTTGCTATGGCTAAAGTTTCACTCCTAAATGTTGTAAAAACTTTTAAATTTGGCGCTAAAATTGCACTAACAAGTATTTCTCATAGTTTTATTACACATCTACTATTAAACAAAACAAACTCAAGCGAAAGTGCATATGTAAGGTATCATCTTTTTACCCTCCCCTTACACTTAAGATGAACATTGTCCCCAATGTTCAAGTAAAGAATGTAAAAGTGAAAAAGTAAAGAGAATGAAATCAAATACTCCCCTGATTCGCTCGGTATGGATTATAGGTTGGCCAGGTTAAATCTTCCTCCAAGAAAATGAACAATCAAAGCTTCCCTTCCAGAATATAAATCGTCTCCTTGTCGAACATAACCTGTAAATCCTGACAAAATAGACAAGACAACCTCGCGTAAAATCGGCGGCATCCTATATAAGTTACTAAATCCTAGAAAACAAAGTAAGATATAATGCTTGTGAAATGAAGTTTGCAGATTTCCTGGAGATTATAAAACTTAATAATTCACAAAAACCATAAGACTCCGTTAGAAAAAACAAAACCGGTAAAATTTCCAGATTTTAACTCCTGACGCCGTCAAGAGTAAAACTCTGACACCGTCAGAATGGACCTGCAGAAATTCTTATGTTAAGTTTCCGGAAAATTTCTGGAAAAACTTGGTCCTACTTCCTGGAAAATCCAGCAAAACTTCATTATGACTCAATACAAGCATTTGACTCTAACAAATACGAATATACATGTTCATTTAATATCGTGGAGAATCATGATCGATTTGTTTCTTAAAAACATATTTGGGGTTTCCCCTTACACTTATCTTTTGCAAAAATACTTTTAGGTTGGAGTTAAGACTAGGCCAAACAACATAGTAAAGTATTTCCACATTTTAATTGAGAAACATGATCAACCAACAATAAAAACTAAACATGCATACGGAAGCAAATAACAATCAAACAAATAAAATCACACAAAACATGGGTTGCCTCCCAAGAAGCGCTTTTCTTTATTTATGAGTCTTGTAGCTAGACTCAAGGTCATGGGTTACTATGTGATTTCATCATTGGTTCCACTCTCTAGGTCGTCTTCTAAACCAGTTTTGTATTCCGGACCTAGTTGCAAGCACTCTTTGTAGAAACCAAGCATCCTATTCTTTACATATTCTACTCCCCTTTGTCTATCCTCCTCATTCCTATAATAAGCCGCTTGCTTATGTTCCTTTTCGAAATTAGAGAGAAGGCGGTATTGTTCGATCTTGTAGGGCATTTGATAAGCAACCTCATCATTCTCTTTCTTGAATCTAACAATCCCTAAATTCGGATCATAACTCATCCTAGTGGCCTCAAGAAATGGTTTTCCGAATATTATTTGGCTTAGGCAAGCATCAATCACCGGACGAGTGTCCTCAACTATCATAAAATCGATCTCATAAGTGAGATTCCCTATAATCACATGCAGTCCCTTCACTCTTCCTGCAAAATTACTTATCAGATTCTTACCGGGCATCATCCTAAAATTGAGTTGCTTCTTCATCACCCAATTGTAATAAGTCCTAGTCATGATGTTCACGGGGGATCTAAGGTCGATTTAAGCTTTCCATATATGCATGTGCCCGATATTGCATGGGATGTTAATGTTAGAGGGGTCTCCCATTTTGATAAGGGGTGTGCCAAAGATATATGTTCTCTCGGGACTATCGAATAACTCCTTATGGTATTCCCATTCTTCCTTGGTTGGCAACTTATCAAAGTATTCTTCTATAGGTTCTACTTCCTCTAATTCCTCATCCTTATTAACCTCAACTTCCCTACTCTCATTCTTACTATCGGCTTCTATTCTAACTTCCTCCTTGTCACTCTCCTCTATCTCCTTATCTATTGGCTTAATGGTGACAACATTGACAAAGTGGACATGTTTGGATGATGAGGGATCCTTAATTTGGCTTCCACTATTGGTGTCCCTAGTGTCCTTCCTAGGTGTGATTAACGATTGGTTGTTGAGGGCTTTCAACAAGTTGTCAATCTTGTTGGTCATCTCCGTTTGTTGTTGGTTGAATTCGGTTTCAAACCGAGCTATGCGGGCTTCTTGAGATGCCATGAACTTTGCCATCAATCCTTCAAGATTGTTGGTACTACCATAGTTGTTAGAAGGATTGTTGTTGAAAGTACGGTTGGATGGTGGACCGTTTGGTTGGTAGCGATTAGGCGGATTGGAAGAATTGGGTTGATTTTGTTTCCACCTAAGGCTTGGGTGATTTTTCCATGAGGGGTTGTATGAATCACCGTAAGGGTTTGGCTCGGGCTTGAAAGTGTACCACTTATCTCCCGCTTCGTCGGTACGCGTGGATGCGTAGTCCGCAAAAGCTATTCCGGGGAGTTCCACACAATCACGAGTGTCATGGGGACCACTACATAATTCGCATGAAGAAGTGATTTTGTTCACTTGGCTTGAAGGCTTTGAAGCATCGTAAGATTTCATGAGAAACTTGACTTGGTCCTCAAGTTCCATGATCCTACGGTCGGGAGTGCTAGAGTTGTTCGAAGGCAAAGATATTGCCTTGACCATTTTGTTCAAGTCACGGGGATCGTTCCAACTTTCGTTGTCATAGAGAGCAAGATCTTCTATGAGTTCCAATGATTGTTCCGCACCAAGATCACGTAGCTTACCACCGGCCGATTGGTCAATGGTTCGCCTCGTGGAGATGTCGATATGGTCATAAAAAATTTGGACTTGGAGCCAAAGATCTATACCATGATGAGGGACTTTTTGGAGTAAGTCCTTGAAACGAGTCCATGCTTCATAAAGATATTCATTTTGACGTTGTTGGAACATCAAGATGTCATTCCTAAGCTTAGTAGTTCTCCCCGGTGGGAAAAATTGAGCAAGGAAACGAGTGGTGAGATCATCCCATGTGGTGATGGATCCCGCGGGTAAACGCTCAAGCCATTGACTAGCTTGATCCCGTAGAGAGAATTGGAATAGGCGTAAACGGGTGGTCTCTCTAGTTTCAACACCTAGGTCTATGGAATCTACGATTTTGAGAAAGTCCTTAAGATGTTGGTTTGGATCTTCGGAACGAAGTCCATGGAATGCACATCCGCTTTGCACCAACCGGATGGTGTCGGATCGCAAGGGGGTCACATTGGCTCCGGTGAGCTCAATGGTGTTTCGGTAGCCTTGGTGGCTAGGTCGGGAGTACTCTCCTAAGGTTCGGGGCCTAAGGGGTTCTAATGGTGGGTTTTGTTGTGGTGGGATGACGGGTTCAAAGATGTTACCACCTTCCATGATGTCAGATGGTAAAGAGTTACGAACAAAAGCACGAAGAAATAAGATAGACTAAAGAAGACCTAAAAATAAAAAAAATAAAATCTTACTAGAAAGGAATCTAGCAAGTAGACTTAATAAAAAGAAATCCTAACCTAGACAATAACTATTCCCCGGGCTGCGGCGCCAAAAACTTGATGCGTGGGAATCGCAACAGGCTTTACCTCTCGAGGGATCTCGAGAAGCTTACAACCCCCACCAGGCAGTGTACCTGATCGTTGTAGTATAGTATAGTGACAAGTACCGGGGGATTGATCGTTCAGCTTAGGAATAGTGTCGCTAGGATTAGAAAGCCTAAATACTAGTTCTAAAGGTGAGGGATGATTATTTTTGTGTTTTTATATTTTTTAGAAAGCAATTAAAATCTCGGGTTTTGAAGGATTAGGGCGGAATTAGTTGCTATTCAACTAACCCAAAACTAAGATGCAATCAAAATAAAATACTAAAAATGAAAATAAACTAATTATACTAAGGTTGTGAGCAGTAATTGGAGAGAATGTGTTTACTTAGATTTCACTACTCCCTAGATATCTTTTACACGTTAATTACTTGTTATAATTGCATGGATGACGGATTGTATTCCTTAATACCATTCATGGGGTGGCATACATAACTCCCCAATTCTATGAGCTCTTATCTCCTCCTACACCATGCCCAGCACAACTATAGGGATTGTAAACAGTGGCTCATGCATTAAATACAACCAATAAAGACCTAGTACGCCTCGGTTCATGTTTCTTAAGACGTTCAAGCATGTTACCATTTGGAGATCTGCCAGTTTTCTTAAGCCTAACATATAAATCATTCATCTAAGACAAGAATAAACAAGTAATCAACACATAATCAATATCTAGGTTTCATTAGATCTAAGCAAACACAAAAGAGATCTAGCCTAGCATGATAGAATTGAGACAAGAACAAGATATACACAACCAACACATAGACATATTGATTGAATTAGAAGAACACTTATCTCAATTACAATGCAAGGTCTCAAGGGTTTGGAACCCTTGAAAAACCTGTAAAAGTTGCACCAAAATCGTCTTTAGGGTTTCTCCAAAACTTCTCTCTTTTAATGTGAAAAACTAGAAAACTATATATAGGAAAATAGGGATGACGGCGTCAAGACAAACAATGTGAGGCCGTCGCCTCGCCGCCAAATACTTCCTCGGACGGCCTTGATCTACTTCTGACGCCGTCAAGGCCTAGGCCGTCACACAAATTACTCTTGACGCCTTGTGTGTGACGCCGTCATCAACTACGGATTTTTATTCTTGGGGTTTTGACGCCGTCAGGAAAACTCTTGACGCCTTCATGAACTACGGATTTTAATTCTTGAGGTTTGACGCCGTCAGGTAATTACTCTTGACGCCGTCACCTACTGTTCTCAGCATGGAAATTGAGACTTTGCCGTTTTCTTCACTTTTATGCTCCAAAAACGTCCAAAATGGCTTCTTTTCCAGAATTCACTCTCCAAGTACCTAAAATCACAAAAGGAACGATTTAGGGCAATATTTGATCAAATAAATTCGGATTCGGGCTTAAATGACCCCCTAAAAACGGATCATTTTTCGCCTCATCAACACCCTTTGAGCCAATCTTTTTCTTTTGTTACATCCAGAAAAATACAAAAATATTTTACATTTTACACCTTAGCCTAAACCCTTGTCAAAGTCTAAACGGTGGGTTGCTAGTTGCTTGGTTGATGGATTGTTTTTTTATGATTAATAGTTAGCCACACTTTATCATTCGTGTGTGCCATTCCAACAAAGATGAAGATTGATCACCTTTAGCTTCGTATTTTTGTGGTGATGCTTATGCGAAGTGTGGGGGAGATGTTATGTATATAAAAAAAATGAATAGGTCATCGCAACTATAAGATCACAATTATAGCCAATGTGCTATGCTATGTATGGAGATGGAATAAGGAAGTTATGTGATATTTTGTTAGCCAATGTGCTAAGAATGAAGAATATTATTATGGAGAATCGATGTATCAATATATGAAGAGTGCGTAAAGGAGGAGAATGATTGTAACTATAATCATTTTTGGGTTTGAGGTTTGTTCGGTAACTAGCAACAATGGGATTTAGACTTGATTTTGTTTTTCTTTTATAACCAATTAAATATTTCCCATGCCTTATCCCTACCCTTTTTTCTTTTTGTAAATATCAAGAATATGAAAATTTTAGTGACCATCCGTATTTTTGGTAATGGAATGATGCGCCAGCGATCTAGAGAATGTTTTGGTGACCATCCGTTATGCAAATAACGCGCCAGCAATCCAAGGTATAATCTAGTAACCATCCGTTATTACTTACTAAAAAAATACGTGCTAGTTATCTATTTGATTCTTGTATGAGATGTTTGGACATTAGCCAGGTAGAACCCCTTAAGCCTCATGTTACAACCCAATAAAAATCCTCTTTGATGTTTTGTTTTGTTGTTTTGATACTTGTACAAGCTTATGGTAAGAAACATGAATCATGACTGAGCAATGAGTGGTTTACCAATCAAATTACCTTTGAGTGATGAGTGAATTCAAATTATCCTTCGTGAGGTGCTTAGTTATGTTATCATGCTTTACACTTGTTAATGCTCCATATAATTTTCACATTAAAAATTAACAATTAACCTTAGGGATGATTGTTAGATTTTTGGAAACATAAATAAATCATACCATTGAGATTGTTTTTCTTCTAGACTTGCTCAAGGGCGAGCAAAACTCAAGTGTGGGGGATTTTATAACACGTAAATTATACATGTTTTTTGGTGTGTTTTATGCATCATATTTGGCCATATTTGTACGTATTTGTTACTTAATCATGGAAAAGTGTTTGTACAAGCAAATGTAGCCAAAAACAGGAAAAAGTGATGAAAAGATGAAGAAATGAAGTGTAGGTGCATAATTGGAGATTTTTGAGAAGGAAACAAGTGAATAATCACACAAGGACTCAAGGATTTGATAGATTCAAGATTTCTACGTTCATATGTCAAGATAATATCAAGTTCTATGAAATGAATTAGCACCAAAGTGGAAGAGAATGCATGCGACGAAGAATAATAAAGAAAAGTCAAAAGTTGGTTACAAGTTCAATCCAACCGGTCGGTTGGAGCCCGCATCCAATTCGGTTGGAATTGACCTGAAGAACCAACCGATCGGTTGGATCAAATACCGATTGGTTGGATGGTGACTGTTTTTACAAGAATGCATTTAACGGCGTTTTTACTCCTCATTATCATGGATGGATGATCATTTCTCACTAATAACTTCTTAGAGAACGTTTTTACTTGAGAATTAAGTGATTGGAGGCTATTTAAGCACATCTAAGCTTGCAACCAAAGTGTACCACAAAATCCTAAGTAATAACTTACACCAAGTTATTACTATCTTAATATTTTCTCACCCAAAAGGTCGCTACAGCAGTAAAAACGTCCAGGGAAACTTTGAGTTAAAGTCTCAATAGTTTGGTTGAGTGTGTGGAGTTGTTTATTGTATTTGGTAGTCGATTGGAGGCGTGTGGTTGCTATAGTTCCACGGTTTTAGTTCTTGTAATTCTCAAGCTAGGTACACCTTGTTACTTACAATGAATTCTTGTTACTTTGAATATAATGAATGTTTTGTTTATTACTTGTGTTTTAATATAATCGATATGGAGTGATTTGGTATATACTTTTGTGAATGATGTAGTTAGTCATGGAGTATTCTTCACTTTAAAAAGGTGATGCATGAAAACTCTTCTTAATTTATGAGTTTGTTGGGATAATATCTAATCTTGCTTAATTTGTTCATAAAAACATCTTTGGGGAATATTGGCCGAAAGGGTTTTCTAAATGTTTTTATTCCAAAAAGTTAGTGCACGAATTAGTATGGGATATGGTGTGTGGTGAGTATCATTTTTATTATTTAAAATAGATTTGAGAATATTTCATCACGAAATTAGGCCGAAAGGATTCGTAGGAATTCTTAAGTAAAGAATTGCTTTTAAAAAACATTGTGTTAATGGAATTATTATTCTAGTTGTCTTAGGCCGAAAAGAAGTAACTAGATGATTGAATTCTAGTAATGATTTAACATGATAAACACCATTGATTGTTAGTCATTCATATAAAAGTTGTGCACATTAACTAGTTTTCACCAAGCTTAACATGAATACTCCAATTGATTGATTGTGACATTTCACACAAATATATGTTTTAGTTTTATTGTTTCTTGAATATTTGAATTTTCGATAATAAAGGATTGACAACCCTTTTATACAAACTAGTTTTCTAATATTTGATCTATAAATCCCTTGGGACTATCTCGACTTACCCACCTTTACTAAAACGGACGAGTATACTTGCTCGTATGTGTTGAATAGTTAATCCGGTAATCGTGTTTATAAATTTTAAAACTTGTACACACCGTGAGCATGCATCAGTACCTGAATCTTTTTAGGGTTAGCCCTGATTCCCGTGACATTGATTATGTGGCCCAAGAACTGACCCTTTTCTACTCCAATGTGCATTAGGCTGGATTTAGCTTCATGTTGATGCGTCGGAGATTTTGGAAAGTTCCGATGATGTCACGTAATAGGGCATCTTCTGTCTTGCTTTTGATAACCATGTCGTCGACGTATGCCTCAAGGTTGACACCTATCTGAGACTTGAATTCCCAATCTACCAATGCTTGGTAGGTGACACCTGTGTTTTTGAGACCGAAAGGCATTTTGGTGTAGTAGTAGAGGCCCTAATTGGTGTAGAATGTTGTTTTGTCTTTGTCAGATTCCTTCATTAAAATTTGGTGGTATCTCTTGTATGCACCAAGGAAGCACCTGTATTTGAAATCGGCTAACGAGTCTACCTTCCAATCAATTGGAGGTAATGGGTATTTATCTTTTGGACACGCCTTGTTCAAGCTTGTGAAGTCTACACACATGCACCATGTGCCGTTGACTTTCTTGACCATGACTGGGTTCGAGACCCAGGTTTAATATTTGACTGGTCTTATGATACGTGCCTGGATTAGGTCCGTGACCTTAGAATCAATGGCCAGAGATTGCTCTAGAGAAAGACTGTGTCTCTTCTATCTGATAGGTGGTGCGTACTGGTTTAAACCCAGGTTGTGTTCTGCCAGTTTCTTGGGAATACATGTCATGTCTGAAGGCTGCTAGGCGAATATATCTAAGCTATTCGCTAGTAGTTGTACTAATTGATTCTAGATATGGGGTTAGAGGTCAACTTCGATTATGATTAGTTGGTCTGGGTATTCGGGATGTATGACAACTTTTACCTGCTCGGTAGTATCTCTCGGAATGGGTACCCACGTGATCTCTCTAATGTTGCTTTCTTCTACCGCAGCTGCGAGACTCGCGCCTTTACTCGGGCAGTCGCTTTTTACCGTAGCGATTCCTTCTGGTGTTGGGAACTCTCTTACTGACCTGATGGTGGAAACTTCCATGCTAAGCTTTTGTAATGATGTCCTTCCGAGTATGACATTGTACTTGGATGTGGATCTGATCACTATTTGAAATTGTAACAAGAATGTTCTCGACAGCGGGTATGTTCCTACTATGAGCTCTAAAGCAACTACTCCTTCACTGTATGATCTTTCTCGTGAGAAACCAAATAGTGGTATGGTTAGGGGGTCTAAGTCTTGACCTAATTTATTTTGGGAGTTTGTTGAAACAATGCTCATATATTATGCCTATTGAACTTCCTCTGTCCATGTATATCCTGCTCACCCTGTGTGAGGCTATCATTGCTGTCATGACCACTAGGTTGGATGATGTTATGAACGCGTCCCACGAAATACTTCTCGGTGGGGTACGTTGCCAGGTATTTATGACCTCATTGTTTCTATTCATGCCTGAGTGCCATTATTAGATCATGTTGACACTCTCTATATGTCCCCTAAGGGGTTTTGGTTCCTTGTAGGCATTGTTTTCTACACGAGGTTGTGTACCGGGGTAGGTAGGTTTGGGTGAACTGGTTAAATGCCCTAGGTGTAAGGTGGTGATGAGGACAGTAGGAGTACGGATACTCTAAATATATTGAGGTTACTTGTGTTTGTGTCGTTACTTCCAAGTAATCCTACTACTAAACATAAATAACCCTACTTCTAAAACATACTGAGGTTACGTTTTTGTGTCTTGAGTTTTGAAGCAACCCTACTGGGTTTTATTTGTGTCATCATTTTTATTTTAGTTTCCTTATTTTATTTGTTCTAGAATAATTAAGTTGTCATGTTCTACAAGTTTTAATACCCTATAAATATAGGGTTTAGGTTTCATTGTAATGCATCTTTTGATCATTGATTATTAATAAACTTTGTGTTTTAAGAGTTATTCTCTTCTTTAGGTTTTATTCCGGCAAGGTACGCCTTGGTTATCACCCTCGGATTAGGGTTTATCTAAATACGCTTCCGCGCGTCCTGCGTCAGTTGACATCAAAGCTTCTCAGTATCTTGGTGGTAATTAGTGTAGAAGGTTCTACTTCATTTAATGTCTAGAGCTTGTTAGTATCCTAAATGTTGAATGTCATAGAAGATTCAAAAACCCATACTGTTGGTGGGGTATGGTCTGGAGAGTACATGAATCATGGCTTTACCAAATCCATGAAAGAACTTGATAGGTGTTACGCTATGCTAGAAGAACTACATTCCGTGATCGTAGGTAGGGCATTAATCTACAAGAATCACAAGGGTGGCAATTATGGAGGTTCAAAAATTCGTACAGTCATAGGCGGATCTATTAACAACCATAAGAGCAACCAATCCCCGTTCAACAATGGAAGAGTTGAAGAATGGGAGAGAAAGAAGGATGATCGGGTGTATACAACTAGTATTGTGCGTTTGAGAATTCTAATCAATAATTTGGTATGTTCTTTAATTATTGATGGTTGTGGCATTAATAATTTGGTTTCAAGAAAATTGGTAGATTTCTTAAAAATACCAATGGAGATTTGTCAAATTGAAGGTTAACAAGTTTGTTGGGTTCCGGTAACTATTGGAAAAATTTATAAAAGGGAGATACTTTGTATTATGGATGATTTTGATGAATGTGATATTTTGTTGGGAAAACCTTAGGTACAAGAGGTTAAGGGCATGTATGATTTTCAAAAAAATCTTTATCTTTTCTCACGGGAAGGAAAAAAGATTGTTATGGTTCCACCCAAAGTCAAACCAAAATTATCAAAGCCCGAGGTTAAGGAAGAAGAAAAGATGGTGAAAGTTGAAGTTGTTGAAAAGCATTTTCGAGAAAACGCAGGACCTTCAAATTTGCGATAAACATGTTAACAAAATTTTAACTTTAGTGTTGGAAAAAACAAATAAAGTTAGTACCTTGAAAACTTGTGAAGAAGAAGATATGGGTTTTAGCAATGATGAAGATTGTGAGATAAGCATGGATTCCGATGGCATCAAAGATTCAAAGGTTTGTGATTTTGAATATGGGATAAATTTAAATATGATTATCACAAATCCAATGAAGTTTTCAATGGTAATTTTAATGCAATTGAAGACTTGGTAATCATATATAAGGACTTAAGGAGTTCATAACTGGATGTTCCAAGTCATATGTGGATCAATGAGACTGTGGAAGATGTGTCAAAAAAGATGAGATTACTCGAGTTAATATGAAGCGCAAATCAACTAAAGACAAGGTTCGGTGTGAGAAGGTGTTCAAGGTAATTGAAGCTCTTGACAGTGAGAACTCGAGGGCGAGTTCTTCTAAAGTGAGGGAGAATGATGAGGACAGTAGGAGTAAGGGTACTCTAAACATACTGAGGTTACTTGTGTTTGTATAGTTACTTCCAAGTAATTCTACTACTAAAAATAAATAACCCTGCTTCTAAAACATACTGAGGTTACTTGTTTGTGTCGTCATTTTTATTTTAGTTTCCTTATTTTGTTTGTTCTAGAATAATTAGGTTATCTTATTTTACAAGTTTTAATACCCTATGAATATAGGGTTTAGGTTTCATTGTAGTGCATCTTTTGATCATTGATTATTAATAAATTTTGTGTTTTAAGACTTATTCTCTTGTTTAGGTTTTATTCCCGCAAGGTGCGCCTTGGTTATCACCCTTGGATTAGGGTTTATCTAAATATGCTTCCGCACGTCTTGCGTCAGGTGGGTTGCCTGTTATGGTCTAGGAGTAAACTAGGAGGGGATGTTAGGTAGTCCTGTTGTATGCCATACCTGAGTTTTTTTTCCAATAAATGCGTGTATCATGACCTGAGTTGTACGGTTGTCGAACCCCTTTCCTGGCATCTTTTAGCATCCCGAACTACCCCTTGGACCCCATGTGTTTGTGGTTTTTGAGATTGTGTGAGCGACCTGAGAGAGTGATATCGCCAGTATAACCGTGTTGACTTTTTAGAGAAGGATGACGCGTGCAGGACTAGAAGGTCCTCTGAAGCATGTATCTTATTCATAAGTTTCTTTGTCTTGTTTCCATGTGGCTGGTGAGTCTCCCTTTCGGCTCTTTGTTGGTTTTTCTTTATGCAAGAAAGTTTTTCCACTCGGATAGCTCCTAGGTGGTTTTTGGTAGTTTCCGAAATTTTTGGGTGTCGGTCATCAACCATGGTTAGCCGAGAAAAGAGTGGTTTTGAGGATTTTTTTTTTTTTTTTTTTTTTTTTTTGAGTGAGAAACGAGTGAAAATAGGTAAAAAGTTTTGTAAATTTTGTGGCTATTTTGTATCGTATTCCCACGGATGGCGCCATGTTTACGTACGAGGTATGTAAATCGGTTTTGAGATGGGATGAGAATGGTTTTGTTGTTTGGTTTCCCTTATTGAACGGTAAAGACCCGATGAGATTGATGTAGATCAAGAAGCTCGTGTAACACTTAAACAAGAACCATACTTCACTGCTGTGAGGCAGTATTTGCCCAAGCATATGAGAACTTGTGTGATGTTGAGTTTTGCTCTCCTTTTATAGAGAGGCTTTGTAGGGTTTAGAGGTAACCCTTTGGGAGTGATCGACGGCCGTCAAGATGCCAAGTGTCGATCATCCGAGAGTAGACAAGGATGACAGATGTCATTCGTCCTTTAGCTCGTAGTGGTGTTTGTCATGCGTCTCCACTGTGCAGTGTCAGATGGTATATCTTAACCGGTAGTGACAGTTGGAGAGCACTAGATTAGCCCCAAAGCACATTAAAATATAATATCAGGGTACCTGCGCGATGGGATAGCAGATACTATGAGGTTAGAACAAATTTTGAAAAAACTTCGTAAAAAAAACTATCTTTTTTTACGGATTATTTTAGTGGAAAATTTTAAAACATGTCTTGGTTGGTTTCGGTGGAAATTTTTCAAAATAAAGTTTAGTAAATTAAAATTTTATGAACAACTTTAAAAGTGTTAGGTGTAAAATCAAATGTCATTAAACATACATGCTAATTTTTAATACTAGACGAGTAACCATGTATAATAACGGGATTTTATAGCGGTAGATAGTTGTAGTAATAAAAAAAGTTTATGAGTTATAAACGAAAAATAATAAAAGTTTAAGAATTTAAAGATTAAATACGATTTAAACTGAATGAAAATAATATGTGTAAAAAACGAAAATAATAACAAAAGTTTATAGTTTCCATATATAGTTCTTTTTTTATTATTATTTTTATTTTTATTTTTATTTTTATTTTTTAATTTTAAGAATATAAGTCTTTCCTTTATATATAGTATAATACACTTACATGTGTAATAAAATTATAGTATAGTTTAACAAATAATAATTCGGTGTTGCAAAAATCGGCCTACAAGGCCGATTAATCGGCGATTACAAGCTGAACGGCCTTAGACCTTGGAGCGAATTACAAGGTAATCGGCCGATTAATCGGCCTTGGACCTTGGAATCGGCGATTAATCGACCAAAAATCGCTACACGGCCCTCGACCGACTCAGGACCGATTCACGATTTTTGCAACATTGACAAATATTTACAAATTTGTAGGTCATAACATTAGTACAGATTTTAATACACGATTATAAACTATAATAGCTGGCAATATGATGTTAATTATCATAAGTAAATAAAATTAATTGGATTAGATTAAAATATTACAGAATTTTAACTAAGATATACAAATAAAAAGTGTGAAAATTTTGAATTATTTTAATTTTATTTATTAAAAATAGGGCAATGAAATCCAATTCTAAATCATATGTCCAATGCACTTCATGTGACGGGACTAAATAACACATCAATGACATCAATACCACATTCAGCGCGCTTAAGAAGGACTGTTGAATGTTTTCCTTCACTTCCGCAAGAGGAAAGATAAACAAAGAGATATATAATGGTGGTGTGCCTTCAGGGACGGAGCCAGGGGGTGCTGGAGGGTGTTCGGCCACCCTCAACTGTTCAAGCTAGCCTACCTGGCTAGCGATCTGGGTGGGTGTGTGTGTGTGTGTGTTTTTTTTTTTTTTTTTCCAGTGAGTTGGGATGACAAAGTTATCACTTTTCATGACAATGGTGTAGGAAAGAGGATGAAGAAGATACAACTGGAAAGAGAAAAAATAAAATATAAAGTTATATATTTAGTGTTTAGGGACCCCAAGTGAACTGATGACATAGTATTTATTATTTAGGGACAAGTGAAATTAAAATTTCTTAAACAAGTAAAAGTATAGAATGGAAAGTCTATGTATAAAAAAGTATAGGTCTGGAAGTGTTTTAGAAACAAAGCATAAAATGGGAAAAGACTCGATTTTTTACTATTTATAACCATGCACCTCCATCTAGTTATAGTATATAATGAACATTTATGTTATAAATACGTTGTATGAACATTAAAAGTATATAACATATTGACTTTAGTTAAATTATACAAATGCAATCGATGTTTTACTATTTATAACCATGTACCTTCATCTAGTTATAGTATATAATGAACGTTTATGTTATAAATACGTTATATGAAATTTAAAAGTATATAACATATTGAAACACTAGTTAAATTATACAAATGCAATTCCTCCTAAATTATACAAATATAAAAAGTTTGCTCAAAAAAATATACAAATATAAAAAGAAACAACATAATAAATACTATACACTTGTAATATACATCTTATCTTATATATATAATATAAACTTAGGTTGTCTTATAAATGCAAAATACCCCTAATAAATGTTTCAAGAGTTGATTATTCCAAATATGCCCTTCAAGTGTGATTTCAACAAATGTAGTTTGTACGGTACAATATGTTTTGCATGAGAAATCGTGCACAAAAGTTTGTACGGTACAACATGTTTCAAGCATCTCTAAACCTCAAAGAATACAAACAAAAAATATCATGAATGCATAAATTAATCACACCAATTAGTGGTTAGTCTTTTTACCTTCCCATCCATGAGTTACAAATATTTTATCAACTATATAATGTGCCAAAAATCACACACAACAAACCACAACTTCCTCCACACCGCGTGCACATTGGGCTACAACTTATAATGGTGATAAAGTAAGCATCATATCGTCTTACTTATTAATCATATTGATTTATATTATTTTATGTAAATTTCACGTGTGTTTTGTGTGTGTAACAGTGTAGGACATAAAGATGGTGCTTAGGAGGTTTGGTAGTAACATCATCTTCTCTAATGGTTTAAGAGATCCTACACATCGTTGTCTTATCAATAAAGTGGAACATGCACGAACATTTTTACTTTGATTAACTGTATTTAAGTTACTAACGATCAACTATATCTAATTGTTTTTTGTAGCACGTCAAGAAGCATTAAAGAAAGAGATCGAGAAGTTACAAAAATTGTATCAAGAACAAAACATGCAAAAGGCCAATGAACAACAACGACAAAGAAAACAACAACAACAACAACAACAACAACAACGTCACGGCCACCGGTGGGATGAATACTTAACATTCATATTAATAGTACGTTACAAATTAAACATGCAATATTTTACTTCATGTAATACCGATGAACGGGCTAATACTATTGATTCGTTAGCAAGTAAGTTTATTAAAAATAATATGACGAGCATTCAATTTTTAGTCAATAATTATTACTACACTTTGTTAGTGCATTTTAATATTTTTGCTCTTAATATAGTTTTTTGTATTGCGGTGTGTTAATGTCACTTTCTTAATTAAACATCGTGGAATAATGCGTAACTTGATATTTGATATAATTGTGAAAATTATGTCGATATTACATATTGAAAATGGTAGTATATAATAAAAATATAATAAATATATCTTCACACTATCATCTTAACAATGAGAATCTTCTAAATCAAAGAAGTTTAAAAAGGAGAAGAAAATTATATTTCAAATGTTATCCTACACCTATCACGAGGTAATCATTATTCATTTGAGTTTGAGATCATGTGATTCATGTCGTCATACTGTAAATACTTAGAGTGAGTTACTAATGAATGCTCCAAATTCGATATTATAGTTTATGAAAAAATATTGTAATAATGCATTAATTAAAAATAACAATTTATGTAACTTACTCATATTAAAATATTACATATGAAAAACCTCATTTAAATATAACATTTTGCAAAAAAACCTCTTCACATTAAAGAAAGAGATGGAGAAGTCACAAAAATTGTATCAAGAACAAAACATGCAAAATGCTAATGAAAAACAACGACAAAGAGAACAACAACAAGAACAACGCCACAGCAACTGGTGTCAATATAGATGAATACTTAGCATTCATAGTAATAGTACGTTACAAATTAAACATGCAATATTTTACTATACGAATTATAATTTATTATACGAATTATAATTTATACTCTTGAATATACTAATTACTTTAATGTTTTATATTTTTATAGTTTTGTTAAAAAAGGAATTTGTTTTATAGTTCTCTTTTAATAATGTAATTTATTGAACAACGAAGTCCGTCTTTCACAAAAAATGAGAGTTTCATACATGAACCAAAACTTAGTCCCGAACATTACGAAAAAAACAATTAGATCCAACCTGTGTGCATCGCATGGGTCCTGAGGCAGTCGAAACCTATGCGCATCGCACGGGGATTAATATAAAAGGTTTCCAACATTAATGTCATCACTTTATATTTAAAATAATTTATGTAACTTATACATATTAAAAAATTACATGTGAAGAGACTCTTTTCAATATAACTTCTTGAAAAAAATCTCTTCACATATACTCTTTTAATGTCAATAAACTATTTTAAATGTGTGTCATGCCTAGAAATGTGATACCGTCACAACTTAGATATATAATTACGAAAATAATTGCCGAATATTACGCTATAAAAACTTTTATACAGTCCATGTGCAACTCAATAAAGTATTTTAAATACGTATAAAGCTTAGCAAATGTGTGAAACCATGAAAACTTAAATATAAAATGACAAAAATAAATGCCGAATATTACGCTATAAAAGCTTCTATACAGCCCATGTGCATCGCACGTATTTTAAATCTATGAAAACTTCTATACAACCCATGTGCATCGCACGGGAATTGTTGACTAACATAAGAAATAGTTATAACTTAGCCCGATGTATTAATATTAGTTAGTTCAAATAAAAAACGATAGAGTCAATACCAAAATAAATAGACAAAAAATATTACGTAAAAAAATACATCTTAAAAGATTACATATCAATAAACTATTTTAAATACGTATCATGCTTACAAAATGTATGCTACCATGAAAACTTATATATATATATAATGACAAAAATACGTCCTGAATATAAAATGACGAAAATAAATGACGGATATTATACTTTGAAAACTTCTATACAGCCCATGTGTATCGCACGGGCTTTCATGACTATTCATGTTTGCAAGTGTATTCAAATAATGAAATGACATGATCCCGCAATGAATACATGTCGAAAATTAGTAAACATTACGTTATGAACACTTAGATACAGCCCGTGTGCAACGCACGGGTCTGGTTGCCTAGTATTATATAAAACTTAAGTAGCCTTATAAATGTAAAAGGGTCATAATAAATGTCCCAAGAATTGATTCTATCATATGAAGCCTTCAACATTGATTCCAAGCAACTCAAACATCTCAATTAGTATGTGTACATTAATTTCAAGCAACTCAAACGTCTCAATTAATAGTGGTTAGTCTTTTTACCTTCCCGTCCATGAGTTACAAATATTTTATCAACTATATAATGTGTCAAAAATCACACACAACAAAACACAACTTCCTACACACCGCGTGCACATTGGGCTACAACTTATTACGGTGGTAAAGTAAGCATCATATCGTCTTACTTATTTAGCATATTGATTTATATTGTTTTATGTAAATTTCATGTGTGTTTTGTGTGTGTAACAATGTAGGACATAAAGATGGTGCTTAGGAGGTTTGGTGGTAACATCATTTTCTCTAATGGTTTAAGAGATCCTACACATCGGTGTCTTATCTATTAAGTGAAACATGCACGGACATTTCAATTTGATCGAAAATGCAATATATTGATTAATTGTATTTAAATTTCTAACGATCAACTATATCTAATTGTTTTTTGCAGCGCGTCAAGAAGCATTAAAGAAATAGATCGAGAAGTCACAAAAATTTATCAACAACAAAACATGCAAAAGGCCAATGAACAACAACGACAAAGACAACAAGAACAACGCCACGGCCACCGGTGGAATGAATAGTTAACATTTATATTAATAGTACGTTACAAATCAAACATGCAATATTTTACTTCAGGTAATACCGATTAATGGGCTAATACTATTGACTCGTTAGCAAGTAAGTTTATTGAAAATAATGTGACGAGCATTCAAGTTTTAGTCAATAATTATTACTACACTTTGTTAGTGCGTTTTAATAGTTTTGCTTATAATGTAGTTTTTTGTCTTGCGGTGTGTTAATGTCACTTTCTTAATTAAACGTCTTGAAATATTGCGTGACTTTGATATTTGATATGACTGTGTAAATTATGTCGATGTTACATATTGAAAATGGGGTAGTATATAATAAAAATTTCTTCACACTATCATCTTAACAATGAAAATCTTCTAAATCGAAGAAGTATATAAAGGAGAAGAAAATTGTGTTTAGTTAAATGTCGGGTCTATTGATTGAGTGGAGCGGTTTTATGATTCGGACTTAGGTCATTGGATCTAATTTTTTATTATACGAGTTATAATTTATACTCTTGAATATACGAATTACTTTAATGTTTTATGTTTTTATAGTTTTGTTAAAAAAGAAATTTTTTTTATGGTTCACTTTTAATAATGTCATTTATTTGAACAACGAAGTCCGTATTTCACAAAAAATGAGAGTTTCAAACATGAACCGAAAAATAGTCCCGAACATTACGAAAAAACAATTAGATCCAACATGTGTGCATTGCATGGGTCCTAAGGCATTCCAAACATGTGTGCATCACACGGGGATGAATATATAAAAGGTCTCCAACATTAATGTTATCGCTTCATATTTAAAATGATTTATGTAACTTATACATATTAAAAAATTACATGTGAAGAGACTCTTTTCAATGTAACATCTTTAAAAAAGTCTCTTCACATATACTCTTTTAATGTCAATAAACTACGTATTGTTGTATATTTGGGCCTCACCATCATACTAACAACCCGACAATTTACACAATCATTTTCGCACGGGTCCTGAGGCAGCCGAAGTTATTTATGACGAAAATTAGTGGCAAACATAGTTTTTGACTCGACCTCAATTGAAACTGACAGAAATAAAGGCACCAACATTTTTCATGCCATGCTAACAAAAGTTGTGGTAACATTAAAACTTAGGAACTTATTGACCAACAAAAGTTGTGGTAACATCACAACCTATGAACTTACTGTCAATAAACTATTTTAAATGTGTGTCATGCTTAGAAAAGGTGTGATACTATCACAATTTAGATATATAATGATGGAAATAAGTGTCGAAGCTTACATGTCAATAAACTATTTTAAATGTGTGCCATGCTTAGAAAATGTGTGATACAATCACAACTTAGATATATAATGACGAAAATATGTGCCGAAGATTACATATTAGTTTTATATCAAAATAAAAGGATGTTACAATTTTGAGAATAAATACAAAATCTAAACTTTATAAATAACTACTAATATGTCATAAAAAGTTTAAATATATGGTTACAATCTTGAGAATAAATACAAAATATAAACTTTATAAATAACTACTAATATATCATAAAAAGTTTAAATATAAAATTTACCGATCAACTAAGGCTATATTTACAAAAGTCTAATAACGAAAAAATTACTGCACATTACACTATGACCAATTAGATAAAGCCCGTGTGCAACGCACGCGTCTGAATTACTCGTAACTATTAAATACCATCAACTCTATATCAACTATTCACTTGTCAAACTCATTAAATAAAGTGATCATCAATGCGGAATTACCATAAATAAGAAAATAAAAGGAAATAAAATATGATTTAAAAAAAATTGTTGTGATAACATGTGCAAACTGATAAGATATTATGGTGCATTACAACTTTTTATGATTAAAAAAAAGTGTTGTTTGTAAAAGTAATGTATATTAGAACTTTTTGTTTAGCAAAGTTCATTGCGATTTTTTTCTTAAGAAATCCAAAAATAAAATAAATAAAAATAAAACTAAAAAAATATCCGGGTAGGTTATGTTTATTTTCGAATCAAAAGTTTTGATTTTTCTTAATCAAAATTATCAAACTTTTATATATTTAAAATTGAGACACATTGGAAATTTTCTTTCTAAACTTAAAATTTGCCGTTAAATTGTCACATGAACGTGTTTGTTCGTCTATACAGCGAGAATCATATCAAGTTAAGGTACAAATTTGTCTTTTCACGAATACATGATTTTTTAATATAGAATGACTTCATATTTGAAAGTAATTTCAAATAATTAAACAAAACTCATAAGATTGTTGGTAGCAAATCTCATAAAGAAAACTATTTTGTATCTTAACTTGATATGATTATCAATGTATCAAACAAGTACGGTGGTTAGCCACACTTTTTGTGAGTATTGTAACATTCTTTTCAGTAAATAACATATTTGCTTTAACAACTTTTTAAAATCTCGTTTTTTTTTTCCTTCTTTACTTGCAAAAGAGTTGCTATATTTTTAACAAATTTTAAATTTTTATTATTTCACAATTTATTTTAGAAGGGTTAAATATTACTACATCTTGCATCCTCTTAAAATTTTGTATCAACACCTTACTGGTTTAAATTTATTTTTAGGCTAAAATAAGACTAGTGGATCCTGATTACGAATCGATAAGAATTATATATTCTTTAGTTAGGATAATTGAACTCAAAAACTCCATCATATTTCAAATCTACCTTAACCATCTTGTTAAAAATTGATCTATGTTAAGCCTTCTCCGTTTGTTTTGTTTATTAACATTTACTTCTTAATCCTCCAAGTAAAAAACTAACCATCTTGTTAAAAATTGATCTATGTTAAGCCTTCTCCGTTTGTTTTGTTTATTAACATTTACTTCTAAATCCTCCAAGTAAAAAACTAAAAAAGTTGCACTTTGGTAAGCTCGAACCCAATATCTCAAGCTTTATAGTCTTCGGCCTTAACCTCTACCAGAGAACTTTATGTGCTTCACTTTTTTTTTTCTTTTTTTCTTCTTTTTTTTCTTTCCAATGATCTTGATTTGCGAGTTTCTATCTTTTAAAATAAAGTAAAAGGTAGTTTTTGTAATTTGTTAGATAGTTTAAGCATGTGTTTTGAATTTTATTTTATTTTTACAAAAGATATATATTAAACTTCAATATCTTTTTATAAATTATAGGTATGTCAAAAGTATTGCAATATTGTGCTTATTTTGTTTGCAAGTTACAAACTTTTTCATCGGTATATTTTTTATAAAGAAATCGCTAGTTAGATATTTAATAAATAAAGTTTATTATATACAAAAAACTTATATAGCTAAAAGTACATGGTAGTTTTCGTAACTCATAACATAGTCTAGAGGGTGTTGCGAATTTCTATTTTAAAATAAAATCAACGGTAGTTTTTGTAAATTGTTAGATAGTTTAAGGGTATGTTTTGAATTATATTTTATTTTTACAACAAATATATATTAAATTTCAACATTTTTTTTATATAATTATACCTATGTCAAAAGTTTTGGAATATTGAGCTCATTTTGTTAGCAATTAAAGGTCTTTTCATTGGTATTTTTGTTATAAAAAACATGAGGTATTCATTAGATATTTGATAAATAAAGTTTGTTATATAACAAAGCCCTAAATAGCTAAAAGTATAGGGTTATTTTCGTAACTCGTTGCATTGTTTGATGGTTGTTTTGCAAATACTGTTCTTTTCTTCCAAACATCGTCGTTTCATTTCTTTTCTGCCAAATTAACATAGTTTCACTTTCTTTCGCTAAAACGACACCGTTCCGTAATTATATAATACAATAATTTTGGCACAATAAAAACTCAATTTGAGCTCTAATTTTTAACTAGTACCTCATTATATAGGTGTATAAGTAAGTTGACATGACAATACATGTGACTAAAATGTTTAAATTCTTACAAAGATTTAAATTGTGTTGATTATTAAAATAAAGATATTTTAATAGTATTTTACTCAATGTAAAACTCAAAATTGTATGTTTATTTAACTTACAAGTGACTATGCATAGTGTGTAATAGTTTTGATGTATGTATGGAAAAATATGAAAATTTGTTGTTTATATTGAGGAAATATGAAATAAAAAAATAATAAAAAAAATAAAAAATTGTCTAACAGGTGTTCATAAGTCGTCAGCATAGATACATATAAAAGAGTACATTGATTTTATAATTTAAAAATCATATAATTAAAGTAATTTATATATTTAATTAATGAGTACAATTTTTTTTTAACTTAAATGAAAATTCGAGTTTAGTCAATAACACCTAACTAGTATTGTAGGACCGTAGAACAACCTATTTCACATATTAATCTAGGCTAGATCTAGAGAGAGAAAGTAAGTAGAGAGAGAGAGAGAGAGTGGGAACTCTAGTGTGTAGAATAATAACTTTGTTAATACTAAGAGAATCACTAAGAGAACCACTAAGAGAACCAACCTCTCAAATGAGGTTTACAAGATTATTTATACATGAAGTCTAGGGCATCATCTATCTTATACATTATTACACTAATGGCCCTTAGACATTCACAAAACATGAATACTAAGCATAAACTTCATCATAATGATATTCTAAAGCAACCTATAACAATACGTTAATGACCGACACTTTTTATAAATAAAATACGATGCTAACAATCTCCCCCTAAGTGTTGGTCATTGAAGGTTGCGCGACGTCATCATCTTTGACTTCATACTTTAACATTCATAGCTCTTGACGTCTTTAAGAATCATTAGATGAGTCATAGTACCAGTTCATCATGCTTCATTGTTGTTGAAGTGATCCGATGATGTCATCTGCCTTTCGTCACTTCTGTGTTTGTGGTGGTTATCTGTCATTCCAACATGCTCATACGTCTTAAGTCTTTGTCATACATACATTTGTTATTCCCGTTCTTTCACGTTGATCTTTGTCACTTTACTTTGTAGATTCTTCTTTTTGGCGTAGAATCTTTCTTTGACTGTTGCTATCCTTTGATCTTTGTGAGAACTTTCCTTTGACTTTGTGATGCATGTATGAGCATGTGGAATCTTTCGCCATGGAGATGATGTATAGCTGCAGGTAAACAGTTAGCAATAAACAACCGGTACTTACAGATAAGGAATTAGAGATCGTCAATAGCATAGTGTGAAGACTCCTTCTAACCCTTACCATGGCCGTTCCCATATCAGATACTCCCGAAAGAGCTTACGAGACCTACTAAGTAGCTCAATGACTGGGTGAGTCGCTGGGGATCACTCCACGACTGTAGACCGTTTGAAACCACCGTGAACACTAAGCGTAACTCATAAAGAATTACCGAAGTGACCTGCTGTCAGGGCTGTTTGATGTTGACCCTGGCAGGAATTTTCGTTCAATCATTGAGAATATACATAAGTAATTCCTCTCATAAACATTCTCGGCAGATTGCTAAGATCTGCGTAGGACTCTTAAGTTTACATCTGGCGTCCTTAATGATGAACAACCAGTGTAGAAATATCATGTGTTCCTATGAGATCTTTTGATGAATCTCGGGGATCTAGACTCGATAAGTGGACATTAGGTTTCCTATGCGGAGATTAGGGAGAGGTCTCCTGCTTCAATATCAACCATCTCTAAGAGACAGGTAGATAGATTATGCCGGTTCCCCGTGAGAATGAAACAAGCTCTTTTAAGAGAACTTGAGTGGCTAGAAGGTTTAGTGCAGTGCGTCACTGGGTCCATGACGTCTTTATCTTCAATACCGGTGTCACCTTAGTAACAACCAGTAGCATATGAATTGAACCCGGTGTCTGCCCTAAGGTTGAAGATATGGAGGGCTATTTCTTTTCACCCTTTTTCATAACTTTTATGTTTAATTCTTCAACCCCTTCTTTCTCCTTTCATTCTTTTCTCCTTTTTTCAGATCATACCTAAGGACTTCTAATTCTAATCTATTGGAATTGTCCTTGGGTAGATCCCTCCGGCTCTGGCGGATCATAGGACGGTTTTTCCTATCCTTAGTCACCTTATAACTTCATGACTATCCTATTGTTGCCATCAAACCATTTGTGAAAATCTCTCAAAGTGTTTATGAATATAAACACATTTTTGTTGACACTTTGAGAGTTTTTGTTTCTTTTGAAGGACTCCCCCTTCACATGTGCTCATAAATTTTTTAAGAAATTTGCACATGCGTGAGGAGTTTGCACTTTTTGAATTGATCCACTTTCAGTGAACATGACCGATTCGAGACACGCTTACATCACTAGTTAGACTAGCTTGAAATTATTACCCGTCCTGGTCAAGTCCAAAGAAAGTCTCTCGATACGGTACATTCTACTCAGACAAGTCCTATTCGAGACACGCTTACATCACTAGTTAGACTAGCTTGAAATTATTACCCGTCCATGACAAGTCTTTTCGATTACTGACATTTTAAGCTTCGTCAATTCATTGGTACTATCTGAGTCGAGCTCTTTTGAGATTCAGTCACAATCTTTAAACATCTTTGATCACATTTTAATCATGTCTTCCCCCCCCCCCCCTAAAAAATAGCATATCATGATATTTTTGATATCAACAGATTGAGAAAAAACTTTTGGAGAGATAGACAGATTTGATTTTGCATGAAATCGGAACACATTTTTTTTTTAAGAAATACTCCCCATCAAAACTCGCATATGTTTTTGAGAAATGTTAAACTTTTTAACGTTTAGAGGGAAGAAGTCGTCTTGAAGCAAAATTCTGAAAGAGAAAGAAATTTCAGATTTGTTGAATTTTGCATCAAGGTTTTTTTTTAAAAACAAAGACTTCTCTTTGTTTGAATAGGAATGTCGCACTGAGGCGTACAACAGTGTCACAACTCGTAATTTCCGGTCATTTTCTGACCCTCGACAATTTACTATTCACGGTTACTATTCACCGATTACTATTCATCATTTTTTAGGTCAATTTGACATTTCGAGAAACATTCAGAAATTTTACTATTCACTTGACACTATTCATTCCCGGAAGAAAACCACTATTCACGTGCATTACTCATGTCGTCGTAAATTTAGTTTACGAGTATTCAAATTCGCGTAACCGTATTGGTTCGGGTGCGAATTCATGCATTATCATTTGGGACATCTCATACAGACTAGAAATAGTCTGCGTATTATCATTATGTCACTTGCATACTATTCCACTCGTAGGATAATTAAATTTATACTTTTGGTACAATTAACGATTTACGTACGTTTATTTTAAATAAACACTAATACGCGAACTATAAATGTGTCTAACATGTCCGACACTCCCGACTATTGTCCCAATATATTTTTATACTCATTTTGATAATATAAAAATTATAATATTAATTTACCCGGTATTTTGGAAATTTATTTATTACGTATCGTACGTTTAACTTAATAACGACGGTTTTCAACAAAATTAAACGATAATCACCCAAACTCTCCGTACTTGTACCCGGCATATTTTTACAATTTTTACGACTTTATTACGTCCCGAATAACTTCAATAAAATTTATTTCTAACAAACCCGGTACCCGATTAAACCTAAACCTAACTTAACTACATAATACTAATACTAATCTTGTAATTAAACCCAAGACAAACCCCCCCCCCCCCTTTTCCCTCCTTTAGGACCGGCCAACCCCCCCCCCCCCCCCCATGGTCTTCAAACATTAAAACTTCACCAACCTTATTAATGGCTCACCAAACAATTGTCTCTAAGTATAAAAGAAACTTTTTCATCCATTTTAATCACAAAATCATTTTTACAAGGCAAGTAAACTTTTCTTCTCTCTTTTTCTTATGGTATAATCGACCAAGGTGGTCAAGGAGCAAGAACAACAAGATTTTTACAAGATCTAGGCATAAACTTGTTTATATAGTCATCCTTGTTGGAGTTTTGAAATAAAAACTCAAGGATTAGTAGGTTTTTATCATCCAAACTCCCTAAACCTTCAAGTAAGTTAACAAACTCATTTTTATGATTTTTACAAGTTATTACCATGTTTATATATATTTCTTACAAGAACTCATGCATATAATGGCTTATACCACTTTATTTTGTACATATGTAACTTTGAAGCCCTAGAAATGGACATATAAGAAACCCTTGTTAGACCTAGTGGATTGATGATGTTTAAGAACCCATGACACCCTAAGAAGGTGTATGGTAGGTTTAGACTAGCTTTGTGGTGTTTGAAAGTGGTTTGATTGAGGTTAGAACTAATTTGGAGACTTGAAAATGGTTTTTGAAACATTTGAAATACCTACTGTCCCTATTTTCATTTCGTGGGAAAATCAGTAGATGGTGGCCAAGTTTTGACCAAAGATTTAGAAAATACATTCAAAAACGAAACTTTAGGCGAAAGAACGGATTAAAACAAGCTTATAACGAAGGAGATATGATTTTTGCAAATTTAACGACGAAAACTATTTTTACAAAAACTGCTTGCTGTTTGACAGATTTCAATGAGTAAAAAGAGGTGTTAAACGTAACCTAAAGGAGCCGAGTTATCAAAAATATACTAGTATATACAAAGACGAATCCGTGGACATAAAGAACAAGGAAAACGAGCTTAAAACGATCAAGTTACACCCATTTTAACATCGTCAAACTATATATATATATATATATATATATATATATATATATATATATATATATATATATATATATATATATGGACACAAATAAAAACAATAACGTACGCGCTAAATGGTATATTTTTCTCGAAACGTTACTAAGGGCTATATTTTTAACAAATGAATACGTATGACCCAAGAGAATACTTATAAGACTTAACGACGTTATTTCAAGGTTTTCGATACAAAGAACGTAACACTAACACTTTCATACGAGATAGTACGACAAGTTATATACTTCTATATTTGGACTTATTTTCCTAAGTATGGAAACTATTTTACTTTGACAATAACTAGTATTTCCAAGTTACGAGTGGTATAGGCATCATGTGCACATGCATTCATTTCATCACGTCATGATCTAAGTAGATCGTTATTACTCATATTAGGTTGCGGTTAGAGATCGTGCCTCATTTCAGTGTATCCATTCTTGTCATCGTAGCTATCGCTCCAGGTGAGTCATAGCCCCTACTTTTTCAATTGTTTTGGTGAACTCTTTGGGGGAGAATACATGCTCGTTTTACTTAAACGCACTACTTGTTTTACCTGGTTGATTTCTCAAATATTTCCAATGTTACCTAAACATATGTTTGATCACCTGCATTCATTTGTATGTTTGATTACCTGCATTCATTGGTATGTTTGATTTCCTGTATTTCATGGGATTGATTATCCTTGTTTATATGACCTCATAGTCACCAATTGTTCCTATATGCTCATTGTAATACTGTGGTATTCCCCACTTGGCTGTGATGTCAAACGTAATATTGTGGTATTCCCCACTTGGTTGTGATGTCAAACGCATTGTGGTATTCCCCACTTGGCTGTGATGTCAAACGTAATATTGTGGTATTCCCCACTTGGCTGTGATGTCAAACGTAGTATTGCTGTTTCCCTACTTGATTGATCTATATGTTCATTGTAATATTGTGGTATTCCCCACTTGGCTGTGATGTCAAACGTATTGTGGTATTCCCCACTTGGCTGTGATGTCAAACGTAATATTACTGTTTCATTTCTTGACTGAATTGCGATGCCTTTGCATCAACCTTATTACGGGTTTTCCCGCTTGACTGATTTATCATATGACCTCATTGACTGAATTATTTATATAGCCGTTTTGCTATATTTATCTGGGAATTTGGATATCAGTATTACTTTTGTTCACGTAGACTTTAACACATTTGGCAGTGGGTTGTAAACACACAGGTTACAAGTCTCTTATGGCGGGACTTGTAACTGAGTGGATTTACAATGCCTTTGCTGGGCGATCATTTCTCTATAGGCATTATTTATTAAACAAACTCTATGAACTCACCAACCTCGTGTTGACACTTTAGCATGTATTTTCAGGTTTTAACCAATGGCACGCTACTGGAGGTTTTGGCAGGGCATGGCATGGTCATAGAAGACTCTGATTATTTATACGGGGACCGTTTTAAACTATTTTAAGGACCTACTTCCGCACTACTTTTAACAATGTAAATTCAACATTTTTGGTTAAACGATTTTATTTTAAATAAGTAAAGTGAACACCATTTTTGAACTTGTGTTGTAATACCAATTGAGTTACACCCCAGCTACACGTATGCTTCCGCTGGACCCGATTTTGGGGGTGTGACAGATTGGTATCAGAGCTTTGGCTATAGCGAACTAAGTGTTTTTAAAACCTAGACTATAGCTACTTTTACGAAAAACTTAACCCTATGACCGTCACATGCCTGCCTGCCAAGATGATGCCTCACTTGTGGTTTGTTGCTGACTTAGGTGATGAGATTTGTGTCTCATTATCTGGTATATTATATTCACTTATTCTAGTTGATTACTATAATTGTCTTTCATATAAGCATGTTCACGTATCATATATGTCACCCGCGTTATGTATCCCCTTGCATAGTTTCATCATTTGACCTCGAGTTTGGTCACCTGCCTTAGTCTTTCTGAACGTCTTGGTATTTGCGAAGGACATAGTCTTAGTATAACTGAGCTGAGTATTTCAAAATTCATGGAACCTCGGTGGAATATAGACTAGTCACCTATATTCAACCCGGGATAGTGGGACATAGGCTGACTACCTATATCCGACTCAGAAAGGAATTTTGCAACACTGAGAATGGTTATAATAAAATTTTGTCTGGATTGAATTCTCTACTCAATTTCGAAATGTTTCATTTGTGTGTGTGTGTATACACTCTCGTTGTCGGAACATTCATATTTTTCATCACTTCGTGAACCACCGATTGGAAGCTTGTCAACTGGCCATTTCATCTCATGAATCTTCATATTTATACACAATGCACTTACATTTTCTTTTATCACAATCTCGTTTTGTCGCGTTTGTCACAGTCTTTTCCCTTCTCACTATCACTATCATTTCCTTTCCCCACCCCCATATATATATATGGAATTAACTAACACTCTATAGATTCCGATGTCACTCATCCCTCACTACTCCCTATATTGATAAGTGGATATTATCAATGACCTCCCTAGGAAAGAATTTTCATACCTTCTATGAGGATGATCCCTCGGTACAGTAAGACCATTCAAAACTCAACAGAAATCCCAAGATATCACAAAACCATTCGAACCACTATCACTGGCCTAATCACAAAAAAAAAAAAAAAAAAAAAAAAAAAAAAAAAAAAAAAAAAAAAAAATCTATCATTTAGAAAGTATTGGCTTGACTGAATTATAAGGATTAGTTTCGATACGAGTGCTCACTAAGCAACGCCATAGAGATAAATCCAACCTTTTAACCGAGACTATAAATTGAACATGTCCTCACCAATAGACTTTATTCGAACGTGTTAGACACCTATGCATTTGTGCATACATACATACCTAGTTTTTTTTTATCCACTTAATACTTTCACTTCTAAATGGTTTTTTCTCCAAACTACCATTATACAAAACATACATCTTGTAAGAAATATTTTCCTGAGGCACTTATTTTGACAAGCAAATTCCTTTTGGTTAATCTTTTACAAAACTACTAGATACTAAGAAATTTTAAACATCGATTTTTGGTAAATCATATTATCCACCTTATGTTGAAAATAGTTCTATCCTGCATAACTATTAAATTCTGAAACATCAAGAAAAATGTTACTTAAAAAGCTATTTGCTTAGAGTTGTAAATTTATTTAGTCAGGAAAGGTTTATGAACAAAACACACAATCTCAAAACAAACTTTAAAAATCAATCACTATAATACATCACTTATACATTTAGAATTTTGTGATTTGATGACATAGAGCTTGGGGAAAATCTTAGTAATGGAGACTAAGCATCGTAGGTGGAGAAAGACTCAATACATGACATTCCTGCGGAGGAATCACAACCTTATCCTAATCTATTATTTTCAACAACACCCTTGACGGACCTAACCTTGTAAGCCTTTCGAAACAAGATTCATGATACCCATCTCAATTACTCCTAATAGAGGAACTTGATTCATCTCGAACTTCTAGCAATTTCATTAAGATTTCTTTGGAACCACACCACCTATCATCTGCAGACCAATGGTCAGGAATTAGAGAATGATTCACACATAGGGAGATATGCTCAGAGCATGAGTGATTGACTCTAGAAATGGTTGGACTAACCATTTTCCATAAATCAGATTCCTTTATAACCATAGTTACCACACGAGCTTAGAGATTACACCATTTGAAGCACTCTATGGTCGAAGTGCCAACATCCATTGACGGATCGAAATTTGGAAAAAGCCTAACTCACTAGTTCAGTAGGCATTCATGAAATAACCAGGAATTTCCTACAAATCAAGAATCAGTTACAAGTTTGATAAGTTGTAAACCCTTAGAATTTCAAGTTAATGGCAGGATTATGTTGAAAGTTCTGCCTAGGAAAGGCATGATGTTACTCGGAAAAATTTGGAAAGTTAAAACCCGATATACACTGGACCACTTAATATTTCAGACAGAGTAGGTTTAGTGGCCGTCAGACTTGAGCCCTGTTAGAGAACAACCGGATTACACAACTATGTTTCCCCTATTCAAATCTCAGGAAATGACTTTCAGATTAGTCACTCGTGATCCCATTTGGAAAAGAACCCAACCCAAGAACAAACGTAGACTTGGTAATAACCAATAGAAATCATGGACTGTTAGGTCAAACGGTTGAAGCGGAGTCGAATTCCTATCGTGGAAGTTCGCTGGAATTCTCAACTATCACCATCTTTTCACCAATACCATTCTAGAGACTTACACAAACTGAACTTCGGGACGAAGTTCCTGTTAGAAGGGAAGACTGTCACAACTCGTAATTTCCGGTCATTTTCCGACCCTCGACAATTTACTATTCACAAGTTACTATTCACCGATTACTATTCATCATTTTACTATTCATCATTTTTGAGGTCAATTTGACATTTCGAGAAACATTCAGAAATTTTACTATTCACTTGACACTATTCATTCCCGGAAGAAAACCACTATTCACGTGCATTACTCATGTCGTCGTAAATTTAGTTTACGAGTATTCAAATTCGCGTAACCGTATTGGTTCGGGTGCGAATTCATGCATTATCATTTGGGACATCTCATACAGACTAGAAATAGTCTGCGTATTATCATTATGTCACTTGCATACTATTCCACTCGTAGGATAATTAAATTTATACTTTTGGTACAATTAACGATTTACGTATGTTTATTTTAAATAAACACTAATACGCGAACTATAAATGTGTCTAACATGTCCGACACTCCCGACTATTGTCCCAATATATTTTTATACTCATTTTGATAATATAAAAATTATAATATTAATTTACCCGGTATTTTGGAAATTTATTTATTACGTATCGTACGTTTAACTTAATAACGACGGTTTTCAACAAAATTAAACGATAATCACCCAAACTCTCCGTACTTGTACCCGGCATATTTTTACAATTTTTACGACTTTATTACGTCCCGAATAACTTCAATAAAATTTATTTCTAACAAACCCGGTACCCCGATTAAACCTAAACCTAACTTAACTACATAATACTAATACTAATCTTGTAATTAAACCTAAGACAACCCCCCCCCCCCCTTTTCCCTCCTTTAGGACCGGCCAACCCCCCCCCCCCCCCCCCATGGTCTTCAAACATTAAAACTTCACCAACCTTATTAATGGCTCACCAAACAATTGTCTCTAAGTATAAAAGAAACTTTTTCATCCATTTTAATCACAAAATCATTTTTACAAGGCAAGTAAACTTTTCTTCTCTCTTTTTCTTATGGTATAATCGACCAAGGTGGTCAAGGAGCAAGAACAACAAGACTTTTACAAGATCTAGGCATAAACTTGTTTATATAGTCATCCTTGTTGGAGTTTTGAAATAAAAACTCAAGGATTAGTAGGTTTTTATCATCCAAACTCCCTAAACCTTCAAGTAAGTTAACAAACTCATTTTTATGATTTTTACAAGTTATTACCATGTTTATATATATTTCTTACAAGAACTCATGCATATAATGGCTTATACCACTTTATTTTGTACATATGTAACTTTGAAGCCCTAGAAATGGACATATAAGAAACCCTTGTTAGACCTAGTGGATTGATGATGTTTAAGGACCCATGACACCGTAAGAAGGTGTATGGTAGGTTTAGACTAGCTTTGTGGTGTTTGAAAGTGGTTTGATTGAGGTTAGAACTAGTTTGGAGACTTGAAAATGGTTTTTGAAACATTTGAAATACCTACTGTCCCTATTTTCATTTCGTGGGAAAATCAGTAGATGGTGGCCAAGTTTTGACCAAAGATTTAGAAAATACATTCAAAAACGAAACTTTAGGTGAAAGAACGGATTAAAACAAGCTTATAACGAAGGAGATATGATTTTTGCAAATTTAACGACGAAAACTATTTTTACAAAAACTGCTTGCTGTTTGACAGATTTCAATGAGTAAAAAGAGGTGTTAAACGTAACCTAAAGGAGCCGAGTTATCAAAAATATACTAGTATATACAAAGACGAATCCGTGGACATAAAGAACAAGGAAAACGAGCTTAAAACGATCAAGTTACACCCATTTTAACATCGTCAAACTATATATATATATATATATATGTTACACCCATTTTAACATCGTCAAACTATATATATATAATATATATATATATATATATATATATATATATATATATATATATATATATATATATATATATATGGACACAAATAAAAACAATAACGTACGCGCTAAATGGTATATTTTTCTCGAAACGTTACTAAGGGCTATATTTTTAACAAATGAATACGTATGACCCAAGAGAATACTTATAAGACTTAACGACGTTATTTCAAGGTTTTCGATACAAAGAACGTAACACTAACACTTTCATACGAGATAGTACGACAAGTTATATACTTCTATATTTGGACTTATTTTCCTAAGTATGGAAACTATTTTACTTTGACAATAACTAGTATTTCCAAGTTACGAGTGGTATAGGCATCATGTGCACATGCATTCATTTCATCACGTCATGATCTAAGTAGATCGTTATTACTCATATTAGGTTGCGGTTAGAGATCGTGCCTCATTTCAGTGTATCCATTCTTGTCATCGTAGCTATCGCTCCAGGTGAGTCATAGCCCCTACTTTTTCAATTGTTTTGGTGAACTCTTTGGGGGAGAATACATGCTCGTTTTACTTAAACGCACTACTTGTTTTACCTGGTTGATTTCTCAAATATTTCCAATGTTACCTAAACATATGTTTGATCACCTGCATTCATTTGTATGTTTGATCACCTGCATTCATTGGTATGTTTGATTTCCTGTATTTCATGGGATTGATTATCCTTGTTTATATGACCTCATAGTCACCAATTGTTCCTATATGCTCATTGTAATACTGTGGTATTCCCCACTTGGCTGTGATGTCAAACGTAATATTGTGGTATTCCCCACTTGGATGTGATGTCAAACGTATTGTGGTATTCCCCACTTGGCTGTGATGTCAAACGTAATATTGTGGTATTCCCCACTTGGCTGTGATGTCAAACGTAGTATTGCTGTTTCCCTACTTGATTGATCTATATGTTCATTGTAATATTGTGGTATTCCCCACTTGGCTGTGATGTCAAACGTATTGTGGTATTCCCCACTTGGCTGTGATGTCAAACGTAATATTACTGTTTCATTTCTTGACTGAATTGCGATGCCTTTGCATCAACCTTATTACGGGTTTTCCCGCTTGACTGATTTATCATATGACCTCATTGACTGAATTATTTATATAGCCGTTTTGCTATATTTATCTGGGAATTTGGATATCAGTATTACTTTTGTTCACGTAGACTTTAACACATTTGGCAGTGGGTTGTAAACACACAGGTTACAAGTCTCTTATGGCGGGACTTGTAACTGAGTGGATTTACAATGCCTTTGCTGGGCGATCATTTCTCTATAGGCATTATTTATTAAACAAACTCTATGAACTCACCAACCTCGTGTTGACACTTTAGCATGTATTTTCAGGTTTTAACCAATGGCACGCTACTGGAGGTTTTGGCAGGGCATGGCATGGTCATAGAAGACTCTGATTATTTATACGGGGACCGTTTTAAACTATTTTAAGGACCTACTTCCGCACTACTTTTAACAATGTAAATTCAACATTTTTGGTTAAACGATTTTATTTTAAATAAGTAAAGTGAAAACCATTTTTGAACTTGTGTTGTAATACCAATTGAGTTACACCCCAGCTACACGTATGCTTCCGCTGGACCCGATTTTGGGGGTGTGACAAACAGTGTCCATTTTTAGAATAAGTGCACTTTGTTGATGAAAATCATTTTGCGTAACACTTTCCTTTCTTTGAAAACTTGAGTTGTGCACTGTAAGGTGTACACAAGTCATTTTGATGATGAGCACCGATTTTGATAGATTTTGAAAATCTTATTGAAAAATCTTGAAAAGGTGGTGCTCAAAATGTAAGAGAATTTTGAAAATCTAATTTATCATTAGATCAACAATCATGGTCTTGAGCTTAAAGATTTTGAAAGTTTTTCTAAAAAAACTCAAGCCTGATAAGTGTGTGGTTTTCGTTTTAGGCTAAGTGCTCAAAAAATATTTGAAATCTTTGTTTGATTAAGCACTTTCCTTTCTTTGAAGCACGGGTCCTGAACTGATGTGTCCAAAAGCCATTCGATAAAGTTCGGGTTTCGTATTGAAGTATACGAAAGCCATTGTGAAGAAGCTTTTTGAGAAACGACATGTTTTAGAAAAACATTTTAAAGAACTCTCGCTCAAGCATCTGTACATGTCCGTATCATTGTTGAATGACATTTCTAGAAACGTACAGAATATTGATTTATACGAGAGACATGTCGTGAGAAGAACATTTTTGGATTTTTTGATTTTATATTGTTTTTGTATTTTTTGAAATTTTATATTTTTGTATTTTGTTTTTGTTTTTATAAAAGAAATGGAAAATCAAAAATAGAAGATTAAAAGAATGATTTTATAGAATTTACAGAATTTGAACCCTCTGAAGAACTGGGTTCTGAGATAGTTGAAGCACCTGCAACCAAAGACGAAGAGGTTTCACAAATAACAGTGTTAGAAGTACATGAATCATCACTCTGCGGGTGTTGACTATCAACTGTTGTAATGGTTTCTACTTCCTTATCCTGATGATTATCACTATTATTTGTCTTGGTGCAACTATCAAAAATCTTTCCTGTGGGAATCCATCTAAGGTAAGATCTAGATGTAGTTTTCTTATCAGATGCAGCGGAAGTTTCAGTCTTGGAAAAACTACATTCTTTAGATATCCACCTATTAGGTTTCTTAACCTCTTGCTTCTTATCAATGGGTTTGTTTTGATTTGGTGTCTTAGTGGATTGGGTCTTGACACTTGATTTGGAATTCTTTGTGTTGCATTCTACTTTCCTAGCATTCTTATTTGTGCCACTACTCTTAGATGCAAGCCAATCCCTAGTATTTTGATGAAAGTTCCTAGGTAATGGTTTACTACTACTAGCGGTGCTTTGGAATCTTGTAGAATTCATCACACTAGGTTTTGCACCTAAAATTCCGTTTTTTCGATGTTGTGTCGTTTTTCTAGCTTCCTCTAGATGATGATTGAGGACCATGTCACTAGAACCAACAGACTCATTAGCAGTTTTTGTAGTCTTATTTGGTGTACTATACTTAGAAGAGCCAGGTGAAATCACATTTTTGTTTCTTTCAACAAACAAATTTTGTTTTTCAACAATCTTTTCCATTACCTTTTCCTTGGGCAAGGGTGGTGGAGTGACTGGTTTTGACAAATCCTTTTTCTCATCGACTTTTGGAGCAAACTGTGAAATTGACATTTTTGGTTTTTGAACCGTGTTAGAAACATTTGGTTTCTCCAAAGTTGATGGTTTTGCTAACTTAGTTTCCTCACCCTTCTCTTTTTGATTTTCAAGCTGAGCCCTCAAAAGATCATTTTGCTCTTTCATGTTCTTGAAGGCACGCTCATACGACAATTTGTCATACTTGCATTCTTCTTTTTTTCGATCAAGTTGTTTAAAACATGACACATTTTCTTTTTCAAGCTTTATAAGAGCATTTTCATATTTTGAAACAATTGCGGAGGTCTCAGCTCTCAGTCTTTCATCGTCTTGAACAGAGTATGTTTGTAAAATGATGGACATAAGTATCTTATGAGTACTAGTTGGATAAATCGATAAAAAAATATACCTTTTCTTTGAGGAAACAAAAAACTATAATAACTCGACTGGAAACTGAACTTAACTTTAACATTTGCCTATAAATTGTTAATGTTAACTTTTAAATATTTGTCTTGGTATATGTTTATGTCTCTAGGATATATAGGGTGAAATCACATTTGCTTAAAAACTCTTAAATCTTAAAAATTGCTCTTATATTTTACACGCACATATTTTTCATTCATAACAACTTGTAATTTAAAAGTAAGTAAATAATCTTTATCCATTTTATAAATGAATCATTTAAAACAAATTTCACAATTATAGTTATATGTCGTTTTAAATTTCTGACCTTATGAATGAGACCTTGCCTAGTACTTGTATAAGTATAAAAAAGAATAAAAAAACAAGGAAAGTTACTTATTATGAAAGACGGTTTATAAAAAAAAAAAAAAAAAAAAAAAAAAAAAAAAAAAAAAAAGTTACTTATTATGTAAGACGGTTAAAAAAAAAGAAAAAAAGGAAAGTTACTTGTACAACATTAATAAAAAATTTATTAGACTTGTCCTAGAACACGGATTCCTAAAATATCTAGAAAAACTTGTACGAGTACTTATAAAACGTGGTGTATATAAACTTAACATACAAACACCGAACATACTTTTTTCTATCGCTTTCACAGAAAAACACACACAAAAACATCACGACAACCCAACACAAAAAGAAGCATACCAAACGTTTTCTCATCAAATAATCGTGCTTTTTCTGCAAATCGTTTATCAAGCATAAATTTAAGGTACCCATCTTTTGATTTTTTAAAATTTGTTATGTTTTTTTCTTTTTTTTTTTTTTTTTCCTTTCTAAAATCTTGATTTGATTTTTTTTTTTTTTTTGTTTTTTTTTTTTGTTTGCAGTAATGATGGTGGATAATTGGAGAAGAAAGGGTAATCAAGAATTTGGAAGAACAAAGTCTAGTTATCATAAAAGAAAGCCACCTGCTGGTATGATTTTAACCTCTGTTAAATTTTTTTAGAATTATTTTATGTCGGTTTTGATTTTCTTGTTTGCATGCATTTAGTTTTCCAAGATGAGCTAAACCACATGTATACGCAAAGAGTTAATGTATGTCCTAAAAAGTTATTGGAAAATGGGCTAATCTGGTTATCTGTAATTACTATGTATGATTAGGAGATATGAACAAAAAATAAATTTGTTCTAAACTAGCCTTGAAGCACAGGTCGGGACATAAAAATAAATTTGTTTTGTATTCTGTTTTGTCACTTTTGTGTTGGTTATAGGAGTAGACTTTTGAAAAGGCGTATGAATGTGTGAAAAACAGAATGCCTTAGGTTAATTGTGAAGTATGTCGTATTGTTGTCTTTCAGGAGACGTCACGTGTCTTTTTTCGTCTTGTCGTATGTTAATTTTTAATTGTAATCTGCTATCCTTGTTACATTTTCTAGGGTTGTTTGTTTCTTTGATCGTCGTTGTTCATCTTTATAAATTCCTATGCTCCTATGTTTTCTATATGCTTATCAGCTTATGCATGGCCCAAACCCCTTTTAGATACGCCTCTCTAGTTATCTGTTAAGCTTAAAGTGTTAACACGCAAGAACACATATGCTGATATGCAAAAGAGTTACCACGCAAGAAGGCGTGCAAGCACGATAATAGATGACATAAGTTTGTCGACTATAATTGATGGTGGTAGATAGTGGCTCGTTTATGATTCTTTTCTTTTTACCCCATATTTTACAAAATCTCAAATAGGTCATGTCAATTTCATAAATACAGAGGAAATTTTAGAAAGATGTGGTATCCTATTGATAATGATTAATGAGTTAATGAATTCCTTCCTAATTAGCCTTTTTTTTTTTTTTTTTTTTTTTTTCCACGTATGTCCATTGAGACTCTGCAACAGCAAACCGTCATTTGTCGTGATTTTTAACATCTGAACTTGCTTTCTTTTTAACCTTCATTTACATATGTGTTTAATAATTAATCGCCAAAGTATTTTTACGCTTTGCATCGAGGTTTTTTGTTACAAAGATGTTCTTATATTAAATATGTTCTTATATCGTTATTTTTTTACATTTCAGGTGGGAATTCGAATAGGCAACATAACATTTCATCGTGGGAAAAAAGATTTGTGACTTCAGCGATCCCATGGAAGCAATTTCTAGAAGCAAAAAAGTACGCTTATCTCTATAACAGCATATTGAATTGGGATGACTCTGCAGCAGAAGAAGCATTCAAAACTGCAAAGGATGCATTCTACGCAAATCTTCATGGTATTCCTTGTGACGATAAATCTCATGATCCAGATATTTACAATAATAAAATAGATTGGAACAGTCAAGAGAATAATGATCTAATTCGTGACTTTGAGTCTCAACCTGTGGATCAAGATATTGATAGCAACCATGAACCGGTTGTAATTTTTGGGGATGCGCTTCCAGACCCATATAAAAATTACGCCCCCTATGGTTGGGGAGATGCTGATGACAAGGTGAAAGGATCTTGGGGAGAAGCTGATGACAAGGTGAAAGGATCTTGGGGAGTTGGTGAGGACATGAATAAAGGTGACGGCAATGGGATTAAATGGGAGAAATATATAAAAGATGGGAAGATTATTCGCGACGATACAGATGCTGGTTGTAAGAATAATGATTGGTGGAACTGGAACAATGATAAAGTTGGAGATCAAGGATGGAAAGACACTGATAATAAAGCTGGAGATCAAGGATGGAACTATAATGTTAATCTAGTAGGATATGAAGGATGGAATGAAACTAATAATAAAGCAGTAGATGGAGGATGGAATTGTAATGATGATAAAGCTGTAGATCAAGGATGGAACTATAATGTTAATAAAGCAGGATATGAAGGATGGAGCGAAACTGAAAACAAAGCAGTAGATGGAGGATGGAATTGTAATGATAATAAAGCAGGAGATCAAGGCTGGAATAATTATGGGTATGATTACAATAATTATTACCCTTCCTATGGAAATAATAACAAAAGTTATTATCCGTCTTATGGAAATGGGAATAATGAGAGGTACGAAACTTGTAACTTTATTGGGCACAACAGTCAGAGAAGTCGTACTTGGAAGACTTATGGGAATAATAGAAGTAAATCAAGCGGACAAGGCTATGGACGTCAACGTGCTCACGGGTCAACTATGCAAGCTCATGGAGGTCAACGTATTTATGTGAACCAGTAAGTCCCCAGTTCACCAGATGGAGAGTGCTGCAAAAAGAATCTTATAACGTGTTGGCTTAAGTCGCTTTCTGCACTATTTCGTTACCTTTTGAGGTGGGTTTTGTGAATAGAACAAGCCCACATAGGAAATTTTGCGTATGAATGTTTATGAATGCTTTAATAGCAGTTTATAGATTACCTTCTAGTAAAGATTTTTCTTTTGATGATAATTAAGGCGGTTTTTAGTTTGTAATCAGAAATCAGTATGTGTATGGGTTCACAATTTTAATGAAAGATTCTGGAAACCACACATTTTTTCGTCATGTCATAAACGAGGGTTGTTCTTCTCTGCGAATTTGTGGTGTAAAACTTAAACTCTTGGCTTATTCACATACGCATTTTGATAATGTCAGTGTTGTGATAAGACTTGAGCACCGTTTGAAAGAAACCATCAAATTTACTAATATGCTCCACTTTTGTAAAAGACTACTAGTATTTCGACTACTAATAAATTATTTACACCGAAAAACAGTTGTGTTGTAAGTTTACCATCTCTGCTCATATTATTACTCAGAAATCATCTAGTATTATACTTTGTTTCAAATTTTGTTAACTTTTTGATAGAACCAAAAACTATATACTTGTGGTGCAAGTTAACCATCTCTACTGATATTATTGCTCTTAAACTTTATATTATACCATCTTTGTTTCAAAATCTTATTAACTTTTTAAGAGTAATATGTTTATCGTTATATCTAATCATTGTTCCCCAACTAAAAGAGATAACAGGTCAAAAGCAAAGGATAAATTTTCTATTATACCATCTTTGTTTCAAAAACATATATAGTTGTGTTGCAAGTTAATGATCTCTACTGATATTATTCACTTCTTGGACAAAAGCAAAGGATAAATAAGCTAGCACATTTTGCTAATGGTGTAGCCTTAAATAGCATATAAGAATCTTTATACAGAATAAGAAATTAGTTAATTAATTTTTATGACCATATTAAAGTTAGAAGTGATGTTTATAAATACCCAAAACAAACATAATAATCCCATATTTCCCCAACACATGCTTTAAAAGCATTGTATTCATGTATTAAAAACTTGTCATTTGAGTAAATATGAGATTATGAAGTTTATTTTGGGTATATATGGAATTATCCCTTTATAAAAACGATATACGTAGTATACTTCCAACATTGCTAAGCATAACTTTTTGTTCAAGTTTGGACTAAGCATAACTTTTTGTTCAAGTTTAGCAAATAAATTAAGGGTTTGTTTACTTTAAATGATTAAATAAGAAAACTTTAAGTTTATTAATTACAAAATCAGAACTGGTTAAGGTAAATTATGCAATTTTCAATTTAAAAGAAAAATTCGAGATAAATTAATGCACTTTGCACACCTTCTCCTACTTCGGAGGACACACCTTTTGTATGAAAACTTTGCTAAGCAACATGGCCTTATGATTTTCAAATGACCAATCCAAAACACAAGTGGGATGAACCAGCTAAAAGCAAACGAGAATCTATAAAATGTGATTGAAACGCTCATGTGTGTGATAGTTCGTAGAAGAACTTTGATATGTTTCATTAAGAATGGCATGTCACAATTTTTACGAAGAATCAAAAATCATGGATTACCATCACATGAAGAAGTGTGTTTCTCTTCATGTTAAACGCCCAAATGGCGAGCAGTGGAGCTCCAAAAACAAGTATACATACGGAGATCTCTTGTTCCTTGTATAAAGGTGTATAAGGCAACTTAAAGAAGACACATAAAGTATTACTAAAACTCTCATATTCATTTTATCACTACATAAAAGTTGCCATGACATGCTTTATTCTAGGGAACCAATAAACCTCAAACACCTCGAGAACAGACTAGTCAAAAGTGTCAGTAAGGGACCCGTTTACTTTATATTAAAGATTTCGGTTTCTCTATGCATGATTAATAACTCGTGTCAAAAGATCAAAACAAACAACATCCCAAAGACAAGAAGAGTATAGAACTCGGAGTGGTCCAAATGTTTCAAAAAGTACATAAAACAGAATGTTCCTTGTTTCCTACTATCTAAAAAAAAAAAAAAAAAAAAAAAAAACACACAAAAAAAAAACAACTTATTTTACATACTAAACTTTTCTTACATATCAAATGACTTATCTCCACCATTAATATAAAAAGAAATCAATTGTTGAGACTAAAAACATTTTAATATTTCACATATTTTTTATAATTTAAATATCTCTTAAATCATCAATCGTTAAGCGAAAATAATTACACCATCGCGACGAACATTTAATTATCTTTCTATAGACGGACACTTTGATATATTTTTTCGCCCAAAAAATTTGTTTCGCTTTTTTCACGTTTTTTTTTCGTTACTGAAATTTGCATGAAAAAAATCACATGTGATATATCATATATGATATGTATAGCACATGTGATATGTAATATCACATGTGATATTAGTGTTAAATCGCATATGATTTTTTTATGAAAATTTAGTAACGGTATATTTTTTTTTCGTTTAACGATTAACCGTTTGAAAAATATTAATATTTGAAATATTGATGCAAGTGTATTTTTTAAATTGTTGGGATTAATTTCATTCATTAGATCAAATAAAAATTGGGAGTGGAGATTAATCTTTTAGTATGTAAAAAATGTTTGGTACTCAAATGATCTTAAATCAAAAGAAAGATAAAAAAAATGTTATACAAAATTATACTCACACTAATTTGTTAATCATTGCATTAAAATTTCGTTTCCTTCTTGTTAATACAAATATCGCATAAAAACGTTATTTATATTTTATGATCTTTGCTAAGTTTTGTTAATGACAAAGTATGAAGTTTAGCTATAAGTAAATCATCACTTTAAGTGTTTAAGTCTTGTTTAACTAAGGTTTACATTTCCTTTTAAACAAAACATTGTTTTTATTTCTTAAACTAGGAAGAGTCTTGTCACATCACATTTATTTATTAATATAGTAAGGTCACATCACATTTAGGGCAAGCTTTGCCAATATACATTTATCGTAAGAAGTGTGTTTGACTTGATATTATGAGATGTGACATTGTTTGGTTTGCAAGGAGTAATGAGATGTGACCTTGTTTGGTTTGGAAGATACGGGCGGAACCCATCTGAGGGTTCCGCCTGATCCACCAGACCTACAGAATGGTTTGCTATAAATACCAAACCATTTGTTAGTTTTGAGTAACCCCTTTAGGACATATTTTCACATACTCTCTCAATTAACTCAGTAACCTTTTGATTTGTGTGATTCTCTTATGTAGCAAGGGACTTCACAAGATCATTCAAGAAGTTACAAGCTTCAACTCTAAAGTTGCAAGTCTTGGTAGCTTGGTCATGTATAAGCTTTGGTAGTTTATACTTCATTTGTGTCATGTATGTAGAAGTGAGTGGTTAGTATTTTAGGCCTCAAAATATGTAGTGTGTCGGGAGTTCTTGTGTAACACCCCCAAAATACCGCAGCGGAAGACTGTGTCATAGGGGTGCTACTTCATAATACAAAGTACAAGGTATAGAAAACGAACTCTAAATGAGACGTTTTGAAAAGTTACCATTCGATTAATAAATTCCGAGTTACAAACTTGAGTTCCATAATACAATACATAAGAGTTTTAAGACATTTCGAATGGTAAAGATAAAAGCATAAGTCTTCAAAACATGCCAAGCGACTCTATGCTCCATGCAACAGCTATCACCTTACAGACCTGAGATAAACATGCTAAAGTGTCAACACAATGGTTGGTGAGTTCATAGAGTTTGTCTTAAAATAGTTGAAAAGCCTCAAAAGAATGTTCACACAGCAAAGGCATTGAGAATCCACTCAGTTGCAAGTCCCGCCATAAGAGACTTGCAACCTGTGTGTCCACAACCCACTGCTAAAAGTTAGTTTATACAATGCACCGGATTATATTCACCCAAGGTCAAGAATAGACACAAGGGCGGGGCATCTTCCCAAATAGTACTACGTCATCCAAGGTCAAGTATAGACACAAGGGTAGGGGGCATCTTCCCATGAGTACTACCAATACCTCTCCGACAGAATAGAGTATTATGTATGCACGTAAATACGAATCTTGTATTTAAATTAAGCAAGTATAGTGTAACAAGTATGTATAACGCAATCAAGTATAATGCCAATCAAGTATAACAAGTATAAATGTTTAAGAGTATTTGTACAAGTAAGCAAGTAGTTGAGCATGTATCCCCCCCCCCCCCCAAAGAGTTAAAACAAGTATAAAAAGAGTGGGGGCTATGACTCACCTTAAGCTTAAGTGATGTGAAATCAAAGTGGTAGTCGAATCGTGAAAGTCACTAAGAGCAGCCTATAATAGAACATTGCGACTTAGGGTTGGAGTAACGTCTAAGAATACGAAGAATTACCTATATATGTCTTGCATAATGTTCATGATGTAGTACTTAGTATATAGTGTAAGTCTTTGAATATAAATGGTTTATGAAACTTGTATAAGTTGTATATCTCTTACTACCGTTCGGGCCGACATAATTCAGAATTCATGGAGTAAACGTTCGAGGAGCCAGGACACTTTAACTCTTAAATCCACAACTCATCTCGACGGCTTACTAATGAACTCCTCACATGAGGCTCCCTACTATTGTAGTATTTGATAACAAATGTATAAGTTTTGATCCGAAAACTTACATGTCCAATATTTGAATAAACTTAGGAAAGTCTATTTGTACATGAAGATTGTTATTAGGGTAAGTTTATTATAACTTGTATCTCATGGTTCTTTAGGTGGAGTAGATCCAAATTGTTTGTTCAAGTTATCGTCAACTCCTTGTTTCATATTTTCGCCTAAGTAAGTTTATATGGTCATTTAGTCATGGCTTCGCCGTGACCTTGGTCATTTTTCCATGGTCTTGAGACTCATCCTTGGCTTTAGCCATGGTTGTGGTCTCGGCTTTAGGTCATTAGACCTCTTGGTCTTGGTAAATCATAACTATATTATAGTGACTTTGGTCTAAAATGGGCTGTTAAGATTTTGAAGAAAATTATCACTCGGAAAGCGTTTTCAGGGCTCGAGCTTCTTTGTTCCTAAACGAAAACGTCGTTCCGGACAACTTTCGTGTTTTAACTTTTTGATGAATCGGACTAGAAGGGTGACTTTCAAAATCAAAATTTGATCAGAATGCTATTTAGGCAGTTTTGCCGTTTTGGTTTCGCTAACTTCAAATGGCCATAACTTTTGACTCGAGTACTCGTTTTGGGTGATTCAAATTGCTATGTTTTCCTTTTTAAGTCCTCTTTAACAGTAAGTAAGTGTCAAATATCAAAGTTATACTATTTTGGTCGTGGTTCTCCATAAAAATCACTAGTTTGCTTGTTTACTTGTCATAAGTTAACATATGTATACCAATACTTGTTTTATCCATTTTTAAACATCATAAACACAATAACAAGAACATATATAGCATGAAAGGAACACAAAGAGCATGTAAATGATAATTAAGCAAGAAAGTATGTTAGGGTTTGCTTACAACTTTTGGCTTTAATGAAAAAGGGAAACTAGGACAAGAACTAGGACTTTGATTGAATAAGCTTTCCTCCACTTTAGTAACCCTTCTACCCTTGTATTCTTGAATGATTTGTGATGAAGGTTTAGGTGACTTGAGTGGATCTAAACTCAAGAGGATCACCAAAGTCTATGAGGTTATGGAAGTGTTTTGGTTACCTAAAAGAAACTAGGGTTTCTATCTTGAAGAAGTACTTGAATCTTGCATAAAACTAGGAATGAATTAGTTAAGTGTGAAGATGTTTTGGGGGGTGATGATGGACGTTCATAAGAGGGGAGGGGGGTATTTATATGGCCTTGAGGAGGTTAGTTTAGTTGACTAGTCCAACCTTGGAGGCCAAGGTGAACACATGTAATCATCCTAAGGCTATTGTCATGAGATTAAGACACACAAGGGCTGAATTACCCCCCCCCCCCTAGGTCGGTTCATAAGCTTGGAGGACAAGGTGTGGACTTTTGATGATATTATCCTACTTATGTGACTAGTTTTGACCCCGTAAATTGCTAACCGTAAATGATTAAGCCTCAAAACGTAAAACCGGGTATCGTAAAAATATGAAACTTGAAAGTATTGTTAAACATGTCAATATAGTCCATAATAAAATATAAAATGAGTGGTAGGTTCTATCGGGTGCTAAAACCCTGCTAAAAAAACTGGAAACACGGGTCTAAAACGCGTAATACGTAAAACGTACGAAAGTTGCGTAAAATTGAGAAAAGTAAAATGTAACTTTTCTAATAGGTTAATAATGACTTAAAATGACTTATAATGTCAAGGAATGATTTTTGGTCAAAGGAGGAGGGAAAAATATGTTGACTTTTTCTAATAAGTTGAAAACTCAAATCGTCTTAGAAATGCGGTGCAGGTATAGGCTAAGGTTACGGCTGAGTAAAAATGCTTAAAACTGAAAATTCCAGTTTTTCACGGCTGAGGTTTATTTTGGTCATGTTTTTCTCAGTCATGATTTATTCTCAAATAAATCATGAGTGTGTCAAACATTTTTCTGATACGGGGAAAATTAACGCGACCAAATTTCGTTGTGCGTAGAATTTTTGAATGACGTTTTACCCTAAAACGTATAATTCCGTGTAATTCCTTAATAACTTTCACGAAAATGATCTAACGAATGTCAAACATTTAATTTGCCATGGAAATGATTTATCACTCGATAATATGAAATAAAAATCAACTTTCGGGAAAATTTTGGGAAAAATGAATAGTAAAAATGAATAGTAACATGAATAGTAAAAGTGAATAGTAAATTTTTCCGGAAATAGCAATTAATCTGAAAATGCGAATTGTTACAGTCTCTACCCCTTCAGGAAACTTCGTCCCGAAGTTTAGTGTGTCTAGGTCTCTTATCTTAATAGCGGCATAATAAAGCTAGGTTTAGAATAGAATAATATGGTAGTATAAGGTACGTACCCGTTACGCATTGCGGGCTTCCTTAGCACCCAAATAGTATGCTCGACCCCGAGGTGGACTAACATTGTATCCACGGTTTGGGTTATTTTCTTCAAGCATTACTGCTAGAGTCGGGTTATCCAGCACTTGTCCCTGTGCCCTATTTAACTTAGGACAAGTATCTCGGAAGTGGTTTGGGCTGTTGCACTCAAAGCATGTCTTTTGGTTGTTTCTTATATTGCCCGCATTCACCGGTGCTCCACACCTATTTGCATAATGACCCAACTGTTTGCATTTTGTACACACTCGGCATGGCTCAGACTTCTGATGATGATAAGCACATTTATTACACTTAGGATGTGGACCTTCATACTTTCCCTGATCATAAACTGTTGCCGCAAATCCTCTTGCTCTCTTATTATCAACCATTGTACCCTTTTGCTCGCTTGATTCACCTGCTCCTTTCCTTTTATCACTAATCTTCAAAGTTCCATTCCTAACCATCTCATCTGTTAGGGTCCCTGCTCTTAATATTGCACTCTGAATTGTGGGAGGTTCGGTTGTTTTCACCATCCCACGAATCTCGGGAACAAGGCCATAGATGTACCTCTCAATCCTCTTGGATTCAGGGGTAACCAGATGAGGAACTAGTTTAGCTAGTTCATGAAACCGATCTGTGTAGGTTGCATGACCAGCCCCTACCATAGAGTGATGCCAAAACTCGTCTTCTAGTTTTTGCATTTCATTAACCGGGCAGTATTCTTCCTTCAGTAGTCCCTTAAAGTCGTCCCATGTCATGCCTACAGCTGCTTCTCTAGTCCTTGCTTGAATCTGCATGTTCCACCATGTCAATGCCTTTTCTGATAGCAAGCATGCAGAATATTTCACTCTCTGGTGGATTGCACAGTTACTGATATCGATCACTGACTCCATCTTCTCGACCCATCGTGTATATGCCAATGCACCTCCTTTACCATTAAACTCAATTGATTTGCATGCCGTAAATTCCTTATACGTACATCCAGTCCTATGGTTGTTGTTGTTACCATTCCTTCCTCCATCATTTGTAGCGTCATTTATGCTTCCATGGTTTCCCGAATTGTTCATGTGATTGCCAACTTGTGTGACTATGGTGGGAAGTAGGTTTTGTAGTTGTTGGGCAATAATGGTGGAGACATCTGGATTTCCACCATCGTTACTAGGGTTACTAGTGTCGTGAGCATCTCCTCTACCTCCACGTCCACCAGTTCTTCCACTATCATTACTAGGGTTACTAGTGTCGTGAGCAGCTCCTCTACCTCCACGACCACCAGTTCTTCCACCTCTTGGTGTTGCACCACCTCGGCTAGTGCTACGAGTTACTCTCTTTGGTGCCATGATATCTACAAGGAGGGATATTTTGTCGACGTCAGATATGAGGTGATATTCCTAGACTACTTTAGTCTTAAATCTTGTCAATTTTGAGTCAATCGTCGATTAATGTAAGCATGGTCACATATGTCTACGTGAGTCGTGACGCATTTATAATTATGTTGGCCACCATAATTATAATTGCTTCCTTTCACACGTATACATATTTACCAGGCACACATAACTCAACAATTGGTACTACATAATTGGGTAGACTTTCTATCATCTGCTCTTAAGTTGTGAAAGGGTAATGTAGTGTAGGTATCTAGAGAAGGTGATATGACGAAAAGGACTAGCCGCGCTTGTAGAAAGGTTTGAGTGTCGTACTAGGACATATGAACCACTTCTAAGTATTAGAATCATATAAAGTAAGTATAAGGCAAATCATCAAATCTCTACAGGAAACTAATAACCTTTATTTAACTTAATCTTATGTCTTATCAAACAAGAACTGTCACAAGATTAAGTTAATTAAACAATTATTACTTAGCTCTAAATTTTTGATGACTTGACTATTGTCTGGGGTTTCTTCTAAACAAACAATTAGCAATAAGCATATGCGCATGAAGTGTATGTAACGCAATATAAAGAGAAGAGTCTTAATGTTTATAGCAGTTATAGTCTAGGTAGTAAATGCAACCTAGTTCTCTATAACCAAGGCTCTGGTACCAATCTGTAACACCCCCAAAATACCGCAGCGGAAGACTGTGTCATAGGGGTGCTACTTCATAATACAAAGTACAAGGTATAGAAAACGAACTCTAAATGAGACGTTTTGAAAAGTTACCATTCGATTAATAAATTCCGAGTTACAAACTTGAGTTCCATAATACAATACATAAGAGTTTTAAGACATTTCGAATGGTAAAGATAAAAGCATAAGTCTTCAAAACATGCCAAGCGACTCTATGCTCCATGCAACAGCTATCACCTTACAGACCTGAGATAAACATGCTAAAGTGTCAACACAATGGTTGGTGAGTTCATAGAGTTTGTCTTAAAATAGTTGAAAAGCCTCAAAAGAATGTTCACACAGCAAAGGCATTGAGAATCCACTCAGTTGCAAGTCCCGCCATAAGAGACTTGCAACCTGTGTGTCCACAACCCACTGCTAAAAGTTAGTTTAGACAATGCACCGGATTATATTCACCCAAGGTCAAGAATAGACACAAGGGCGGGGCATCTTCCCAAATAGTACTACGTCATCCAAGGTCAAGTATAGACACAAGGGTAGGGGGCATCTTCCCATGAGTACTACCAATACCTCTCCGACAGAATAGAGTATTATGTATGCACGTAAATACGAATCTTGTATTTAAATTAAGCAAGTATAGTGTAACAAGTATGTATAACGCAATCAAGTATAATGCCAATCAAGTATAACAAGTATAAATGTTTAAGAGTATTTGTACAAGTAAGCAAGTAGTTGAGCATGTATCCCCCTCCCCCCAAAGAGTTAAAACAAGTATAAAAAGAGTAGGGGCTATGACTCACCTTAAGCTTAAGTGATGTGAAATCAAAGTGGTAGTCGAATCGTGAAAGTCACTAAGAGCAGCCTATAATAGAACATTGCGACTTAGGGTTGGAGTAACGTCTAAGAATACGAAAAATTACCTATATATGTCTTGCATAATGTTCATGATGTAGTACTTAGTATATAGTGTAAGTCTTTGAATATAAATGGTTTATGAAACTTGTATAAGTTGTATATCTCTTACTACCGTTCGGGCAGACATAATTCAGAAGTCATGGAGTAAACGTTCGAGGAGCCAGGACACTTTAACTCGTAAATCCACAACTCATCTCGACGGCTTACTTAATGAACTCCTCACATGAGGCTCCCTACTATTGTAGTATTTGATAACAAATGTATAAGTTTTGATCCGAAAAGTTACATGTCCAATATTTGAATAAACTTAGGAAAGTCTATTTGTACATGAAGATTGTTATTAGGGTAAGTTTATTATAACTTGTATCTCATGGTTCTTTAGGTGGAGTAGATCCAAATTGTTTGTTCAAGTTATCGTCAACTCCTTGTTTCATGTTTTCGCCTAAGTAAGTTTATATGGTCATTTAGTCATGGCTTCGCCGTGACCTTGGTCATTTTTCCATGGTCTTGAGACTCATCCTTGGCTTTAGCCATGGTTGTTGTCTCGGCTTTAGGTCATTAGACCTCTTGGTCTTGGTAAATCATAACTATATTATAGTGACTTTGGTCTAAAATGGGCTGTTAAGATTTTGAAGAAAATTATCACTCGGAAAGCGTTTTCAGGGCTCGAGCTTCTTTGTTCCTGAACGAAAACGTCGTTCCGGACAACTTTCGTGATTTAACTTTTTGATGAATCGGACCAGAAGGGTGACTTTCAAAATCAAAATTTGATCAGAATGCTATTTAGGCAGTTTTGCCGTTTTGGTTTCGCTAACTTCAAATGGCCATAACTTTTGACTCGAGTACTCGTTTTGGGTGATTCAAATTGCTATGTTTTCCTTTTTAAGTCCTCTTTAACAGTAAGTAAGTGTCAAATATCAAAGTTATACTATTTTGGTCGTGGTTCTCCATAAAAATCACTAGTTTGCTTGTTTACTTGTCATAAGTTAACATATGTATACCAATACTTGTTTTATCCATTTTTAAACATCATAAACACAATAACAAGAACATATATAGCATGAAAGGAACACAAAGAGCATGTAAATGTAATTAAGCAAGAAAGTATGTTAGGGTTTGCTTACAACTTTTGGCTTTAATGAAAAAGGGAAACTAGGACAAGAACTAGGACTTTAATTGAATAAGCTTTCCTCCACTTTAGTAACCCTTCTACCCTTGTATTCTTGAATGATTTGTGATGAAGGTTTAGGTGACTTGAGTGGATCTAAACTCAAGAGGATCACCAAAGTCTATGAGGTTATGGAAGTGTTTTGGTTACCTAAAAGAAACTAGGGTTTCTATCTTGAAGAAGTACTTGAATCTTGCATAAAACTAGGAATGAATTAGTTAAGTGTGAAGATGTTTTGGGGGATGATGATGGACGTTCATAAGAGGGGAGGGGGGTATTTATATGGCCTTGAGGAGGTTAGTTTAGTTGACTAGTCCAACCTTGGAGGCCAAGGTGAACACATGTAATCATCCTAAGGCTATTGTCATGAGATTAAGACACACAAGGGCTGAATTCCCCCCTCCTAGGTCGGTTCATAAGCTTGGAGGACAAGGTGTGGACTTTTGATGATATTATCCTACTTATGTGACTAGTTTTGACCCCGTAAATTGCTAACCGTAAATGATTAAGCCTCAAAACGTAAAACCGGGTATCGTAAAAATATGAAACTTGAAAGTATTGTTAAACATGTCAATATAGTCCATAATAAAATATAAAATGAGTGGTAGGTTCTATCGGGTGCTAAAACCCTGCTAAAAAAACTGGAAACACGGGTCTAAAACGCGTAATACGTAAAACGTACGAAAGTTGCGTAAAATTGAGAAAAGTAAAATGTAACTTTTCTAATAGGTTAATAATGACTTAAAATGACTTATAATGTCAAGGAATGATTTTTGGTCAAAGGAGGAGGGAAAAATATGTTGACTTTTTCTAATAAGTTGAAAACTCAAATCGTCTTAGAAATGCGGTGCAGGTATAGGCTAAGGTTACGGCTGAGTAAAAATGCTTAAAACTGAAAATTCCAGTTTTTCACGGCTGAGGTTTATTTTGGTCATGTTTTTCTCAGTCATGATTTATTCTCAAATAAATCATGAGTGTGTCAAACATTTTTCTGATACGGGGAAAATTAACGCGACCAAATTTCGTTGTGCGTAGAATTTTTGAATGACGTTTTACCCTAAAACGTATAATTCCGTGTAATTCCTTAATAACTTTCATGAAAATGATCTAACGAATGTCAAACATTTAATTTGCCATGGAAATGATTTATCACTCGATAATATGAAATAAAAATCAACTTTCGGGAAAATTTCGGGAAAAATGAATAGTAAAAATGAATAGTAACATGAATAGTAAAAGTGAATAGTAAATTTTTCCGGAAATAGCAATTAATCTGAAAATGCGAATTGTTACAGTCTCTACCCCTTCAGGAAACTTCGTCCCGAAGTTTAGTGTGTCTAAGTCTCTTATCTTAATAGCGGCATAATAAAGCTAGGTTTAGAATAGAATAATATGGTAGTATAAGATACGTACCCGTTACGCATTGCGGGCTTCCTTAGCACCCAAATAGTATGCTCGACCCCGAGGTGGACTAACATTGTATCCACGGTTTGGGTTATTTTCTTCAAGCATTACTGCTAGAGTCGGGTTATCCAGCACTTGTCCCTGTGCCCTATTTAACTTAGGACAAGTATCTCGGAAGTGGTTTGGGCTGTTGCACTCAAAGCATGTCTTTTGGTTGTTTCTTATATTGCCCGCATTCACCGGTGCTCCACACCTATTTGCATAATGACCCAACTGTTTGCATTTTGTACACACTCGGCATGGCTCAGACTTCTGATGATGATAAGCACATTTATTACACTTAGGATGTGGACCTTCATACTTTCCCTGATCATAAACTGTTGCCGCAAATCCTCTTGCTCTCTTATTATCAACCATTGTACCCTTTTGCTCGCTTGATTCACCTGCTCCTTTCCTTTTATCACTAATCTTCAAAGTTCCATTCCTAACCATCTCATCTGTTAGGGTCCCTGCTCTTAATATTGCACTCTGAATTGTGGGAGGTTCGGTTGTTTTCACCATCCCACGAATCTCGGGAACAAGGCCATAGATGTACCTCTCAATCCTCTTGGATTCAGGGGTAACCAGATGAGGAACTAGTTTAGCTAGTTCATGAAACCGATCTGTGTAGGTTGCATGACCAGCCCCTACCATAGAGTGATGCCAAAACTCGTCTTCTAGTTTTTGCATTTCATTAACCGGGCAGTATTCTTCCTTCAGTAGTCCCTTAAAGTCGTCCCATGTCATGCCTACAGCTGCTTCTCTAGTCCTTGCTTGAATCTGCATGTTCCACCATGTCAATGCCTTTTCTGATAGCAAGCATGCAGAATATTTCACTCTCTGGTGGATTGCACAGTTACTGATATCGATCACTGACTCCATCTTCTCGACCCATCGTGTATATGCCAATGCACCTCCTTTACCATTAAACTCAATTGGTTTGTATGACGTAAATTCCTTATACGTACATCCAGTCCTATGGTTGTTGTTGTTGTTGTTGTTGTTATTGTTGTTGTTACCATTCCTTCCTCCATCATTTGTAGCGTCATTTATGCTTCCATGGTTTCCCGAATTGTTCATGTGATTGCCAACTTGTGTGACTATGGTGGGAAGTAGGTTTTGTAGTTGTTGGGCAATAATGGTGGAGACATCTGGATTTCCACCATCGTTACTAGGGTTACTAGTGTCGTGAGCATCTCCTCTACCTCCACGTCCACCAGTTCTTCCACTATCATTACTAGGGTTACTAGTGTCGTGAGCAGCTCCTCTACCTCCACGACCACCAGTTCTTCCACCTCTTGGTGTTGCACCACCTTGGCTAGTGCTACGAGTTACTCTCTTTGGTGCCATGATATCTACAAGGAGGGATATTTTGTTGACGTCAGATATGAGGTGATATTCCTAGACTACTTTAGTCTTAAATCTTGTCAATTTTGAGTCAATCGTCGATTAATGTAAGCATGGTCACATATGTCTACGTGAGTCGTGACGCATTTATAATTATGTTGGCCACCATAATTATAATTGCTTCCTTTCACACGTATACATATTTACCAGGCACACATAAGTCAACAATTGGTACTACATAATTGGGTAGACTTTCTATCATCTGCTCTTAAGTTGTGAAAGGGTAATGTAGTGTAGGTATCTAGAGAAGGTGATATGACGAAAAGGACTAGCCGCGCTTGTAGAAAGGTTTGAGTGTCGTACTAGGACATATGAACCACTTCTAGGTATTAGAATCATATAAAGTAAGTATAAGGCAAATCATCAAATCTCTACAGGAAACTAATAACCTTTATTTAACTTAATCTTATGTCTTATCAAACAAGAACTGTCACAAGATTAAGTTAATTAAACAATTATTACTTAGCTCTAAATTTTTGATGACTTGACTATTGTCTGGGGTTTCTTCTAAACAAACAATTAGCAATAAGCATATGCGCAAGAAGTGTATGTAACGCAATATAAAGAGAAGAGTCTTAATGTTTATAGCAGTTATAATCTAGGTAGTAAATGCAACCTAGTTCTCTATAACCAAGGCTCTGGTACCAATCTGTAACACCCCCAAAATACCGCAGCGGAAGACTGTGTCATAGGGGTGCTACTTCATAATACAAAGTACAAGGTATAGAAAACGAACTCTAAATGAGACGTTTTGAAAAGTTACCATTCGATTAATAAATTCCGAGTTACAAACTTGAGTTCCATAATACAATACATAAGAGTTTTAAGACATTTCGAATGGTAAAGATAAAAGCATAAGTCTTCAAAACATGCCAAGCGACTCTATGCTCCATGCAACAGCTATCACCTTACAGACCTGAGATAAACATGCTAAAGTGTCAACACAATGGTTGGTGAGTTCATAGAGTTTGTCTTAAAATAGTTGAAAAGCCTCAAAAGAATGTTCACACAGCAAAGGCATTGAGAATCCACTCAGTTGCAAGTCCCGCCATAAGAGACTTGCAACCTGTGTGTCCACAACCCACTGCTAAAAGTTAGTTTATACAATGCACCGGATTATATTCACCCAAGGTCAAGAATAGACACAAGGGCGGGGCATCTTCCCAAATAGTACTACGTCATCCAAGGTCAAGTATAGACACAAGGGTAGGGGGCATCTTCCCATGAGTACTACCAATACCTCTCCGACAGAATAGAGTATTATGTATGCACGTAAATACGAATCTTGTATTTAAATTAAGCAAGTATAGTGTAACAAGTATGTATAACGCAATCAAGTATAATGCCAATCAAGTATAACAAGTATAAATGTTTAAGAGTATTTGTACAAGTAAGCAAGTAGTTGAGCATGTATCCCCCCCCCAAGAGTTAAAACAAGTATAAAAAGAGTAGGGGCTATGACTCACCTTAAGCTTAAGTGATGTGAAATCAAAGTGGTAGTCGAATCGTGAAAGTCACTAAGAGCAGCCTATAATAGAACATTGCGACTTAGGGTTGGAGTAACGTCTAAGAATACGAAGAATTACCTATATATGTCTTGCATAATGTTCATGATGTAGTACTTAGTATATAGTGTAAGTCTTTGAATATAAATGGTTTATGAAACTTGTATAAGTTGTATATCTCTTACTACCGTTCGGGCCGACATAATTCAGAAGTCATGGAGTAAACGTTCGAGGAGCCAGGACACTTTAACTCGTAATTTTTTTTTTTTTTTTTTGTAACACCCCCAATTCATGGATGCAGCGGAATTCAAACTGGGTATTACTCGACGGCACAATAGTCACAATAATAAAAAACGAACTCCAATTGAGTCGTTTTAAAAGATTTATCATTCAAATTGTATAAATATCAAAGATTACAAAATGAGGTCCCAGATGGTTCCATGTTTACAATTTACATTAAATGAGTTTTTGAATGATAATAAAATTTATAGCCCTCTTGAGTATCTGTGCCCTTCCGTGCCATCCTTGATCGTCATGAACCTGAAATACATGCTTGAGAGGTCAACACAAAGGTTGAGTGATATTCATAGAGTTTGTTTAATGTTTGAACACAATATGTTGGTAGTGTGAGCTATAGACTCACACCAATGTTTGGAAAACAAATATGGGCCACGTTGTTACACGCCCGGAACAGTTATTATCAAATACTAAGCTTATGACACCAAAACGTTAACGGGTACCAATATCAATCGGCGGAGTTATCCCGGTAGGTACTTTGCCGTCATACCTAATGTCTCAAATATTAATGCATTTGTTTGAACTTAGTCAATACAAATGGGATTCGTCAATCCCAATAGGCCTATTCACAATATTCGCGCTCACTTGCGAGGGACTTGCAACTGAGTGGATTCTCAATGCTTTTGCTGTGTGAACATTCTTTTGAGGCTTTTCAACTATTTTAAGACAAACTCTATGAACTCACCAACCATTGTGTTGACACTTTAGCATGTTTATCTCAGGTCTGTAAGGTGATAGCTGTTGCATGGAGCATAGAGTCGCTTGGCATGTTTTGAAGACTTATGCTTTTATCTTTACCATTCGAAATGTCTTAAAACTCTTATGTATTGTATTATGGAACTCAAGTTTGTAACTCGGAATTTATTAATCGAATGGTAACTTTTCAAAACGTCTCATTTAGAGTTCATTTTCTATACCTTGTACTTTGTATTATGAAGTAGCACCCCTATGACACAGTCTTCCGCTGCGGTATTTTGGGGGTGTTACATCTTGTACCCTTGTAAAAGAACTAACGAGAGTGGTTGTACCCTTGGTAAAGAACTCGACATCTAGCTTAGTGTCGGTAAAAGTATAAGCGGCGATGGGAGTGGTTGTACCCATGTAAAAGAACTCGACATCTAGCTTAGTGTCGGTAAAAGTGTAAGCGACGTTGTAAAGGTTTTCTCCGCCGGTGAAAGGATCTTGTTGATTAGTGCTTATAACTCTCGAGTTGGAAACTCGGGGCGTGGATGTAGGGCAAGGAAAAAGAGTCCTTGTAGCCGACCACGATAAACAATTGTGTTGTGGTTTGATCGTTTCTTTCTTTATCTTTGCTTATTACATATTGTTCTTTAGTTAAAATAGCTAGTTACATATAAAGCTTCTCAAAGAACTAAACAAGTAAAGATGTGTTTCTATCTTCAAACAAAAGTAAAGGTTTTCAAAGAACTAAACAAGCAAAGTTAGGATCATCACAAGCAAAGCTTTTCAAAGTATGAAACTAGTAAAGTTAGAATTGTTATTCACATGAAAAGCTTTTCAAAAAATCAAACATATAACATTGTGTTTATATATTTAAGCAAACATAAATGTTTTTAAAGATATTCAAGTTAAAAAGGAATTAAAAAGCGGTAAACTATTCAACCCCCCTTCTAGTTTTCCACAATTGGCATCAAGAGCTACGTTACTCAAGATCTTTAAAATAGAATGTATTTTAAAACTTGGATCGATCCATGGATTTTGAAAATCTTTAAGAAGGGCAACCTATTCAAAACCAACCGCTATTTGAAAAAGAAAACTTACTTGAATGGAAAAGTAATTTTGAAAACTATATGAAATCAATTGATCAAGACCTTTGGCATATTATTTCTTTTGGTAATTTCAAACCAAAGAAAACAAGTTTTTGAAAACCAAGATAACTATCTTCAACTTGATAAAAATACTAAAGCTAAAACAATACTTTACAAAGCTTTAGTACCAAATATGAAAGAATGTATTTTTGTCAAAAGGCTAATGATGTTTGGAAAAATATGGTAAACTTTCATCAAGGAATATGTCAAGTCAAAGATGATCAATTTGATCTTACATATGAATTAGAAGTTTTAGAAAAACTAATTGATAGACACTTAGTAGAAGTTAATACATGTGCTACTAGTTTAAATGTTTTAAATGAAGGTACAAGTGAAGATGAGTACGTGTGTTTTGATGAACCTGCTTGCGTATCTTGGAATGAAATGGATGTTGACGAAGACAATGATCCGGTAGTTAATTGTCAATTTATTGAAACAACAAGCAAGGTGTAAGTAAAGGTGATTACTCGTGTCAAGCTCGTAGTAGACTTGCTTGCGATTCATGGAATAATACGGATGAAGATGAAGTCAATCATTCGGTTTGCAATTCTAAACTAGATAAAACATCAAGAAATGTACACTTTAAAACCAAACACTTTTGCTTTGATTAATTTATCCTAGAGTTTTCTAAACTAGAAAATGAGTCTAAACGTTTATGCAACATGGACCTAAAAACTATCTTCAAGAATGAGTCTTCAAAATCTTTTAAGAATATTTTTGAAAAGGAAATCTTATTAGAAGATAAAATGTCTATATTTGAGAGTAATGTTGAAATTAATCTAGAATGTAAATTATGTCTAGATTACAAACATGAGATTAAAATGCAAAATGATAAAGGAAAAATTATTAGTTAAATTTGATGAAAGCTCAAAATCTCTTGAAAGATTGTTGAGGAGTCAAAAGTTGTTTAAAGATAAAACCGGATTAGGATTTAACTCATAAGCACCATCAAATAATAAAACAAAGCATGTAAAATTTGTCAAACCTAGAAGAGAGATTTAGAGATAATTCAATCTCTAATAGAAACTCATGATAAAAGGATTAAGACTATCATTCTCTATGCCTTTATATGATTATCTAACCTTCTTGGATACATGAGTTATTGAGTTTCAAAGCATGTCATCAAACCAAGATTTTACGCGTAATGCTTATCCGCTTGATAGCATCTCTATGCAATTTAAAAGGTACGCATTACTTCAACTTGACTTTGATTGGCTCTTGTTTCTAGCATTATGTGTTCGAATATGTGTTATTTGTAATACTCTAGAGTGTTTACCTGCTATTTGTAAATAACTAAGATTAGATTCTATGCAACAAGGAATTTAGTCTTTAGTACTAGTAGGAGATATAAGGTGTTTTGGTTCTTTAACCATCAAGAGATAAACACGAAAAACTCTTGAGTAAGTCTCACTCAACTCTTGCTTACAAGTGAGCTAACTAAGAATTTCCTAAGTGTTAAAATGTCTAACACTTTTGTGATGCTTGCAAAACAAACCTTTATAAAACAACATTCTTAAATACCATACTTTGGGTCTTAAATTGTGTTTTACTTCAATCATTCTTTTGTGATAATCTCACATAAAACACACAAGGAGAAATAAATCACATTAGCATACATTAGGATGTGTGAAAGAAAATGAGTTTTCAACATCTAGGATTTACTCATCAAATGTGACACTTAGTCTCATGATGTTGTACCTCTTGGACTTTTTCAAAACAAATAAGAGTTCATAGTGTCTTAAGTAAGAAAACCCAAAGAGTCGAGGAGTCATTGAATATAACATTTAACGAGTGATCTCCTCCTTCTGAGATATTATCTTTGGTAGATGATAACTTAGTCGAAAGTCCAATGATGGCAAGACATGCATGGAATAAAAGTACAAAATAACATCTTCTCACCTTGAGTCAAACATTGAATCAAGTAAAATTAACATAAGTTATAAAACTTGATTTATAGGTCATAGTTGTGTCTAAACAAATTCAACCAAAAACAATTTTTGGAATTTAGAATAAAACAACTAGTGAAACAAAATTGATATTTCAAAGTAATCAAGTGAGTATAGTATCAATATTTGAAATACTTTTTGATAATAAAAGCAAGCCCCAAAAGCAAGGGATTTTAACTTAAAGACATTCCTAGCTACTCTCTTGTTCTCAATGGTTAAGTTATTGATGACTTATCAAGAATGAGATTAGTAAATCCGTAGGTAAAATTAAATGTAGAGAAATGTTTGGAAGACTACTTGTTCTCATAACAATTAGATCCAACATTATGTTTAGTGTTTGTCTATGTGCTCGTTTTAGAGAAGATCCTAATACAACTCTTTAGGAAGAGCTTGTGTGGATACATCAAAAGGTACTACACAACTAGGATTATGGTCTCCCAAAAGAACGGGAATAGAAACCATAGTGTATGCCAAATGGAATTATGTCGGTAATAAGTTGATAAGAAAAGCACAAGTGGTACTTGCACTTTTATACTTACTTACCCAATGATTCTCCAAAACGCGTAAGATTCTCAAATTAGTATCGGATGGAGAAGCACATCAACAAGCTCCGCTTGAACAAGCAAAATCGCATCAACAACGGAATTCATCTTATCAACATTGTTATACCTTCAACAAAGGAAGCATCGACTTCAACGACAGTTTAATCCATTATGTTCTTAATTGACATATTGTGATCCATCATCATCGTCTTGGTAAAAATGTTCATTGAGGAACATCTTAACTAAGAAAGTCTTATACGTTAACCATTCTATCAACGTTTTCACAAAACCTCTTGAATGAGAAGCATTCATCATCCCTAGGCTTAGTCAAGGACTCATAAGACCTAAAACCTTAGTTTTGAACATTAGGATAAAACCACAAAAATCAAGACAATCCCTTTTGAATTTTTCCCTGCAGCTTCCACGGTACCCTCAGACCATACGGGCGGAACCCTCTTTTTGGTTCCGCCTGGTCCGCCTAATCTACAGGATGTTTTATTTTTAATTTCAAAACCAAACACCTCTTTACTCACAACTCCAACTTACCATCAGCCCATAAGATTCACAAAATGAGCAAAACTTCAAGCATATTCCTCATAACCTTTCATCACTCAAACCTCAAACAACCAATGTGAAATGAGAAACCGAGTTATCCTTTGTCCTATCAATATCGAGTCATCTACCATTTCCATGCCCTCAAAGCAACCAAGAGTCAATATCATCTTCACCAATAACTCCACCTAGTCATCTTCATAAGAAGATTCCACAATGTAACCAAACAAGTGTGTCATCCCCACTATAACCTAACCTATTAAGATTAAACCACCTTTCATGATACATAAACCTATGTTCACCCTTGTGTCACTCTTTGAAACAAAGGGCAATTGTCATATCCATACTCTCATTAACATATTTGTCTATGTCGTCAAAAGTCAAGTGAATTTCATTATGAAATGCGTCTCTTCCACTTTCTGGCAAGTGAAGAACACAAAGAAGATATCCAAGCTTCAAGTGTTTTCAAGCAATCACCACCTCATTTTACATATCCACTCTCGGTCGTCAACCATACTTTACCACCGTTCACCACATTGTTAAAACAAATGAAAAACGTCACTGAAACATCACTTGCATTATAAAACGTTTTTAAGCATCAAAATGAGTCAAGTTAACCGCACCTCCACATTGTCTTCATATAGGCACACACTAGAACATACACATTACAATAGTCGTTCACTTAGACTAAAATGTGAAATTTTGATTTTCTAGGAATCATAATGCCTCCTCTAATTCACTACGACCACAAGGACACCATCAAGTACCTACCCAAACACCACAAAACCAAAGGTCTTACTCAAACTCAAATCGTTGTTTTCAAAGCCTTAGAAAAACGATATGTCCATAAGAGTAGAACCATTGATCCATCCTTCTTAGAAGGTACAAACCTCTACATGGAACTTGCCACAATCAACTTGAGTGTCTCATAGAAATTGACGAGCCTATTTGTTCTAGGTTCATTTTAGAATTCTATGCATCCGTCACCCTCTCCAAGGATGAGTATGGTCGCATGTCTATTAACTTTAGGGCTAGTAGTCATCAATACTCCTTCACTCTCGAGGAGTTTGTTCAAATCCTAGGTGTCCCAAACCATGGTACTTACATCTACTCTGACTTGCACTCCCTCTCAACTCTTGACACACTCTTTGACCGCATCCATCCCTATGATACCCCTCTTGTGTCCAAAGATGAACTTCGTGACCACCTCTTTAATAGGACCACCAACACTAGGAGAACTAGAACCGGAAATGAGGTCATCAAGGACCCATATGGAATGGAATTCAATGAACTCAAGCCCCAATTCAAGAAATGGGAAGAACTCCTTAGAGCCAATGTAATTAGCACCATAGGAAACCGGGATCACATCAATGTTTGTCTTCGCTACATGCTCTACTCCTTGTCCGTTAGGCAACCCTTCAACCTTGACTACTACATGACCAAGAGAATGACCAACATTCCCGTGCAAGGCACAACGTCTTTGCCGTATGGAATGCTCTTGACCCGTCTCTTTAGGTTCATCTCTCCCATTCCATCAACTCCTAGAGGTCTTCACCTAGACTACTCTCTCATTCCACACGCTTTTGTTCCACTAAGTGATAGGAGAATCTATAAATCCCAAGGTAAACATTTTCCAACTTTAAGCTTTGCCCAACTCTAGGCTCCCACCTCTAGAATACATTTTCCAACTTTCGGATATTCCAAATGAGTCGGCAGAGTTCAAGCAAACAAAGGGGATGTTCAAAAACATCGAGAGATTTCTTGGAAAGCTCAAGAAGAATATTGATCGTCTATGAGAGCGGGTGTGTAGGAGTGTTTGGCATTAGGTGCTATTTGAACAATTTGGCCGTTTAAACATTACGTGTTATGTATTTGTGTGTTGGTAAGATATTTAGTACTATTTGGAACTTGTAGGAACTAACAATGATGCTGGAAGACAACATTTGGCATGTTGTCAAATTTTCATGTTTATGATAATTTCACTAAGTATAGTGAAATTCGCTAGCCCCCGGTCAAAGTCCAATCGTATGCGTCCTTACAAGTCCAATTTTTGCTTTTCCTAACCAGATATGAATCATATTTTTGTTTTTAGAAGTTTTCGAAAAATTTAAAAATCGTCTCGAGGGTCAAAAATGCGGACTGCCAAGTTTATCAGGTCTGGCGGATCTGGCGGCACCCAAAAATGGGTTCCGCCAGTGTATTTTCTGGGCAATCCAGAAATGGCTCAACGGACCAGCTGGAACCCTCAGGAGGGTTCCGCCTATGTTGTCTCAGGGTTCCGCCAGTCACCTACAGAAAATTTTTGTCATTTTTCTTATGTTCAAAACTTGTAAAGTGTCAAATCATTTTCTTTAGTGAGAAACATCTTCCCTTACCTCCAATAACCATACTATGACAACTCTCACTCACTAAAACAATTAGGAAGTCATTTCCCGCCAAAAATTTGAATTCAAACATAACTAACCCAAGGAACCCTTTTAAAGGATCCTTCAAACCATTGGAACATTTTCAAACCAAATCACTTCCATTGATCACAAAGCATTGAGTTCATATGTTGGTCTTTCACTCCACCCAATTCCATTGGATTGACATCAAATCATTTGAAATCTCAATCTTTGTATGGAACACATCAAATCCAAACACTCCTTCCCACAATTCTTTTTAAGTTTGATCACTTTAGAATACCCCAAAACTCACACCAACACCATTACTTCTCTCAAACCAAAGATTTGAGATGACTTAATCAAACACCTCATCCGAATCATCAAGCTAAAACCACTAGGACTAGTGTTAAACCTTGTTGCTTCAACAAAACCATCAAATCAAGCTCATCACTTGACATTTCTTCACCTATCTAAAACTTCCTTAACCTTACTACCTCAACATCATATTCAATACCTTGCAACATCAACATGACCACTATTCTAGATTTCCTCAATCTTGCTACTCCAACATCCTCTCCCAAACATGGCAATACAAACATATACACTTTTCAACAATCAAAAACTTTTTCAACCATCGATCACCAATACTTACACCAATGGAACTTTTCCATACACCATCAACATCACCACATCCACTATTGGAAACTTTTGAAAACCTATCACCTAAACCATCAAGCGCTCCATCATTACTTTTTGACACCATTGCCGAAACAGAAACCCAACAACAACCAATATTTCAACCAAATGAGTCATTGGATGATGCACCTCATCCACCGTCATTGCTTGAGAGTTTGGCTTACCATTATGCTAGACCCTAAATTTTTTCAAATGATCAAGGTCATACACACCTACAATCATTTGTGTTTCACCCCATTTACAAAAACCTTCATGGTAATCCATCCGGAGAACCAAGCTTCCATCACTTTGTTCAACGATAACAACCACAAGAACCTTCCCAACACTTTGAATCTCTATTTACTTCGTATAAGAAAATAGAAGCATCTCAATAATCTTTCACCAAGACCAACAAAACCACCACCTTTCACAAATGAATAACCAAGGTCATTGCTTAACCAAATCGAGTCTTTCGACCACAACCAACCACCACAACAAGAGTATCACAACCCATAACCATTGTTGTTTCACCCTATCCAATAAAATGAGGTTTATCCTAAACCACATTTTGGATAGTCTCAAGTTTAGAGTCTCCAAAATGAAACAAAACCGTTTCTTTTAGAAAATATTTCTTATTAAAACCAATAAACAAAGCTTAGAGCACCAACACCACCTCAAGTTTAGAGTCTCCAAAATGAAACAAAATCGTTTCTTTTGGAAAATGTTTCACCATTTAAACCAACAAACCATAACCGTGTCACCTCCACAACATTCAAAATAAAGCCCGCTACAACCCTCAACATACATTTTCATCCTTAAACAACCTTAGCCATGCTTTTGGAAAATGTTTCTCATTAAGGAAAATGATGATTTCCTTGTAGCATTTTATGTTCTTAGTTTATTTTTGGTTTTTCTTTATTTTTAAGAAGTAGGATAATGTCGTCCTAATTTCTTGTCTTTGACTTTTTAAGAGTCAAAATTCTACATGAAATGTATTTCATTCTACTACAAGGTTTGCATTGTTTGTTGACCATTTAGGTATAATAAGTGAACTATACCTTGCTATGGTGGCATACATATATCTTGTGCTTTTGAAACTAACCTTTCTTTTTGTAGGACCATTTTCCATGTTTTCCTTCCTTGATACTCCATTTAGGGGAGTAATATTCAAGGGGGAGCATGAGTGTTGTACTATTTCACTTCACAACTCTTAGTTGTGTTTTAAATATGAAATGCTTTCATGACTTGTCTTGTGCAACAACTAACCTTTTTCTTGTAGGTTCAAAATCCATGTCTCCTCTCTTGGCACTCCATTTAGGGGGAGTATCGTCCAAGGGGGAGCAAGTGCTTACTTCCGCTTCGCTACTCTTCTTTTTGTTTCGACAAAAAGGGGGAGAATTTAGATATAAACTTGTTTCAAAAATTTTTTTTTTGCATATCACATCATCTTAGCAAAAACAAGTTTTTATACATAACTTTATAAGACTTAACACTAAAACTAGTGACTTACTTATAAATAAAGTTTATGTTTTGTCATCAACAAAAAGGGGGAGATTGTTAATACAAATATCGCCTAAAAATGTTATTTATATTTTACGATCTTTGCTAAGTTTTGTTAATGACAAAGTATGAAGTTTAGCTATAAGTAAATCATCACTTTAAGTGTTTAAGTCTTGTTTAACAAAGGTTTACATTTCCTTTTAAACAAAACATTGTTTTTATTTCTTAAACTAGGAAGAGTCTTGTCACATCACATTTATTTCTTAATATAGTAAGGTCACATCACATTTAGGGCAAGCTTTGTCAATATACATTTATCGTAAGAAGTGTGTTTGACTTACTAAGTGGTTTCTTGCAAGTTTAGTGTTTGACTTGATATTATGAGATGTGACATTGTTTGGTTTGCAAGGAGTAATGAGATGTGACCTTGTTTGGTTTGGAAGATTTATTGCAAAAAGCAACTGCAGCCCTGGCGGTACCCTGGGGGTACATAGGCGGAACCCATCTGAGGGTTCTTCCTGATCGGCCAGACCTGCAAAATGGTTTGCTATAAATACCAAACCATTTGTTAGTTTTGAGTAACCTTTTTAGGACATATTTTCACATACTCTCTCAACTAACTCAGTAACCTTTTGATTTGTGTGATTCTCTTATGTAGCAAGGGACTTCACAAGATCATTCAAGAAGTTACAAGCTTTAACTCTAAAGTTGCAAGTCTTGGTAGCTTGGTCATGTATAAGCTTTGGTAGTTTATACTTCATTTGTGTCATGTATGTAGAAGTGAGTGGTTAGTATTTTAGGCCTCAAAATACGTAGTGTGTCGGGAGTTGTTGTACCCTTGTAAAAGAACTAACGGGAGTGGTTGTACCTGTTGACATAAATAATGTCTTAAAACATTGTTAGCATATTAACAATGTCTCTATGTTTTGATAATTACAAAGCATAAACTCATTAATCTAAAACTTATGACGTAATCAAGTTTTTAGTGCTTAATACTTGTCTTTGCTTCCATATCACTTAAGGTATGAATAAACAAAGGGTTTATTACATTTCATGATCAAAGGAAATCTCTCTAATCACTAGAATTTTTATAAAATGCATTAAACATCTTATATCTTTTACAAAATTACATTTGAAATTAAAAGAATATGTTTAATTCATTATAAATATATGATTTCAAATTTCCAACCAAAAATGGCAAATTCTATCCAGAAAAATATTCCCCACTAAAAGACAAGAAAAACCAACGTTCTGAAGGGGCGGCCCCCTTAATTCCTTAGGCGGTCCTCTTAATCATTAAGGGGACTGGCCACGCTCCAGAACAGTATTTTCCCCCCCTATAAATACTGGTTCATCCCTCAGAATTTTCTCACCTTTTGCACTTCTAAACTTTCTGATCTAGATCCAAATTTCTATTCTCTCATCCTTTGATCATAAGTGTATAATTCTTTGTTTCAAAGTGATTCAAACTTCATCCTCTCAAGTGCAAGAGAAGAATACTTCTATCCCCCAAGACAAGAAGTATTACAACTTGTTGTGATCTCCACATCTAAGTTGTTGGTACATCATCAAGATCATTTACATATTCTTAGTGAAGATTGTTGCGAATATTTGTTTGTAGATAGTTGTGCTAGATATATAGTTTTGTGTGATTAGTTAGTTGCTTGGTGTGAAGAAGAAAAGTTAGGAACTAGATTGGTGTGAAGAAGATAGGTGTGGAGTAGTTAGTTGTGAAGAAGATTGATTTGAAGAAGGTGTGTAGAAGGTGTGACTTAGGTGTGAAAAAGTTGTGTAAATTGGTGTGTAAGGTTTTCTCCGCCATAAGGGAGCTTGTTAATATAGTGAAGAAAACTCTCGAGTTAGGTGCTCGGGGAGTTGAGTAGGGCAAGGAAGGTGTCCTTGTAGCCGAACCACTATAAATCTCTTGTCTCGCGGTTCGATCTTTCCATCTCTTACTTATTTCATTACTTATTATTGTTATACATTACTTATTGATTGTTGTTCATATTGTGCAAGACTTGAGATCACATATTATCGAATCTAAGTTTTAAAAAGCTAAGAAAACACTAAAACTATTTTTTGCAACGAATTAAAAAGACGTAAAACTATTCAACCCCCCTTCTAGTTTTCCACAATTGGTATCAAGAGCCACATCTAGCAAGATTTTTAAAATATATTGTATTTTAAAACTTGTAACGATCTATGGAATCTAAAAAATATTTAGAAGGGCAATCTATGCAAAGACCACCACTATTTGAAAGTGATGGATTTTTATATTGGAAAAATAGATTCGAAACGTATGTGAAATCAAAGGATCTTGATCTTTGGCATATTATTACCTTTGGTGATTTTCCTCCTATTCAATATAATATTGAAACTAAAATGAATGAAATTGTTTCTTTCGAAGAACAAAATGATGATTTGAAAAAGAAATTAGCAAAAAATAATGAGGCTAAAATGGTCATTTATAATGCGTTACCACGCAAAGAATATGAAAGAATTTTTATGTGTAAAACCGCCAAGGAAATTTGGGATTCTTTACTAATTACTCACCAAGGTAATAGCCAAGTCAAAGATAATAAAATAGATCTTCTTGTACAACAATATGAACAATTTACGATTTCGGAAGAGGAATCAATTGATAATGCTTTTGCTAAGTTTAACACTATTATCACAAGTTTAAAAGCACTTGATGAGACATTTTCTAGTAAAAATTGTGTTAGGAAATTTCTTAGGGCATTGCATCCAAAATGGCGAGCGAAGGTCATGGCAATTGAAGAATCAAAGAACTTGATGACGTTATCACTAGATGAACTAATTGGCAACTTGAAGGTTCATGAAGAAATCATAAGAAGAGATTCGGAAACGGTCAAAGTCAAGAAAGAACAAACCAAATCCATTGCTCTAAAAGCCAAAAAGGAACCTAGTGATGATGATGATTCAAGTGACGAAAGTGAAGACGAAGAATATGCAATGGCTGTAAGAGAATTCAAGAATTTCTTCAAGAGACGAGGAAGATTCACTAGATCATCACGAGACGAAAGAAAAGCATTCCAAAGAAATAGAAGTGACAACTACAGGAAAAGAAAGTGCTTTAGACGTGGAAGTCCAAATCATCTCATTGGCGAATGTCTAAAGCCACCGGGTTATGAAAATCAAGGCGCTTTTGTTAGTGGAACATGGAGTGATAGTGACAAAGAAGAAGTTGAAAAGCCAAGAGACGAAAAGTGTTTTATGGCAAAAGAAACCGATGAAATATGTCTAGGAATTGACTTGGAACCCGACGAATGGATCAAAGATAGCGGATGTTCGAGGCACATGACGGGGAACCGCAAGCTATTCTCTACATACAAGGCATACAATGGAGGTAACGTTATTTTCGGTAGTGACTTACGTGGAAAAATCATTGGCAAAGGTACGATTTCTCAAGACTCACTTACTATTGAAAATGTAGAGCATGTAGATAACTTAACATATAACTTGCTTAGTGTAGGACAAATATGTGATAATAAATGTAGAGTCACATTTACCAAAGAGGATAGCGAAATAGTTACCATAATCCTAAGTGTATAGTGCCTTTAACGTATCGGAAGATACGCTTAACCGCTTCTAGGTGAGAGGTTTTGGGATCCTCTTGAAAATGGGCACAAAGGCAGACACTAAACATGATGTCGGGTCTACTTGCCGTCAAGTATAGTAAACTACCTATCATTCCTCTATACTTGATGTTATCTACGGACTCATCTTCATCGTCCTTTGTGAGTTTTACCTCCGTAGACATGGGAGTTTTCATGGGTTTTGAGTCTTCTAGGCCAAATTTCTTAAGCATTTCCTTAATGTACTTAGATTGGTTAAAAAATATTCCATCTTCTAATTGTTTTATTTGTAATCCTAGGAAGAAGTTAAGTTCTCCCATCATACTCATCTCAAACTCATCATGCATGATTTTGGCAAATTCATCACACATGTCTTGACAAGTCGATCCAAATATAATGTCATCAACATATATTTGGACAATGATGAGATTTGGGTCTTTCCTTTTAGTGAAAAGAGTGTTATCTACCATTCCCATGGAATAATCATGTTTAATAAGAAAAGCTTTTAATCGATCATACCAAGCTTTGGGAGCTTGTTTGAGTCCATACAAGGCTTTCTTTAACTTATAAACATAATCAGGTTCTAGGTTTCATTAGATCCAAGCAAACACAAGATAGATCTAGCCTAGCATGGTGGAATTAAGACAAGAATAAGATATAGACAACCAACACATAGACATATTGATTGAATTAAAAGAACACTTATCTCAATTACACTTGTAAGGTTTCAAGGGCTGAAAACCCTTGAAAAACCTGTAAAAATCGTATTAGGTTCGGCCTTAGGGTTTCTCCAAAACTTCCTCTCCTAATGTGTGAAAATTAGAAAACTATATATAGGAAATAGGGTCTGACGGCGTCAAGACCAATTAGGTGACGCCGTCATCTCGCCGCCAAAATAAATCTCGGACTGCCTTGATCCAGATCTGACGCCGTCAAGTGTTATGTGTTTCCAGGCCGTCACCACTTTTACTCTTGACGCTCTTCCTTGTGACGCCTTCATTTCAGCACTGGGTCGTCATGAAAATTACTCTTGACGCCGTCAAAATATTGTTCTTGACGCCGTCACCTACTGTTCCCAGCTTGGAAAATTGAGACTTTGCCGTTTTCTTCACTTTTATGCTCCAAAAACGTCCAAAATGCCTTCTTTTCCAGATTTCACTCCCAAAGTACCTAAAATCACAAAAGGAACGATTTAGGGCAATATTTGATCAAATAAATTCAATTCCGCGCTTAAATGACCCCCTAAAAGTGGTTCATTTTTCGCCTCATCATATACCCTTACACTTGAGATTTGCTTGTCCTCAAGCAAATGCGCTTTTATTCTACTCAAAATACAAGTTAGGGGTCATTTAACACTAATATAAAAGTAATTACAACAAATAATCGTTCCACTAAAGACCAAAGACAAGCACGGAGGTCATACACATGCACCTCACAAATAGTGTTTAGATACTCACATCTCTTGGGTGTAATAAAGTAATATCACAATATGGAAATGGAAAACATCTCTCACTACCTGTCATAGCAAAATAGATTACCATAGGCTTGGGAAAGGATCAAACCTTCACCACATGGCATAAGCACCTAGGATAAACTATCAAAGAGGTCTTTTAAAGGGTTGTAACGTTAGGTGTAGGGATATGAAATACACGGTTTTGTTGGATATAGGCAGTCTTTACTGGTGGCGAGTTAACAATCTTGGTTAATTACATGTACAATATGGCATTGCTAAGCCAAGACTAGACTCGACTTAAGCTAATAAATGAAAAATAACAAGAACATAAAATAAACATAGAATAAAAGGGATGGTAGTCCGTATGTTTTTTCTCTTTTCTCTTTTTCCATTTTTTTCTTTTCTTTTTCTTGTTTTTTCGATTTTTTTTTTTTTTTTTTTTTTTTTTGCATACACTCTTACCCTACCATCCAAAATAATACATCATAGGGAATGAACATTCCCCTTACACTTGAATTTTTATATACTTTACAATAAACTAATCTAATGACTCGAATTAAGAAAATCAAAACACTTGGAGCACTTTTAAGATTAACGTACATATGGGGGTAATAATATGATGTTCTTCCCCATTACTCCATAAAATAAGTACTTTACCCATGAGTCCAATCGTCCCAAAACAATATGTACAAGGATATGACTCGACTTAGCAACCATGTAATCAATTAGATAGTTAACTTAGGGTTTAACAAATAACAATAATGCACTAAAAATGAGCGCATACACGGAAGGCTAAGGCGATTTGGGTGTACATTTAAGTGGGGTGTAACAAATTCTTCCTTTAAGTAAAATACTTAAAGTTAGAAACGAAAAGATAGGCTCGGAGGGGTGTACTAGGGGTTTCGTGTACTAAAAATGAGTACAACGCTAATGGTGTGGGAAAAATTAGTTGACTTAACTTGCCAAGTAATATGACTTAAATGGTCAAGTAATTATGATACGGGTTTAACACAAGGGTGATCCTAATGCCTCTTATCATGTAGTAAATCCTACTACACGAATGTAGTCTCACTAGCGGTCTCGGGATGCATCACTAACACAAGTTCTAGAATCTAAATGCTACCGGTACACTCATAAGCATTAATAATGAATGTTTTTCCTATCAAATCTAAAGGCGAACCTCGCATATTTGGGTGGAAAATTTTTCTAAATATACGGTTATGTGCTAGTCATATAATCTCCTATCCATGAGACACTTGCTATGGCTAAAGTTTCACTCCTAAATGTTGTAAAAAAATTTAAATTTGGCGCTAAAATTGCACTAACAAGTATTTCTCATAGTTTTATTACACATCTACTATCAAACAAAGCAAACTCAAGCGAAAGTGTATTTGTAAGGTATCATCATTTTACCCTCCCCTTACACTTAAGATGAACATTGTCCCCAATGTTCAAGTAAAGAATGTAAAAGTGAAATAAGTAAAACAAATGAAATCAAATACTCCCCTGATTCGCTCGGTATGGATAATTAGGTGGCCAGGTTAAATCTTCCTCCAAGAAAATGAACAATCAAAGCTTCCCTTCCAGAATATAAATCATCTTCTTGTCATACGTAACCTGTAAATCATGAGAAAACAAACAAGGCAACCTCGCATAAAATCGGCGGCATCCTATATAAGTTACTAAATCCTAGAAAACAAAGTAAGATATAATGCTTGTGGAATGAAGTTTGCAGATTTCCTGGAGATTATAAAACTTGATAATTCAACAAAAACCTTAAGACTCCGTTAGAAAAACAAAACCGGTAAAATTTCCAGGTTTTTACACGTGACGCCGTCAAGAGTAAACTCGTGACGCCGTCAGAAGTGACCTGCAGAAATTCTTATGTTAAGTTTCCGGAAAATTTCTGGAAAAACTTGGTCCTACTTCCTGGAAAATCCTGCAAAACTTCATTATGACTCAATACAAGCATTTGACTCCAGCAAATACGAATATACATGTTCATTTAATATTGTGGAGAATCATGATCGGTTTGTTTCTTAAAAACATATTTGGGGTTTCCCCTTACACTTATCTTTTGCAAAAAATACCTTTAGGTGGAGTTAAGACTAGGCCAAAACAACAAAGTAAAGTATTTCCACACTTTAGTTAAGAAACATGATCTACCAACAATAAAAATTTAGCATGCATACGGAAGCAAATAACAAACAAACAAAAATAAAAATCACACAAAGCATGGGTTGCCTCCCAAGAAGCGCTTTTCTTTATTTACGAGTCTTGTAGCTAGACTCAAGGTCATGGGTTACGTTTCCCTTTCCCACTTTTGTGCCAACTCGAAACATCTAACCCAATTCTCATCACGCTTGTATTCCGGGCCTAGATTCATGCAACTCGAATAGTATGTTCGCCTCCTCTCATAATAGGCATCATCATTAATTCCATCTTCCTTAACCTCATAGGGTCGAATTTCATCAATTTGTAGATTCTTGATGCCCTTTAATTCTTCCTTCATGTGAGGCATCATGAAAGTGACCTTCTCTATCCCATCTGTAAACTGAGCTATTCCCTTCTCATGGTCGTGATACATCTTAGTCTTCTCAACAAAAGGTTGTCCTAAAACTACTTCTCCTAGGTGTGGATCTATAATGCCTCTAACATCTTCTAGGATTACAAAGTCGCATTGATAAGTAAAATTTCCTATAAAGATGTGTACCCCTTTAACTCTCCTGACGAAGTTACATAGCCTATTAGAATTGTAAGGGTCTTTTCTAGGGCTCAACCTTTCGTTCATTATCCAATTGTAATAGAGCCTAGACATGATATTCATGGGTGCTTTTAAGTCAATGTATGTATGCTCTCAAGACATGTACCCAATCATGCAAGGAATTTTAATGTTCCTGAAGTTATGCCTCCTAATCCATGGTGTCTTTCTATATTTTGAGGGGCAAGGATGTTGTAAAAGGAACCTATGGTAACTTAATTCATCTGAGGTAGGAGCGAAGTCCGTAAACTCAATTTTCATTTGGAGAGGCTTAATGGATTCCTTAAATGCGTTAACTTCTCTCTTTCTTCTTTTATGAGCTATAAGCCTCTTGCTAACTTCTAAATGGCGACTCTCTAAATCCATGAAGACCAAACTAGTATAAACAAAAACACGAAGAAATAAGATAGACTAAAGAAACCTAAAAATAAAAATAAAATCTTACTAGAAAGGAATCTAGCAAGTAGACCTAATAAAAAGAAATTCTAACCTAGACAATAACTATTCCCCGGGCTGAGGCGCCAAAAACTTGATACGTGGGAATCGCACCAGGCTTTACTTCTCAAGGGATCTCGAGAAGCTTGCAACCCCCACCAGGCAGTGTACCTGATCGTTGTAGTATAGTATAGTGACAAGTACCGGGGAATTGATCGTTCAGCTAGGAATAGTGTCGCTAGGATTAGAAAACCTAATTACTAGTGCTAAAGAAGACGGATGATTATTTTTGTGTTTTTTATATTTTTTTAGAAAGCAAGTAAAATATCGGGTTTGAAGGATATGGGCAGAATTAGTTGCTAGTCAACTAACCCAATACTAAAGATGCAATCAAAATAAAATACTAGAAATGAAAATAAACTAAATTATACTAATGTTGTGAGCAATAAGTGGAGAAGTTGTGTTTACTTAGATTTCACTACTCCCTAGATATCTTTTACACGTTGATTACTTGTTATAGTTGCGTGGATGACGGATTGTATTCCTTAATACCATTCATGGGGTGGCGCACTTAATTCCCCAATCCTATGAGTGCCTACTTCACTCCTATGTCGAGCCAGCTAAGAAGCTCCTAACATGGGATCATTAGAATTTACTCATGCATTAAATACAACCAATAAAACCTAGTGCACATCGGTTCATGTTTCCTAAGACGTTCAAGCATGTTACCATTTGGAGATCTGCCAGTTTTCTTAAGCCTAACATCGAAATCATTCATCCAATACAACCATAAACAAGTAATCAACACATAATTAACATCTAGGTTTCATTAGATCCAAGCAAACACAAGATAGATCTAGCCTAGCATGGTGGAATTAAGACAAGAACAAGATATAGACAACCAACACATAGACATATTGATTGAATTAAAAGAACACTTATCTCAATTACACTTGTAAGGTTTCAAGGGCTGAAAACCCTTGAAAAACCTGTAAAAATCGTATTAGGTTCGGCCTTAGGGTTTCTCCAAAACTTCCTCTCCTAATGTGTGAAAATTAGAAAACTATATATAGGAAATAGGGTCTGACGGCGTCAAGACCAATTAGGTGACGCCGTCATCTCGCCGCCAAAATAAATCTCGGACTGCCTTGATCCAGATCTGACGCCGTCAAGTGTTATGTGTTTCCAGGCCATCACCACTTTTACTCTTGACGCTCTTCCTTGTGACGCCTTCATTTCAGCATTGGGTCGTCATGAAAATTACTCTTGACGCCGTCAAAATATTGCTCTTGACGCCGTCACCTACTGTTCCCAGCTTGGAAAATTGAGACTTTGCCGTTTTCTTCACTTTTATGCTCAAAAAACGTCCAAAATACCTTCTTTTCCAGATTTCACTCCCAAAGTACCTAAAATCACAAAAGGAACGATTTAGGGCAATATTTGATCAAATAAATTCAATTCCGGGCTTAAATGACCCTCTAAAAGTGGTTCATTTTTCGCCTCATCAAAAATCTAGCAGGTGTTTATTAAATTTATGAAGTCCTTAAAAAAAACATGAAATACGATAAACTATACTTAAATTCATATAATTTATTTGAATTTTTAACTGATAAAATTTTATTAATTAAACCTCCCCCCCCCCCCCCCCTTTTTTTTTTTTTTTTTTTTTTTTTTTTTTGATTAATTTTTTTTACAAAACTGACAAATGCGTTTTTATGCATATTTATTTTGTTTGATGGATTTAGATGAGTTTGACTAAGTTGAAGCCAATTTTGACTTTTATTGATCAATAAGAATGCTTAATTTAGCCATGTACGCAAAATGGTGCACTCTCATTAGTCTACCTAATTTTTTCAGCATTTTTTTTTTGGAAATTTAACAAGAGATACGTAAAATTACCAAACTGAAAAAAAGGTGTTGCTATTTCTACCCCTATACCCCTTCTACCCCTCTTACCCACTTTATTAAAAGAAAAAAACATTTTTTTATTGTTTTATGTTTCATATTTTTATTATTTATTAATATTTTTGACTTGTCAAACTTTATATATTTTATGTTTTGTACTTTCTATTCCGCAGTTTTATAATGAAAACATAATGATAAAATTAAAAAATTTTAAAAAAGTTAAGAAAATAAAAGAAAGTTAAGCCTAGTGTATAATGGTCACCCAACCACCTTATCTCTATCTCAGATTTGCAACACACCACCTTTAAAGGCGTAGTGGTCACAACCTAATTAAACACATAAAAATACCTCCACTTAATACAAACATACCCAATAATATAAACAACACTCACAAACAAACAAAAGGTGCATTTCGTGAAGTGGTACAGACCACCCAATTGAGTCCAGTTTTATCCTTGGTCTGCGATCGTTGGAGTGGTGGTAGTGGTCACCACCACGTGTGTGGTGCCACCACACGCGTTCCAAGTCACCATAATGGCTGGTCGGGGGTATTAAAATCACTTTTGGAAAGGGGTATGAACAAGTGGAAAAATGATGGTAGTAGATGGATCTCACATTAGCTGATCTTGATTTACTCATTTACCCTTGGGTAATCAATTATGTTGCACCCACATATGAAACTTATATAATCTTGAACTAAATTACTCGACTCGTAGGTGATCGGCCAAATAAAGCATTAGAAACGAATCAGAAATAATCAATGATCCTTCAACTACAAATTCAGACACACATTCCTAGTAATAGAGTAAAAGATCATTTGAAATGTTACTCATTTAGCTCTTATACCTTAAAAGATGAGGATATTTCATTCATTTGTGGCCTAAACAATACCATCTCGTGCTGATCACATATCTAATCGTTATAGAGAGATAAAGCATATTAGCTGGAACCTTCTGTTATTGAGTTAGTACATAAGTGCATTATTCCTTAGTGGTCAAAACTGGAATAATGTGACTATCTCGCCAATTTTAAGATATCAACACCAAGTACAAAAGCAAACGCCCAAAAAGCACTGCATCTACTTCACATCATCAAAACTGTTGTTCTCTCAACCTGGCTTCCTAAGATTACAACTTGAGAACAAGGCCAATAGGACAGTGATCACTGCCTGTAACGTCCGGGAGAATGTAAGAGTCATGGACATTATCTGCAATTGATTCTGATACAAGGAAGTAGTCTAGCCTCCATCCTGTTCAAAATTTAGCATACAAAAGATAAAAGCTAAACATAAGATTAAACTATAATAATCATCCGTCAGATCAGCTTGCATTTAGTGTTTTCAATATCATGTTGTAACAATGAGCCGAAACATAAGTTTTATATCATAAAAGTAACTTATAGGAAGAAAGTACCTTTGTTGGCTTTTCGCCCACCATGTCTGAAACCCCAGTAAGTATAGCCCACAACATTAGGGTGACGTTTTCGGAAGGTGTCAACAAAACCCTTATTTAGAAAGTTTTCCTGAAATGAGTTTCTTTCTTCAATTGTAAAACCGGCACTTCGTTTGTTTCCCTGAACAGAATAATTGAACCATACCAAGATGAGTCAATCCATATCATATAACTTCATCATAAAACTAGTTAAGAATGTTTTCCTTTCCATACAAAGACTAAATTTACCAATATAAGATGGACTACTTACCACAGGATTGAAGATGTCTATTTCTTCATGAGCACAGTTCAGATCACCTGTTAGAATAACAGGTTTTGACTTTTCAAGTTCCTGTATGAACAAGATCAATACTCAGTATTCTCCACACATGAAATCATATTATATTAAGGAGAACATTCCAAATATTTGTGAAGGAATTACCTTAATGTAGTTGCTAAGGCTAGGATCCCACTCTGTTATCCTGTATGACTAGATAAAAGACGCAAAAATTCATGACTTAAATGATTAACAAATTAAATGTTTCATTTCTGGAAAATTTTAGATAACTTACCAGCCTTTTGAGACCATCGCCAGAATTAGGAACATATCCACTTATTAAATAAAACGATTCAAATTCTGTTGTCACGAGCCTTCCTTCACTGTCATGATCAGATATGCCAAGTCCGTATTTGACAGATAGTGGCGGTATCTGTCAGAATAACAATTAATGAAGATATTTGATTACCATCAGATAATATCAATGGATTAGTACTTTAACAAATGATAATCTTGCGACATGAAATAGAATGTTACACGGAGGAATGAGCATACCCTCGAGATAATTGCAGTACCAGAGTAACCAAGCTTAGAGACACTACAAGTCCAGAAGCTATTGTCATATCCTTCCAGAAGGCGCTGTTTTATTGCCTCCACATCTTTTTCCTGTAATTTGCCAAAGATACTATGTCAAAAGGCAAGAATATAGACAGCAGCAAGTATAGTACAGATTTAAATTTGATACTATATATAACAAATTGCACATGTTCCCCCCATTTTCGCATATATAATCTATGCATCCAACTAATGGTATTCGAACAAGACATTTTAGCAATGAAAATCGTTCTTATTTTCTTTAACCAATAGTTTCTTGTATTAATGATGCATATTAGACACGGTAAGATGGACGGGTCAGATGGGTTGAGTAACAAACGCTACCCAATCAACCAAGACATAAGCATATGCGTCTAAAAGCTACCAACTATACTCCAAGAACCGACCCATATCATACCTGCAATTTGGTTTCTTGCAAGCAAAGTACATCAAAATCTTCTCTTTGTGCAAGTTCTAGTGCTGAAAAGCTTTCCAACTTGAGTAAGGCCCTCAAACCGTTAACATTCCAAGACATTAGCTTCACGTGTTTAATATCGCGACTAAGAGGAGGCTCCCTCATAACTTTAGGATTGTAAGCTATCCAATCTTTTTGTGGCTTCTTGTGAGCAAGAACTGTCCATGGTTCCACTTGATGTTCAGAAATATCCACCTTAGTTTCAATATCTTCAGATACAATTAGTGACCCTGAGCCTTTCTTAGTCTCTGTTTTAACTTTAGAAGTCTTCACGGTAATGTTTACGTCTGTTGTTGTTTGTTTCGCTTGTCTTTTGGTCCTTTTATCTACAGAAACTGTGGATGTAACCTCAGCATGCTCTTCAATAGACGTACTCTTTGCCTTCCTTTTGGATCTTTTTTCACCATCAACTTGATTCACTGTGGTAGCTTTTTCATCTTCAACAACCTCTAGAGTATCTTCATAAAGAAACACAAAACATTATCAACAAACAAATAAAAGCACAGAATTCACTCTATTAAAACTAAAATACGATAAACGAATATACAAAAGCAATGCTGTTGTATAGAATGTTGACTTCATGATTAATTTATAACAGTACCCTCAACTTCTTCAGCAAAGAACTGTTTGAAGGCGCATATAAGATCTTGCTTAGAACCTTTTGTTGGTCCCCCAATGCTCCTACAATTCAGAAACCTCGTTTAAGATATTTAATATCACAAATCAATGTTGTAATACTTTGCAGTAAAGAAATATCGTTGAACTTTATTCCCTTTCAACTTGAACTTAACATGCTAAAGGAAAACATATCAAGAATCAATATAGAGGCAGTTTACTGAATGCCTGTAATTAATCTAATATCTCGTCAGCAAAATGCAAGTTTAACTAAACGAAATCATGTGTCAAGAGTCTGCAGGACTATGGAACACTGATTAAAAGGTTACCTTAATTTCGATTTGAGCTGTTGAACTGTCATTTTCCCAATGGTATCAGGATTGTTGGCGGCACTTATATCTTCACCAGCTCTACTTTGCATTGTAGATTCCTGCAATACATTATTAAACAACAATATTTTAAGGTACATCAAATTCAAACTAAATACAAGGTTAGAAATGGAACGAAAAGCAATTTATATATGCAGCACAATCAGTACAGATGAAAGGTTACTATATAAGCCTTGTAGGATTCAAATATGCCGGTCTTACCACAATGATATATACTTATCCGCAGTACTTGGTATAAATATATAATGGATAATTTATAACGAGGTCGCCCAATAATCAATGTTTTTCCATTAAGGCCACCCAACTTCTGAAACTACTTTATAGGCCACCATTCCCCGATAACTCCAAGTCTCCAATAGTATTAGTATCAATGCTGAATGACAAAAATACTCTTTGACTTTTGCAGGATGTACATTTTTTACTTTTATGATTAGAAATATATTATTGTGTCTTAAAAAACGATGGCTGTGTTTGGAAGAGGCTTTTAGGGGGCTTATGGGGGCTTAAACTTTTAAAATAAGCCGGCTTATAAAATAAGTCTTGTTTGTCACACGGGCTTATGGAGGCTTATATAAGCCATAAGCCTCCATCAGCCCAAGCCCATTAAAAGGGGCTTATGAAGGCTTATAGCTAGTTAAATTACTTAAATACCCTTTAAAATATAATGGATTATCACCCAAAAGCCGGAAATATATCTTAACTTAATTTGATGTATTTTTATGCGATTTTAAATTAATAAGCTTCGGTTCCAATTAATTCACCAAACAGCTTCATAAAAATATAAGCTCCAGCCCCAGCCCATTGCGCTAAACATACCCAGTTATCCTTCTCATCCAACCACAACATAATGAGAGCTCATAAATATAGTTTAAGTTCGACGAATTAATGACCTGTGGGTGGATGATTGAAGAATTGTTCATGTTGGAAGTTGAAGAACAACACCTGAGTCGTGTAAAAACTTTCCCACTAATAAAATTTGTTATTCTGAAGCTATTTGTTGAAATGACTCCAATCCTACTACACAAACAAAAGTAGCACTAGTTATAAAAATGCACTTAATAATAACTAGAAAGAAAGGTTAAAATATATTTATATATGATGATGATTTACCTACCTAGTGGGAATAAATAAATTAGGAAACCCTAAGCGTAAAACTAAGGTATGATGATTCATGAGGATTCGAATAAGTGACTACGCGTGACGGCGGTGAATGTTAAAAAATGTTAATTAATACCTAAAAGAAGCAATGGTGAAGGAAGCCACGTGTGCATTCAAAGTCAGTGACGGAAGCTAGCCGACCAGGGGAGTTTCCGAACTGATTTTGAGAGGGTGTTTGTTTGGGTTTCATTTGTTTGGGTTTTTTCCTAAAAATAAATATTTGTTTTTAAAATATGCAAAAACTTTCAAAAAATATCCACTACATTTTCCACAAATGAAATATCATTCACTATCCTTTTTTTTTTTTTTTTTTTTTTTTTTTTTTTTTTTTTTTTTTTTTTTTTTGTGATGAATAGAAATACAAATGATATATTTAGGAAATGCTAGAACGGTACCCGAGCAATGCGGCGGCGGGTACCTGTGATTATATTTTGCATTATTCGGTTATTCGGTTACACATTTAGTTGTATTTATGCTTTATAAGTAGAAATGGTTAAGCCAAATAATTTTAGTTTGAACAACCCAACCTGCTTCCTAACCAATTAATTTTAAAATTCTTCCAAAATAAACAAGTAAAAGTCTGAATTTTAAGTCTTTCTAATTATAGAATAGTCCCAAATGCATTATATACTAGTATAGATATAGATAGATAGTGGTAGCAAGAAACAACAACAATAAGTAATAGTGGAAAGCAATAGTAGCTGTTTGTTTTGATAAATTGTTTGATAACATAGTTGTATGGTCATAAGTGAAACGCTGAGTAGAATTTTGATTTGACGCATTTAGAAAAAGTATGAATGTTAGTTGCTTGTTTTCAAACAAATTTTTTGTGCAAAACGCTAAGCGTTAGTTAGTAGTTGATTTCAAAACACTCCTAAACACATGTTACCAAACATACTCAAAATACACATTTTTTATAATACACTCGAAATATAAATGTGAACACTTATTATAAAACAGAGAGATTATTAACTAAAAATCAAGTTTCTAGATAATGTATAGTACTATAAATATAATAAATAATAGTATTAACTGTTGTATTATTTCTCATAGTCTAATACTAAACTGATGACACCACCAATTTATCACGAACAACTCCGACCATAGCAACGAACACGTACAACTAGGCCTGCAATAAAGAACAAACATAGCAAGAACGTAATGCACGGGAAGTCCTTGTCCTTTAAAGTTTATACGACAGGCCATATGAGTTTGCTGCAAACCAACAAGTCGTACAACTCAGGATTTATGCAGACACGGTGTTGTGTTATAGCAGCACCTATTAACAACACAATGCAAATGTGGTAGGGAGAAAAAGGGTGGTTAATCACAAAGAAAATAGTAGCTGATGTTATTGTTTTCTGGAGTGTTTGAAGTGGTTCTCCAATACTCTATTTATAGGGAGGAAAGACGTGAATGTGATCATAACTAACCACTATTTATGCCATCATCATAATCCCAAGGAATCAGAGATCATGGGAGAGGAATTCAAACTTCGCAAACCGTTATACACCCATGTTTAGTTTACTTGGTCAAAACCACATAAAGCTTCACCAAGTCAAAACTGACTTTGCTATATTTCTTACTCACGTGATTATTCCAACGAATACGAGGTCACTGCTCTAGCAAGTTGTACCAAGAGGCTACTACATTAGCAACTTGTACCCTGATATAAAATAAGTGCAAAAGTGTTTAATTCAAGTGATAGGTCTTATGAAACCCCACTATTCTCATGCAACACTTATTAGCTTATTATAGTGTCAAAATGCACGCTTATAAAATTGCTTAATTTCGTTGTTCCTCTAATGTGGGAGTTGGTAAACTTACTGTTGGATCTGTTAAAACTCAAACTCCTTAATCCAGGATTTGAATATAAAATATCCTAAGTGTTTCATAACCGAGAACACCAAACAAGTCACTGAATGCATAGTTGTTCAGTGAGTCATCCTCAAGACGCTTAGGGCGAATCTATGAAGAAAGGTTCACCATTCAGTGAGGCGGTTCTCAGTGAATGATACCTGAGCCAAAGAAGAGGATGATGGACTCAGTGAGGGGTGACAATAACTCACTGAGTTCCATGACTCCTCACCAACTAAGATCACTGAGTGAATAAAGACTGAAGATAAGAAGACTGAAGTAAAGGCGGGATTAGGCGGGATAAGTTTGAATGGATAAGGGATGGTCCTTATCATGCAAATGTCAACTTTCCCTGAATGAGTATAATACCAAGAACTGTGTCATCACTGAGACCAGAAAGCATCCTTGTCCTTTACTACTTATAGCCAACTATAACAGGGACAAAATACCTATGTATTTTGTCCAATGTAGGATGATATAATATTGTCTTGTAGTCTTTGTCCATTAGGTAAGTGTTAGAAATTACTTGTGTATAAATAGAGAATAAGTGAGAGAGGTAAAGATTACGTTTGTGCACTTAATGCTTAGACATTCACAAACCAAATCTTTACTCTCTCCAAAGAACAACACAATCCCTGAGTTAGCTCAGCAGGATCTTAGTTGTCACTCAAACTTAGTTTGAGTTTAGTGAGGAGTACACCATAATTGTCATTTCAATCCCAAGTGTTGTTCCGCAAACACTTGGGTATAGTTCTTTTTTATTAATCTCTAATAAAGAATTAAACGTTGAAAAACTTTGTGTCTTATCTTTTACGTTTATTTACTTTTCAATTAATCAATACTTTGCTATACCATGGAACTTGGTTAGATTAACTTTGTAGTTAACCTTAACTAAGTAAAAGGGTTCAACACTTACCAACGTCACTACAGTTCCAGCATTAACTTGGTAAACGATTGCCAAATTATAATCTCTAAAATGCAGAAGTTACACTTGTTACACAACTGTAAGTTAAATATTTTTTGATCATTTTATTAGTGTGTTACTTTAATTATAATTCGTAATACGTGTTTTTTATTTGCAAAAAAAATCAGAAAATTGAAACGGATTACCATTTTTTTCTTAATCAAACTATAAAAAATATCATAAATTGTTATCTTATCTAGTGTCACAATCGTTACGACTACAGATGTATATAACTTTGAGAAACTCTTTTGTTATAATTTTTTTCTTGTGGGTGCTAAAATTTCACTAAAGAAAGCATGTGATTTGTAGTGTAACTTTTGACATTCATGTATGACAACTTCTGCTTTCGGTTTTAAAGTTTAAACTTTCAAAGGGTTTAGATTTTTCGGCTTTAGGATTGCTCAAACATTCAATTAGCCGGCTAAGGAGAGCTTTGAGAAACAAGTCACGTGTTCAATCTAAACTCTTGATTTAAGGTCACTGGAACATTTTCACTTTACCTTAGGTCCTTGAGAAAGGGTTAATTAGTCGACACTCTAAAGAGTGCATGAGCTCAAGTCTAGTCGCATATTTGAATTGAAGAAGGTTTAAAGTCTAGGATTTTAAGAGTTAGGGCTTTACAGTTTAGAATTGCCGCAAATAATATATGAATTTCAAACTTTATACTATAACAAATCACATGTGATTTACAATTTCAATGAACTTTAATACGGAGTACTAACAAAAAAACAGTTCAGTCTATTAAAATATAAATAGATGATCATTGTGATGATTTTATTTTGTCCCACTTAATGATTAACTTTTTGTACGGTATTATGTTTTTTAAAAGGAGGTAAAAAATAGTTTTATTATTTAATGAAGAAAATAATGGCTAGCCTGGTTTCATTTTTTTCTTTCTGATATTCTTTTATTTATGAAAAATACTAGATCCACCTACACTTTACAAAATTTTTCCCACACGCTCGCGGAGTATTGATTGGTTGGTTTTCTGTGGGCTCACAGAAAACCAACCAATCAACACTCCGCCACGTCAGCGTGTGGAAAAAATTTTGTAAAGTGTAGGTGGGTGTAGCACACCTCTTTATTTATCTATGTAATTATAATAAGTTTGTAAACGGGTGTGGTCTTCACTATTTTAGTTATTTCGGGGAGGTGGTTCTTTTCTGTCGTACGCAGCCTTACGTGAGATAGTCATCAACAGAAATGAAAGTAACCAATTCATGTGCAATTTTGTTGCAGATATATCATTGTTTTTCTTAGTATTGCATATTCTACATTTTGTAACAGTTAACAAGTTAAGACAAAGATTGCCAAATATATGTCTGTGTGTGTTTCATGTTCACACATCCACAGTTAACTTATAGCTGCTTGTTCTATCATATCAATGTTTACATATAGTGTGTCCGCAAGAACAATGAAAAGTAACTAACCCGTTAGAAATGAAAAGAAACAGTTTTTTTTCAAAAGAGCCAGAGATAAATATCATTAGACGAGCCTCAGAGGTAATTTAGGGAAAGTTTTCATCCAAAAAAAACTTACAGGCTCTCAAAACAACTACATGGCGTGGTGCAAGATTACATGTTTTTGTGGCTTAAAAAAGCTACAAGGTGGGTCGTTTTATTTGGAATCTACTACTGGTATCACTTGATGAGGATACATCTTATGGGAGACCCTTCTGCTCCTAATAACCGTAATGGTAAACAATGGACATTATACAGTCCTGCTTCTACATCATCAAGTTTCAGACCTTCAACGAGAATAATTTCCTGAAAGCCCACAATGTAGCAGCGTTAACAATATCATTTAAATAAATAACTAGCAAATCTGTACTCCTAGGAGATACAAAACAAGAGTCTGGGTCTAAACGCTTAAGACGTTTGGTAGTGTGCCATAAGTTCACTTGTTCTTCCGTCATTATATAATGATAATTTGACATTTAATAATTAACCAAACACTTCTATAAGTATGTTATCAGTTAATATTCCAAGAGTGACTACAAGTCTTACCCTGCTCTCAAAGAAGACGCGGTGTGTAGATACAGAATCAACAAATGCAGCAACAGATAAGTAATCAATGCCTGCAGATTGAATCAAATTATACTGCAAGTACATTGATATGAACCGGATCGATAAAAGAGATGAAAAGAACAATTAACAAGATAAATGGTTTATTTTGATGAGATAAACCAACCCCCCAATGGTTTATATTAGTGAGATAAACCGACTCCCCAATATGTAAATCAACTCTTAATTATATTCAACATAATGAAAGTTACATACCTAATGCCCTATTTATAGATTTCTAAACAAGACTCCATTTCTAATAAAACTCTAATTCCTAATCATTATCTAATAAAACTCACCTAATAATAATATTAATACTTATCTACAGGAATATAATATGATTCATATCATACATAAATATATTTCCCATTAACAAAGTTGTAACTTTAATAACCATGTTCACATACCAACAAGTTTGATGTCAGTGTTGTCCTTTAGCCACTGTGCTCCATCCTTCATGAATCCAACAAAGCTTGTGTCAAATTGCTTTTTCCACATTAGTCGCCTGCACTTAATGATCTGAAACCTAAAATATCTAAACAGAATTTTCAAATATAACGTGCCAACAAGTTAACGGAGCTAACCTATCAGTGTTCAATGTTCTGAAAAGCACACGCATTACTCCTTTGGGAATGTTCAACGACTCCATAACTTCGGCTGAAAAAGGTTAACTTGTGGATTAGTCATAATGGATAATTCTTACTTTTTCAAACATCAGAAAGAGAGCTTGCAAGATAAAAGGCGTTTATATAATATGAAGCGCCAAGTGTTGATTTGAAGAGTTACCTGTTATGTTCTTGTCCCTTGGAACATCAACTAATAATGCTGGGCCTGTGAAGAACAAAAACTTCAATACAGAGACACGTAACGGTGGACAGAACTTTCTTTAAGTAGTAAGTATACAGCTGAATTACAAGACAAAGCACTGAAATAAAACTTGTCGGAAAAGAAAGCTTGTAAAAAGATTAGAAAAAGTAAAGCATGTTATTACATCAAGTGTTATTTATATTAGATTCTGTAGGGAAAATCGCTCTTCACTCTAACTTCTAAGGGTGCTAACTGCTAATACTACCAACACATTACTTCTATTTTTTTGTTTGTTTTTTTAACTTACTGGTCTTTGCACTTTTACTGTTACAGGAATTATGTATTTGTATACAATTGTCAAAATAAAAAAATTCATAAAATTGCCCAAACTTAATCTGTCATGTGTGAAAAAAAAAAGTCAGACTTCACTCCCAGTGAGTCCTAATTGTGTTTTATAAATACTTGGTATGATATTGTTCGTTTGATGTCGTTTTATGAATACTTGGCATATGAGAAAAACTATCATACTACATTTACATGACTATACCTAACATATAACATCTACCTCTTTGTCCCAAAAATAAATTACTCACCAGATCCCAGAAGAGCAATACTTCCACTTTGTCCAATAGACCTACAATCTGTTTCTGTTCTTTTAATTGTGTTCTGCAGGTGACTATGTGTGGTCTAACTGTCTAAGATAATCAGCTGTAACATAAGACCGACAGAGATAATGTTTGGATGATATGTTGTTTGATTGTTTGGTAACTTTTGATCATTTAACAAATCACATTCCTAATTACCCAAAATTATCACAATCAGTTTTGTATGGCCCCTAAGGGGATGTTTGGGATTGCTTATTAAACTGTTGATGCTTTTTGAGATAACTAATTGACCAATTTCAATAAGCAATTCTAAGTTCTAACCTACTTGCTTAACTATTTATCTACTTATTTATGGGCAGAAGTAGTTCTGTGTTATCGAAACTACTCAGGTAAAATAAGCAGTTCCTAATCTACACTTATTTCAAACTCACCATTAAGAACATGAAGATCAAGTGTATCAACATCAAATCCAGCATCAAAATACTCCTCAACCATATGCCCAGGAGCATCAACATGTGTTCCAGTATGTGTCACCATTTTCATCTCAGAAACATTAGCATGTGAGCCATTCTTCTTCATACTCATCGAAAGCGTGAGAAACTCGCCAAGCCCATCATCAGATTTCCATGATGGCATCTCAGGATGGTACCTGTGACTTATGTCTATTATACGACCGTTGTCGTATACTTCTTTACGTATAGGTGTAAGGCTGCTGCTGGTGCTGACTTCATCTGTGAGGTCACAGGTGGTGCTGTATGGAGATGGGTATGCATCCTCATTGGTTGATGATGAGAGTGTGATAAGTAGTGTAGTAAGAAGTATTGTGGTTAAGGCTGTTGTTGGAAACATTGGATAAAGTTATTAGGGTCTGAGAAACAACAACAATGGTGACTGATTTTAAGTGACCAAGAACAAGGACAACATAGAATATTAAATAATGAAATAATAAGGGCGTGAATCACAGTGTGTGTAATAATTATGGGTTATCTAGTCAGAGCATCACTAATGCTGTACACTTTACAAAACTACTATCAAAAGCCATACATGGGAGTACATAATAACCTTAAAATACACTACTAGGATAATTCGAGAAAACACTCTTATAAACAGTACCACGTAAGGTTGTAAACGAGCCCAACAGAGCTTGTTCGAGTTCTTAAACGAACACGAACAAATGTGTCCATACCCAATGTTTGCATTATGCAAAAGCCAAAGGGGGTACTTTGATACCCTCTGGCCAAAGTGTACACAGAAGCAAAACTGTATCATAACTTTAACCTTTTTTTATATATAAATTTCAACTATTACATCATGTATCTGGTACATCAATGTGTTGTGTAATTTCTGCTGAAAGAGAAAATAGCAAAAAAGGCTAAATAGATTCGCATATATTCATCCAAAAAGGTCACAGGATTCAAAAATGAATCACAAAACATATTACTTTGTATACATGGGAAATCAACCTTGACAAAGATGCCAAGGGAATGAATAGGAAACAAAAAAGCCTGAAAGCCGTAAATAAGTTTCCTCTTCTGTGAACCTAACCTATGTAATCTATGCCTAAAACATACATCACGCTTGGTTAATGATCGGGAACATTCACATCAAACAAATCACCCAATAATCATTCATATATCATTAATGGTTGGAGGCGGGAGTGGTGGGACTGCCAATAAATGAAAGTCGGATACTTCAAGAACCTTCCTACCGGTCATTGCAGATTCTTTTATTTCGTCATGGTTCTTCGATAGAATATCTGACCCTTCAATGGCTTTAGTAGAAGTACTGCTATTGTTAACGGATAACAATTGCTCAGCCCCTAATGAGGTTTGTGCAGACTCAATTAAAGAACTGAAGGTCCCAGATTCTTTTAATCCTTGCATAATAACCTATTCAAGTAGAAGACACGAAGAAGAGAATAAACTATTAGAAAAAAGGGTTATATAAGATAAATGTGGAGAGAAAAAAAAAAAGGCACTGACCATAGGTGCATAAATGCGAGTCAAGATTCCCTTCCTCAACAGTTTCATGTTTAGAGTTTTATCAGTCCATACAACATGTTCACGATACCTGCACAATGACAAATGTGTCAACGGTCACTACTTAATGGACATGGAAAATGGGCGGGTATAAACAGGTAAAATTTTGTGTCGGGTTGGGTTGGGTTGACCTCGAATGCTTTTGTCCAAATTTTAATATTTTTAATTGATTATTAGTGTATCAGATATGATTACAAAAAACAAACTAATTGACGATAAGCTGGTTTATTGGACATAATTATTTAGGAGGCGTATGCAATAAAAATTCAGTGACTTTCTACCCGTTTGCCCTTTGACCCATTTCTTTAGAGCTAACTTTTTTAATAGCCGTATACCCAATTAGATGTAAAAACATAGCCCAAATCGGTTCATTCATAAGTTAGAATGCCAAAAGTTCCACCTTCACTATTCTATTGGTGGAATGCACTGGTTCTAATCATTAAAATCTCTATCACGATTATGAAAAAAGGACAAGCAATCTTACCAGCTTAGCATCTCCTCTTCTGTTGCAGTTGAAGCAATAATAAAAGCCTGCAGCAGCATAATCCGTGGATATCATTAACAGTAAAGTAAGTAATATCCTGATTACAAAAAACATTTTACATCCTAACCAGGGCAAACGAAACATGGCCATGGATTGAGATCACTGGAAATCGTTTGAAAGAAAGATTTAATAGTATTTTTTTTAGGCCAATAATTAAGGTAACATAAAAAATAAAAATAAAAAAAAAAAACAAAACAAAAAGAAAAAAAAAAAAAAAAAAAAAAAAAAAAAAAAAAAAAAAAAAAAAAAACAAAAACAAAAACAAACCCACACTTTTTAAAGCAAATAGTAAAAGATGAACCCTCTGTCCAACAATTTCCATCAAGATACCAAATTCTTAGCACTATTTCCTGTTTAGGGTTTTTCAAGTTAAAATCGCTTATTTTGCTCATTATCATCAAGATGCCAATTCATAGCATTACTTCCTTTATGTCTTAATTAAAGATATTTCTTTAATACTTTTTTATAAGCTCAAGAATCCAACTAATAGTATGAGGCTTATAAACAAGTCTATTAAAAATGAAAATAAAGATAGCAGTATCATCAAGAAGAAGTTAGATACTCACAGCTCTATCGAACTCTAACATGAAGCATCTTTTAACATCTTCTTTTGTAGGCTTGCAGCCACATCGGTCACGCCTTGATGTTAAATCTGAAAACTTGGTGTACGTGTAATGCAAAACAGCAGCCTCATCCAGTTTGATCTCCCTAAATACACAGATAGAAGTTGGTAAAGACGCACTGATAAAGTTTGCTTCTAAAGAGAAACAATGTCCCTAGTAAATATACAGCTAATTTTAGTCAACAGCCAAAAGAAAATCAAACATATTTTCCCAGTCACGTGAATATTCAAAATTTCCTTCTGGCAAGTTTTCAACCCACAACTACTTCCTTGCTCATTTTGTCATTCATGAAGTGTAACTAAGACTAAGCACCTTAAGTAAACCATGTGCCAAGGAAAATAATGCAATTTTCACAAGTGAGCAAATAGCTTTAAGGAACAAAGTGCTTTGTAACGATTCACTACACAAAAATAACACCCAGTGTGATAATTCTGCCCATTTGCTTCTGTATGGGTCAATTTGGTTTAGTTTTTATATTAAGAATGTTAAATAAAACCTTAATTAACTGATAAGGGAATGGATCAAATGGGTCGAAATTCTTGATGTGTAATGATGTAGCTTTTGTAATCAAATCTAACACATTCAGTATTTAAGTCAAAATTGGACAAGAAATCGTTGAGGGTCAACCTCCCTATACTACATGGCTTGCATATACAAATTCATCAGTAAGTGAGATATAAAAAATAATAATAATAATAATAAAATAAATAAATAAATAAAAAAGTGTTACGAGCAAGGAAAAGGTGATACTTTGGTGACTTCATATAGTTGTGCCATCTGTGTGCACCGTTTGGACGCAGATGGTGTTGGACACGAGCAGCAGCCTTCCCATTTCCATATGTCAAAAAGTAGTTAGGATTACCACGAGTTGATTCTTTATAGTTGCCAAAGTATGTGTCCTTAAGAAGGTGGTCATAATTCTTTTTGAACATTGAAACCTGCAGAATCACGAGAAACTATCATTCCCATTTCAAAAATATTACATGCTAAATTGGATCCATTCGGACTAGCTTTTAAACTTTTTATAGCACAACTGATTAGAGTAATAGACAGTCTTTGACTGCATCGAAGTAGAGACCTTTTTATAGGTCTGCTCTATTGATACCATACAGTCAGGAATATCTTACAAGAAAATTCACGTACCATATTTCTGTATTCAAAAATTATTTCATTCAAGTTATCTATTTCTAGACGTACGCGTGCAAGTGGCAAAAGAATTGTATACCTCACTGAAAGGATCCTTTATGTCATCTCGTTCTACACTGCTCTCCTGCAAAAGTGAGACAGCAAGTTCTTAGATATAACTATAAATTGCAATTATAGGCAAAAAGGAGATGATAAAGAGCAAAACTTACATAATTTGGAAACACAACCATATCAACATTTTCCGGGATGTCTGACAGGAGCTTTCTGAGAGAGTATTCACGAGTGCCAGCTGGATGTATCAACTCATCAGTGTCCAAATGAAGAATCCAGTCCATACGAGCTTCCTAGAAATAGATAGAAAAAAGGATCAACGTCATCTTGAAGCTGAGGTTATTGCATTTAGATTTACTTGGCGGAGAATAACAATCATACCCTAGCCATGACAATAGCCATTTCCATATTAAGGGATTGCTTGACAAACAATTCGTAGTTGCACGGTTTGTAGAAGAAACTTGACAGCCAGGTCTCATTCCATATCCGACTGAGATACAAAATGTGGATTCAAATATAGTCTTAATAACTTTATAATAGATATCAATAGTAAAAAGCTTCTATATGTCAACAATATAGGACTATAAAAAAGATTTCCGATTTAAAATTTCAATTTCAAATGAGTTAAATAACAACGTACATGAACTATGAATATCAACTACAAAAGCTAACCTCTTGGCTTGTTGTTCTTCAAGTTCTCTAGTTCTAAATATCACCTGTACATCCTGCGAACAAACTATCATTAATTTGTTTATTGGAAACCAAATACGTTATAACAGATCAACCATAAAGAAGCAAAAACACATGACATGAACTCACAGGGATAGACTGTAAGACTTTAGCAACACCAGGGGATGCTGCTTTCCCTTCGACAAACAGGAAGAAGTTTGAAACACCAATAACTTTATGATAAAAGAGCCATGGTAATATTTGCTCTAAGCCACCAGAAGTGCTTGTCGTAATGCATATCTGAAATCAAATATTGCTTGTCATTTATCTTATGATTATAAAATCTTTACTACTTATAAAGCATGAATGTCATCCCTTAAACTTAAAAGTGCTTAATTTTTGAGTAACCTTGTTTACCTATTATACCCCTTATATAAATGAAAAAATCAAACATATCAAGCATATCTTTACTACCATTTACTTTGCTGTAACAATATAATGGCAATAGTTGCTTTCTAATTCTAACACACGGTTTGCAATTCTAACACACTGTTGGTCAAACAGTGAGAAGACTTTCTAAAAAACAAGTTTCAAAAATACACTAACAAAAAACACACAAAACAATGAGAAGACTTTTTAAATGTAAGTTTAAAAAGCACAGTAAATGGTAACACCATCTACCACTAAGTTAATATGTTAAATATGTTTAATCCTTAAACTTTTATCATTTTTTGTTTCTAACCCATAGACTTTTTTTCTCACAATGACTACAAATTGAACCCGTAAGTTTTGCATCAAGGGTCAAACCAGAATCATGATTTCTCAAGTATAATTAGTTGCCGCTATACACCGTCGCGTTGCGCAGGTATTCATCTAGTATGATGAACCCACTTATATCATTCGGCTATTCAGCAGGTCTATGGGTAGAAGATGGGACAACTCAGTTTGGGTAATGAGAAATTTGTGAGGGCCGATCAAACTTGGTAGCAAAACAACTACCAACACTTTTTTGTCCATTTCTCAAAATAATAACTAACTAATACAATATTTATATTTCAAACAACGAGTTACTATACAATGATCCCATTATTTGGACAGAGAAACTTAAAAATAGCATCATCATTCAAGTATGTGTTGGGAAACTTTTCAACCTTCTGACCCATTTCTTTTTAAGTTCCTTTTCCATATTTTGTTGGGCCTATCACAAAAGAACCCCAACTGGCCAGTTTTCACATAAATTGGTTGAAACGTCTCTGTATAATCAAAAGGTCCTAAATTATGTATCCGAACCCAATCCACTATAAAAAAAAGGTTAAATGGTGAGTTGTCTTGTACTTTTGTTTATTATGCTTTTTATTCAGTGGTCAGCAAAGGCAGAGGTCGCATAAAAATCAATAGGCTCTTAAAAAAGAGGGGTGGAGAATACCACGCCAACACAAGTTTCTTAATTGTGTCTTTTTACAATACGGACAGTAGTTCAAAAACAACTATTTTGTACAGACTTTATTATAGGTAACAATTCAGGTTGATTTCAGTCTCAAACTTCAGAATTCAACAAATCCTTTAAATAAGCAATTGAATTTTGAATAATGCACAAGATTCCGTAACACACCCTTTCAGCCACACGCATAACCCAAATTCACTCTTCTAATGTATTATCCGCATCTTAATGAAATCAACATCTTCCATTCTATCAACTTAAAATCTATTCAAACCATCATCAAAATCTTAATTCTTAACATTACTATAGTAATCACTTATAATTCCACAGTTTCCGTAGTCTCATTATATACAAGCTAATATCTCAGACGATGTATATCACCCTTTGGTTTAAGATCGGATTCATCTAAATTTGATACCTCAATTCACTTAAATTCTAATTTAACCCCTAATCCAATAGTCACAAGCGATTCAAATAACCTAAATCTTCAACTAAACATAATACATATGAATAAAGTCACAAGATATCAATAATTCTTATTCCTGCTCACGCACAAATGTTTCTTAAAGACATCAGATTCACCTCTTATCTCGCAGACATGGTATTGCATATCAGACATAAAACGTTTGGAAAATGAGAACCAAATATGACGGGTTCACAAATTTTTTTGTATATATAGGAGTACTAATTAAATAACACTAGAAACAAAATCTCGATGGACCGGGTGCATTTAAGATACATTTAGGAAAAATCAATGTTTTTTTTTTTTTTCAAAAATTAACACTACATCGAAAAAATCCATGGGTGTCCAGGACCGCGGTTCCATCCCTACCTAAATCTAGGTAGTAAAAAACAAACAATCACATGATCAATCAATAAAAAACAATCTTACTACCTTAGGTTTAAGATCAGATTTAATATGAAATTTCCAATCTCTAAAATAAGGAAACGAAAGAGTCTTGCTTTGACCCAACAGATCCACACAGCTACTTCCTCCACTCGATCGGGTCACATGCTCCGAAGACGACGACTCCATACCCGGAAACTGAATCCGGTCATTGGGTCTCGCCCATCGGGTCGTCGGGTCATCATCTATTTCCCCACGCCATTGTAATACAAATGCAAATACTGCTAGTGACAGAGGCAAAACTGTCAGTAATAATAAAATCTTGGAACTCAAGAATTGTGATGTGTTTGATGTGTAATGTCCCGCCATTGGTGGGAATTGATTTGGGTCGGTTTTTTGAAATTTGTGTGTGTGTGTGTTTTTGATGGTGTGAATAGTGGGTGTAACTGAAAATGGAAAAAAGAAGAAGAAGACGAAGACGAAGAAGAAAAAGAGTTTTTTTTGTCGTGGGTGGTGTCGATGGGTTTTATAGTGATTGGATTTAACTTTTAAGTTACGAAAGTGACTTTTAATGAAATTTATTGACACACTCTACTCAATGCGTTAGATAGTTGTATTTTATGTATAACCTGTTTTACCAGCTTGTACAGTTGAGTGTGCCAATAATTTTTGAGAGTGTGCCAATCACTTCCCTTTATAAATTGGAATCACTGTTACTATAAACTAGTTATAATACATATGCATATACAAGGGTTTTAAATCGTAACAAATGAATCACTTAACATGTTGCAAATAGTTTTAATTGGTAGACTAAAAATAAAAAATCATATGTATATATGTTATAATCTACCTATTATTTTAAAAGAATGTTTTTGGATGAAAAATTGTATTTTATTATCCAAGCAAAATCACATGATGATACGTGACTTGCATGAGATATTAGTGATATATGCTTTTAGTTTTGCAAACCCGTGCTATCAATTTACGATGTGTTTTGTAATTGTGGTATTTATTTTACTTATATTTTCGTTAAAATATGTAGCATATTTAGATAGCTTTGAAAATTCATTTATTTATTTGATTATGAATAACTATCATATCATATTTACTAATATATCTTTTTGTTTGAAAAATTGTATTTTTATAAGTTTGTGCAATTTAGTAGCACATAATGAATGTTGATGAAGTTATAATATGCTCAGTAAAGATTTAAAAATGTTTTTATGGATATCTATATATAAATTTTAAATAACAATTTCATGAGTCGTTGTTATAAGTAGAATCGCGTATATTTATTTTCATATTACAGTAACTCGTGCTTATCATTTGATATTTATATTCCCGTTACTAATAATTTAGCCGTATTTAATATTCAAATTCATGTACGCATAAATTAAACTTATAAATAGAATAACATGAGTCATTATTTAAAAAAAAACATTCTAATGGATGAAAGTCTAAAACTAACATTAGTTTAAAAAATATTTGACATATATTAAAACTAATTCACCTATTTACCAAATTTTGTAATTTTAATGGATAAAAATCCAAAAACTAATACTAATATTCATGTAATATTAAACAAAGTTTTTTTTTTTTTGAATGGTTACTTTCTTTCAAGGGAAATTCATGTTCAATTTGAAACCCGATGGGGGGAAAACCTTCAACTTAAGCCGCCCGAAGGCACGACACTTAAATTGAAGTAAACCATGCCTTCTCCAGATTCGAACCCTGGTGGGTTGAAACCTTCATTAAAGGACTTTGAAATCGTACCGACAGGGCAGTGGTCCACAAGGGAGGACTTCCCGATTTGGTCACCCAACCCGGTACTACTCTCCACTAGGCACGCTTAACTGAATAAGACATGCCCAGTGGACCACAACAAAGTTAATATTATAAAGTACAGGGGTTATAAAGTGTAAGCGGTTATTTTTTTTCTTCTTCTAAAGTTATTAAAATAAACTTGTAATTTTACACTTAGCTCTATATAATTTATTTAAAATTCAACCACTAAAGTTTTATTAGTTATTTTCCCTTATTTTAAGTTTTTATTTTTCATAAATTTGACACTTATATTCTTATGCATTTTTTTTCTTAACCAAATTTGTCCACCAAATTTATTACTACCCCCGTCTCATAATTATAGTCCACTGTTGACTTTTAAAGTCTTTAGTCTTTAACTTTGACCTTAAATATTTTTATTTGTGTTATATATTACTTGATGCAAAATATATGAATGGATTGAGTTTTAAATGTATTTTCCATTGGTATAATTTTTATCAAGTATTATATAACACAAATAAAACTATATAAGGTCAAAGTTGTATTACGAAGACTTAAAAAGTCAACACTGAACTATAATTATGGGACGGAGGGAGTAAGTTTGAACAAAATTAATTTAATTTTGACTTTCGATTGACCAATCATATTACTCGATTTCGCTTATATGGCAAAATCGAACTCTCCTACTGGTCTAATTTTTTTTTCAATAAGAAGAGTTTTGCAAAAACACTCTAAAATGATGTAATTCTTTTATTTTAAAAGATTAATTATAAGTCCCGTGTACGTACGGGGTTTACAGATAAATCAAAGTTATTTTAAAATTCTGGTTTACCATATCAACATATAAGAATTTACCTGTGAAAATTGTGATATAAGTACAACTAATAAATATGCATGAGTTTGTCATTATTTATTAATATCTATTAATATTTTGTACAAATTTTATTGGATGAAAGATTTAACTTTGTTTATCTAACATATATATTGAGGTTGAGGTTGGGGTTCTTGTTGTTTTAATAGATGAAAGTTTAAAACTAATATTTATTTTAAAAATATTGTATATTAAAACTAATTCGTATATTTATAAAATTTTGTAAGTTTAATGGATGAAGTCTCAAAGCTAATGCTAATACTCATGTAATTGCAAACAAAGTTCATATTATAAAGTATAGAGGTATAAAGTGTAAGCGGTTATTTGTTTATTATCTAAAATTATCAAAAAATATGGAGATTTATAATTTTACATTTAACTTCATATAATATATTTAAAATTCAACTACTAATGTTTTATTAATTACCTCCTCTTTTTTTAAGGTTTTTTTTTTTTTTCATAAATTTGACACCTATATTTTTATGTGTTCTTTCTTTAATAAAATTTTCCACCAAATTTATTAAAATTTGACAAAAATCAATTCAATTTTGACTTTTTATTGGTCAATCATATTCCTAGATTTCGCCTATGCGTCAAAATCGAGCTTTCCTATTGGTTCAATTTTTTTCCACTAAGATTGATTCTGCAAAATAACTCCGAAATGATGTAATTCCTTTATTATATAAAAAAAATGTAAAAATTCGTATTTTCGGGTTACTATTCATTTTTACTATTTACTCCCGAAATTTTTATTCTATATTTTCATAAGTTAAGCTATTTCCATGATGGCATGAAAGTTTGACACTCGTTGGGTCATTTTCGCAAAAGTTATTAAGAAAAATGTGTCTTAAATTGACGTTTTGGTCTAAACACCATTTAAACATCCCGCATATAACAAAAACCAACTCTGAGAATTTTTATCACATGAGATAAATTTTTAATTCACTCATAATCATTTATGGAATTTTTAAAATTTAAATTCAAGTGTTACCAAATAAACTATGTGACTTACGAACTTAAACTTGCGTTTTAAGTATTTTTACTTATACGCAACCGTAACCTATACCTGCAACACATTTTCCAAGACATTTAGACACTATTATCTTTTTCGGAAAAAATCAAACTTATTTCCCTTCTCCTTTGACCATAAAAATCATTCTTTGATTTTTAACACTTCCGGTTTTAGGTTTAACGAGCATTTAACATCAACTGACACTAGACTAAACCCAATCTAGACATTATAAACCTTTTAGGTTCATAATAATCATATTAGAAAAAATAAATTTTTACTTTTCACATTTTTACGTAAACTTTGTAGATTTTACGTTTTACGCGTTTTAAACATACGTTTTAGTTTTAACAGCATTTACGCGATCCATTAAACTTATCACTCATATAATACTTTTATAGAGTATATTGATAAGTTTAATCATTTTCACAAGTTTCATAATTTTACGATACCCGTTTTTAAATTTCGCAATTTAAATACTTAACGATGACAATTACCGGGACTAAACTACCTCCGTAAAAGCAAGATAATACCAAAACTCATCTAGTCACCCTCCCCCATTAATGGGACCACCTATAGGATGGGGAGTCACTGTAGGAACAATGATCTCACTAGTTTAGGTTGATATTAGTGGTGTCGGGTGGTCGGCCGGAGTAGCAAAACACACCCATGGTGGTGATGATGAGAGAGAGTAGAGAGAGGGAAGAGGGAGTGGTGAGACAAAGGATATTTTATTATTCCAACACATACCTCACAAGTGAAACTTGTGAGGGTATTTATACTAGTACAAGGAGTATCACAACCTTTCCTAGCATATGTTGTGATACCTACACAACATTCTTATTCCCCCCGAGACTATACAAGTGTCTCGGGGTGGGATATCTACTATAGTAAACTACTAGTATTTCTGTGTTCCAACAATCTCCTCCTAAATATAGGTAGTCTATATTAGTGGACATTGATGTCTTTAAGTAACGCTGAAGATAACCTTGAAGCTCTCTCTTCCGAATAAACCTCGGCTTTGATCTTTTGCTCTAAGCTTTGTGTGAAACATCCTTGAAGAAAAACAATGTTGTGATGACTAATTGAGTTTGCTCCCCCTCAATTAGGCCATCACAATTTTGAGCTAAAAAAAGATTAAATGAATAATCATTAAAAAAAAACTACACAAGACCGAGCTTCTTCAAAGACTTGTGAAGTTTCTGAATCAGCTCCTCCTCAAACTGACCATCCCTTTTTATAGATTCAAAAATTTAAAGTAATGATCACGTCTGAGGGTCTTGATATCAACCATCTTGTGGAAAACTAGAAGGGGGTTGAATAGTTTACCGGTTTTTAACTTGATTTAACTTTGAAACCTTTACGTGTAATCAATAATCGAAAACGATAAGTAATATACAAAAGTAAAGTAAGAAACAATCAAAGCACAACACGAATGTTTATTGTGGTTCGGCTACAAGGACTCTTTTTCCTTGCTCTACTCCACGCCCCGAGTATCCAACTCGAGAGTTTCTTTCACTAGTCAACAAGCTCCTTTCACCGGCGGAGAAAACCTTACACGTCGCTTACACAATATTACCGAAACAAAGCTAGATGTCGAGTTCTTTTACAAGGGTACAACCACTCCCGTCACACTATGTATTTTAAGGACTAAAATACTAACCGATCACTACAGAAATTACACAATCAAATGAAGTGTAAACTATGCAAGTTTACACAATGCTAAGCTAACAAGACTTGCAACGTTATGTTTAGACTTGTAACTTTCAGATGAACTTGTGATCTTCTTTGCTACAAAAGATCTCACACAAATAAAATGTTAATGAGTTAGATAAATGCAATGAGAATGTATGTGTAAATAATAATGGTGAGTGATAAGGAATTTCTTGAGTGTGGCTTGCTATTTATAGCCAACCAAGACAGCAGGCTGGCAGAACCGGCGGAACCAAAACAAAGGTTCCGCCCTTATACCCAAAGGGTTCCGCCAGGCCTGACAGTCAAACACTCAAGAAATCTTTCTATATCTATCCAAGTCTAATCAAGACCCTTTAAGTCAACTACAAGATATGTTGAGTAAGAATCTTTCCAAAACTGCATGAGATCTTTCCAAAAGTCAACTTAGAGATTTTGGAAATCTTTATAAGATTATACATGATGCATGCCATGATGTCATACAACATTTTCTATTTTTAGAAATATGAAAATGTTATGTTTTATATGAAATGTAAATGAAGCAAATGTAATGTTTAAATGAAATAAAGTTTAGTTATAAAAGACTTAAGCTATATTCATGTTTTGCTAAAAATTAAAGTTTACACTTTTTCGTTAACAAAACTTAGCAAAGATCGTAAAATATAAATAACGTTTTTAGGCGATATTTGTATTAACACAACTCTTCTAATTATGAATCATCCAGTTTAACTGAGCAAATGAAGTTCCAAATGATATACCAAGTTCTAATCACCCAACTATGGTGTAATATGCCTGTGTTCCAACAATCTCCCCCTAAATACATGTAGTCTAGATTAGTGGACATTGATGTCTTTAGGTAATGCTGAAGATAACCTTGAAGCTCTCTCGTCTGAATAAACCTCAGCTTTGATCTTTTGCTCTGAGCTTGGTGTGCAACATCCTTGAAGACAAACAATGTTGTGATGACTAATTGAGTTTGGTCCCCCTCAATTAGGCCATCACAATTTTGAGCTAAAAAAAGATTAAATGAATAATCATAAAAATTTTAGAAAAGAAAAAAAACTACACAAGACCGAGCTTCTTAAAAAACTTGTGAAGTTTCTGAATCAGCTCCCCCTCAAACTGCCATCCCTTTTTATAGATTCAAAACTTTAAAGTAATGATCACGTCTGAGGGTCTTGATATCAACCATCTCTTCTACTTCGGAATCATCCAGTTTAACCGAGCAAATGAAGTTCCAAATGATATACCAAGTTCTAATCACCCAACTACGGTGTAATATGCATGTAGCCTTATTCGTAACTGATGAGGCGAAAAATGAACCACTTTTAGGGGGTCATTTAAGCCCGGAATTGAATTTATTTGATCAAATATTGCCCTAAATCGTTCCTTTTGTGATTTTAGGTACTTTGGGAGTGAAATCTGGAAAAGGAAGCAATTCGGACGTTTTTGGAGCATAAAAGTGAAGAAAACGCCAAAGTCTTAATTTTCCTTGCTGGGAACAGTAGGTGACGGCGTCAAGAAGGAATTTCTGACGGCGTCAAGAGTAATTTCCATGACGATCCAGTACAGATTTGAAGGCGTCACGAAGTAGGGCGTCAAGAGTAAAATTCATGACGGCCTGGAAATGCATAACACATGACGGCGTCAAAAGTATATCAAGGCAGTCCGAGAATTATTTTGGCGGCGAGGTGACGGCGTCACAAGATTTGTCTTGATGCCGTCAGACCCTATTTCCTATATATATTTTTCTAATTTTCACATTAAAAAAGAGAAGTGTTGGTTCTAAGCCCTTGATACCTTTCATGTGTAATTGAGATAAGTATTCTTTTAATTCAATCAATATGTCTATGTGTTGGTTGTCTATATCTTGTTCTTGTCTTAATTCCATCATGCTAGGCTAGATCTATCTTGTGTTTGCTTGGATCTAATGAAACCTAGATGTTAATTATGTGTTAATTACTTGTTTATAATTGTATTGGATGAATGAATTCGATGTTAGGCTTAAGAAAACTGGCAGATCTCCAAATGGTAACATGCTTGAACGTCTTAGGAAACATGCACTGATGTGCACTAGGTTTTATTGGTTGTATTTAATGCATGAGCCACTGTTTACAATCCCTATGGTTGTGCTGGGCATGGCATAGGAGGAGATAAGAGCTCATAGGATTGGGGAGTTAAGTGCGCCACCCCATGAATGGTATCAAGGAATACAATCCGTCATCCACGCAACTATAACAAGTAATTAACGTGTAAAAGATATCTAGGGAGTAGTGAAATCTAAGTAAACACATTTTCTCCACTTATTGCTCACAACCTTAGTTTAATTTAGTTTATTTTCATTTCTTGTATTTTATTTTGATTGCATCTTTAGTATTGGGTTAGTTGACTAGCAACTAATTCCGCCCAAATCCTTCAAACCTGAGATTTTTACTTGCTTTCTAAAAAATATAAAAATACAAAAATAATCATCCCTCATCTTTAGAACTAGTATTTAGGTTTTCTAATCCTAGCGACACTATTCCTAGCTGAACGATCAATCCCCCGGTACTTGTCACTATACTATACTACAACGATCAGGTACACTGCCTGGTGGGGGTTGTAAGCTTCTCGAGATCCCTCGAGAGGTAAAGCCTGGTGCGATTCCCACGTATCAAGTTTTCGGCGCCGTTGCCGAGGAGTAGTTATTGTCTAGGTTAGAATCTCTTTTTATTAGGTCTACTTGCTAGATTCCTTTCTAGTGAGATTTTATTTTTATTTTTAGGTTTTCTTTAGTATATCTTATTTCTTTGTGTCTTTGTTCGTAACTCTTCACCACCCGACATCATGGACGATGGGAACATCCTTGAACCCGTCATTCCACCACAACAAGACCCACCACTAGAACCTCTTAGGCCCCGAACCTTAGGAGAGTATTCCCGACCTAGCCACCAAGGCTACCGAAACACCATTGAGCTCACCGGAGCCAATGTGACCCCCTTGCGATCCGACACCATCCGGTTGGTGCAAAGCGGATGTGCATTCCATGGACTTCGTTCCAAAGGTCCAAACCAACATCTCAAGGACTTCCTCAAAATCGTAGATTCCATAGACCTAGGTGTTGAAACTAGAGAGACAACCCGATTACGCCTATTCCAATTCTCTCTACGGGATCAAGCTAGTCAATGGCTTGAGCGTTTACCCGCGGGATCCATCACCACATGGGATGATCTCACCACTCGTTTCCTTGCTCAAATTTTCCCACCAGGGAGAACTACTAAGCTTAGAAATGACATCTTGATGTTCCAACAACGTCAAAATGAATCTTTTTATGAAGCATGGACTCGTTTCAAGGACTTACTCCAAAAAGTCCCTCATCATGGCATAGATCTTTGGCTCCAAGTCCAAATCTTTTATAACCATATCGATCTCTCCACGAGGCGAGCCATCGACCAATCGGTCGGTGGTAAGCTACGTGATCTAAGTGCGGAACAATCATGGGAACTCATAGAAGATCTTGCTCTCTATGACAACGAAAGTTGGAATGATTCCCGTGATTTGAACAAAACGGTCAATGCAATATCTTTGCCTTCGAACAATTCTAGCACTCCCGACCGTAGGATCATGGAACTTGAAGGTCGAGTCAAGTCTCTCATGAAATCTTACGAAGCTCAAAAATCCTCAAGCCAAGTGAACAAAATCACTTCTTCATGCGAATTATGTAGTGGTCCCCACGACACTCGTGATTGTGTGGAACTCCCCGGAACAACTTTTGCGGACTATGCATCCACGCGTACCAACGAAGCGGGAGATAAGTGGTACACTTTCAAGCCCGAGCCAAACACTTACGGTGATTCATGCAACCCCTCTTGGAAAAATCACCCAAACCTTAGGTGGAAACAAAACCAACCCAATTCTTCCAATCCGCCTAATCGTTACCAACCAAACGGTCCACCCTCCAACTGTACTTCCAACAACAATCCTTCTAACAACTATGGTAGTACCAATAATCTTGAAGGATTGATGTCAAAGTTTGTGGCATCACAAGAAGCTCGCATAGCTAGGTTCAAAACCGAATTCAACCAACAACAAACGGAGATGACCAACAAGATTGACAACTTGTTGAAGGCCCTCAACAACCAAGCGTTAGCCACACCTAGGAAGGACACTAGGGACACCAATAACGGAATCCAAATTAAGGACCCCTCATCATCCAAACATGTCCACTTTGTCAATGTTGTCACCATTAAGCCAATAGATAAGGAGATAGAAGGGAGTGACAAAGATGAAGTTGGAGTAGGAACCAAGACTAGGGATGAAAGTAAGGAAGTTGAGATTAAAAAGGAAGAGGAATTAGAGGAGGTAGAGCCTATAGAAAAGTACTTTGATAAGTTGCCCACCAAGGAAGAACGGGAATACCATAAGGATTTATTCGATAGTCCCGAGAGACCATATATCCTTGGCACCCCCCTTATCAAAATGGGAGACCCCTCTAACATTAACATACCATGCAATATCAGGCACATGCATATATGGAAAGCTTACATTGATCTTAGATCTCCCGTAAACATCATGACTAGGACCTATTACAATTGGGTAATGAAAAAGCAACTTAATTTTAGGATGATGCCCAATAAGAATCTGATAAGTAATTTTGCAGGAAGAGTAAAGGGATTACATGTGATTATAGGCAATCTCACTTATGAGATCAATTTTATGATAGTAGAAGACACTCGTCCGGTGATAGATGCTTGCCTAAGCCAAATAATATTTGGAAAACCATTTGTTGAGGCCACTAGGATGAGTTTTGACCCGACTCTAGGGATAGTTAGATTCAATAAAGAGAATGATGAGGTTGCCTATCAAATGCCTTACAAAATTGAGCAATACCGCCTTCTCTCTAATTTCGAAAAGGAACACAAGCAAGCGGCTTATTATAGGAATGAGGAGAATAGACGTAGAGGAGTAGATTATGTAAAGAGTAGGATGCTTGGTTTCTACAAAGAATGCTTGCAACTAGGTCCGGAATACAAAACTGGTTTAGAAGATGACCTAGAGAATGAAACTAACGATGAGGTCACGTAGTAACCCATGACCTTGAGTCTAGCTACAAGACTCGTAAATAAAGAAAAGCGCTTCTTGGGAGGCAACCCATGTTTTGTGTGATTTTATTTTTGTTTGTTTGTTATTTGCTTCCGTATGCATGCTTTATTTTTATTGTTGGTAGATCATGTGTCTAAACTAAATAGTGGAAATACTTTACTTTGTTGTTTTGGCCTAGTCTTAACTCCACCTAAAAGTATTTTTGCAAAAGATAAGTGTAAGGGGAAACCCCAAATATGTTTTTAAGAAACAAACCGATCATGATTCTCCACAATATTAAATGAACATGTATATTCGTATTTGTTAGAGTCAAATGCTTGTATTGAGTCATAATGAAGTTTTGCAGGATTTTCCAGGAAGTAGGACCAAGTTTTTCCAGAAATTTTCCGGAAACTTAACATAAGAATTTCTGCAGGTCACTTCTGACGGCGTCATGAATTAATTCTTGACGGCGTCACGTGTAAAAATCTGGAATTTTACCGGTTTTGTTTTTCTTACGGAGTCTTATGGTTTTTGTGAATTATTAAGTTTTATAATCTCTAGGAAATCTGCAAACTTCATTCCACAATCATTATATCTTATCTTGTTTTATAGGATTTAGTAACTTATATAGGATGCCGCCGATTTTACGCGAGGTTGTCTTGTCTATTTTCTCAGGATTTACAGGTTATGTATGACAAGAAGATGATTTATATTCTGGAAGGGAAGCTTTGATTGTTCATTTTCTTGGAGGAAGATTTAACCTGACCACCTTATTATCCATACCGAGTGAATCAGGGGAGTATTTGATTTCATTCTTTTTACTTTTTCACTTTTACATTCTTTACTTGAACATTGGGGACAATGTTCATCTTAAGTGTAAGGGGAGGGTAAAAAGATGATACCTTACATATGCACTTTCGCTTGAGTTTGTCTTATTTGATGGTAGATGTGTAATAAAACTATGAGAAATACTTGTTAGTGCAATTTTAGCGCCAAACTTAAATTTTTTTACAACATTTAGGAGTGAAACTTTAGCCATAGCAAGCGTCTCATGGATAGGAGATTGTATGACTAGCACATAACCGTATATTCAGAAAAAATTTCCACCCAAATATGTGAGGTTCACCTTTAGATTTGATAGGAAAAGCATTTACTATTAGTGCTTATGAGTGTACCGGTAGCATTTAGATTCTAGAACTTGCGTTAGTGATGCATCCCGAGACCGCTAGTGAGACTACATTCGTGTGGTAGGATTTACTACATGATAAGAGGCATTAGGATTACCCTTGTGTTAAACCCGTATCATAATTACTTGACCATTTAAGTCATATTACTTGGCTAGTTAAGTCAATTAATTTTTCTCCCACCATTAGCGTTGTACTCATTTTTAGTACACGAAACCCCTAGTACACCCCTCCGAGCCTATCTTTTCGTTTCTAACTTTAAGCATCTTACTTAAAGGAAGAATTTGTTACACCCCACTTAAAATGTACACCCAAATCGCCTTAGCCTTCTGTGTATGCGCTCATTTTTAGTGCATTATTGTTATTTGTTAAACCCTAAGTTAACTATCTAATTGATTACATGGTTGCTAAGTCGAGTCATATCCTTGTACATATTGTTTTTGGGACGATTGAGACTCATGGGTAAGGTACTTATTTTATGGAGTAATGGGGAAGAACATCATTTATTACCCCCATATGTACGTTAATCTTAAAAGTACTCCAAGTGTTTTGATTTTCTTAATTCGAGTCATTAGATTAGTTGATTGTAAAGTATGTAAAAATTCAAGTGTAAGGGGAACGTTTGTCCCCTATAATGTATTATTTTGGATGGTAGGGTAAGAGTGTATGCAAAAAAAAAAAAAAAAAAAAAAAAAAAATCGAAAAAATCGAAAAAATCAAGAAAAAAAATAGAAAAAGAAAAAGAGAAAAAACATACGGACTACCATCCCGTTTCATTTTATGTTCATTTTATGTTTTTGTTATTTTTCATTTATTAGCTTAAGTCGAGTCTAGTCTTGGCTTAGCAACGCCACATTGTACATGTAATTAACCAAGATTGTTAACTCGCCACCAGTAAAACTTCCTTTACCCAACAAAATCATGTATTTCATATCCCTACACCTAACGTTACAACCCTTTAAAAGACCTCTTTGATAGTTTATCCTAGGTGCTTACGCCATGTGGTGGAGGTTTGATCCTTTCCCAAGCCTAGGGTAATCTATTTTGCTATGACAGGTAGTGAGAGATATCTTCCGTTTCCATATTGTAATTTATACTTTATTACACCCGAGAGATGTGAGTATCTAAACACTATTTGTGAGGTGCTAGCGTATGACCTCCGTGCTTGTCTTTGGTCTTTAGTGGAACGATTATTTGTTGTAATTACTTTTATATTAGTGTTAAATGACCCCTAACTTGTATTTTGACTAGAATAAAAGCGCATTTGCTTGAGGACAAGCAAATCTCAAGTGTAAGGGTATATGATGAGGCGAAAATGAACCACTTTTAGGGGGTCATTTAAGCCCGGAATTGAATTTATTTGATCAAATATTGCCCTAAATCGTTCCTTTTGTGATTTTATGTACTTTGGGAGTGAAATCTGGAAAATGAAGCAATTCGGACATTTTTGGAGCATAAAAGTGAAGAAAACGCCAAAGTCTTAATTTTCCTTGCTGGGAACAGTAGGTGACGGCGTCAAGAAGGAATTTCTGACGGCGTCAAGAGTAATTTCCATGACGATCCAGTACAGATTTGAAGGCGTCACGAAGTAGGGCATCAAGAGTAAAATTCATGATGGCCTGGAAATGCATAACACATGACGGCGTCAAAAGTAGATCAAGGCAGTCCGATAATTATTTTGGCGGCGAGGTGACGGCGTCACAAGATTTGTCTTGACGCCGTCAGACCCTATTTCCTATATATATTTTTCTAATTTTCACATTAAAAAAGAGAAGTGTTGGTTCTAAGCCCTTGATACCTTTCATGTGTAATTGAGATAAGTATTCTTTTAATTCAATAAATATGTCTATGTGTTGGTTGTCTATATCTTGTTCTTGTCTTAATTCCATCATGCTAGGCTAGATCTATCTTGTGTTTGCTTGGATCTAATGAAACCTAGATGTTAATTATGTGTTGATTACTTGTGTATAATTGTATTGGATGAATGAATTCGATGTTAGGCTTAAGAAAACTGGCAGATCTCCAAATGGTAACATGCTTGAACGTCTTAGGAAACATGAACTGATGTGCACTAGGTTTTATTGGTTGTATTTAATGCATGAGCCACTGTTTACAATCCCTATGGTTGTGCTGGGCATGGCATAGGAGGAGATAAGAGCTCATAGGATTGGGGAGTTAAGTGCGCCACCCCATGAATGGTATTAAGGAATACAATCCGTCATCCATGCAACTATAACAAGTAATTAACGTGTAAAAGATATCTAGGGAGTAGTGAAATCTAAGTAAACACATTTTCTCCACTTATTGCTCACAACCTTAGTTTAATTTAGTTTATTTTCATTTCTTGTATTTTATTTTGATTGCATCTTTAGTATTGGGTTAGTTGACTAGCAACTAATTCCGCCCAAATCCTTCAAACCCGAGATTTTTACTTGCTTTCTAAAAAATATAAAAATACAAAAATAATCATCCCTCATCTTTAGAACTAGTATTTAGGTTTTCTAATCCTAGCGACACTATTCCTAGCTGAACGATCAATCCCCCGGTACTTCTCACTATACTATACTACAACGATCAGGTACACTGCCTGGTGGGGGTTGTAAGCTTCTCGAGATCCCTCGAGAGGTAAAGCCTGGTGCGATTCCCACGTATCAGTAACCGAGTGACTTAAAACAGTGCGAACAAACCATGGTATTCTTATGCCTATAGCCCTATTCATGACTTGCTAACTCCCTGCATGTACGCATTTTTCATTCATGGAGATGTAATTCAAAAAGAGAACAGTATACACCTATTCCCCCCCCCCCCCCTCAACAAAAAAAGCATTCATTTTGTTTTTGCTATATTTGAGAGTCATCAAAAGTAGTATGAATATTTAAGGGTAAACCGAATCAGCCAATCAACTGGAGTACTAAATGATAACACCAAGTTCGAATCCCAGAGGCAAGGATAGAACTCGAACAAGGTAACAAACCACGGAATATTTCAGCACGGTAGACACCAATCTCCCCGACACGAATGATTAAGCTCGATTTATTCGTGATTTATAACCCCAGCATACACATTTTTCCTTCCCATGGAAAAAGAGAAGAGACATACGCTATTCTCCCCTCAAAAGTGGCATACCCATGACATTTTTGCTAATTTTGAAAAGAAGAGAGAGACATACGCCTATTTTCCCGCTAAAAATGGCATGCAATGACGTTTTTGCCATATCTAAGAGTCCGTGATGGTTGTGATTTTATCAGGCACAACATGAATACGTGTAAAGACCCAAAAACTACTGCGAAGAAGATGGTGATAAAAACTCTCTTGTAGTAACCCTTCTTTCGTCTCATCATCAATGGTTTAGCAGATGAAGAATTCAATGAAGCTCATAATATTCCTAAACCACTTGATGAAATGTGTTTAACTTTAGAAGGATTAAAAAGTTAAAACACGTCTCTAACAATCCACCTCGTGTCGTTAAGTCTGACCACCTCTTGAGAAAACCTTGTACTACAATACCGTTAGAAGCTCGAGAAACAACGATCTCTTGATGAAGCTTGATAATAGACTAATCCGCGAGTTAAACTTGCACTAAATTTGTGATTAAGAACCTATATGGAGTATACACCCATAACTCCTTAAAATAAAGGTAGTGGTATATACCCAACCTTGCATCCATTATTGTATATATATGCCTCTTGAACTATCCACATCTCGTGTGACACAGGGCACTACAATGTAACTCCTTTAAGTGATAGCTATATACTGTGAGCACTACAACGTAACTCCTTTTACAAATATAACTAGATAGCCAAGTTTAATCAATGTGAATACGCTCGAACAAGGATCATCAAATATCGTGCATTCAACCAACCTCGAGATATTTGAGATACTAAGTACACGAACCCGTGAATTAGCATGCCAACCGAGTGACCATAGCTTCTCAAATTTCTAGCGATCTCGTAGCACAAACTTATTTAAAAAAATAGTCAAACCCCGTAAGTTTTATTTGTCCAAAGTCCAAGTCCAAGCTTCGGTCCAAAAATAATTTGTCAAAAGTTATAGCCAAAACAACCATTTTAATCATCCATTTTCGGAGCTCAAGTAACAGGTATACCCATAATCATCTAAGCTCAATAATTGTCCAAAATTTGGTTAAAGCCATTAGCCTATTACCTAAACAGCCCAACAATAATCCAACCCACTTTTTGGTTATCGCAGCCCGTATTCTCAAACCGATCGACCCTAATAATTCGGGGTATAATACCTCATTGTTACACCCCGTGCCCACTTTAACTAAAAACTAAAACTTTTATGCAGAAACGACTTCACTTTAACGGACACTCAGTAACTCTTTTGACCATTTATAAAAATCCATAAACATTCAGACCTTGAGATTATTTTTAAATGAAACTAGACTCAATTATCTTCGAAACCGCCCGGGTTCATCCCATTCTGTCTTTCCAGACACTTCCAAGTCCCGTACTTGAAAACCCAACCTCCCGAACTTGTTATTTCACCAAACCTTCTAGATTTACTTAATACATCAATAAGCTCATTTCCATGTGAAAACATTTACCATTTGACTCTCAGAAATATACTTTACAATTTGACGGGTTTTGTGCCAAAACCCGTTTCGACCCATTTACACTTCAAAGCATCTATAACACTTCTGTATTACCTCAAACCTTCCAGAAATTATTATCTTAACATAATAAAAGGTTTACATATTTACTTCACCCGTTTACAACCTAAATGGGTAAGATTACATATTAATCCAAACGACCCTTTATTCATTACCATAAACACTAAAATCTATTTACAACATGAACCATTAGACATACTTGACTTTAACATACCACAACATATCTTTGACACATGAGTACGCGTATACAACTCGATAAAAGACTCATGGGGGTACGATACTGTAAAACCCGGAAATTTTGAACATCCAAAATACCGAAAATACCTCTCAATTTCAAACTTTTAAAGACCGAATAATGAGTACAACCTAAGAAATTAATTTCGTTAATATTTGATCAACCAAGATTATACGAATATAAAAGTTCTGCTAAACTAAAATGTGTACACATTTTAAACCTCTGTCACGTTATTCCCCTAGCCGAATACTTTTTTTTTTTAAATTGTTACCAACGTATTCGATCATGTATTTGGTCTACATTCATGATTGGCAAGTCTCCCCTTAAATTGCTCCATAAAAACGGAAACTTCCTTGTTTGAAAAGCCTTCACACGTTTTAATTAAAACCGGATCCCACTTTTTTTTTCAACCATATCACGACACACCTCTTCTATTTACAAAAATCAAAGCAAACCCTAATATCTAACACTCCAAACTGACGGCATGTCAATCTCTTTTCTCTTCTCTTAAACCGAGTATTACACATAAACCCAAGAACCTAAACAACTCAAAGATGACAGCGGTTGCATGCTTCCTTCTCCTCAATTATGTCGATCAGGAGGTTGTTTGGAGGCCTGAATCGTGGTGTATCCTATTCGTATGTTATGATTTCGTTGGCGGTTTAAGGTACAGATATTCTTCCCTTTTTCAGTAAGGGTGCTTTCTCTCTCATGACTTGACCTTGATCTTTGATTTGTTATAAGATTCCCTATGCCATTGCTATGTTCCCTTATGTTGATTCATTCTTTATGATTCATTTTATATGACCTTTGATATGATCCCTCTGATTTATGATTCACATTCATTGACTCTCCTTTGATTATGATTATGCTACGATATGATTCGGATATGCTGATATGATTATATGTATGTATGTATGCTTCGTTCCCCTCTTATGCCCGAGTTTTCTAACTACTCATGGAGGTACCATGGGCGTGTCATCGAGGCACCGATGGCATGACACTTTCTGTGGAGGTGTGATTGATCCACGGCGTCCCCATTTGATATGATATGATTATGCGCACTTATGATATTGTGGAAAACTAGAAGGGGGTTGAATAGTTTACCGCTTTTTAACTTGATTATCTTTTAAAACTTTACATTTATTTAAAGATATAAACACAACATTATAAGTTCAATTCATTGAAATGCTTTACATGTGAATAACAATTCTAACTTTACTTGTTTCATTCTTTGAAAAGCTTTATGTGTGATTAACAATCCTAACTTTGCTTGTTTAGTTCTTTGAAAAGCTTTACGTTTGTTTAAAGATATAAACACACCTTTTCTTGTTTAGTTCTTTGAAAAGCTTTACGTGTGATTAGCAATTCTAACTAAAGATGATATGTAATAAGCAAAGATAAAGAAAGAAACGATCAAACCACAACACGATTGTTTATCGTGGTTCGGCTACAAGGACTCTTTTTCCTTGCCCTACATCCACGCCCCGAGTTTCCAACTCGAGAGTTATAAGCACTAATCAACAAGCTCCTTTCTTGGTGGAGAAACCTTTACAACGTCGCTTACACTTTTACCGACATTAAGCTAGATGTCGAGTTCTTTTACACGGGTACAACTACTCCCATCGTCGCTTACACTTTTACCGACACTAAACTTGATGTCGAGTTCTTTACCAAGGGTATAACCACTTGATGAGGCGAAAAATGAACCGTTTTTAGGGGGTCATTTAAGCCCAGAATTGAATTTATTTGATCAAATATTGCCCTAAATCGTTCCTTTTGTGATTTTAGGTACTTTGGGAGTGAATTCTGGAAAAGGAAGCGTTTTGGACGTTTTTGGAGCATAAAAGTGAAGAAAACGGCAAAGACTTAATTTTCCATGCTGAGAACAGTATCTGACGGCGCCAAGAAGGGAAATGTGACGGCGTCAGGGGTAAAATCCATGATGACCCTGAGAAAACCTGAAGGTGTTATTTTGGTGACGGCCTGAAGATGGATTACATGTGACGGCGTCAAACCCAGATCTAGGTAGTCCGAGAACTTTATTGGCGGCGAGATGACGGCGTCAGACATTTACTCTTGACGCCGTCACTTCACAAAATCTATATATACTTTTCTATTTTTCATTCATAAAGAGAGGAACTTGTGTGGAGAATACTAGGGTCGAACCTAATAAACCCTAGGTCGTTTGTAACTGTATTTTCAAGGGTTTTCACCCCTTGAAACCTTTCATGTTCAATTAAGATAAGTCCTCTTTCAATTCATTCAATATGTCTATGTGTTGTTTGAATATATCTTATGCTTGTCTTGCTTTTAACATGCTAGGCTAGATCTATCATGTGTTTGCTTAGATGTAATGAAACCTAGATGTTAATTATAGGTTGATTGCTTGTTTATAGTTGTAATGGATGAATGATTTCAATGTTAGGCTTAAGAAAACTGGCAGATCTCCATTGTGTAACTTGCTTGAACGTCTTAAGAAACATGAACCGATGTGTACTAGGTTTTTATGATTGTATTTAATGCATAAGCAAATTATAGTGATCCCATGTTAGGAGCTTCTTAGCCGGCTCGACATAAGAGTGAAGTAGGCGCTTATAGGATTGGGGAAGTAAGTATGCCACCCCATGAATGGTATTAAGGAATACAATCCGTCATTCACGCAACTGTAACAAGTAATTAACCTGTAAAAGATATATAGGGAGTAGTGAAATCTAAGTAAACACAATTCTCCCATATATTGCTCACACCTCTAGTTAATTTAGTTTATTTTCATTTCTAGTATTTTATTTTGATTGTATCTTTAGTTATTGGGTTAGTTGACTAGCAACTAATTCCGCCCACTCCTTCAAAAACCGAGATTTTATTCGCTTTCATAAAACATAAAAAATACAAAAAGAATCATCCCTCACCTCTAGACCTAGTTCTTAGGTTTTCTAATCCTAGCGACACTATTCCCAAGTTGGACGATCAATCCCCCGGTACTTGTCACTATACTATACTACAACGATCAGGTACACTGCCTGGTGGGGGTTGTAAGCTTCTCGAGATCCCTCGAGAGGTAAAGCCTAGTGCAATTCCCACGCATCAAGTTTTTGGCGCCGTTGCCGGGGAATAGTTATTGTCTAGGTTAAGATTTCTTTTTATTAGGTCTACTTGCTAGATTCCTTTCTAGTAAGACTTTATTTTTTTTTATTTTTTAGATTTCTCGTAGTCTATCTTTTCTTTGTGTCTTTGTTCGTAAAAACCTTTCCATTGACTCTTCCGTTCACCATTATGAAGAACGTGAATCCACCAAGTCCGACACTAGAGTTTTACCAGAAAAAATATAATTACACCAGTTTGGATATACCAAGATGGACGAATGAAATGAGGCGGACAGGATCTTATATTGAGTACCTTGAGAAAAGAGGCCAAGTGCATAAGACTTTTAAAGAATTCACCTTAGGAGCTCCATCAACCCCTCAAAATGCCTCACTTAGTGAAACCTATGCACCATATGAGCCTTCACCTAGGATAGTTTCGTATGAGCCACCTAGCTGCATGTCATGGTTAGGCCCTACCATAATACAGGATGAACACATAAGTGACCTTGATGTGATGGAGGATGTAGCCGAACATGATCACATTGATCAAAAAGACCTAGGTTTTATGATCGATGATGATGAATCTCAAGAAACAGATGATGAATCTTTTGGGCAATTTGTATATAGTAGTCATAATATTGAGGATGATCCTTATGATTCGGATATAGAAGTTGAGATGCCTAGAGAAGCACTTGAGATACTTGGGAAAATGTTAGGGTTGGATTATAATAAAACACATGTTGAGGATATAGGTGGTCTTGACACAAGGAACGATGAAGTAAGTAACATCAGCCCGCTAAATACCCTACAAGTCCTACCATCATTTGAGGCATACACACCGCCCGTGACTTATTCGGATGAAGTGGAAAAGACTTTAGGAACCCCAATAGAGGTAGAACCTTTGAACCAAACACAACTAGAGGATATAGGTTTGAATACTCATAATGATAACCTTACTCTTAGTTCTAGGGAAGTTCCTAGTTTTGATGAACCGGAGCCTCAACCAAAACCGTTACCTAATCTTCCATCCCTGGATGAAAATTTAGGAATTGAAATAGGTCCCGATCCACCCATCAAACCATATAGTCCGGGTAGTCTTAAGATAAAGGTAGTAGACTTTAAGCCATGTAGAGAGGAAGCCAATATAGGAGTGGAAAATGATTTTACATGCTTACATCACCCATTATGATTGATCACAAGAAACATTATGGGTTTAAACCGGGTTTATTAGGTCAAGATGGATCCCCAACTAGGAGTCTCTTGAAGTTGATAGAAAATGATCCCTTTCTAGGAGAAAATCTTAATCCACCCATTAACCCGATTGAATTTGGTAAGGTTATGATGATAGGAGCACACCCCTTTGAGCATATAATTCATCCACCACTCTTTCCTCACGAGGCATATTTCCACCCTAAGGGTGTGTATCGCTACTTCTACCCGCACTTAATCCTAAGTGTAGGGAAAACCTCCCCTATTTCCGTTAAATAAGGGTAGAGTCAGGCTCGTGACTCGAACAAAAACAAGCGCTTCTTGGGAGGCAACCCATGCTTTGTGTGATTTTTATTTGTTTGATTATTATTTGTTTCCGTATGCATGCTTTATTTTTATTGTTGGTAGATCATGTTTCAAAACAAAATGGTGAAAATACTTTATTTTATTGTTTGGCTTTGTCTTAACTTCATCCAAAGGTATTTCGCAAAAGATAAGTGTAAGTGGAAACCCCAAATATGTTTTTGAGAAACAAACTTGATCATGATTCTCCACAATATTAAATGAACATGTGTATTCGTATTTGTTAGAGTCAAATGCTTGTATCGAGTCATAATGATGTTTTGCAGGATTTTCCAGGAAGTAGGACAAAGTTTTTCCAGAAATTTTCCAGAAACTTAACATAAGAATTTCTGCAGGTCACTTCTGACGGCGTCAGGAGTTAACTCCTGACGGCGTCACGTGTAAAAATCTGGAAATTTTACCGGTTTTGTTTTTCTAACGGAGTCTTAAAGTTTTTGTTGAATCTTTAGTTTTATAATCTCTAGGAAATCTGCAAACATCATTCCACACGCATTATATCTTATTTTGTTTTCTAGGATTTGTTAGTATATATAGATTGCCGCCGATTTTAAGCGAGGTTGCCGTGTCTCTTTTCTCAGGTTTAACAGGTTATATATGACAAGAAGATGATTTATATTCTGGAAGGGAAGCTTTGATTGTTCATTTTCTTGAAGGAAGATCTAACCTGGTTACCATATTATCCATACCGAGCGAATCAGGGGAGTATTTGATTTCATTATTTTTACTTATTTCACTTTTACATTCTTTACTTAAATATTAAGGACAATGTTCATCCTAAGTGTAAGGGGAGGGTAAAATGATGATACCTTACAGATACACTTTCGCTTGAGTTTGTTTGTTTGATAGTAGATGTGTAATAAAACTATGAGAAATACTTGTTAGTGTAATTTTAGCGCCAAATTTAAAAAATTTTACAACATTTAGGAGTGAAACTTTAGCCATAGCAAGCGTCTCATGGATAGGAGATTGTATGACTAGTTAAACACAAAACTTGCAAGCAAACATATGGTTAGTCAAACACACTTTCTTTTCATAAATGTATATTGACAAAACTTGCCATAAATGTGATGTGATATTTCTATTTAAAGAAATAAATGTGATTTGACAAGACTCTTTCTAATTTAAGAAATAAAAACAATGTTTCGTTTAAAAGGAAATGTAAACCTTAGTTTAAACAAGACTTAAACACTTAAAGTGATGATTTACTATTAGCTAAAGTTCATACTTTGTCATTAACAAAACTTAGCAAAAATCGTAAAATATAAATAACGTTTTTAGGCGATATTTGTATTAACAATCTCCCCCTTTTTGTTGATGACAAAACATAAACTTTATTTATACGTAAGTCACTAGTTTTAGTGTTAAGTCTTATAAAGTTAGTATAAAAACTTGTTTTTGCTAAGATGATGTGATATGCAAAATTTTTTTTTGAAACAAGTTTATATATAAATTCTCCCCCTTTTTGTCGAAACAAAAAGAAGAGTAGCGAAGCGGAAGTATGCACTTGCTCCCCCTTAGACGATACTCCCCCTAAATGGAGTGCCAAGAGATTAGACATAGATTTTGACCCTACAAAACAAAATGTTAGTTGCCACACAAGATAAATCATGAAAGCATTTCATGTCTAGAACACAACTAAGAGTTGTGAAGTGGAATAATGCAACACTCATGCTCCCCCTTGAATATTACTCCCCTAAATGGAGTATCAAGGAAGGAAAGCATGGATAATGATCCTACAAAAAGAAAGGTTAGTTTCTAAAACACAAGATATATGTATGCTACCATATCAAGGTATAGTTCACTCATCATACCTAAATGGTAAACAAACAATGCAAACCTTGTAGTAGAGTGAAATTTATTTCATGTAAAATTTTGACTCTTCAAAGGTCAAATACAAGAAATTAGGATGACATCATCCAACATTTTAAAAATAAAGAAAAACTAAAAATAAACTAAGAACATAAGAAGCTACAAGGAAATCATCATTTTCCTTAATGAGAAACATTTTCCAAAAACAAGGCTAAGGTTGTTTAAGGATGAAAATGTGTGTTGGAGGTTGTAGCGGGCTTTATTTTGAAGATTGAAAGGATGACATGGTTTTGGTTTGTTGGTTTAAATGGGAAACATTTTCCAAAAGAAACGGTTTTGTTTCATTTTGGAGACTCTAAGGTTGAGGTGTGTGAGACAAGGATTGTAGATGATCCAAAATGTGGTTTAATATAAACCTCATTTCTTCGAATAGCTCGCGAATTTCCCTTCGACACCCTTCACTAATGTGAGCGGTTCTTTCGCAATGATTGCAATCATGGCGGGGAAAGTTTGGTGGAAGAGTGGTTTGATTTGTTGGTGGTGGATGGTTTAAACTTGAAGGAGCAAAGGTGGATGGTTGAGAGGTGTTTTTGCTTCCTTCATTGGTTGAGTGTAGTGTTGTTTGTAAAACCATAATATGGTTGATTTGAGAGTCAACCATACGTTTGAAGGCATGAAGGTGGTTTAAATGAGTGTCAATCTCATCATTAAGGTTTGGAGGTTTTTCCCATATGGATGCTTCTATTTTCTTATAAGAAGAAAGTAGAGATTCACATTGTTGGGAATGTTCTTGTAGTGATGGTTGTTGTTGTTGTGGTTGTTGGTTTTGAACAAAATGGCGAAAGCTTGGTTCGCCGGAAGGATTAGCATGAAGGCCTTTGTAAATTGGGTGAAACACAAATGATTGTGAGTGTGTATGACCTTGATCATTTGGAAAAATTGATGGTCTAGCATAACGGTAAGCCAACCGTTCTACCAATGATGGTTGATGGGGTTCATCATCTAGTTGCTCACTAGGTTTTTGTTGGGTTTCCATTTGAGCAATGGTGTCAAAGAGTGACAAGGATGGTGGACTTGATGATTTGGGTGATAGGTCTTCTAATGTTTCCAAATAGGGTAGTGGTGATGTTGGCGGTGTATGGAAAAGTTCCATTGGTGTAAGTGTTGGTGATTGAGGTGATGAAGCTTTTGATGGTTGAGTTTGTTGAGAAGGTGATGTTGAATCACTTGAAGGTCTATTTGGTGGAGGAATGGTGGCTATGTTGGTGTTGTAATGTGTTGGAGATGGTGTTGGAGTAGCAAGATTAAGCAAATCTTGAATGGTGATTACAATGGTATTGCAATGTGTTGAGGATGGTGTTGAGGTAGTGAGGTTAAGGAAATCTTGGATAGGTGAAGAAATGTTAAGCGAAGCATCACTTGAGGATGATGAGCTTGATTTGATGGTTTTGTTAAAGCAACAAGGTTTAACACTAATCCTAGTGGTTTTTGAGAAGGATTTTGATGACTCGGATGATGTGTTGGATTTAGTCATTTCAAAGATGTGGTTTTGATGTTTTGAGAGATGAAATTTTGATGGTTATGGTGTGATTTGAATTGTTGCAAAACTTTCAAATTTAAAAGGTGGTAAAGATGTTGAAATGGGTGTTTGGATTTGATGTTCTACCATTCAAAGATTGAGGTTTCAAATGATTTTCATGACCATGTCACATCATTTGATGTCAATCCAATGGAATAGGGTGGAGTGAAAGACCAACATATGCACTCAATGCTTTGTGATCATGGGATGTGATTTGGTTGAAAATGTTTCAAATGTTTGAAGGATCCTTTAAAAGGGTTCCTTGGGTTAGTTATGTTTGAATTTGAATTTTTGGAGGGAAGTGACTTCCTAATTGTTTTAGTGAGTGAGAGTTGTCCTAATATGGTTATTGGAGTTAATGGAAGATGTTTATCATTTAGGATAATGGTTTGACACTTTACAAGTTTTAAATTTAAGAAAAATGACAAAAAATTTCTGCAGGTGACTGGCGGAACCCTCGCAAAACACAGGCGGAACCCTGTTTTGGGTTTCGTCTGGTCCGTTGGGCCATTTCTGGGTTGCCCAGAAAATACACTGGCGGAACCCAATTTTGGGTACCGCCAGATCCGCCAGGCCTGAAAAATTTGGCAGTCCGCAATTTTGACCCGCGAGATGATTTTTAAATTTTTCAAAAACTCTTAAAATCAAAAAGATAATGCATTTCTGGTTAGGTAATACACATACCATAGGACTTTGACCCTGAGGTCGAGAATATTTACTAAACTTAGTGAAATTTACCATAAGCATAAAAATTGACAAACACCTCAAATATTGTCATTATGCATAAAAGCTCATACAAACATAATCCGACAAACGTAATAAAGCATGAACGTGAAAAACAATACAAATCACATAGTTTAACAAATATAAGGTTCTAAAACCTTCATAAGCCAAACACTCCTTAATAACGATTCTCACAACCGATCTATCTTCTTATTAAGCTTGCTTAGGTACCTTCCAAAGCACTTGAAAATTCCTTTGGTTTGCTTGAACTCTTCGGATGCGTTGTCATTGATGGGGAGTTCTTGAAGGTAGTCTAAATGAGGTAACTTAGAGTTAGGAAGTTTATCGTCCTTGCTCATGTCGGATGATGATGATGATCGTGAAGGTGAGCGAGTACGTTTGCCCTTAGCTTTGAAAACTCGTTTATCACTTAGAGGGACGAAGATGTGAGGAACGAGAGAATAGTCAAGGCGCATTCCATTATCATTAGGAGGAATGGGTGAGATTGCTCTAAAGAGGCGAGTAAGAAGCATTCCATATGGAAGAGCGGTTGTTCCAACTAAGGGTATGTCGGCCATTCTTTTGGCTAGGTAGTAGGCTAAGTTAAAGGGTTGACCGGTGGAAATACTATAGAGCATGTAGCAAAGGCATGTGTTGACATGATCTCTATTTCCTATGGTACTTATGACGTTAGCTCTAAGAATTTCTTCCCACTTCTTAAATTTTGGTTTAAGCTCATTGAGCTCCATACCAAAAGGATCCTTATCCACATCATTCCCCGAACGATTCTTCCTAGTGGTAGAGGTTCTAACGAAGAGATGTTCTTTAATTGTTTCCTTACTAGCAAGAGGGTTGTTGTATGGATAAAAACGCTCGATAGAATCAAGACTTGAAATGGGCCACTTATCCGTGTAGAGACAAGTACCCTCATTTGGGACACCAAGAATGATAGCTAAGTCTTTTAAATCTATGAAATTTGGTATTTGATTGGTTGTGAAGTTTAATGGTATCTTACCAACAACATTTGTGGAAAGGTTTACGGTTGCATAGAATTCTAAGATGAACCTAGGACAAATTGGCTCATCTATATCAAGGAGACAATCAAAGTTGATTGCGGCAAAGCTTTGGCGAATGGATGTTCCTTCTAGAAGGATTGATCAATGGTTCTACCTTCGTGAACATAGCGTCACTACTACAAAATGAAGTTAAACCAACACCAACGAAGTGTTGTATTATGTCTAAAAAATGTTGCATTAAGCCTAATGTGACACTTTACCAAGTGCCGCTTTATGTAACGTCGCCTTAGGTATAAGCAACACTTTTTATTGGATAAGGTAACACTTCTTAAACGTGTTGCTCTTGTTGAGTAAACACAATACTTTAGATGCCACACTTTTTAGGTTCAAACGCAACACCTTTTACGTACAAATGCAACACTTTTCATGCACAAGTGCCACACTTTTTAAAACCAAGTATAACAGTACTACACGCAAGTGCAACACTTCTTCTCTAAAATGCAACACTTTTTCATTTAGTACCACTACATATAAGCAACACTTTAATTCATCAAGCGAAACACTTTCTTGCAGATAGTTGCAACACTTATTTTAATGATTCATAACACTTTCGTCTCATGCAGTACCAATGCAACATTGTCATATCTTTATATAAAGTATAATGCATTAAGATTTTTCATTCCATCGTAGCAATAATAAGATTACATTGTATCTCACTATACATTGTCATTGACAGGTAAAGTACCAGTAACTAACATAAACTGTTTGCTCTAAGAAAAAGGCTAACAAATTACAATCCTAGAAATCTAGATATCTTCTTTGCATTTCTCCACTAGCAGCTTGACGTAGCCCAGTACAACGTAGCCCTGGTACATATGAAAATGGTACAAGAATAAAAAAATAAGGTTAGCTTTTTGTCATAATCAGTAAGCTACCATTATTAAAACCATTGAATTTACCAATAACTATACTCGTGATATCCATATAAAATTTCTTCTAAATCTCTACGATATCATTCTAATAGCATTTAAGAAACAGCAATCAGTCCAAAAAAGCTAAGGAAACAAAAGCTTTGAAGGTTTATTGCTAAGCCATATCAACAAGAGTACGTAATGGGAGTTTTGCAGATGTAGTCACCTAGAAGCATATTTATACTAAAGTCAAATTATAAATGGGCACGCTGGGTTTAGTCATATCATAAGCTGGAGAATGTTTGGGTCAAAATGGGTTGTATCATAAACATATTTTTCCAAAAAAATTATTCACACCTAAACCACCTACTATCTCAAATAATATCACACAACTGTCTCGAACGAGACTTGAAACCACAACAATTGGTTGAAGGGCCACACACAAACCACATCATAAACATATTTTGGAAAATGGTACCAGTAATTTCGGGTCAAGCATGCCAATTTGTCCGCCAACATCTTTGTTTTCTTTTCAATTTCATATCGAAACATTGTCTGATACAACCAAAAATAATAATAATAGTGTGTGTAACTGATTTCAACATATAGTAAAATTTTTATGTATTGATCGATACTGCCACATATAATCTTTTATGGTCAAACTAATGCTATATATGAAAAATTACTTAAACTATTGTAACGTGTATTAATATGATTGACGAAGCATTACCTTGCACCAAACATTGACGACAACACATATTAAAAACTCCCGAGCAATTTGAGGAGGTAACTTGTCTCCTCGTCAATTTCTTTGCGCATTGCTTCTATTCCAGCCTCATACCTGTCCTGTTCCAACGCTAACGCAAGCATCTTCTATGCTTGATCCTCTTCAATATGAATCGTTCTCTGCAATAACTCAGTAGACTCATAAAGCATGTTTGCCTCATTTTCTAGAACGGTATCAGTATCAGGTCCTTCTTCTCCGTGAAAACCCCATAAATAGTAATTTTCCACAAATCCGAGTCCTTTTATATGATTGGATACATCATCTATAAGAAAACAGTAACAATGTTTACATCCTTTGCAAGGAACAATAAATATGACCTCATCTGGCCGCCTAAGAAAATGAAGCATCTAACAAGTCAATAACTCCGGTTCCAAATTCAGGAAACCGTCTAGGCATGGAGACCGATGTCTTTAATCTCCTGATATTTATTGAGAAATGTTACTGGTAAAACTTTCATCTTTTGATTAGTAGCTTTTATGGCTATTGTTTTGGATTTATAAAATGGAAGTGCATGTAATAGGTTATAGACAATGTGGATAATTAACTTTTGACATACTGGTTCAAATTTGAATGTAGAAATATACTGCTACCGTGAACTTTGACTCGGCTTCTGTTATGAGTTATAAATTGAGGGGGTGTTTGTTTCGGCTTATATAATGTAAGCCGTCTTCGGCTTATATAACATAAGCCATAATTTTGTGGCTAATTTTGACACTTACGGGCTAATATAACATTGTCAATGTTATATAAGCCCATAAGTGTCAAATAAGCCACAAAATTGTGGCTTATGTTATATAAGCCGAACATATATAAGCCATAAGCAGACTATATAAGCCGAAACAAACACCCCCTGAGACAAACCTTTTTTGATATGTTGCTTAGAAACAACAATATATTGAATTCTTTGTAACCAGTTTGTTGACATAATATTTTACACTTAAATGTGCATGTATCAATTTAAAATAAATTTGTTTTAGGTGTTGTGCATAAATTTAAATCGGTATGACTATTGAATACAATATTACTTATAGTCTTATCCAGGACAAATCCATAAAATTCTTACAATTTCAAACATGTAAAACAAATTGGATGTTGCATGAAATGATTATACGAATTTGAGGACCAAACATGTAATTTACTAACGAAGTGAGTTAACAAATGTTAGTAAAAAACCCAAATCCGCAAAAAAAATTTGTTGGCAACCTTTTTATGCAAGGGAAAAAAAAAAAAAAAAAAAAGTACCTTGATTGGAAATGGACGCTAAATTGGTGCCTTTTTGTGCCATGTGCCCATTAAGTAACTATAGTTTATATATGCATCCATTTATTTACAAGAAGATGATTAACATTTAAAAGTAAAGGTAACAGAAAACTTGGGCAAAAGGCAACAAAAACCTACCACATTTCAAATTCAGCATAATCAGTTTCCATATAATTTAATGGCACTACTATTTCCTCTGACTTTGAGATACTAACTTATTCATATTTCCGTTTTTGTTCACATAATCAATATATAATCGTACCCAAAATGGTTTCGATGCAAATCTTACAAAATTAAGTTACTAATCACACCTAGTTACCTAAAGGATGGTGAAGCCAGCATTCCAGCAATAGTAAGTTAAGTAAATGAACTCCCTTAATTAAAATACCATCTATACTACTTATAATGGAGGAATGACTCTCTTTCTAAAAAATTCAGATGTACACAAAATGATGCATGGTTTACAACACTTTAAAGCAAGCAATTTTCATAATTACAACAACCAAAGCATTGTGTACAACAAAAACTAGCATGAATCGAAATTCAGACCACTTTTCTTAGAATTCTACATTAATAGTATTAAAAACACCCCTACACCCAATATTACAATCATTTAAACACAATGTACAACTCTCATTCTACATTAATAGCATTAAAAACATCCCTACACCCAATATTACAATCATTTAAACCCAATGTACAACCCTCATTCTATATTAATAGCATTAAAAACACCCCTACACACAATATTACAATCATTTAAACACAATGTACAACCCACCATCTTAACCAAGACATGAACGTGTGACCAAGACTCGACTAAATAAAATTCGACTCGATACACAAAGTTGTGACCAAGCAAATTTAGGTGTCGGAATGACATCCCGTGACATTTTTATTAATTCCATTGAAAAAATTTATTTCAGGGTACCCGCCGCTGCAACGCGCGGGTACCCTGCTAGTATGATAAATTCACGAAGAAACTAAATTAAATTAGACAAAATATCAAGCAAACCGTATCAAACCATCCATCAGTGAATTAAATTCTAGGTTGCCAGATCAATAAACATATAAGAGAAGTTTGACGGTTTAACCTGTGATGCCGACAAAGATGATGTTTTGTATGGAGATATTATCAGTTATATATACAGATCGGGTAGATGAAGTGGGTATGTGATGACCAACAAACACGGTGTTCTTGCTTATTAAGGTTTTCTTAATCAATGGAGTGGGTGAACTTGGGGGGTTGAGTATAACTTGTTAGATGATTAGAAGCGGTTCTAAAAGAATTCATATATTAATTAGAAATTTTTTTAAGAGTTAAAAGAAGGATCAAATAACAAATAAGATTAAAGTAAGAAAGATAAGAATAAATAGTGTTAATACAAATAACGTAAAAAACATTATTTATATTTTTCGACCTTCATATATTTTGATAATCAAAAAATGTAAAAACACGCTATGTAAAATATACATAAACAAGTTTTTAGTCGTAAAAGTCCATTTCAACGCAATATCACTTAATGTATATACAAACAATATATATAACTTGTTAAGTGATCAAAGAAATGTTTTTCTCCTTAAAACTCAAAATTTTTAAATGTGACAAAACCTTTTTACAAAAATAAATTATACAACTTATTTTTGTATTTTGAAGAAATGTTTTATAATATAATATTATATGTATGTGACTGTTAGTAGTATAATAGATTATTAGGATCAATAGAGTCGCCCACACCCCGGATACAAACTCACAAATGAATATGAAGGTGAGTCCGTGGATAATTTCTAGTACAAGGGCACATTAGGTATTTTGTTATACCTAAAGCGGCAAGTAGTCTCAATATCATATTTAGTGTCGACCTCTGAGCCTGCTTCTGAGAAGATCTTTTCAAAGCGATTAAACACCACATTGTCTCTTTCTTCGATTAGTCCTTTGGACTACACTCCATCCACTCCACCACCATCACCCATCATGGGCTACCCCATCAACCAAGTTGTTCACCATAACATGAGTTGTGCTTGTTTCTTTCACAATCACAATCTCATTCATTCTCTTAGAGAATAGCCCCACTACATGTTTGCTCATCTTGAATACCTCACAACCTCCTATGACACCAAATCCACCAATCACCAACATTCTCATTCCACCACCACCTCCTCCACCAACTAACTAAACATCTCTACATGTTTAGTTAAAAATAATCAAATCTTCTCATTTGGGCCAAGCATGCATTAGTGGGATTAACTAGAAGTAGCTCTTGTTTGTTTTTTCTTGTGTTAGTGTTTTAATGTATCCCTCATATTGTGTATGCCTTATTTAAATTATGAATGAATGTCTTTCAATTATGTTTAAGATGAAAGTTTCTCTTATGCATCTTTAATGAGTAATAAAAGTTTCTTTTAATGTGACATGGGTAATGATAGTTATATCATCATAATTAAAAAATATTTTTTGTGTCATTCATGTGAATCCCAAAGTAAAAAGGACATACGAGTCCACTTCTTATCATATACCTAAGGGCACATGGTAGAAAAATTAGGTAGATAATAAGAGTGGGCCATTGTGTCGTTTTTATGGGTTCTTGTCATTTTCAAATAAAATATATATATATATTTTTTTTTGTGTCATTTATGTCAATCCCCGAGTAAACAAGACATATGTGTCCACTTAACTAAGAGGGGAGAGTGTGGCTCCTCAAAGCAACTCGTCACTCCTACGTGAAACAACCATTTGAGCTCGTGACTGCTCTTCACCACACCATCCCAACCTCCTCATCCATCTTCACTTGATCCTTGCTCACCTATACGAAGAAGGAATTGTCTGACATTGTGTACTTTTTTTTTTATTGATAAATAAAATAAAGGTGTAAGTGGTGGGCCTCAGATGAGTAAGTTGATGTTAGTTGTGAGTGAGTATAGGGTTAATTAGAAAGAGGTGTTAAGGTGATGTGACACATGTAACCCAAATGAGCAAATTTAGCTCGCCACCATACCTTTCCCTCTAAGGGTCATGTTAGCAACACCCCTATAGGATATAGTACAAACCGCTATGCACACAGTACAACACTGCTATGCACGCAGTATAACCCAATTATGCATAAATGAGTGTGTATATAGGAGGTTTGGGGTGTGTGTATAGTACAACTCCTAAGGGGTTGGCAATGGGTGCAGGGAGGCACGGCACGGGGGGCTTCCCTTGCGGGAACACCGCCGCCGGTGACCTCTTACCGCACGGTGGGGAAGAATTGCGGGAAGTTAACCGCACGAAGAGGAGGAAAAAAATGACGTTGGAGCTTTAATTTTTTTGACCGTTTGGGTCTAACGGTCCTTTTTTTTGTGGCCTATTTATTGTTTGTAAAATTTTGAAATGAGACACACAAAAAAAAAAAAACTTACTCCATTGCTTAAAAAAAAAAAAAAAAAAAAAAAATCCGCCTACTAACTTTGACCCGTATGAGCCGCGCTATACCCAACAAAAAAGGGGTGACCGGGTTAGTGAACCGTTACCCATTCATGATAATAACGATGATGATGAATATTTCGAAAATGTTGACGTGATACCCGAGACACAACCAACTAATGAAGAAGCCGAACAAGTCGATGAGGTCGAAGAGGTACCGCGGCCTAAAAGTGGAAAAAAACCAAGTAAGATTTGGACCCCCGATGAGGAGGAGGCGTTAGCTAAGTCTTGGATTAAAATTTTGGTGGACAAAGAAGTTGGCGACCGTCAAACAAAGCTAGGATTTTGGAAGCGAGTTTTATATATACTTGTTTTATTTTGTTTTATATATACTGTTTTATTTTGTTTTACATATACTTGTTTTATATATACTTGTTTTATTTTGTTTTATATATACTTGTTTTATTTTGTAGAAATGTTTGAAAGAAAGTGGATACGACGATCTTCAAGTTTATGAGAGAGCCCTACTCGATTTTGAAAGACAATTTAGGAAAGCTTTCGCGCATACCAAAGCGTGGCACATTCTCAGAGATCAACAAAAGTGGAAAGAACAACCGTTGGTTAGTCAAGCTGCTGAATCCAAGGGATCGAGCAAGAAAAAAAAGTCGTCGGAGTCAAGTAGCGCTCAAACGCCAACAAACGAGACACCAATAAAAGTGGAAGATTTCGACTGTGACTTACCGAACCTCAACGAGAACCCAACTCCATCACGTCAATCGAAAGGCAAAAAAAAGACGAATTATGAAGATTCAAGCCGAAGCTTGATGCGTGATACCCTTGCAAGTTACACGGCCGAAAAGAAAAGTTTAATGCAGGCGCAGTTGGAGATTCAAAAGAAAAAAGACAAAGAATATTTCAAGTTTCTTGATAGGGAGGTGATGAATCGTGACATGAAGTTCGTTATGGAGCCGCATGACAATATCCCAGACCCGGCTTTTAAGGATTTCGTCATCAACAAGAAACGCCAGATATGCGCAAAATACGGGTGGCCGTGTAGTTTGTAGGATTTAATGGTTTTAAGTTTAGTTTTAATGGAATTTTAGTTATTTTCTGTTTTTTTAATAATATTATATAATGTTTTTTAAGTTTTAATGGAATTTTAGTCTTTTAATAATATTATGTAATGTTTATTTAATTTTAATGAAATTTTAGTTTTTTAATAAATTTTAATAGATTTTAAAAAAGAAAAAAAAAAGTGAGTGAATGGTGAGGGGTGTGATGTCAACAAAAAATGGGTGAGTGAAAGAAAAAAGTGAGAGAATAATGTAGCATAAGGGGATTGGTTGTAAGTGAGTGAACAGATTTGGTGTGAAAGGTGTGTTGCCGACCGTCTAAAAAAAAACACTTACATAAAATTCAACCCGTTACATGAAAGTTGAAAGCTTCTGAATTGGGGGGAAAAAAGTTTTATTTTCCCGCTATTTTTCCCGCCAAGTTCTTCCTGTGACACCACGTTGTCCGTCTTCCTCTTTCCCACTCCCCCTCTATTTGGCTTCATCTAAACAATAGAAATAAGTTTTGGCATAGCGTTAATGTGAACCGTCAATGAATCAAGGTACTTGTCTCCCTGACTCCCTTTTACCTGTCTTTGTTGAGTGATTATCCTGCATTTGAAAATTTCATGGTACTAGGAAATGCTAATTATAAAAGTGTTTGTTATTCTTTGTAACTTTCTTGTCAACTGGTTGTTTACTTTTGATAGGTAATGTTAGTTGTTTCTTGTTTGTTTCTTTTTGTTAAGTGTGCATACGATGTGTTCGATGGGATGTCTAAGTGGAATATTTGCTACAAAATCTTTTTTTATATGTCCATATCGGTCCTGTTTGGGACTCCTCAAGCTTAATACATAAATGTTATCATTGTTGTAAGAGATCTTAAGTTCGATTATTGCTCGTTTTATCATAAACAAAATTCTAGTTTTGTGATTAGTGATTATTCATTATAAAATGATGGCTATTTAAGTCTGAGCTTTTGTCAATGTTAAATCGCTTCTACATTAGTCTCATGTAGTTAATTTTACTAACTTCTACGATATGACATTTGAATTAGTGCTAATCTTTGAGGTTACTCCTGCAACGTAACCCCAGTTAGCTATATCAACTATTTGTATTGTTTATTTTGCTGTTCCAAATGTGTTCTGTCTATATGACTGATAATCTTTTGGGAAATTTCTTGTTGTATTTGGACTAGAATCACTTTTGTGCACTTCTTAATTCAAAGTAAAATATTATTGACTTTTTTGTCTAATCTATTTCTTCTTGGACATCTAGTCCGGACGCATAGGCTGAAAGAAACAGCTTGCCAGTTGCTAAAGAAAAAAAAAAAAAAAAAAAAAAAAAAAAAAAATCAAAGAGGCAAAAAAAACATAGTCCGTAGCTATTTTGGCCAACTCTTTATCAGTTTAGTTTCTTTGATTACTTATTACGATTAACTCATACCTATTTTGGCTCTTACTCTTAAAGTTGAATTACTTCTGTTCCGACATACTTGAGGTTCTACTGCTAACTAAACCAATTTACTTCCCAAAATGCCAAGATGATAGATAATATTATGTGACTTTGCACATCATTGCAGTCGGTTTTCATGTCCTCCACAAAAAGTAATAAGATACAAGCGACAATACTATAAAGGATGGTGAATATGACCAAAAGGTATATATGGAAGATTCGGCAAGCTTGTTTCTTTCTCTGGGAATGCTAATATTCTTTTGGGCTTTACAAGTCCCGGGTCCAACATTACACCAAGTCAAATGAGACTGCTACTAGATGTATAATTGTATCTCCTCACATCAGAAGAGTGGAGAAGCTAACAATAAAGGTTGTTTGTCTCTTAACTCTAATGAAATTTGTATCTTAGCTTGCATAAATATAAGTATTTGTTTGTAAGAAAATGTATGTGGTTTTATTTACGTTCAGATCGAGATTCAAGGTTTGATTTTGATGATACTGGTTTTTATTGTAGGCAGTGGCGGAGATAGGAGGGGGCAGCCGGGCAGGGTGGGCACGTGCCCCCCTAGCGAAAAAAATTATAGTGTAAAAATTTAAAAATATATGGCTATTTTTATAATTTGTCCCCCTAACGAACCGATTTGAATTGTTGTGTAGATTCTAAAAATTATCAAAAAAGTTTGCCCCTCGACTATAACTTTTTGGCTCCGGCCCGTGGTTGCAGGATAGTTTTTTTGAGTGTTGTTTTCTTGACATCCAAGAACATAAATTGTTGTAATTGTTAAGGGACAAGCTAAGTATAGAATTTATGATAAATGATCTTCCATGAAACAAGTGAGATTAGTGTCTCATCTTTTGATATAACATAAGAGATGGTAACTTAAATATAAGAAGATGCAATGATTGCAATACCTGGTATTGATGCTTATATTGTGAAGGTACATGTAGTCGATAATTTCCCTTCTCAACTTGATTTTAGTCTTTAAGCAGTCACTTAACTATGAATATTTTTCCTTTTTACAAACCGCAATTAGATAATGATCGATTTCCCTAACTGAAATTGGTTGCAAAAATCAAAACACGTAATCTTCATTATGTCTCTCCTGCAACCTGATTTACTCTGTCATACTCAGAGACTTAAGTATTTTTTGTTCTCTTATCATGCAACTTCACTCATTTAAAATGGTAAATAAAAAAATTCAAAAGAAATCAATGTCAAATGGCTATCAACATCGTCTTCGTATTGCAATAGTTGCGACAACGAAAAAAATGTTAGGATATATGTGAAAATATACCTATTATGTTAGTATTTCAGCACTTCACTGTGACTATGTGACTACGCTTATTTTCGTATAAATGTTTAATACTTTAATCATTGTTTTGTCTTCACACGTTAAAAAACGCAACATCTTCTGTGTGTTGCAATTATCTATAAATTCTACGCCACTATTGACTAAGTGTTGTCTTTATGCATAAGCAATTGCAACCCTTTTAAAAATGTTGCATTAAACTATAAATTTTGCAGCACTTGTAAAAAAAATGTTGTTTTAGATCTTAATATGCAACACTAATTTTAAAAATGTTGCTTTATCAACAATGTTGTAAAAAACGCAACACCTTTTATAAGTGTTGCTTGTAAAATGTTGCATTAGGTTCATTTTGTTGTAGTGCGTTTTTCTAGTGCCTTAAAGGTTTCTACTTGAACATTGTTGAGACCTTTGGTCCTATGATGTTTGGGCAAGTACTTAAGGGTTTCCTTGTGATCGGAGTAATTTGCGGGAGGCATGTTGATTCCAAGAAAACACAAAATTATATGTTAATGACTTTTAACAATGTGGATGTTCTAATGTGTTCCTATATGCAAACAATGTGGAGACTTGGTTATCTTGACTCATTTTGATTCCCAAAGTGTTTTGTTATGCAAGTTTTGTTATAGAAACAAAAGATAACCAAAACTCTCCTAATTGAATGTGTCTTCGATTGAATGTACCCGAAAATGCATATTAGTTATGTATCCTCTTTAGCATTCAAGAGACAATATGCAAGTGATGTTTCAATGATGTTTTTCATTTGTTTTAACAATGTGGTGAAGAGTTATGTTCTAGTCGTGGATTGCAATTTTTGAAAGACAATGCATTTTGTGTGTTTGGCAAATCAAAGTAACAACAAAAAGGACACAACACTTAACTAATGGAAGGCATGATTGGTTAGCAACCAAGTTTTTCATGAATCAAAAAGTTCTATGCATAAACCCTAAGATTCTAGTTAATGAATGTAAATGAAAATGCTATACTTGAATCAAAAATGCAATTATGATTAGAACACTTACAAAGTTGATTGGATTTGAATAGGTTAGATTGAAAGCCCTAAATTTCGTATGGTTATGTGTTTTTGAGAGGGTGATGGCTGTTTGAAAAGTGAATGATTAAGTTAAGAGGGTGTTTGGTTTTGAAATTAAAATAAAACATCCTGCAGCTTTGGCGGACCAGGCGGAACCAAAGGGAGGGTTCCGCCCGTGTGGTCTGAGGGTTCCGTGGGAACTGCAGGGAAAAATTCAAATGGGATTGTCTTGATTTTAGTGGTTTTATCCTAATGTTCAAAACTAAGGTTTTAGATCTTATGAGTCTTTGACTAAGCCTAGGAATGATGAATGCTTCTTATTCAAGAGATTTTGTGAAAACGTTGATAGAACGTATAAGGCTTTCTTAGTTAAGACGTTCCTTAATGAACATTTTTTTACCAAGACGATGATGACAGATCACAATATGTCAATTAAGAACATAACGGATTGGATTGTCGCTGAAGTCGATGCTTCCTTTGTTGAAAGAGATAACAATGTTGATGAGATGAATTCCGTTGTCGACGCGAGTTAGCTTGTTCAACTGGAGCTTGTTGATGTGCTTCTCCATCCGATACTAATTTGAGAATCATACGCGTTTTGGAGAATTATTGGGTAAGTAAGTATAAAAGTGCAAGTACCACTTGGACTTTTCTTATCAACTTAATACCAACATAATTCCATTTGGCATACACTATGGTTTCTATTCCCGTTCTTTTGGGAGACCATAATCCTAGTTGTGTAGTACCTTTTGATATATCCATACAAGCTCTTCCTAAAGATTTGTATTAGGATCTTCTCTAAAACGAGCACATAGATAAACACTAAACATAATGTTGGATCTAATTGTTATGAGAACAAGTAGTCTTCCGAACATTTCTCTACGTTTAGTTTTACCTACGGATTTGCTAATCTCATTCTTGATAAGTCATCAATAACTTAACCATTCAGAACAAGAGAGTAATTAGGAATGTCTTTAAGTTAAAATCCCTTGCTTTTGGAGCTTGCTTTTATTATCAAAAAGACTTTCAAATATTGACACTATAATCACTTGATTACTTCGAAAAATCTATTTTGTTTCACTAGTTGTTTTACTCTAAATTCCAAAAACTGTTTTTGTTGAATTTGTTTAGACACAACTATGACCTATAAATCAAGTTTTATAACTTATGTCAATTTTGCTTGATTCAATGTTTGACTCAAGGTGAGAAAATGTTATTTTGTACTTTTATTCTTAATGTTCTACATAACATACTTGTCTTGCCATTATTGGACTTTCGACTAAGTCATCATCTACCAAAGATGATATCTTAGAAAGAGGAGATCACTCGTTAAATGTTATATTCAACGACTCCTCGACTCTTTGAGTTTTCTTACTTAAGACACTATGAACTCTATTTGTTTTGAAAAAGTTCAAGAGGTACAACATCATAAGACTAAGTGTCACAATTGATGTGTAAATCCTAGATGTTGAAAAATCATTTTCTTCCACACATCCTAATGTATGCTAATGTGATTGAAGTAAAACACAATTTAAGACCCAAAGTATGGCGTTTAAGAATGTTGTTTTACAAATGTTTGTTTTGCAAGCATCACAAAAGTGTTAGACATTTTATCACTTAGAAAATTCTTAGTTAGCTCACTTGTAAGCAAGAGTTGAGTGAGACTCACTCAAGAGTTTCTCGTGTTTATCTCTTGACGGTTAAAGAACCAAAACACCTTATATCTCCTACTAGTACTAATGACGAAATTCCTTGTTGCATAGAATCTAATCTTTGTTTTTACTAATAGCAGGTAAACACTTTAGAGTATTACTAATAACACATATTTCAACACATAATGCTAGAAACAAGAGACAATCAAAGTCAAGTTGAAGTAATGCGTACCTTTTAAATTGCATAGAGATGCTATCAAGAGGATAAACACAACGCGTAAAATCTTGGTTTGACGACACGCTTTGAAACTCAATTACTCATGTATCCAAGAAGGTTAGATAATCATATAAAAGCATAGAGTATGATAATCTTAATCCTTTTATCATGAGTTTCTATTAGAGATTGAATTATCTCTAAATCTCTCTTCTAGGTTTGACAAATTTTACATGCTTTGTTTTACTAGTTGATGGTGCTTTTGAGTTAAATCCTAATCCGGTTTTATCTTTAAACAACCTTTGACTCCTCAACAATCTTTCAAGAGATTTTGAGCTTTTATCAAATTTAGCTAATATTTTTCCTTTCTCATTTTGCTTTTTAATCTCATGTTTGTAATCTAGACATAATTTACATTCTAGATCAATTTCAACATTACTCTTAAGTCTAGACATTTTATCTTCTAACAAGATTTCCTTTTCAAAGATATTCTCAAAAGATTTTGAAGACTCATTGTTAAAGATAGTTTTTAGGTCTATGTTGCATAAAAGTTTAGACTCATTTTCTAGTTTAGAAAACTCTAGGATAAATTTGTCAAAGCAAAAGTGTTTGGTTTCAAAATGTACCTTGCTTGATGTTTTATCTAGTTGAGAATCACAAACCGGATGGTTGGCTTCATCTTCATCCGTGTTATTCCATGAATCGTAAGCAAGTCTACTAAGAGCTCGACATGAGTAATCATCTTCACTTACACCTTCATTTAAAACATTTAAACTAGTAGCACATGTATTTATCTCAACAAAATATCTATCTATTAATATTTCTAAGACTTCTAATTCTTATGTGAGATCAAATTGATCATCTTTAACTTGACATATTTCTTGATGAAAGTTTAACATATTTTTACAAATATCATTATCCGTTTGACAAAAATACATTCTTTCATATTCGGTACTAAAGCTTTATAAATCATTGTTTTAGCTTTAGTATTTTTATCAAGTTTAAGATAGTTATCTTGGTTTTCAAAACTTGTTTTCCTTGGTTTGAAATCACCAAAAGAAATAATATGCCAAAGATCTTGATCAATTGATTTCACATAGTTTTCAAAATTACGTTTCCATTCAAGTAAGTTTTCTTTTTCAAATAGCGGTGGGTTTTGAATAGGTTGCCTTCTTTGAGATTTTCAAAATCCATGGATCGATCCAAGTTTTAAAATACATTCTATTTTAAAGATCTTGAGTAACGTAGCTCCTGATGCCAATTGTGGAAAACTAGAAGGGGGGTTGAATAGTTTACCGCTTTTTAACTTGATTATCTTTTAAAACTTTACATTTATTTAAAGATATAAACACAACATTATAAGTTCAATTCATTGAAAAGCTTTACATGTGAATAACAATTCTAACTTTACTTGTTTCATTATTTGAAAAGCTTTACGTGTGATTAACAATCCTAACTTTGCTTGTTTAGTTCTTTGAAAAGCTTTACGTTTGTTTAAAGATATAAACACACCTTTTCTTGTTTAGTTCTTTGAAAAGCTTTACGTGTGATTAGAAATTCTAACTAAAGATGATATGTAATAAGCAAAGATAAAGAAAGAAACGATCAAACCACAACACGATTGTTTATCGTGGTTCGGCTACAAGGACTCTTTTTCCTTGCCCTACATCCACGCCCCGAGTTTCCAACTCTAGAGTTATAAGCACTAATCAACAAGCTCCTTTCCCGGTGGAGAAACCTTTACAACGTCGCTTACACTTTTACCGACACTAAGCTAGATGTCGAGTTCTTTTACACGGGTACAACTACTCCCATCATCGCTTACACTTTTACCGACACTAAGCTAGATGTCGAGTTCTTTACCAAGGGTACAACCACTCCCGTTAGTTCTTTTACAAGGGTACAACAACTCCCGACACACTATGTATTTTGAGGCCTAAAATACTAACCGATCACTTCTATACAAGATACACATGAAGTATAAACTACCAAAGTCTATACACAACAAAGCTAACAAGTCTTGCAACTTAGAGTTGAAACTTGTAACTTCTTAGATGAATATGTGAACTCATTTGCTACATAAGAGAATCACACAAGTTAGTAGCTACTGAGTATAATGAGAGAATATATGTAAAATATGACTCTAAGTGATGACTTAAAACTAACAAATGGTTTGGTATTTGTAGCAAACCATTCTGCAGGTCTAGCGGATACGGCGGAACCCCCAGATGGGTTCCGCCCGTGTACCCCCAGGGTTCCGTCAGGGCTGCAGTTGGTTTTGCAATAAATCTTCCAAACCAAACAAGGTCACATCACATAAATATTAGTCAAACACAAAACTTGCAAGCAAACATATGGTTAGGCAAACACACTTTTTTTCCATAAATGTATATTGACAAAACTTGCCATAAATGTGATGTGATATTTCTATTTAAAGAAATAAATGTGATGTGACAAGACTCTTTCTAATTTAAGAAATAAAAACAATGTTTTGTTTAAAAGGAAATGTAAACCTTAGTTTAAACAAGACTTAAACACTTAAAGTGATGATTTACTCTTAGCTAAAGTTCATACTTTGTCATTAACAAAACTTAGCAAAGATCGTAAAATATAAATAACGTTTTTAGGCGATATTTGTATTGTGGACGTATAGTCCGGACTGGATCCTACATGGGCCAGGCCCGGCAGATAGCGGTCCACTCTACGCCTAAACCCTAATCCATGCCTTATAAATATAGGGCTGGGGTTCCCTTCACAACACGACCAAACAGGTTACCCTAAACCTAATTCTCATATGCTCCGCGCATCGATACTAACTTGACCGTCGGAGTGGATCCCGGGGCTACGGCCTCGGGTCCACTCCTAACGGGTTCTCTTTGTTGACAGGTCTATTTAGGGCTTATGAAGACGACTAACAGCCCAAGGAGAGTCGTTGAATCAGTCTGCGCCAGATTATGCATCAACAAGTGGCGCCATCCGTGGGACATGACTACGACAAGTTTCGTGCTCTCACATCGCTGGAAAGCAACCATTGATATGCAACTACACGTTGCATCGATATATACACATACGGTACACATACTATTTGTTTTGGTTTGACTTGGTCCAATGTATCAAGATAACAATCAAGAATTGATATATTATAACAAATGATCAAACGTATACACATATATTATGTCAAAGAATACTTTGATTTTTGTTCATTCTCTAAACCAATCAAACTGGTCGAATCTTTGGGATTTGATTTGAAGATACGCGGAAGAGATATCCGATATTTTTGTACATATCTTTTTAATTCGGTAAGATATATTACCTTTTAAATATTGAAAAGATTTTACATAAATCTTTTAAACTTGGTAAACACGATTTTACCTATAGCCACGCACTATGTCTGCACGATCGGACCTACTTTATCTTTTAGACGCGAATTAATTCGTGCACATCTTTTAGCCGCGAACAGCGCAGTCACGATAAATCTACCCGCATTAGGCCTTGCGTAAGAGAAATCTTCGCAGATTGGCGCCATGAGCGTACTGTCACGTACAGGTACCACGATGCTAGTCAATCGCCATGAGCGCACTGTCATTGTCACGTACAGGCACTGGACGAAAGCCGTGGTCAACTGCGATCATCCACAAAACGTTAAAGTCTATGTGGTCACGATAAATCTATCTGCGTATGTGCGTGCAAAACTATTAGTCGCGGTCATGGTACATCCATCCGCGCCATTGTTTTTATTTTTATAATAAAAAAGAAAAATCAATCAATCGCCATGTGCGCACTGTTTTTATTATTAGCTACGTGCTACTTCTTTTACGTAGTTTCTAAAACCTCACGATAGGTGTAATTCACACTACTACTTCTTTTATGTATTAATTATATATGTTATGTGCTATATATTGCTTAGCGCTAATCTTTTACTTCATTAGGTTTTATATGTTGCGATTCGCGGCATATACTTTTAATATTTGCATTAAGTGTTTTTCAGAATTTGAATAACTAAGTTTAATGCTCCTACACGAGTAGCACCATCAAACTTGGGGGGCTACCAGGGTATATCCTACCACTGTTTTCGTACAAGTCACGCAGGCATATTTGGAAGCAGATCGTACGTAAGAGGTATTGCAAGCCCGGTACAAAGACGGATTTAAATATTCGCACCATCTTGCCGCAGGGGAGACGTCCTCTGTCGGTTGTAAAGACGAATGTAATGTTCGCACACAGCGCGCACAGCGCGCACCTTTGTCGCGCACAGCGCGCACTTCTGCCACAGAAGTACGTCTTCTGTCGCACCATGCTGCATCGCTACTGGTACAAAAGGTACGCCCTTACTCAGGATGCAGCATGCGGAATCCACCTTCACCATTGTGAGACAATCACAATCGCAATCCCAGTGCGCACTATCGCATGTGGGCTGCGCAGTATGATCCGTCCCATGTGCACACAAGTTGCGCACACATGGACCATGCCGTCATCATTGATTGGGCCTACGCGGCCATGAACAGAACTTAAGTCTAGCATAACATAGCCACGCACTATGTCATACTAAACTTGGGGGGCTTGTGGACGTATAGTCCGGACTGGATCTTACATGGGCCAGGCCCGGCAGATAGCGGCCCACTCTACGCCTAAACCCTAATCCATGCCTTATAAATATAGGGCTGGGGTTCCCTTCACAACACGACCAAACAGGTTACCCTAAACCTAATTCTCATATGCTCCGCGCATCGATACTAACTTGACCGTCGGAGGTGGATCCCGGGGCTACGGCCTCGGGTCCACTCCTAACGGGTTCTCTTTGTTGACAGGTCTATTTAGGGCTCATGAAGATGACTAACAGCCCAAGGAGAGTCGTTGAATCAGTCCGCGCCAGATTATGCATCAACATGTATTAACAGATATGATTATGCCGGTTTATGTATGTATGTATGGGGGGCGTATGGATGCATCCTAGCACTTATGTTTATGTACGATTATGTGTATGTATGGTAAATGTGGGTAGGTGCTTCTCTACTCCTTCATGCTTGGGAGCTAGCTACTCCATGTGGTACCGAGAGGTCTCCCCTCTCCGTATCCTTTGACAGGTGATTGTGGATTATGTATGTATGTATGTATGTATGTATGTATGTATGTATGAGACCTATTCGAGTGACTCTGGTAGGTCGGCTCGTGGCTTTCCTTGTTTCTTTATGTCTATCCGAGTGACTCTGGTAGACATGCCTTTGTTGATACGTGCTCATTACCTTTCCCTTATGATTATGCTTATGTGATTTATCTTTGATACTTCGTTTCCATTTGACTTCTGATATTCGTTCGGTGTATGTTGATCTCTTATGCATTTGACAGATGATATTCTTTTCAGCAGGAGCTTATGATTTCCTTTTCTATTACTCATATACGTTTTTTTTATCCGTTTGCTTTGTTATATATCTGTTCACTGGGCTTTTTAAGCTCAGCCGCATTTCTTTTCCTGCGGTAGGTTTTAGGTTGGAAGCCGGGTTTGGGTGAAGAGATAGCATAGGAGCATTAGTGGACTACCCCATGGACTAGAAGCCCATTACATCTGGACTAGTTTTGGACTTGGATTAGATTAGACTTTGTTTAGTTTGTATCTTCCTTTCTCTTATGGTTTTAGTATCCCTTTTGTACCTTTAGATTTTCCCTTGTAATCTTTTCTTTTAAGTCTTCCGTTTGCGTTGTATGCTTTGATATGTCACCATACTGTAGCGCTCCGGACCCATGCCGGGTTAGGGTGTTACAATTATGGTATCAGAGCTAAGGCTGCGACTTGTAGTACCTAAGTTATGGCCTGTGAGTTTTGGACCCTTAGGTTTGCACCTTAGGAGCTTACGGAATAACCTTGGAAGGATTTGCTTTAGGTTTCTCCCCATAAGAGATTTAGTATGACCGGTGAGGATTGGGTAGATTATATGATAAGACGTTAGTTAGTTATCTTGCTTCCACATCACTCTAATTTTCGCTTCTGCTCTTAGTTAAGCCTTTATAAGATCATTTGTTCCGGAGATTTAGAAGATTTTTCAGAACCTCCAACATAAGTTTAAAGTTCTTTGGAATTATTTAGTAATGCCTTATAGGTTCATTTCCAGAAGTTATCATTTTCCTTTGAACTTCGATCCTTGATTAATTATCATTTGTTTAGATGCCTTGTTCGTTCGTTTAAAGAATTCGCGTATGTATGAATCCGATGTGTTTGACACATTCTATGGCTTTCCTTTGCTTTTGATAAGCGTTTTGAGATTTCTCCTACACTATTGATTTCTGCTCTACCCATTCTATCTCTACGATAACCTTATGACCTTCCATCAAGAATATCTGATTTGTTTGATGCGTTCTGGAGATATTTGAAGGTGAGTTCGTTCTGTTTCCTTTGGAAATGTTTGATTCGATATTATTCTGGATATGGATTTGTGGACTGAGTATTGTGATGCTACCAACGGTCATACTATATTTGCCATCTTTGGTGATTTGAGAAACTCAAAATTTCGTACCATGGTTCCCAACCTGGTAAAACATTTATGATCACCTTTGTTTTGAAAACTCGTGCGTTAATCCCTTATAGTTGTGTAGATACTTCGTTTGATGAGACTTGCCTCGAGAGTTATTCAGATTGCTTGAAATGTTCGCCATGTATCCTTAGTGTGTTTTACTCATGGAGAATAATTATTATAGTATGAGGTTGTGGATTGATTTCTGGAAGCTGAATCGTGTCATGTTTTATGTGAAGAGCGAGGTGTTCTTAGAAAATTCTTTTCGTATTCGTTTTGATCTTTTATAAGTGTTGTGATGCCAATTGTATGGGCTACTACTCCGACTATTCCTATGAATTTGATAAATCGTGTTTTTCATGAATACTTGAACAATTTGTCATAGTATGACATTATAGTATATTTAGAGATGAAAGAGAAACACGAGGATCATCTTCGTACTTTGTGTTGATGTTTCTGCGTTAGAAGAAGCTCTATGTGATAATTCTCAAAGATTTGAAGGGGATGAGAGAAGAAGTTTGAGAAGCTGAGAAGAGATTTGTTTCTGTCCAGGCATGAAGAAGCTCAGGAGCAAGGCGGTGATAGACTAGCTATGATGGAAGTTAGAAGGAAGCAGCCGGAAGTGAAGCACACAGTTCTATCAACTCTATTCATCTTAGTCGTAATAATATGTATAGAGTCTTGGAGCAGGATCTGGACAGGATGGTATGAAGACGGTGGTGAGTACATCGGTGAATCCTACGCACAGGAGGAAAGACAAACAAGTGGAGTTGCACGCATTGACTTGGACGGCTTGCTTGGAACATCGACAGAAATTTCTTTCAGTAGAAAATTTTTCAAGCTACATGGCGCACCTGCAATGATCGTGACAGATAATCGCATTTTGGTTTACACTTTCAGAAGAAGTATAAAAGAGATAGATGTCTGGGCATTTGAGGAAGCTTTAGTTCGCGACACGTTAGATCTTGGATTCATTTTTATCCATACGATTACTCTACCTATTTTGTTATGCTTTCTGATACGTTTTGATATTCTGATTCGTGATTTGGAACGTCAGTATGATTATGTTACCCACCTCCCTATGAGACTCTTGATACGTTTGATGATTAAATTCGTATTCCTTCAACTTTGGCAAGTTTCCTTGTTCGTTCAGAATTTGGTAGGAGTTGATGAAGTTTATCGTTAGTACTATCATCTGTCATCTATCATCTGTCATATGCTACGTATTCATTGGATTAGATTTGTTATGATTATGTTCTATTGGATCGAGTCATGAGAAACTATGTCGTTGTGAGGATTTTTGGAAGAACCTCCCCAAGCGTGAGGATATTTGTGACTATATTTTGTGATTTGCTACAACTCCGTATAACTTTGCGACTTCAATTTCGCGGACGAAATTTTTTTTTAGAGGGGAAGAGTTGTAAAACCCGGAAATTTTGAACATCCAAAATACCGAAAATACCTCTCAATTTCAAACTTTTAAAGAACGAATAATGAGTACAACCTAAGAAATTAATTTTGTTAATATTTGATCAACCAAGATTATACGAATATAAAACTTCTACTAAACTAAAATGTGTACACATTTTAAACCTCTGTCACGTTATTCCCCTAGCCGAATACTTTTTTTTTAAATTGTTACCAACGTATTCGATCGTGTATTTGGTCTACATTCATGATTGGCAAGTCTCCCCTTAAATTGCTCCATAAAAACGGAAACTTCCTTGTTTGAAAAGCCTTCACACGTTTTAATTAAAACCGGATCCCACTTTTTTTTTCAACCATATCACGACACACCTCTTCTATTTACAAAAACAAAGCAAACCCTAATATCTAACACTCCAAACTGACGACATGTCGATCTCTTTTCTCTTCTCTTAAACCGAGTATTACACATAAACCCAAGAACCTAAACAACTCAAAGATGACAGCGGTTGCATGCTTCCTTCTCCTCAATTCTGTCGATCAGGAGGTTGTTTGGAGGCCTGAATCGTGGTGTATCCTATTTGTATGTTATGATTTAGTTGGCGGTTTAAGGTACATATATTCTTCCCTTTTTCAGTAAGGGTGCTTTCTCTCTCATGACTTGACCTTGATCTTTGATTCGTTATAAGATTCCCTATGCCATTGCTATGTTCCCTTATGTTGATTCATTCTTTATGATTCATTTGATATGACCTTTGATATGATCCCTCTGATTTATGATTCACATTCATTGACTCTCCTTTGATTATGATTATGCTACGATATGATTCAGATATGCTGATATGATTATATGTATGTATGTATGCTTCGTTCCCCTCTTATGCCCGAGTTTTCTAACTACTCATGGAGGTACCATGGGCGTGTCATCGAGGCACCGATGGCATGACACTTTCTGTGGAGGTGTGATTGATCCACAGCATCCCCATTTGATATGATATGATTATGCGCACTTATGATACGATTATGCCGGTTATGTATGTATGTATGGGGGGCGTATTGATGCATCCTAGCACTTATGTTTATGTATGATTATGTGTATGTATGGTGAATGTGGGTAGGTGCTTCTCTACTCCTTCATGCTTGGGAGCTAGCTACTCCATGTGGTACCGAGAGGTCTCCCCTCTCCGTATCCTTTGACAGGTGATTGTGGATTATGTATATATGTATGTATGTATGTATGTATGTATGTATGAGACCTATTCGAGTGACTCTGGTAGGTCGACTCGTGGCTTTCCTTGTTTCTTTATGTCTATCCGAGTGACTATGGTAGACATGCCTTTGTTGATACGTGCTCATTACCTTTCCCTTATGATTATGCTTATGTGATATATCTTTGATACTTCGTTTCCATTTGACTTCTGATATTCGTTCGGTGTATGTTGATCTCTTATGCATTTGACAGATGATATTCTTTTCAGCAGGAGCTTATGATTCCCTTTTCTATTACTCATATACGTTTTGTTTATCCGTTTGCTTTGTTATATATCTGTTCACTGGGCTTTTTAAGCTCAGCCGCATTTCTTTTCCTGCGGCAGGTTTTAGGTTGGAAGCCGGGTTTGGGTGAAGAGAGAGCATAGGAGCATTAGTGGACTACCCCATGGACTAGAAGCCCATTACATCTGGACTAGTTTTGGACTTGGATTAGATTAGACTTTGTTTAGTTTGTATCTGTTGATATAAATAATGCCTTAAAACGTTATTAACATATATCGATATCTCTATGTTTTGATAATCACAAAACGTAAACTCATTGAACTACAAATTATGACGTAAACAAGTATTTCGTCGTAAATATTCACTTTAGCATCCAAATCACTTAAGGTATGAATAAACAAAGTGTCTAATGCATTTTATGATCAAAGGAATTTTTATCTTTACAAACCTTACATTTTTTTATAAAGTGGGACAAACATTTTTAAACTTATACAAAATATTTTTTGTATTTATAAGAAATGTTTTATTCAAAATAAATATTTTGAATTCAAATTTCTACAAAAAAAAATGGCCATATTCTTCAAGAAAAACCTTCCCCACAAAAAGACAAAAATTCTGAAGAAAAAATATTTTTTTATTAGGCGGCCCCCTTAATTAATTAAGGGGGCCGGCTAGTAAATTAAGGGGACCGGCAACACAATTAAGGGGACCGCCCACGCTCCCAAACAATATTTTTTCCCCTATGAATACTGGTTCATTCCACAGATTTTTCTCACCTTTTGCACGAAAATTTTCAGTCCCAATCCCTTCAAAACATCCTTCTAAATCCTTTGATCATAAGATTATAAGTCTTTGTTTCAAGTGATCCAATCCTTTACCACTCAAAGTGCAAGAGAAGAATCCTCCCTATCATAAAGCCAAAGATGTATTAGGATCTAGTTAGTGTTTATGTAATGTTGTGAGTTATGTATATGTAATAAGTAGATCAAGATGATCTTACTTAGTAGTGAGTTTATGAGTGAGTAAGAAGTAGTGGGAAGAAGTAGTAGTGTGGAGATGTCATGAAGTTGTGAAGAAGTAGATGTGTGAATATGTAGTGGAGTATAGAAGAAGTTGTGAAGTAGTGAAGAAGTCGTGAAGTCGTGAAGCCATGAAGAAGTCGTGAAGTTGTGTAGAAGTTGTGTAGTGATCGAAGTAGTGTTGTGAGATTGGTTCTAGCTACTATTAGACTCGACATTTAGCTTAGTGTCGTTAAATGGTGTAAGCAAAAGTTGTGTTCGGTTTTCTCTGCCAAAAGGGAGCTTGTTTAGTTGTGAAGAAAACTCTCGAGTGTGGTACTCGGGGAGTGGAGTAGGGCAAGGAAGGTGTCCTTGTAGCCGAACCACTATAAATCATCGTGTCCGGTTTGCATTTCCTTTCTCTTATCTCTTTTCATTTATTCTTGCATTTATCGCTTTACATCTATGCTTGCCTATATGTCTTAGTTGTTGCTTATATAGTTGTGATGATTGATTGTGTTGTACATAGAAGTTAATATTGTGATTGTGTGTATAATTATATGATATGGTCAAATAGATTATTATTCACACTTCTCATATTAAGTTTAACTTGATAGATAATTTGATACAAAACGTTTTAAGATTTTAAAAGAAAAACGTATTCACACAAAGACCGACCAAAGCTTCATTCATAAAACTAAGTTTTTCCAAAAGCTTACGTATATAATTGATCATATTGATTATATGGGGTTTTCATACTAAACTCTAATTAAAGGTTTTCCAAACAAATAATTGAATAAATTTGAATCAACATTTTGAAACAAAGTTTTTATAAAATGAAAAAGAGGGGAAAACTATTCAACCCCCCCTTCTAGTTTTCCACAGTATCTTCCTTTCTCTTATGGTTTTAGTATCCCTTTTGTACCTTTAGATTTTCCCTTGTAATCTTTTCTTTTAAGTCTTCCGTTTGCGTTGTATGCTTTGTATGCTTTGATATGTCACCATATTGTAGCGCTCCGGACCCATGTCGGGTTAGGGTGTTACAGATACCATCATAGAGCTCGGTATTCTATACTAAGCTCCTAAATGCTTACTACCTTCTAACCTTCCGCATAATCAAACCTTACTCAATATTCCACACCATACACAATCACAAGAACCTACAAAAAGGTTAGACAATTAAACCATAAGCTTTCGCTTAGTAAGTAAAACGATCATAACATACTATTACACTTCAATCAAACATATAAGCATTACAATATCAAACACTTACTTCACGGGTCTCCTACCCTAAGTCTCACTCAAGCACATACACATCAACTTACTCGATGACAACATAGCATCACTTAGATTGCAAACATCGCCACACTTAGGCATAATCACAAGTCCATTATTACTAAGCACATATACATAACACATACATGTCAGAAATCCATATAACACCATGTCATCATCATTCTACTTACCTTAGCTCTAAGCTAAGCATATAAAGCCAATATCATCATCATTAACATAACATCATCATCATCATCCTTCACCATCATCAACAAACCTAATAACATAACGATTAATAACATAAACAAGGGTTTATATAAAATCCACCATAACTTACTCATTGATGTGCCTTTTTATTTTGCAAGTTTTAAAATTTATAAACACGATTTATCCGGTTAACTATTCAACACATACTAGCAAGTATACTCGTCCGTTTATAGTAAAGGTAGGTAAGTCTAGATCGTCCCAAGGGATTTTAGCGATTAGTGTATTAAGTAATTAGTCTAAGCAAAAGAGGGTGTCAATCCAACTTTTAAATGTAAATTCAAAGTAAGTATCCAATCTAACAAAACATATACTTGTGTGATTCCATAACAAATTGCATAGAGTATTCACTAAGTTTGGTGTAAAGTTGTTATGATGCACAATTTTATATGAATGATTTAACAATCAATGGTTTTTATCATGGTAAATCATTACTAAGAAGTCAATCTCCTAGTTAAATCCTTTCAACCAAATTAACTATTATGATAATTCTATTATCACTTTATAGTTTGAAAAGCAATTTGATGAATGTGTAAATACTCATCATTTTTAGTCAAATCTGAACTGCAAAACGATTAAAAACACTCAAAAACGCACCAAAATACGAAGAAAACCCCAAAGATCGTGTTTTATATGTTTCTGATGCAAAACGAGTTAAAACAAACGAAAAACGAACAAAATTTGCATAATTGGCAGTTTCAGTCCCCCAACTTTCAAAATTTGACAAAACTAGTCCCTAAGCATTTATTTCAAAGAAAAGTCAACCCTTGCTCTTTAAAAATTCAAAATAAATCACAAATGATCTTTGGGTGAAAACTTTTGGAAAAATACACATTTGGTCCCTGTACTTTGGCAAATTGGCAGTTTTAGTCCCTGGTGTTTCAAATTTGGAAAATTGCATCTATGGTCCGTGGAATAGTGAATGTTGGCAAAATTGGTCCTTATGATATCTTTTGAGAAGTGGCAACTCAGGTCCTTGAATTTTCAGCAATGTGCAAAAGTGGTCCCTATGATTTGCAATTACAACCAAACGGACCCTTGATACTATTACTAGCCCACCACAAAATTTCATACAAACGACCAACACCCTCACACCAGCCCATTCCCTGGCCCAAGACTAATTACCACAGCCCACCCAACACCTTAACATTTTAATAATAAAACGTTTGTTGACCAGTCAAAACCCACATCATCCCTTCCATATCAGTTCCCCCCCCCCCCCCCCCGCGTAACCTGCAAAACACCATAACCTCCCATCACCCTCAACCCTTGTCTTCTCCACTCCATTCCCCAATCCCACTACAACCCCCCTCTCACTCACAAATGGTACCTAACCCCTTTGCCACGTTGGCAATCCACAACATCAAATGGGCGCCAAAAATGGGTTTAAAGGTTGTGATGATTTCTGAAGAAACTCAATGGTTGGGATTGATCCAAGAAAGCACAAGTGTTCAACCAGGTCTCACAAAACAAGCACAACAGAGGAAGAAGACCAAAGTGTACCTACCTCCTCAATTTAGTATCAATAGGGCTTTCATGTAAGCCTAAATGGCATCTCTGTCTCTTGTATCTTTATGTTTTCAACTTAGTTTACATTTGTAATTTCAGTTCTCAAGTTTAATTAAAATTTTATTTAAGTTTATGCAAATTCGTATTTTTATTCAAAATTCAAGTTTCCTGTTCTTTTATTTAAATACTGTTTGTTTGGTCCCAAAATCTCATTTAAGTGTTGTTTAAGTTTATTGGAATCAAAGAAAGCAAAATTCAGAAAAGAAAAGAGAAAAAGAAAAATACAAAAGAAAATTCAAAAATAAATAAAAAAAATATTGAAGAAGGTGTAGTTGCAGTAGAAGTAATGAAGAATGGATGAGGTTTAGAGCTCAGGGGAGCACTTAGGTTGTTCATGTGTTCTTGGTTCTCAGACTCCTTCATGGCTTGGATGGCAAGTAAGGAATTGTGCCATTTTGCCCCATATTTTGAGTTGATTCATATATCCCATCATTAGTTGTTACTTTCAGTTTATTTAAGTTTGTTTTGGCTTATTATAAAGTAATTAGTGTAGTTCTAATGTCAATTTAGCCATTTGCTTTGATAATCACTAAAACAGTTAGACATAGGGGTGTTTGGTATAAGCTGCTAAGCCAAGTTGTTGTTGTTATATTAGCCTAAGTTTGCTTGTTTCATTGTTCTTGAGTATTACACAGTTCAATTTGACCATTTAATTGGTTATTCAGTTATAAAAGGTCAAAGTCACAAGTTTGTAATCACAACAGCTAGACTATTGTTATTTGAGTTGTCAAAACCTTAAATTCATTTCAAAACTTGTTATAGTTGCTTGAAAAAGTTTCATTTTGGTCTAACAAACATTGTTGAATCAACTGAGATCAATCTAATTTCCTTTTTGTCAAAGCTCTCTTGTATGATCTGAAAAGTCAATTTTGCATTCTTAGTTTTTGAACAATTTTCAAACCAATCCATGGGGTTTATTATCAAATGAGAATTCAAAAGATTTGTTGTTTTTCACACTTAATAAGCTTGTAAATCAGTATCAAAAAGAAAATTTGAATCTTGGATCGAATTTTCCCTAGAAAATAGGTTTTGAAATTGATGGTCTGAGGTGATACTCCCCTGCATCTCAGGTCTTTGGAGAACTTAGAAGGCGTGTAGAATTTTCATTAGTCAGAGTTAGGTTTAGATTTTTGTTAATTTAGAATACCTCTTAGGTAAGCTTGAGAATAGTGCTTTTAGTTTTTAGTAGGAGCTTATTGAGGGCTTATAAATAAGCCCTCTTTTGGCCTATTTTTCTGTGTCCTTTGCTGCTGCACACTCTTATGATCTTGAATCTGAATTACTGAGTTTGTTGATTGTTGAATCTGTCGTTGCTCACTGTTGTGGCCGGCCATAGTTGTTGCCATTGTTGCTATTATAGTTGCTTGTGCAAGCTTATACAAGCCTAGTCAAGACTCATTAGTGCCTTAGGCTGCTGCTACTTTTTTTTGGTTCCTAATCTCAGTTGTTGATTTTCTTTTCTTTGGATTATGCTTACTTGTTGTTTTTAATTGTTGTTTTTAAATCTGAATCTTGTTATAGTTATAGTTGCTTGGTTGAGCTTATTTAAAGCCTAACTACTGATTTGTATTTGGCCTTTGCAAATAGCCTCACAAATATAAGGAAACGTTTTAAAATTTTGAATCAGTCATAAAAGCGGATTTGAAGTGGAGTTTTTGTTGATATAAATCTATTTTTCTTGAAAGTGAAACTGAGTTTGTGTTAGTAGTAAGCAGTTAACAAAGAATCGAAAAAAGAAAAGAAAACAAAAAAAATAAAATAAACTTTGGGCAAAAAGTGGGGTTCGAACCCAGGACCTCTAGCTCACACAGACACAACACACCACACCACAACCAACGCGCCCTTGGGACTTTTCTCAATGGTTTTGCCTCATTAATTGTTTTACTATAGTAATTGCTTTTATACCTTTTTAGCTTATAAAATCTGTTATAGCTTTTATCAGCTTATTTATGATAGCTTTTTCAAAACCAGTATTTTTATTGAGTTTGTATTAGTGTCAAATAATTTCCATAAAAGTTTCAGATTTTTCTAAGTTTTAGATTAATTATTAGAATTTTATTTAGTTAAATTAGAATTTAATCCATAATAATTAGAGTTTTTATTAAAAAAATAATTTTCTTTTTCCTAAAAATTTCTTTTGTCTTTTAGTACGTTAGAAAATTATTCGTAAACCCGTAGGACGTTTTTATCTTAACTTTCACGTTTTATTTTGTACGTCGACGTTTATTTTTAAATAACGTCACGTTTTTAATCTAGTTTACGTTTAGGATTCCCGATACCTAATTATGTTTTCCCGTAGTGTTTTAGGTTTTTCCTAGTATTTTAGTTGCCTTAGGTTAACTTATTCTCGCCTTCGTTCGTTAATTTTCAATTTCGTTAATTTAACGTATCGTAAAACCAAATAACCTTTCCAATCATACAAGATTTTAATCCCAATCTCATTCGAAGCTTTCCATTCACACCTCGTTGGGGTACAACTCGGGAAATCACCTCCCGGTCTCACAATTTAAATATCACTTTCACAAGTTTTGTGATGTAATCTTTTTCCTAAAAGATTTACTCGTATTACTTCACGTCTATTTGTCTCACGATAAATTAGACCTCACGTTTGTTGATATTTTGATAATTGTTGTTTGCACACACCAAAACACAACGAATCAAATGGCGCCGATGCCGGGGAGGCTGTGTGTCGAAAGTCTCGATAAGGTTTAGACGATTAGTCTTGTAGAACCTTCGCAAGAAGTTACGTTTTTATAAAACTTATAAAAAACCAAAAATATTTTTCTTTTGTTTCTAATATATGTATTATATCTATAAAAGTTAAGAAAAACACAAAAATATTTTCCCATTTCTTTGTCTAATAAATACAACATTAAAATCTTACCACCGTAAACCAAGGCAGAACACCTTCCAACTGGGGGTGTGACCATAATAAGTTCTCAAACCAAAGATCAAAACTTGCCTTTGTATCACTTGCGTTTTGGAAAACTTTTAATCGATAAGCATACACTAAGAGGAGTCGAAACGGTATAGGGCGATCCAACGAACTTCGCCCTAGTGAGAAATCCATTCTTTTCTCCCGCTCCTTGTACGTTTATCCTTAAATGTTAACCTTGCATTCTTGATTATTGGTTTAAGTTCCCTTGTCGTTAAAGTGGTATTGTTTTAATTGATATTTTTTTTGGTGCATGCGCACGCGTTCGTCTACGTCAACAAGTCCTTTGCAATCGCTTAATAATATTCCAAGAAGAAGGCGTGATCGACGACGTACCAATCGAATAGTCGAACCCGAGATTCGTACTATTCCCATCATGGCGGTTGAGCCCACTATGAATGAGCTTCTCCAAGCACCCATCGAGGGTTACGGAGATGCTATCATCATTCCAGCCATCGTGGCTGACAATTTCGAGCTTAAGACGGGGTTGATAAACTTAGTCACCTCGCGTCAATTCTATGGTTTCGAGAGGGACGATCCTCAAGATCACATTCGATGGTTTAACAAAATCACGTCCACCATCAAATGCAAAAATGTCCCTGAGGAAGCTATCAAACTTCTTCTCTTCCCGTTTTCCCTCGATGGGGCTGCCAAAAATTGGCTAGACAAACAACCCCCTCGATCGATTGAAACATGGGAAGATTTGGTCAAGAAGTTTGTGAATGAGTTCTTTCCTCCATCTAAAACCACAGCCCTCAAGAATGAGATCATGAAATTCATGCATAAATTCGATGAATCATTCGGTGAGGCATGGGATCGTTACAAGGACATGCTTCGTAAATGTCCTCATCACGGTTTCTCCGAGTTAATGCAACTCGACACTTTCTATAATGGTGTGAGCCAAGTCCATCAAGACTCTCTCAATGCCTCCGCGGGAGGTAATTTCTTGAATCGAACCACCAAAGATGCTTTGATGATCATTGAAAATAAGTCTAAGGTCCGCATTCCACGAAGCAAATCGGTTGTTTCCCAAGTTAATGTTGGTCCTTCTTCCTCATCACCCGTGGCTCAATCTAGCACCGATGCTAGACTTGAAAAGCTCACGGAAGCTATTCATGCTTTGGTTCTCACCAAAACAAAGAAAGTTTCTTCTCAACCTGCTGAAGTCAAAAAGGTTGACGTTTGTGTTACTTGTGGTGGTCCACATGCATACTACAATTGTACTGCCACCGATGGCAATCCATTTGAAGTTAATGCGATAGCCGGTAGTTCTAATCAAGGAGGTAACCAATACCGTCCAAAAATGGAACCAAATTATCGTGCTAACAATCAAAGTGGTCCACCCGGTTTTTCTCAACCCAATAATCCAAATCGATTCAATCAAAATCAACAACAAAGAAATCCGAATGTTCAAAACCAATTTCAGGCCCCTATGAATCAATTTCCAAATCAAGGGGGAAATTACAATCAAGGTTCTCAAAATCAAGGAAACTTGAATAGAAACCAAGGTTATGGTAATTTCAATCAAGGAAACAATTTTCATGGTAACCAAAACCATGGAAATTTTCAAAATCAAGGTTTCAATCAAAACAACCGAGCTCAAAATTTTTCTCATCAAAACCAAGCCGTTGTTCAAACTCCATCACCCACCGATGAGTTATTGAAACAATTTATGAAAGCTCAAGAAGAAACAAACATGTTGTTGATCGGTTAAATTTCTGAATTAAAGAAGTCTTTAAATGATCGACCTTCGGGATCGGGAACGCTGCCTAGCAACACGATCGCCAACCCGAAGGGCGAAGTAAAGGCGATCACAACCCGTAGTGGTGTTTCTTATGATAGACCCGTGATTCCCACTACCTCATCTACCTCTCCTCCTGAGGTAGTGGAACGTGAACCTGAGGCGACAAAGGACAAGGTGCAATCCTCAAGCCCACGAAGTACCGCACACGTCCAACCTTCGGTCGTCCAAACGTCAATTCCCGAGTTTGTTTTTCCAAAGAGCATTTCTAAGCCTTCAATTCCATATCCTTCGAGGCTTAATGATCAAAAACTCCGTGATAAAACTGATATCCAAATGAAGAAGTTTCTTGAAATCTTTCAAAAACTACACTTCGACATTAGTTTTGCGGATGCTCTTCTTTACATGCCGAAATTTGCTTCCACATTCAAGAATCTCATTAGCAATAAAGAAAAATTGCTTGAACTTGCTGAAACACCGATTAATGCTCAATGTTCAGCAGTCCTTCTCAAAGAGCTTCCCGAGAAGCTTGAAGATTCTGGAAAATTTCTCATTCCTTGTTCTTTGAAAGATGATCAAGAGGTTTCTAATGCTCTAGCCGATTCAGGGGCTAGCATAAACCTCATGCCTTTGTCAATTTATGAACAATTTGGAATGGGAACACTCAAACCGACTCATATGACCTTAGAGTTAGCTAATCGCTCTATTACTCACCAGTCGGTATAGCTGAAGATGTATTTGTTCGTGTGAATACGTTTATCTTCCCAGCTGACTTTGTGGTGGTTGATTATGAAGCTGACCCAAGAATTCCTCTCATCCTAGGGAGACCATTTTTGCGTACAGCAAAAGCCCTAGTTGATCATTATGAGAATACTTTGACCTTGAGGATTGATAATGAAAAAATGATTTTTCACACCGATGCCTCCAAGCATAAGAAACATTCAGTTAAAAGCATCGATATCATTGATTTCTCCTCCAATGGTTATTCTTCTGTGATCCCCAAATTCAAAAGAACCTAGTAGTGGCAGTACCACCTCTAATGTTGACTTTCTTCTTGAGGAGTTCTCCGATGAACTCGCTCACATCGATCCACTTCCATCGGGAAGTGACGACGATTTCTTTGACTTTGAATCCGATCTCAAAGAAATTGAAAGTCTTTTGAATCATGATCCATCACTTGATCCTAACTCCGACCTTAGTGATTCTCAAAGTGATGATGATCTCTTCGACTTTGAAGCCAATCAAAATGAATGGAAAAATCTTTTGTATGGCGAATCTTATGATGACGAAACATTTGATGATAAGAAACCAAAAATGGAAAATGTAACTGATGAACCATCAATTGTTTCTCATCATTTCTCTCTTTTAGAGGATGATTCACTCTCCCCTTCCGAGTCTTCCATCAAGCATCATTTTTTTTGTGAAAACAAAGTATTCAATCCAGGAATACTCGATGATGTAAAAACTCCTTTTACAATGAAAAAGACTCCCGATAAGAATTTCAAGTTACAAATCTCATCCGAGAAACTTTTTATTCTGGAGAAAAGTGAATCCCCTCTATTCCGTCTCAACAATGATCTCACTCATGATTATGTTGATCATGACCCGGGGGAAGATGTATTTTATCATGAGAAATGTCTCAATGATGAATTTACCATCTCTCCCGGGATTTCTATGAGCTTACATGTTAAAATTCCAATCTCGCAAAGAAAGCTCAAGTTCATGAACAAAGATTCCAATGTCTTTGTTCCCCTCATCACATTTTGTGTGATCTCTCTTCTTTCTCATTCCTTCGGGAGTGAGAACACTATCTTTGACCCCGGTATTCTTTCTACTAGTTTTTTCTATTTGAATACCGGCGGTTATCTCATCGGAGTGGAACTTTCTCGTGCTTCATATGTTTATCCAAATATCTTGAATGAAAGTCCAATGGAGATTTTTTCTTCCACATCTTGCTTCCCCAAGGACCAATGAATTCGGGGATCGAGTCAAGCTAGCGACTCGATAAACAAAAACAGTAGCAACAACATAGGTTTTCACCCGTGTCTCTGATTTCTTTCTACTTTCTAACACCCTAGTGAGGGGGAGTGGCCAAAAAAAAAAAAAAAAAAAAGTGTGTTTGTACAAATAAAGTGAAAAATGCAAAATGACGTTCCCACAGTTAGCTTCTAATATTATCTTCTTTCGTTCAAAGATTCGTCATAATAGCCGGGACTTTGAATATTGAGGACAATATTCAATTCTAAGTGTGGGGGAAGGGAAAATTCTAGCGAATTTTATCAAATTATACCGTTTAGTACCCCCGTTTTTGGCCAAATTTAAAAAAAAAAAAAATCACTTTATTTCAAAATTTTTTGTGGTTATCAATCCGCCGTGTCTAAACGACAAAAGGATTGGCTAATCCAGGAGCAAACGGCTCTTGGTAAAGATAACTCAAACCCGTTGATGGCTTGCAATTTGCCCAAAATTGTATGGTACCTCAACTCCCCATATCCTCAATAGTAAATGAGTTGGCTAGCCCGTAAGATTATGGCTTGTGGTAAAGGCAGTGGAAAAACCATAATTGGTAATCAACTCACCAAGATGTTGACTGTTCCATCAAGAGTTGGCTAGTCCAGAAGCAAACGGCTTCTGGTAAAGACAAATTAAAACCGTTGAAAGCTGGTGGTTTGCTAAAAATCATATGGTCATCGGATGGACCATAATTCTTACTTGAACCCAAAACATTCGGCTACTCCATAAGTGATGGCTTTTGGTAAAGACTTCAAATCCATTAATTTTTCTCAAAAAGATTGCTAGGGACTAGCAATAGTTTAGTGTGGGGGATTGATGAGTGTGTAAATACTCATCATTTTTAGTCAAATCTGAACTGCAAAACGATTAAAAACACTCAAAAACGCACCAAAATACGAAGAAAATCCCAAAGATCATGTTTTATATGTTTCTGATACAAAACGAGTTAAAACAAACGAAAAACGAACAAAATTTGCATAATTGGCAGTTTCAGTCCCCCAACTTTCAAAATTTGACAAAACTAGTCCTTAAGCATTTATTTCAAAGAAAAGTCAACCCTTGCTCTTTAAAAAGTCAAAATAAATCACAAATGATCTTTGGGTGAAAACTTTTGGAAAAATACACATTTGGTCCCTGTACTTTGGCAAATTGACAGTTTTAGTCCCTGGTGTTTCAAATTTGGAAAATTGCATCTATCGTTTGTGGAATAGTGAATGTTGGCAAAATTGGTCCTTATGATATCTTTTGAGAAGTGGCAACTCAGGTCCTTGAATTTTCAGCAATGTGCAAAAGTGGACCCTATGATTTGCAATTACAACCAAACGGACCCTTGATACTATTACTAGCCCACCACAAAATTTCATACAAACGACCAACACCCTCACACCAGCCCATTCCCTGGCCCAAGACAAATTACCACAGCCCACCCAACACCTTAACATTTTAATAATAAAACGTTTGTTGACCAGTCAAAACCCACATCATCCCTTCCATATCAGTTCCCCCCCCCCCCCCCCCCCCCGCGTAACCTGCAAAACACCATAACCTCCCATCACCCTCAACCCTTGTCTTCTCCACTCCATTCCCCAATCCCACTACAACCCCCCTCTCACTCACAAATGGTACCTAACCCCTTTGCCACGTTGGCAATCCACAACATCAAATGGGCGCCAAAAATGGGTTTAAAGGTTGTGATGATTTCTGAAGAAACTCAATGGTTGGGATTGATCCAAGAAAGCACAAGTGTTCAACCAGGTCTCACAAAACAAGCACAACAGAGGAAGAAGACCAAAGTGTACCTACCTCCTCAATTTAGTATAAATAGGGCTTTCATGTAAGCCTAAATGGCATCTCTTTCTCTTGTATCTTTATGTTTTCAACTTAGTTTACATTTGTAATTTCAGTTCTCAAGTTTAATTAAAATTTTATTTAAGTTTATGCAAATTCGTATTTTTATTCAAAATTCAAGTTTCCTGTTCTTTTATTTAAATACTGTTTGTTTGGTCCCAAAATCTCATTTAAGTGTTGTTTAAGTTTATTGGAATCAAAGAAAGCAAAATTCAGAAAAGAAAAGAGAGAAAGAAAAATACAAAAGAAAATTTAAAAATAAATAAAAAAAAATATTGAAGAAGGTGTAGTTGCAGTAGAAGTAATGAAGAATGGATGAGGTTTAGAGCTCAGGGGAGCACTTAGGTTGTTCATGTGTTCTTGGTTCTCAGACTCCTTCATGGCTTGGATGGCAAGTAAGGAATTGTGCCATTTTGCCCCATATTTTGAGTTGATTCATATATCCCATCATTAGTTGTTACTTTCAGTTTATTTAAGTTTGTTTTGGCTTATTATAAAGTAATTAGTGTAGTTCTAATGTCAATTTAGCCATTTGCTTTGATAATCACTAAAACAGTTAGACATAGGGGTGTTTGGTATAAGCTGCTAAGCCAAGTTGTTGTTGTTATATTAGCCTAAGTTTGCTTGTTTCATTGTTCTTGAGTATTACACAGTCCAATTTGACCATTTAATTGGTTATTCAGTTAGACATAGGGACGTTTTATTTTGTACGTTGACGTTTATTTTTAAATAAACGTCACGTTTTTAATCTAGTTTACGTTTAGGATTCCCGATACCTAATTATGTTTTCCCGTAGTGTTTTAGGTTTTTCCTAGTATTTTAATTGCCTTAGGTTAATTTATTCTCGCCTTCGTTCGTTAATTTTCAATTTCGTTAATTTAACGTATCGTAAAACCAAATAACCTTTCCAATCATACAAGATTTTAATCTTAATCTCATTCGAAGCTTTTCATTCACACCTCGTTGGGGTACGACCCGGGAAATCACCTCCCGGTCTCACAATTTAAATATCACTTTCACAAGTTTTGCGAGGTAATCTTTTTCCTAAAATGTTTACTCGTATTACTTCACATCTATTTGTCTCACGATAAATTAGACCTCACGTTTGTTGATATTTTGATAATTGTTGTTTGCACACACCAAAACACAACGAATCACAATTCTTATCTTATGAATTCCTACGAAACCTTTCAGCCAAATTCCGTGATGAAATCGTTTCAAATACATTTTAATGAGTAAATAGGATGCTTGTCACGCATCATATCCCATACTAATTCGTGCACTAATGTTTTGGAATAAAAACATTTAGAAAACCCTTTCGGCCAAATATTCTCAAAAAGTGTTTTTACTAACAAATTAAGCAAGATTGGATGTTATTCCAACAAACTCACAAAATAAAATATGTTCTCATGCATCACCGTTTTAAGAAAAGAATACTCTACAATTGATTACATCATCACACAAGTATATCAAGAATTACTCCATATCAATCATAACAAAACACAAGTAACAAACAAAACTTTCATTCAACTTAAAGTAACAATAGTTCATGATAAATAAACAAGGATTACCTAGCTTAAGATTACAAGAACTATGATCGTGGAACCATAGCATCCACGCTCCTCCAATCGCCTACTTTAACAAATAAACAACTCCACACTTGTACCAAATACTTGAGACTTTACTCAATGTTTCATGGACTTTTTACAGCAACAATAGACTTTCGGGCAATAATAATAAGGTAGTAATGACTTTGGTGTAACACTATCACTAGTTTGGGGTGTCACACTTAGCAGCATGTACATGGTTCAATATATAGTGTTAAGAACGCTTATTCTTCAAGCCAAAACGTGCCTCCAGAGTTATTATCAAGAAATGATCGGACTCCAATGATTAATGGGAAGTTAAACCTCCATTTAATGCGAAATTATAACAGCAGCACTTCTCCATCCGATCGGATGGAGCTTTTGTCCAATTCCAACCGAATCGGATGCGGGTTGCATCCGATCGGTTGGATCATTCCTATACCCACATAGTTGACTTTTTTTTGTCTTATCTTGACGCATGTTTTCTCCTCCATTGTAATGCTGATTTCTTTCATAGAACTTGATATTTTCTTGATTCATGAATGTGGAAATCTTGATACTATCAAATCCTTGAGTTCTTGTGTGGTTTTTCACTTGTCTTTATCTTGAAATTCTCCAAATGTGTATAATCACTACAATTCTTCATCTTTTCATCATTTATTCCTGTACTTGGCTACATTTGCTTGCATATACACTTTTCCATAATTAAGTAACAAATATATACAAATATAACAAAATATGATGCACAAAACTACCAATAACGCTACTAAAAACATATGAAAACGAACGAAAACGTATGAAAACGAGCGAAACGTATGAAAACGTCTAAAAATGAACGAAAACTTAAAAAGAACGTATGAAACCGAAAGGAAAAAAAAGTGAATTAAAAAAAATAAAAATAAAACTGAATTAAATAAAAACGTGAATTAAAAGAAAAAAGACAAAAAAGAAAGTTAGTAATAAATAAAAAAAAGACAAAAAGACAAGAAAAAGACATGAACTTAGGTTGATAAGAAGACAAGAAAAAAAAAACATTAACTTAGGTTAATACTCACCATTAGATCAAACTAGATTGATGATGAGCATTTGTCCCTTAATATGGAACAAAAACTTAGTCTCCAAAATAACTTACCTCCGTTAATATACATAACAATGAAACTTAAGTAGTATATACTATGACTAATATCTTGTACTAAAAGAGTAAAAGATATACCTTCTTACTAAAAAGAAAGAAAGAAAAAGATTGAAATAAATTCAAGATATATATGTATGTAGATAACGAAAGAACAATAAAAACATGATACACAAATGACATATCATTAGAAAATAAAATAAATACTTGGAAGTATCCGTATCGACATTATTATTATGAAAGATGTTTTCGAAGAAAAATATAAAGGATTTTTCTAACTTGTGCCCTAGGGGCATAAGTTAAGTACACCAAAAGTACACAAGGGCCCACGAAAAAGTACATAGTGATCCACATCAAAGTACAGATAGGTGTACTTTTATGTGGGTCCATCTGTACTTTTGATATACTTTTGGTGTGCTTAACTTGTGCCCTAAGGCACAAGTTAGAAAAACCCAAATATAAAAACATGTCATATAAATAGCAAACGACATTCATTTGAAAGAAAATACTTAATTATTGTATATTGTTCTCAAATAAAAGAAGCACACCAAAGTTCACATATACATTTCATTTGGGGTCAAGTTACAAAAAAGGGTTTGAAAGCATAACTTTTGGGTCACTCGTTGTTAAGGGAACTTGTTGGATCGACATAATAAAGCTTAATCTAGGTAATTTAAAAAGAGACACATGATAAACTATATAAAGAGTAGAGAGAAAATATATTTGTATCGTACGCCGGATGTTTAATGTGTGCGGTCAACCTCTCAATTTGTGAGGTTTAGGCTATGTTTGGCGCAAAGCTTTTTTGGGCAATGAGCGGTGAGCAATAAGCTTTTTGAATTTTAGTGTTTGTTTGGCATGATAGTTGTGAGCTTTACTATTTTTTAAGAAAACTCATTTTTCCAATGCTTCTTTATGAAGCTGTGAGCGGTGAACAGTGAGCTGTGACTATTGCTCATAGTTACTGCTCACAGCTCACAGCTATTTTTGTCAAACATAGCCTTAGAAGGTAACCCAACTATACAGATGTTCCTTGCCCTCTCAACTACACAGATGTTGGAGGGTCGGTAATATATTTGTTCCTTGCACTCTCAATTATACAAATGTTGGGAGGGTGGTAACCAATAACACTAACTTAACATAAATATTACAACCATAAACCTACATTCAAACCTTAAACTATTACAATGTTTAAATATATTCATAAACATATTTCACAAAATAACAATTTTTTTTTCCCAAAAAGCCAAAATACTCATAAAATCCTCAAACTTTATGAATATTTGCGAATTTTCAAAAAATTGAAAACTTTTCGATTTTTTAAAGAAATTTCACAAACTTTGCTAAATTTCTTTAAAAAATTGAAAACTTTTCGATTTTATATAAGCCAAAACCATGTGTAGGATTGAAAATCAATCATGGCAAAAAATTTCAAAAAATCAAAAAATAATTTGATTTTTTAAAAAAATTTCGCAAACTTTTTGAAATTTCTTTAAAAAATAAAAAAAAAATTCGATTTTATTCTGCAAGTTTTATCCGAAACTTTGCGAATTTTGAAGAAAGATAGCAAAATTTGCGAAATTTTTTTAAAAAAATCGCAAAGTTTGTTAAATTTCTTAAAAAATCAAAAACTTTGCTAAATTTCAAAAAATTGCAAACTTTTCCGGTTTTTTTAAGAAATATCGCAAAGTTTGCGATATTTCTTTAAAAAGTCAAAAAATTTTCGATTTTTTTTGAAAATTTGGCAAATTGTCAAAAAGTTTGAGGATTTCATGGGTATTTTGGCTTTTTGAGGAAAAAAATCGGATATTTTGTGAAGTAGGTTTGAAAAATTGGGTATTTTTGTCATTTAGTGTAAACTATAAGACCCTAAACTATGATCTACACTTTTTGTGTTCTATCAACCCCCCCCCCCCCCTAGAGGTGCACATCCGAACCGGTTAACCGAACTGCGACTGCTAGCGAACCGAAAAACCAAACCGGTCAAACCCGGTTTTGACCCAAACCGGTCCGGTTTTTCCACAAACCGCCGGTTAGGAACCGGTTTTTAATCTCAACAAAACATCCGGTTTGGACACCGGTTTTATTAACCGGATATATGAACCGGTTTGGGTTAACCGGTTAGGAACCGGTTTGGTGTAGGGGTCGGGTTTTTTTGGAATTTTTGAAATTTGAATTCAAAGTTGTCAGGTTGAAACTGAATGGATAGTAAGTAGTAACGTGGGGGGATCGGCTTTTAATTAATTAGTCTCAAAATTACCATTTCTTATTTAGTATAAATAGAAGTGTTGTTTATTAGTTTTTATCACAACTTTCAAACAAAGCAAAAAACACTCTAAATCTTCTCTAATCTTTACTAATGGATAGTTCAACTTCAAACACCACCACCCACACCACCGCTGCTGGTTCATCAAATGTACCAACGGTTGTCAAAATTTTACCATGTAACCGTGTCAACGATCCTTGGGATCACTTCAACTACGTCCTAATGTCGGACGACAAGAAAAAGGCTCAATGTAAGCATTGCTGGAGTATAATGTCGGCGGGTTCCAACTCGACGTTGAGGGCTCATATCAACCAGAAGTATTGCAAGGCAATAAAAAATGTTCCGGAAGCGGGTCAATCTTCTATAGCTCGTGACGGGAGTATTTTTGCATACTATCATGAAGCAGTCCGTCAAGCATTTGCCGGTTTGGTGATCAAAAGAGGTTTGCCATTCAACCATTGGGACGACGAGGATACGACGGAGGTGATGCAGACTCATGTCCAACCAATGTACACTCATGTAAGCCGTATGACTCTAAAACGTGATGCAATGAGCATGTGGCAAGCGGCCAAACAAGATTTTTTTTTTTTTTCATAATTTAGATACTTGTGTTAGCATGACAACGGATGTTTGGTCCGCTCCTCATGGTTCGCCATATTCGTACCTTTGTGTTACCGCACATTGGGTTGAACCCGAAAGTTGGCTAATCATGAAGCGGGTCATATCATTTGAAGAGTTTCCGGTTCCTCACACAGGAATTGCGTTATTCAAAATGTTGAGAAAAGTTTTTACTAAATATCATTTGCAACAAAAAATCTTTTCAATTACGTTGGATAATGCTAGTAACAACACCAATTCAATGGGTAGATTGAAAATGGAATTTGAGCCACCTTTGAATGGCGATTTTTATCATTCTCGATGTGTTGCACACATCATAAACTTGGTTGTGCAAGCGGGATTAAACCATCCCGTAATGCAACAAATGAAAGATTGTTTTAAACAAATGTTGCATGATATTTTCAAAAGAGGTTCTAAAAGATTTAACAATTGTGTTAGGATGTGTGCGAAGGCGAAAAAACATTGGTTGTCACCCAATATAGATTGTGATACAAGGTGGAATTCCACCTATATCATGTTCCTAAGTGGTATAAGACAAAAGGTGACTTTACAATATTTTCATGACCAATTGGCACAAAAGGGTAAGGTTGCTCCATTTAATGTCGAACATTGGGATACTATTGAAAGATTAACCCGATTACTTGAAGTTTTTTCCAACGCCACAAAAAAATTATCGGGAGTTTATTATCCAACATCTCATTTGGTACTCGAGCAACTTTACTACATGTGTTCAAGTTTGTCATCATTTGAATTAAGTGGTGGTGTATTTTCAAACATGGTTATACCAATGAAAGAAAAGCTCATTAAGTATTTTGAATCTTTGCCACCGGTAATTACTTGTGCGGACGCATTAAATCCATGTTATAATTTATGCGGGGTAGAGTTACTTATTGAATCGATTTCAAATGATTTGGGGTTAAACGCGGATAAAGTGAACTTTGTTGAAGATGCACAAAAGGATTTTAACAATTCTTTTAAATGTATGTGGAATTATTATTTTGAAAAATATGGGAACCCGGCTCCTTCTATGGATGAGGGGTCTTCATCATCGAGGTCGTCGCATAGAGGGAATCCGATTCAAGGCTTGTTACAAAAGTTAAGAGAAAATCCCAACAAACGGGTAAGGAGTGATCATCTCCAAAACAATGAATATACAAGGTATACCGGAACCGATTTTATCTCATGTATTCCGGCCGAGCAACAAGTGGACTTTGATGTTTTGGCGTTTTGGAAATCAAAGGAAACAATGTTTCCCGTTCTATCCAAAATGGCTCGGGATCTTTTTAGTGTACAAGCTACTTCGGTAGCTTATGAATTCGCTTTTTCAACAAGTGGAAGGGTGCTCTCAAACAGAAGAACAAAGCTCACACAGGCTTCTTTGGAAATGTGTATGTTTTTGAAAGATCATTTGGACGCAATCAAGCGAAGACAACACAAAACAAGTCTTGAAGACCCCTTAGAAATGGAAGGAGGGGTCTACGAGGTAGAGGTGCAAGAGGGTACCTGCGAGTTGCTTTCCGATGAAGAAATAAGAGAAGATGAAGCTGCTGCCGCGGCTAGGAGGTCCGTCGATTCCGAATCCGAGGAAGAGATTTACGAGTAGCTTTTCCTTTATTATGTTTATGTATTATGTGTGTTTCATTTCCATGTGTGATGTATTTCCTTTCAGTATTAGGTGTGTAAGGGTGTTGTATTTCGATGTATCACGTTCTAAGTTTATGTATTATGTGTGATGTATTCCCGTTCGATGTATTAAATAAAAGTGTTTGTGAAATATATGTGATTTTTTTTTATGTATTAAATAGAAGTTACTTTGTGTAAATGACGAAAAACGGAAAAAATAATAATAATAATTAAAAAAAAAAAAAAAAAAAAAAAAAAAAAAAGGTTAACCGGTATAAAACCGGTTCAAACCGGTCAAAACCGCCTACTTCAAAAAAATTCAAAAAGGTTGTGCTAATAACTTTTGCATTTATTGCTTCTGAATATGTCAGATACGTACTGTCGTACTCTAAAAACTTCAACAAAGTTGTGCTATTAACTTGTGCCATTGTATGATTGTAAATTTGTAATATACTATAAATAAGTATGTTTGTAAATTTGTAAATTTGCAAACCAAAAGTAAATCACAAATGGCAAATCAAGGACAGGAGCCAGTTGAACCAATTGCACCGCCATCACCACCAGTGATTGTTGAGATTTTACAATGGAACCGTAATGATCCAACTATTACGAATAACTTGAACTACGTCCGAATGTCGGATGGCACGAGAAAGGCTCAATGTAAGCATTGCTCTTTTTTAATGAATCCCGTTTCCAAATGTGCATTGAGGGCTCATTTGTTCAAGTATTGCTCAGCACGAGAAAGGCTCAATGTTTGATCTTGTATTTTCTTTAAGTGTATTTTCGTTGTATTAAATAAAAGTTGAATTTTATTCAGTTTACATTGTAATTTCCACCTAAACTAAAATAACTAACATAACATTTAAAACACGAATCACATTAAACGTTAAAGTTAAAACACGGATTACATTAAACATTAAAGTTAAAACATGAAATACAAAGTACGATTAATAGAAACTACGATACGGTAATTAAAATAAAACTACGAATTAATAAAATGAATCATCGGAGACCCAGCCATCCACTCGAAGAAGACTCTGATGGCTGATGGCCTAACCCCAAGGCCCATCGGTGTGGTGCTTCTCTGTTTAGCCGCTCCCTACGAGCATTTTCCCGAGCCCTACGAGCAGCTGCCTCACGTTCTTCAGCTTCTATAGCCTCACTCACGACTTGCATATCTTGCTCAAAGAGTTCCTCATCAGTCAACGCTCGTTGTTCCACCGGTGGATTGTTTAGCGGTTCATTCTCAACTGGAGTGTTTTGTTGTTGATTTTCATTTTCTGCAGGTGGTGGAGTGTTCACAATCACCACCGGTTCGTTTGGAGGACTTGGGAATTGTTGTGAGAAATCTTTGTGAGGACTTGGGAATTGTTGCGAGAAATCTTTGCGAGACATCGAATTTTGAATGTTGAGAAGTGAGAACTGATAATTATGTGAATGGGACAATGGGTAGTAAGTATACTAGTATTTATAGGCCCAAAAACAAAAAAAAAAAAAAAAAATACAAACCGGTCCAAACCGGTTAACCGCGACCAAACCGCATATAACCGAAACCAAACCGGTTCGGATAGGTTTGGGTTTTTTCCTCTCGAGGCCGGTTTGAAACCGAACCGGTTAACCGCCCCGACTGGTTCTTGACCACGTTGACTCAAACCGGTCACACAAACCGGTCCGGGTAAAACCGAACCGGTTAACCGAAAGGGTAGATTATAGAGGTCTTATACAGATCTTCACTTGTTTGGATGTTCTCTTGGACACTTGCGAGTTCTAATGTAGCTTTTCATGCGTTCCTTGAATTCTCGTAATCAACTCATCATCTTTTCAACTCTTCTTTAATTTGACTTTTCTTTATCAAATGTATCTTGTAGACCTTCCTTAATCCTCGATCAATGCTTCTGAAGCTAACAATCTTCCAACAAGTTAACAATTTCCCCAAGTTAACATTTTCCCAATACCAATCAATGGCATGTATGTACTTCTTCAGGCTTTTCAACCATCAGTTTCTCCATTAGGGTAGATCATTTGATATACCATTCAACCTAGACATCTTTTCACCTTTCTTTCCTCTTCCCCTGAATGAGCCCCAAATACCTTCACATCATATGCGTTTCTACCCATTTCCTTAACACTTTTTCCTAATGCCGTAGTTTTTCATCTTCATGTTTTGACAAACTAGATGATTGATCTGTGTGTTTGTTAATGTGGTATGTTATTTGTGGTGTTGTTGCTGAGTGAAACTCTTAACTTTTAGAAACTCTTCTCCCCTAGCTTCACTCTTACAAAAGATATAAAGTAAAGAGAAATTACCAATTAGCAAAGATCAAATAAGTCACTTGCATCCTCTTAGGAACTCATTTCGGGCCGATTTGTTAGTTTAGTTCGGCCCGCAGTCTATTATGCTCGGCACTAACTATAGCGGCCCTTTGGTTGTACTTGAATGGAGAAATGGGTCTCCATTGTACAACATAAACAAGTACATATGAGTTTATCAATAAAACAAGATGTTGGTTTAGCGATACTTTTAACTTCAGTTGTTAGGTGATTCTGAATCGTAATCCCACGCCCTTTAATTAGGGTTTTGTTCGCATGTATTAGGCTCTAGAAACTTATCACACCTTCTGCTTGTCAAATGGTCATTAATTAAAACCACAATATAGGCTTCCAATTAGGTGAACTTGCGCCAATGCTTCAGGTTCCATGTAGATAATCATTTGCATACTGCATTTCACTTACCTCTTTAGTAGCTTTAAAACATCACCAACAAGATGCAGTGATCCAGTTACAAGAACCTGTGGAATTATTTTGCTACCTTTAATCCATTGTGATGCAGTAACCATAAAAGTTTTTTGGATCCAAATAAATGCTGTAACAGAATTTTCTGTATTTTATAGTAGAAAGTGGTGAACTATTCATATGACACTACACAACCTCCACGCACTGTCAATAATAACAAAATGATAATATATCCTGAAGATGAACAATATCATCCCAAGTCTAAGGGGGTGTTTGGATCGGCTCCATATCACCAAGATGGTGTTTGGATGTGCTTGTTGAGGATAATCACGTGATACTAAATAATGTAGAAAATAGTGTGCGGGCATGTTCAGAGGCGGAGCCACGGGAGGGGCACGGTGGGCACGTGCCCCCTCACCGGAAAATTTTGTAGTGCAAATTGTTGGAATTTTCAAGATATTTTCGTAATTTGCCCCCCCTTAGAGTGTGTCTGACATGTTTAAATCGAAAGAAAAAAGTCGATTTTTAAAGGGTTTGTAGAAAGGAAAGCATGTAATGGGGAAGAAAGATCTATTGGAGAAGATGATAACCTATGAAATAATAAAATATGGTAGGGTTAGTACTTAGTAGCGTGGTACAACTTTTTGTTTTGTATTGAAATCACGTGGGATGTATTCATTTTCTAATCTTTTATCTCATTTTCAGCTTATTTTACTATATTTTTTTAATTTTTTTGGGTGCAGAGGTTATTTTACTATATAAATATACAAAAATACAAAGAGTCTAAAACGTCATTCTTTATGCATTCCTAGTTTCCTACATTATTTAAGTAGTAACTTTCTTATAACTTCATGCAATGATCACATTATTTTACATTTAACAAGCTAAATATTTGAATTATATACCTTTTAAAAAAAAAAAAAAAAAAATTTGCCCCCCCTTGAAATATTTTCTGCCTCCGCCCCTGGGCATGTTTCTAATACTTAAACTTGCAATGATCATATAATCAGGTGTTTGAATGTTTGGCAAAAACTGACTATTTCAAGATATATGTTTCTTGAAATGGGAGCAAAAGTCTCCTAAACAAAATAAAAAGAATGGATATTTAGGTCAGTTGAGTGTATCCTTATAAACTCAATTTTGTTGCAGCTGATATTAAATTGGTTATTCAAAAGTCTGATCATTTGGCCAAATATTCAGAGGCAGAATCTGTTTATCTAGCACTAAAATCTGTGAATTCCAAAACGCAAATCCAAACACCGCCTAAAATGGTGGGACACCCCTGTATCAAAATTCAAAAGTAATATTTTTAAATGTTTAGAACATTACCTGAAGCCTAAGCTTAGGGTTGTCACGAGCAGAATTTCGTAACCAAGAAACAGCCAAAGGTAATAACGGAAACACTGCACTGCAACTAAACTTTCCATTTTCAGGATTGCAATGAGAGATGTCATCGTACAAAAATTCAGAGGGAGGCAAATTTTCCATCGTCAAATTATTGTTTAGTCCAGTGTCTGCATGACAAATATATACTAATTTCAGGAAGTCATTCAATTGGTCTCCACCATTTGAAATTCCTTTAATTATTAAAAAAACGTAAAACAAAACGAACAAACCTCTCCCATGAATAAGTCTTTCCCACACTCTTTGGAGTTTGAACTGCCATGCGAGATCCTTTGAAGGGATGAATAAAGGGATGTCTGAAGCACCAGAAGTAACCTTGCTGTAAGTTGAGATACTTGGTACAAAAATTGCTTTCGAGAAATCAGAACCTGGTCATGTTGACAACAAATATATGAATATTTTTGCAATACACTAAAAAATTAACAAAAATACATTTGGTGGATAATAACAAAGAATAACAAAAACAAAAACGAAATACCTGATGAAGCACATATCTCCACAAGTCTTGGAAGAATTATTTCGGGATCTCTCACCTCCATGCAATTAAATAACAGAATCTGAAAGATAAATTTGCATTACAACATGTGAGATGATTATGTAACTAATCCAACTGAAAATGCAACAAGGAAACGAAAAAAAAAAAAAAATAATAAAATAAAAATAAAAAATAAAAATAAAAAATAAAATAAAATAAAATAAAAACCCATGTATTGCGATAATCATGTGGTGTCAATAGATTACCCTTTTTGATATTATGTTAGATTCTTCTTTTTCATATGATTCTTGTATGTAAGCATTGCTGTAAACTTCTTCCATCTTTCCAACCTTACTAAATGAAACTGGTCTATGAATCTTTTCATGGACCACATTAGAGAACCATTTGGCACAAGCATCCATGCTCTCAGGACTATGAGCTCCATCCAAATAGAAGATCAACTCCCCACGACGACTTTTATCAGTTTCCAATTCATTACTTGATCCCAAACTAGAGTCATAATATATTTGAGCCCTTCCAGACAGATGTGCAGTCGAAAGACCCCTTAAGAATGCCTCAGGTAGGGTATCGTCTGCAATATCCTGAGTTCAAACACCATACAAAATTTGTGAAACTTACTTAATACATCAATAAGTAGGGGTGGCAAAAATGGGCGTGTTGGGTGATTAGTAAATAGGTGCTCAGTTCGAACTGGGTGTTTTTTAACGGCCAAACTGGGTTGGGTTTAATAATACATCGTTTGTGCAGAATAAATATAACTGTTTTAATTAAGTGAACCATATTTCAAAACTCACATATTGGAAAAGCTTCTCCCAGTTTCGTGTAGTATTGAGCCAACTTTTACACAGAGAAACAGCAAGGCCAGCATTCACAAGTTGGTGATCGCCTGACAGACTTGGTTTCACCCCATTTAACCTCTTGTAAGTAAGTGGCTCTACCTCTTGCAATGGAACCTTCAATAGATAACACAAATATGTCAATACAACACGAAATTGTCCATTTATATGTTGTTTACACCTTTTTTACCATTTAAATCATAATAAATTGATAATAAAATGTTTAATGTCTTTTATCAACATAACAGTAATAGGAGTACCTCCAATTCTTGTGCCCTTTGCTTGAGAACATCAATCGCTTCAGGAAGTTGAGGTACCGTAAATGCAGGAACTTGAGGCTTCAAATGAGAAATGACACCAAATCAGTTCATACACAGCTTATCTGAATCGTTAAACAAAAAATTTAGAAAAACCGAAAATTAGAAAAAACCCGTATCCAGAGTGGTTTAAATATACCTATTTTGTACCTTAAATATCCCAGCTTTATGCCAAGCAATTTTCTCCAGAGTATCTCCTACAGGTCATTATCAAAAAAGAGTGAATATTTAGGGCAATTAACCTTTATAAAGAGAAGATTGACTACAAAGAACTAACCTAGAATCTCTGTGTGATCAAAGCCGAGAGAAGTGATGCCACACACAATAGGGTCTTGTATCTGCAGGGTTCAATGTAGAATCAAAATTGGTTTATTTTACAACACTAGAACTTTATCATTAACATTAACATAAACCCATCCTTCATTATATTATCCAAAAGTTGGAATTACATCAGTACAGTTAGCACCATACAAGTACAAAAGTTAATTGCTTGTATCCTTTGTTTCTTAAGATTCAACGATAACTAGATTTCAGTCAGAAAAGTGAGAAAGACCATTTTCTCCAAATACTTTAAGCTACAATGAGATGAGGAAGTGAAATAACTAAAAGATGCTTTACCACATTCGTCGAATCATATTTCCCTCCAAGACCGACTTCGATAATAGCAACATCGACCTGTGACAACAATGCACTCAGTAAGCCTTTCTCTATTTAAAAAGTTATGGTGTAATGGGTGTTAAAATATGTTTTATCATATATACATGACCTTTTCAAGTTCAATTAGTGATGTACAAATCTACCTTTTCAGATACAAATATCTTCAACCCCAATAAGGTAAGGAACTGAAACAGTGGAGGCATTGGCAGGTCCTCTGTGACTTTCTCCTGCCAGTTTACGAGCCAAAATTATCATGACAATATGGATATCAGATACAGCTATTAAAGTTCTAGTAGTGCATTAATACCTTAAACAGGTTCCAACAACCCCAAAAATACAGTAAAAATTGCTCTTCAGATATTTCCAACCTACACACTCGTATTCAAGAAAATATGTTAGAACATAAACTTACTATAATAGTGTAACATGAAAAGCAATCACTCAACACATGTAAATGCAGGTTGGTAGAGGAGTTATATTTGCTTATACCTCTCCATTGCATATAAGAGTCCACTTCCCATTTTAAAAATTCAAACTCAATCAATACCAGCAGAAGATTAACATAATTTTTTTTATATATATTTTTGGTTTTTATGTTTTCTGTTGCCAATAACTTTCTGTATGCAAGTCTAGCCGTCCTTTCTCCATACACAAAAGAGTTTCTATCTAATAATCTTATCAATATCTGTTTATATTACCTCTGAATTGGAGGTACTTGGATATCAAAACATTCTGCAACATATCCTACATTTTCGCCATTTTCAAGCTAAAACTATGTAAATGCTCACTGTAAAAAGCAGTTGTCGACGGTAGTGATTTTGGTCACCAGATTTTCTTATGTTAATACTATAGGATGTTTAGGACACTTAACTGCAGTCATATACTTCTTTAAGCACATGTAAAGTATAATTTTGTTAATTGTATTGGCAGGAGCATTAAATATTAAGAATGCAGATCATTTTTTATACAGAAGATTTTGTCAAAACAGTGAGATAATGTAGCACAACTAAATACATACCCATTAAGACGGAACCTTTCTTTCACATCAATCAGATGAGGAGAGGTAAATAAACCAGTTTTTAAACCACTCTCCCTTAATATTGCTTCACAAAATGTGCATGTTGAACCCTGATAAATATAAACTTTCTTAGAAACCAATATGTCCAAACTCCAAAACATTTCAATATGGGGACTTAGGAATAATAAAATAGAGTAAATAAATAGAAAACTACAAGAAGTGTTGATATTTGATGAAAATTCAAAATGATGTAAACAAATGAGAGTACCTTTCCTTTAGTTCCGGCAACATGGATAATGTTAAGGTCAGCAATTTGTTCCTTTATGCCTAATATCTGCATTCTAAGATCAGGATGATGACTAATTCAGTAACTTAATGACTGGCAAATTAAGCATGAAAAAGTTTTTTCGTATTCAACAATTTCTTGGTATAACGTCATACATGGTATACTAAATCAGAGAGGTCACAATTACAGGTCAAAATCAGTTCAGATTGAAACAGATCACTTAGGTGTTAGTCGAACCAGGATGGGTTGGTTGGGTTGATCCAGTAGCCACCTTTTTTTTTTTTTTTTTTTTTTTTTTTTTTTTTTTTTTTTTTTTTTTTTTCCAAATTTCACCTTTTTACATATAACCAATGTTCTGATTATGATTACAAAAACATATTATTACAGTAATAATTTAAATCATTAAATTAAGGCAATTTAGGAGGTTATATTTAACTTTCAACCTGTTTGACCCATTCCCTTTTTAAGCCAAATTGTTTTGATATGACCACTTTGTAGATATAACACAATTGAAATTGAACAACCAAATCAAAATTACCTGAATATACATTGACATCCTCTCCAGCTTCGTGTATTTAGCATCTGTATTTGACTTTGTTCCACGTTTTTTACGTGTGATCAAAGATGAAAGCGCTTCCATGGCAGCTTCATATGAAAATGCTGATTCCCACTCTTGCATGCTTTCGCTGGATAAGCTACTACTGCTAACTGTTGTTACTGTTTGAGAAGACATGTTTGCATATTGTAAACCTGAAATATTGGGATATAGCAAGGACAGTTTTAGTTTATTCAGTGTATCAGACCGCAAAATACAACATGATTCACATACATTCTGGTTTTCAACAGCCTTTTTTATATGCTCAGAAATGCTTATGCAATGCAACAACCAGATAATAAAGATAAAATGAAGGAATGCATATTCGAGTTCTAGATACCATAACTTTGACCGTGACACTTTAGATGTAACCTGACACTGACGATGAAATTTTGACATAAATGAAAGCCTCCAGATCTTCTAGAGAGTAAATAATCAACAAGGATAGACTTGATTCAAATTAAATTCTTCCATTTCCTTTCTAATTGGATTAGTTACTAAAATAGTACGATATCATATGCCTGTATATGAAAGCATTGTAGGTATTCTAAAACCTGAGGTGAACACACTTATTAGCCTTAACATTCTCTTTTTTCATTCTAAAAAGTTGAGGATTTAATATATCTTTATATTTTAACACATGCGTTGTTTAATTTGACGTAACATCAGGAATACTAGGCCTAGTGCAAAATCATATAGAAAGAACAAAGTGCAGCAAACAACACAACTTGACCAAATTCAGTTAACAAATTTGTTAGATGATTGTGAAGACCAAATTCAGTTAACAAAGTTAGATGATTGTGAAGCCAGTCTAATATGGCATATTACGTGGTCTACTAAACGAAGTAGATGCATAAAAAATCTCATGTGAACACTCTGTCATTAATTCTTCCTTGTGAGTAGTGAGACTAGTCATTGGCTATCTTAATCCCTTTGGTATGTCTAGTACTAATAGAGGTTTTCACAATGGAAATTAGTGTTTATCTTTTTCATGGCCAACTCGAGTTTTCATATAAGTTGTAAAAGTGGTAACTTGAACTCCTACAGCCAACAACTGCATGTAATGAAATCCATAAACTCAAGTATAAAACATCTTACTGATATTGGAGACATAGTTGCAAACACTAGAACTCAGTTCACAAATCTATCGAGTTATCCAGATAAGCACAGAATATTAGATACCTATTACTCATCAAGTACATGAAACTATAGCTTAGTGCCTATATATCTTTAACTCATAAGTGAGATTCATAAAATAGAAACCTGATCAAATTGCCAGCTGTTTTGCAGGCTCGGTTGTCTTACCACTGTTAATAAGATTCTATGTTATGTGAGTAGTTGTCATAGATCAAATGCCTCAAAATGTTAGCCTGACTAGGCATCTGCCGATCATCTAAAAATAACATATAAATTCAATATAATTATTGAGCACGTTTAATGATCTTCCCATTGTTTCCAGCCTAAAGTGATCTCTCAGTTTCACAAAATCTTTTAGAATTATGAATATCATTCAACCATCGTATACTACACATATAACCACAGCACGCTTCATACTTTCTTTATCCTGATGTTCCACAATAAGTGAGTGACTGCTAAAATATTTTTAGGTGTTCCCACTGTGTCTTTTGAAACAAATAGTCAAGTACAGAAGATTTAAATCTTGTTGCAAGAAACCATACTGGCTTCTACCATCTAAGATGAATGGTTAAACTCTTGAAGCGAAGCTATCAGCAGGTGGAACCTTCTTAATCTATCTACCAGCTTCAACAAGGACATTTAGTGGGTGTACCAGCTCTGATAAAGACATTTAGGGGGCGTTTGGATGTGAGTTAAAACAATGATTATCTTATTAGTTATTACTACAGCTTAAGTCATTAAATTAGTATCTAGTTTTCAGATTAAGTTATCCTAATCACTAGTTAGGGGTCAAATAACTAGTTTTGAACAACAGTTTCATCCTTGCCAGTTGCCACAGCAAAAATGATTATTGAAACATCAAACAGCAGAAGTCAGAAGCACATCTAAATACTACCTACAGTGGCATGTTCTATAACAATTGATCATTAAAATATTTGCTACAGCAACATGTCTTACTAAACGTAATCATCTGAAAATAATTATTCGATATTATATGAGGAGTAGAAGGGTCATATACTCGGATATACCTTTTTGGTGTATCTTGTCAAAAGAAGGAAATGATTTCAGCCCAGAAAGATCAAAGGCATTATAAGTTGAGAAATATCGGTTTTCCAACGTTACTCTATCAGCGTGAAGGAGTTCCCTCCTACCATAGCCAGCAGTCCCAATTAACCTTCGTCTCGTATAAATGTTGGAGTTTACAAGCATCATATATACTGTTCCCACAAGTTTAATAGTCAGCAATTATATTTGAAACTATAAAACATCAATAATCAGAGACTTGATGAGAAAATTTTTAATAAGAAAATAACAGAACCACCGAAAACTAAAAACAAATTTGAGGGTTTGAAATCGCTTATTTTTCTGCTTATCTGTCTAGTTTTAAGCAGATAAGCAGTTTCGTATGTTTGGATAAAACAAACGGCTTCTGCTTATTTTGGGGTATAGCATGCAGTTTTTACTTAATTCAAAGTGCTTGTTTGAAATGAAACTAAGCAATCCAAAAATCCTATACACAATGGATTCAATTAACACATACTAACCAAATTTTTTCTTTTCCGGGTCTTCTTGCATAAGCAAATCCAAACACTATTTCATTAACTGCTTATTTGTAACTTTTTAAGATTGGAAAACCCAAAAAGGCTTGTTACCAAAAAAAAAAAAAAAAAAAAGCAATCCCATACACACTTATATAATCATAAAACAAAATTGTAGCTGAATAATAATAATAATAATGAGCAGAAATTAATATCAAACAACTCACTGTAAAGAAGAACAAAGGGTTCAAGAAAGGGGAGGAAGAACTTGTGTTGGAAATTTATTCAAATGTGACGCACGCCACTCCACCATGTCTGAGCGGATGTTGGGGCGGCAAAGTAATACTACTATCCATCCCCCACTTGTTAGCTAAAAAGAGGATTCTTTTCATGATGTTAACACAAATGGTCCTTGGACTAATTCAAAGTGACTAGTTAAGCATTTTCAACTTGGGGTGTTGAAATGTATGTAGTAAAGAGTTCATGGTCGGTGCTGGTTAGCGCGCGAGGAGTGGCGTGATTACCCGGATGGGAACACGTTTGCGTTATGAGAACCTTTTTAGTATAGCACTCCATTGTTGGTACGAGATTTGATCCCCGGCTTTTTCAGTGAAAGTGATGTGGAGTTAACGCTAAGACGAAATATACATGAGATTATTACAACTACTTTTGATGCTAGCAAAAGTTTGATACTTGGTGTAACGAGTTTCTTAACTTAATAGTGATTTTGACATATTCAAATACTCACTCTGTCCCATATTAATTTTCATTTTTTTTTTCAGCTTTGACATTATATTATTTTGTATTATATATTACTTGATGCAAAATATATGAATGAATTGAGTTTTAAATGTATTTTCTATGTTTTAATTTTCATGAAGTATTATATAACAGAAACAAAAATATTTAAGATCAAAGTTAAAAAAAGAAATACTACAAAAGTTAAAACAGGATAATTAATATGAGACGGATTAGCTAAGTGTGACAAGAAATGAACCGAGCCGTGAAGTGTGCTACTAATATGGTTGCTTAAATCTAAAACATGCCACAAGAAATGAACCGAGTCGTGAAGTGTCATATACCTTTAATATGAGACGGATTAGCTAAGTGTGGCAAGAAATGAACCGAGCCGTGAAGTGTGCTACTAATATGGTTGCTTAAATCTAAAACATGCCACAAGAAATGAACCGAGTCGTGAAGTGTGCTACACGGCAACAAGAAGCTCACCCGTGGTAATCAATGGTTTTAATACAATAATAAAGTTTGAACGGGATACTTTTGTATTTACTTCAGTTTAAAAAAATGTGTTGACATGAAGATTTGATTTTAATCATTGTTGTCGCCATTGTGCCAAAACCAGTCTTGTATAAGGTACCCATTTGTGTGTATGAGAACCTTTTCAGTATAGCAATCCGCCCTTGGTATGAGATTTGTTTCTCGGCTAGAAGTGTCCGGGAAAAATAAAAGTTAGTGATAATGAAATGAAAGTGATGTGGCGTTGACAATGAGACGAAATACACATGAGATTATCACAACTACTCTTGATGCTAGTAAAAGTTTGATACTTGGTGTAATGAGTTTCTTATCTTAATAGTAACCATTGAAAGATTCAAATATTCATCAAATGTGACACGTGCCGCACATGAATTTTACTCATGAAATAACTTGTCTCACTTATTTCATTAAGTTTAGTTATTTTTTATAAAATTTGCCTTATCATTTAAAAACTTTATTTTACTAATGTATTTGCTTTTCTTAAAAAAAATAAGAGTTTCTAAAACATGCCATAATGAAAAGAACCTAGTCGTGAATTGTGCTACAGGCGAGCATAAGTCCCGGATTCGCCCTTGATAGTGTTTTGTTTCAATACAATAAGGTTAAAACGGGAAACATTTGTATTTACTTTAGCTAAAAAAAATTGTTGACGTGAAGATTTTGATTTTAATCACTAGCGCTACCCATTGTACCAAAACCAAAGTCTTCCATATAGTACCCATTTGGGACCAAAGCATACAAAATGATACACTTTCCATGTTTATATTCTTAAAGTTTTGGTTTTAGTAAATATGTTCTTGGTTTATACCATTGGAGACGCATACTCAAACATTCTATAAACACCCTTATAGAGATTATTTCTCTGAAATCAAACTTTGACTTATAGATAACACAACAAGGAACTGATAGTTTATGAAGACTTTAAGCCTCGATGTTACTAGCCCTTGTGTCTAGAATGTTTATAGTTGTCTTTCTTTAGTATGTTTAAATGAGACGCAAAACATATGTGGATGGTGTAATGAGATTGAGGCCACTATAACATGTGCTCTATATTTGGCAAACAAAGAAACACCTCGAGTTTCTTGATAAGCTGTCTTAAAATGCAAGAGCATGCATAAGTGTGATTCTAAGGGTTAAGTCTATTTATTGGCAACATACTTTCACTACTTTACAAATTTAGGTAACCAACTTTTTTTATTAACAATATAGTCATTAAAACTTTGAAATTGTGAAAAATATGGCTAACTTTCTAGTGAATTTACTAAAATACCCTTATGTTCTTCACATACACTTGCATCATTAGTCCTTTATACTAACGGCCGTGTTAATACAAATATCGCCTAAAAACGTTATTTATATTTTACGATCTTTGCTAACTTTTGTTAACGACAAAGTATAAACTTTAGTTTTTAGCAAAATATGAATATAGCTTTAGTCTTGTGCAATAAGACTTTATTTCAACTTGACATCACTTTTGCTACATTTACATTTCACATAATACTTAACATTTTCATATTTAAAGGATGAACGCTGCAACGATCGTTGGCCAAAAGGGGCTAACGTGTAACTGCAAACGGAATCCACATAACGACAGTTAAAACCAGGGACCAAAATGATCCAAAAGTTTCGCCACAGGGAGGCCGCCTGCACTTTCGAAAGACCAGGGATGATTTCTGCAATTTTTGCAAACCACAGGGATGATTTTTGCATTTTACTCTTCTAAAAATAGAAATTGTTGTATGATATCATGTCTTGCATCATTTGCAATCTTGGAAAGATTTCCAAATCTAGAAGTTGACTTTCCAAAAGATTACATGCATATTTGGAAATATCTTCACTCAACATATCTTATGGTTGACTTGAAAGATCTTGATTATACTTGACATTGTTTTGGAAAGATTTTTGGTTCTTTAACTGACAAGTCTGGTGAAACCCTGTGGGAACAAGGGCGGAACCCTTGTTTTGGTTCCGCCATCCGCCGACCTGCTGTCTTGTTTGGCTATAAATACCAAGTCATTCTCATAGAATTCTTTATCACTTCTCATTATATTTTACACATAAATTCTCATTACATTCATCTAACTCATTAACATTTCATTTGTGAGATATTTTGTAGCAAAGAGGATCACAAGTTTATACCAAAAGTTACAAGTCTCAACATAACGTTGCAAGTCTTGTTAGCTTAGCATTGTGTAAACTTGCATAGTTTACACTGATCATTTGATTGTGTAATTTCAGTAGTGATCGGTTAGTATTTTAGTCCTTAAAATACAAAGTGTGACGGGAGTAGTTGTACCCTTGTAAAAAAACTAACGGGAGTGGTTGTACCCTTGTAAAAGAACTCAACATCTAGCTTTGTATCGGTAATTTTGTGTAAGCGACGTGTAAGGTTTTCTCCGCCGGTGAAACGAGCTTGTTGACTAGTGAAAGAAAATCTCGAGTTGGATAACTCGGGGCGTGGAGTAGGGCAAGGAAAAAGAGTCCTTGTAGCCGAACCACGATAAACATTCGTGTTGTCGTTTGATTGTTTCTTTCTTCACTCTTGCATATTACTTATAGTTTAAGTAGTTACGATTGTTGATTACACGTAAAGGTTTCAAAGTTAATCAATTTAAAAACCGGTAAACTATTCAACCCCCTTCTAATTTTCCATAGGCCGTTAGTAAATAACTTAAAATTTGGTTTCTTACGTTTTCATTCGTTAATACACATTTTTGTCCGTTTTACACGTTTTCATTCATTTTTGCACGTTTTCATCCGTTTTTGCTTGGTTTTTTTCGTTTTTGCATGCTTTCGTCCTTTTTTGCACGTTTTCGTCTGTTTTTGCACGTTTTCGGCCGTTTTTGTACGTTTATCCGTTTGACATGTTTTCATCCGATTTTGCACGTGTTGGTCTATTTTTGCACGTTTTGTCCGTTTTTGCACATTTTCATTCGTTTTTACATGTTTTTAGTTCGCTTTTTACACATATAAAAACGGATAAAAATGTTTAAAGATGGATAAAAACATGCAAAAACAGACGAAAACATGCAAAAAAGAACGAAAACGTGTAAAAATCAGACGAAAACATGTAAAAACGGTTGAAACGTGCAAAAATGGATGAAAACGTGTAAAAGCGGACGAAAACGTGCACAAACGGACAAAAACGTGCACAAACAAATGAAAACATGTAAAAAACAAATGAAAACGTGCAAAAAACAAACGAAAACGTGTAAAAATGGTTGAAAACATGTAAAACGAACGAAAATGTGCAAAAACGGTTGAAAACATGTAAAAACGAACAAAACCGTGAAAAAACGAATGAAATCGTGTAAAAACGGATGAAAACATGCAAAAACGTGTAAAAACGGATGAAAACGTGCAAAAACGGATGAAAACGTACAAAAACAACCGAAAACGTGTAAAAATGGACGAAAACGTGTGAAAACGGACGGAAACGTGCAAAAACGAATGAAAATGTGTATAAAACGGACGAAAGCGTGCACAAACGAAAAAAACGTGCAAAAACAGATGAAAACATGCAAAAACGAATGAAAACATGTAAAAACAGACAAAATTGTGTATTAATGAACGAAAATGTAAGAAAACCAAATTTTAAGTTATTTACTAACAGCCGGTAGTATAAAAGACTAACGATGCAAAGAACACAAGGGTATTTTAGTCAGTTCACTAGAAAGTTAGTCATATTGTAAAGTGATGAAAGTATATTGCTAATAAATAGACTTAACCCTGATTCTAATGAACAAATTTGTCCATCAAACACTAAAAAAAGAGAAAAGTCAAAAATACATTTTTGTGGTTTGTCTCGTGTCTCACTTTACATCCTCTTACTTTTTTTTGGCACAAAACCATCTCTCCGCTAGTAAAGTTGGCCACTATACATCCACCCGTTAATAAAGTTAGCCACCATACACCAATGAGGACTAACGATGCAAATTATTTCTCCGTTATCTCTTAACGCAAGTTAAAATATTTGCATCGTTGGTCCAAAGGACTAACGGTGGAATGTTTTTTTAAGGAACTAACGGCGCAATGTTTTTTTAAATAAACAAAAAAGGGCAAAGCAAAAATCGAACCCGGTTCTGTGGACTCACCAAACAGCGAACCACCCACTGGACTACGCATCCAGTTGTGTTATTATTCCATTTCATATCTCTTTTAACCCTTTTTTTCTTCGGACTTTTAGTATGTTAACCCATTTAAGTTTCGGCCGACCTTTTCATGGTGGAATAATACCACTACCCACCACCGCCACCACCACCCTCCACCCGTCATCGCTACCACCCACCACCACCTACCACCCGCTACCGCCACCCACCACCACCCACCTCTACTGCCACAACCCACCACCACCACCACCTCTACCCACCACCGCCACCTACAGAAACCACCGCAACCACCATCGCCACCATCAGCGTGTGGTGGTGGTGGCAAAGGGTTGATGGTGGGTGGAGGTGGTGGCAGCGGTGGGCGGTGGTGGGTGGATGTGGTGATGGTGGTGGTGGCGGTGGAGGTGGGCGGTGGGTGTTGGTGGCAGTGGCGAGTGGTGGGTGGTGGTTGTGGTGAGTAATCCAACGGATCTGGCCAAAACTTAAACTGGTTAATATACTAAAAGTCCGAAGAAAAAATGGTTAAAAGAGATATGAAATGAAATAATAACACCATTGGATGCGTAGTCCAGAAATTTATAGGAACTTAGCCTTTTTTTAGACTTAAATCATGTGCATTTCCTTTTTTTAGACTTAAATTATGTGCATTTCTGTGATAATTAAGGTTTCGAGTCGACATTATCATTTTAGGTTCTCAGCGGATAATGGTTCTCAACAGACAATCTTGTTATTGATTAAGTTAGAATGTCTACTTAGAACTTGCAATGTTGTAATGCTTACTGAATTATGCAGCCTCAATTGTAGTACTCGTTCACCACTTATATATGATTTTTCTTGTGTAAGGTCAACATTTGTAATGGCTGCTGTAATAATATTCTATGTTATGTTTTTTTTATTAGATATGGAACCATTTCCAAATGATGGGTCATCATCTCAAGGTTTGGGGAAAAATGGTTATGTTAGTCAATTCGTCGCAACAGGAATGTCAAAAGACAACCCGAGTTTAGAAGATAATGAAATAAATGACACAACTAATAAAAGCGAAAATATGGAAGAGGAGGAGGAGGAGGAGGAAAGTTCTCATTTTGGACCTAAGAAAAGGAAATATACTTCTAAAGTTTGGTTAGAGTTTAAGAAGATTAAACTACTTGATGGGAAGGAAAAAGAAGAGTGTCATCATTGTAAGAGCAAAATTTCTGTACTTGCAAGCGTAAGTACTACTCACCTTGGAAGGCACTTAAAAGGTTGCACCAAACGAGCTATCTATCAAAAGCATAGGATTACTTTACAAGTAGTTGATCTAGATAGCATGTTACAAGTTGTGACTCCTCTTGTAGATGGAAGATTTGATATGATGAAAATGAGAGAATCCATAGCACATTAGATTCTCATGCACGAACACCCTTTTAGCATTGTCGAAGAGGAGGGAAAAAATATGATGCAACAACGTGGAATGCTTCAGTGGGAGCATACCTCACGAGCCTCCATCAAGAATGATTGTGTGCGAGTGTATGAAATAGGAAAAAAATTAAAGAATTACTTGAAAGGTGTTAACAGGGACGGACCCAGGATTTTTAACAGGGTGTTGCACAAAACAAATGTTAGGCTAACTAAAGTTACACCGTAAGAAACGAAAGTAGCAAAAAAAATTTGGGGGTTGCACATACTACAAAACTGGTAGTTTTGAAATCTTTTTACACTTCGTGACCTAAAATCGGGTGTATCCAAACCCGACATACATGTGGGTCAGTCCATGAGTGTTAATAAGATTAGCGTAACTACTGATATATGGAAGCCAACTAATCAAAAAATAGAGTACATGGTTCTCACAGGGAATTTTGTTGATTCTAATTGGAGATTACAGAAATGTGTTCTGAGCTTCATTCATTTACCCCCACCTCATCGTGGTACTGACATTGCTGATAATCTTTACAAGTGTTTCAAAGATTGGAATTTGAGAAAAAAGTGTTCACTATTTCTGTTGACAATGCTTCCAACAACGAAAGAACTTGAAAGAAACATTTTCAAGGTTTAAGAAGCTGCCATGTGGAGGTAAGTTATTTCATGTGCGATGTTGTCACACATCTTGAATCTTATGGTACAAGATGGTCTTTCAGAAATCGAGGATATTATTGAAAATGTACATGATAGTCAAATTCATTGTTGGACAATACCTCGACAACAAACCCGAAGTTCGATCGCTGAACGCTAGATCGCGAGTTGTATCGAGCACAAGTAGCAAACACGAGAGACTACAAAAGAACCAAGAATATATGCACACGTTATACCCTCAAACACCCCTTTATTAATCAACCAATAAAGCTTTTACAATTTGAGGAAGAAGAATGAATAACTAGCATCCCCTCATCTCTATTTATAGAGATGAGGAGGTGGAAACCTAGCTTGCCTTGCACTCCAAGCTACCTAATCCTAGTTTATGTCTAACACCTAATCTAATTACAAAGTACACTTAAGCCCATAAACTACGTTTAAGTTTACTACTAATATTCTAACAATTTCCACCTTAGGAGTAACACTTAAATATAACCGATACTTAGCATCTTTTCCTCGTGCTGGAACCTCGGACCGGGGACCACCTTGTCGACCAGGCATTGTACTTTAGTAATTTTCCAAGATTAGCTTCCGTAGACTCCTTCACTTTCTTCTTTTCAGCAACATTACCCTCTGCACCCTCTTGACCAAGTACTCCGGTTACCGTAATGTCTGCCCCCACCTTTATACCAAGGTGTATCTTTTCCTGCTCATTTACCAAGCAGTCCGTGTTTGTCTTTTCTTCAAGTTGCTTGTTCTCCAACTTTCTTTGAGCCACTGCAGCATTATCGTTACTAACCTGAACATCCTCAGCTTCACGATCCCCTTGAGCTCCCTGTAGTTCAGCCTCAAACCAAACACGTTCATCAACCTGTACTCCATGGACTCCTGTTTTAACACCAGGACCAAGTTGTTTAAGCCCAACTTGTTTTTGACCAAGTTGTTTGAATCCAACTTGTTTATGACCAAGTTGTTTGAACCCAACTTGTTTATGACCAAGTTGTTTGAACCCAACTTGGTTATGACCAAGTTGCTTGAATCCAACTTGTTTTGAACATCCATGCTTTTGTACACCAAAAGTCTTCACTTTTGCTTCCAAAGTATACACACAGTTTTCTTTCCTGATCCCAATCATCATAACCCAACAACATTTGATCACCTTAACTCTACCCATCTGCATCTTCACAGTATAACCCTCTTTTTCAAGAGTACCCAATGAAATCAAGCTTTTTCTTAACCCTGGAACATACATGACATTTTCCAGTATAAAGCTTGAACTATCATGCAAATGTATCTTCACTTTCCCTATCCCTTTGATAGTGCATGTCCTGTTATCACCTAACTGAACCGAACCACCATCAAAATCCTTGAAGTCATACAAGAAATCTCTCCTAGGTGTCATATGATAAGACCCACCTGAATCCTACCAATTCAGTCATCTCATCATTCCCGACCACCACCAAGGCTTCTCCAAAGTAGGCGTTACCGTTGTCATCAGAAGAATCAGAATCCTGATCATGCTTACCCTTCTTGACGAACCCACTTGATTTCTTCCTTGGACAGTCTCTCTTCAGATGATCCTCTGAATGACATATGAAGCACTTTGATTCGTGTGAAACCAACTTATTATAATATAGTAGTATAGTATCGAAATGATCCGCGAGAAATACGGATCACCCGAGTCGTATCCGAGTGAAGGTGAATGGAATCAAGAATATTGATTCGTGAAAATCGTGAATTGAGAAGTGTAAAAGTAAGAAATAGTGATCAAGTAATTCAAGTATACACAAACAAAGATGAATTATGCAAAGAGTACGAGCTAGTTATGCACAAAAGTCTAAAACGTAAAAACGGAAATGCAACCGCGTTATTTAAAACGTAACTTTAAATGAAAAATGATCCTACAAACGTGAAATTATTTTCTAAAAATCTTAAACTACCAAAATGAATTTCCAGAAAAAGAAAATTATTTTTTTACTTTTCTATTATTTTCTATGAACTTATTTCTATTTATTGAATTAAAAAGTAATTAAAAATAAAGGAAAATGTAAAAATTAATGGGAAAATTATAAAATCTAATCTGAAAAATCTAAAATATTATAAAAGAATTATCTAAAATATTTTTGTATTTTTAAAAGCTTTTTATGAATTTTTATGGATTTTTGTTTATTAAAAAAAAAACTATTTAAAAATGATTAAAATCAAAGAAAATTAAGAAAAATATCAAAACAACTTGAAAAAATCTGAAAAATTACCAGAAATTCTAAAATATTAAAATGAACTTGGCTAAAAATTTTGAAACAAAAATGAACAGTAAAAGTGCTTATTAAGGACAAACTGCTTATTCACAAGTGCTTATTGTTAAGCACTTGTGACCCAAACTTATAGAAACTTAAAACACTGATGAATTATGATCAATGATGCTCAGAAAATTCACTTTAAGACCAAAGGTAGCATACAGATTCACAATAAACTCAATAAGCTAAATGAATAAGCCAATGTAATAAGCAGAATATCAAACAGGTTAAACCAGAAGTAGCAGACCATGCATAACACTAAAATAACATCTAATGATCTCAGGTAACTAAAATGAACACAAGTACAAGCTCAAAACACAATAGCAGGCTAAAACTTGAAAACAGGTTCTATGCTCAAACCTCACAACTTGATGGGTAAAATAAGCTGATAAAGGTAAACTTATGGGGGCAAAAGCTAGATTATCAATCTGAGAACCTAAAAATACCATAAGCCCTAATTCTAACTCACCAATTGACCTCTAATTATCCCCTAGATCAGCAAAGAAAAACTGGTTAAACTGTTGTTTTGTTGACTTTTATACGAAACCTAACTTTGACAAATCTGAATTTCAATGATTCAAATCTCTTTCTAGGTGTATACTGAGCATATCTAAGCATGAAAGTCTTAATCACAAGCACATAATATAGCAAATGGACAAGAAAAATTAGACAGCTTACTAATATTCTATGCAGTTATGAAAATAAATGATCATTTTGACTTTTACAATCACCTTACCAAGTTTTATGATAAAACTAACTGAGATTATCCTAAAGTAAGGTAAATGTGCAGAGAACTAAACAAATGGGCACCAGGAACACTCTTAACCACTCTGTGCCAAACAACCCTATAAGTACTAGCTGATTTTAAGTATCAAGAGATTTAGATCAAACCAACCTATGCTACTGCTTCCTATGTAATATCTAAGCTAATTTTACTATAAGAAAACTAATATGACTTAATTATGAGACTACAAATAGCAGAAACAAGTACAAACTAAAATAACTAGAAAATTTCTAAATGATCAATAGACTAGGACAACAATAGAAAACAATTATAAAAGCAGTAGACGAACTTAAATGAACCAGATAAACAACAAAAACATCACTGAGTATTGAATTAAGCTCTAATCAACAACCTGTTAATAAAAGAGTAATGAGTATGAAACTTACAAACTTGCCCCAGCTGAACAGGGGTCTCATTTGATCAATAGTCTATCTTTAGATAAGCTCAAGTAAAACTTCTGTAACCATAAACTAGGTCTGGATCACCATAATCTCACATGAACCCCAACTTTTGACTTTCATTGACTGCTTTGTGTTTTGAAATACTTGAATCTGAATTGCACACTAATGATTTCTAAAACTAATATAAGCTTATGAAGATGGAATGAAAGCTTGAAAACAGATTTGAAATTAATGATAAGCTTGAGAATTTAAATGACAAGGAATTTAAGATGAAAACTAAAAATTTCATTAAAACCAAAACAGATTACAACTTTGAAAGATGAAATACTAATTAACTAAAAGCTGAGATTACACTAAATTACCATTAAACTACTACTATATTATACCTACTCCTACCCTAATCTAACAACTTCAAAATGAAAGGTGAGGAGTGCTTATATAGCCTTGAGAAAGAGAAGGTCTCAAATGCCAAGCTGGCGATCCTCGTGAATGTGTGCTTCTTATAAGCGTTTATGAGCCCTTAGATCATCATATCAATCATTTGCAGCGTTCACGACCTTTGGATTAGATTTGTGACCTGTCCCAACCAATCAGGAAGCTTCAAACAGCCAAGGTGTCATTCTCTTACATCATCTCTGTCCTTGTCATCGCCTTAGATGCTTAGTACGATGCTAGAGAAAAGGGTACGGATGGTATTTCATGGTAGGAGGGAAAGAGATGTACAGGGAAGGGAGGGAGTTAATTGGGATTTTATATATTTGTTTGACTTGTGATTTGGGGGTTTGACCGGGTTATATATTAAAGGGATGGATCCGGGTTAGCAGTAAAGTGGGGGTGGGCTTGGATATGTTATAAGAGATTGGGCTTTTGCATTAGTTAGTTTAAAGGGATAAATAAAAGTAAGGTTTAAGGTTTAAAGGATGTAATTTGCCAAGATGTATATTCCAGGGACTACTTCCGTCAATTATTCAAAATTGAACCAAGGACTGAACTTGAATTATGATGATTCTTGAAGGGTAGATTTTGACATCTTAGCTCAAATGAGATACATAATCGATAAATCCTTCCAAGCCTCGGCTTTTGATCACTTTTCCATTTCCCGTGCTCGTGTTTGTCTGTTTTCCATGATTTTTGTCCATTTCTTTCATATCCGTACCTGCACATTCAAAAACACAAAAACAACGTATTTTTGGCATAATTGGTTAGTTTTTGGTCTCTTTGTTCCGGTTTTGGTCAAGTAAAAGGTGTGTAAATTAATACACACCACACTTTAGTTTACCAGTTCCACTGCTTGACTTAAACCGCGAACTTCCACCAGAATGAGCTTTCCTTGAATGATCAGACCCTCCACATACATATAACCCGTGACCAGTTTCTTCCTTTGTGCCTTCAGTTCTTTTCTTCAACTCTCTTGAATTCAGAGTCGCAAGAACATCCTCCATTGTCAAGGATTCCCTCCCATACAACAATGTCTCCACAAAGTTTTCGTAAGACGATGGCAACGACGTAAGTAACATAAGTGCCTGATCTTCATCCTCAATCTCGATATCAATTGATGACGTGTAGTCCGCACTCGGGTCACGAACCTGACTAATGGACACTACTAATGCCCAAGCCCATCACGCATGGGCTATCATAATAATGATTTGGGCTATCATACTAACGATTTGGGCTCACAAAAGCCCAAACTCAAATATATTATTTATGGTCTTGATAATGATCTTCTATTTATGGGATAGAAATCAATATACCGTATAAGTCGTGATACGCCGAAGAGTAAGGAACACGAAACCAACAAGGATTTCGTGTCTATATAAAGAATATCACGGCTCACATTGAGGTATCATCTAAAAACCCTAACTCTTCACTATAACCCTAAAACCGATTACTTACTCTCACGCCGGAGGATAATCGTGGGAGACAATCCTACGATAAGCCTAACGGTGTTGTTTGCTTTCTTAGTGCGCAGGTCTTAAGCATTAAGATCCAATTGGTACGAGAACAGGAGTCCAAACAAGGAACGCCCAACTTTTGTATCAACAAGTGGCGCCATCCGTGGGACCCTACACTAAGAAGTTCATTAAGAACTAGAATGACGAAGCACAGAAACGTAAACAAGCGGACTCCGCAGGTGAAGAAAACACATGGTGACCCACAGGGGAAGAAACACCAAAGTGATTCAACCTCTAAGTAGGCCTCTGGGACAACCAGTGTGCCCAGACACCATGGATCAGGCTCAGATCTGATCTTTCCAACAGTAGAACTACCCACAGGGACTACCCAGGCCACCACGACAACCACTAGCGCGGAAGATCTACAGCGCACTCTTTTCACCACTCCCCACCCAACGGTGCCAGACCTTACTGAGCCACCATATGCGCCTAATCGAGATAGGGGTCCTGATGTGGAAAAAGATATCCTCGCGCTAGAAGGAGTCGCGCCTGAACTAGCACCAAGTGATTCCGTGTCTCAAAATTACGAAGCCTTGGCGGCCCTTATTCAAGAGGAAGCGAAAAGAAGGTCAAGTCAGAGCCTGCAAGCCCGACTCAACTTTAGCCCTGAGTATGAAGCATCCCCACCGCATCAACGAAAGGAGAGGCACGAGAGGGATAGCCGCCGACTCCCAGTGTTCACTAGAGTCGGGAAGAAAGTTGTGGATGATGAAGCAGCTGACCTGCAATACCTGGAGGAGTACGAAGGCGATGAAAGGCGTACCAATGTCCACGCTAGGCTTGGTAGTCGCAGGGTTCAGGATAGACTTGGGCGACAACACTCACCAAGCGAAAGCCCTCCAAGGTTTAGCAGTCGAAGAATTCATGATAGACTTGGGCAACAGCGCTCCCCAAGCGAAAGCCCTTCAAGCTCGGATTCCGAGGACAGTCGGCGCAAGCGCCGCAAAAGGTTAAGCTCATCCTCAAGTGACTCCTCGGACAACGAGGACAAAGAAACAGGACACTGGAAGTCCAAGAGAAGATATCGCGATGAGGAGGAGGACGAAGATATGTCCCGTCCCTGGCGCCGCCAAAAGGTTGACGCATTAACTCGGCGCATCAGCGATTTCTCAGAAGATAAGAGAAGGCGCATGCCCGCCAATTTTAAAACTTATGATGGGACGGGTGATCCTGATGACCACCTAAAAATTTTTGAATCAGCCGCCACCATCGAAAATTGGCCACAACCAGTGTGGTGCCACATTTTTAATTCTACATTGGTGGGGAATGCGCGAACCTGGTTTAGTAAGCTGCCACGAAGAAGCATAGACGGGTTTGAAGAGTTGCGAAAGGCATTTTGCCTGAACTTTACTCACAGGAAGAAGTGCGCCAAGAACCCTGTCGAACTGGTTAGGGTAAAACAACGCCAAGGGGAATCCATAAGCGCTTATGTGGAGCGCTATAAGGACGAATGCATACACATTAAGGCATGCCCCGAAATACTAAAGATCTCAGGGTTTATGAATGGAATCAATACCTAGAACTTATCAGAAGATTAAATGATAAGGTTCCCCAAACCTTTGATGAACTGATGAAGTGCACGAGGTCCTTTATCCAAGGGGAAGCAGCCGCTGCGGATAGTAAGAAAGGTTACTCAAATTATGGGTCACAAGAACAGCCCAGGAGACAATCCAATGACCAGAGTAGCAACCGCAACAAAAGCTACCGCAGTCAGGGGAGCATACGAGATAATGACAAATACACCCCACTAACAAAGACTCCAAGGGAGATATTTGTGACAGAAGGTACGAACTTCCCGAAACCCCCACCAATGCGCACCCTAAAGGATCGGCGCGTAGGGAACGGGTACAGTGAATATCATGGACAAAAGGGCCACACCACCAACGAGTGTGTCCAATTGCGCCAGCTAATTGATAAATTAGTGAAAGAAGGCAAATTGGATCACCTCGTCAAGAACATCAAGGAGGGAAAAGACAAACAGAGGAATGGGAGCAAGAAAGAGATACCTAAGGACAAGGCTGACACCATCTACATGATACAATCATGGCAGCGAAAGACCAGGAAAAAGGTCAGCCAAAAGTTTTCTTATGGAAACGAAATCTATTTCCCCACTCTGGCTGCGGACAACGCAGTAGTGGACCCGCTCACCATCGAGATAAATACGGTGGGTCACGATATCCACCGCATGTATGTTGATGGGGGAGCATCCGCAGACATCATGTATGAACATTGTTTCAAAAGGTTGCGACCTGAGATACGAAGTCAGTTAATTCCGGCCACGACGTCGCTGACTGGCTTCAAAGGAGAAAAGATATGGCCCATGGGGCAAATACGGTTACTTGTGGTCGTTGGTGATAAACAACACTCCACGGCAGCCTGGATGAATTTTATGGTGATCAGATCTCCTTCGCCATACAATGGCATTATTGGAAGACCAGGAATATCAGCCATGCGCGCAGTACCGTCCACAGCACATGGGATGTTCAAATTCCCAGTAGAAGGAGGCATTGTCACCCTCTACAATACCACTGTGTCACCTAGAGAGTGCAACACAGTTACATGTGAGACGGCACGCACTCCAGAACAACATGCAACCAAAGTATCAAACCTGAAGGTCGCAATTCACCCTGATTACCCAGAGCAAGAAGTATCGGTTGGGGGATCGCTGTCTGACACAGGCAGAGCAGCCGTGTGCGCACTCTTGCAAAGGAATCTAGATATCTTCGCATGGGAACCAAAGCACATGACTGGCGTGCCACGATCGATTACAGAACACAAGTTAAAAATCCGACAAGGATACCCCCAGTACGGCAGAAAAAGCGCGGCCAGGCTCCAGAGCGCGCAAAGGCCATTCTAGAGGAAGTACACAAGCTTGTGGATGCAGGCATCATGCGAGAGGTCTATTACCATGGCTGGCTCTCTAATCCAGTGATGGTGAAAAAGAGTGATGGTAGCTAGAGGATGTGCGTGGATTTCACTGATCTCAATAAAGCATGTCCACAAGACTGCTACCCGCTACCAGAGATAGACTGGAAGATAGAATCATTGTGCGGATACCCCTTTAAATGCTTCCTGGACGCATACAAAGGGTATCATCAAATCCAAATGGCCAAAGAAGACGAGGAAAAAACAGCCTTCCATACAAGCCAAGGTGTCTACTGCTAAACAAAAATGCCTTTTGGCTTGAAGAATGCAGGCGCCACTTACCAACAATTAGTAGATAATGCATTTGAAAAGCAAGCGGGCCGCAACCTGGAAGTATATGTTGACGACCTCGTCATAAAAAGCCATACCGAAGACGAGTTGGTACGCGACATTGAAGAAACATTCAGGACACTGGGAAGAATCAACATGAAGTTAAATCCTAAGAAGTGTACTTGTGGCGCTACAGAAGGCATGTTCCTCAGATATTTGATAGAGCCTGATGGCATTAAATCATGCCCAGAAAAAACAAAGGCTGTAGTCCAACTCCCTTCACCACGCACATTGAAAGAAGTCCAGTCCCTGAATGGAAAACTAGCCGGGCTGAATAGATTCCTATCCAAATCAGCGGATAAGTCACTTCCTCTCTTTAAAACACTCACGAAGTATACAAAAAAATGAAGACTTCCGTTGGACTGCGGAAGCGGAAGAAGCTTTTCAACAGCTTAAGCAACATATAACAGCGCTTCCCACACTAGTCTCACCCCGACCAGGGGAAGAGTTGATTATGTACTTGTCTGCAACTCATGGAGCAGTCAGCGCGGTGCTATTGACAGATAGGAACTTCATACAGACACCGATATATTTTGTAAGCAAAGCACTCAAGAAGACAGAGATTAACTATGCCGCAATGGAAAAGTTGGTCCTAGCGTTAGTATTCACAGCTAAAAGTGTGCGTAGATACTTTCAAGCACACCTAATAGTAGTAATCATGGACCAACCTATCAGCAAGTTATCTCTAAACCCGACGCATCGGGGCGATTACAAAAATGAAGTGTGTTACTAAGCGAGCATCACATCTCTTATAGACCACGCACTGCGATTAAGGGACAGATACTGGCAGATTTCATCATTGAGAAACCAGATACTGATGCTCCATCTTCAAGCAGCAAGGTAGAACTACAAGAACCATGGGTCCTGTTCATGGACGGATCTTCGTGCTTGGACGGGTCAGGCGCAGGCCTTATCCTCACCAATCCAGAAGGAATGGAATTCACCTACGCATTGCGTTTTGAATTCACAGCCACAAACAACGAGGCAGAGTACGAAGACCTAATTGTTGGAATACGCATAGCAACTCGAATGGGTGTACGCAACCTAGAAGCAAATGTCGATTCCCGATTAGTAGCCAATCATGTGTTGGGCAAATATGTGGCTAAAGAGGATAACATGGTCCAATATCTCGACAAGACCAAGTCCCTAATCCAGAGTTTCGACAGGTTCACCATTAAACAAGTTCCTAAAGGGGAAAACAGAAAAGCGGATGCACTAAGCAAGATTGCATCTACAAGCTTTGCACACCTATCAAAACAAGTGTTGGTAGAGACCTTGAAAAATAAATCCATCTCGGAGATGGAGATATCAACGGTGATAGAAGAGCAGGATCCTACATGGATGACCCCTATCATCGAATTCATAAGCAAGGGTATATTACCCCATGAGAAGAAGGACGCTCGAAGGATACGGCGCATAGCGCAGAGGTTTGAACTTCGAGACGGTATCCTATATCGATGTTCATTTCTACAACCGTGGCTTCGGTGCGTTGGACCTCTTCAATCAGATTAAGTACTCTGAGAGATTCACTCCGGTTCATGCAGTATGCACTCAGGACCACGGTCCGTTGTAGCACGAGCCTTGCGGTCAGGATACTATTGGCCTACTATGCATCATAACGCGTGGGACATGATAAAGAAATGTAGCGACTGCCAAGTCCATAGACCCATTCCGCGCCAACCACAACAAGAGCTAACGCCTATCACTTCACCATGGCCATTCTATAAGTGGGGAATCGATATTGCAGGCCCCTTCCCTGTTGCAGCAGGGGGACTGAAATTTCTCATTGTGCCTATAGACTACTTCACTAAGTGGCAACAATCACAGGCAACCAGGTAAAAAAATTTGTTTGGGAAAACATTGTATGCCGTTTTGGACTACATGGGGAAATCATTTCGGACAACGGAAAACAATTCTGTGATAACCCGTTCAAAGACTGGTGCGCGCAACTAAATATTAAACAACACTTCGTGTCAGTTAAGCACCCACAAACCAATGGTTTGGTTGAGCGCGCGAATAGTAGCCTGGGCAAAGGAATTAAAGCACGTCTCGACAAACACAAAGGAAGATGGGTGGAGGAATTGCCGCACGTCTTATGGGCGCACCGTACAACAATCAAAGTTAGCACTGGAGACACACCCTTCTCTCTTGTCTGTGGGACAGAAGCTGTCATACCGGCTGAAATTGGGATGCCAACTATTCGTACGGCGGAAGTTAATGTCACAACCAATGACGATGAGCGACGTATAGACTTGGATCTATTGGAAGAAAGGCGCGAACTGGCAGCTATATGTGAAGCAAGAGCGAAGTCAAAGATGAAGGGATACTATGATGCTAAAGTCAGAAGCACCTCATTCAAACCAGGCGACTTTGTATATCGCGCTAATGATGCAAGCCACGCAGAAGATACAGGAAAACTTGGACCGAAGTGGGAAGGACCCTATGAGGTCACAGAAGCATTAGGAAAAGGCGCATACAAGCTGTGTGATATGGATGGCCATGAGCTACCACGCACATGAAATATTTTCAATCTCAAGAGATGCTATCTTTAGGAAAGGCTACGGCCCATGCACAGACACCTCCGCACTTTAGTAAGTGCTCAATAAATGTCCGTGTATTTACATTTTGTTTTGTTTAGGAAAATGTTTTTTTTTTCTTTTTCCAAAAACTTGCAAAAATTAATCAAATATCGCGGTTTCTAGCTAACTCCGCGACACATTTAACTTTATTGTTTACATCTTACTTATGTCTCAATATTGTTGATTTATCTATTTGCCTACATGGCGTGCATGCATTCATTAAAACTCACGATGGTAAAAGGATGAGTAAACCTACTAAATAACTCGTTGAGTAAGAGGGTTGCAAACCCATCAACATTGGATCACGCATTCTTGTTAAACACCTTACTCTCAAGACGTTGGAGTAAGTTCAATGCGCATCCCACGACGGATACGCAATAATGCACACCGTGCGTGTTTAACAAATTAGGAGTCAAGACTCTTGATTCCTTGATATGGTATTTGCAGTACGCTGCATATTAACCCATGCACGTGTGAATTTCTTATTCGCATATACATTAAGTTATGGACTTCATAACACAATCATAAGTGATTATAGATTCTGTAATCTCTTTTAAGTACGTTTGGATAATAGTTTAATTCTTGAATATCTTTTATGCAAAGACAAGAAACTAAGTACAAACATTATGATACAAATATGAGTACAAATCAACTCCAATTTTATTATAGACTACGAGTTTATACAAAAGATAGATTCAACATACACATGTGCAACAAAAATGTGAATCTATTAAATAAATAAAAAAAAAACACAGCCTACAGACTACGAGAACGTTTATGCTCTGAGTCACCAACTCTGTACGCTGCATCCCCAGCCTCCTAAAGCCTCTTCAGCAGACTACTATCCTCAGGTGACACTGTCGCCACGCTAACAGGAATCCCATCGGATCTGGGAATATGCACCGCACCAACACCACAGAGTATCGCTTTCCCCTTCACACCCTTCTTCCTTGCGAGTCTTGTGGCATGGGCTTCTAAGGATGCCTTCAAAGAGATTTCTTTCTCAAGAACAAAAGGGTTCAGGATGTCGCGTGGACGCGCAAAGACAGGTACCTGTAGCTGCGATACACCAGGCTTCAAAAATTAGTCAGGATGAGCCTTTGCGTCCTCGGCTGCATGTCTCGCCAAGGTTAACCCCTCCATAATGACATTTAGGGGGTAATCCTGGTCGCGCTCCATTTGAGCAATGTGAGGAAGCTCTAACAGCTTCATCTTCTCCATAGCAGCGACAAGATTAGCAAAGGTATCCCCGTTATAACCCGGGACTTGGGTAAGAGGCATGTCCAAAACTTTATTCTCACACAACTCCTCTGTGGCCTCTGCCTTACCACGCGCCAGTGCACATCGGACAACATCCCCAAACGACTCCTTCACTTCCTGAGACTCCAAGGTGCTCAAGGCAGCAAGGCACAGGCCATGGCTGATTAGCCACCTGCAAATAAAACACCATTCCCATTATAGATAACAATCTCAAGGAAATCAGATGCTGCAAGTATAAAACATCCAAAGGAATTGATGGCAATCAAATGAATACCTGCGCTCAGCAATGGAAGATACCAAGTGCGGGTACAACTCCTCATCATATTCAATACTAAGCTTGCGCAGTTTACCCTCTTGCTTCTCCAAGGCATCCTCTACAGCCTTGCGGAACTCATCCAATTGAGAGAAGTGTTTGCCCTTGTTCTGCTCCATGTACTTCAACCCCCATAGGCAGGTGGACTTGTACTGGTCAAAAGCAGAACGCTCTCGGTTCACTTGGGCCAATAATGATATCCTCTCATCAGCAAGCTTCTTGGAGTACGCATTTGTTGACTCCACTGCAGCATGAGCACTAGCCAACTGCGCCTTCAGTAGCGCAATCTCCCCATCCTTCTGCGCACTGCTGCATACTGAGCCTTGAGTTGAGTAACCAACGTAGCCTGGTGTGCAGCAGCCACACTCAGCTCCTCTATCAGCTGCTCCGTAGACATATCCTCACATGCCTTTGAAGGCTCCTCCATCTGAGGGAGACTCGCCAGAAGTGGCGACTTCCCAGTATGCGCTGCATCACCCCCTGCAGCTTCATCACTGCACACAAAGGACAAGAAGTCAAGGTTATTACATTAAGGATAAAAATAATGATAATAAACAAGGCATAGGTTTCATTTACTTGGGGGAAGGAGTTTCAGCTATTTCCTATGCAGCAATATTAGGCGGTACATCCTCATCAGATGACACATCTACGGTGATCACATGGCGCCTTCTCTTGGAGGTACTTGCGCCATCACCACCAGAGGCTTGCTTGCGCTTCACCCCTGGCTTGCCTCCTCCTGCTCACCATCAGCCTTTAGGATACCCATACCCTCCGAAGAATCTGTGCGCGAGTGCTCTGGAGATGCCACTCCCTGAGAGGGAACACTGCGCACTGGGGTCACTTCCAATAGCAGTGGGGAGGCATTTGCTGGCTCCTCCTGCACCAACTCCATGGTGCGCCCTGCTGTAGCCTCCAAAATTGGTGTCTCACCATCTCTCAAAGGGCGCACCCCCACGGTTACCTGTGTGGGCTTTGCTAGCTTCACCACGCTGAACAGATCCATCTCTGCGCAACAAACAACAAACAAAACGGAGTTACATAAAGTTACAATAAAAGAGAAGCGCTTACACTACAGATGCGAAGGAAAGGAAGGACAAGCACCCACCCCGGTTATTCTCATCCAGAAAAGTTGGCACCTCATTCGGACTGTGGAAGTAGTTACGACTGATCCCCATATGTACCAAAAACTCCTCTGGATAGGAGTTTATGGGGATGCGGTTGGCATTTATCGTATCCGCATCATCTATGTTGTACGTCCTGGGGTTTGGGCGCTCATCCTTTGGTAACGTCCCATGGGTATAGAATTCAAAGGTCCACGGGAACACTACATCATCAACCCAGAAAAACCTTTCCCTCCAATTCCTAAGAGCGTCTAGCTTTTCCGTATAGCATTGAAGTAGCCCTGCGCGCTTGGAAAAGGACACCCACCCGTTTGACCACGTTGTGTGATAAAACGCGCGGAAGAGATTAATGGTTGGGTTAATCGCTAGTAAACGACAGTTTACTTCAAAATTGGTCATCTTAGCTGCGCCTATGCAATGCAGCTGAGATATATGGAGGCGATAATAATTGAGTACATCGCATAAGAATAGTGAAATGGGCACGCGCTGATTCGCAAATTCGAAAATGCGCGTGTATAACCCTATTCTTCCCTTAGGGAAATCCGCCATAGATGCAGTCGCCATCGGTACTAGCGGATGCAACGCGAGAGGGATATAATAATCTGAGGTGAACTCACGAAGTTCATCCTCGGATATATCGGAGGTAAAATCGGACAGTTGGAGAACCATTTTTAAATTTTGAGGGATAAAGACGCGTAGGCTATTACCTTGGTATACGATTGTTTTCTTGATTGAGTATCGAAGAATCTAACAATGGAGGAAATAGAATTTTACTGTGATAATTAGAGTGAAAGGGGAGGTACCCTTTATATAGGGTTACCTATGGTGTTGGATGCTTGACATATGGATCCCACTAACCCTAATCGTGTGACTGGGAGATCAACAGGTACAACACTTTTTCACCCACTTCTTCACGATTTCCGAGGGATACTTGGGACTAATTGGGACTAGATACATCGTACATTTATTTTTGGCGGGAAATATTTGACGCTTCCCCGCCACGCATTCTGGATAGCTTTCCGCTACAGTTATGAGTCTAGCATACACGGTTGCACCTTGCGCATACTAGACTGGGGGGACATGATGACGTATAATCCAAACTCGGGTCACGAACCTGACCAATGGACACTACTAATGCCCAAGCCCATCACGCGTGGGCTATCATAATAATGATTTGGGCTATCATACTAACGATTTAGGCTCACGAAAGCCCAAACTCAAATATATTATTTATGGTCTTGATAATGATCTTCTATTTATAGGATATAGATCAATATACCGTATAAGGCGAGATACCCCGAAGAGTAAGGAACACGAAACCAACAAGGATTTCGTGTCTATATAAAGAATATCACAGCTCTCATTGAGGTATCATCTAAAAACCCTAACTCTTCACTATAACCCTAAAACTGATTACTTACTCTCACGCTGGAGGATAATCGTGGGAGACAATCCCACGATAAGCCTAACGGTGTTGTTTGCTTTCTTAGTGCGCAGGTCTCAAGCATTAAGATCCAATTGGTACGAGAACATGAGTCCAAACAAGGAACGCCCAACTTTTGTATCAACATCAATATTTGCCAAATCAAGTATCAACTTATTAAACTCATCTATATCATCACCCAGTTTCGTACCTGGACTCATATAGAACGTATACAGCTTCTTCTTCAGATACAATCTGTTTGCTAAGGACTTAGTAATATAAAGACTAGTCAACTTCGTCCAAATTCCTGCAGCAGATGTTTCCTTGGTAACTTCCTGTAAAACCCGGTCTCCCAAGCATAGAATCAAGGTACTGTATGCCTTCTTCATCAAAGCAGCGTTTTCACCTGCTTCCATATGCGCGGGTGATGTCTCGCATCCCTGCTATACCATTAAAGCATGCATCTTTATTTTCCATAACCCGAAGTCATTTTTCCTATCGACTTTCTCGATGTCAAACCTAGTTATAGAACTAGCCATTCTTCTTATACCTTGCTAAAAACCTTGTCAAGTTGTTTCTTAACCAACTTTACCGACAAGCCTCACAAGCCGTGTGCAATATTCCCCTTGTTTCTATAAACCCTTCTTGCAAATCGAATTAACTAGAAAAACCCTAAACCCTTGATCTCGAACAAGCAAACCCGATCGTAAACTTGAAACCCAAGCTAACCACGATCAAAATTTGTACCGCAAGAAAAAACCCCGCAACAAGAAAAGCTTCACTTTAATTTAATTTAAATACCAAACTAAGATGATAATCGAAATTGAGTATTAAAAATTAACAGTCGAAACCTTTTGACGTTACTGTCACCTTTGTAGTATATAATTAACTATCACATGGGATAATTTAATATTATCTTGTCACTTTGTTTATTCTCTCTTAAAAATCCCCACGTCAAAGTTAATATTTGTCTACCTCTCAATTGTACGATCGCTACTACTTTTCGAAACCGAACCTCGATACCTTGAACGAACTCGAAACCTCGATGTAGCACTCGAACTTCGATTACCACAATAACCGCGACTCTGATACCACTTGTTGGACAATACCTCGACAACAAACCCGAAGTTCGATCGCAGAATGCTAGATCGCGAGTTGTATCGAGCACAAGTAGCAAACATGAGAGACTACAAAAGAACCAAGAATATATGCACACGTTATACCCTCAAACACCCCTTTATTAATCAACCAATAAAGCTTTTACAATTTGAGGAAGAAGAATGAATAACTAGCATCCCCTCATCTCTATTTATAAAGATGAGGAGGTGGAAACCTAGCTTGCCTTTCACTCCAAGCTACCTAATCCTAGTTTATGTCTAACACCTAATCTAATTACAAAGTACACTTAAGCCCCTAAACTACGTTTAAGTTTACTACTAATATTCTAACATTCATTAATCAAAATGAAGCTAGATTGATGTTGTTTGGAGAGATTGTGCAAAAACTACAATTGCCACGTAGAAATCTTGTACTTGAATGCAAGACTAGGTGGATCTCTACATAACACATGTTGTCAACCGCAATAAAGTTCAAAGAGGTGTTTCCAAGATTCCAAGAACAGGAGCCGCGCTACCTTTCTTGTCTGAGCAATGAAGATTGGATCAAAGTGGAAAAGGTTTGTTCCATATTAGAAGTTTTCATTTCAGCCACAATATTATCTCAGGTAGTGAGTATCCGACATCAAACTTATTTCTTAATGAAGTTCATCGAATTAAAGTGTTGTTGGATAAATTGTTTTTTGACCCTACTCAAGATAAGTTTGTCAATGATATGGTTAAGTCTATGAAAGAAAATTTTGATATATATTGGAAGGAGTGTAACCTTCTAATGTTTGTTGCTGCGGTTTTAGATCCTATTGGCAGTTACTAAGTTTACTTTTGATAGAATGTACTCTGGAGACGTACTTGAAGCTAATACAAAAAAGTGAAGGATGCCTAAGATGAGTTATATGCAGAATATGTAAATGAATATTACTCTAGTGGTGAACAAAGTAGTGAAACAAGTGTTGGTTTGACAAGTAACAATGTGACATTCCAAGCTTCATCTTCCGGTTGGTCTAAATTCAACGAGTATGTGAAGAAAAATGAAAGTGTGCATCCACAAAAAACAGAATTAGATAACTATCTTGAAGACGGGGTATATATTTGTGATGATAATTCGAAAGCTTTTGATGTATTAGCTTGGTAGCGAGCAAATTCTTTAAGGCATCGTATTTTTCTCGAATGGCTCGAGATATACTTGCTATTCCTATCACAACAGTTCCGTCAGAAGCTACTTTTAGCGCGGGGAGTAGAGTGATTGATACTTATAGAGCATCTTTGGCTCCCGAAATAGTTGAAGTCTTTACTTTGCGGAGGAGATTGGTGTCGAAGTCTTCATGGACTTAGAAGAGAGAACAAATTATTTCTTCGTCTTTTACTATTTTTAGTATCTTTTATTCAATTTTAGTATGCTAATTTTCTCTATATATGATACATTTCAGAAAGAGAAGAAGCCGATTGAAGTCATCCTTCCCATTACTTGAACAAGAAACTTTAGTCTAGGAGTCCCATAACCATTTTGACTGCATGAAGACCAATATAATGTTTCTAGTTTTATATGGTAGTCTTGGTAATCAATAGCACTGTTTTTTGTTGGAATTCGAAACTTGAAATTGTAAACTGTTAGCTTTTGAAATACTTTGGTGCTAATCATGTTGTGGGTGTTTTGCTGTCATTTTGTATTTAGGATTGCAAGTTTTTCTGAGTGTCTGTGGACTGGTTTCTATGTTGTCTATCTGTATTTCAAGATTGTGTCTGCAGGTTTGACAGCAAGTACAGTGGTTAAGGTTTTAGTTATGCAAAGGTCTGCTGCAATATTATATATGCTGGTGCAATGTTACTTTTATGCAGCTAGTGGTCTAGGTTTCAAGGGAGAAAATATTCTCTTGTAGTCCTGGATTCATGGATTGGCATGTGACAATGTTTGATTTTAGTGATTTGTTTTCGTATCATGTTTCTAGTATGTAAGTTAAATTTAGTCTGTTTGTATAGTATAGTAGGTTATTTTGCTAGTTTGGTGTTTTTGATAGTGAGTTTTTCATAAACTTGATTTTATTTAATATAGGGTTAATTACTTAAAAATGCATCAAACTTGTCACTTTTTACCGTTGTATGTAGTCATGTTATTTTTTTTCTATTGTGTGACTAAAATTTCTAATTTGGTACATTGTGTGTATTTTGTGACCATTTTACCCTTACATTTTCCAAATTTTAAAAGGTAAAATGGTCATTTTACAGGACTGAATAGTCACAAAATACACACAATGTACCAAATTCAAAATTTTAGTCACACAATAGAAAAAAAATAACATGACTACATACAACGGTAAAAAGTGTCAAGTTTAATGCATTTTTAAATACTTAGCCCTTTAATATATACGAGCCGAGTCGAGCTCGAGTTCCGAGCTCGATTTTTAGTGATCGAGCCGAGCTCGAGCTTGAATTTTGAGGCTCGGTCCAGCTAGAGTCGAGTTTCGAGCTCGAGTATTATATGTCGAGCCGAGCTCGAGCTTGTCAATACTCGACTTGACTCGGCTCGATTACACCCCTCTCTGTTGGTGATAACCTGATACTTTATATGCACGTTGTTAAGACGGGTTGTAAAACTATTGATATTGTCAAATTCATCACAAACGTGTTAATTCAGAATAAATATCCATTTGGTTCCTTAAAGCCAGTGTCTGTGACTTTTCTAAATAAAGCTATGAATTTTTTTAAATAAATAAGATAGTATGATATAAGCAGCCCCGGCCTACAAAGAAGGAAAACTCTATTCTAGCCTCTTGATTACTATCCAAATGAGTTCAACATGCAGGTTGCTTCCATCGCGCTGCCATCACATACTAATTAAGTCATAAATAGGTGCAAATGGGTCCAAGAATATTGGTCAACAACGTTAGTTAAAGTCTTTCTACTAGTTATGCATATACTATATATAGTGTTAAACAATGATCTTTTAGTGTGTGGTGATGATGGCTCAACCTCCAAGCTGTCCGATTTCAGTGATAGGGTCTCAGTTTGTTGCACCATCTCAACTTGAGCTTATAGTCGAAACACATGCACCAGGGAACCTTGTGATCACTGATACTGATCACAAGATTTTGCTCAGAGTGAAACCAGCCGACACAACCTTCCATCGCAAGCGGTTGGTACTCGACCCTGATTACAGACCCCTTTTACTACTTCAAGAGAAGGTGATATGAACTTTAATTTCTTGATTTATTCAGCTCTTTTTTGTTTGTTTAGGAAGTCTGTATCTTTATTTGAAGCTGACATATATACATATTGACTATATTTTACTTCCAGAACTTGAGTTCGCATCAACGATGGAATGTATTTAGGGGTGAAAGCAACTCGGATTCGGATCTGATTTTTACCTGTAAGCATAAACACATCAGCCAGTGGTTTAAGATGCAGGTAAATTTATTCTTGGCAAATAAAAGTAGTAGCGAGGATCATTGTGATTTTAACATTAAGGGAAGTTGGTCGGATACAAATTGCACCATTCATATGCAAGAATCTTCAACACCAATAGCCCAAGTATGTGTTATAGTTTGACAATCAAATAACACATATTGCGGAAGCTAGGATCAAAAATAACACGTATAAAGATTAACTAAAACATAAACCGGAACGTATCTTTTAGCACTTCAATAAATCTTGAATCTTGTGTAAATTAGATCAATGATAAACCCCTTACCGTTTTGTTTATCGATCTCTTGACAATTACTATAGTGAGTAATTACCTCGTTCTTGTACACACAAACTAATACCGAATAAAAGTAATTGCAAGATTAAACACAAGTAATAGTTTTGGTAAAAACCAAAATCGAAATCCCTAGGGTTTAGGGATCTACGATCGGCCAAGGAAGAAAACAAGGAGAAGAGAAAACTTTAGGGTATTGTGTGTGCACAAAAGATGTGAATGAATGACCCTTGGGTTTGTATATATACTATAGAAATCTTGGAAGACAAGTTTGATGTGGGTTGGGTTTCCCCTCCCCTTTGTCGACCGGCCTAGCACACCCAAAGGGTGTTCCAGAACCTTCTTGTCATCCAAATTACATTCTAGTCCCTTTCCTTATTATATAACGATAGTTAGTCCATACATTTAATCACTAACAATCCTTAGTCCTTATACTTGTGTTATTAATAAATATATCTAACAATTAATATTTATTAATCTTTAATTCTCGTTTGTAATGTGTGCAATCCCGAGGTCTCGGGTTCGATACTGGACATTTACTTATTAATATTTATACGAATATTTAACAGCTCCCACTTGCATATCTATTAATAGTAAAATGACATTGGTTAGCATCTTGCAATACTCCAATGCCCCCAGTTCAATCCGAGCTAGGTTTCCTGGAAAAACCTTTAATGATTCATCATTATAATTATCCTTTCATTACTAATACTACATTAATAAAGATGTGAGGTTCTTTATTAAATTTCTGTTTCTCGTCTCTTTATGATTGAACAAAATTACCAAAACATCTGAATGTATTCCAGATAGACTTTGGGCATGGCCATGCAAACATTTTGTCAACCCTACGAGGGGCCCATCAGTATTAAACTTCCAAACAAATCAGAAGGAATAAATTCTTTCTTGACTACAAGAATAACCCATGAACTTTGCAACACTTCTGAAAACAATCCTTATAACTCCCTGTTACGGTGAGCGGTAAATTGCTTTACAAAAATGCACTACATCCATGACACTTATCTGGTATCTTAAGTCTGAGGATAACTTTAAATATGATTCTCACATTAAATATTAAATCATATTATTAGGATAAGTCCTATATTCAATTCATTGAATATCATGTGAAATTGGTATGACTACGCATCAATATACTTTCAAGTATATCCTAAACCAATACTCAAATTTGTCTTAGTTTAATGATATTCCCATATCATTAATCGACAACGGACAATTTAGAATAATAATTTATTCATGGATTTAAACATGCAAATATATGATATATTATTAAAACAATGAATAAATAAACATAAACCATATTTTATTTCATTAAAATAATAATTGTACAATACATCCCTTATCCAAATACTACTCACAAATGGGCATGAAACTTTCAGCTAATCTAAGTCCTACACCTTCAGCATGCTTCTAAAGCTTGGTGCCAGGTAGAGGCTTTGTTAATTGATCTGCTAAGTTTTCATCTGTGTGAACTTTGAGCATTTCGATTTCGCCTATTTCGACTTGTTCTCGAACATAGTGATGCTTAATCGGGAAATGTCTGGTGCCTTTCATGATTCCAGGCTCATTGGCAAATGTAATTGCAGTTGAGTTGTCACAATACATTTTAATAGGTCTTTGATTCGAAGGCATAACTCCTAGCCCCGAAACAAACTTCCTAATCCAAACAGCTTCCATTGCAGCTTCTGAAGCAGATATATACTCACTTTCTGTAGCAGACATTGCTAGTACACTCTGCTTTCTGCTCCTCCAATCCACAGCTCCTCCATTAATGACAAAGACATAACCAGTCTGAGACTTCGTATCATCCTTATCACCTTTCCAAGAAGCATTGCAGTAACCTGTAACATCAAGTTCTACAGATGGAGTACCCCCATAAACTAAGAACATATCTTTAGTAGCCCTAAGGTACTTAAGAATATTCTTAATAGCAGTCCAGTGAGCTTGACCTGGATTCTGCTGATATCGACTGGTTAAGTTCTGAGCAAACGCCACATCATGCCTTGTACTTTTCACCGCATACATTATAGATCCCACAACCGAAGCATAAGGGACTCTCTTCATGCGTTGCACCTCTGCAGGTGTTGAAGCACAAACCTTGTTGCTCAAGCCATGTTGTTCTTGCATTGGAAAATATCCTTTCTTTGAATTTTGCATATTGAATCTCTTCAATATTTTATCAATGTAAGCACTTTGGCTTAATCCAATTAATCGATGAGATCTATCTCTATATATCTTGATTCCCAGAATAAATGCAGCTTCCCCTAAATCTTTCATAGAAAAACACTTTCCAAGATATGCCTTAACCTTTTGCAAACTTGGAATGTCGTTTCCCATGATCAATATGTCATCAACATATAATATAAGGAAAATTACATTACTCCCACTAACTTTGTGATATACACATGGCTCATCAAGATTTTGAGTGAATCCATACTTTTTAATCTCACTATCAAATCTCTTATTCCATTGTCGTGATGCTTGCTTCAATCCATAAATGGATCTTTGAAGTTTGCATACACGATTTGGGAATTCTGGATTCACAAACCCCTCAGGCTGCGCCATATAGATGTCTTCATCTAGGCGACCATTTAAGAAGGCGGTTTTGACATCCATCTGCCAAATCTCATAGTCATAGTAAGCGGCTATGGCTATAAGAATCCTAATTGCCCTAATGTCAGCTACAGGAGAAAAGGTCTCCTCATAGTCAACACCAAATGTTTGAGTATAGCCTTTAGCTACCAAACGGGCCTTATAGGTGTGTACAACGCCATCCATGTCAGTCTTTTTCTTGTAGAGCCATTTACTCCCAACTAACTTGGCACCCGGAGGTAGGTCTACTTCTTCCCAGACTACATTGTCTTTCATGGATTGCATTTCCCCATCCATAGCAACTTGCCATTTTGCCTTTTCAGGACCATTAATAGCTGCCTTGTAACTTGTAGGTTCATCAAGATCCCCCAGTAAGTTATCATCACACTCTACATTAAGACATAGACGTGTAGGAGCTTTTACTGGTCTTGTTGACCTACGAATGGGAACCACTTCAACTTCAGGTGGAGGACCTAAACTTTCAGGTTCCACAGGAAGTTGGTTAGTGTTTTCAGAAGGTGCTACATCTTCATGACCGTCTTCCAGATCATATACTCTCCCACTGAATTCTTGAGATATGAGCTCCTGTTCCAAGAAGTCTCCATACCTTGCAACAAAAACTTTGTTTTCAGGTGGATAATAAAAGTAGTAACCCATAGTTTCCTTAGGGTATCCTACGAAGATGCACTTCACAGATCTTTGTTGGAGTTTGTCTGCTGAGTCACGTTTAACATACGCCTCACAACCCCAGACCTTAAGATAAGACAAGTTAGGAGCTTTTCCAGTCCATAACTCATATGGTGTCTTATCAACCTTCTTTGTTGGAACCATATTAAGAATGCGAACCGCAGATTCTAAGGCATAATCCCAAAACGAAAAAGGAAGAGTTGTTAGATTATACTTAGATCGTATCATATCTTGCAATGTACGATTCCTTCTCTCAGATACACCATTTTGTTGTGGAGTATATGGAGAAGTAAGGTGCTGGACAATTCCCTCCTTAGCTAGATAATCTATGAACTCCTGACTCAGGTATTCACCACCTCTATCGGATCGAAGAGCTTTAATCTTCTTTCCAAGTTGCAACTCTACTTCTGCTTTAAACACTTTGAATGTTTCAAATACCTCATGTTTATGTTTAAGTAAATAAACATAACCATAACGGCTGTAATCATCCGTAAATGTTAAGAAGTTGCTAGCACCTCTCCTTGACACATGTCTAAGTGGTCCACACACATCTGTGTGAATAAGACCAAGTAGATCATTAGCCCTTTTAATCCTATTTTTAAAGGGTTTCTTTGTCATCTTCCCAGCAATGCAAGATTCGCACTTATCAAATGATTCATCATTGATCTTATCTAAAAGCCCATCATGTTGCAGCTTTTCCATGCGAGCCTTGCCAATGTGAGCAAGTCGACAATGCCAAAGATAAGACGAATCCAGACCTTTCTTGATTCTCTTATTGATGCTATACATTGAATTATTTTTAACAAAAGCATTATCATTATCATTCATATCAATTTCAAATACACCATTCACAGTAATAACATTAAAATAAAAAACATCATTTAAAGAAACTGAAACTCCATTGCTAGAAATTGTATGATGAAAACCAAGGTTTAACAAACATGAAAATGAAATTACACCTCTAACAATTGACGGTGCATAATGACAATTATTTAAAGATAGTACTAAGCCCGAAGGCAACACTAAATTAAAAACTCCTATAGCTTCAACTCCTGCATGCGCTCCGTTACCCACGTGCAAGAATTGCTGTCCATAGGCCAGCTTTCTCTCAACTCTAAACCCCTGCAAAGTATTGCAAATATGAATGCCACATCCCGTATCATATACCCATGAATTCAATTTAGGAGTAAGAGTGAATAATTCAATCATAAAGAACGCACCTGATGAACTGGGGTGTAACACCCCAACCCGATAAGGGTAGAAGTATTACATTACAGTGACATATCAGAACAAACACAAGCATATGATTCATACATACAAAGAAATTCAGGGTTACAAATGAAAATCTGAAACTACAAGGTTACAAAACAATAAATACTATGTCTAATAAAGTGAAACTTCATCTAGTCGTCTCTAGTCCAAAGCATAGTCTTCTAAGTCCAGTCACACTCTCTTCCCATAACCCAGCTTCCTACTAAAACCTGCCGCAGGAAAAGGAAATGCGGCTGAGCTTAAAAGCCCAGTGAACAGATACATATACAAAGCAATGATAATGAAACAGAACTGAAATATAGTGCATTGGGGAAATAGAATAAGGAATAGATAAAAGAGTAATAGAATAGAAAGAAGAAAGGATAGTCATCTACCACGAGCCCAGAAACATATCATATCATATAAGCCGTCAATACCATAATTCTTCATAATCATATATAGAGGGGAGTCCTCTCAGATAATCAGATAATATGAGGGGTGTCCTCATTCTTCAAATGGGTGGAGTAGCGAACTCCCAGAAATTGTGAAAGGCATGTATAGCACACAGTACCAGTCACCAGACATATATCATAATCATAATCATAGTTAAATCCACTAAACAGAACAGATCTAGGATGCATCCATACGCCCCCGCAGAAACCATAGTGGCCATAACAAATCATATCATAAAGCGCGCATATCATATATAAGAAAGGGGACGGTGTAGCCAAATCACTAGGGCCACACACTAGTCATGCCAGTGGTGCATCACAGACACGCCTATGGTACCTCCATAGGTAGGGAAACAGAAATGGCTCGGGTATCAAACTAAGAGTCAGGTCTCATATCATACAAAAGGTCATATAGCAAAGGTGTATCTCAGAATCATATCAAAGGTTCATAATAGCAGTTCATAACAAAGGGTTCATATCAGAAATAGTGTTCAAGGTCCAATCAGAGTTTATCAGGTCAAGGTTCATATACAAAAATCAATTCATGGTTCAGTTCAAAAGTCCGTTTCAAAAGTTTCTATTAAAAGTCCAATTTAAATAATCTTTTAAAACAGTTTTCATAAAAATGGTCTTTCAAAATATAGTGTTCATGAAAGTTAAATAACCTTTCTTTTAAAAAGAAATTTAGCATCATTTATAAACATCTTTTCAAATCGGTTTTTCTCAAAACATTTCCATGGTATCATTAAGAAGGTTTTCATAGCATAGGTTCATAACGGAGGTCATATCAAGTGGGATCAATAGAGAAAGTTCAAGCAAAGGGGATCATAGCAATGACATCAATTCGGGAACTAACGGATCAGAATATGAAAGAGATCATGAGAAACCTTTTGAGAAAGGTCAGAATATCTGTACCTTAAACCGCAAGTGCACACATGACAGAAACATAAAGGTCGAAAGCAAAACTCCTTCTTCAGCGAATCTACACGAATTAATGGTCGGCTTGTTATTAATAACTTATCAAATCAGATTACTCATTTTAGTCGGCTTTCCATTATTAGTAACTTTCCATTTATAACAGCTTTCCAAAAATAGTAACTTTCCGAATTAAGTAAGTTTTCCCGAATTAGTAATTTACTACTTTAAAGTTATAATGGACAATTAAATCTATTTAAGGTTAAAATGATCAATATAATGGTTTGGGGTTAAATATGATAATTTAGTAAAGTTTAGGGTCATAACTGTAAATTATCAAAATCTAGTATTTAAAGTGTCAAATAAATAAATCTTAAGGTTTATATAATAATTTATATCAAATAACAATTTTATACCCCGTCGTTATAATTTTATACAATTTATTAACGTATCCACGATATTAATATTTATGCCACGACGGCCCAAGATTTTATTAAATCATGTAAGACTCGTTTATAACCCGACCTATATTTATATATGACACATGCACAAATTTACGACTCAACTTCCAAACAAGACCCATATATATACGACATACACCTACGCATACGTATTCGACATAACCCACTCCACCAAATTGTATTCATAGACATGCATGCCATCTTCATTTTATCTCAGGTTTCTATGTCGTTTTTGAAAGAGCATATTCGGACTCCATGACCAGATAAAAAGGCTAACTAATTTGCATTATCCAAAACAGAAATAAAGTTGACCTTATAGTATCTAGATTTCTTGGTTTAAACTCATTTAGCATGCATGTCTTCCAGCTTGTTATTCACGTGAATAAAATACACACGCATAAGGTTTAGTTTTCGTTATTATTTTATGAGATGTCGCGTGATTTCATTAGAGCTTAATTCGAATAAACATGTGGTCATCAAGCCTATTATGTCGACATAAAACTCACTCACAACCACATTTAACGAGCCCCGCCATTTACATGAAATCACACATATTCATACCCTTAATCATGTACACAGACTTGTACACCCCCATCTTCATTCTTTTAGCTTTATTTCCAAGTTTTTAGTACGTATATTAATGAGGTCAAAATAGTGTTTAGATGACTACATAAAAGTAGGCATGGCGACAGATTCAGAAGGCAAAAACTTGGTCGACATATATAGGTTTCATAGTTCATGATTTTATGTGACGTATTTATACGTGTTATCATGTGGTTAGATTTCATGTACTTGTATCCAATCTTATATTCGATTTATAGCTTGTACGTGTATGTTCAGATCAAAACGGAATGATAAAACAAGATGAAATGTTACCCTTATGTGATCGAAAGACAGAACTAAAAGATCCCACGTCAACAACCATGTCGAATCCGCCATCACCCAAGACCCTCTTCGACCACGACCAACACAACCTTGTACCAGCCTTTGTACAAACTTCAAGAACACTTCTACAGCCCTTGTACTTCCGCTAAATTGATCGAATAGGAGAAGAATAATTTATGCCGCCACTTTTGTTGATTCTAGGGTTGAATGGGTGTTTCATTTGAGTGAAAAAAAATATACGGTTGACAAAATAGAAATGGGGAGATATAGAAGTAAATGGCCGAGCTTTGCGGGAAAGTCAAGAAGACCAAATCATTTCAAATATTCCAATGTATTTAGTTCAAGCGTATGCAGCAAAATGAGGCAAGTTGATACCCATGCATGTTTTTGAGTTGGAGATTGAACCGTAAATTATGGGGGGGAATAATGTGATTGCCGAGATTTTAGTTAGAAATTGTGAGGTGATTATCTAATTTAATGTTGCCAAAATTCGAATTAAAGAGACTGTTCACAAATAAACACCAATCGGTCCAGCAACTTTGTAAGCGTGCGATGTGAGACAAATTAGGGGTGAATAAGAGATTGATATAGCCGAAAATCATGGGGTTATTAGAGATACTTTCATGCAAAATCATGCGTACCATATTTCGCAAAGTAATGTGTGCTACAAAATAAAGAATAAGAAAATTGGTCCTTATGTGACATATAGAGCGTGTGAGAATTTTCTTAGGATAGATATATTCTGGCAATTCTTATTAAGTTAGGTTAAGGGTTCCACGTTTTCGTAAATTTACATCATAACTTATAGTTTTAAATGTAAATAACATAATATCAACGTAGGTTATAATATATTGTAATCTTCTGAATTATTATTCGTCTTTTCAAAAGCTTAAAAATTAGAGGGGTATTTTGGGTATTTTACATGTTTCAGAATTTCGGGTTTTACAATTCTTCCCCTCTAAAAGAAAGAATTTCGTCCGCGAAATTTGAAGTCGCAAAGTTAGACGAAGTCGTAGCAAACCGCAAAAGTCGTCACAACATTCTCACGCCCGGGGAGGTTCTTCCAAAAGATATTCAGACCAACTGGTTTCTCATGACTCGTAATTATTGTCAAAACAGTTTCAGATTTCTCAGAAGGGCATATCATATTGAATTTGACTCAAAAGGATAATGTACCAAACATAACGGATGATAAACGAATTCTCCAGGAAGAGGTATAAAAAAAATACATAGGATTTCCATCGAATTGATTAGGCGAACCAGATGAGAATACATTGAATTGTGGCAAACATGGGGTGATATACGGTTTAATTCTTCAGCTTCTCAGATAGTCTCGGCTTTTAGATAACCTTCCAAAGGTATTCTCATAAACAAACAAGTCTCATTTCCTCAAAGTCCACAATCACATATTTTACTCATAGCAGATCATAATGAACAACTTCACGAATGCGAATCGTATACGGACAGAAAGCATATCGTTAGATATCGTCAACGGCAGAAATTTCATAATGGAACCTAAGATTCTTATCAGAAGTTGCAAAGATCAGCAAAACACGTGTCGAGAGTCCAAACATATCGAATCGTATAACAAGGACAGCATATCAAACGTATAGGTAGAATGAACCTAAAGTCTCACTAAACTCAGATGATCTTGATCAGATGCCAGAATTCTAAAGCTTCTAAGGCACTTCTTAAAATATCATATGCCCACCATAAGTGCACGTTATATGATGTAAGTATTATCACGTTGGCCAGGCGTCATAATACTGGCATCATATACATATGCCCTCATGATGATCATACTTTATCTCAAGTCGTGAACACCCAAACTTATTTAAATCCACCTAGTCCACCTATAGTCTCAGAGGTCACCAAAATCGAACAACATAACTAAGAGAACGAAATTACTCGAAGAGTAACGGAGATCCGAGAATGTCATTCAAAATTAAGGTACGTCATCAATAACGTTAATTCTTTACAGCATCATCTCGTCTAAACACAATGTCCGCTTTCAAATCCGTCCACTCATTTACAATTTCAAAATTTCTTCTAAGTTGGAGTAGTCTGTTTACTCTTGTCCCTCTTACCTCATGATTAAAAGAATTTAAAACTCGAGTCTGGTTCCTCCGGTCTTCAGCAGCTCCTCTTGGTAGTGTGGTATCGTAACGGCAGTCTCTGACGCGATTACTGTGCATCCCTCCATCTGTAGGTCTGCTTCTGCTCTCAATTCATCTTAGTACAACTAAAATGAATAGAGAAACAAGACTGCGTGTCTTCGACAGGTCTTCTAACATAGCTCCAGGTTTTAAGGTACATGATGTTGTTGTCGACTCCAGGTTGTGTGTTGAATGGTTCGTCTTCTTTGGTCTGGTTGTCTTGGTGCCCAAACTGAAATCTTCACGTGTTGCATGATGTATGATTGAGCACTATCCCAGTTACTCTCTTTTTCTTGTATGCTTCTTCCATGATAATGCTTGTCGCAACCATCTTCTACTACTCTTCCACCCGGTTTCAAACTCCGATGACGGTCTTCAATCTTGGTCCCTCTTGTGAAAGCTCTGTCTTTACATTATACAGGGTAGGGTTATCTACTATGCTTTCTGAACGTCAATCAAAATTTTCTTCCAGAACAAAGGGTCATCTCACCAATAATCTATATGTCATACTATGACAATTTGTCCAAAACACGCGAAAACATGATTATTCTAGCCAATACCATTGGCATCATTCAACTCACAAATGTTATAACGAGTGCAAGGCAACTTCAGAAATCATCTCAGGGAATTTTCACATCGCCTTCTTTCTTCTTCAGGAACTAAAATACTCCCCAAAGGTTACTCTCGGTTAGTTAACCCCCTTCTTAGAAGTTTTTGTGGTTGCTTCTTCAGTCCTTCAAATCTAAAATGATGCAATCAGACGCGGAGTTTCAAAGGAAGACCAAATTAATTATTGATACGCGGAAACAGATAATGATTAGTGATAGTGGTACGTTTAAGTCCACGATAGTCGATACGTCATCGCATACTTCTCTCGTTCTCCTTCATAAACAAACAAGAGCATCTAAAGAGAATCACCAAGGTTAAAAAAATCATATTCCATCAGCTCCTTCAATCTCTCAACTTCTATGGCACCATGGTTTCTTTACTGATATCAGTTCAATGTCCACTCTACTTCTTAAGCAGGAAGGAGTACCAAAAGGTTCATCAGAGAATACCGGAAAATCTTCGTATGACAAAATATTTCCCAATAGTAGAACTTTCCAAGGGTTGATAATAATGGTTTTCAGGACAACTTGGTAATCACATGAGTTTGGGGTAGGTGTTTCCATAGTGACAGAAATTTTAGCAGATGTAGAGAGTCATCATAATGGAATAGGGTGAAGCAGATTTTTAAGGTCACATTTCAGATATGGTAGTCTATGGTATCTTCACGAATAGCCATTCAGTCCAAAAGACCGTACAATCAGGCATATCAAAGTCAAAGGATTCATAGAGTGAATACAGTCGTCAAATCATACAGATAGTTCATATATCAGAGTCAAGTACATGGTTCAACAAAAATGTTGGGATGGATAAACGAACAGTTCAATATGTGGGAATTTCGTTTAGCTTCTTAGCATAAGTAGCAGGTAGGATGTGTATCATTGGTAATACGAATATCGTATAATCGTCAATTGTGAGAGGTACAGAGTCTCAGTTATCAGCATCATCATGCTTAGTTAACAAATCCATATAGAGATAGTATTTACATCATACCCTTCCAAAGGAAACGGTTGGCAGAACAAGGTTCATCATTCAAAGAGAGGAAACAAAACTTCTCATATTCGTGGTTCATAATTACCAACATTCTCATAGGAGTAATAATGGATCATACAGAGTTAAGTAGTATCGGATGATACATTCATACCCAGCATGAGTAATGAATTCACAGAATGTGTCGAACACATTGCGGTTGAATGACCTACGATGTGGTCGAAAAGGTGTCAAACAGCTTATCAAACAAATCGGAGGCGGAGATCAAAATCTGAAGGTGAAACTTAAACGTGTATGGTATCCAGGTAGCTTTCCGAGGTATTCCAAACTTACTTGGTTACTTAACTTAAGTTGCAAAACTTCTAACTTCTGAAACAAAGGTCCTTATAAGGCTTATCTAAGAGCAAAGGCACGATCAGAGTGATACGGAAGCAAATGATACTTACATAGATGTCTTAGTCTACCCATTCCTCACTGGTAATAACTTAGGTTCCTATGGGGAATCCTAATGTAAAGTTTCAAAGGTTGTCTTATGAGCGCCTACAGTGGAAACTTAGGGGTCCAAACTTCACAGGTCAAGGGTAAATGTATTACGAATCGCAGCCTGGTCTCTGATACCATAATTGTAACACCCCAACCCGATAAGGGTAGAAGTATTACATTACAGTGACATATCAGAACAAACACAAGCATATGATTCATACATACAAAGAAATTCAGGGTTACAAATGAAAATCTGAAACTACAAGGTTACAAAACAATAAATACTATGTCTAATAAAGTGAAACTTCATCTAGTCGTCTCTAGTCCAAAGCATAGTCTTCTAAGTCCAGTCACACTCTCTTCCCATAACCCAGCTTCCTACTAAAACCTGCCGCAGGAAAAGGAAATGCGGCTGAGCTTAAAAGCCCAGTGAACAGATACATATACAAAGCAATGATAATGAAACAGAACTGAAATATAGTGCATTGGGGAAATAGAATAAGGAATAGATAAAAGAGTAATAGAATAGAAAGAAGAAAGGATAGTCATCTACCACGAGCCCAGAAACATATCATATCATATAAGCCGTCAATACCATAATTCTTCATAATCATATATAGAGGGGAGTCCTCTCAGATAATCAGATAATATGAGGGGTGTCCTCATTCTTCAAATGGGTGGAGTAGCGAACTCCCAGAAATTGTGAAAGGCATGTATAGCACACAGTACCAGTCACCAGACATATATCATAATCATAATCATAGTTAAATCCACTAAACAGAACAGATCTAGGATGCATCCATACGCCCCCGCAGAAACCATAGTGGCCATAACAAATCATATCATAAAGCGCGCATATCATATATAAGAAAGGGGACGGTGTAGCCAAATCACTAGGGCCACACACTAGTCATGCCAGTGGTGCATCACAGACACGCCTATGGTACCTCCATAGGTAGGGAAACAGAAATGGCTCGGGTATCAAACTAAGAGTCAGGTCTCATATCATACAAAAGGTCATATAGCAAAGGTGTATCTCAGAATCATATCAAAGGTTCATAATAGCAGTTCATAACAAAGGGTTCATATCAGAAATAGTGTTCAAGGTCCAATCAGAGTTTATCAGGTCAAGGTTCATATACAAAAATCAATTCATGGTTCAGTTCAAAAGTCCGTTTCAAAAGTTTCTATTAAAAGTCCAATTTAAATAATCTTTTAAAACAGTTTTCATAAAAATGGTCTTTCAAAATATAGTGTTCATGAAAGTTAAATAACCTTTCTTTTAAAAAGAAATTTAGCATCATTTATAAACATCTTTTCAAATCGGTTTTTCTCAAAACATTTCCATGGTATCATTAAGAAGGTTTTCATAGCATAGGTTCATAACGGAGGTCATATCAAGTGGGATCAATAGAGAAAGTTCAAGCAAAGGGGATCATAGCAATGACATCAATTCGGGAACTAACGGATCAGAATATGAAAGAGATCATGAGAAACCTTTTGAGAAAGGTCAGAATATCTGTACCTTAAACCGCAAGTGCACACATGACAGAAACATAAAGGTCGAAAGCAAAACTCCTTCTTCAGCGAATCTACACGAATTAATGGTCGGCTTGTTATTAATAACTTATCAAATCAGATTACTCATTTTAGTCGGCTTTTCATTATTAGTAACTTTCCATTTATAACAGCTTTCCAAAAATAGTAACTTTCCGAATTAAGTAAGTTTTCCCGAATTAGTAATTTACTACTTTAAAGTTATAATGGACAATTAAATCTATTTAAGGTTAAAATGATCAATATAATGGTTTGGGGTTAAATATGATAATTTAGTAAAGTTTAGGGTCATAACTGTAAATTATCAAAATCTAGTATTTAAAGTGTCAAATAAATAAATCTTAAGGTTTATATAATAATTTATATCAAATAACAATTTTATACCCCGTCGTTATAATTTTATACAATTTATTAACGTATCCACGATATTAATATTTATGCCACGACGGCCCAAGATTTTATTAAATCATGTAAGACTCGTTTATAACCCGACCTATATTTATATATGACACATGCACAAATTTACGACTCAACTTCCAAACAAGACCCATATATATACGACATACACCTACGCATACGTATTCGACATAACCCACTCCACCAAATTGTATTCATAGACATGCATGCCATCTTCATTTTATCTCAGGTTTCTATGTCGTTTTTGAAAGAGCATATTCGGACTCCATGACCAGATAAAAAGGCTAACTAATTTGCATTATCCAAAACAGAAATAAAGTTGACCTTATAGTATCTAGATTTCTTGGTTTAAACTCATTTAGCATGCATGTCTTCCAGCTTGTTATTCACGTGAATAAAATACACACGCATAAGGTTTAGTTTTCGTTATTATTTTATGAGATGTCGCGTGATTTCATTAGAGCTTAATTCGAATAAACATGTGGTCATCAAGCCTATTATGTCGACATAAAACTCACTCACAACCACATTTAACGAGCCCCGCCATTTACATGAAATCACACATATTCATACCCTTAATCATGTACACAGACTTGTACACCCCCATCTTCATTCTTTTAGCTTTATTTCCAAGTTTTTAGTACGTATATTAATGAGGTCAAAATAGTGTTTAGATGACTACATAAAAGTAGGCATGGCGACAGATTCAGAAGGCAAAAACTTGGTCGACATATATAGGTTTCATAGTTCATGATTTTATGTGACGTATTTATACGTGTTATCATGTGGTTAGATTTCATGTACTTGTATCCAATCTTATATTCGATTTATAGCTTGTACGTGTATGTTCAGATCAAAACGGAATGATAAAACAAGATGAAATGTTACCCTTATGTGATCGAAAGACAGAACTAAAAGATCCCACGTCAACAACCATGTCGAATCCGCCATCACCCAAGACCCTCTTCGACCACGACCAACACAACCTTGTACCAGCCTTTGTACAAACTTCAAGAACACTTCTACAGCCCTTGTACTTCCGCTAAATTGATCGAATAGGAGAAGAATAATTTATGCCGCCACTTTTGTTGATTCTAGGGTTGAATGGGTGTTTCATTTGAGTGAAAAAAAATATACGGTTGACAAAATAGAAATGGGGAGATATAGAAGTAAATGGCCGAGCTTTGCGGGAAAGTCAAGAAGACCAAATCATTTCAAATATTCCAATGTATTTAGTTCAAGCGTATGCAGCAAAATGAGGCAAGTTGATACCCATGCATGTTTTTGAGTTGGAGATTGAACCGTAAATTATGGGGGGGAATAATGTGATTGCCGAGATTTTAGTTAGAAATTGTGAGGTGATTATCTAATTTAATGTTGCCAAAATTCGAATTAAAGAGACTGTTCACAAATAAACACCAATCGGTCCAGCAACTTTGTAAGCGTGCGATGTGAGACAAATTAGGGGTGAATAAGAGATTGATATAGCCGAAAATCATGGGGTTATTAGAGATACTTTCATGCAAAATCATGCGTACCATATTTCGCAAAGTAATGTGTGCTACAAAATAAAGAATAAGAAAATTGGTCCTTATGTGACATATAGAGCGTGTGAGAATTTTCTTAGGATAGATATATTCTGGCAATTCTTATTAAGTTAGGTTAAGGGTTCCACGTTTTCGTAAATTTACATCATAACTTATAGTTTTAAATGTAAATAACATAATATCAACGTAGGTTATAATATATTGTAATCTTCTGAATTATTATTCGTCTTTTCAAAAGCTTAAAAATTAGAGGGGTATTTTGGGTATTTTACATGTTTCAGAATTTCGGGTTTTACATGGGGTTACCAGCTTCATTACCCTGCTTCTTCTGTCGCAAGTCATGAATGTAGAGAGAACAATTGCGCTTCCAATGGCCCTTTTCATGATAGTGGTGACAAGCCTGATCCTTCTTGTTTGGAGGATTTGTCTTGAACTGCTTAGGCTGATGCTGTTTCATCTTGGGTTGTGGTTGATAGGCCATGACCTGCTTGCCTTTATCACCTTTCCCTTTGCCTTTGTTCACATGCGATTTTTTTCTGGATTCTCCCCCCATGAATCGCCAACACTTTCGAGGTAGGAGCCTTGACCTTGGCTGGTAGACCTTTCTCATAATCAACAAGCAATGCGAGTAATTCTGAGACTGTCTTCCCCGAGCAATGCATGTTGAAATTCTGCACAAAACCAACAAAGTCCTTGTTAAGGGACCTGTTGATCAAGTGCACTTGCACATTGTCGGGGTAACCAAATCCAATTCTGTGAAGCTGATCAAAAGATTCTTTCATCTCAGTCACATAATCTTCAATTGGTTTACCATCACCATGCTTGCAGTTTTGTAGCTTGTCAAGTTCATCATACAATTCAACTGCTAGTGGTTTCTCATAAGACTGCTTAAGTATATCAAGCATATCTTTAGGGAAAGCGTACTCAAACTTCTTTTGTAACTGAGCACTCATGCTAGTGAGCATTAAACAAGCAACCTCATTAAACTTAGCATGTGTCACCCTCCAAGCCGCCTTTGCTTCTTCTGTTGCAGTAGCAGCAGGCTCACCTGGGCATTCTTCGGTCAAGTAGTCTAGCTTTTCGGACGCCCTCAAGACAATTCTGAGCGAACGGTGCCAGTCATTAAAATTCTTTCCAGTCAGTTTTTCTCTTTCAAGATGACTCTTGAAAGCAGAAATCACAGTTTGGTTATCGGGTTGAGCCATATCTACAGATAAAGTTCAAATATTAGTACTTTCGATAATAAATATCTTCAAGAAAATAAAATACCCAAGGCTATATTCATATAACCAACTAATTTTCTTGAAAATCTAGGATCCAACTTTACATAGATTCCACCACATCACTTGATCTGCTAGTGGTGAAAGTATAAAAGATGGTAATCTGTCGAACAATAATTGGCAAACAAGATTTCCAATTCCTAGATCATTATGGGATTTACATCAAATTGATTCATCAATTTGCCTTGTAAGCATGTTTCATCCCATCTCATGCCTTAAGTTCTAGGTCTCACGCACAACTTAATTAAGTCATCTACCTTAGAAACTGTAAAATTACTATCTATGGTCTCACGCATTAATAGAATTTTACCTTGTTATAATAATTTAGCCTAGGTCTCACGTTTACCAAATTAAAATTCCAAGTGTTCCTTATAGATAGATGACATGTAACTTAAATTTTAAGGGTATTCAATTTTGATGTGTCAATCAAAATATGTATAAAGATGCATGCACTCATCTCTATAGCATAAGTTTTCAAAAAACTTTTTATTACTAATTCTTGAAATTAATACACAAAGTTTTACTTGAAGTTTAACCAAAACCCTAAGATGACTTTCTACAAGCATGGTTTTTAAAAGAAATTCGTTTAAGACTTATTCAAGATTGTGATAACCAAAGCAAACTCTAGGGCTCTTTGCTAAGCCTTCAAATCACGGTTATGAATATTTTCTTAAAAGAGTTACTTAAAAAAAACATGTTTGTATAAAACATCAATCAAGCAAAAGTTTATGGATTCAATCTAAAAACATATGACAAAGTTAGTAACTTTATCACTTAGGGTTTCACCATTATTAGTCTGTATTATTTTCTTTATAAAAATCACCCTTTTATTGCTTATAACAAGTCAAACTAAACAATAAAACAAGTATTCAAAGAAAATCAAAACAACCAATAATAAATAAAGTGAAACAATTAGCCACATGCAATCCTTATTAGAAAATATCCTAATAAAATCAATTCTAGGTATAATAATGCATGTAATCAACTAAGGCTGTAACCATTGGTAAATTTCGCCTTTTATTAAATTAATATAATATTCTAATGAAAGAATACTTATCCATTTTCTACGTCTAATTTTTTTTATTTAACTAAATATTTCTATGTATAATCAAGAAAGCTCAATTGCGTGATGCATAATTAGTAACCAACACTAGACTACGATCAGTCTAGGTGTTCTATATACTTTATTTCCTCTAAATAGTCGTATTTTATATGTATTATTATTATTTTGACATTTTTACGTAAACCTCATACATTTTACATTTTACTTATTATCCTATTTTAAGTAAATTTATTTTACCGAGAGAATCTAACCGCGTATGTCGTAACGCGTACCCGTAATTTTTCGGAAGCATTTTAATAATAAATTATACTTATTATTACTTATATTTCATTTCCAAAACTTTTTCGAACTCTTTTAATTTAAAAACGAGAAATTATCTCGCGAAACGTGAAAAACTACACGCAGCGCATACCGACACGATAATAATTAGTTTTTATATTTAATTATCATAAATTATTTTAATAAACATATTAAAATAAGATATTTATTACTTTATAAAAACGTTTTCCATAAACACAAATTTTCGGATTTCTTTTGTATTTTTACGGACCAAGCTTACCCGTGATACCGGGTATACACTTAAAAATAAAACAAATAAATAAACTCCTTCTTTTTCTTTCTTGTTTATATCGACAAAATATATATATATATATATATATATATATATATATATATATATATATATATATATATATATATATATATATATATATATATATTTCCTGCTCTCTTCCTCTTTCTCTCTTGGGATGAATCGACAGCAGCAACACCACACAACATCTCCATCATTTTTCTTCCATCAATCTCTTCAAGAATCCAAGCTAATGTCTTTTATATCCTCGGGTTTAATTTCAATCCAATCAAGGGTGTGATTAGTTACGAATTTCGTGGGTTGTTTACATCTCTAAATAGGTTTTTCACTAACTTTCAATCTCATCTTTTTATTTTTTCAATTGGATGGTTAATTTGCATGTTATGAATTTTTGAAGTTTTTAAAACAAATCGAATGACCATTTAGGGCTGTAGAAATCGAATTGGGTATATGGTTCTTTTGTGAAAATTAATAGTTAAATTATGGTGGTTAATTTGGTTAAATAAAAAGGCTATTGCAAAATTTCTTATTTTTGGCTTATTAGCTTATTTGGAGTGCTTATTGCGTTTTTACAGCTTTTAAGGGTGTTTGATTGTTCGTGGCTGTAAACCATAGGATTATGTATGTTTGGTTTTGCCTTGTTTTCATTTTGGAATATGTGAACTTATATTTTGGACTAAATATCTTGTTGTCAAAAGTTAAACTATAGGTTTTGGGTAATTTAAAAATGTTTTGGCAAGCTAAAAGGTTAATTTTTGGATAGCTTATTTTGTATAGATAAATTTTCATATAAGGAACGGCGAAAACAGACACATAATGAAGGAGATACGGCCAATCTAAGATTGACAAAATACATGAAATTTTGACAGCATCTTATATAATATAACATGCTGATATAATTTTAAAACGAGGTTTCGGACCCTTTCTAGTCCGAACCGGCTTAAGTGTAAAACATAAAAGTTGTCCGGAATAATATTTTCCTAATGACAACGCGGATTTTTAAGCTTGAAAGTGTAAAACGTGAGATTTAAGCTTGGTCAAAGTCGGACAATTTTTCTGAAAAAGTCAAAGTAACATTGCTGTTTGGAAATTAAATTGGTGTTTTTAAATGTTTTCGAGTCCGTTTTAGCTTTAAAAACCTTAGCAAATGCTATTGTATCATTTATATATTATTAGGGAACATTAGAAACCTTATAAAGACGATACTTCATAAGCGTAAAGGTTTATTAAAAACATAATGGGGTGTTTGGAATAACGTTACATTAATTATACATAAGCTGTCATAATTTTATTTAGTATGAACAGTAGCCATAAAATATTTTTGATAACTTATAATCTTGAAAATATGTTAGTACTCTTAATTACCTTTCCGGGGATATAAAGAACATAAAAATCGGACTTAAAACGAGAAAGTTATGACCAAATGAAGTTTAACGAAACTTGTACGTATATTTTTTAACAGCTTTTGTATAAATAATAACATCAGACCCAGATTTAAAACGACGATTTTGAGTACTTTCGAGGCTGTTTCAGCCTTCTGGCGAAACACGAAAGTTGTTCGGATTGACGTTTTACATAAAATCTCTTTAGAGTCGAAACTGTGAAAATGGGTTATAACGGGTAAAAACTGAGTCAAACTGCTGTCATTTAATAAAAAGTCAACTGTTAACTGAATCTGGTAAGGGCAATTTGGTCATTTTCTGTTGAGTTTCAGGTCTCGGCCATAACTAAAAAGTTGTCCGAAACGTTGTTTTCCATAAGATATCTTTTATATCTGAGACGTGAAAATGTGTTTTAGTGAGTCGTTTTGGCCGGGTCAGATTTAAGTAAAGTATATATATATATATATATATAGGAAAGACAACATATTAGGCTTGGCGGGCTTTGTTCGGGATACGGACACATAATAGTTAGAATTGTGGTAAATGGCAAAATTTACCTTTCCGGGGCATTATTAAAAATCGTCAAGGTTCGGTTACATGAACTCAATACTATAATCAAATAAGCCGACATGTAATTGCAATACTTGTCGCCCGATAAATAATGCTTGTATTCAACTTATTACTTATTAAACTCTATGAATTCACTCAACTTTATGTTGACTTTTTAGCATGTATTTTCTCAGGTATTATTTGCTAGCTGAGCATTGGGAGCAATCGGAGTCGCGTGGATATCAAACTTTGAAGGACTTGTTTTCTTCACATTCGATAATTATTTTCTTTAAATATGCAAATGAGTCAGTTTTGAACTCTTGTAACTTAAGTTTTAAATATAAATTGTTGAGACCTTTGTACTCTGATTTATCAAATCGAATGTGACATTTTATTAAACGTCTCCTTTGAGGTCATTTTATTTAACTTGTTTTTATGAACTATGAAGTGACATCCAAATTAGTATTCCGCTGCGTTGTAAAATTTTGGGGGTGTCACAGAATGGCATCAGAGCATTAGTTATAGCGAATTAGGTCGTTTTCAAAACCTAAACTATAACTGATTTTCGATTTTTTTAAGTCTTTCACCATTGTTCGATATCCGCGTACGCTTGCTCCCAGGTAACTTATATGCTCTATTTTGCATATATACTTCTATTATATGACTAATGAAGATATCCCCTAGTCATGATTTTGCTCTCTCATACCTATTCTTACATTCTTGTGATCTATGAAATTTTTTTTTCAAGACATTGTAGTTGATTACAATGGTCTCATTCACTATTAAGGCATTGTGGGTTACACAATGATCTCATTTACTTCATTAACATTGTGAGTTGCACAATGGTTTCTTTTATTTGTCAGACATTGTAGGTGATTACAATGGTCTATAAACTCTTCCATAACCTTAAATACTATCATTACATCTGATGGAAACTCGTTACAATTTATCAATTCCTCTTGATTTTCTTTACTCCCCGTAAACTTATGTTTTCTGAGCATTTCTGCACCCTTTTCCGAATTGATACAAATTATATAAAAGACTATCTATATACACTTGATTTTCTCTTGACTATTTATACCTATTTACAGGAGCGTTATTTTTTTTTTTTATTATTTGTATAAAGATATTTATTATAAACGTTTTATCCGACTCTTTACACTCAGTCTCTATAGCACCATGTCAATAAATTACCCTACTACTACCTTACAAACTAATAACATGATTCACCACTATGCTAGCTATGACTAGTTTAGAATTGACTATTTTGTCACCTCTTTACAAATTATTTGGTAAATTACCTTGTAAAACTAGTTTACTACCATCTTTTAAACCATTTTCGCTAAAATTTTAATACAATGCTTTCCACTCTCTTACAAACTACTTTACCATCATCTATAAACTAAATTACTGATATACTACTATTACATAAACTGTTTTGGACTAGTTTCGAATAAACTAATCGTTATCATCTTACAAATCATCCTGTCATTTACCGAAATTGTCACCATTCTATGAACCATGTTGTTGCTTCTTAAAATGTACTCTACCCCCTCTCATTAACTTAAAACATTGATTTATTATTACCTCATGAACTATTTTGTTATTGTTTTATTATTCGTCATTTTCCTATAATTCTTATAAACTAATTCGTTATCTACAAAAGCTGAAGTTCAGCAACTTTCTCAATATTCATCAAGTTTTCTTCAGAAACCTTCATTGTTAAAGTTCCATGATTCTGGCCCGGTGTGGACAACGGACATATTACAGGTATAACTAAGTTGAGTATTTCAAAATTCATCAAGCCTCGGTTAAATATAGGCTGGTCACTTATATTTAACCTAGGGACAGTGGAACATGGACTGACCACCTATGTTCGACTTAAAAATGAATTTTAAGATACTGGAAATAGTTATATTAGGATAATGTTCTGACTTGGTTTTTAAGAATCACAAAATTCTTACGCGAGTATAAACAATTCAACGATATTCATACGATCGAGCACAACAACTAAGCAGATTCTTACTCTATCTTTACTCCGTATAATCCACCTTACCGTACACTGTATTCCGAATCAACGAGAATCGAACGACATCGCTTGTTATTCAAGACTTCATTTCTTTACGACTAACCACACCTCTTCACTGACAACACTCCGACGGATAACACAGACTGAATCTCGGGACGAGATTCCATTTAAGGGGTATGTACTGTAACCATTGGAAAATTTCACCTTTTATTAAATTAATATAATATTCTAATGAAAGAATACTTATCCATTTTCTACGTTTAATTTTTTTATTTAACTAAATATTTCTATGTATAATCAAGAAAGCTCAATTGCGTGATGCATAATTAGTAACCAACACTAGACTACGATCAGTCTAGGTGTTCTATATACTTTATTTCCTCTAAATAGTCGTATTTTATATGTATTATTATTATTTTGACATTTTTACGTAAACCTCATACATTCTACATTTTACTTATTATCCTATTTTAAGTAAATTTATTTTACCGAGAGAATCTAACCGCGTATGTCGTAACGCGTACCCGTAATTTTTCGGAAGCATTTTAATAATAAATTATACTTATTATTACTTATATTTCATTTCCAAAACTTTTCCGAACTCTTTTAATTTAAAAACGAGAAATTATCTCGCGAAACGTGAAAAACTACACGCAGCGCATACCGACACGATAATAATTAGTTTTTATATTTAATTATCATAAATTATTTTAATAAACATATTAAAATAAGTTATTTATTACTTTATAAAAACGTTTTCCATAAACACAAATTTTCGGGTTTCTTTTGTATTTTTACGGACCAAGCTTACCCGTGATACCGGGTATACACTTAAAAATAAAACAAATAAATAAACTCCTTCTTTTTCTTTCTTGTTTATATCGACAATATATATATATATATATATATATATATATATATATATATATATATATATATATATATATATATATATATATATATATATATATATATATATATATTTCCTGCTCTCTTCCTCTTTCTCTCTTGGGATGAATCGACAGCAGCAACACCACACAACATCTCCATCATTTTTCTTCCATCAATCTCCTCAAGAATCTAAGCTAATGTCTTTTATATCCTCGGGTTTAATTTCAATCCAATCAAGGGTGTGATTAGTTACGAATTTCGTGGGTTGTTTACATCTCCAAATAGGTTTTTCACTAACTTTCAATCTCATCTTTTTAATTTTTCAATTGGATGGTTAATTTGCATGTTATGAATTTTTGAAGTTTTTAAAACAAATCGAATGACCATTTAGGGCTGTAGAAATCGAATTGGGTATATGGTTCTTTTGTGAAAATTAATAGTTAAATTATGGTGGTTAATTTGGTTAAATAAAAAGGCTATTGCAAAATTTCTTATTTTTGGCTTATTAGCTTATTTGGAGTGCTTATTGCGTTTTTACAGCTTTTAAGGGTGTTTGATTGTTCGTGGCTGTAAACCACAGGATTATGTATGTTTGGTTTTGCCTTGTTTTCATTTTGGAATATGTGAACTTATATTTTGGACTAAATATCTTGCTGTCAAAAGTTAAACTATAGGTTTTGGGTAATTTAAAAATGTTTTGGCAAGCTAAAAGGTTAATTTTTGGATAGCTTATTTTGTATAGATAAATTTTCATATAAGGAACGTCGAAAACAGACACATAATGAAGGAGATACGGCCAATCTAAGATTGACAAAATACATGAAATTTTGACAGCATCTTATATAATATAACATGCTGATATAATTTTAAAACGAGGTTTCGGACCCTTTCTAGTCCGAACCGGCTTAAGTGTAAAACATAAAAGTTGTCCGGAATAATATTTTCCTAATGACAACGCGGATTTTTAAGCTTGAAAGTGTAAAACGTGAGATTTAAGCTTGGTCAAAGTCGGACAATTTTTCTGAAAAAGTCAAAGTAACATTGCTGTTTGGAAATTAAATTGGTGTTTTTAAATGTTTTCGAGTCCGTTTTAGCTTTAAAAACCTTAGCGAATGCTATTGTATCATTTATATATTATTAGGGAACATTAGAAACCTTATAAAGACGATACTTCATAAGCGTAAAGGTTTATTAAAAACATAATGGGGTGTTTGGAATAACGTTACATTAATTATACATAAGCTGTCATAATTTTATTTAGTATGAACAGTAGCCATAAAATATTTTTGATAACTTATAATCTTGAAAATATGTTAGTACTCTTAATTACCTTTCCGGGGATATAAAGAACATAAAAATCGGACTTAAAACGAGAAAGTTATGACCAAATGAAGTTTAACGAAACTTGTATATTTTTTAACAGCTTTTGTATAAATAATAACATCAGACCCAGATTTAAAACGACGATTTTGAGTACTTTCGAGGCTGTTTCAGCCTTCTGGCGAAACACGAAAGTTGTTCGGATTGACGTTTTACATAAAATCTCTTTAGAGTCGAAACTGTGAAAATGGGTTATAACGGGTAAAAATTGAGTCAAACTGCTGTCATTTAATAAAAAGTCAACTGTTAACTGAATCTGGTAAGGGCAATTTGGTCATTTTCTGTTGAGTTTCAGGTCTCGGCCATAACTAAAAAGTTGTCCGAAACGTTGTTTTCCATAAGATCTCTTTTATATCTGAGACGTGAAAATGTGTTTTAGTGAGTCGTTTTGGCCGGGTCAGATTTAAGTAAAGTATATATATATATATATATATATATATATATATATATATATATATATATATATATATATATATATATATATATATATATATGTAGGAAAGACAACATATTAGGCTTGGCGGGCCTTGTTCGGGATACGGACACATAATAGTTAGAATTGTGGTAAATGGCAAAATTTACCTTTCCGGGGCATTATTAAAAATCGTCAAGGTTCGGTTACATGAACTCAATACTATAATCAAATAAACCGACATGTAATTGCAATACTTGTCGCCCGATAAATAATGCTTGTATTCAACTTATTACTTATTAAACTCTATGAATTCACTCAACTTTATGTTGACTTTTTAGCATGTATTTTCTCAGGTATTATTTGCTAGCTGAGCATTGGGAGCAATCGGAGTCGCGTGGATATCAAACTTTGAAGGACTTGTTTTCTTCACATTCGATAATTATTTTCTTTAAATATGCAAATGAGTCAGTTTTGAACTCTTGTAACTTAAGTTTTAAATATAAATTGTTGAGACCTTTGTACTCTGATTTATCAAATCGAATGTGACATTTTATTAAACGTCTCCTTTGAGGTCATTTTATTTAACTTGTTTTTATGAACTATGAAGTGACATCCAAATTAGTATTCCGCTGCGTTGTAAAATTTTGGGGGTGTCACAGAATGGCATCAGAGCATTAGTTATAGCGAATTAGGTCGTTTTCAAAACCTAAACTATAACTGATTTTCGATTTTTTTTAAGTCTTTCACCATTGTTCGATATCCGCGTACGCTTGCTCCCAGGTAACTTATATGCTCTATTTTGCATATATACTTCTATTATATGACTAATAAATATATCCCCTAGTCATGATTTTTCTCTCTCATACCTATTCTTACATTCTTGTGATCTATGAAATTTTTTTTTCAAGACATTGTAGTTGATTACAATGGTCTCATTCACTATTAAGGCATTGTGGGTTACACAATGATCTCATTTACTTCATTAACATTGTGAGTTGCACAATGGTTTCTTTTATTTGTCAGACATTGTAGGTGATTACAATGGTCTATAAACTCTTCCATAACCTTAAATACTATCATTACATCTGATGGAAACTCGTTACAATTTATCAATTCCTCTTGATTTTCTTTACTCCCCGTAAACTTATGTTTTCTGAGCATTTCTGCACCCTTTTCCGAATTGATACAAATTATATAAAAGACTATCTATATACACTTGATTTTCTCTTGACTATTTATACCTATTTACAGGAGCGTTATTTTTTTTTTATTATTTGTATAAAGATATTTATTATAAACGTTTTATCCGACTCTTTACACTCAGTCTCTATAGCACCATGTCAATAAATTACCCTACTACTACCTTACAAACTAATAACATGATTCACCACTATGCTAGCTATGACTAGTTTAGAATTGACTATTTTGTCACCTCTTTACAAATTATTTGGTAAATTACCTTGTAAAACTAGTTTACTACCATCTTTTAAACCATTTTCGCTAAAATTTTAATACAATGCTTTCCACTCTCTTACAAACTACTTTACCATCATCTATAAACTAAATTACTGATATACTACTATTACATAAACTGTTTTGGACTAGTTTCGAATAAACTAATCGTTATCATCTTACAAATCATCCTGTCATTTACCGAAATTGTCACCATTCTATGAACCATGTTGTTGCTTCTTAAAATGTACTCTACCCCCTCTCATTAACTTAAAACATTGATTTATTATTACCTCATGAACTATTTTGTTATTGTTTTATTATTCGTCATTTTCCTATAATTCTTATAAACTAATTCGTTATCTACAAAAGCTGAAGTTCAGCAACTTTCTCAATATTCATCAAGTTTTCTTCAGAAACCTTCATTGTTAAAGTTCCATGATTCTGGCCCGGTGTGGACAACGGACATATTACAGGTATAACTAAGTTGAGTATTTCAAAATTCATCAAGCCTCGGTTAAATATAGGCTGGTCACTTATATTTAACCTAGGGACAGTGGAACATGGACTGACCACCTATGTTCGACTTAAAAATGAATTTTAAGATACTGGAAATAGTTATATTAGGATAATGTTCTGACTTGGTTTTTAAGAATCACAAAATTCTTACGCGAGTATAAACAATTCAACGATATTCATACGATCGAGCACAACAACTAAGCAGATTCTTACTCTATCTTTACTCCGTATAATCCACCTTACCGTACACTGTATTCCGAATCAACGAGAATCGAACGACATCGCTTGTTATTCAAGACTTCATTTCTTTACGACTAACCACACCTCTTCACTGACACCACTCCGACGGATAACACAGACTGAATCTCGGGACGAGATTCCATTTAAGGGGTATGTACTGTAACCATTGGTAAATTTCACCTTTTATTAAATTAATATAATATTCTAATGAAAGAATACTTATCCATTTTCTACGTCTAATTTTTTTTATTTAACTAAATATTTCTATGTATAATCAAGAAAGCTCAATTGCGTGATGCATAATTAGTAACCAACACTAGACTACGATCAGTCTAGGTGTTCTATATACTTTATTTCCTCTAAATAGTCGTATTTTATATGTATTATTATTATTTTGACATTTTTACGTAAACCTCATACATTTTACATTTTACTTATTATCCTATTTTAAGTAAATTTATTTTACCGAGAGAATCTAACCGCGTATGTCGTAACGCGTACCCGTAATTTTTCGGAAGCATTTTAATAATAAATTATACTTATTATTACTTATATTTCATTTCCAAAACTTTTCCGAACTCTTTTAATTTAAAAACGAGAAATTATCTCGCGAAACGTGAAAAACGACACGCAGCGCATACCGACACGATAATAATTAGTTTTTATATTTAATTATCATAAATTATTTTAATAAACATATTAAAATAAGTTATTTATTACTTTATAAAAACGTTTTCCATAAACACAAATTTTCGGGTTTCTTTTGTATTTTTACGGACCAAGCTTACCCGTGATACCGGGTATACACTTAAAAATAAAACAAATAAATAAACTCCTTCTTTTTCTTTCTTGTTTATATCGACAAAATATATATATATATATATATATATATATATATATATATATATATATATATATATATATATATATATATATATATATATATATATATATATATATATATTTCCTGCTCTCTTCCTCTTTCTCTCTTGGGATGAATCGACAGCAGCAACACCACACAACATCTCCATCATTTTTCTTCCATCAATCTCCTCAAGAATCCAAGCTAATGTCTTTTATATCCTCGGGTTTAATTTCAATCCAATCAAGGGTGTGATTAGTTACGAATTTCGTGGGTTGTTTACATCTCCAAATAGGTTTTTCACTAACTTTCAATCTCATCTTTTTAGTTTTTCAATTGGATGGTTAATTTGCATGTTATGAATTTTTGAAGTTTTTAAAACAAATCGAATGACCATTTAGGGCTGTAGAAATCGAATTGGGTATATGGTTCTTTTGTGAAAATTAATAGTTAAATTATGGTGGTTAATTTGGTTAAATAAAAAGGCTATTGCAAAATTTCTTATTTTTGGCTTATTAGCTTATTTGGAGTGCTTATTGCGTTTTTACAGCTTTTAAGGGTGTTTGATTGTTCGTGGCTGTAAACCACAGGATTATGTATGTTTGGTTTTGCCTTGTTTTCATTTTGGAATATGTGAACTTATATTTTGGACTAAATATCTTGCTGTCAAAAGTTAAACTATAGGTTTTGGGTAATTTAAAAATGTTTTGGCAAGCTAAAAGGTTAATTTTTGGATAGCTTATTTTGTATAGATAAATTTTCATATAAGGAACGTCGAAAACAGACACATAATGAAGGAGATACGGCCAATCTAAGATTGACAAAATACATGAAATTTTGACAGCATCTTATATAATATAACATGCTGATATAATTTTAAAACGAGGTTTCGGACCCTTTCTAGTCCGAACCGGCTTAAGTGTAAAACATAAAAGTTGTCCGGAATAATATTTTCCTAATGACAACGAGGATTTTTAAGCTTGAAAGTGTAAAACGTGAGATTTAAGCTTGGTCAAAGTCGGACAATTTTTCTGAAAAAGTCAAAGTAACATTGCTGTTTGGAAATTAAATTGGTGTTTTTAAATGTTTTCGAGTCCGTTTTAGCTTTAAAAACCTTAGCGAATGCTATTGTATCATTTATATATTATTAGGGAACATTAGAAACCTTATAAAGACGATACTTCATAAGCGTAAAGGTTTATTAAAAACATAATGGGGTGTTTGGAATAACGTTACATTAATTATACATAAGCTGTCATAATTTTATTTAGTATGAACAGTAGCCATAAAATATTTTTGATAACTTATAATCTTGAAAATATGTTAGTACTCTTAATTACCTTTCCGGGGATATAAAGAACATAAAAATCGGACTTAAAACGAGAAAGTTATGACCAAATGAAGTTTAACGAAACTTGTATATTTTTTAACAGCTTTTGTATAAATAATAACATCAGACCCAGATTTAAAACGACGATTTTGAGTACTTTCGAGGCTGTTTCAGCCTTCTGGCGAAACACAAAAGTTGTTCGGATTGACGTTTTACATAAAATCTCTTTAGAGTCGAAACTGTGAAAATGGGTTATAACGGGTAAAAACTGAGTCAAACTGCTGTCATTTAATAAAAAGTCAACTGTTAACTGAATCTGGTAAGGGCAATTTGGTCATTTTCTGTTGAGTTTCAGGTCTCGGCCATAACTAAAAAGTTGTCCGAAACGTTGTTTTCCATAAGATCTCTTTTATATCTGAGACGTGAAAATGTGTTTTAGTGAGTCGTTTTGGCCGGGTCAGATTTAAGTAAAGTATATATATATATATATATATATATATATATATATATATATATATATATATATATATATATATATATATATATATATATATATATATATATATATATATGTAGGAAAGACAACATATTAGGCTTGGCGGGCCTTGTTCGGGATACAGACACATAATAGTTAGAATTGTGGTAAATGGCAAAATTTACCTTTCCGGGGCATTATTAAAAATCGTCAAGGTTCGGTTACATGAACTCAATACTATAATCAAATAAACCGACATGTAATTGCAATACTTGTCGCCCGATAAATAATGCTTGTATTCAACTTATTACTTATTAAACTCTATGAATTCACTCAACTTTATGTTGACTTTTTAGCATGTATTTTCTCAGGTATTATTTGCTAGCTGAGCATTAGGAGCAATCGGAGTCGCGTGAATATCAAACTTTGAAGGACTTGTTTTCTTCACATTCGATAATTATTTTCTTTAAATATGCAAATGAGTCATTTTTGAACTCTTGTAACTTAAGTTTTAAATATATATTGTTGAGACCTTTGTACTCTGATTTATCAAATCGAATGTGACATTTTATTAAATGTCTCCATTGAGGTCGTTTTATTTAACTTGTTTTTATGAACTATGAAGTGACATCCAAATTAGTATTCCGCTGCGTTGTAAAATTTTGGGGGTGTCACAAAGGCCTTCTCCTCTTGATGGAAGAGAGTCACATACATTGACGAATCAATTGTGTAGGCCAAAGCTAATAAACACACCACATAGCATATTAAATCGATTTTAATATATATATTGGAATCTTCTCCAATTTTAGATCTATCTAAAACATGTGACAAATAAAAAACAAGATCCATGACTAACATGCATGTAAGTCACGGATAAAAACCTAACAATTAGCACATAGGTCACAAGATACATTCAATTAACCGGTTAATGACTTAGGGTTTCTAGTGATTACATATAATCCAAGAAAACCACAAAACCCTAATTAGGGTTTCATGGAAAATCGACCCCCCCTTAAATTAGGGTTAGGGTTTCGAATTTTTCAAAAAAAAATTTAAAGAAAAACCCTAGATCAAAAACATGTATCTAAAACAATTAAAGATCCGATTTTTATTACGTTTTAGTAATCAATTACATGTTATACATGGCTCGTGATGCCACTGTTATAGTTTGACAATCAAATAACACATATTGCGGAAGCTAGGATCAAAATAACACGTATAAAGATTAACTAAAACATAAACTGGAACGTACCTTTTAGCACTTCAATAAATCTTTAATCTTGTGTAAATTAGATCAATGATAAACCCCTTACCGTTTTGTTTATCGATCTCTTGACAATTACTATAGTGAGTAATTACCTCGTTCTTGTACACACAAACTAATACCGAATAAAAGTAATTGCAAGATTAAACACAAGTAATAGTTTTGGTAAAAACCAAAATCGAAATCCCTAGGGTTTAGGGATCTACGATCGGCCAAGGAAGAAAACAAGGAGAAGAGAAAACTTTAGGGTATTGTGTGTGCACAAAAGATGTGAATGAATGACCCTTGGGTTTGTATATATACTAGAGAAATCTTGGAAGACAAGTTTGATGTGGGTTGGGTTTCCCTTCCCCTTTGTCGACCGGCCTAGCACACCCAAAGGGTGTTCCAGAACCTTCTTGTCATCCAAATTACATTCTTGTCCCTTTCCTTATTATATAACGATAGTTAGTCCATACATTTAATCACTAACAATCCTTAGTCCTTATACTTGTGTTATTAATAAATATATCTTACAATTAATATTTATTAATCTTTAATTCTCGTTTGTAATGTGTGCAATCCCGAGGTCTCGGGTTCGATACTGGACATTTACTTATTAATATTTATACGAATATTTAACAGTATGTTATGTTATTTTGAGTTATTTAAAAGCTGATATATTTTCTTACTTCATATATTTACCTAAAGCTATGGAAACATTAACTAATCAATTTATATGTCTGATTCTTATATGTAGATGCATAAATTTCAACCATTAAAGAATGCCAAACTTGCCAAGGGAAAATACATGATAACAGTTAATCCTAATGTGGATTATGCATTTGTGGTCGCACTAATTGCGATCCTCGATGGTATGAACAACGCTGAGAAAAACACATCTAACGCTCATGTTGTTGTGGGAGTTGTTGACGCACTTGGTACTTTGGCTTCAACGTACGTAAATTGAAGTATGTTTACACATCAGCTCATAGTTTGGTTCAACATCTCACCTGTAATCTTTCTTATGATCTTATCATTGTGGTATGTTGGATATCAAATTCATGTATAATTATTGTTGTAGATGGTATGTGGAAAACATTCATAGCAAACCATAAAAAAAGTGTAAAATATTTTTGTTAAAAAAAGAAAAGAATTACTGAATGTTTTATGATCGACTAAACAAGTAAGATCATGTCTATTTAGAAGCATAGTTTCTACATAATTATAATCGTAAATTTAATCAACTCAAGCCCACAGTTGGGTTTCCGCCAAGGTATTAACCTAATCATTCAATACTCCTCGGCAGTTTGAACACAAGTTGTCTGAACGAGTAATTAATGTTAAAAGCTTGAGTAATCGTTCTCTTTGCATGTTGAAGGCATCTCCTTCTTTATTTATGTATTTATTTATTTATTTTTATTTTTTTTTAATTTGTTTACGCAAAAATAGTGTTATATTCGGTAGGGGTGTTCACAGGGCGGTTCGGCTCGGTTCAGTTGGAGATTTTAACTATCCATCGCGGGGCGGGTAGTTCATTTTACTATCCGAAACTGAACCATACTATGCGGGTAACCGGACAGGCGGGTACCTGAAAGGCACCTAGTGTATATCATTCTTATAGTTTGTATTCTCAATAATGTTAAATATACCAGGTATATGGAAAACAGAAAAGAAAACGACAATAAGTGCGAGTGGGTTGTCCAACCAATATTTTGAGTAGCACCATGTTGTACGAAACAGATAAGCTGCGTTAACAAACTAAAAAATCTTAAACTTTCCAAGAGTATAACGCTAGATATTTACTACCTAATGTAGATTTTGAATGCAAACAGGTCCGCTTGCTATGTGATTGACGCAATTTACTACTGACAATGTAGCTATGACAGTCGATCTGTAAAATAAGATTTTGCATGTTCATTTCAATGGACATAAATCCAAATCACTGTGGTTCTACAGTCACATTAGGAAAACTATGTATGGCTATCTGCATCTAAAAAAGTCAAAAGAAAATGAAAAACACATCTGTGATGAAATTGAGATGCACACTTATATAATGCAATTAATGGATATTATCATTGATATATTCAATAATAGAAAAGTAACTAGCTGCAATATCTTTCAATGGAACAAGAGTTTGCAAGCATTTTTAACCACCAACCAACTGAACAAATTATTCCATCAACACTACGCCTTATTTATATCAACGAATAATTAGGGTGCTTGGTGGGGGGTTAAGAGGGGGTGAGGAATGAGTAAGATATTCATTAAGGGCCCACCTCCCTCATTCTTTGTGCTTGGTTAGTGAGGGGTAAAGGATTGATTACCCCGTACTGGGTAATCAACCATTATAGAGTAAATTGGAGGGTAAGGTATTGATTACCCACCTCACCCATTCCATTGCATTCCTTTCCCTTTCCCTTTGCCTTTCCCCACTTTGAACCAAGCGAACCCAAATTAAAGTACCAAAATCCATGAGCTAAGCTCAATTACATTTCTTAATGCACAATTACTTGTATGAAGTGTTAAACGCCAGTTGATCCAAACCCACCCTCACCTCTTACAGTTGAATCCAAATCATCAACCTCAATGACTTCAGGGGTGATGATCTTCTCGATAATCAGCTGAGCAATTCGATCACCAGCTTTCACTTCAAAATCGACATCAGAATGGTTAAACAATATCACCCCAACCGGACCCCTATAGTCAGCATCAATCGCACCTGCCCCAACATCAATTGGAGATGCATTATTCTACATACCAATCCGAGCATATGTTCCTTCTGGTACTGCTATGCTTAAATCTGTGGGAACGAGTATTTTGCCCCTTGCTGGTACTTTTGTCTCGGTTGCACTAGACCAAACACAAATTAAAACTTGAATTGAAATTATAAGAAAAATGGTAACCTAATGGAATACTTGCCATTTTATTCTACCTTTTAGTTTAATAATACCTATAAAACTTGTTTATCATGTTGAAATTATTATATCATGACATTCATATATAATGAACCAAACACATCAAGTAAGCATAGCGGAAGCAATTATAACAAGATCAAATAACATGTAATTAATTAATCAATATTTAAATAGTAAACATACCTTAATGATTCTAGCCCGAACAAGAATCAATGCAATCTTCCGGAACCAATAACTCTAATTAGGGTTTATGTGGATTATAAGAATTACCCCTTATCATTTTGTAATTCAATCCAAGAATCAAACAATAGTGTGTTTGACTCACGTTCTTGCACACACGTACTAATTCAAAAAAAAGTTTATGCAAGTAATAAACACAAAACCTTGATTTGATTCAAGAAAATCGAAACCCTTAGGGGTTTGTTTTATGGATCGACTAAAGAGAAGGAGAGGAGAGAAAACACCAAGATGTGTGTGTACAAGTTATGAGAAAACAAGACATCTTGGGTTTGCTTATATGCTATTCAAAACTTGGAGCTCAAGGCACATAAGGAGGTTACCCCCCCTATGCCGATCGGTTTTTGGATCCCCTAGGGGTTTCCGGAACCTTCTCTTGTTTCCATGTTTTCCTTAGTATTACTTTCCTAATCTTCGTTTAATAGATAATTAGTCATTAATCATTAAATACTAATTACTATTATTTATTTTGTGTTTAATAATTAATTATAACATTTTATAAATAATTATTACTTTTTCTCTTCATACGTATTGTGTGCAATCCCGTGATCTCAAGTTCGATCCTAACACACGACTATTATTATTTTGTCTATAAAACCAACAGCTCCCACTTAGACATATCATAATAGTGTGATCACATCGGTTAGCGTCTTGCAACACGCCGATGCCTCTAGTACAACTTGAGTAAGGCTCCTGGAAAACCTTTTAATGATTTCTCATTATTATTATCCCTTTGTTTCTAATACCACGTTAATAAGGATATGGATCTAGGTCATTCCTTATTTAACCATTCTGTTTCTCGTTGTTTGTGATTGACAAGATTACCAAATCTTCTGAACCTTTCAGGAAAGACCTTGGGCGCGGCCACGCATACACCTTGACAACCCTACGAGGGGCCCAGCAGTATTAAACTTCAAAAATTAATTTGAAAGAACAAATTCTTTATTGACTACAAGCAAAACACACAAACTTTGTAACACTTCCGAAAACAACCCTTATGACTACCAGTTACGTATAGCGTTAAGTTGCTCCACAAAAATGTACTACATTTATGACTGTTATCTTGTATCTCAAGTCTAAGGATAACTTCTTATGATTTACTTAATGACAAGATCCATAAAGTAACATCATATAGTTGGGATAAGTCCTATATTCAGTATCATCGAATATCATCTGAAATGGCATGTCTACGCATCAATATACTCTAAGTATATTATACCAACTTCAGATTTGTCTTAATTTAATAATATTCCCATATTATTAACTGACAACGGATAATTTAGAATAACTCTTATTCATGGATTTAAACATACAAAAATAGGACAACAATAATTAACAATAGAAATAAACATACCAACATACTTTATTTCATTAAATAATAATTGTTTACAATATCTTTTATCCAAATACTAATCACAGTTATGCATGAAACTACTAGCTAATTTAAGCCCAATTCCTTTGGCTAATTCATTAAGCTTTTCTTTTGCCAAAGCCTTAGTGAACGGATCAGCTAAGTTATCATCTGTGTGAACTTTCAACAGATTTATTTCACCTTCGTCAACCTTTTCACGAACAAAGTGATACTTCCGTAGAAAATGTCTGGTGCCTCTCATGACTCCAGGTTCATTGGCAAATATGATTGCAGCAGAATTGTCACAATACATATTAATAGGTAATTCAATTGAAGGCATAACACCAAGCCTTGAAACGAATTTCCTAATCCAAACAACCTCCATAGCAGCTTCTGAAGCAGCAATGTATTCAGCTTCTGTTGCAGACATCGCAATTGTACTCTGCTTCTTGCTCCTCCAGTCTACTGCTCCCCCATTAATAACAAAGACATAACCCGTCTAAGACTTCGAATCATCTTTTTTACTTTGAAAGGACGCATCGCAGAAACCTGTAACACAAAGTTCTGCATCTGGATCTCCACCATATACAAAAAACATATCTTTTGTATTTCTCAAATACTTAAGAATATGCTTAACAGCAATCCAATGTTTTTCACCTGGATTCTGTTGAAATTGACTGGTAATATTTTGAGCAAACGTCACATCTGGCCTTGTGTATTTTACCGCATACATAATAGATCCTACAGCCGAAGCATAAGGAACTTTACTCATGCGTGCCACCTCAGCAGGTGTTGAAGCACAAAACTCATTACATAAGCCATGTTTTACTTCCATTGGCAAATTTCCTTTCTTGGAATTTTGCATATTGAACCTTTTCAATATTTTGTCAATGTAAGCACTTTGACTTAATCCAATTAACCGCCTTGATCTATCTCTATAGATTTTGATTCCCAGAATGTATGCAGCTTCTCCTAGATCTTTCATAGAAAAGCACTTTCCAAGATATGCCTTGTAACAATTCGCAATTTCAGGTTAACTTTTATTCCCGAAAATTTCACTATTCACTTTTCACTATTCACTTTTTACTATTCATCTCAGAAATTTTTATTTGATATTCTCGAGTGATAAATCATTTCCATGGCAAATTAAATGTTTGACATTCGTCAGATCATTTTCGTGAAAGTTATTAAGGAATTACACGTTTTAGGGTAAAACGTCATTTAGAAATTCTACGTACAACGAAACTCGACCGCGTTAAGTGACCCCGCATCAGAAAAATGTTTGACACACTCATGATTTATTTGAGAATTAATCGTGACTGAGAAAAATATGACCAAAGACTTCCCGGCAGGTCACCCAAGCCAGTACTATTCTCACATGAGCACGCTTAACCGTATGGGCGATTAACCGTTAGACCACAAAACGCGTTTCTAAGACAATTTGAGTTTTGAACTTATTAGAAAAAGTCAACATATTTTTCCCTCCTCCTTTGACCAAAAATCATTCTTTGATTTTATAAGTCATTCCTTGATTTTTAGGCTTGCGGTTTTAGGTCTAAAAGACATTTAACACCAACCGACACTAGACTGAGCCCAGCCTAGACATTATAAGTCATTTTAAGTCATTATTATCCTATTAGAAAAGTTACATTTTACTTTTCTCAATTTTACGCAACTTTCGTACGTTTTACGTATTACGCGTTTTAGACCCGTGTTTCCAGTTTTTAGCAGGGTTTTCACACCCGATAGAACCTACCACTCATTTTATATTTTATTATGGAGTATATTGACATGTTTGACCATACTTTCAAGTTTCATATTTTTAGGATACCCGGTTTTACGTTTTGAGGCTTAATCATTTACGGTTAGCGATTTACGGAGTCAAAACTAGCTACATACTTAGGATAATACCATCAAAAGTCCACACCTTGTTCTCCAAGTTCTTCAAACCGCCACTAGGGGGGGGGGGGCATTCACACTTGTGGCATCATCTCATGACTTTAGCCATTGGATCATTTTTATTTACAACTTTGTCTCCAAGTTTAGGTAGTTTCCTAGCCACCTTCCTAACCTCCTCATTCATAGTATAAATAGAAAGCTCATCTCCTTCCTTTCTTCACCACAAAAACGCCACAACATAAATTCATAGCACCATGATCCTTTGATCTTCAATATACAAGTTACACTACAAAGTTCAAGGTCTTAGTATTCTCTACCTAGTTCTTAAGTTTGTTTGGTGATTCCATGGTTGAATTAGGAGCTACACAAGGTTACTAGGGCTGAAGTTAAATGGTTTTCACAAGGGTTAGATCAAGGCTAGCAAGGGTTACAAGAGTTATGGTGAAGGGTTTACAAGCATAGGTTTAGTGTCCTAGTTCATATTTGACTTCCTTTCTTTAGAAAGCCAAAAGTTGTAAGCAAACCCTTATACACTTTCTTGCTCAATATCATTTCATGCTTATTATGTTTCTTTCATGCTATATATGGTCTTTGTATTGTGTTCATGATGTTTAAAAATGGATAAAACAAGTATTGGTATACATATGTTAACTTATGACAAGTAAACAAGCAAACTAGTGATTTTTATGGAAAACCACAACCACAATAGTATAACTTTGATATTTGACACTTACTTATTGTTAAAGAGGACTTAACAAGGAAAACATAGCAATTTGAATCACCCAAAACGAGTATACGAGTCAAAAGTTATGACCGTTTGAAGTTAGCGACACCAAAACGCCGAAACTGCCCATAACCTCCTGTTTGCATTCTGCCAATTTGAAAGTCCCACTTCTGGTCCGATTCATCAAAAAGTTAAAACACGAAAGTTGTCCGGAACGACGTTTTCGTTCAGGAACAAAGAAGCTCGAGACCTGAAAATGCTTTTTGAGTGATAAAATTCTTCAAAATCTTAACAGCCCATTTTAGACCAAAGTAACTATATAATTGTTATAATTAGATGAGACCAAGAGGTCTAATGACCTAAAGCCAAGACCACAACCATGGCTAAAGCCAAGGTTGAGTCTCAAGACCATGGTAACATGACCAAAGTCACGGCTAAAGACCATATAACTTTTAAAGATCAAAACTTATATATATGTTATCAAATACTACAATAGTAGGGAGCCTCATGTGAGGAGTTCATTGAGTAAGCCGTCGAGACGAGTTGTGGATTTACGAGTTAAAGTGTCCTGGCTCCTCGAACGTTTACTTCATGACTTCTGAATTATGTCGGCCCGAACGGTAGTAAGAGATATACAAACTATACATGTTTCATAAACCATTTATATTCAAAGACTTACACTATATACTAAGTACTACATCATGAACATTATGCAAGACATATATAGGCAATTCGTCGTATTCTTAGACGTTACTCCAAACCTAAGTCGCAACGTTCTATTATAGGCTGCTCTTAGAGACTTTCGCGATTCGACTATCACTATCATTTCTCATTACATAAGCTTAAGGTGAGTCATAGCCCCTACTCTTTTCATACTTGTTTTAACTCTTGGGGGGGATACATGCTCAACTACTTGCTTACTTGTACAAATACTTGATCGCATTATACTTGATTGTTCTATACTTGATTGTCTTATACTTGATCGCATTATACTTGATTTCATACATACATGATTGTGTTATACTTAACTGCGTTATACTTGATTGTGTTACTGCCGGTGGCTCCAGATTAAGTTGCTGGATGACCATTGAGACTTCCGGTGGCTCCAAATTAAGACCTTGGATGACCATTGAGGCTATTGATACATCCTAACATTTGCGAATGTTGGATACATCATAAACGTGAGGTCTTCGGAGATGAAGTGTAGACTCACGACTAATTGCTTAATTGTTTTGATGAACTTATACATGTCTTTATCATACTATATTGTAGCAGTGGGTTGTGAACACACAGGTTACAAGTCTCTTATGGCGGGACTTGTAACTGAGTGGATTCACGATGCCTTTGCTGTGTGAACATTCTTTTAAGGCTTTTCAACTGTTTTAAGACAAACTCTATGAACTCACCAACCATTGTGTTGACACTTTAGCATGTTATCTCAGGTCTATAAGACGATAGCTAGTGCGAGGAACTTAGAGTCAAGCTGCATATTCTGAAGACTTACGCTTTTATCATTTACCATTCAACACTTTGTATACATTTATGTATCATACTTTGGAATCTCATGTTTGTAACTTTGAATTCATTAATCGAATGGTAACTTTTCAAAACGTCTCATTTAGAGTTCGTTTTCTATAACTTGTACTTTGTATTATGAAGTAGCACCCCTATGACACAGTCTTCCGCTGCGGTATTTTGGGGGTGTTACAGATTGGTATCAGAGCCTTGGTTATAGAGAACTAGGTTGCATTTAGTGCCTAGACTATAACTGCTATATACGTTGGGACCTTCCTCTTTATTTGCCTTACACACAATACATACACATGTGCTTTTTTGGTTAGAGGTTTGCTTAGTTCCACGCTATTACATGATGTGACTTTAGTATTATAAGGAGCCCCAGAGATTCGTCGAGTCATTAAAAACATGGAGCTCAGTAATAACTAATTAGTTAACTTAATCTTGTGTTTGATGAGACACAAGATTTGAGTTAAATAATATTATTGCTTAGCTTTAGGGATTTGATGACTGGATTATCTTACCATCTGCCTCAGAAGGCGGATTTTGTGTCGGAAATTCTTAAGTAGGATGTTTTAGAATCTCCTTATTTAAATGGATTGGGACGCCTCTGCATTTAAATAAAGAAATTGTAAATCACCGAACCATAAGTTTATGAGACCTTACTTACATAAATTTGGACGCTTCTTTATGTAAGTAATGTATTATAAATAAGTGGGCTTAATTGTAGCCGATACAACTCCTTAACCAGAATCTTAGACGAATCAGAGTGAACACCACTATTTTAGAGATCCTGGAATCCCGGATTCTCTTAGACACACTGTAAGTAGTTAACATCAACTGAACTTCGGGACGAAGTTCTCCTTAAGGGGTAGAGACTGTAACAATTCGCAATTTCAGGTTAACTTTTATTCCCGAAAATTTCACTATTCACTTTTCACTATTCACTTTTTACTATTCATCTCAGAAATTTTTATTTGATATTCTCGAGTGATAAATCATTTCCATGGCAAATTAAATGTTTGACATTCGTCAGATCATTTTCGTGAAAGTTATTAAGGAATTACACGTTTTAGGGTAAAACGTCATTTAGAAATTCTACGTACAACGAAACTCGACCGCGTTAAGTGACCCCGCATCAGAAAAATGTTTGACACACTCATGATTTATTTGAGAATTAATCGTGACTGAGAAAAATATGACCAAAGACTTCCCGGCAGGTCACCCAAGCCAGTACTATTCTCACATGAGCACGCTTAACCGTATGGGCGATTAACCGTTAGACCACAAAACGCGTTTCTAAGACAATTTGAGTTTTGAACTTATTAGAAAAAGTCAACATATTTTTCCCTCCTCCTTTGACCAAAAATCATTCTTTGATTTTATAAGTCATTCCTTGATTTTTAGGCTTGCGGTTTTAGGTCTAAAAGACATTTAACACCAACCGACACTAGACTGAGCCCAGCCTAGACATTATAAGTCATTTTAAGTCATTATTATCCTATTAGAAAAGTTACATTTTACTTTTCTCAATTTTACGCAACTTTCGTACGTTTTACGTATTACGCGTTTTAGACCCGTGTTTCCAGTTTTTAGCAGGGTTTTCACACCCGATAGAACCTACCACTCATTTTATATTTTATTATGGAGTATATTGACATGTTTGACCATACTTTCAAGTTTCATATTTTTAGGATACCCGGTTTTACGTTTTGAGGCTTAATCATTTACGGTTAGCGATTTACGGAGTCAAAACTAGCTACATACTTAGGATAATACCATCAAAAGTCCACACCTTGTTCTCCAAGTTCTTCAAACCGCCACTAGGGGGGGGGCATTCACACTTGTGGCATCATCTCATGACTTTAGCCATTGGATCATTTTTATTTACAACTTTGTCTCCAAGTTTAGGTAGTTTCCTAGCCACCTTCCTAACCTCCTCATTCATAGTATAAATAGAAAGCTCATCTCCTTCCTTTCTTCACCACAAAAACGCCACAACATAAATTCATAGCACCATGATCCTTTGATCTTCAATATACAAGTTACACTACAAAGTTCAAGGTCTTAGTATTCTCTACCTAGTTCTTAAGTTTGTTTGGTGATTCCATGGTTGAATTAGGAGCTACACAAGGTTACTAGGGCTGAAGTTAAATGGTTTTCACAAGGGTTAGATCAAGGCTAGCAAGGGTTACAAGAGTTATGGTGAAGGGTTTACAAGCATAGGTTTAGTGTCCTAGTTCATATTTGACTTCCTTTCTTTAGAAAGCCAAAAGTTGTAAGCAAACCCTTATACACTTTCTTGCTCAATATCATTTCATGCTTATTATGTTTCTTTCATGCTATATATGGTCTTTGTATTGTGTTCATGATGTTTAAAAATGGATAAAACAAGTATTGGTATACATATGTTAACTTATGACAAGTAAACAAGCAAACTAGTGATTTTTATGGAAAACCACAACCACAATAGTATAACTTTGATATTTGACACTTACTTATTGTTAAAGAGGACTTAACAAGGAAAACATAGCAATTTGAATCACCCAAAACGAGTATACGAGTCAAAAGTTATGACCGTTTGAAGTTAGCGACACCAAAACGCCGAAACTGCCCATAACCTCCTGTTTGCATTCTGCCAATTTGAAAGTCCCACTTCTGGTCCGATTCATCAAAAAGTTAAAACACGAAAGTTGTCCGGAACGACGTTTTCGTTCAGGAACAAAGAAGCTCGAGACCTGAAAATGCTTTTTGAGTGATAAAATTCTTCAAAATCTTAACAGCCCATTTTAGACCAAAGTAACTATATAATTGTTATAATTAGATGAGACCAAGAGGTCTAATGACCTAAAGCCAAGACCACAACCATGGCTAAAGCCAAGGTTGAGTCTCAAGACCATGGTAACATGACCAAAGTCACGGCTAAAGACCATATAACTTTTAAAGATCAAAACTTATATATATGTTATCAAATACTACAATAGTAGGGAGCCTCATGTGAGGAGTTCATTGAGTAAGCCGTCGAGACGAGTTGTGGATTTACGAGTTAAAGTGTCCTGGCTCCTCGAACGTTTACTTCATGACTTCTGAATTATGTCGGCCCGAACGGTAGTAAGAGATATACAAACTATACATGTTTCATAAACCATTTATATTCAAAGACTTACACTATATACTAAGTACTACATCATGAACATTATGCAAGACATATATAGGCAATTCGTCGTATTCTTAGACGTTACTCCAAACCTAAGTCGCAACGTTCTATTATAGGCTGCTCTTAGAGACTTTCGCGATTCGACTATCACTATCATTTCTCATTACATAAGCTTAAGGTGAGTCATAGCCCCTACTCTTTTCATACTTGTTTTAACTCTTGGGGGGGATACATGCTCAACTACTTGCTTACTTGTACAAATACTTGATCGCATTATACTTGATTGTTCTATACTTGATTGTCTTATACTTGATCGCATTATACTTGATTTCATACATACATGATTGTGTTATACTTAACTGCGTTATACTTGATTGTGTTACTGCCGGTGGCTCCAGATTAAGTTGCTGGATGACCATTGAGACTTCCGGTGGCTCCAAATTAAGACCTTGGATGACCATTGAGGCTATTGATACATCCTAACATTTGCGAATGTTGGATACATCATAAACGTGAGGTCTTCGGAGATGAAGTGTAGACTCACGACTAATTGCTTAATTGTTTTGATGAACTTATACATGTCTTTATCATACTATATTGTAGCAGTGGGTTGTGAACACACAGGTTACAAGTCTCTTATGGCGGGACTTGTAACTGAGTGGATTCACGATGCCTTTGCTGTGTGAACATTCTTTTAAGGCTTTTCAACTGTTTTAAGACAAACTCTATGAACTCACCAACCATTGTGTTGACACTTTAGCATGTTATCTCAGGTCTATAAGACGATAGCTAGTGCGAGGAACTTAGAGTCAAGCTGCATATTCTGAAGACTTACGCTTTTATCATTTACCATTCAACACTTTGTATACATTTATGTATCATACTTTGGAATCTCATGTTTGTAACTTTGAATTCATTAATCGAATGGTAACTTTTCAAAACGTCTCATTTAGAGTTCGTTTTCTATAACTTGTACTTTGTATTATGAAGTAGCACCCCTATGACACAGTCTTCCGCTGCGGTATTTTGGGGGTGTTACATGCCTTAACCTTTTGCAAACGTGGAATGTCTTTTCCCATGATCAATATGTCATCAATATATAAAATTAGGAAAATTACATTATCACTCCCACTAGCTTTGTGATACACACATGGCTCATCAAGATTCTGAGTAAATCCAAACTTTTTGATTTCATTATCAAATATCTTGTTCCATTGTCGTGATGCTTGCTTCAATCCATAAATGGATCTTTGAAGTTTGCATACACGATTTGGAAACTTTGGATTTTCAAACGCTTCTGGTTGTGCCATATAGATGTCTTCATCTAGATGACCATTTAAGAAAGCGGTTTTCACATCCATTTGCCATATCTCATAGTCATAGTACGCTGCTATAGCTATGAGAATCCTTATAGCTCTTATGTCTGCTACAGGAGAAAAAGTCTCCTCATAATCAATTCCAAAAGTTTGAGTAAAACCTTTAGCAACTCGACGAGCCTTATAAGTGTGTGCATTTCCATTCATGTCAGTCTTAATCTTGTAGAGCCATTTACTCCCGACTACCTTGGCACCAGAAGGGAGGTATACTTCTTCCCAGACTTCATTATCATGCATGGATTGTATTTCCCCATCCATAGCAGCTTTCCATTTTTCCTTTTTCAGGACTATTAATGGCAGCTCTATAACTAGTAGGTTCATTAAGATCCCCTAGTAAATTCTCAACAACCTCTACATTAAGACATAAATGGTCAGGAGCTTTCACAGATCTTGAAGATCTGCGAATGGGAACTACATCAACTTCCGGTGGAGGACCTAGACTTTCAGGTTCTACAGGAAGTGTGCTAGTATTTTCTGAAGGTAATGCATTATCTAGATCATATTCTAGATCATATACTCTCCCACTGACTTCTTGAGATACAAAATCACTTTCAAGAAAGTCACCATACCTAGCAACAAATACTTTGTTCTCAGGTGGGTAGTAAAAGAAGTAACCCATAGTTTCCTTTGGGTATCCTACAAAAATGCACTTTACAGATCTTTGTTGGAGTTTATCTTGTGAGTCACGTTTAACATACGCCTCACAACCCCAGACCTTTAAATAAGACAAGGTCGGAGCTTTTCCAGTCCACATCTCATATGGTGTCTTATCAACCTTCTTTGTGGGAACCATATTCAAAATACGAACAGCTGATTCAAGAGCATAATCCCAAAAAGACAAAGGAAGATTAGTAAGATTATACATTGATCGAACCATGTCCAACAATGTATGATTCCTTCTCTTAGATACACCATTTTGTTGTGGAGTATATGGAGATGTGAGATTATGGACAATTCCATTCTCAGTTAAGAAATCTTTAAAATCTTAACTAAGGTATTCACCACCTCGATCAGAACGAAGAGCTTTAATCTTCTTTCCTAATTGTAATTCAACTTCTGCTTTGAAAACTTTAAATGTTTCAAACACCTCATGTTTATGCTTAAGTAAATAAACATAACCATAACGGCTGAAATCATCTGTAAAAGTTAAGAAGTAAACAGCACCTCTCCTTGACACATGTCTAAGTGGTCCACACACATCAGTATGTATCAAACCAAGTAGATCTGAAGCTCTTTCCATATTGTTATGAAAAGGTTTCTTCGTCATCTTCCCAGAAATACAAGACTCACACTTATCAAATGACTCATCATTGATATTCTTCAAAAGCCATTCTCTTTGCAGCTTTTGCATGCGTGTCTTGCCTATATGGGCAAGTCTACAGTGCCAAAGGTAAGAAGAATTCAAGTCATACTTCATTCTCTTACTAATGCTGTACATCGAATTATTATTATTATTATTGTTGGACATATAATCATTCATATCAATTTCAAACACACCATTCACAGCAACATCATTAAAATAAAATACACCATTTAAAGAAACATAAATTTTATTGCCATCAATAGTATGAGTAAAACCAAGATCCAACAAACATGAAAAGGAAACAACACCTCTAATTATAGAAGGTGCATAATGACAATTGTTTAAAACAAGTACTAAACCCGAAGGTAAAACTAAATTAAACACTCCTATGGCTTCAACTGCTGCTTGTGCTCCATTGCCCACATGCAGAAATTGCTTCCCAAAAGCTAGTCTCCTTTCCTCTCTAAACCCCTGAAGTGTATTACAAATATTAATACCACATCCAGTATCATATACCCAGGAATTTAATTTATGAGATAAAGTAAATAATTCAATGACAAATAAGTTACCTGAAGTACTGGTGCCCATGTGCCCAGTCTTCTTAACCTTATTGTTTCGCAAGTCATCGAGATAAAGAGGACAATTCCTCTTCCAGTGACCCATCACCTTGAAGTAATGGCATCCTTGATCCTTCTTTGGATTATTCTTCATAGGAGGGTTCTTCTTAGGTTGAGGTGGTTGATAAGCCATAACCTGCTTATTCTTATCAGTCTTCTTCTTTCCTTTACCTTTCTTCTTGTTCGCATTTGGCTTGTTAATTCTACCCCCGTGAATAGCAAGTACTTGGGGTGTAGGAGCCTTTGGTGTTAACCCTTTCTCATAATCAATGAGCAGTGCGTGCAATTCACTTACTGTCTTCCCCACGCAATGCATATTGAAGTTCCTCACAAAACTACTAAATTCCTTGTTAAGGAATCTATTGATTAAGTTCACAGCCATATCATTGTCATAGGGTTTCTTAAGTGTTTGTAGTTGATCCATGAAACTTTTCATCTTCAACACATGAGCACTCACAGGTTCACCATCACCCTGCTTACAACCATGTAGAGCCTCCATCAAATCGTAAATCTCTACATTAGATGGTTTCTCATATAGTTTCTTGAGTTCATCAATCATATTCATGGGGAAATACTCTTCAAACTGCCTTTGAAGAGGTGTGGACATCGCCCCTAACATCATTGCGGCCACATCAATATGTTCCTTACAAGAAATATTCCATTCAGCCTTGGAAGCCTCAGTGGCTTCAGGACCTTCAGGTTCAGCAGGACAAGGCATTTTCAAGATTTCAAGTTGACCAGTCACTCGCAGGACAATCCTGAGTGAACGATACCAATCATTGAAATTTTCTGAGCCAGTCAATTTTTCTCGTTCAAAGTAAGTTTTGAACACAGAACGAAAGTTGGTGTTATCAGTTTGAGCCATTTCTACAGATAAAGAAAGTTCAAAACATTAGTATTTTTGATAATACAATTTTTCAAGAAAATTAAAATACCTAAGGAAATCATATCCATAGAATAATCTTGAAAACTAGGATCCTCCATAAACATAGTTTCATCACATCAGTTGATCTGCTAGTAATGAAAGTATAATATGAGGTAACTTGTCGTACAATAATTGGCATAACATTTGTCCAATTCCTAGATTTATGGGATTTACAATCACAAAACATTTGTATTGTAAGCATGTTTAATCCCCATCTTAATGCCTTGAGTCCAAGATCTCACTTACTACTCAATTTAAGTCGTCTAACTTAAAAACTGTAAACTCACAAATCCATCACATCAGTTGATCTGCTAGCAATGAATTTATGAAATTTACCTCTCCATTGCAATCTCGCCAAGTTCTCACATGACGTAAATTAAAACTTCAAGTGTTCTTAATTAGATGGCATTCGACTTAATTTTATAAGGGTATTAATTTTGACATGATCAAAATAATGTATGAAGAAGCATGCATACAACTTCATAACATTGGTTTTACAAAACATTTTTATTACCAATTTGCTAAGAGTAAAATAACAAAGTTTTGATTGAGGTATCTGGTTCACCAATTAAAGAATTACCAACAATTATCGTCCACTAAAAGTGGAATTGTGGATAATTCACCCTTAAGATGACAGTGTACATGTAATGGTTGTTCGGTAAGTCTAATTTACACACAAACGAGCGTTAAGACAGAATGTTGTCTCTCTAAGGCCACAATTTAATGCGTTGCCATCCTTATACCCATCTTATAGTGTGTAAACTTCGGTCGAGCCTATTTAACCATTACGTACAAAAACATTAATCAACCAATCCTTTGAAATTTAAACTCTTAAAACCAAAACAATTTCGCCATTATTTAGTCCGTATTATTTTTCTATTCAAAAATTACCCTTTTCGTTTATAAACATATCTAACACAATTAATAAACAAAACAAGTAATGTACAATAAAAAATAAGACAACCAAATAAATAAATATACATAATCATAACAATTAAATATGTATAAAACATGTAGCCACATGCAAATCTTATTCAATAGTCCTATTAATAATCAAATCTAGGTGTACAACGTATCTATTCAATTAAGGCTTTCTTCTTCTAGGAAAAAGAGCCACATACATCGATAAATCGATTGCGTAAGCCAAAACTAAATAAACACCATATATCACATAATTGATTACTTAATATTGGAGTCTTCCCCAATTCGACATCTATTAATAAATTTACATGTTTTAATATAACTTAACCATTAATATATATATATATATATATACAATCTAAACAATTTAAAAGTCACACAATATATAATCCATGCAAATATGCACTTTTTCATGGATTTAGCTTAACAATTAACATATTGCACCAAGATCGTTTACTAAAACGCATAACAATTACATGACATCCTAGGGTTTCTAATCATATTAAAAAATTAAAAACCAAAACCCTAACAACCCTTAAGGTCAATCGACCCAAAAAAAATATTAGGGTTAGGAATCTAACAATTAAACCCTAAAAACATGTAACTAAACGAATCAAGATCCAATTTTTATGCGTTTCGATAATTAATTACACATTATAACGGCTCTGATACCACTGTTGGAATTATTACATCATGACATTCATATATAATGAACCAAACACATCAAGTGAGCATAGCGGAAGCAATTATAACAAGATCAAATAACATGTAATTAATTAATCAATATTTAAATAGTAAACATACCTTAATGATTCTAGCCCGAACAAGAATCAATGCAATCTTCCGGAACCAATAACCCTAATTAGGGTTTATGTGGATTATAAGAATTACCCCTTACCTTTTTGTAATTCAATCCAAGAATCAAACAATAGTGTGTTTGACTCACGTTCTTGTACACACGTACTAATTCAAGAAAAAGTTTATGCAAGTAATAAACACAAAACCTTGATTTGATTCAAGAAAATCGAAACCCTTAGGGGTTTGTTTTATGGATCGACTAAAGAGAAGGAGAGGAGAGAAAACACCAAGATGTGTGTGTACAAGTCATGAGAAAACAAGACATCTTGGGTTTGCTTATATACTATTCAAAACTTGGAGCTCAAGGCACATAAGGAGGTTACCCCCCCCCCCCCCTATGCCGATCGGTTTTTGGATCCCCTAGGGGTTTCCGGAACCTTCTCTTGTTTCCATGTTTTCCTTAGTATTACTTTCCTAATCTTCGTTTAATAGATAATTAGTCATTAATCATTAAATACTAATTACTATTATTTATTTTGTGTTTAATAATTAATTATAACATTTTATAAATAATTATTACTTTTTCTCTTCATACGTATTATGTGCAATCCCGTGATCTCAAGTTCGATCCTAACACACGACTATTATTATTTTGTCTATAAAACCAACATATCATTGTATCAACTGGCAAACTAAGTAGACGTGCATAGTTGTCTTTAACATAATAATGGCCTTTGTCGCCTTTATATCAATTGGTAAAATGAGTATATTATTTTACAGACAATTATATGTAAGAAGTAAGATCATCCCAGAGATGGATGTAAAAATATCAGCTCACCTCAACCCGATGGCAATTCAAACCTTGTTGGTAACATTCTTAATCGTCATGATCCTACACGAGCTACTTTTCAAGATGCTATTTGGGATCAAGGTTTTTGGCATTAAATCTGAATCACTTTCTAGTGTTTGGGTATAGTGAAACTCATTTGAGAGGGTGTTTGGGATTGCATTTTCAGCAAGATTATCTAACAGAATAGTGTTAGGAAAATAGTTAAAAAAAGGTGATTAAAGAAAAATTAGTTTTGAAAAAGCTGTTTTTTTGCAAAAGGAAAATTGTCGAAAAATACATCCAACTTGTCATCTTTTACTATTATATGCTATGAACTTTTTTTTCCCTATTGTATACACGAACTTTCTTAATCTTCCTATTGTAACGATGAATATTTGCATCGTTAGTCCTTTATTGACTATTGAGTTAAAATATTTGCATCGTTAGTCCTTATTGACTATTAAGTTAAAATATTTGCATCGTTAGTCCTCATTGAGTTAAAATATTTGCATCGTTAGTCCATTTTTACCAACGATCATTTGTAACGCTAATCCTTTAACAAAGGCAACGTTAGTCCATTTACCATCGCCACCACCCACCACCACCCACCTCCACCACCGCCACCCACCGACCACCACCACCACCTACCAACACCCACCACCTCCACCCACCACCACCACCACCTCCACCACCACCCACCGCCACCTACCAACACCCACCACCCACCACCACCACCCACTTCCACCACCTCCACCACCACCCACCGCCACCTACCAACACCCACCGCCCACCACCTCCACCCACTACCGCCACTACCACCTACCGCTACCACCCACCTCCACGACCGCCACCCACACCCACCACCACCCACCACCTACTGCTACTACCACCCACCACCTCCACCCACCGCCACCTACCAACACCCACCACCCACCACCTTCACCCACTACCGCCACCACCACCTACCGCCAACACCCACCTCCACCACCGCCACCCACCACCTCCACCCACACCCACCACCAACTACCGCCACCACTACCCACCACCACCACCCACCACCACCACCACCCACTGCCACCTACCAACACCCACCGCCACCATCCACCACTTCCACCCACCACCGCCACCACCACCCATCGCTACCACCAACAGCACCATCACCACCGCCTCCACCCACCACCACCCACCATCACCACCACCAACTACTGCCACCACCACCAACCCACCACCGCCACCACTATCCATCGCCACCCGCCAACACCCACCGCCACCCAGCAACACCCACCGCGACCACCACGCGTATAAAATCATGTTTAAAAATGTGGCGATGGGTGGTGGTGGCAGTGGTGGTGGCGGTGGTGGTGGTGGTGGTGGTGGGTGGTGGGTGGTGGGTGGAGGTGGTGGGTGGTGGTAGGTGGTGGCGATGGTGATGGTGGGTGTTGGTAGGTGGCGGTGGGTGGTGGTGAGTGGAGGCTGTGGGTGGTGGCGGCGGCGGTGGCGGTGGTGGTGGGTGGTGGTGGTGGAAGTGGGTGGTGGCGGTAGGTCGTGTTTTACACTTTTAACGATTTGGAGCAGAAGGGTTTAGGGTTTTGGGTTAGGGTTTAGGGTTTAGGGTTTTGGGTTTTAGGTTTTGGGTTTAGGGTTTAGAGAACTAAAGTAAGAATAGTCAATAAGGACTAACGATGCAAATATTTTAACTCAATGAGGACTAACGATGCAAATATTTTAACTTAATAGTCAATAAGGACTAACGATGCAAATATTTTAACTCAATAGTCAGTTGAGGACTAACGATGCAAATATTCATCGTTACAATAGGAAGATTAAGAAAGTTCGTGTATACAATAGGAAAAGAAAAGTTCATAGCATACAATAGTAAAAGATGACAAGTTGGATGTATTTTTAGACAATTTTCCCTTTGCAAAAACATAATCCTTTTTTGTAAACACAACCCCAAACACCCCCTCAAATGTCTAGTACTCCGTTATAAGCCAAATATTTTCTTGGATAAGCGTAGAAATACTACATAAAAACTGTAAATACTAACTTCTAAGTTGTAACTATCTGATTACTCCGGTGAATTTTATAGGTGAATCCTCCAATAATCATTATCTGCTACAATCAATTTCGTTACTGATTACATACACTACTACTTATTATCGCTTAACCCTTAGGGGTGGCCTAGTGGCAAAAGGCTTGTGTCTATCATCACTGAAATTTGAACTGTCTCAAGTTCAGTTCCTAGGTGCAAACAACTCTAAAGTGGTTACGCTGGACTTCCCACAAAATGGGAGGCTTTACCGAGTTTGAGTCTTTGTGGTGGTGGGCTTAGACAGTTCAGACCCGTTGATTAGTCGGCCAAAAGGTCGGAACCATGATTACTAAAAACAACACATCAAAGTAAAAAAAGGAGGGTATAGTATATACCTAGAAAGATCATATCCAGGAGCAAGAGATTATCCTCTAGAAGGCAAAATGGCTTTATCTGAAAGCTTCTTCACTTTGAAAACAGGGGCTTGCTGATCAACTTTCTGAACCTTTGCTTTGGAGCATTTGGCTTCATGGTTGTCATCAATGTTGAGTGACATGGATAAATCTGATGGTTGTTTAGATGAAACAGTAGTAGAAGGAAAATGATCGGAGCAAAGGTTTGAATTTTGAAAGTTTCTGTTCAATTTTAGGAGGGAAGGGATTAAAATTAGGGTTTAATATTTGATATTGCTGGAAAAAAAAGTTTGTTAAAGACTAAAGAGAGTACTTGTTTAAACTCGCGGGGTGATAATTCTCGACATGGCATGATAAATGACATGAACATGACATGAAGGTAAACATGTTTGGGATAAAAGCGGTTCAACCATTTAACCTGTTTAATAAAGAGTTGTGTTTGAGTTGAGTAAGTATCGTCAACTTGTGAATCCCTTTAAGTTTATAAGTCTCTAAAAAAAAAAAATATGTAACTTGGATTTATGTTGGGAACTCGAATATCTTTGAAATTGTGTTATAGTTATTTGTATGTAATTTTTATTATCTTTTAAATCATTATGTCATTTTTTTAATTAAATTAATTGAATCGACAAACCACCAACTTTCTTAAATATGTTAAACGGGTCACAAACAGATTATACATGTTATGCAGGTCTGGGTTAGAGTTGAGTTTCTTGACACGATTAATAGATGAGTCGTGTTTGGGTAGTCTGCGAACCCGAATAGTTCAACCCGAACATTGTTGGAAAATTTAGTGCACTTGAGGGATTAATTCACACCTGGTAATGGGTTTGGAGGTACGGAGTGTACACCCATTTGGTCACTGAATCCCCTGACTCAATAGTGGTTATTCTAGTGTGAATCTGTTTCTACTGATCTGATTCTGCTGCTAGTATGGATTCTGCTGATGGTGGATTCTGCTAATAGTGGATTCTGCTGCTAGTTTAATTCTGCTGCTAGTGGAATTCTGCTGCTGGTGGATTATGCTGCTAGAGTGATTCTGCTGATGGCATCAGTTTATTCTGCTGCTCGTTTTAACCACTGATTCCTACTATTATGGAAACTATTATAGTATAATTAATGGGCCGTTAATTATATATAATTCCATGGGCTAGGGTTTGAGTATTCTCTATTATAAATAGAGGTCATAATACATTTGCATGGATATACGATATAACACAAACCCTAAACACTTGAATACATTTTTGTTCTTGATTTGTGCCTAAAACAAGAACATCACTTGGTCTTATCCCATAGAGATATTCGTGTAACCCAGGCATAGGGTCGAATAGTTTCTATTGGAAAGTGATAACACGATTTCAAGTGAATATCCAGTACTCATTGATTATCTTAACCCTAATCTGGGAACACTCATACACATAATAACCAACAATCAATAGAAACTATTAGTGATAATCAATGGCTGCTGCTTTGAGACAAATGGCTGCTAACTTTTCCAAGTTGGAAAAGTTTGAAGGTGTTGATTTCAGAAGATGCACTTCTTGTTGTAAAGTATGAATGTGGTTTATGTTCTGACAACTGAGATTCCAGAAGATTATGGAGAAGATGCTACTATGGAACAGATGAGGGCAAGAAGCAAATGGGAGAATGATGATTATGTCTGCAGGGGTTTAATTCTCAATGGTATGTCTGATTCTCTATTTGATATTTATCAGAATGTTGAAACTTCTCAAGAACTATGGGATTCCTTGGAAGCCAAATATATGGCTGAGGATGCATCAAGTAAGAAGTTCATTGTAAGTGATTTTAACAATTACGAAATGGTTGATTCTAGACCTGTCATGGAACAATACAATGAACTTCTTAGTATACTCGGTCGATTCACGCAACAAAATATGAACATGGATGAGGCTATTTCAGTCTCTTGTATCATTGATAAATTACCTCCTTCTTGGAAACATTTTAAGCATATGCTGAAACATAAGAAAGAGGAATTAACTCTTGTTGAGTTGGGCAGTCACTTGCGCATTGAGGATTACTCAAAGCACAAGACATTGACAAGCCAAAGAGTAGCAATCACTGGTACAAAAAGTTGTATTGGTCACGCCAAAAATGTGTGACGATATGCATATAGTCACACACATTTTTTTCGTTGTGTGTCACTAAAGGTCCCGCCACCGTAGGTGGCATATGGTCACATTGTTGAGTTCGTGGCCTTTTCCATCGAAAAAGAGTGACCAAAACCCCGAATATGTGTGACAAATTAGGCACAAGTTTTGTTGGATTAGTCATTATCAGTGACCGTAAACACTTTATAGTCACGCGAATGTTTTTTGAGAGTAACTATATTTCAACCTTTGGCCACATAAATATATAATATATGTGACATTTGAGATGATATATTCAAGTAAATGTGTATTTTGTGTGACTATTTTCCCGTCCTGTGGCCACATGAATATACAATAAATGTGACGTTTGTGATGATTTAGTCACACAATGGGTGTTGTTTTTTTGGAGTTAGTCACATACAATTTAACACAAAGTGGCCAAAAGTGTTAATAAGTGTGACCATATGCTGTTTAAAGTGAAGAAATGTGTATTTTGTGTGACTATTGATCATCCAATGGCCACGTGAATTTTATGTTTGTGTGGCCTTCTGTAATATTTAGTCACTCAAAGCATGGTTGTTTTGTGTATTTAGTCACATACCATTAAGCAAACAGTGGCCAAAAGTGTTAATAAGTGTGACCATATACTGTTTAAAGTGAAGAAATATGTATTTTGTGTGACTATTGATCATCCAATGGCCACATGAATTTTATGTTTGTGTGGCCTTTTGTAATATTTAGTGACACAAAGCATGTTTGTTTTGGGTATTTAGTCATACACCATTAAGCAAACAGTGGCCAAAAGTGTTAATAAGTGTGACCATATGCTGTTTAAAGTGAAGAAATGTGTATTTTGTGTGACTATTGATCATCCAATGGCCACGTGAATTTTATGTTTGTGTGGCCTTTTGTAATATTTAGTCACACAAAGCATGTTTGTTTTGGGTATATAGTCACATACAATTTAGGAAACAATGGCCAAAAGTGTTAATAAGTGTGGCCGTATGCTGTTTAAAGTGAAAAAATGTGTATTTTGTGTGAATATAGATCATCCAATGGCCACGTGAATTTTATGTTTGTGTGGCCTTCTGTAATATTTAGTCACACAACGAATAAAGCAAATAGTGACCAAAACTGATAATAAGTGTGACTATATACATCTTTTAGTCACATTTAAGAAATCAATATATATCAAAACAAATTCAAATATATTTCAAAACAAATTCAAATACAATAAAATTGTAAATATAAAATTCGTATATAACTCTATACCCTAGGACCTCTTTTTATACACCAAGGAGTCCTAGTCGGCTTACAATACTTTCCTAAGTATCTATAATCTTTTTCATAAACAACTAATACATATCATACTATACAAGCAATACTAACTATATGAAACAACACTACTAACTTATAACTAGAAGTTGTAACTAATACATTAGCAGTATTAACTTCGAGCAGTCTTAATCTCTGAGCAGTCCACACTTTATACTAGCAGTACCAACTTTCACTAGCAGCACTGACTTTTGTATTAATCTTATCATCTGGATATTCTCCGTCTCTTTTAAGTAGAAAAGACAAAATTTAGAAGCACATACAATATCCTTTCTTGCCATCGATGACTGTGTTTGATTTGTATGTGTATGTGTATGTGCATGTGCTTGCATTTAAGAGATAAGAATAAATTTACCAAGAGCCGACGGAAAAGCGGTCTGATGTTATCTGCTTTCAAATACCAATTTTGCTGCAGTTGTAGAACAAAACGAGCAGACAGTTTAGTGTTATTAATATGTATGAATTTAATGGCTATCGCAAACAGAATTATAAAAGCCCTCTAATTAAAAAATACCTTCATGCAGTTCAAGCTGGTCAAATGGAGAACAAAGTATCTTCGCAGCTCCGACCTCCCCTTTTGTCTTAGCGTTCACATCCTTCTCGACTTCCTGAAGCATGGATTACATTTACAGGTCAATCTATAATACATTTATAGGTCAATCTATAATACATTTATAGGTCAATCTATAATACATACAGATACCTCCACACTAGTAGTATAAAGCCCACCAGCAAACTTCTCCAGCTCACTATTTTTCCATTTCACAACAGAGATGGCCAAGTACTCGAACATCATCTCCCCACTGCCAGATAAAGTAGTCCATATGTAGGTTGTTGAAGACGTGAAAATAGCCTGAATATAAGCTCGATTGCATGACCTCAATATGGACTCAATTGCAGCTTTTGCTTTTGGAACATAATGGCCAATGTCATGAGCTGCCAATGAAGCACAATGATAGAAAAAGGTCAAAACAAGGTTGTAAATAGTGTTGTTCAAATGTATCTCTAGACAACGAGTTAAACTAATTAATGTTACCCGAAGATGCTTGTACAGTTGCTCCATATAAGGACCAAAGTTATTGAGAAATACGACATGATCACCAAGACAGAGAAGCAAAGTCACTAAAGCATAAGCAACCTAACATGGGGAAACAAGAAGCAAATGTTATAATTTCAATATACGAGGAGAACCAAGTAAGGTTATGCAAAGAAGCAGTGCAAACTCTATATTAGAAAAAGATACGGTCATTTACTTACAGCTATATGTTTGCTATATTTATCTGTCCAATGCATGAGTTGCACTTTTATGCGTGCAACTGCTTCATACCATAAGTTAAGTGTGGGGTCTACACCAGGTGGAGGCCAGTTACCCTTTCCACCATCTTCAAGTAGTGCTAAAATGTTTGACAACATATTGCAAAGTGCATGGTGAATTTCACTCTTTAATTTATGGGGAGCACGATTTAGAGGATTGGCTTTTGCCACAAAGGAAGCCGAATTGAAGCATTTAGACCGCCATCTGTATTGACCTGCCCAAAGGTATTCACAGTATTACTATATACTTTTCTTTAACAAATAAAATAACTAACCAAAAATTAATATGTTGTATCTTAGGTAGCGCATTCCATTAATGATAATGATTGTTTCACTTCGAGCACCACTGGTATCAATCCGCCGAGTTAGCATATACCCCGAGCTTCAGGTAGCGCATTCCATTAATGATTCTTTCTTAAAGGATGAAACAAATTGAACCCTAATTTCAAGAAAACATAACAGTTAATTAAAACCCCCAAAATCAACGAAATTAAAAACCCCAAAAAAGGAACAAAAATCAAAAGATAAATCTTACCAATAAAACTCAAACCTTGGTGGCGTGTGTTTGGTTTCTCTCAGATCCGGTATTTTTGTGAGGTGTATTTAATCATCTTTATGTATGATCTTTGATGATAAAAAAAATAATAATTAGATTCAATACTAGTGTTTTTTCCTGGTGTTGTAGGTTTGTAAACCGGCAATATGTGGAATAATTGATTAAAGGTGTGTGGTTTTTTGTGGATTAACTGATTTGGGGGATAATTGGTTTTGTTGTGGGGGGGGGGGATTGATTTGGGGATTATGATGGTGGTTTATTTTATTCTGTTTTCAAATTGATGTATGGAGGGATAATTTGATTTTTGGAGAAAACTTAGAGCGAGACAACTGAAAATGTGAGAGGGAAATCTAATGGGGAATTGATTTGGGGATTATGATGGTGGTTTATTTTGTTTGGTTTTCAAATTGTTGGTTGGAGGGGATAATTTTATTTTTGGAGAAAACTTAGAGCGGGACAACTGAAAATGTGAGAGGGAAATCTAATTTAATTTATAAACCAACTAGTTTTATAACACATGAAATACCTTAATCTTTGTTTATATTAGAAGCGGAAATGAGCCGAGCCGATCGTGAAAAACTCAGGATCATATTAGTAAAAAGCTTGAATGAGCCGAGCTTAAACGTGCTCGAGCTTGAGCCTAAGTTGCAGCTCATCTATCAATCGGGCTCGAGCCTGAGTTTTACATAAAAAACTTGATTTGGCTCACGAGCCTAAATGACACTATGATATTTTACATATTAAACATGTATAAAATGTTAAGCATTTGTATTATAGGTGAACTTATTAACAAGCTCGATAAAAAGCTTATTAACAAGCTCAAAATAGATATATTACGAGCCAAGCTCGAGCTAAACTTTAATTTTTTCTTAATGGCATAAATGAGCCGAGCTTAAGCCAACTAGTGTTAGTTCGAGCTAATTCTTATTGAGCTTTGAGCTCAAGCTCAAGCCTATATATATCAAATGAACTCGAAATGTTTAATGAGTTGAGCTGAGCCTTATATAAGTTCGACTCGAGTTATTGTTGAGTTTTCAATTCTTAGGTTATATTACAATTTTAATTTGTGTAAGAAAAGTAGAAAACAAAATAAATCGAGCTTTTCGAGTCAAGCTCAAGCTGAGTTCAAACTTTCTCTATCCTGGATAACATGATCGGGAGGTCCCTGAATACTTGCTTCTTAGTGTTTGTGACAAACGGTATACACTTACCAAGCCGGTGCAACCCATATGCATGACCGCCTTTAATAACTTCAAATACAATTCATATAACCTTCACACTAAACACCTACCAAGCCGGTGCAACCCATGCACGACCGGTGATAATGGCTAATTCACATGTTACGTTTTTTGTTCCTTTTTGACCGTTTTCAATTGATTTTGACTGATTTCGCTAGTTGTCGACCGATTTTGATAAATATCAACAGATTTCAACGGATTTAGACCGACTACGACCGATTGCGACCTTCCTGACCGATTTCATCCATTTTTGAATGTTTTTGGCAATTTTCGCTTGTTTTCAAGCTTTTATGAACGTTTTCCTCCGTATTAAAACGTTATGAAACGTTTATTACGTTCTCGTACATTTTTGTATGACTTTTTCATTTTCACACGTCCTTATCCTTTTTTCTTTGTTTTGCTAAGTTGTGTTCGCTTTCGTACATTTTTTACGCCTTCATACGTTTTTTTAAAGAAAATGTCAGACAATGGACAAAAACGGTCCCAGACGTACAAAAACGGTCAAAATCAAGAAAGCAAAAAAAAATGAACGAAAACGGTTTAAACCGTTATGATATTTTACCATTTAAACCAAATAAGCTACAACTTATTTAGTTTTGCTAAATTCGAAATTTTAAAAGTGGCTTATAGTGTCATGTTATCGACCAATACATTCCTAGTGATCGACAATGGGTAATTAACATGGGTAATGGGTCATGTGCATTGGGTTATAGTGGCTTATAGTGTCATGTTATCGACAATGGCTAATTCACATGGGCGACTTTTTAAATACAAAATACACTAAAGGGTGCGCTTGGTTCAAACTTGGGAAAGGGAAAGGGAAAGGGAAAGTGTAAGCTAATAGTCGGGAAAGGGAAAGGTAAAGAAAATCAATCCCCCAATTTATTGGGTAATGATCCATTACACACTATTGGGTAATGATCCATTACACACTATTGGGCAATGGGTCATTGCATTATGCTTTACCAAAATATATTTTTTCATTACCTTTCCCATTCTTCACCCCTATAATTAACCCCCTACCAATTGGCATTAGGGGTGTTCAAAACTTTAAATAACCCGACAAACCGACAAACCAAGCATTTGGTTTCGGTTTTTACTTTTAGATATCCGTGGTTAACTGAACCGAACCGTATATAATATAAATAAATTACCCGCCCCGCGACGGATAGTTAAAATCTTCCAACTAACCGAACCGAACCGCCCCGTGAACACCCCTACCAAGAGTATCAAACACACTTCACTTTTAAACTTATAATATATACAAACTTATCAAACACACTTTGAACACTTCAACATAATCCTCTCTTTCTCTCTCACACTCACAGTTACAACTCACTCGGATCTAGGGTTTCGATCCCAAATCTCAAAAAGCTGATAAGATCACAAATTAATATAATCTAAATACCCCTTAGAGCTATTTATTCTTAGGCTTAGGTTGATTATCTGTTATAAGAATTGCATTGCATTTGTATTGATAGAATAAGGAAGAACATGTTGTGTTGTTCTTGCGAATAATTAGAGCAAAAGAGATATTAAGGTTTGCTTGGATTAGCTTATTTTATCTTAGGCTTAGGTTGACTATCTGGTATAAGAATTATGTTGCATTTGTTTTGAGAGAATAAGGAAGAAAAGTGGCGGATGTGTGTGCAAATATTTAGGCTAAAACATCCATGTATCAAAGATGGAAGAAGTATCAACATGGGTGAATAGACACCACTTTCAAGTATGAACATAAACTTGTTTTGGTGTTGTTCATCCATTGTTGATTCATCTTTGCTCTTTGTCAAAATACAGAAACAATTATCAAGTATAATTTGTAGGTTCGATGCTGGAATTTAGCATCTTCGTCTTCCAACATGTTGGTAGGTTAGAGATTCAAGGCTGAATAATATGTTGTTGTTGGCTAGGGTAGAAAGGATGGTAGTTCATTGCATTGTTAATAAAATTTTTATATGATTTCGTTCATGCACAATTAGCTATCTAATGTCGTAGAATCTACATAATTAATATGTATGTTCGTCACATCTAAGGGAGCAATATAAATGATAGTAAGAATCAGTTTTCTAATAACTTAAAGCTCAATGATTAGGGCAGATCTATCTAGCGTTGTAGACGGTTCCATTGCTTAATTAGGGAAACATCTACTACCGTTTGTGTGGTTATTAGACGGTGTCCAAAAAACAAAGCAACGGAACCTTTCTGCAACGTTAGATAGATCTGGCCTGATCATTGAGACGTCTTCAATGCGATAATGATATAGTGTGTACAGTTCATGACATGCCACTTCATTATAGCATTCAAGACGAGTGATGTTACTTAGACTCTATTCTTTACGCAACATTTATAGATTGTTTGTATTACTTTGAGTCTGGAATTTCAACATACCTTGCCATTCTAAGTTCCCATACTGTTTGTTTTGTTTTTTCAACAATCTAGCAATGCGGCTGGTGCAGTCCTTTGCTCAAAGGAAGTTGACACGACAAAAGGAGCAGTAGCGGGAACTTAGAAGGGTTACGTATGTTGGTTTATTGCATTCCATTGTTTTTTATGATCTAAAACCAACCATCGACCAAGTAATGTGGCCATTAGCTCTCTAATGTCGTAGAATCTACAAAATTAATATGTATGTTCATCACATCATAGGGAGCAATATAAATGATAGTAAGAATCAGTTTTCTAATAACTTAAAGCTCAATGATTAGGGCAGATCTATCTAGCGTTGTAGATGGTTCCATTGCTTAATTTGGAAAACGTCTACTGCCGTTTGTGTGGTTATTAGACGGTGTCCAAAAAACAAAGCAACAGAACCTTTCTACAACGTTCGATAGATATAGACTAATCATTGAGACGTCTTCAATGCGATAATGATATAGTGTGTACTGTTCATGACATGCCACTTCATTATCACATTCAAGATGAGTGATGTTACTTAGACTCTATTACTTACGCAACATTTGTAGATTGTTTTTTATTACATTGAGTCTAGAATTTCAACATACCTTGCCATTCTAAGTTCCCATATTGCTTCTTTTGTTTTTTCAACAATCTAGCAATGCGGCTGGTGCAGTCCTTTGCTCAAAGGTAGTTGAAACGACGTAAGGAGCAGTAGCGGGAACTTAGAAGGGTTACGTATGTTGGTTTCTTGGATTCCATTCTTTTTTATGATCTAAAACCAACCATCGACCAAGTAATGTGGCCATTAGCTCTCTAATGTCGTAGAATCTACATAATTAATATGTATGTTCGTCACATCAAAGGGAGCAATATAAATGATAGTAAGAATCTGTTTTATAATAACTTATACCTCAATGATTAGGGCAGATCTATCTAGCATTGTAGATGGTTCCATTGCTTAATTTGGAAAACGTCTATTACCGTTTGTGTGGTTATTAGACGGTGTCCAAAAAACAAAGCAACAGAACCTTTCTGCAACGTTAGATAGATCTAGCCTAATCATTGAGACGTCTTCAATGCGATAATGATATAGTGTGTACTGTTCATGACATGCCATTTCATTATCGCATTCAAGACGAGTGATGTTACTTAGACTCTATTATTTACGCAACATTTGTAGATTGTTTGTATTACATTAAGTCTAGAATTTCAACATACCTTGCCATTCTAAGTTCCAATATTGCTTCTTTTGTTTTTTCAACAATCTAGCAATGCGGCTGGTGCAGTCCTTTGCTCAAAGGTAGTTGAAACGACGTAAGGAGCAGTAGCGGCAATTTAGAAGGGTTACGTATGTTGGTTTCTTGCATTCCATTCTTTTTTATGATCTAAAACAAACCATCGACCAAGTAATGTGGCCATTAGCTCTCTAATGTCGTAGAATCTACATAATTAATATGTATGTTCGTCACATCTAAAGGAGCAATATAAATGATAGTAAGAATCTGTTTTCTAATAACTTAAAGCTCAATGATTAGGGCAGATCTATCTAGCGTTGTAGATGGTTCCATTGCTTAATTTGGAAAACGTCTACTACCGTTTGTGTGGTTATTAGACGGTGTCCAAAAAACAAAGCAACATAATCGTTCTGTAACGTTAGATAGATCTAGCCTAATCATTGAGACGTCTTCAATGCGATAATGATATAGTGTGTACTGTTCATGACATGCCACTTTATTATCGCATTCAAGACGAGTGATGTTACTTAGACTCTATTATTTACGCAACATTTGTAGATTGTTTGTATTACACTGAGTCTAGAATTTCAACATACCTTGCCATTCTAAGTTCCCATATTGCTTATTTTGTTTTTTCAACAATCTAGCAATGCGGCTGGTGCAGTTCGTTGCTCAAAGGTAGTTGAAACGATGTAAGGAGCAGTAGCGGGAACTTAGAAGGGTTACGTATGATGGTTTCTTGCATTCCATTCTTTTTTATGATCTAAAACCAACCATCGACCAAGTAATGTGGCCATTAGCTCTCTATTGTCGTAGAATCTAAATAATTAATATGTATGTTCGTCACATCTAAGGGAGCAATATAAATGATAGTAAGAATCTATTTTCTAATAACTTAAAGCTCAATGATTAGGGCAGATCTATCTAGCGTTGTAGATGGTTCCATTGCTTAATTTGGAAAATTTCTACCACAGTTTGTGTGGTTATTAGATGGTGTCCAAAAAACAAAGCAACAGAACCTTTCTGCAACGTTAGATAGATCTGGCCTGATCATTGAGACGTCTTCAATGCGATAATGATATAGTGTGTACTGTTCATGACATGCCGCTTCATTATCGCATTCAAGGCGAGTGATGTTACTTATACTCTATTCTTTACTCAACATTTTTAGATTGTTTGTATTACTTTGAGTCTGGAATTTGAACATACCTTTCCATTCTCAGTTCCTATACTGTTCCTTTTGTTTTTTAAACAATCTAGCAATGAGGCTGGTGCAGTCCTTTGCTCAAAGGGAGTTGAAACGAGAAAAGGAGCAGTAGCGGGAACTTAGAAGGGTTACGTAGGTTGGTTTATTGCATTCCATTCTTTTTTATGATCTAAAACCAACCACCCACCAAGTAATGTGGCCATTAGCTCTCTAATGTCGTAGAATCTACATAATTAATATGTGTGTTCGTCACATCTAAGGGAGCAATATAAATGATAGTAAGAATACGTTTTCTAATAAATTAAAGCTCAATGATTAGGGCAGATCTATCTAGCATTGTAGATGGTTTCCATTGCTTAATTTGGAAAACGTCTACTACCGTTTGTGTGGTTATTAGACGGTGTTCAAAAAACAAAGCAACGGAACTTTTCTGCAACGTTTGATAGATCTGGCCTGATCATTGAGACGCCTTCAATGAGATAATGATATAATGTGTACTGTTCATGACATGCCACTTCATTATCGCATTCAAGACGAGTGATGTTACTTAGACTCTATTCTTTATGAAACATATGTAGATTGTTTGTACTACTTTGAGTCTGGAATTTCAACATACCTTGCCATTCTAAGTTCCCATACTGTTTCTTTTGTTTTTTCAACAATCTAGCAATGCGCCTGGTACAGTCCTTTGCTCAAAGGGAGTTGAAACGACAAAAGGAGCAGTAGCGGGAACTAAGAAGGGTTACGTATGTTGGTTTATTGCATTCCATCATTATTTATGATCTAAAACCAACTATCGACCAAGTAATGTGGCCATTAGCTCTCTAATGTCATAGAATCTGCATAATTAATATGTATGTTCGTCACATCTAAAGGAGCAATATAAATGATAGTAAGGATCAGTTTTCTAATAACTTAAAGCTCAATGATTAGGGCAGATCTATCTAGCGTTGTAGATGGTTCCATTGCTTAATTTGGAAAATGTCTACTACCGTTTGTGTGGTTATTTGACGGTGTCCAAAAAACAAAGCAACGGAACCTTTCTACAACGTTAGATAAATCTGGACTGACCATTGAGACGTCTTTAATGCGATAATGATATAGTGTGTACAGTTCATGACATGCCACTTCATTATCGCATTCAAGATGAGTGATGTTACTTAGACTCTATTCTTTACGCAACATTTGTAGATTGTTTGTATTACTTTGAGTCTGGAATTTCAACATACCTTGCCATTCTAAGTTCCCATACTATTTCTTTTGTTTTTTCAACAATCTAGCAATGCGGCTGGTGCAGTCCTTTGCTCAAAGGAAGTTGAAATGACAAAAGGAGCAGTAGCGGGAACTTAGAAGGGTTACGTATGTTGGTTTATTGCATTCCATTGTTTTTTATGATCTAAAACCAACCATCGACCAAGTAATGTGGCCATTAGCTCTCTAATGTCGTATAATCAACAAAATTAAAATGTATGTTCGTCACATCTAAGGGAGAAATATAAATGATAGTAAGAATCAGTTTTCTAATAACTTAAAGCTCAATGATTAGGGCAGATCTATCTAGCGTTGTAGATGGTTCCAGTGCTTAATTTGGAAAACGTCTACTGCTGTTTGTGTGGTTATTAGACGGTGTCCAAAAAACAAAGCAACAGAACCTTTCTACAACGTTAGATAGATCTAGCCTAATCGTTGAGACGTCTTCAATGCGATAATGATATAGTGTGTACTGTTCATGACATGCCACTTCATTATCGCATTCAAGACGAGTGATGTTACTTAGACTCTATTACTTACGCAACATTTGTAGATTGTTTGTATTACATTAAGTCTAGAATTTCAACATACCTTGCCATTCTAAGTTCCCATATTGCTTCTTTTGTTTTTTCAACAATCTAGCAATGCGGCTGGTGCAGTCCTTTGCTCAAAGGTAGTTAAAACGACGTAAGGAGCAGTAGCGGGAACTTAGAAGGGTTACGTATGTTGGTTTATTGCATTCCATTCTTTTTTATGATCTAAAACCAACCATCGACCAAGTAATGTGGCCATTAGCTCTCTAATGTCGTAGAATCTACATAATTAATATGTATGTTCGTCTCATCAAAGGGAGCAATATAAATGATAGTAAGAATCTGTTTTCTAATAACTTAAAGCTCAATGATTAGGGCAGATCTATCTAGCGTTGTAGATGGTTCCATTGCTTAATTTGGAAAACGTCTACTACCGTTTGTGTGGTTATTAGACGGTGTCCAAAAAACAAAGCAACAGAACCTTTCTGCAACGTTAGATAGATCTAGCCTAATCATTGAGACGTCTTCAATGCGATAATGATATAGTGTGTACTGTTCATGACATGCCATTTCATTATCGCATTTAAGATGAGTGATGTTATTTAGACTCTATTATTTAGGCAACATTTGTAGATTGTTTGTATTACATTAAATCTAGAATTTCAACATGCCTTGCCATTCTAAGTTCCCATATTGCTTCTTTTGTTTTTTCAACAATCTAGCAATGCGGCTGGTGCAGTCCTTTGCTCAAAGGTAGTTGAAACGACGTAAGGAGCAGTAGCGGGAATTTAGAAGGGTTACGTATGTTGGTTTCTTGCATTCCATTCTTTTTTATGATCTAAAACCAACCGTCGACCAAGTAATATGGCCATTAAATCTCTAATGTCGTAGAATCTACATAATTAATATGTATGTTCGTCACATCTAAAGGAGCAATATAAATGATAGTAAGAATCTGTTTTCTAATAACTTAAAGCTCAATGATTATGGCAGATCTATCTAGCGTTGTAGATGGTTCCATTGCTTAATTTGGAAAATGTCTACTACCGTTTGTGTGGTTATTAGACGGTGTCCAAAAAACAAAGCAACAGAACTGTTCTGCAACGTTAGATAGATGTAGCCTAATCATTGAGACGTCTTCAATGCGATAATGATATAGTGTGTACTGTTCATGACATGCCACTTCATTATCGCATTCAAGACGAGTGATGTTCCTTAGACTCTATTATTTACGCAACATTTGTAGATTGTTTGTATTACATTGAGTCTAGAATTTCAACATACCTTGCCATTCTAAGTTCCCATATTGCTTATTTTGTTTTTTCAACAATTTAGCAATGCGGCTGGTGCAGTCCTTTGCTCAAAGGTAGTTGAAACGACGTAAGGAGCAGTAGCGGTAACTTAGAAGGGTTACGTATATTTTTTTCTTGCATTCCATTCTTTTTTATGATCTAAAACCAACCATCAACCAACTAATGTGGTCATTAGCTCTCTAATGTCGTAGAATCTACATAATTAATATGTATGTTTGTCACATCTAAGGGAGAAATATAAATGATAGTAAGAATCTGTTTTCTAATAACTTAAAGCTCAATGATTAGGGCAGATCTATCTAGCGTTGTAGATGGTTCCATTGCTTAATTTGGAAAATGTCTACAACCGTTTGTGTGGTTATTAGATGGTGTCCAAAAAACAAAGCAACGGAACCTTTTTGCAACGTTAGATAGATCTGGCCTGATCACTGAGACGTCTTCAATGCGATAATGATATAGTGTGTACTGTTCATGACATGTCGCTTCATTATCGCATTCAAGGCGAGTGATGTTACGTAGACTCTATTCTTTACTCAACATTTGTAGATTGTTTGTATTACTTTGAGTCTGGAATTTCAACATAACTTTCCATTCTCAGTTCCTATACTGTTCCTTTTGTTTTTTAAACAATCTAGCAATGAGGCTGGTGCAGTCCTTTGCTCAAAGGGAGTTGAAACGACAAAAGGAGTAGTAGCGGGAACTGAGAAGGGTTACGTATGTTGGTTTATTGCATTCCATTCTTTTTATGATCTAAAACTAACCATCCACCAAGTAATGTGGCCATTAGCTCTCTAATGTCGTAGAATCTACATAATTAATATGTATGTTCGTCACATCTAAGGGAGCAATATAAATGATAGTAAGAATATGTTTTCTAATAACTTAAAGCTCAATGATTAGGGCAGATCTATCTAGCGTTGTAGATGGTTTCCATTGCTTAATTTGGAAAACGTCTACTACCGTTTGTGTGGTTATTAGACGGTGTCCAAAAAACAAAGCAACTTAACCATTCTGCAACATTTGATAGATCTGGCCTGATCATTGAGACGTCTTCAATGAGATAATGATATAATGTGTACTATTCATGACATGCCACATCATTATCGCATTCAAGACGAGTGATGTTACTTAGACTCTATTCTTTACGCAACATTTGTAGATTGTTTGTATTACTTTGAGTCTGGAATTTAAACATACCTTGCCATTCTAAGTTCCCATACTATTTCTTTTGTTTTTTCAAAAATCTAGCAATGCGGCTGGTGCAGTCCTTTGCTCAAAGGGAGTTGAAACAACAAAAGGAGTAGTAGCGGGAACTAAGAAGGGTTACGTATGTTGGTTTATTGCATTCCATCATTTTTTATGATCTAAAACCAAGCATCGACCAAGTAATGTGGCCATTAGCTCTCTAATGTCGTAGAATCTACATAATTAATATGTATGTTCGTCACATCTAAAGGAGCAATATAAATGATAGTAAGGATCAGTTTTCTAATAACTTAAAGCTCAATGATTAGGGCAGATCTATCTAGCGTTGTAGATGGTTCCATTACTTAATTTGGAAAATGTCTACTACCGTTTGTGTGGTTATTTGACGGTGTCCAAAAAACAAAGCAACAGAACCTTTCTACAACGTTAGATAGATCTGGACTGATCATTGAGACGTCTTCAATGCGATAATGATATAGTGTGTACAGTTCATGACATGCCACTTCATTATAGCATTCAAGACGAGTGATGTTACTTAGACTCTATTCTTTACTCAACATTTGTAGATTGTTTGTATTACTTTGAGTCTGGAATTTCAACATACCTTGCCATTCTAAGTTCCCATACCGTTTCTTTTGTTTTTTCAACAATCTAGCAATGCGGCTGGTGCAGTCCTTTGCTCAAAGGGAGTTGAAACGACAAAAGGAGTAGTAGCGGGAACTTAGAAGGGTTACGTATGTTGGTTTATTGCATTCCATTGTTTTTTATGATCTAAAACCAACCATCGACCAAGTAATGTGGCCATTAGCTCTCTAATGTCGTAGAATCTACATAATTAACATGTACGTTCATCACATCTAAGGGAGCAATATAAATGATAGTAAGAATCAGTTTTCTAATAACTTAAAGCTCAATGATTAGGGCATATCTATCTAGCGTTGTAGATGGTTCCATTGCTTAATTTGAAAAACGTCTACTACCGTTTGTGAGGTTATTAGACGGTGTCCAAAAAACAAAGCAACGGAACCTTTCTGCAACGTTAGATAGATCTGGCCTGATCATTGAGACGTCTTCAATGCGATAATGATATAGTGTGTACTGTTCATGACATGCCACTTCATTATCGCATTCAAGACGAGTGATGTTACTTAGACTCTATTCTTTACGCAACATTTGTAGATTGTTTGTATTACTTTGATTCTGGAATTTCAACATACCTTGCCATTCTAAGTTCCCATACTGTTTCTTTTGTTTTTTAAACAATCTAGCAATGCGGATGGTGCAGTCCTTTGCTCAAAGGGAGTTGAAACGACAAAAGGAGCATTAACGGGAACTTAGAAGGGTTACGTATGTTGGTTTATTGCATTCCATCATTTTTTATGATCTAAAACCAACCATCGACCAAGTAATGTGGCCAATAGCTCTCTAATGTCGTAGAATCTACATAATTAATATGTATGTTCGTCACATCTAAAGGAGCAATATAAATGATAGTAAGGATCAGTTTTCTAAGAACTTAAAGCTCAATGATTACGGCATATCTATCTAGCATTGTAGATGGTTCCATTGCTTAATTTGGAAAACGTCTACTACCATTTGTCTGGTTATTTGACGGTGTCCAAAAAACAAAGCAACGGAACCTTTCTACAACGTTAGATAGATCTGGCCTGATCATGGAGACGTCTTCGATGCGATAATGATATAGTGTGTACAGTTCATGACATGCCACTTCATTATAGCATTCAAGACGAGTGATGTTACTTAGACTTTATTCTTTACGCAAAATTTTTAGATTGTTTGTATTACTTTGAGTCTTGAATTTCAACATACCTTGCCATTCTAAGTTCCCATACTGTTTCTTTTATTTTTTTCAACAATCTAGTAATGCGGCTGGTGCAGTCCTTTGCTCAAAGGGAGTTGAAACGACAAAAGGAGCAGTAGCGGGAACTAAGAAGGGTTACGTATGTTGGTTTATTGCATTCCATCATTTTTTATGATCTAAAACCAACCATCGACCAAGTAATGTGGCCATCAGCTCTCTAATGTCGTAGAATCTACATAATTAATATGTATGTTCGTCACATCTAAAGGTGCAATATAAATGATAGTAAGGATCAGTTTTCTAATAACTTAAAGCTCAATTATTAGGGTAGATCTATCTAGCGTTGTAGATGGTTCCATTGCTTAATTCGGAAAATGTCTACTACCGTTTGTGTGATTATTTGACGGTGTCCAAAAAACAAAGCAACAGAACCTTTCAACAATGTTAGATAGATCTGGACTGATCATTGAGACGTCTTCAATGCGATAATGATATAGTGTATACAGTTCATGACATGCCACTTCATTATAGCATTCAAGACGAGTGATGTTACTTAGACTCTATTCTTTACTCAACATTTGTAGATTTTTTGTATTACTTTGAGTCTGGAATTTCAACATACCTTGCCATTCTAAGTTCCCATACTATTTATTTTGTTTTTTCGACAATCTAGCAATGCGGCTGGTGCAGTCCTTTGCTCAAAGGGTGTTGAAACGACAAAAGGAGTAGTGACGGGAACTTAGAAGGGTTACATATGTTGGTTTATTGCATTCTGATTGAGCCTGAACCACCTAACTTATATTGACCAAGGAATGGTAAACAAAGTTAAACAGCCTAGAATCAATGCTCCGTGGAAGTATAGGGTTTCCCCGGGTCGTTATGTCCCGACGAGGTGTGGATGGTATTAAAACGGTTTCGTGATCGGGTGAATTTGGATGAAAATGGATATAAATGAGTGGTGATGATTACACTACTGGAATATGAAAGAAAACAGCTTAAATACACTATATTAATAATACTGGAAAGTCAGGAAAACTAGAAACGTCTAAAACTTAAAACGCGTATGGTCACGTTTAAATAAAACGTAAGCGTACGAAATAAAAAGTAAAAACGTAAATCTGAAAACACCCAGGGGGTGAAAATGACTTTTTTACAAACTAAAAGGTAAAAGAAAATTTTTAGAAAATTAAAATAAATTTTAACCCTAATTAATTATTTAATATTAATTAAATACTAATTATTACTAATTATTAATAATTAAAACACTTAAATATAATTTAATACTAATTAAATACTATAAAAATGAAAATAAAATTTCTAAAATTATAAAATAACTAAAAACTAATTTTAAAAATAAAAATAAATGTTTTTGTCTTTTTGTGGATTTTCTATTAATTAATTTCTAATTAAACATTAATTAACTAATTAAACTATTTTAAATTAAGAAAAATACTAAATGAACAGTAAAAATTCTAAGAAAATTTCTAAAATTACTATATAACATATAAAAGCTATAAAAAATATAAAAACTTGATTTTAATTAATAAAAACTAATTATGCTATTTTAATCTAATTATTAATTAATTATAATAAAACTAATATTAATTCTAATAAATACCAAATGGTAAAATAAAAATCTGAAAAATTTATTATAAATACTTTAATATACTAGGTAATTAATAAAAATATAAAAATGACAACTACTTAATTAAAATTTAAAAATGAAAATTAAAATTAAATTACATTAAATAGAAACTATCACTTAATTTTAAATTGGTTTTTCTTGGTTTTTCTTTTACAAATCTACTAAATACTTAAAAACAACAAAATTTAATAAAAACAAACTTTTTAGAACTTAATAATAAGCAAAATATAAGCAAAAAGGGTCAACAGTTGACTTTGGTTGACCAAAGTGGAAAAATAAGCTAAATCAGCTTTGGTGGGACCCACAAGGGTGAAATCTGGTCCAAATAAGCTTATGGAACTTGAATAAGCTGGAATAAGCTAAGTTGGACCCACAGAATAAGCTAATGAGCTGATAATAAGCATTTGAAACTTGCATACACTCAGAAACTGGGACAACATTGAGGCCTAGATCTAGGTGGGGCCCAGTGGTTCTAAGGTCAAACCATTGGTCAAAGGATGATCCCTACCAGGAGGGGGGTTTCTAGGAACCAAGGTTGGTGGTTTTGGTCCACTGGGTTGCTCAGAAAACCACCACCAATTGGTGGTGGTGGGTGGTGTCTGCTGTGAACAGGGGAGCTGTGTGCCCTGCAAGTCACTTTGGGGACTTGTGGGGCCCAGCACAAAATTAGCAAAAATATAACAAAGATGGACACTCAAAGTTGAGCTGGGGGGGAACAATCACAAACAAGTTTTAGGGCCTGACTCTAATCCTAAAATTCACAAAAAATCTTGGAACTTTTGACTTTCTCTGCAAATGAGAATTTTGACTTTTAACTAAAACTTGAAACTTTGACTTTATTGAACTTTGAGTGATTCTAAATGACTGATTAGGCTAAGATAAGCTAACTTAAGGATAATTTAGACTAAATTTCAAGTTTATGCTATGATATGGTGGGTGGTGAGACCAGCAGTCCAAACAGTTGGACTGTTGTGAGCTTATGGATGTGATTTTGACTATCTGTGCTTGGAACTTGATTTTGAAAGTGTATAAGACCTAAATTAGCCTAAGGTAAACAGGTGCAAGCAAAAACATCAAAAACTAACATCCTAAGCACATTGAGTTTACCTAAACCAAACACCCCTGATGAAACTGACTTTCAATAACTTATGCAAATTTAGGATTAAACTAAACAATCTGATGATCAAGTTAAGTTACTGAACTGTATTAAAAGCTAAATTACTATTGAAATTCCATAAATAGCCTCAAGATTAAAAGGATGTTGGTGAAACTAATCTAGGCAGTGGAAGTGCATTTTTGAGCTTCAACATACCAGAATACATCACAAGCATACATTTAATTATAATAAGCTAAACTTAACTAAAATGAACACACTAAACACAGAAACTACCAATGAATATTAAGATTTAAAGAATCTAAAAGATAGCTTACATTGGGATGAAATGCAAATGGACTAGGATGATACAGAACCCAAACATTAACCTATACTCCCCATGAGTTCTAAACCAATTCAAACATTCAACACCTTCCTTGCTTAACACTTCTTCATCTCTCTTTCTTGATTTTCCATTTTCTTTTTATTTTTCTTTGATTATTTCTTTTTTGTGTGGAATTTTTGAGAACTATGAGTAAGGCTGCATGAGACTAGTTTTAAAACTAAGAAATCTTAGAAAAGCTTAATAGTAACTGAATAGAGCTTACATGAACATTAAATGACAATTCCAACAATAGTAAGTGAATTTGTCAAATTCACAAAAAAAATTGCTAAAACTGAAATTACAAAGAAACTTGAAATTAATTGGAATTTAAGTTTGAATTACATTAATTTAACTGGTACAAGCTGATTAACTTTAAAAATACAACTTAAAGAGTAAGATTACACTAATTCGACACTAAGACTATTCTAAACTACTCTAACACCCCTTCAACACTGCTTCTCTTCATCTTTATATCACCCAGTAGTGTCGAGTGGGACCCACTTGTCAAATCCCAGCAATCAATTGGCCAATTGGATCACTTTTGCACCTTACCTATTTTTTGGCGGGAAAGACTTTTTTGAGCTAATTAGGGCCTGAGGCTATCACTAGGGGGGGGGGTGGCATTTATTGGTGTTGGGAAGTGGAAGGGATAAGGTGGGTGTGGTAGCAGAGCAAGTGGTGATGGCTGAGGTGGAGATAGCAGGGCATGTGGGGGTGAGGTGGAAGGAGATGAATAGTAGGGCGGGGTGGTTTAGTGGTTTGGGTTTGACCGGGGTCAACGCAAGGGTGGACTGGGCTAATTTTGGTTGGGCCTGGGTAGTGGGATGGGTTTGTTATTTTTGGGTTTTGGTTTTAGAGATAATAGGATCCGGATTTGGTTTTAGTTTTTAGGAAATTTACAAGGACCAAAGTTGTAATTTGGGAAAACTTGAGGGTTGGTCATGTAAGTTTCCAAAAGTAATAATGAGGACCTAATTTGACAAGTGTGAATAGTACAAAGGCCAAAAATGATAATTTTCCATATTAAATGCCCAGGGACCTTTTCTGTCAATACCTCAAACTCCAGGGACCTTTATTGTAATTTTCTGATTCTTGAAGGGTTAAACCTGTAAATATCAAATGTTAACAAAAAGGACCAAATATGCCATTATATAATAGTACAAGGGTTATATTTAATATTTTTCCATTTTAAATAACCCAGGGACTGATTTTGACAATTTTCAAAATTGAGGGACCAAAGTTGTAAATATGTGAATTTTAACTTTAAAGGACTATTTCTTACAACTTATGAATCCCAAGGACCTTTTATGATATTTGTACAAGTTTTGATTCACCAGGGACTAGTTTTGCAAATTTATGAAACTTGAGGGACTGAAACTGCCAATTATGCAAACTTTGTACGTTTTTCATTTGTTTTTGCATATTTTGTGTTTGAAACATATAAAACACACCTCTAAGATATTTTTAAGTATTTTGATACATATTTGGGTGTTTTTGTATGTTTTGGCAGTTCATATAAGACAAAAATGATGAGTATTTACACACTCATCAATCCCCCACACTAAACTATTGCTAGTCCCTAGCAATCTTATGAAGTTTTAATGGATTTCAAAGAACTCTTTACCAAAAGCCATCACTTCTGGAGTAGCCAGGTGTAAGAACTGTGGCACACCTGATAACCGTGTGATTTTGAGCAAACCACCAGCTGTCAACGGATTTGATTAGTCTTTACCAAAAGCCGTTTGCTTCTGGACTAGCCAACTCTTGATGGAATAGTCAACATCTTGGTGAGCTGATTACCAATTATGGATTTTCCACGGCCTTTACCACAAGCCATAATCTTGCGGGCTAGCCAGCTCATTTGCTTATGAGGATGCGGGGGAGCTGAGGAACCATGCAAGTTTTTGGCAAACTGCCAGCCATCAATGGATTTGAGATGTCTTTACCAAGAGCCGTTTGCTCCTGGACTAGCCAATCCCTTTTGTCGTTTAGACAAGGCGGATTGATTACCACAAAAAATTTTGAACTCAAGTGAAAAATTTTTGAAAATTTTTGGTCAAAAACGGGGGTATAGGATAGTAAAATGTGATAAAATTCGCTAGAATAGCGAATACCCCCCCACACTAATCATGAATATTGTCCTCAATATTCAAAGTCCCGGCGATTATGCCGACATTTTGAACGTAAAAGGGCAACATTACAAGCTAAGCGTGGAAAACATCATTTTGTATTTTCACTTCTATAATCATAGCATGGGGGACTCCCCCACACTTAGGGTGAAAACCCTATAAGCATGCTCATTTTTTTTTTTGTTTACCGAGTCGCGAGCTTGACTCGACCCCGAATTAATTAGTCCATGGGGAAGTATGATGTGGAAGAAATAATCTCCATCGGACTTTCATTCAAGATGTTTGGATAAACATTTGAAGCACGTGAAAGTTCCACACCGATGAGATATAATCCCGGCCCAAAATAATGGTAAATGAAAATGCCGGGATCAAAGATAATGTCTTCATTCCCGAAGGAGTGAAGAACAGGAGAAGTCACCTTGTAGGTGAAGAAAAGGAAGAAAACCATGATGAAAATCATGACAAGATCTTCTTCCTCGAAGGCAGGCTCAGTAGCCTGATTTTGGATTTCAAGGGTAAAGCTCGTAAACATCCTGGGAGGGTGGGTGGGAATTTGCAAACTCTCATGATTGAGAACATCTCCCCCCGGGATATCAGACTCCGGAGGAGTCATGACATGAGTGAGTTCACAGGAGAACTCATCAAATGTGAATGAATCATATTCTGGATTGATGTGCGTGAGTTCACAAGAGAACTCATCGAAGGTAAATGATTCATAATCAGGGAGAGAATTATGAGAATGAGAAGTGGTATTGCCACTAATATTCTCTCCCAAAGGATCAAAAGTAAAGGCTTCAAATTCCGGTATAGGGTCATCGGAGAGAATGTCACTATCCTTTATGGGGATAGGAGATGAAACAGGTTTCTCTTTGAAAGCCTCGATTTTAGAAATGAGGAGATTGACTTTCAATAATGTAGCACGAAGTGCTTCATCCTTAATTTCAGTGTCAATCTCATCATTCTCTTCTTCTAAGCTAACTAGCTCAAAAGGCAAACCTTCCACATGACTGATGTCTCCAGAGGATAAAGAATTTTCATCAGCATGGGAAGTACTAAGCTCGATGTTGGGATTAGAGTTTAAAAGATTTTCAGTTTCTCCCACATCGGCTTCCGAATCAAGGAGACCATCATCATTTCCCAAAGGAAGTGGAATGATGTGAGTAAGTTCGTTTGTGACTTCCTCAATAAGAGGGTCAACATCCGAATGAGGAAATGGTGCCTCCTCATACTCAACTTCTCCATAAGATGTGTAATCATCATTAAAATCGGAGAAGGTCTCAAAATGATCTTTTGGATTTTCAGGGTGAGAAGGTAGATCACACACATGATCCAAAGTTCCCTGTGACTCTCCTGGGATTGGGACAAGGATCTCAACACTAGACTTTATGAATTCGTCCGATTCCTGTGAAGGAACAGTGTCAAGATGCTCATCCCCCATATTTGGAGAGTGAGTGGAAACCTCGGGTGTGATAGCAGTTGTTTGAGATGAAATCTCAACTGCTGGGATATCAACTGATGAACTTGATGAATCTTTTTGAATAATAACAATGTTATCTTCATCATCACTGTCATCATAGTCATCAGATAGAGCAGTATCGCGAATGTTAGCACGAAATTTAGCTGCTCGTTGCTCAGCCAATAATTCTTCCATGCTTTTTCCAGATTCTCGTTCTTCAGCAAGTAATTCTGCCATAGTTTTCCCACGAGAATTTGGAATGAAAGGAAATTGTGGGGATGTGGATGTGTCAAAACCGTAAGGTTGACATTGAAAATCACTATGAGGACCCCCACAATAAGCACAAGAAGAATTTGGAGTTTGGCGGAGTGAGATATTAGCTAACTCCTCCTTAAGTTCTTTAAATTTCTCAAGAACTTCTAAAAAGTCTTGCTGGATTTGAGGAGTTGCTAGGATAGTTTGACACTGTGGAGGTTGGTCTTGATACGAGGAGTCATAATTGTTACAAGGAAATGGATTCCTCGTTTGACAATCAGAGCTAAAGTGTGGACCTCCACAGTAATCACAACAGTAAAACTGTTGAGGCTGTGAGTCGTACGTGCTAGAGTCATAATTGTTATCGGGAAACTGCTCATAGACAAGCGTGTTTCCCGATTGACAATCAGAACTGTAGTGTGAACCACCACAGTACTCACAACAGTAAGACTGCTGAGTATCATGGTGTGGTAACTGATGGAATAAATCAGTCGTGCCATGGTAGGAATAGGGATCTTGGTTATAGACAGACCCGTTTCCCGACTCTACCATGCCACAACTGGGGCAATCGCCACCATTATGAGGATTACCACACCATTGGCAAACCAGAAAGTGTGGATGAGACATAGAAAGAATCAAATGTGTATAGAGGGTAAGAAATGGAGAATCAAAAAGGTGAGAGGGTAAAGATGGATATTTTTGGTGTTTTTGGAAAACATTTTATAAGAAAGAAAATCTTTTTGTGTTTTTTTTTGTGTTTGTTGAAAACTAATTTTACAAAGTTTTCAGAAACAGTTTTGTTTTTTAAAATAAGGAAATATGAACAAGGGACGGTAAATATACAATGGATGTATATCCAGGTTCACTAATACGCAAAACCGTGTAGAATACGCGCACAACCTCCCCGGCAGCGGCGCCAAATTTTGATTGAGCCTGAACCACCTAACTTATATTGACCAAGGAATGGTAAACAAAGTTAAACAGCCTAGAATCAATGCTCCGTGGAAGTATAGGGTTTCCCCGGGTCGTTATGTCCCGACGAGGTGTGGATGGTATTAAAACGGTTTCGTGATCGGGTGAATTTGGATGAAAATGGATATAAATGAGTGGTGATGATTACACTACTGGAATATGAAAGAAAACAGCTTAAATACACTATATTAATAATACTGGAAAGTCAGGAAAACTAGAAACGTCTAAAACTTAAAACGCGTATGGTCACGTTTAAATAAAACGTAAGCGTACGGAATAAAAAGTAAAAACGTAAATCTGAAAACACCCAGGGGGTGAAAATGACTTTTTTACAAACTAAAAGGTAAAAGAAAATTTTTAGAAAATTAAAATAAATTTTAACCCTAATTAATTATTTAATATTAATTAAATACTAATTATTACTAATTATTAATAATTAAAACACTTAAATATAATTTAATACTAATTAAATACTATAAAAATGAAAATAAAATTTCTAAAATTATAAAATAACTAAAAACTAATTTTAAAAATAAAAATAAATGTTTTTGTCTTTTTGTGGATTTTCTATTAATTAATTTCTAATTAAACATTAATTAACTAATTAAACTATTTTAAATTAAGAAAAATACTAAATGAACAGTAAAAATTCTAAGAAAATTTCTAAAATTACTATATAACATATAAAAGCTATAAAAAATATAAAAACTTGATTTTAATTAATAAAAACTAATTATGCTATTTTAATCTAATTATTAATTAATTATAATAAAACTAATATTAATTCTAATAAATACCAAATGGTAAAATAAAAATCTGAAAAATTTATTATAAATACTTTAATATACTAGGTAATTAATAAAAATATAAAAATGACAACTACTTAATTAAAATTTAAAAATGAAAATTAAAATTAAATTACATTAAATAGAAACTATCACTTAATTTTAAATTGGTTTTTCTTGGTTTTTCTTTTACAAATCTACTAAATACTTAAAAACAACAAACTTTAATAAAAACAAACTTTTTAGAACTTAATAATAAGCAAAATATAAGCAAAAAGGGTCAACAGTTGACTTTGGTTGACCAAAGTGGAAAAATAAGCTAAATCAGCTTTGGTGGGACCCACAAGGGTGAAATCTGGTCCAAATAAGCTTATGGAACTTGAATAAGCTGGAATAAGCTAAGTTGGACCCACAGAATAAGCTAATGAGCTGATAATAAGCATTTGAAACTTGCATACACTCAGAAACTGGGACAACATTGAGGCCTAGATCTAGGTGGGGCCCAGTGGTTCTAAGGTCAAACCATTGGTCAAAGGATGATCCCTACCAGGAGGGGGGTTTCTAGGAACCAAGGTTGGTGGTTTTGGTCCACTGGGTTGCTCAGAAAACCACCACCAATTGGTGGTGGTGGGTGGTGTCTGCTGTGAACAGGGGAGCTGTGTGCCCTGCAAGTCACTTTGGGGACTTGTGGGGCCCAGCACAAAATTAGCAAAAATATAACAAAGATGGACACTCAAAGTTGAGCTGGGGGGGAACAATCACAAACAAGTTTTAGGGCCTGACTCTAATCCTAAAATTCACAAAAAATCTTGGAACTTTTGACTTTCTCTGCAAATGAGAATTTTGACTTTTAACTAAAACTTGAAACTTTGACTTTATTGAACTTTGAGTGATTCTAAATGACTGATTAGGCTAAGATAAGCTAACTTAAGGATAATTTAGACTAAATTTCAAGTTTATGCTATGATATGGTGGGTGGTGAGACCAGCAGTCCAAACAGTTGGACTGTTGTGAGCTTATGGATGTGATTTTGACTATCTGTGCTTGGAACTTGATTTTGAAAGTGTATAAGACCTAAATTAGCCTAAGGTAAACAGGTGCAAGCAAAAACATCAAAAACTAACATCCTAAGCACATTGAGTTTACCTAAACCAAACACCCCTGATGAAACTGACTTTCAATAACTTATGCAAATTTAGGATTAAACTAAACAATCTGATGATCAAGTTAAGTTACTGAACTGTATTAAAAGCTAAATTACTATTGAAATTCCATAAATAGCCTCAAGATTAAAAGGATGTTGGTGAAACTAATCTAGGCAGTGGAAGTGCATTTTTGAGCTTCAACATACCAGAATACATCACAAGCATACATTTAATTATAATAAGCTAAACTTAACTAAAATGAACACACTAAACACAGAAACTACCAATGAATATTAAGATTTAAAGAATCTAAAAGATAGCTTACATTGGGATGAAATGCAAATGGACTAGGATGATACAGAACCCAAACATTAACCTATACTCCCCATGAGTTCTAAACCAATTCAAACATTCAACACCTTCCTTGCTTAACACTTCTTCATCTCTCTTTCTTGATTTTCCATTTTCTTTTTATTTTTCTTTGATTATTTCTTTTTTGTGTGGAATTTTTGAGAACTATGAGTAAGGCTGCATGAGACTAGTTTTAAAACTAAGAAATCTTAGAAAAGCTTAATAGTAACTGAATAGAGCTTACATGAACATTAAATGACAATTCCAACAATAGTAAGTGAATTTGTCAAATTCACAAAAAAAATTGCTAAAACTGAAATTACAAAGAAACTTGAAATTAATTGGAATTTAAGTTTGAATTACATTAATTTAACTGGTACAAGCTGATTAACTTTAAAAATACAACTTAAAGAGTAAGATTACACTAATTCGACACTAAGACTATTCTAAACTACTCTAACACCCCTTCAACACTGCTTCTCTTCATCTTTATATCACCCAGTAGTGTCGAGTGGGACCCACTTGTCAAATCCCAGCAATCAATTGGCCAATTGGATCACTTTTGCACCTTACCTATTTTTTGGCGGGAAAGACTTTTTTGAGCTAATTAGGGCCTGAGGCTATCACTAGGGGGGGGGTGGCATTTATTGGTGTTGGGAAGTGGAAGGGATAAGGTGGGTGTGGTAGCAGAGCAAGTGGTGATGGCTGAGGTGGAGATAGCAGGGCATGTGGGGGTGAGGTGGAAGGAGATGAATAGTAGGGCGGGGTGGTTTAGTGGTTTGGGTTTGACCGGGGTCAACGCAAGGGTGGACTGGGCTAATTTTGGTTGGGCCTGGGTAGTGGGATGGGTTTGTTATTTTTGGGTTTTGGTTTTAGAGATAATAGGATCCGGATTTGGTTTTAGTTTTTAGGAAATTTACAAGGACCAAAGTTGTAATTTGGGAAAACTTGAGGGTTGGTCATGTAAGTTTCCAAAAGTAATAATGAGGACCTAATTTGACAAGTGTGAATAGTACAAGGGCCAAAAATGATAATTTTCCATATTAAATGCCCAGGGACCTTTTCTGTCAATACCTCAAACTCCAGGGACCTTTATTGTAATTTTCTGATTCTTGAAGGGTTAAACCTGTAAATATCAAATGTTAACAAAAAGGACCAAATATGCCATTATATAATAGTACAAGGGTTATATTTAATATTTTTCCATTTTAAATAACCCAGGGACTGATTTTGACAATTTTCAAAATTGAGGGACCAAAGTTGTAAATATGTGAATTTTAACTTTAAAGGACTATTTCTTACAACTTATGAATCCCAAGGACCTTTTATGATATTTGTACAAGTTTTGATTCACCAGGGACTAGTTTTGCAAATTTATGAAACTTGAGGGACTGAAACTGCCAATTATGCAAACTTTGTACGTTTTTCATTTGTTTTTGCATATTTTGTGTTTGAAACATATAAAACACACCTCTAAGATATTTTTAAGTATTTTGATACATATTTGGGTGTTTTTGTATGTTTTGGCAGTTCATATAAGACAAAAATGATGAGTATTTACACACTCATCACATTCCATTGTTTTTTATGATCTAAAACCAACCATCGACCAAGTAATGTGGCCATTAGCTCTCTAATGTCATAGAATCTACATAATTAATATGTATGTTCGTCACATCTAAGGGAGCAATATAAATGATAGTAAGAATCAGTTTTCTAATAACTTAAAGCTCAATGATTAGGGCATATCTATCTAGCGTTGTAGATGGTTCCATTGCTTAATTTGGAAAACGTCTACTACCGTTTGTGAGGTTATTAGACGGTGTCCAAAAAACAAAGCAACGGAACCTTTCTGCAACGTTAGATAGATCTGGCCTGATCATTGAGACGTCTTCAATGCTATAATGATATAGTGTGTACTGTTCATGACATGCCACTTCATTATCTCATTCAAGACGAGTGATGTTACTTAGACTCTATTCTTTACGCAACATTTGTAGATTGTTTGTATTACTTTGATTCTGGAATTTCAACATACCTTGCCATTCTAAGTTCCCATACTGTTTCTTTTGTTTTTTCAACAATCTAGCAATGCGGCTTGTGCAGTCCTTTTCTCAAAGGGAGTTGAAACGACAAAAGGAGCATTAACGGGAACTAAAAAGGGTTACGTATGTTGGTTTATTGCATTCCATCATTTTTTATGATCTAAAACCAACCATCGACCAAGTAATGTGGCCATTAGCTCTCTAATGTCGTAGAATCTACATAATTAATATGTATGTTCGTCACATCTAAAGGAGCAATATAAATGATAGTAAGGATCAGTTTTCTAAGAACTTAAAGCTCAATGATTAGGGCAGATCTATCTAGCGTTGTAGATGGTTCCATTGCTTAATTTGGAAAACGTCTACTACCGTTTGTGTGGTTATTTGACGGTGTCCAAAAAACCAAGCAACAGAACCTTTCTACAACGTTAGATAGATCTGGCCTGATCATTGAGACGTCTTCAATGCGATAATGATATAGTGTGTAACACCTAAAATCTAAGAACATGTGAAAAGACCAAATTGCCCTTACAAATTTGAAATTTAATTAAAAGCTTATTAAAGTACCAAATATAAATCCTAAACTCCTAACAATGCACAAGTTATGTATCCAAATAATTTTTACAACTTCATTTAACATTTATAAAAGTTGCAAAATTACCAAAATACCCCTCATAGGGCCGAATGACTTAATATGTGTTATATTTTGATTTAAATTGATTTTAAAAGATATATATTGTCTAAATATGGAAGATAATTATCACCCAATATTCTCCCACCTATAATCACGAAATTTCTGGTCCATAAACCCCCCTCATCACACGGTTTTCCCTTTTAAAAAAGTCAATCCATATCTTTTCTCCACAAAACCCTAATTTGCCGATTTCAATAAACACACAAAGAATTCCCTTGGCCTCCATTCGACAACCCCATCATCCCTAAGCAATTTTCTGTGATCTAACAACATCCAAGAAGTCCTAGAAAAATACCCTTTCGAATTGTTGAAGCTTGGTACGATCGTGGTCTTGGTTTCCTTTTGTCGAGCCCTAATAACAAGGTAAATTTGTTTTGATTCATTCGACCTCCACAAAATTCGTTTCTTATTTTTCCTGTGATACTTACATCATATAAGACCCACGAAAATTGGTTTCAAGGTTTGAAGATCATTGGTGAAGTCGTGGTGATTTTTGGATCATTTGGCCTATACGCGTAGGTTATAAGTCGTACAGCCCTCTCCACACGTTCAAGCCTTGGTTTGGTATTTTTCTCAGGTCCCTTACATCCTATAAACATCAAATAAAATGGTTGAATCGATCCATGCATGCTCTATATCATATTCATGAATTAAACCCTAAAAACATGTGTAAATCGTAAAATACACCATGCGATCCATAAGAATTCCAAATACAATTTATTTACACTTGTTATAATGTAATATGATCTGTAAAAATGTTGGAAGAATTATCTTGGCTTAAATCATGGCATTTCGAAATTATTTTTGTTTGTATAAATCGTATATAAAAAGAAATAAGAAATAAAGTCGTGTGCCCTAGGGTTTTGGTTTAGGGCTGGAAATGGTGTTAATTAATGATATTAATGATGAGATGATGATTGAGAATTGATTAGAAGGATTAGGGTTTCTAAAATCTATGTTTTTGGTTTATACGATTTGGCTAAAAAGGTTTTGGGTGAGTTTTGTAAACTTTAAAACTTAAAGGTTAATTCTGGAACTTTATTTGAGCTGTACAATATTCGAATAAAATATATAATGAGGGTGCTAAGTGTAAGTTTTGCATTTAAATGGATTAAAATGTATATTAAACCTAATTAGGGTTTGTTTTGAAAATAACTAAAAGAGAGGGACTAAACATGTAATTTTCAGAAACTTGGAGCTGTTTTGAGTAAATTAATATATTCAGGAGGTTATGTGTCATTTTGATAATTTAATGGCATAATATGTAATTAGTAATAATTAAAAGTTGAAATTATAAATTAAAGGGTTAAATATGTAACTTTTATAACTTGAGGGACTTAAAGTGTAAATTATGAATATTTGAGGATTCATTCGAATAACTTAATAAAATGAGTGCTCATTATGTAAAATGGATAAGTTAAGGGTTTAATGTGTAACTTTGAATACTAAAAGGTTTAAAGTGTAATTTTGGAAAGTAAAGGGTATAAAATGTAAAGTTATGAAACCCCAAGGACCAAATGAGTAAAAGGTTAAAAGATACTTTGATTCCATTAATAATGATTCAACTTTCTAATTATGGAAACTTTCTAAAAGTGGAAACTTACTATTTATGGAAACCTGCTAAAAGTGGAAAGTCACTTTAAATGGAAAGTTACTAAAACTGGAAAGCCGACTAAAATGAGAAATCTGAATTGAATAAGTTATTAATAATAAGCCGATCATTAATTCGTGTAGATTCGCTGAAGAAGGAGTTTTGCTTTCGACCTTTATGTTTCTGTCATGTGTGCACTTGCGGTTTAAGGTACAGATATTCTGACCTTTCAGTAAGGTTTCTCATGACTCATGATCCGTTTTCTCTACCCCTACTCTGACTTGTGATCTTGGTTCTTCTGATGTCCCTGGTTCATTGATATGATGTTTGTTATGAAAACCTTTGAAAATATAATTTGATGATATGAGACAAACCATGTGGAAATGATTTCTTTAAACATGATATCAGACTTGTTTAAAAAGGAAATTTAAATAACTCCTGCTAAAGACATTTTAGAGAAACACCTTTATGAAAATCATGTTTTTAAACGAAATGAAAAACCTCTAAATTTGTTTCCTTATAAAAACTTTCACACTTGTAAACCTTGAACCATTGATATGAACCTTGCTACCTTTATTATGATATTTTCCTTTGTTTAGGATTCACTATGCCATTGCTATGAAACCCCATTTTATTTTCTGAACCTTTTCTGTTATGAACCTTTGCTATCTAAACTTTCTGATTTTGAACCTTCTGATTTGGACCTTTTGATATGACTATATGATATGGACTTCTGATATGATCTGATTATGATGACTTATGATCTGTGTCATTTTATGACATTCTGTTTGACCTATTCTAGTTTGACACCCGAGCCAAATTTATTTCACTAGGCATGGGGGTTCCATGTCTGTGTCAGGGATGCACCCCTGGCATAACTCCAGGGCAGTGGAGTGATGTTCTACCACGTCCCCTTATCTGTTATCTGTTATGAGCTCAATTGTCTGTTTATTATGGCCAATATTATTTTTGTGGGGGTGTATGGATGCATCCTAGATCTGTTCTGTTTAGTGGATTTAACTATGATTATGATTATGATATATGTCTGGTGACTGGTACTGTGTGCTTTACATGCCTTTCACAATTTCTGGGAGTTCGCTACTCCACCCATTTGAAGAATGAGGACACCCCTCATATTATCTGATTATCTGAGAGGACTCCCCTCTATATGATTATGAAGAATTATGGTATTGACGGCTTATATGATATGATATGTTTCTGGGCTCGTGGTAGATGACTATCCTTTCTTCTTTCTATTCTATTACTCTTTTATCTATTCCTTATTCTATTTCCCCAATGCACTATGTTTCAGTTCTGTTTCATTATCATTGCTTTGTATATGTATCTGTTCACTGGGCTTTTTAAGCTCAGCCGCGTTCCTTTTCCTGCGGCAGGTTTTTAGTAGGAAGCTGGGTTATGGGAAGAGAGTGTGACTGGACTTAGAAGACTATGCTTTGGACTAGAGACGATTAGATGAAGTTTCACTTTATTAGACATAGTATTTATTTCTTTGTAACCTTGTAGTTTCAGATTTTCATTTGTAACCCTGAATTTCTTTGTATGTATGAATCATATGCTTGTGTTTGTTCTGATATGTCACTGTAATGTAATACTTCCACCCTTATCGGGTTGAGGTGTTACAATTATGGTATCAGAGCCCAGGCTGCGATTCGTAATACATTTACCCTTGACCTGTGAAGTTTGGACCCCTAAGTTTCCACTGTAGGCGCTCATAAGACAACCTTTGAAACTTTACATTAGGATTCCCCATAAGAACCTAAGTTATTACCAGTGAGGAATGGGTAGACTAAGACATTTATGTAAGTATCATTTGCTTCCGTATCACTCTGATCGTGCCTTTGCTCTTAGATAAGCCTTATAAGGACCTTTGTTTCAGAAGTTAGAAGTTTTGCAACTTAAGCTTAGTAACCAAGTAAGTTTGGAATACCTCGGGAGGCTACCTGGATACCTTACACATTTAAGTTTCACTTTCAGATTTTGATCTCCGCCTCCGATTTGTTTGATAAGCTGTTTGACACCTTTTTGGACCATATCGTAGGTCATTCAACCGCAATGTGTTCGACACATTCTGTGAATTCATTACTTATGATGAGTATGAATGTATCATCCGATACTACTTAACTCTGTATGATCCATTTTTACTCCTATGAGAATTTTGGTAATTATGAACCACGAATATAAGACGTTTTGTTTCCTCTCTTTGAATGATGAACCTTGTTCTGCCAACCATTTCCTTTGGAAGGGTATGATGTAAATACTATCTCTATATGGATTTGTTAACTAAGCATGATGATGCTGATAACTGAGATTCTGTACCTCTCACAATTGACGATTATACGATATTCGTATTACCAATGATACACATCCTACCTGCTACTTATGCTAAGAAGCTAAACGAAATTCCCACACATTGAACTGCTCGTTTATCCATCCCAACATTTTGTTGAACCATGTACTTGACTCTAATATATGAACTATCTGTATGATTTGACGAATGTATTCACTCTATGAATCCTTTGACTTTGAGATGTCTGATTGTACGGTCTTTTGGACTGAATGGCTATTCGTGAAGATACCATAGACTACCATATCTGAAATGTGACCTTAAAAATCTGCTTCACCCTATTCCATTATGATGACTCTCTACATCTGCTAAAATTTCTGTCACTATGGAAACACCTACCCCAAACTCATGTGATTACCAAGTTGTCCTGAAAACCATTATTATCAACCCTTGGAAAGTTCTACTATTGGGAAATATTTTGTCATACGAAGATTTTCCGGTACTCTCTGATGAACCTTTTGGTACTCCTTCCTGCTTAAGAAGTAGAGTGGACATGGAACTGATATCAGTGAAGAAACCATGGTGCCATAGAAGTTGAGAGATTGAAGGAGCTGATGGAATATGATTTTTAACCTTGGTGATTCTCTTTAGATGCTCTTGTTTGTTTATGAAGAAGAACGAGAGAAGTATGCGATGACATTTGAAGGACTGAAGAAGCAACCACAAAAACTTCTAAGAAGGGGGTTAACTAACCGAGAGTAACCTTTGGGAAGTATCTCAGTTCCTGAAGAAGAAAGAAGGCGATGTGAAAATTCCCTGAGATGATTTCTGAAGTTGCCTTTGCACTCGTTATAACATTTATGAACTTGAATGATGCCAATGGTGTTGGCTAGAATAATCATGTTTTTCGCGTGTTTTGGACAAATTGTCATAGTATGACATTGTGTTGTGTTATAAAACGAAAGAAGAACATAGAGATTATTGGTGAGACGACCCTTTGTTCTGGAAGAGAAATTTGATTGACGTTCAGAAAGCATAATAGACAACACTACCCTGTATAATGTAAAGACAGAGCTTTCACAAGAAGGACCAAGATCGAAGATCGTTATCGGAGTTAGAAACTTGGTGGAAGAGTCGTAGAAGATGGTTGCGACAAGCACTACCATGGAAGAAGCATACAAGAAGAAGTGAGGAACTGGGATAGTGCTCAATCATACATCATGCAACACGTGAAGGTTTCAGCTTGGGCATCAAGACAACCAGACCAAAGAAGACGAACCATTCAACCTGGAGTCAACAACAACATCATGTACCTTAAAACCTGGAGCTATGTTAGAAGACCTGTCGAAGACACGCAGTCTTGTTTCTCTATTCATTTTAGTTGTACTAAGATGAATTGAGAGCAGAAGCGGACCTGCAGATGGAGGGATGCACAGTAAGCGTGTCAGAGACTGCCGCTACGATGCCACACTACCAAGAGGAGCTGCTGAAGACCGGAGGAACCCGACTCGAGTTTTAAATTCTTTTAATCATGAGGTAAGATGGACAAGAGTAAACAGACTACCCCAACTTGTAAGAAATTTTGAAATTCGTATTTGAGTGGACGGATTCTGAAGCGGACAGTGTGTTTAAACGAGATGATGCTGTAAGGGATTGACGCTATTGATGACGTACCTTAATTTTGAATGACATTCTCGGATCTCTGTTACTCTTCGAGTAATTTCGTTCTCTTAGTTATGTTGTTTGATTCTGGTGACCTTTGAGGCTGTAGAAGTACTAGGTGGATTAAGATAAGTGGTTTTGACTCACGACTTGAGATAGAGGATGACCACCATGAGGGCATGTTATGTGAGGCTAGTATTATGACGCCTGATCAACATGATAATACTAACGTCATATAAAGTGCACTTGTTGTGGGCATAGGATATCTTGAGGAGTGCTTTAGAGAAGCCTTGGATTTCCTTCCCTTGGCGACTATCCGCGATATAGTGAGACTTTAGGTTCATTCTACCTATACGTTTGATCTGCTGACCATGATATACGATTCGATACGTTTGGACTCTCGACACGTGTTTTGCTGATCTTGCAACTTCTGATAAGAATCTTAGGTTCCATTATGAAATTTCTGCCGTTGACGATATCTAACGATATGTTTTCTGTCCGTATACGATTCGCATTCGTGAAGTTGTTCATTATGATTTGCTATGAGTAAAATATGTGATTGTGGACTTTGAGGAAATGAGACCTGTTTGTTTATGAGAATACCTTTGGAAGGTTATCTAAAAGCCGAGACTATCTGAGAAGCTGAAGAGTTAAACCTTATATCACCCCATGTTTGCTACAATTCAATGTATTCTCATCTGATTCGCCTAATCAATTCGATGAAAATCCTATGTATTTTTATACCTCTTCCTGGAAAATTCGTTTATCATCCGTTATGTTTGGTACATTATCCTTTTGATTCAAATTCAATATGATATGCCTTCTGAGAAATCTGAAACTATTTTGACAATAGTTACGAGTCATGAGAAACCATTTGGGTCCAAAGATCTTTTGGAAGAACCTCCCCGAGCGTGAGAATGGTTGTGACGACCTGTTACGGTTTACTACGACTTCGTTTAACTTTGCGATTTCAAATTTCGAGGACGAAATTTTTCTTTTAGAGGGGAAGAAGTTGTAACACCTAAAATCTAAGAACATGTGAAAAGACCAAATTTCCCTTACAAATTTGAAATTTAATTAAAAGCTTATTAAAGTACCAAATATAAATCCTAAACTCCTAACAATGCACAAGTTATGTATCCAAATAATTTTAACAACTTCATTTAACATTTATAAAAGTTGCAAAATTACCAAAATACCCCTCATAGGGCCGAATGACTTAATATGTGTTATATTTTGATTTAAATTGATTTTAAAAGATATATATTGTCTAAATATGGAAGATAATTATCACCCAATATTCTCCCACCTATAATCACGAAATTTCTGGTCCATAAACCCCCCTCATCACACGGTTTTCCCTTTTAAAAAAGTCAATCCATATCTTTTCTCCACAAAACCCTAATTTGCCGATTTCAATAAACACACAAAGAATTCCCTTGGCCTCCATTCGACAACCCCATCATCCCTAAGCAATTTTCTGTGATCTAACAACATCCAAGAAGTCCTAGAAAAATACCCTTTCGAATTGTTGAAGCTTGGTACGATCGTGGTCTTGGTTTCCTTTTGTCGAGCCCTAATAACAAGGTAAATTCGTTTTGATTCATTCGACCTCCACAAAATTCGTTTCTTATTTTTCCTGTGATACTTACATCATATAAGACCCACGAAAATTGGTTTCAAGGTTTGAAGATCATTGGTGAAGTCGTGGTGATTTTTGGATCATTTGGCCTATACGCGTAGGTTATAAGTCGTACAGCCCTCTCCACACGTTCAAGCCTTGGTTTGGTATTTTTCTCAGGTCCCTTACATCCTATAAACATCAAATAAAATGGTTGAATCGATCCATGCATGCTCTATATCATATTCATGAATTAAACCCTAAAAACATGTGTAAATCGTAAAATACACCATGCGATCCATAAGAATTCCAAATACAATTTATTTACACTTGTTATAATGTAATATGATCTGTAAAAATGTTGGAAGAATTATCTTGGCTTAAATCATGGTATTTCGAAATTATTTTTGTTTGTATAAATCGTATATAAAAAGAAATAAGAAATAAAGTCGTGTGCCCTAGGGTTTTGGTTTAGGGCTGGAAATGGTGTTAATTAATGATATTAATGATGAGATGATGATTGAGAATTGATTAGAAGGATTAGGGTTTCTAAAATCTATGTTTTTGGTTTATACGATTTGGCTAAAAAGGTTTTGGGTGAGTTTTGTAAACTTTAAAACTTAAAGGTTAATTCTGGAACTTTATTTGAGCTGTACAATATTCGAATAAAATATATAATGAGGGTGCTAAGTGTAAGTTTTGCATTTAAATGGATTAAAATGTATATTAAACCTAATTAGGGTTTGTTTTGAAAATAACTAAAAGAGAGGGACTAAACATGTAATTTTCAGAAACTTGGAGCTGTTTTGAGTAAATTAATATATTCAGGAGGTTATGTGTCATTTTGATAATTTAATGGCATAATATGTAATTAGTAATAATTAAAAGTTGAAATTATAAATTAAAGGGTTAAATATGTAACTTTTATAACTTGAGGGACTTAAAGTGTAAATTATGAATATTTGAGGATTCATTCGAATAACTTAATAAAATGAGTGCTCATTATGTAAAATGGATAAGTTAAGGGTTTAATGTGTAACTTTGAATACTAAAAGGTTTAAAGTGTAATTTTGGAAAGTAAAGGGTATAAAATGTAAAGTTATGAAACCCCAAGGACCAAATGAGTAAAAGGTTAAAAGATACTTTGATTCCATTAATAATGATTCAACTTTCTAATTATGGAAACTTTCTAAAAGTGGAAACTTACTATTTATGGAAACCTGCTAAAAGTGGAAAGTCACTTTAAATGGAAAGTTACTAAAACTGGAAAGCCGACTAAAATGAGAAATCTGAATTGAATAAGTTATTAATAATAAGCCGATCATTAATTCGTGTAGATTCGCTGAAGAAGGAGTTTTGCTTTCGACCTTTATGTTTCTGTCATGTGTGCACTTGCGGTTTAAGGTACAGATATTCTGACCTTTCAGTAAGGTTTCTCATGACTCATGATCCGTTTTCTCTACCCCTACTCTGACTTGTGATCTTGGTTCTTCTGATGTCCCTGGTTCATTGATATGATGTTTGTTATGAAAACCTTTGAAAATATAATTTGATGATATGAGACAAACCATGTGGAAATGATTTCTTTAAACATGATATCAGACTTGTTTAAAAAGGAAATTTAAATAACTCCTGCTAAAGACATTTTAGAGAAACACCTTTATGAAAATCATGTTTTTAAACGAAATGAAAAACCTCTAAATTTGTTTCCTTATAAAAACTTTCACACTTGTAAACCTTGAACCATTGATATGAACCTTGCTACCTTTATTATGATATTTTCCTTTGTTTAGGATTCACTATGCCATTGCTATGAAACCCCATTTTATTTTCTGAACCTTTTCTGTTATGAACCTTTGCTATCTAAACTTTCTGATTTTGAACCTTCTGATTTGGACCTTTTGATATGACTATATGATATGGACTTCTGATATGATCTGATTATGATGACTTATGATCTGTGTCATTTTATGACATTCTGTTTGACCTATTCTAGTTTGACACCCGAGCCAAATTTATTTCACTAGGCATGGGGGTTCCATGTCTGTGTCAGGGATGCACCCCTGGCATAACTCCAGGGCAGTGGAGTGATGTTCTACCACGTCCCCTTATCTGTTATCTGTTATGAGCTCAATTGTCTGTTTATTATGGCCAATATTATTTTTGTGGGGGTGTATGGATGCATCCTAGATCTGTTCTGTTTAGTGGATTTAACTATGATTATGATTATGATATATGTCTGGTGACTGGTACTGTGTGCTTTACATGCCTTTCACAATTTCTGGGAGTTCGCTACTCCACCCATTTGAAGAATGAGGACACCCCTCATATTATCTGATTATCTGAGAGGACTCCCCTCTATATGATTATGAAGAATTATGGTATTGACGGCTTATATGATATGATATGTTTCTGGGCTCGTGGTAGATGACTATCCTTTCTTCTTTCTATTCTATTACTCTTTTATCTATTCCTTATTCTATTTCCCCAATGCACTATGTTTCAGTTCTGTTTCATTATCATTGCTTTGTATATGTATCTGTTCACTGGGCTTTTTAAGCTCAGCCGCGTTCCTTTTCCTGCGGCAGGTTTTTAGTAGGAAGCTGGGTTATGGGAAGAGAGTGTGACTGGACTTAGAAGACTATGCTTTGGACTAGAGACGATTAGATGAAGTTTCACTTTATTAGACATAGTATTTATTTCTTTGTAACCTTGTAGTTTCAGATTTTCATTTGTAACCCTGAATTTCTTTGTATGTATGAATCATGTGCTTGTGTTTGTTCTGATATGTCACTGTAATGTAATACTTCCACCCTTATCGGGTTGGGGTGTTACATAGTGTGTACAGTTCATGACATGCCACTTCATTATAGCATTCAAGATGAGTGATGTTACTTAGACTCTATTCTTTACGCAACATTTGTAGATTGTTTGTATTACTTTGAGTCTGGAATTTCAACATACCTTGCCATTCTAAGTTCCCATACTGTTTCTTTTGTTTTTTCAACAATCTAGCAATGCGGCTGGTGCAGTCCTTTGCTCAAAGGGAGTTGAAACGACAAAAGGAGTAGTAGCGGGAACTTAGAAGGGTTACGTATGTTGGTTTATTGCATTCCATTGTTTTTTATGATCTAAAACCAACCATCGACCAAGTAATGTGGCCATTAGCTCTCTAATGTCGTAGAATCTACATAATTAATATGTATGTTCGTCACATCTAAGGGAGCAATATAAATGATAGTAAGAATTAGTTTTCTAATAACTTAAAGCTCAATGATTAGGACAGATCTATCTAGCGTTGTAGATGGTTCCATTGCTTAATTTGGAAAATATCTACTACCGTTTGTGAGGTTATTAGACGGTGTCCAAAAAACAAAGAAACGGAACCTTTCAGCAACGTTAGATAGATCTGGCCTGATCATTGAGACGTCTTCAATGCGATAATTGTAACACCCCCAGTTCATGGATGCAGCGGAATTCAAACTGGGTGTTACTCGACGGCACAATAGTCACAATGATAGAAAACAAACTACAATTGAGTCGTTTTGAAAAAGGTTTATCATTCAAATTATATAAATATCAGAGATTACAAAATGAGGTCCCAAATGGTTCCATGTTTACAAATTACATTAAATGAGTTTTTGAATGATAATAAAATTTATAGCCCTCTTGAACATCCATGCCCCTTCCGTGCCATCCTTGTTCATTATGAACCTGAAAATACATGCTAAAGTGTCAACACTAGGTTGGTGAGTTCATAGAGTTTAGTGACAAAATGTAATGTAAAACATTTGAATGATGATTTCCTAGCAAAGGCATCGTAAATCCACTCAGTTGCAAGTCCCGCCATAAGAGACTTGTAACCTGTCTGTTCACAACCCACTGCCAAATATGATCTGGTTTATGTGAACAAAGGTAATACTTGTATCTAGATTCAAAGATAAATGTAGCAATACCGTTATATAAACAATCTTTACAATGATGCCATATAAATAATGATGACAATGAAGTGGAAGCCATAATACTACGTTTTGTTGAATACTAGTGCAACGGGAAGGCAATGAAGTATGTAACATGTAAACACATAAGGCATTTGAGTAAACCACAAACATTGAGTAAGGCAATTGGTGTTTAAGTAAACAAGTAGCATGTTCAAGTAAAACAAATATTGTATTCATGTAAAAACGAGCATGTATTCTCCCCTAAAGAGTTGATAAAACAACTAAAAGAGTAGGGGCTATGACTCACCTTAAGTTATGTAGCAAGTAGTGAATATGATGGTCGAATCGCGAAGGTTTCTACGAGTAACCTATAATAGAATGTTGCGACTTAGGATTTGAGTAACGAATATAAAGAAGTGCCTATATATATATACCTTGCATTTAGTCCATGATGTGGTATGATGTATAGTGTAATTCTTTGAAAGAAATGATTAATGAAACATGTATGTTTTATATATCGTTTACTACCGTTCGGGCCGACATAATTCAGAAGTCATGTTAGTAAACGTTCGAGGAGCCAGGACACTTTAATTCGTAAATCCACAACTCATCTCGACGGCTTACATAATGAACTCCTCACATGAGGCTCCCTACTATTGTAGTAGTTGATAAAGTATATATATATATATATATATATATATATATATATATATATATATATATATATATATATATATATATATATATATAAGTTTTGATCCGAAAAATTACATGTCCGATATTTGAATAAACTTAGGAAAGTTTATCTTCACATGAAGATTGTTATTAGGATGAGTTTCTTATAACTTGTATCTCATGGTTCTTTTAGATGAAGTAGATCCAAATTGTATGTTCAAGTTATCGCTAACTCTCTAGTTCATGTATTCGCCTTGGTAAGTTTATATGGTCGTTAGCTCATGTTTTCGCCTTGGTATGTTTATATGGTTGTTTAGTCATGGCCTTGCCATGACCTTTGGTCGTTGTTCCATGGTCTTGAGACTCAACCTTGGCTCTAGCCATGGTTGTGGTCTTGAATCTAGGTCATAAGACCTCTTGGTCTTAGTAAAACATAACTATTATATAGTGACTTTGGTCTAAAAATGGGCTGTTAAGAATTTGAAGAAAATATCACTCGAAAAGCGTTTTCAGGGCTCGAGCTTCTTTGTTCCTGAACGAAAACGTCGTTCTGGACAACTTTCGTGTTTTAACTTTTTGATGAATCGGACCAGAAGGGTGACTTTCAAAATGGCAGAATGCAAACAGTAGGATATTGGCAGTTTCGGCGTTTTGGTTTCGCTAACTTCTTATGGCCGTAACTTTTGACTCGTGTACTCGTTTTAAGTGGTTTAAATTGCTATGTTTTCCTTTTGAAGTCCTTTATAACAGTAAGTAAGTTTCCAATATCATAGTTGTACTATTTTGGTCGTGATTCTACATAAAAGTCACTAGTTTACTTGTTTGAATAACATATGTTACATATATGTATCAATACTTGTTTTACCCATTTTTATACATCATGGACATGATCACAAGACAAAATATAGCATGAATGATATGTAAATAACATGAATATGATATTTAACAAGAAATATGTTAGGGTTTGGCTTACAACTTTTGGCTTTCTACAAGAAAGGAAGTTAACATGTAAGGAAATGGACTTTGATTGACTACTTCTCTTCACCCTACTTCACTTCAAGCAACCTTTCTACACTTGTATTCTTGAAAGGGAGATGATGAAAGTTGAGGTGACTTGAGTGGATTCAAACTCAAGAGAAATCACCAAAGTTTATGTAGTTTGGAAGTGTTTTGATGAATCAAAACCAAACTAGGGTTTAGATGTTGTTGTAGCACTTGATCCTTGGATGAAACTTGGAGTAAATGAGCTAAGGATGAGGTGGTTTTGGTGTGTGTTGGTGGACGGCATAAGGAGGGGAGGAGGGTATTTATATGGCTTTGAGGAGGTTTGAAACCTTGACTAGTCCAACCTTGGAGAGCAAGGTGAACACATGTATGCATCTAAGGCCTCCTAGCATGAGATTAAGCCACATGGTTGATGAATCCCCCCCCTAAGTCGGTTTGCCAAGCCTTGGGGAGGAAGTGTTGGACTTTGTTGATATTATCCTAAGTATTGGATGAGTTTTGCCTTCGGGAAATGCCAACCGTAAGTTGTTACGTCACAAAACGTAAAACCGGGTATCGTAAAAATACGAAACTTGGAAGAATGATTAAACATGTCATAATACTCCATAATAAAATATAAAATGAGTGGTAGGTTACATTGGGGTGGTAAAACCCTGCTAAAACTGGAAACACGGGTCTAAAACGCGTAATACGTAAAACGTACGAATATTGCGTAAAATTGAGAAAAGTAAAATGTTACTTTTCTAATAGGATAAAAATGATTTAAAATGACTTATAATGTCTAGACTGGGCTCAAGCTAGTGTCGGTTGGTATTAAATGTCTTTTAGACATCAAACCGTAAGCCTAAAAATCAAGGAATGACTTATAAAATCAAGGAATGATTTTTGGTCAAAGGAGGAGGAAAAATATGTTGACTTTTTCTAATAAGTTGAAAACTCAAATCGTATTAGAAATGTGGTGCAGGTATAGGCTAAGGTTACGGCTGAGTAAAAACGCTTAAAAACTGAAAATTCCAGTTTTTCACGGCCGAGGCTCATTTTGGTCATGTTTTTATCAGTCATGATTAATTCTCAAATAAATCATGAGTGTGTCAAACATTTTTCTGATGCGGGGTCACTTAATGCGGTCGAGTTTCGTTGTGCGTAGAATTTTTGAATGACGTTTTACCTTAAAACGTGTAATTCCTTATTAACTTTCACGAAAATGAGCTTATGAATGTCAAACTTTTAATTTGCCATGGAAATGATTTATCACTCGAGGCCAAGAAACAAAAATCAAAGTTCGGGAAAATTTCGGGAAAAATGAATACTAAAAGTGAATAGTGAAAATTTCCGGGAATAGTAATTAACCTGAAATTGCGAATTGTTACAGTCTCTACCCCTTACGGGGAACTTCGTCCCGAAGTTTAGTTTATGTCATGATTTGAAGCGATGTCGGTGAAAAGATAGGATTTCTTGTGGCGAATATAATGTAGGTTTCTTGTGGCGAATATAATGTAGGTATCATGCCATACCCAAGCAATGTAATGTAGGTATCAAGCCATACCCGAGCAATGTAATGTAGGTATCATGCCATACCCGAGCAATGTAATGTAGGTATCAAGCCATACCCGAGCAATGTAATGTAGGTATCATGCCATACCCGAGCAATGTAATGTAGGTATCATGCCATACCCTAGCAATGTAATGTAGGTATCATGTCATACCCGAGCAATGTAATGTAGGTATCATGCCATACCCGAGCAATGTAATGTAGGTATCAAGCCATACCCGAGCAATGTAATGTAGGTATCATGCCATACCCGAGCAATGTAATGTAGGTATCAAGCCATACCCGAGCAATGTAATGTAGGTATCATGTCATACCCGAGCAATGTAATGTAGGTATCAAGCCATACCCGAGCAATGTAATGTAGGTATCAAGCCATAACCGAGCAATGTAATGTAGGTATCATGCCATACCCGAGCAATGTAATGTAGGTATCATGCCATACCCGAGCAATGTAATGTAGGTATCATGCCATACCCGAGCAATGTAATGTAGGTATCATGCCATACCCGAGCAATGTAATGTAGGTTGACTTCATACTTATGTTATTTCGGATACAAATAAGCCCACTTGTTTATAATTCTTTATTTACATAGAGAGGCATCCCAAACAATGTAAATAGAGGAATATAAACTTATGGTTCGGTGATTTACAATTTCTTTATTTAAATGAAAAGGCATCCCAATCCATTCAAATAATTACAAATCATCTTACTTAAGAATTCCCAACACAACATTCATACTTAGCCGATGAGTTACAAGGTAGTGTATTATTAGATGATATTGGTGCTCCAAAAGTACGAAATGAATATTCATACTCAACTTTGGAGATGGAGAGTAAGATACTCGGGGGAAATTGATGTGGTGTTCAAAATAGTTGGTGAGTAGAAAGTTGTGAAATAAGCATGATTTCTAATGGGGAAATGATAGAATAAATACGTTGGAGGTTTGAATCATAACACATGATAGCATAAAGCAAGAGTTTTATTCATAAAACGTTGATTGATTACAAGATTGAAACTTATTACAAGTTTCTTCAAAATCTACTAACTGATACTTTCAGTTTAGTAATTACAACGTTTTTACTATCATTTCATAACATTTACTAACTGAGTCTAATCAGTTTAGTAGTACAAAAGACAACTGGTATCATCACACTAGTCTATTGCAGGTTAGAAGGTCTGAGCAGCTCTGATTGATCGGCAACTTTTTGGTTTAGTGTGTCATAGAGGTACGAGTCTATGAAGTTTGAGGGCTGTAGTTTCCATGCTGACTTTCTTGTTGGATCAATGGTGGTCGTGATACGATCCATAATGAGTGATCCAAATCATCACATGTAGGGATATCAAAGGGAAGTGATAGTGGTAGTGGTAATGGCGCTAGTACATATTCATACTCATTATCCTCCTTGGAGTCTGCCTCAACCCAATTTTGTTCAAAATAATTAGAAGTGTTTGACGCAAAATTAGTTGGCATTGGTTCCTCCTCTTCTTCGTCGGTTGAATCTTTTAAAGGTTCTTCTTCGTCATCAGGAGCGAAGGCATTCATAAAGTCAAATCCGAACTCGGGTGAGGGTGGTAAGACTTGGAAGTTATTAGGTAGAGTGGGCACATAATCGGGAGAAGTGGGTACGCACATGATTTCTATTAGAAGAAATACTATGTTAAAACAATTCAAATGTTTATGGGAAGTGCTCAAGATGTGACAAGTGTGTATATATCAATATACTAATATGTTTGTGTAGCATAACATGCTTATAGGAAAATGCTCAAATGTGCTAAGGGTACATATATTCATATGCAATTATGTTTGTGTAGCATAAAAATGTCTACGGGGAAATGCTCAAAATGGGTATATATATCAATATAATAATATGTTTGTGTAGCCTAACATGCTTACAGGAAAATGCTCAAATGTGCTAAGGGTACATATATTCATATGCTAACATGTTTGGGTAGTATAAAATGCTTAATAAGTCCATAATCGTCTGGAGGACGGAAGACACGGAGAGCGGAAGGCTATAAAAATGTTTTTGCTTGTAAGTGTAGTTATAGTTTAGGTCTCCATTAGACCCGTTTCTCTATAACCATGGCTCTGGTACCAATCTGTAACACCCCCAATTCATGGATGCAGCGGAATTCAAACTGGGTGTTACTCGACGGCACAATAGTCACAATGATAGAAAACGAACTCCAATTGAGTCATTTTGAAAAGGTTTATCATTCAAATTATATAAATATCAGAGATTACAAAATGAGGTCCCAAATGGTTCCATGTTTACAAATTACATTAAATGAGTTTTTGAATGATAATAAAATTTATAGCCCTCTTGAACATCCGTGCCCCTTCCGTGCCATCCTTGTTCATTATGAACATGAAAATACATGCTAAAGTGTCAACACTAGGTTGGTGAGTTCATAGAGTTTAGTGACAAAATGTAATGTAAAACATTTGAATGATGATTTTCTAGCAAAGGCATCGTAAATCCACTCAGTTGCAAGTCTCGCCATAAGAGACTTGTAACCTGTGTGTTCACAACCCACTGCCAAATATGATCTGGTTTATGTGAACAAAGGTAATACTTGTATCTAGATTCAAAGATAAATGTAGCAATACCGTTATATAAACAATCTTTACAATGATGCCATATAAATAATGATGACAATGAAGTGGAAGCCATAATACTACGTTTTGTTGAATACTAGTGCAACGGGAAGGCAATGAAGTATGTAACATGTAAACACATAAGGCATTTGAGTAAACCACAAACATTGAGTAAGGCAATTGGTGTTTAAGTAAACAAGTAGCATGTTCAAGTAAAACAAATATTGTATTCATGTAAAAACGAGCATGTATTCTCCCCCAAAGAGTTGATAAAACAACTAAAAGAGTAGGGGCTATGACTCACCTTAAGTTATGTAGCAAGTAGTGAATATGATGGTCGAATCGCGAAGGTTTCTACGAGTAACCTATAATAGAATGTTGCGACTTAGGATTTGAGTAACGAATATAAAGAAGTGCCTATATATATACCTTGCATTTAGTCCATGATGTGGTATGATGTATAGTGTAATTCTTTGAAAGAAATGATTCATGAAACATGTATGTTTTATATATCGTTTACTACCGTTCGGGCCGACATAATTCAGAAGTCATGTTAGTAAACGTTCGAGGAGCCAGGACACTTTAATTCGTAAATCCACAACTCATCTCGACGGCTTACATAATGAACTCCTCACATGAGGCTCCCTACTATTGTAGTAGTTGATAAAGTATATATATATATATATATATATATATATATATATATATATATATATATATATATATATATATATATATATATATATATATATATATATATATATATATATATATATATATAAGTTTTGATCCGAAAAGTTACATGTCCGATATTTGAATAAACTTAGGAAAGTTTATCTTCACATGAAGATTGTTATTAGGATGAGTTTCTTATAACTTGTATCTCATGGTTCTTTTAGATGAAGTAGATCCAAATTGTATGTTCAAGTTATCGCTAACTCTCTAGTTCATGTATTCGCCTTGGTAAGTTTATATGGTCGTTAGCTCATGTTTTCGCCTTGGTATGTTTATATGGTTGTTTAGTCATGGCCTTGCCATGACCTTTGGTCGTTGTTCCATGGTCTTGAGACTCAACCTTGGCTCTAGCCATGGTTGTGGTCTTGAATCTAGGTCATAAGACCTCTTGGTCTTAGTAAAACATAACTATTATATAGTGACTTTGGTCTAAAAATGGGCTGCTAAGAATTTGAAGAAAATATCACTCGGAAAGCGTTTTCAGGGCTCGAGCTTCTTTAAAACTGAACGAAAACGTCGTTCCGGACAACTTTCGTGTTTTAACTTTTTGATGAATCGGACCAGAAGGGTGACTTTCAAAATGGCAGAATGCAAACAGTAGGGTATTGGCAGTTTCGGCGTTTTGGTGGCCGTAACTTTTGACTCGTGTACTCGTTTTAAGTGGTTCAAATTGCTATGTTTTCCTTTTGAAGTCCTTTATAACAGTAAGTAAGTTTCCAATATCATAGTTGTACTATTTTGGTCGTGGTTCTCCATAAAAGTCACTAGTTTACTTGTTTGAATAACATATGTTACATATATGTATCAATACTTGTTTTACCCATTTTTATACATCATGGACATGATCACAAGACAAAATGTAGCATGAATGATATGTAAATAACATGAATATGATATTTAACAAGAAATATGTTAGGGTTTGGCTTACAACTTTTGGCTTTCTACAAGAAAGGAAGTTAACATGTAAGGAAATGGACTTTGATTGACTACTTCTCTTCACCCTACTTCACTTCAAGCAACCTTTCTACACTTGTATTCTTGAAAGGGAGATGATGAAAGTTGAGGTGACTTGAGTGGATTCAAACTCAAGAGAAATCACCAAAGTTTATGTAGTTTGGAAGTGTTTTGATGAATCAAAACCAAACTAGGGTTTAGATGTTGTTGTAGCACTTGATCCTTGGATGAAACTTGGAGTAAATGAGCTAAGGATGAGGTGGTTTTGGTGTGTGTTGGTGGATGGCATAAGGAGGGGAGGAGGGTATTTATATGGCTTTGAGGAGGTTTGAAACCTTGACTAGTCCAACCTTGGAGAGCAAGGTGAACACATGTATGCATCTAAGGCCTCCTAGCATGAGATTAAGCCACATGGTTGATGAATCCCCCCCCTAAGTCGGTTTGCCAAGCCTTGGGGAGGAAGTGTTGGACTTTGTTGTTATTATCCTAAGTATTGGATGAGTTTTGCCTCCGGGAAATGCCAACCGTAAGTTGTTACGTCACAAAACGTAAAACCGGGTATCGTAAAAATACGAAACTTGGAAGAATGATTAAACATGTCATAATACTCCATAATAAAATATAAAATGAGTGGTAGGTTCCATTGGGGTGGTAAAACCCTGCTAAAACTGGAAACACGGGTCTAAAACGCGTAATACGTAAAACGTACGAATATTGCGTAAAATTGAGAAAAGTAAAATGTTACTTTTCTAATAGGATAAAAATGATTTAAAATGACTTATAATGTCTAGACTGGGCTCAAGCTAGTGTCGGTTGGTATTAAATGTCTTTTAGACATCAAACCGTAAGCCTAAAAATCAAGGAATGACTTATAAAATCAAGGAATGATTTTTGGTCAAAGGAGGAGGAAAAATATGTTGACTTTTTCTAATAAGTTGAAAACTCAAATCGTATTAGAAATGTGGTGCAGGTATAGGCTAAGGTTACGGCCGAGTAAAAACGCTTAAAAACTGAAAATTCCAGTTTTTCACGGCCGAGGCTCATTTTGGTCATGTTTTTATCAGTCATGATTAATTCTCAAATAAATCATGAGTGTGTCAAACATTTTTCTGATGCGGGGTCACTTAATGCGGTCGAGTTTCGTTGTGCGTAGAATTTTTTAATGACGTTTTACCTTAAAACGTGTAATTCCTTATTAACTTTCACGAAAATGAGCTTATGAATGTCAAACTTTTAATTTGCCATGGAAATGATTTATCACTCGAGGCCAAGAAACAAAAATCAAATTTCGGGAAAAATGAATACTAAAAGTGAATAGTGAAAATTTCCGGGAATAGTAATTAACCTGAAATTGCGAATTGTTACAATAATGATATAGTGTGTACTGTTCATGACATGCCACTTCATTATCGCATTCAAGACGAGTGATGTTTGTTAGTGCAAATATTACGATATTTAATCTATACAGTCTCGTTTGTTTTGATTGATGAAAAACGTATAACTTGATACATATCGTAAAATGTACAAGTTACTTGTAATCATACTTTGTCTCAACAAACATTCAACACCTCTCAACGTCTCGAGTCATCGTATGCTACAACACAGGTTCGTACATGTTTGTTATGTAGAATTATGATCAAACCCCTTGACCAACCATTTAGAATGACTAAAATACTTTTAGGGTCTTTAAGTATTTTAGGTGTCAAAGTGCACTTTAGGTGTCAAATAGAATAAGTGCCACTTTAGGTGTTAAAGTAATATTAGTAAGCTTTTACAAATGATAAAAATGTGATGACATTAGGAATCAAACATTTTTAGTAACTCATTAACTTACTATAACAACATTACTTAGGTAATATATACATTTTACAAGTTTACTTTCATATATATTTCTTAATCTTAAAATAGAAATATATATATATACATCACATCATGCAATTATGGTAAGCTTGTGTGTTTGACTTACCATAACTTCTTACACATTTTTGGAAGCTTTCCACTTTTAATTCAATGTGTTTGACTAGTTGTTGTTGATGTGACATTGTTAGATATGGAAAGTTATTGTAAATAGTAATCCATGGTTTTGGAACATGGTTTATAGAACATGGTTTTGGAAAACTTCTTTACTTGTTTTGCCTATAAATAGAAGTTCATGTTTTACTTAGAAGTGTGATGAAAAGATGAAAAAACACACACACATAGATAAGTAGGAAACCATGTAGATCACCCTTTCAATAATGATCATAATGCTTCTAACATTCATCTTTGTTGTAAGCATATCATACTTCATGATCCACCAAGAAGGTCACAAGATCTTGAAGTCATCATTCATTGAAGCATTCCAACATATGAAGATTCAAAGGCACTTGACATCCTCAATGGTTGAAGACTTCTTATTCAAGAAGTTCATATAGATTAGGCATACATATCCATTAGACTTTTATGTCTTGGATCATCATTGTATTATAACAATATAGATTAGATGGTTTATGTGTTTGTGCCATAAAACACAAGGTTTCTATGTTGGGCCACAAAACATAGCGGGAGTGGTTGTACCCTTGGTAAAGAACTCGACATCTAGCTTAGTGTCGGTAAAAGTATAAGCGACAAACGAGAGTTGTTGTACCCATGTAAAAGAACTAACGGGAGTGGTTGTACCCTTGTAAAAGAACTCGACATCTAGCTTAATGTCGGTTAAAGTGTAAGCGACAATTGTAAGGTTTCTCCGCCAAAAAGGGAGGTTGTTGATCTAGTGAAGTAACTCTCGAGTTGGGTACTCGAGGAGTGGAGTAGGGTGGAGAGAAGATCCGTGACCGAACCACTATAAATCCTCGTGTTCGGTTTGCACTTTCCTTTTACTTATTGCCTTACTTTAATGTTTGCATTATGTGATTGTTTGTGTTGTGACTTGTTTATGGTACTTGTGTGATAACATGTTTTAAGTGATGTTAGTCATAAACTACAAGTAACATCATTTATATTAGAACAAGCTAAAAATGGACATTTGATACAACAAGTTTAAAGATTTTAAACGATAAACTATTCAACCCCCCTTCTAGTTTTCCACAATTGGCATCAGAGCTTCGTAGCTCTTATTTTCAAAACAAATGGTTTTTAAAATGGAGCACGATCCATGTATCAAATTACCATTGAAGCGGAATATAATATGAAAAATGTTTCATTAAATATACTTAGAAATTTTTTGGTTAAATATTACTTTGTATACAAGCTTGAAGGTGTCCTTGAAAAATAAAAGAAAACATTTCTTAAAAAGTTGTAAGTGTCAAATTATGTGGTTAGAGCTAATGTACGTAAAATACGGTTTTAAAAAGAGTGTTTGGGTTAACTACAAATTTAGTTGAAAAATCACCTCCGTAAATGTTTAGATAAGTCACATAAGTAGAAATGTTGTTAAATATATGTTTTATATGTTTACTATCAAATCAAATAAGTCCTACATGTTTTCTTTATGTCAAAATATGAGTTTTTGTGAATCTGTCATCAGACCCCGCGGAACCCTCATCCTCAATGGGCAGAACCCTCAAAAAGGTTCCTTGAAATCCGTCAGTTCAGTACACAGTTTTTGTCCAACTTAAAAAATTCATAACTAATTAACCGTAAGTCCGTAGGAGTCGCGCCACCTATCATTTTGAAGGGAATTGAGTCTACTTTAATTTAAAAATACCCTCATGACCTAAATCCAATCTGATGTAAGTAGAACAAACCAAATACTTCAATGTGTTCAAAATATCAAGTTTCATTTTGACGTAGAAACTCAAACTTTTGAGTTAGGCAATATAAGTTAGTATCCTTTGAACATTGACATTATTTTCTTTGAAACTAAAGAATTTTTGTGATATTCATATATGCAAAGGATACTAATCAAGCTTGGCATACATCGTCATATTTAAACACAAAGTGACGAAAAATATATTTCTTTTTATGTTATGCTAAATGACTACTTGTTTTAGTTGTATGCATATATGGTATTTGCTTATTGAAAGTTGTGATTGCATTTGTTTATTTGTGATTCATGAGTGTCTATCTTGTCATGATATTCATTTGCTTGTTTGTTGAATTCATGTTTATACACAATAGGATATTTGCTAGATTGTGTGTACTAAGTTAAAAATTTGTGTTTGTATTGCTTATTGATTTAGATATTCTTCCTTGCATATGTTATGTGATTATTTTGCATAATTAACTTAGGAATGAGAATTAAGTAATACTAATTAAATATCTTGGAATATGGTCACACATCTAAATGAGTCACTACATTTTTAAACATGTAGTATTCTTGTAAAATGGTGTTTGGTATACATTCTTCTACAATGATGTTTAATGAATGTGTCGTGCTATAAGATAGAAACTTATCGTTGATTGATCATGTAAACTAACCGTATCATGTTTGGATGATAACACTTTGTTTTTATCAATTTTCCATGTTTGGCTTAATTTCCATTTATGGTAAGCTCATAAACATCGGCTTAATCTATATGCTAACATGAGTTAGAATATGTGTTTTTGGTTTTAATCTATCACATCTAATTAGGTGCATATGTTCCAAGTATTATTAGGATACTTGAACGGGTTTCGGGAGTCAATAAATATCCATTGTTAAAGAGTGTTTGGCAATACTTGAAATTTGAACAACTTGGTAATTAAACAATGTGTTTCATGGATATATGTACTTCTAGGATCTTTTGTTATCTTTGTACATTGTCTTGTACTAACGGATATGCAGATAGACAACATTTGGGATGGTGTCAAATTTTCAAGTTTATGGATATTTCACTAAGTATAGTGAAATTCGCTAGCCCTCGGTCAAAGTCTAACGGTTAGAGTTTTTCTATGTCCAACTTTTGCATTTCCTAATCAGTACTATATTTAAGTTTTGTTTTTAGGAGTTTTCGAAAAATTTGGAATTCGTCTCGAGGTTCAAAATATTGGACTGCCTCATTTCTGGTGTCTGGCGGATCAGGCGGAACCTTCAAATGGGTTCCGCCAGTGCATTTTCTGGGAAACCCAGAAATGGCCCAACGGAACACACGGAACCCTCAAAAGGGTTCCGCCCGTGTATTCGTAGGGTTCCGCCAGTCCTGCAGATTTCTTGTTAAATTTTCATTTAAATCCCTCACTCAAGATCACTCACTTTCATCACTAGGATTCCTCTCACTAATGTTCACTCATATTAGGATTATGACATCTCACCTGCACCTATAAGATATTCATCCATAATAATACTTTCAAACTTCACAAGAATAATCCAAGATACCTTTCTCCTTAGAGGAAGGAATCCGGAAACTTGTTCCTTGCAATCCTCGAACCATTGAGTATTTGTGATCACTACACACACTCACTGCATTCTTTTGTCCTTTACTCATTCATTAGCTTGATTTGTAAATTGACAACTTCCTAACCAATCCGGACTCGTTATTAGCAAGATTACATACAATATCGAAATTACAAGTCCAACTTATGACTATAGATATTGTCTTGTATCTACATATGTTACCTCACTTGGTTAACATGAAAATAATGTGTCATCCTTCAAGACGATAAATATTTACATCGAGTCATAACTTACTCTTAAGTTATAGATGTATTATCGAGTCTTGCTATCCTTTTATGCTATCCAATCTCAACTAAGTAGGATTGACAACTTAAGTATTTCGTTCGAAATATTCAAGTAAACTTGACTTACTACCGTAGTCATTAAATGTCATATCCGAAAATCAACACCCAAGTATTTTAACAATGTTTGTTAAAACACTCATCACGACTAGAGCACTTATCGTAATACTCTCCCAATCAATAGGAACAAAAACAAATGTCAATAGGTTTTCATCCTTAAACATTTAGCACTTAAGTTCACTTGTTCTTTCACCATCATCTCATCACATTCACCTTGTGATATATCTCAGCCCATAAGCTTCACAAACATGAGCAAAACTTCAAGCACCTCACCCGCTAGTTGTACCAACCAATAGATCAGAACAAATTAGGATTCATCCTTCTTCACTTTCTACATCTATGAAACTTAAGTACTTCCTTAGCACGACAAACCTTCACATCACCACATCCTTCTTTGGACACACTGAAGTGCTACCACCTAGACAAACCAATCCACCATCCTTACCTTCATTTGAATCCATTGAGTGCATTGCTCAAAAAGCCCTTTGTCTAAACACTCGTTTAACAAACTCAACCATACTTTACCACCTATAGGATTAGAACCTTCACCATCAAATGAGCATGAAGCGCACATTTAATTACACTAGGTTTAAGTAGTTCCACTTTCACAAGCTATCAAAGTATTGGTAATACTTTTAACTTCTGCACATGTTTCATTAAACTTCAAATCAACATTTTAACAACATATATTAAAATTTAATCTCAAAGCCAACTTCATACACCCTGAGCAACAATGACTCTTGAGGAGTATACATAAGAAACTCAAGTGAATTCCTCTAGTAATCATCTAGTGATTATAATCTTGAGACCAAGTATATTTAGGATAGGACTATCCGATTCAAACACTTTGGCTTCATATCTTCATTTAGGAAAACATGATGTCTTGAAAGACATTATGCCTAAGAAATCATGCGTCAAGTTTTCATCATGATTAAAAGGATATTGTATATCCTATGCGTCATTCTCTCATTGAACATGAACGGTTGTGTTACATGAGATTTCATTATACCCCATTGGGTTAATGATCTTAAATCAATATCTACAAGTTCTAGGATCTAGAGCCTCCTCATCATCTCGTCATTCTTGTTTTCATAAGCATGGTGACTTTATTCCACGTGATAATCTTACTTATTGAAAGACACCATATGTGTCTATTTCCTTTTAAGCGTTCATCATAACCAAACCTTACTCATAATCAAGTTCAAACCTTGTGTACATCCACGGTTAATCCTACACATCTCTAGAGCATACACAAGATCTAGTTGGTAATTTCACTTAGATTCTTGTTCCAAAGAGCTTTCTTAAAAACGTTCTTAACATATTCCATTATCACACATTAACACATCTCTTGGTCTTTGATGATCAAATCACTCTCATAACCTTTCATCACTCAAACCTTAAACCACCAATGTGACCTGAAAAACCGAGTTATCCTTTGTTCTACCAATATCGAGTCGTCCACCATTTCCATCCCCTCAAAGAAACCAAGAGTCAATATCATACACCTAGTCATCTTCACAAGAAGATTCCACCATGTAACCAAACAAGTGTGTCATCCCCACTACAACCTAACCCATTAAGGGTAAACCATCTTTCATGATACATAAACTTATATTCACCCTTGTGTCGCTCTTTGAAACAAAGGGCAACTGTTATATCCATACACTCATTGTCATAGTTGTCTATGTAGTCGAAAGTCAAGTGAATTTCATTATGAAATGCGTCTTTTCCACTTTCTAGCAAGTGAAGAACACAAAGAAGATATCCAAGCTTCAAGTGTTGTCAAGTCATCATCACCTCATTTCACACATTCACCTTCAGTCGTCAACCAACAAAACACCTCAAAATTCCATGATTCCCAATCATCCATTAATGATTACCCACATTCACAAAGAGTCTCCTAACCTCAATCCTCAAGATCACTCATAGTCACCTTCATACCAATATTCTAAACCTTTCCACCTCCTTTGAGAAAACCACATGCCTCGTCATACGATCATCTCGCATTGATAGAGAAGAGCTACATGACTTTAAGGATAAAGTTCTTTGTATGCTAACCAACATCCGCAAAAACATTACCAAGCTCATCGTTTTCATTAACCTACAACCTCCTAAACACTTCATCATCATTCTTTATACAATGCACTAGACAATATGTTGGATGTCCACCTATTGAGGAGGAGATAAATTCATTCACATATTTGTATTGTGTCAAATTGTATTTAAAGAACATCTACTCATGTATCTTACACCCTAAAATACCAACACATAGGTACACTCCATTTAGTTAAAGTCGGTTCACAAGACCATAAGTGCTTCAAGCCTTTGACCTTTTCTCTTTTTAATAGTTCAAGCCTCTTTCACCCCCAATATCTCATCAAGTGAAAAACACATCATGTGTTTGACAAAGCTCTTCACTTCCACAACCAAAAACTAAACCAAATGGAGTCTAGGATTCTTCTCTCAAAACTAGGACTTCAAAACCTCATTTTCAAGAACACCATCTTAGGATCTCATCCTAGTCTAGGATTCCCAACACTTTCTCAACACGTTGGTCTAACCAACACTCTCGCATCATATGATGTCATTCTCATCCTCATATAGGTATTTAGCATTTTTTTTTTTATTCTTTTCATATGGTATTCTTATTCCTAGGTGCCTATTGTCTTCACTCCTTTTTGAACCCATTCAAGCATACATTGTGGCATGATACATCATCTTTGGTAGATGATAATGTAATTAAAGGTCATGTAGGACTAAACCATGTTATTACTCTTTCATCCATTGTCGTTCGATATAGGTCACTATCTCTAAACATATTTCGTTTTCATTAGCGTCAATCCTAATCGATTAAATCATAACCCACAGCCGTCATTGAATATCAATGCCCATTCTCATTTTCCTTTATCCCTTTAAGTAAAAAAAAATGGTATTTGGCGGAACCATCTCAAGTCCGTGTACCTTTTTGGTACCGAGCCCCCCACCCAACATGGAAGGCATATCCTGGTAAATTACCTAGGCAACACTGGCTGACCAAGTTGGAGTCCAGATTCGAACCCCCGCCTTTAAGCTTTGACTTGGTCAACTGCGTGCTTTTGCATAAGTTGTGAATCTTAGATTGCATAAGTCCATATGCTCATTCGTCATAGCATTTTCTATACATACGAGTTTCTAAATTCATGCATTAGAACCACCACCTTCATCAACTCTTTCACTAATTACCACCACCATGGATTAGTGTAAAACCTATTCCTATTAATCTTGTGATGTTGTCAAATTTTCTATACTTTTACTAAAGTATAATGAAAATCATTAGCCCTCATTCAAACTCTATCGATACGCGTGGTTTTACTTGCCTTTTTGCCATTTCCCAATCAGATTTAATAGTGTGCTTCTGTTTTAGAAAAAATTTCAAAATTAGAAAATCGTTTCGACCGTCGAAAATCTGGTCTGTTAAGAATTTGCAGTCTGGCGGATATGGCGGAACCAAATTTTGGGTTCCGCCCGTGTAATTTCTGGGTAGTCCCAGTTTTGGCCCAGCGGATCAGGCGGAACCATAATCAGGGTTCCACCCGTGTATTCGTTTGGTGCCGCCAGACCTGCAGAAATTTCTATATTTTTCTCAAATTCGCATTCTCTCTAACACCATTAGCACCATCCTCTTTAAGCATTTCAACCTCATGTCTTCCTTCTAGGCTTTGCTTAGTAGGTTCCTATCATATTATATTCACGTTTTTCTTATGATTGCATGTCTTTTTAGAAGCATACACCTCATGAGATTTTTTGGTTTCATGGTTCTCTACTTTGAGTCATTTATATCATTTATATACTTACATCTTACTTTTCTTTGAGATGAAATATATTGCGCTAACTCTTTCATTGTAGGTTCACCATTATATACGCTAGATCGTATATAGCATTATCATCTAAGGATGATGTTTGCATCGAATATTTTCCTTCTTTCATTTTAGGTGCTTCTTGACGTAGGAGGAATATCTATCAAGCACTCATATTGCATCGTCTATACACGTTGTTGTAGAGGACATGCTTGTCTAAAGACAAAACTTTCACTATACTAACTTTTGTTTTGTAGATTCATATTGACGCCCTTTAACAAGGGAAGCTTCCGTCAAGCATAGGAATACTATTGTCTTTTACTAACCTTTATTTTGTAGGGTTCTTCATCCTTGCATTCCATACGTTGGTACCCTAGCAATGGGGAGTATTGATCAAGGGGGAGTCAATCATACACTAACCTTTGTTTCTTTTGTAGCTTTCTTATCCTTGTATCATATACGTTGGTACCCTAACAACGGGGAGTATTGATCAAGGGGAAGCTAATCATACACTAACCTTTTTGTCTTTTGTAGCTTTCTTATCCTTGTATCATATACGTTGGTACCCTAGCAACGGGGAGTATTCATCAAGGGGGAGCTAATCATGCACTAACCTTTGTTTTTGTAGCTTTCTTATTTCTTGTGTCATATACGTTGGGACCCTAGCAAAAGGGAGTATTGATCAAGGGGGGGCTACAATCTAGGGGAAGCATGCACGCATTTTTCTTTATTCTCATTCTTCGACGCACTTTTGTGTTTCGACAAAAAGAAGAAGATAAGTCAACATAGTCCAAAATGAATTTTATTCATCATGCATTTTTTGTATAATTTTTATGTTGCACAACACTAACCTTGATGTAGGTCAAGGAACTTATTTGATCCATGGATCCGCTAACAACCTAAGGGACGCAACACCCTTAGAAAATTGGAGTTGAAGAATTAACTTCACTAGGGATGATGCAAGCTTGCCATTTCGAGGAGAACCTAAGTTAACTCCAAGGACACACCCCTTTTTGTTTCGACAAAAGGGGGAGAAGAGTGTAAACGGAGAAGGAAATGTAGAAGGTGTTGCGGATACAAGTAAGTTTTACGGACACAAGTAACTTCTTACATTTTGCGTTCTATCATGTTTACGTATTTTGTCATCATCAAAAAAGGGGAGATTGTTAGTGCAAATATTACAATATTTAATCTATACAGTCTCGTTTGTTTTGATTAATGAAAAACGTATAACATGATACATAACGTAAAATGTACAAGTTACTTGTAATCATACTTTGTCTCAACAAACATTCAACACCTCTCAACGTCTCGAGTCATCGTATGCTACAACACAGGTTTGTACATGTTTCTTATGTAGCATTATGATCAAACCCCTTGACCAACCATTTAGAATGACTAAAATACTTTTAGGGTCTTTAAGTATTTTAGGTGTCAAAGTGCACTTTAGGTGTCAAATAGAATAAGTGCCACTTTAGGTGTTAAAGTAATATTAGTAATTTTTTACAAATGATAAAAATGTGATGACATTAGGAATCAAACATTTTTAGTAACTCATTAACTTACTATAACAACATTACTTAGGTAATATATATATTTTACAAGTTTACTTTCATATATATTTCTTAATCTTAAAATAGAAATATATATATACATCACATCATGCAATTATGGTAAGCTTGTGTGTTTGACTTACCATAACTTCTTACACATTTTTGGAAGCTTTCCACTTTTAATTCAATGTGTTTGACTAGTTGTTGTTGATGTGACATTGTTAGATATGGAAAGTTATTGTAAATAGTAATCCATGGTTTTGGAACATGGTTTATAGAACATGGTTTTGGAAAACTTCTTTACTTGTTTTGCCTATAAATAGAAGTTCATGTTTTACTTAGAAGTGTGATGAAAAGATGAAAAAACACACACACATAGATAAGTAGGAAACCATGTAGATCACCCTTTCAATAATGATCATAATGCTTCTAACATTCATCTTTGTTGTAAGCATATCATACTTCATGATCCACCAAGAAGGTCACAAGATCTTGAAGTCATCATTCATTGAAGCATTCCAACATATGAAGATTCAAGGGCACTTGACATCCTCAATGGTTGAAGACTTCTTATTCAAGAAGTTCATGTAGATTAGGCATGCATATCTATTAGACTTTTATGTCTTGGATCATCATTGTATTATAACAATATAGATTAGATGGTTTATGTGTTTGTGCCATAAAACACAAGGTTTCTATGTTGGGCCACAAAACATAGCGGGAGTGGTTGTACCCTTCGTAAAGAACTCGACATCTAGCTTAGTGTCGGTAAAAGTATAAGCGACAAACGGGAGTTGTTGTACCCATGTAAAAGAACTAACTAGAGTGGTTGTACCCTTGTAAAAGAACTCGACATCTAGCTTAGTGTCGGTTAAAGTGTAAGCGATGATAGTAAGGTTTTCTCCGCCGAAAAGGGAGGTTGTTGATCTAGTGAAGTAACTCTCGAGTTGGGTACTCGAGGAGTGGAGTAGGGTGGAGAGGAGATCCGTGACCGAACCACTATAAATCCTCGTGTTCGGTTTGCATTTCCTTTTACTTATTGCCTTACTTTAATGTTTGCATTATGTGATTGTTTGTGTTGTGACTTGTTTATGGTACTTGTGTGATAACATGTTTTAAGTGATGTTAGTCATAAACTACAAGTAACATCTTTTATATTAGAACAAGCTAAAAATGGACATTTGATACAACAAGTTTAAAGATTTTAAACGATAAACTATTCAACCCCCCTTCTAGTTTCCCACAATGTTACTTAGACTCTATTCTTTACGCAACATTTGTAGATTGTTTGTATTACTTTGGGTCTAGAATTTCAACATACCTTGCCATTCTAAGTTCCCATATTGCTTCTTTTGTTTTTTCATCAATCTAGCAATGCGGCTGGTGCAGTCCTTTGCTCAAAGGGAGTTGAAACGACAAAAGGAGCAGTAGCGGGAACTTAGAAGGGTTACGTATGTTGGTTTATTGCATTCCATTCTTTTTTATGATCTAAATCCAACCATCCACCAAGTAATGTGGCCATTGGAGTTCCAAGAACAAAGGTTGTTTCAAACACACCCTGAATTGCAACATTATCTTTTATTTCATTTACACTATATATATTTTTTTAATTTTAATATGTTTTTTATTTTTTTGCAGAAATCATTAAAATTGACAGCAGTGACTCAAGTTCGTTTCACATATCAAGCAGTTCTGAAGGTCCTCCAAATACATGGGCAGACTACTTTCCAAAGGGATATTCTGGATCAGGCACAAAAAGGAAGATGCTAGGAAGGTTAAAACAAAAAAAAAGACTACCAAAGAGCTTTTTGATGAGAGGGTTCAGGTACTAGGCTTGCCCAATGCTAAGACTTGTGAAGACAAGGGTATAAAACCATGGGAACCAAAAATGCCCAAAGTTTGCTCAAAAGGGAAGGGTAAAAAGAAAACGTATTAGTTGAGTTAGGAAGTAATTTGAATAAACCTTGTAATCCTTTTGTACTACTTTATTTGACTTTATGAATAAACATGTTGTAATCCTTTTAGATTAGTAGATTTTTAGAATGTGTACCTTTTATTACCAGCATTTTGTAATTTTTCATTTCAAGTTTTAATGGAATATGTTTAATTTTAATTCCCGTACTTTGTCATTGCTAAATTTTCTCATTAATTGTTACAATATTTTGATTGTTGTGTTCATTCACAAGAACTTGGGATATATTTTGTATTATGTTAATCAAAAGTTTCTGCTCTGTTCAAAAAAAAAATTCAAAAGTTTCTGCTGCTAAGAAAACGTTACTGCAGGTGGGTTTGTACTGCTAGATATGAGAGTGCAGGGGTGGATTGGTAACATTTACACTTAATTGTTACAATATTTTGATTGTTGTGTTCATTAACAAGAACTTATGATATATTTTGTATTATGTTAGTCAAAAGTTACCAGTATTTTGTATTCTGTTCAAAAAAAAAAAAAAAAAAAAAAAAAAAAAAAAAGTTCCTGCTGCTAAGAAAACATTACTGCAGGTGGGTTTGTACTGCTAGATATGAGAGTGCAGGGGTGGATTGGTAACATTTACACTTAAGGGTTTAAATCCCCAATTAACTAGTTATAAGACCGTATAAGCCGCTTTCGTACAATAATGTCAACCTACATAGTTTACTACATAAAATTGTCTACGGATAAACCCATATGGTTCATCCTACATTAGCTAATTACATTATATTGTCTAGTGACAAACCCATTTGGTTTATCATACATCAGATACTTACAAAAAAGTTTATCCAACTTACAAAAACTTTCAAACATTGTTTGTGTCATCTTTTAAAAAGAAGCGGACCCTTGCAGCTGCACCAAAGCAGGCTTCCTGTCTCAACTCCCTGAAACCAGAGCATGAAACAATAAACACCTTCCTCCTCACCTTCCCTTGACCAGGTACCACCACTGTTCTCTCACGTACTTGGAACACTTTCTATATCATTTGGTGCTTCACAACAACGACAGAGTACCCATACAAGTTGTACTTGTGCACAATTTTTGATGGTATAGTCTGTTACAAAATGTACAAAGTTACAACTGCTATAGATTGATAGTTGTTTAGTTTGTAATCTCATTGAAATTGTAGCATAACAATTTGACAAATTATCAAAGTTTTCAAGACACTTACTAGTCGTCCATCTCTCCAGAAGCATGCAGTCAGTGGTCGGTATAAAGCCCTATCTTCTTGGTCGTGGACAGTGTGAAACGACCATTTGCACATCTAGTTCATCCGTCCGGCTTCAAAATCTGAATTTAATAATACAAAATGAGTAAGTTATAGATAATCCAAAATGTTACAAAGATATCATATAACTTGATGTAGTTAAAGCTAATAAAGGGAAAAATACCATAGTCATGTGGTTGGTGACACAAGGCATTCATGGTAATATTGGTGTTGTATGTCTCCACAGTTGTGATGGCCCCTCCATCAGGTTCAAACAACATCACATTAAATTCCTGGCCCAGGTCAACCTGAGTAAAAACTATCCATTGACCAGCCTTCATATTCAAGTCTCGAACGAGTGTCAACCAACCACCGCCATAGAAGAAGGAGTGGACGTATCGACCATAGAGATGATCACTGGCCACCCTAACATTGTAGTCAGTAGTGGAAACCATGACCGAATTAGTAGGGGTTGGACCATCCAAATATCTCAGAAAGTCTTCCTCCAACGACTGCATAAGCAGAGATATGTCTGTCACAGGCACTAAACATCTCCAAAATGGGGCACTCTCGGGTTCTTAATATTCAAACTCCAACCCATCCTCACCATAGCAAGTTACATAAAACACATCCTCACCCTCTTCAACAAAATGTATGTACTCAACATCAGAACATGAGATGTTGTGAATGACAAAATCATTCCACCTTGCTCCCTCAACAACACACTTAAATTGTGAGACTCTCCTTACACGAACTTTCCATATAACCCCCCCCCCCCCCCCCCCCACAGTTAACTAAGAAAATAAAACCATTGCCAGTATAGGAACCTCCTAGAACATAATCATTATGCAGTTCCTGTATATGAAAATAAATTTTTAACCATTGTGAATTAAATACTACTACCTCCGTCCCACATTAAGTGTCCACTATGACTTTTCTAAGTCTTTTTTCACCAACTTTGACCTTAAATATATTTATTTGTGTTATATAATACTTAATGAAAATTATACATATGAAAACACAACTAAAAACTGAATCCATTCATATATTTTGCATCAAGTACTATATAACACGGACAAAAAAATTTGAAGTCAAAGTTGAAGAAAAAAGACTTGAAAAAGTCATAGTGGACACTTAATGTGTGACTTTTTAAGTCTTCATTTAGCAAATTTGACCTTATATATTTTTATTTGTGTTATATAATAGTTGATAAAAATTATACCAATGGAAAATACATTCAAAATTTAATCCATTCATATATTTTGCATCAAGTAATATATAACACAAATAAAAATATTTAAGGTCAAAGTTGAAAACTAAAGACTTCAAAAGTCAACAGTGGACTATAATTATGGGAAGGAGTAATTAAACTAGTTTCTTAGAGAAATAACAGCTTGTCAATAACGGTGTTAACTTACAAACTCATCCAAAACATTAGGATTGCCCATAGCGCAAATAAATTGATTACTAAACATGGTTACTGCATTAACGATTAAGGTTATAAAAAAATGCAAAATACCGTTTGAATGAAGTAAAAATCAGTAAATGTGGTTACCTGGTACGTGTGTTTTTTGAAGAATCACGACTGCTAAGCACCGACTGTATTGTTTGAGATATTGGGTTGAAAGAAGATAGAGCGTTTATGTGTGTGTGATTTTGTTGTGTTAACCACGACTTAGTTTTGTTATTTGCAAAAAATGTCCTCGTCGATTTTCGTGAAAGGGAGGTAGCTGAAGTGTGTTATAGTCGGGAACAGTGAAATGACGAAAATACCCTGACGTGCAACGCACGTGAGGGCTCACTAACGGGCTAGCAGCATTAAGTTCTGCCTAGTAGCATTAAGTTCCGAGTTACTAGCATTAGCAGCATTAAGTTCCGAGTTACTAGCATTCACCCAAATTCCAATCCAAACAACTTTTTCTTTGCTTTTCCTGCAAAATGTTAGTCTAGAAACAAAGAAAATACAAGCCATAACATATGCACAATGATCCCAACATCTAAATATACTTAACAGTTCTAAGTATAACTAGGAGCATTGTAATGGGGCAAATGAAGAGTCATGACTAATAGTCTGAACTCAATTAATGCAGTGAATATCAAATTAGACTCAAACTAGGTAGAGTATACATAAGTTATCAGAAATGTGTGACCATATGTATCGAATTGTGACTACATTTAAATAATGTGTGACAAAATATGACACTATGATTTAGACACCTAAACAAATACTTCATGTGACCATATATATAACATCTTTAATTTAGTCACAAAAAACTCAATGTGACTAATATCAAGGTTAATGATAACTGACTTCACATTTTGCTATAAATAATAGTCACATGAATATTTCACAATGTGACTATTTTGAATGTATTGGTCACATATAATACCCTTATGATGTGGCCATAAACATCATTTAGATACACATGTGTGATATGGTGTGACTATTGTAAAGCCTATAGTCACATGATCGTGCTTCAATTAAGTGTGGCTATACACATTAGGATTTGGCAAACAAACACACACTAAACTTTAGACACACATATTAACTTACGTGACCATGTGTATCGAATTTTAGTTACACTTAATCATGTTTCTATGGTTTAGTGTGACCATATATGACATTTGGTCACACTCTTCTAGTGTGTGACATATATTTGTCACTCTTAAATACATTTCGTGACTAACGCTTCAAACTGAGTTTTTAGTTTTCACACATTTCAAATTCATATGTGGCTAACTATTCAGCAAAGAATAGCAGTCACGTTTATATAATGTGTGACAAACTTGACTATATAATTTAGCCACATACGCAAGTACTTCATGTGACCATATATCTTTTTGGTCACACTGTTCAATTGTGTGACATATATTTGTCACATATGTATATCTTTAGTGTGACAAATGTTTCAAGCTGATTTGTATCCGTCACACGTCCCGAATTAAAAGTGACTAAAATGTCGAAAAATATTTACCAGTTACCCTCTGGTCACATATATACACAAATGTGTGACATATATTTTACGAAATGGTCACACAAGTCGGATCAAGTGTGGCTGTTTATTTAAGGCTGGTACATTTAGTCACGTAAATATGTTGCTGTGTGACCATTCGAAATACGCTATGTGTGAAGAAAGGCCATATCTGTACTAGTGAATGCTACTGGTCCATCAGTTGTCAGTATGGTGGAGCATAACAATTCCTCCAAGTACAATCACAACAAGGGAAATCGTAAGCATCAGGATAACAACAAATCTGATCCTAACAAGAAACCAAAAGTGACTTGTTGGAAGTGTGGTAAAACTGGACACCTCAGGAAGGATTGTAAAGGTGTTAAGATTGGCAATAAAACCAATGGATCAGGCACAAGTGGAGGGAATGGTAACACCAATTATCTGAAAGGTCAGAATATATTTAATAAGTCTTTTGAGATTTATTATGTTACATATATATCTGAAATATATTTTGTGCAAGATGATGATGTTGCTTGGTGGGTTGACTCTGGTGCAATGATGAGTGTGTAAATACTCATCATTTTTGGTCAATCTAAACTGCAAAAACGTTTAAAAACACCCAGAAATGCATCAAAGTACAAAAAATATCCCAAAGGTCGTGTTTTATATGTTTCAGATGCAAAATGATTGAAAACAAATGAAAAACGAACAAAGTTTGCATAATTGGCAGTTTCAGTCCCCCAACTTTCAAAACTTGACAAAATCAGTCCCTGAGCATTTATTTTGAAAGAAAAGTCAACCCAAGTTCTTTAAAAGTCAAATGTTATCAAAAATGGTCTTTGGGTGAAAAGTTTTCAAAAGAGTACAAGTTTAGTCCTTGGAATTTCACAATTGGCAGAAATAGTCCTTGGAGTTTCCAAAATGGCAGAATTGGTCCCTGGTAGAATAATTTGGAGGAAAAGTCAAAAATGGTCCTTGGGAATTCAAAAATGGTCACTATTGGTCCTTGGAATAAAGTTTTCATCATTTGGCAAAAATGGCCCCTTGACTTTCAAAGTTGGCAAAAATAGTCCCCGAGAATTTAATTTTGGAAATCAATCATCTAAAGGACTTTGGTGATTCAAATTGGCAAGAAAGATCCCTTGAAGCAAGTTTGGAAATTGGGCAGAACTGGTCCTCAAGTTTCACATTTTTACATTTATGGTCCTTGTAATTTACAATGCTACAGCCTGATGGATCCTTCTTTATTAAAGCCTAAACCTATCCAACCCAATTTAACCTAATACCCAGTCCACCCAAAACCTCACCCTAAGACCAAAACACCCAAAGCCCAAATAACCCACCCCGTTTAATATCAAGATCCAGTCAAAGGGTCAATTGGTCAAACACGGGTCAAACTCATACCTTTCTCCTTCCCTCCCCCCATTAACCACTGTGTAAACCACCACCACCCAACACCACCTCTGCTACACTCCATCACCACCTCAAAAGTCCCTCAATCACTCCCCCAAATCCCACTACCTCCTCCAAAACCCATACCTAACCTCAATCCACCCTGGCAATTCCCAATTCCCCACAAACTGTTTTGGCGCCAAAATACATTCTAGGGCTAGGATTGATCTTAGAGCAATTGGACAGCTGGGATTTGATCGCAGGGGTTCAAGAGATCATGTTACAACCCTAAGTTCTTAGAAGCAAGCACAAGAAGAGTATTTCCTACCTACCACTTCTTAGTATAAATAGAATACCCTTGTAAGCCCTTAGAGGCATGTCTTAATTGTAGTAGTTTCTTTAATTTAATATCACTTGTAATCTGTTTTCAATATTAATTCAAGTTTCTCAGTTTTTAAATTCCAAGCCTTGTTTTCATTTTTATCTTTAAGTTAAGCTTCCAACTGTCTTTGTTTAAGCTTATTTTTCTCAAATATTTCCAGAAGCTCATTAGGTTCTAAGTAAGCTCAGATAAATCTTAAACTAGCTAATCAGAAACAAAATTATATTACAAATTACCTATGCATTGGACTGTGGAGGCTTTGGAAGTTGGCAGTAATGGATATGGCAAGAGGGACTATAATAGCTTGTCTTAAGACAAGTTAGAGCTTGTAGCAGTTTAGAGAAACCCTGGTTAAGCCAGGGCTCAAGGTTCTAAGTGCTTACTCTTTATTTTTCAGTTTTTAAGTGGAAAGTGCATAATTGGTGATTGATAGTTATAGGTGTAATTGTTGCTTATTTATGCTTTAACTGACTTAATATAGTTTATTAGACATGGTTTAGTTCTTGTTTCACAGTTTTCATAATAATTCACCACTTAGCATTTAGACTGCCAAGAATTTACTTATTAGGGATTTGTTGATAAATGTTGTTGAAATTGATGTTCTTGTGATTAAATGGTCCTGTGGTAACATATAACAACCTTGGAAATTGTTTTTATGGATTGAATAAGTGTTGTGCTTTGAATAATCACTAAATCAGTTACATAAGGGGTGTTTGGAACAAGTTGTTGTGCTGAGTTATTGTTGTTATTAGGAGTTAAGGTTTGCTGGTTCACTGTCATTAGACTCATATAAGTTTAATTTGACCATTTCTTTGGACACTTTCTCACAAAAGTCAAAATTGGACACTAGTTTTCCCAACAGCTTAACTGTTGGGGATTTGGCATATCACACCTTTAATTTTAGCTTAGATTTTGTTAACAAGGGTCATTTCAGCTTCCATTAGTGCTATTATAACATTACTAATCAATTAGACTCAGTGTAAGTTCAAAATAGTCAAAATTCCAAGTTTATTCAAAAAGTCAAAATTGCAAGTTTAGCCAGAAAAACCAAATATTGCAAGAATTGTTTAGATTTTTGTGTTTAGATTCAGACCCTGAATTTCATACATGTTGTAGTACCCCACTTAAACTTTGGAATCCCATCATTCTCTTATTTTTGTGATTTTTTGTGCCATTTCCCAAAGTTATGAGATTACTGGGTGCCATTTCCCAAAGTATAAAAGATTACTGGGTGCCATTTCCCAAAGTATACGTTGCTCAAGAATACACAATCAAGATTTACACATTAAGGCACATATAGTAGTTCTGCTACAAGTAATAACAACTTAGCATAGTATAAAAGTATAAATGTTTCAAGTATCAAGCAAGTATGTTTTGCATGTATCTCCCCCAAATAGTTTAAAACGAGTAGTAAAAGAGTAAAAGCGGGGCTATGACTCACCTGGTGCGATAGCTACGATGACAAAAGTGAATACACTGAAATGAGGCACGATCTCTAACCGCAACCTAATATGAATGATAGTCTCTAATGTAAGAAATGAAATGATGCTACACATGCAAATACGTATGTTATCGATATCACTCGTTAGTTTTGAAAATAACGCTTATCGTCGAAAAATATATTTTTGACGTCTCGTTAGGTTAATAAACACTTCTCAGGTAAATATATTGAAACGGTACTCCACGATCCTCGTTTGGTGTTCTATCGGCAAATATAAGGTTTTCGACGTAAAATGACACTTTTCATAACTTGGAAGTATGTCCAAAATGGTCTCGCAAAACTAGTCGCAAAATATTGAATAATAAGAGTTAGGAAAGAAGCTCAGTAGTTTTAGGAAGATTTTCACCTTATCTAAAAGTCATAGAACTGAAGTTTGTCCATACGGGTCTCGATCATAAAGGAAAATAGCCGCGAAGTGAGGTGTTTAAGCTGTTTCTGCAGTTTCTGGGCAGTTTTCGGGAAAGTTTGGAAGGCCATAAGTTATTCTTTATAAATATTTTTGACAAACGGTTGGATGTTTTGAAAACTAGGATGGGTGAACTAACTTTTTGTAAATGATGTAAATTTTCCAGAAATGAGTTTATCAATGACTAAAATGGCTCTCAACCTGGTCACTTGGCGAAATGGTTAATACTTGGAAAATTTTCTAAGTGTTTTGCTGAAGCAAAAATATTAAAATCGTCTAAGTTCAAACGCTTGTATCTTTTTCGTTATAAGCTCGTTTTCTACGTTCTTTATATCCCCGAAATTGTGGGACAACATACTAACATATTTTTGATAAGTCGGGATGGCTAGATTTAGTTTTACGCCTCAAAACAGTCGTGACAACTGTTCATCAGCAAGGTATTTTCAGAAAATAGTTTTCGTCGTTAAAATTGGAAAAATCATAACTTCTTCGTTATAAACTCGTTTTTATCCCCGTTTTCGGCCATAGTTTCGTCTCGTAAAGTATTTTCTAAATCTTTGGTCAAAAATTACCCACAACCTACTGAGTTGGAAACGTTTTCAAAATAAGGACAGCCACTTTTCTATTAGTGCCAAAAATGAGTTTTCTAGTTTGTAACTTGTCTCAAAACCAATCAATCAACAATCAACCATCTCTTGATCTACCATACACCTTCTTAGGGTGTCATGGGTTCCTAAACATCATCCACCATAATAATCTACCAAGGATCTACCTATATTAAGTATCTATGACTCATATGTTATAAAAAGTATAAATAGAGTGGTATACACTAACATATGCATGTATATCTTGTATGAAATTCAAATGATCATTGTAGGAACTTGATAAGATTATGAAAATGAGTTTTGACAACTTACTTGAAAGATTAGTGAGCTTATGGAGATGATTTGGTTAATAACCTTGAGGTTTTTATTTCAAAACCTTAACTAGATTAATACTAAGACTTGTTTTAACACTTGAACTTTGAAAAACTATGGATTCTTCTTGGTTGTTGGTGATGGCCGATCAAGAGGAAGGAAAAAGAGAGAATATGGAGTTTATTTTGCTAGGTGATTATTACTTGTATATATTAGGAAGTATAAGAAATAAATATAAAGGTAAAGGGGACAAGATCTATAAAAAAGGGAAGGGAGCATGGGGGGGGGGGGGGGGCGGCAATTCAAGGGTGAAAGAAAGGTGGATAAGATTTTTGTAAAGATATTTGGTGGATAATGCTAGATATTATTAGTTTTAGGTGATATCGGGTACCGAGTTAACTAAAAATAAATCGTGGCGAGTTGAAATAAAATATGAAAAAGTTGTAAAAATTATGAAATTACATTCCTGATGAGAATCGGTTGTTAAAATAATTATCGGGTTGAAATATCTCAAACCGACGGAGTAATAAGCTCCGACCGTAAAATGTAGCAATTGATTTGAAAACACCGGGTAAATTAATAATATAATTTTTATATCATTATAATGAGTATGAAAATATGTTAGGACCATAGTTGGGATTGTCGGATCAATTATTCATAGTAATAGTTTATAGGATACGTTTATTAGGTAGATAACCGTACGTATACAGAAATGATGCAACTCACGCATGAATGACAAATTTTCTCCGGGGGTGAATAGTGTTTTATGAATAGTAAAAAATTTTGAACGCTTCTCAGAATCACAAACTGACTCCGAAAATGATGAATAGTAAAATGATGAATAGTGTTCTGTGAATAGTAACCGATGAATAGTAAATGTGAAAGTTCGGGAAAAGACCAGAATTTATGAGTTGTGACAATTGTTTAGATTTTTGTGTTTGGATTCAGACCCTGAATTTCATACATGTTGTAGTATCCCACTTAAACTTTGGAATCACATCATTCTCTTATTTTTGTGATTTTTGTTTGTGGCTTAATTGGGTGCTCAAACAGGCCTGCAGGGCAAGTTCATGCCCTGCCCCCCAGCAGTTGTGTCCTAGCAGCCTGCATATATAAGCTCTTTCTGAGCCTCTCAGTGGGTCCCACTCCAAGCTTATTATCTTTTTGTGAAGCTCTCCTATATGGCTTGTTGGTTCAGGGTTCCATTTGGCTTCTAGCTTATTAGTTAAGCTTAAAATTAAGCCTGCAAATCACCCTTTTTGGCCAATGTGGCCTATGTTGTCTGTTTGATTTGGGATTGCTTATTTGTGCTTAACAGCTTATTTGTTGTACTCCTATTGTCATTTAAGTTTAATTTAAGTTAGTTAAAGTTGTTTTAAGGCTCATTTTAATTTTGGTTTTTAGCTTGTAGCTTGTAATAGCTTTTTAAGTTTAAAAATTCTCCTTTTCAAACAATAAGCTCATCTGTTAGCAAACTAAGCTCATACAGAGCTTATTTGAGAGATTTAAAAAAATAGGTTGTCTTTATTAAAGTTTTATATTTTTACTTGTTTAGTAGATTTGTAAAAAAGAAAAAAAAAAGAATTGCAAAAAGAGTAGGCAGGGGTCGAACCTGAGACCTCCCCCTTTGAGAGTGATAGGGTTGTACCTCTAAACCAGTTGACCTTGGGACTTTTTCAGTTATATCCTTGCATCTTCTATTTAAATAGTAGTTATTGTCCCATTTTCTTTTTTTTTTTTTTTTTTTTTTTTTTTTTTTTTTGTCTTTTTAGCTTATTTTCCAGCTTATTAATAAGTTTCTCACCACTTTTACATTTTTCCTAGCTTCCTTATATCACTAAGTAATTTTAGAAAAAGTTTTGTAATTTTCCAAAGTAGTTTAGTATTTTTAATAATTAATTTTAGTTTATATAGTTTTTAATTAATAATAAATAAATAAATAAAAACTCTAAAAAATATTTTTACACCCGTAGGACTAGCGTAGCATTAAATTCACGTTTTATTTTGCGCACTCGCGTAATTTTTAATTAACGTTCGCGTTTTTAAATCTAGATTACGTTTTAGGATTCCCCGTTTTCCCTACCATGTTCCCCGTAGTATCTTAGGCAGTTTTTAAGTTTTAATTTCCATTCCTAGTTTATATTCACTTTTAGGTTGCGTTAATTATCATTTTCGTTCGTTAATTTTCAATTTTCGTCAATTTAACGTACTACAAATCCAAATAATCTTTCACAACCAAACATACAAGGTTTTAATCTCGATCTTTTCACGAAACTTTCCATTCACATCTCGTTGGGGTACGACCCGGGAAATCACTTTCCAGTCTAACAAATAAATATCACTTGCACGAGTTTACGAGGTAATCTTTTTCCTAAAAGGTTTACTTGTAATTCTCCACGTCTTGTTGTCTCACGATAACATTGACATCACGTTTGTTGATATTTTTGATAAATTATTTTGCACAAAAACACAACGAATCAAATGGCGCAGCTGCCGAGGAGGCTGTGTGTCGAAAGTCTCGATAAGGTTTAGACGATTAGTCTTGTAGAACCTTCGCAAGAAGTTACGCTTTCATAAAACTTATAAAAAACCAAAAATATTTTTCTTTTGTTTCCATATATGTATTATATCTATAAAAGATAAGAAAAACACAAAAAGATTTTCCCGTTTCTTTGTTTAATAATTACAACATTAAAATCTTACCACTGCAAACCAAGGCAGAACACCTACCAACTGGGGGTGTGACCATAATAAGTTCCCAAACTAAATATCAAAACTTGCCTTTGTATCACTTGCGTTTTGGAAAACTTTTAATCGATAAGCTTACATTAAGAGGAGTCAAAACGGTATAGGGCGATGCAACGAACTTTGCCCTAGTGAGAAATCCATTCTTTTCTCCCGCTCCTTGTACGTTTATCCTTAAAGGTCAACCTTGCGTTCTTGATTATTGGTTTAAGTTCCCTTGTTGTTAAAGTGGTAATGTTTTAATTGATATTTTTTGTGGTGCATGCGCACTCGTTCATCTACGTCAACAAGTCCTTTGCAATCGCTCAACAACATTCCAAGAAGAAGGCGTAATCGACGACGTACCAATCAAATAGTCGAACCCGAGATTCGTAGTATTACTCCCGTTATCATGGCGGCTGAGCCCACTATGAATGAGCTTCTCCAAGCACCCATCGAGGGTTACGGAGATGCTATCATTGTTCCAGCCATCGTGGCTGACAATTTTGAGCTTAAGACGGGGTTGATAAACCTAGTCACCTCGCGTCAATTCTATGGTTTTGAAAGGGACGATCCTCAAGATCACATTCGATGGTTCAACAAAATCACATCCACCATCAAATGCAAAAACGTTCCTGAAGAGGCAATCAAACTTCTTCTTTTCCCGTTTTCACTCGATGCGGCTACCAAGAATTGGCTTGACAAACAACCCCCTCGATCGATTGAAACATGGGAAGATTTGGTTAAGAAGTTCGTGAATGAATTCTTTCCTCCTTCTAAAACCACGACCCTTAAGAATGAGATCATGAAATTCACGCAGAAATTCAATAAATCATTCAGTGAGGCATGAGACCGTTATAAGGATATGCTTCGCAAATGTCCTCATCATGGTTTCTCCGAGTTAATGCAACTCGACACTTTCTATAATGGTGTGAGCCAAATTGATCAAGATTCTCTCAATTCCTCTGCTGGAGGTAATTTCTTGAATCGAACCACAAGGGATGCTTTAGTGATCATCGAGAATAAGTCTAAGGTCCGCATTCCACGAAGCAAGCCGGTTGTTTCCCAAGTGAATGTTGGTACTTCTTCCTCATCACCCATGGCTCAATCTAGCACCGATGCTAGGCTTGACAAACTCACGGAAGCTATTCATGCTTTGGTTCTCACCAAAAACAAGAAAGTTTCTTCTCCGCAAACGTCTCAACCTGCTGAAGTCAAAAAGGTAGAAGTTTATGTTACTTATGGTGGCCCACACGCATATTACAATTGTACTGCCACCGATGGCAATCCATTTGAAGTTAATGCGATAGCCGGTAGTTCTAATCAAGGAGGTAACCAATACCGTACTCAAGTGGAGCCAAACTACCGTGCTAGCAACCAAAGTAGTCCAGCCGGCTTTTCTCAACCCAATAATCCAAATCGATTCAATCATAATCAACAACAAAGAACTTAAAATGTTCAAAATCAATTTCACCCCCCGATTAATCAATTTCCAAATCAAGGGGTTAATTTCAATCAAGGTTTTCAAGCTCCTAATTACCAAGCTCCTAATGTTGCTTCAAGTGAATTTGCTAATTACATCAAAGCAAATGAGGCTAACATGAGGGGAATGCAAAACCAAATCAACACTTTGAAGAATGATTTTCAATCTTCAATGTCGAGACAAGGCAATGAGCTTAAAAATGAACTTCGAAACATGAATCACAAGATTGAACAATCTCAAAGCAAGATTGAGAGCATGTTTGCTAGTCTCATGGGTCAATTGAATCAACCTTCTACTTCGGGTACTCTCCCGGGAAATACCATTCCCAACCCGAAGGGTGAATTGAAAGATATTACCACTCGTAGTGGTAAAGCTTATGATGGGCCCTCGACTCCTATTCCTCCACCAATGAAGGAAGCAGAACGAGAACCCGAGGTTACAAAGGACAAAGTGCAACCCTCAAGCTCACGAAGTACCGCACACGTCCAACCTTCGGTCAATCAAACTTCAATTCCCGAATTCGATTTTCCAAAGAGCATTCCTAAGCCTTCAATCCCATATCCTTTGAGGCTTAGTGATCAAAAACTCCGTGATCAAACTAATAATCAAATGAAAAAGTTTCTTGAGATATTTCAACAGTTACACTTCGACATTAGTTTCGTGGATGCTCTTCTCTATATGCCCAAGTTTGCTTCCACTTTCAAGAGTCTTCTAAGTAACAAACAGAAATTGTTTGAACTCACTAAAACTCATTTGAATGAAAATTGTTCGGCGGTGCTTCTAAAGAAACTTCCTGAAAAAATTAGGAGACCCCGGGAAATTTCTCATTCCTTGTGATTTCGAAAAGCTTGAAGAGTGCTTCGCCTTGGCCGATCTTGGCGCTAGCATAAATCTCATGCCTTTCTCTATTTGGCAAAAGCTTTCACTTCCCGAACTTACACTAACATGAATGACTCTAGAATTAGCAACCCGAATAGTTACGGTTCCAAAGGGTATTGCTGAAGATGTCTTTGTGAAGGTTGGCAAGTTCCATTTCCCTGCCGACTTCGTAGTCGTTGATTTTGATGCCGATCCTCGTGTTCCCCCTATTTTGGGAAGACCATTCTTGAAAACGGCTCGTGCTTTAATCGACGTCTTCGAAGGTGAAATGACTCTAAGAGTTGGTGATGAAGAATTGGTCATTAACATTGAAAACACTTCAAAAGATCTTCTCGACCTTTAACGAGAAACAATTAACCAAATTGATGTCATCGATGTTGCATGCGATGAATACTTTGAAGAAGTGTTAAATGTGCAAGGATCAATTCATTCTACCATCGATGTCTCTTTCCCCTCTCTCACTCCATTTGAGGGAGGTGACTTCATTTTGGAAGAGATTGAAGCTTGTTTATCATGTGATTCTTGTGTTGATCATGATTCTATCAATCCCGAGGAAGACATACTTCTCCATGAGAAGTTGTTTAATGATGACCCATCATTTATTCCTCCCAAAGAACTTCATAACGAGGAAGTCAAATATGTTGAAAAAACTGATGAATTTCTTGAAGTCGAACTCGAGGACCTACCACCTCATCTCGAGTATGCATTTTTGGAGGGTGACGATATTTTTCTCGTCATAATTGCTAAAGACTTGAATGAGGAAAACAAAGCCGCTCTCCTTAAGGTTTTAAAGTCACACAAGCGAGCCATTGCTTGGAGACTTTCCGACATCAAGGGTATTAACCCGGAATTTTGTATGCATAAGATCTTGATGGAGGATAACTTTAAACCAGCGGTTCAACAACAAAGAAGGGTAAATCCTAAAATTCATGAGGTTATCAAGCAAGAGGTCATAAAACTTCTTGATGCCTGTTTGATTTACCCTATCTCGGATAATCCTTGGGTGAGTCCCATTCATTGTGTGCCCAAGAAGGGTGGTATAACGGTTGTTAAAAATGATGACAATGAGTTGATTCCTACTCGATTGGTAACGGGTTGGCGTGCTTGCATTGACTATCGAAAGTTGAATGACGCCACCCGTAAAGACCACTTTCCTCTACCTTTCATGGATCAAATGCTTGAAAGATTGGCGGGAAACGAATACTATTGTTTCCTTGACGGTTTTTCGGGTTACTTACAGATTCCCATTGATCTGCAAGATCAAGAGAAAACGACTTTCACGTGCCCATACGGAACATTTGCTTATCGACGCATGGCTTTTGGTTTGTGCAATGCTCCGGGCACGTTTCAAAGATGCATGATTGCCATTTTTCACGACATGATCGAGAAAACAATGGAGGTCTTCATGGATGATTTTTCGGTCATTGGGAATTCATCGAATCATGTCTCACCAATTTAGACAAAATGCTTCAAAGATGTGAAGATACCAATCTTAGTCTAAATTGGGAAAAAGGTCATTTCATGGTCAAGGAAGGCATTGTCCTTGGCCATAAGATTTCTAAGAGCGGGATTGAGGTTGATAAATCTAAAATCGATGTCATTGCTAAATTACCTCCTCCCACAACTGTTAAAGGTGTTCGGAGTTTTCTGGGTCATGTCGGCTTCTATCGTAGATTTATTCAAGATTTCTCAAAGATAGCTAGGCCTATGACCCGATGATTGATGCTAAACCACCAAATTATATTGACCAAGGAATGGTCAACAAAGTAAAATAGCCTAGATCAATGCTCCGGGTAATATAAGGTATCACCGGGTCGTTATGTCCCGTTGAGGCTATGACGTTCTGAAATACAACGAATATGTGTTCTGGGGATATTAAATATAAAAACAGGAATCTGATTGACGAACACTAGGAATGTGAATAGTAATAGCTCTGTCACAGCTATGTCAGTAAAAACGTACAATCAGAAACCTAAAAATGTAAAACGATAAACAAACGTATGTACAAAAACAAACGGGGGAATTATAACACAAGAGTAATTTACATGCCTTAGGGGCTTAAATGCGAATTAAACAAACTTAAAATATTTATTTATTAATTACAAACTTATTTACATATTAAGAAAACCTAAAAACCTAAAAATGTGAAAAGTAATAAAAATGTACGTTTAAATTAAATTAAACGTCTACGTACTAAAATAAAACTGAAAACTGATCAATACAAATCCCACAAATGTGAAATTTATATTTTTGTGATCCTAATAATATAAGAAAATTAATTATGAATTAAAAAATTTTTTACAAGTACTTATGTAATTACTATTAATTAAAAACTATTTATTTAATATTTAATAATTACCTAAAAATAAGAAAAATCTAAAAAATGCTTAGAGAAATAAAATTAAAACTTAGAAAAGTTTAAAATAATATAAAATAATTTTTGAAAATAAAAATATATTTAATATACTATTATTGTATTTATTATTAATTATTTACTATTATTTAATTACTAAAAGTATTATTGATTTATTATAAATAGTAAATGATCAAACAAAAATCTGAAACTTTTTACATAATTATTAAATAAGTAAGAGAGTTTATGAAAATTATAAAAATGATATGTTATATACAAAAATAAGCAAATAAGCAATAAAGCTCCTAAATAGAAGCTATCACTTAGCTTTAAAGTGGTGTTTTTGGGCTTTTCTTTTTATGGAACTAAATATATACTGATATTAAGTAAGTTTAATAAGGAATGAAATTTGGAAACCAAGAAATAAGCTGATTCGTGGGCTTATGGCTTATTCAGTTAAGCATATTGCCCACAGTCAAGTCAAAAGCTTTGAAACAAGCTTGTATAAAGCTGTACAGTAAAAACCAATGGTAAAAATATGTATGTACAAGTGATATTAACAATTATGAACAAGCAAGTATACTGGAAGTGGCCAATAAGCTTGAAACAAGCTAATAAGCACTTCCAGTAACACTGCATCCAAACACCCCTTACAGTCAACTATTTGGCCAACTTAAGCCTAATCAATAAGCTCAAGAGCACAAATAAGCAATGAAGTAGCAAGCTGAGGTGGTTGTCTTTCCAAAAAATCCAAGCTCACACTGTGAGGACCACAGATGAGCTTATAAGGAGCTTATAAAAATGGCTGAATACACTGAAAGGTTCATTGTATACAGCTAATTGGACAAACAAAAAGCTTAAGGCAAGCTTATAAAATAAGCTTGAAAATGATGAATACCACTTGAGCCTAAGAGTTTGGTGGATGGGCTTCTCAAAAAGTCCAATCACACAAGCTCTAGTTCAAATGAAAGCTTCTTGTTAGCTTATGAAGTTGGCTGAGTATACTGATGGCTCAGTATACTCAGAAAAGTGGGACAAGCTAAAAGCTATTAGCAGGCTTAATGAATAAGCTTGAAGGTGAGAAATGAGCTTTTAAACTTTGAGATGGGTGGATTGGGTTCACAAGGAACCAAACCACACAAGCTTAGGATCAATAGAGAGCTTATGAGGGGGCATGTGAAATTGCCCACCTATACTGATTTCTCAGTGTAAGTGATTGTGTGGGTCAACATATCAGGTCCAATCTAAGCATGCATATAAGCAAGAACTGAGCAAATAAGCATGTAAACATCAAACCAGCCAGAAGGACATCTATAATCAACAAAAATCACAAGCTGAAGCTAACTATTAAACAAGATGCAAGCCTATGAAAGTAGCTTGTGAATCTGTGCACAGGGGAGGTCACAGAGCAACAAGCCAAAGTAATAAGCTAGATAAGCAGTCTATAAGCTAAATAAAAATAAACTAAAAATAACCTAATAAAGATGAGCAGCTAAACTATATAATCCTAAGAGCATATAAGCTAAAACCTACTAAATAGATCACAATGAAAATCACAAGTTTATTCAAAAACTGTTTTCAAAGAAAATTGACTTTTTACTTAAAACTAGAAAGTTGACTTATATGAACTTTAAACTAGATTTACTGACTAGACATGTTATATTAAGCTATAATAAGATTAAATTAGGCTAAATAAACAACTTGAACACCATTATGTAGAATATGAACTTAAAAATCCTAACAGACAATAAAACAATGAAGATTAAAACTAATTTTGACTATTACACTAATAAGGATTGTATTTTATGACTTAAGAAGTCTAATAGAACTTAGTATAACAGATAACAACCATCAATAACAACAATAACTTACTTAAACACTGACTTGCAGGAAAATCCAAACACCCTTGTAAACTACTGCTTTCTAATTTTTCAAAGTGTTAGACTGAATTAACCTATCATATCAACCCAAAAGGTTATAATTTGTCAAATTAAACCTGTTTAGGCTTAAACATGCAGATAATAACAGTTTTAGCACAGATGATCAAGAATGAGCAATTTAACAGTGAAATTGAAATTGTAAGCAACTATTTAAACTTACTAACAAGCATATAATTTAAAACAATAACTTAACTTACAAACACCCAATAAGCATAAAACAACCACAAATAAGCAGTATTAAGCAGTTAAACAGTGGAGTGCAAAAATTGATAAAATGGCTTACAAGTGGCTTCAAGGTGGTAAACTGAAATCCAAGGACCAATAACCATACCTATAGCTTACCAATAAGCACTAAACCAAGGGCAATCCATTATCTACCGTGCTACAAGCTTGATTCATGATATAAACTGATTTTTTTTTTATTTCTTTTCTATTTTCTTGATTTCTTTTTGTATTTTTGGTTTTTATTGATACAAGCTGTTTTCTAGGAATCCAAAAGCTTGCATAAGCCTGGCATGGCCTATGTAGTGTTATGTGGAGTCTATTAACAGCTTGTAATAACTTGACAGGGAAATGTAAATGACATTTAAGCATAAATAGAAAAGTAAATGAAAGGTACTGAAAATAGCATGTAATTAAACTTTGTCAAGGTCTATTACAATACTGAAAGCAATTAAATGACATGATAAGTAAAGAAAAACAGTAAATGACATTTAAACTAAAGTGACCAAAGACCGAAGTCTAAAATAACTCTTCTCCTTGCCTCTTCTCTGGTATATATTGACTTCAAGGGATCCCCACACGATTCTGAATCTTTCCCACTTCTCTAAGGACCGTTGGATGCTTCCAATTCAATCTCCACCATTCAAACTGTTTTTCGCGCCTTTTTCTATATGTAACAATTGGGCAGTTATAGTGGGTGTAGGTGAGGCAATTAATGAGGGGAAGGTGGTGGTAGATATGGAGAAGTAATTGAAGGTGGGAGATGCATGTGGGGGAGACAAGGTTGCCCTGGTTATGGGGGATTTAGTTGGGGATGGTGAACAGTAGGACGGGGGATGAAGGTGTTGACTTGGTCAATGACCAGATTTATTAGTTTAGGGAGATGGGCTGGATTGGTGGTGGGCTTGGGTGTTTGTTGGATCAGGCCAAATGGGGTAAAGGGTTGGAGTGGTGTTTGGGGTTTAATAACACAAAAGGGTCCATTTGGTTTTAAGTAAATCACAAGGACCAAAGATGTAAAATCTGCAAAGTTGAAGGGCTTGCTGTGTAACTTTCCAAAATTAATTATAAGGGCCATTTATGCCACATGTGACTAATAGAAGGACCAAAGTTACAATCTTTCAAAATTTGAAACCCCGAGGACTAAAATTGTCATTTTCCAAAGTTGAGGGGTGAAATTGTAATTTCCCAAAAGTTAATCAAAAGGTTCAAAATTGTAATTTATGAATAGTACAAGGGTATTTTGGGATAAAATTCCATTTTTAAACACCCAGGGACTAATTTTGCCAATTTTGTAACTTGAGGGGTAAAAATTGCCATTTTGTGTAAACTTTCATCCAGGGATTGTTTGTGAACAAGTTTGACTTCCCAAGGACTTAAGTTAACTTTTCTTCCATTTTGAACTTTCAGGGACTAGTTTTGACAATTTGTGTAACTTCAGGGACTGAAAATGACAATTGTGTGAACTTGTTTGTTTTTCACTTGTTTTCAATCTTTTTGTACCTGAATCACATAAAAACACATTTCAATGATATTTGTAACATTTATATGGTCATTTGTGTGTTTTTGGTCGTTTTTGTGGGTTTAACAAGTATAAAATATATGTGTATTTAGACACATATCACCCGACTTCTTGAAAAAGAAACTTCGTTTGTCTTTTCTGATGAGTGCATCGAAGCTTTTCAAACTCTCAAGAAAAAGCTTACCGAGGCACCAATTTTAGTTTCCCTCGATTGGGACCTACCTTTCGAACTTATGTGTGATGCAAGTGATTTCGCCATAGGTGCGGTCTTGGGGAAACGTAAAACCAAACACTTTCAGCCGATTCATTATGCAAGCAAAACCTTGACCGAAGCTCAAGCTCACTACACCACAACGGAAAAAGAGTTACTAGCTGTGGTGTATGCGTTTGAGAAATTTTGGCCATACTTGATTTTGACTAAATGCATAGTGTATACGGATCACTCGGCTCTCAAGTATCTCTTTGCCAAACAAGATGCAAAGCCGAGATTGCTCCATTGGGTTCTCCTCCTACAAGAATTTGATATCATTATTCATGATAAAAAAGGAGCCGAGAACCTTGCTGCTGATCATCTTTCCCGATTGGAAAACCCTCATCAAAGTGTCCTTGAGAAAAAGGAAATAAATGAAACATTTCCTCTCGAGACACTAAATATGGTTTCTTGTCGTGGTGATTCTAGTACCCCATGGTTTGCCGACTTTTCAAACTACCATGCGGGGAATTTCGTTGTTAAAGGGATGTCGTCCCACCAAAAGAATAAGTTTTTCAAAGATGTGAATCATTACTTTTGGGACGATCCCTATTTGTTTAAGATTTGCGCGGATCAAGTTATTCGTAGGTGTGTTCATGGCCAAGAAGCCATGGAAATTCTTAAGGCTTGTCATAATGAACCCACCGGGGGACATCATGGCCCGAATTACACCGCTCGAAAAGTATTTGAGTCAGGTTTCTATTGGTCCACAATTTACAAAGACGCCCATGACTTAGTCAAATCTTGTGACTCGTGTCAACGTCAAGGAAAGATAACACAGCGGGATGAAATGCCGCAAAATGTCATCCAAGTTTGTGAAATATTTGATGTGTGGGACATTGATTTTATGGGGCCGTTCCCATCTTCACGAGGGAATAAGTACATACTCGTGGACGTTGACTATTTGCCGAAATGGGTCGAAGCCAAAGCTCTCCCAACCAACGATGCCCGAGTAGTTGTAAAAATTTTAAAGTCTCTCTTTGCTAGGTTTGGAACTCCCCGTGCTATCATTAGTGATCGCGGTACTCACTTTTGCAACGACCAATTTGCAAAAATCATGCTCAAGTATGGTGTCACTCACCGACTTGCTACCACGTATCACCCACAAACTAGTGGGCAAGTGGAGGTTTCAAACCGAGGTTTAAAGCGAATTCTTGAAAGGACCGTAGGAGAAAACCGTGCCTCTTGGTCGGACAAGTTAGATGACACTCTATGGGCTTTTCGCACGGCTTATAAAACACCCATCGGGTGTACCCCTTATAAGCTTGTGTATGGAAAAGTGTGTCATCTACCGATCGAGCTCGAGCACAAAGCTTATTGGGCCTTGAAGCATGCTAACTTCTGTCTTAAGTCCGCGGGTGATCATAGGAAAGTTCAACTCAATGAACTAAATGAACTTCGTGATCGAGCTTACGAAAACTCTTTGATCTACAAAGAGAAGACATAGAAGATCCATGACTCCAAAATGAAGAAACGTGTTTTTAACGTTGGTGATCGAGTCCTTCTTTTCAACTCTAGATTAAAGATATTTTCAGGTAAGCTCAAAACCCACTGGACTGGACCATTCACCGTTGCTAAAGTATTTCCTTATGGCACCGTCGAGTTATCTGAAAATGACGGTCCAAATTTTAAAGTGAATGGGCATCGGTTGAAGCATTATTTTGGAGGGGACATACCACCTATGGTTGTACCGGACCTCCAAACTTTCCCCATGGACCAATGAATGCGGGGGTCGAGTCAAGCTAGCGACTCGAGAAACAAAAACAGTAGCATTACATGGGTTTTCATCCATCTTTCTAACTTCTTTCTCTTTTCTAAAAACTAAGTGTGGAGGAGTACCCACACTAAAAAAAAAGTTTTCCCACACTTGCCCAAATCTAAACTTTTTACATTCCAAAATGCCAGCATAAAAGTCGGTACTTTGAATATTGAGGCAATATTCCATTCTAAGTGGGGGGGGGGGGGTAAATTCTGGCGAATTTTGTACCTTCTAGTGCCATAATACCCCCGTTTTGGCAAAAAAAATTAGTGGAAGTGCTTTGCACTAACACAAACAAAAGGTTATCAGTCCACCACGTCTAACATAAGGACTGGCTAATCCAAGAGCAAACGGCTCTTGGTAAAGATATCTCAAATCCGTTTATGGTTAACAATTTGCCAAAAATTGTATGGTGTTCAACTCACCATATCTTTGATAAGTGAAGAGTTGGCTAGCCCGCAAGGTTATGGCTGGTGGTAAAGGCAGTGGAAAACCATAATTGGGAATCAACTCACCAAGATGATGACTACATTCTATCAAAGAGTTGGCTAGTCCAGAAGCAAACGGCTTTTGGTAAAGACAAATCAAAACAGTTGACAACTTATGGTTTGCTAAAAATCATATGGTTATCAGTGTACCATAGTTCTTACTTGAACTAAAACATTTGGCTACTCCAGAAGTAATGGCTTTCGGTAAAGAGACTTTAAATCCATTAAATTTTCACAAAAGATTGCTAAGGACTAGCAATAGTTTAGTGTGGGGGATTGATGAGTGTGTAAATACTCATCATTTTTGGTCAATCTGAACTATAAAAACGTTTAAAAACACCAAAAAATGCATCAAAATACAGAAAATATCCCAAAGGTCATGTTTTATATGTTTCAGATGCAAAGTGATTGAAAACAAATGAAAAACGAACAAAGTTTGCATAATTGGTAGTTTCAGTCCCCCAACTTTCAAAACTTGACAAAATCAGTCCCTGAGCATTTATTTTGAAAGAAAAGTCAACCCAAGTTCTTTAAAATTCAAATGTTATAAAAAATGGTCTTTGGGTGAAAATTTTTCAAAAGAGTACAAATTTAGTCCTTGGAATTTCATAATTGGCAGAAATAGTCCTTGGAGTTTCCAAAATGGCAGAATTGGTCCCTGGTAGAATAATTTGGAGGAAAAGTCAAAGATGGTCCTTGGGAATTCAAAAATGGTCACTATTGGTCCTTGGAATAAAGTTTTCATCATTTGGCAAAAATGGCCCCTCGACTTTCAAAGTTGAAGGGCTTGCTGTGTAACTTTCCAAAATTAATTATAAGGGCCATTTATGCCACATGTGACTAATAGAAGGACCAAAGTTACAATCTTTCAAAATTTGAAACCCCGAGGACTAAAATTGTCATTTTCCAAAGTTGAGGGGTGAAATTGTAATTTCCCAAAAGTTAATCAAAAGGTTCAAAATTGTAATTTATGAATAGTACAAGGGTATTTTGGGATAAAATTCCATTTTTAAATACCCAGGGACTAATTTTGCCAATTTTGTAACTTGAGGGGTAAAAATTGCCATTTTGTGTAAACTTTCATCCAGGGATTGTTTGTGAACAAGTTTGACTTCCCAAGGACTTAAGTTAACTTTTCTTCCATTTTGAACTTTCAGGGACTAGTTTTGACAATTTGTGTAACTTCAGGGACTGAAAATGACAATTGTGTGAACTTGTTTGTTTTTCACTTGTTTTCAATCTTTTTGTACCTGAATCACATAAAAACACATTTCAATGATATTTGTAACATTTATATGGTCATTTGTGTGTTTTTGGTCGTTTTTGTGGGTTTAACAAGTATAAAATATATGTGTATTTAGACACATATCACCCGACTTCTTGAAAAAGAAACTTCGTTTGTCTTTTCCGATGAGTGCATCGAAGCTTTTCAAACTCTCAAGAAAAAGCTTACCGAGGCACCAATTTTAGTTTCCCTCGATTGGGACCTACCTTTCGAACTTATGTGTGATGCAAGTGATTTCGCCATAGGTGCGGTCTTGGGGAAACGTAAAACCAAACACTTTCAGCCGATTCATTATGCAAGCAAAACCTTGACCGAAGCTCAAGCTCACTACACCTCAACGGAAAAAGAGTTACTAGCTGTGGTGTATGCGTTTGAGAAATTTTGGCCATACTTGATTTTGACTAAATGCATAGTGTATACGGATCACTCGGCTCTCAAGTATCTCTTTGCCAAACAAGATGCAAAGCCGAGATTGCTCCATTGGGTTCTCCTCCTACAAGAATTTGATATCATTATTCATGATAAAAAAGGAGCCGAGAACCTTGCTGCTGATCATCTTTCCCGATTGGAAAACCCTCATCAAAGTGTCCTTGAGAAAAAGGAAATAAATGAAACATTTCCTCTCGAGACACTAAATATGGTTTCTTGTCGTGGTGATTCTAGTACCCCATGGTTTGCCGACTTTTCAAACTACCATGCGGGGAATTTCGTTGTTAAAGGGATGTCGTCCCACCAAAAGAATAAGTTTTTCAAAGATGTGAATCATTACTTTTGGGACGATCCCTATTTGTTTAAGATTTGCGCGGATCAAGTTATTCGTAGGTGTGTTCATGGCCAAGAAGCCATGGAAATTCTTAAGGCTTGTCATAATGAACCCACCGGGGGACATCATGGCCCGAATTACACCGCTCGAAAAGTATTTGAGTCAGGTTTCTATTGGTCCACAATTTACAAAGACGCCCATGACTTAGTCAAATCTTGTGACTCGTGTCAACGTCAAGGAAAGATAACACAGCGGGATGAAATGCCGCAAAATGTCATCCAAGTTTGTGAAATATTTGATGTGTGGGGCATTGATTTTATGGGGCCGTTCCCATCTTCACGAGGGAATAAGTACATACTCGTGGACGTTGACTATTTGTCGAAATGGGTCGAAGCCAAAGCTCTCCCAACCAACGATGCCCGAGTAGTTGTAAAAATTTTAAAGTCTCTCTTTGCTAGGTTTGGAACTCCCCGTGCTATCATTAGTGATCGCGGGTACTCACTTTTGCAACGACCAATTTGCAAAAATCATGCTCAAGTATGGTGTCACTCACCGACTTGCTACCACGTATCACCCACAAACTAGTGGGCAAGTGGAGGTTTCAAACCGAGGTTTAAAGCGAATTCTTGAAAGGACCGTAGGAGAAAACCGTGCCTCTTGGTCGGACAAGTTAGATGACACTCTATGGGCTTTTCGCACGGCTTATAAAACACCCATCGGGTGTACCCCTTATAAGCTTGTGTATGGAAAAGTGTGTCATCTACCGATCGAGCTCGAGCACAAAGCTTATTGGGCCTTGAAGCATGCTAACTTCTGTCTTAAGTCCGCGGGTGATCATAGGAAAGTTCAACTCAATGAACTAAATGAACTTCGTGATCGAGCTTACGAAAACTCTTTGATCTACAAAGAGAAGACATAGAAGATCCATGACTCCAAAATGAAGAAACGTGTTTTTAACGTTGGTGATCGAGTCCTTCTTTTCAACTCTAGATTAAAGATATTTTCAGGTAAGCTCAAAACCCACTGGACTGGACCATTCACCGTTGCTAAAGTATTTCCTTATGGCACCGTCGAGTTATCTGAAAATGACGGTCCAAATTTTAAAGTGAATGGGCATCGGTTGAAGCATTATTTTGGAGGGGACATACCACCTATGGTTGTACCGGACCTCCAAACTTTCCCCATGGACCAATGAATGCGGGGTCGAGTCAAGCTAGCGACTCGAGAAACAAAAACAGTAGCATTACATGGGTTTTCATCCATCTTTCTAACTTCTTTCTCTTTTCTAAAAACTAAGTGTGGAGGAGTACCCACACTAAAAAAAAAGTTTTCCCACACTTGCCCAAATCTAAACTTTTTACATTCCAAAATGCCAGCATAAAAGTCGGTACTTTGAATATTGAGGCAATATTCCATTCTAAGTGGGGGGGGGGGGGTAAATTCTGGCGAATTTTGTACCTTCTAGTGCCATAATACCCCCGTTTTGGCAAAAAAAATTAGTGGAAGTGCTTTGCACTAACACAAACAAAAGGTTATCAGTCCACCACGTCTAACATAAGGACTGGCTAATCCAAGAGCAAACGGCTCTTGGTAAAGATATCTCAAATCCGTTTATGGTTAACAATTTGCCAAAAATTGTATGGTGTTCAACTCACCATATCTTTGATAAGTGAAGAGTTGGCTAGCCCGCAAGGTTATGGCTGGTGGTAAAGGCAGTGGAAAACCATAATTGGGAATCAACTCACCAAGATGATGACTACATTCTATCAAAGAGTTGGCTAGTCCAGAAGCAAACGGCTTTTGGTAAAGACAAATCAAAACAGTTGACAACTTATGGTTTGCTAAAAATCATATGGTTATCAGTGTACCATAGTTCTTACTTGAACTAAAACATTTGGCTACTCCAGAAGTAATGGCTTTCGGTAAAGAGACTTTAAATCCATTAAATTTTCACAAAAGATTGCTAAGGACTAGCAATAGTTTAGTGTGGGGGATTGATGAGTGTGTAAATACTCATCATTTTTGGTCAATCTGAACTATAAAAACGTTTAAAAACACCAAAAAATGCATCAAAATACAGAAAATATCCCAAAGGTCATGTTTTATATGTTTCAGATGCAAAGTGATTGAAAACAAATGAAAAACGAACAAAGTTTGCATAATTGGTAGTTTCAGTCCCCCAACTTTCAAAACTTGACAAAATCAGTCCCTGAGCATTTATTTTGAAAGAAAAGTCAACCCAAGTTCTTTAAAATTCAAATGTTATAAAAAATGGTCTTTGGGTGAAAATTTTTCAAAAGAGTACAAATTTAGTCCTTGGAATTTCATAATTGGCAGAAATAGTCCTTGGAGTTTCCAAAATGGCAGAATTGGTCCCTGGTAGAATAATTTGGAGGAAAAGTCAAAGATGGTCCTTGGGAATTCAAAAATGGTCACTATTGGTCCTTGGAATAAAGTTTTCATCATTTGGCAAAAATGGCCCCTCGACTTTCAAAGTTGAAGGGCTTGCTGTGTAACTTTCCAAAATTAATTATAAGGGCCATTTATGCCACATGTGACTAATAGAAGGACCAAAGTTACAATCTTTCAAAATTTGAAACCCCGAGGACTAAAATTGTCATTTTCCAAAGTTGAGGGGTGAAATTGTAATTTCCCAAAAGTTAATCAAAAGGTTCAAAATTGTAATTTATGAATAGTACAAGGGTATTTTGGGATAAAATTCCATTTTTAAATACCCAGGGACTAATTTTGCCAATTTTGTAACTTGAGGGGTAAAAATTGCCATTTTGTGTAAACTTTCATCCAGGGATTGTTTGTGAACAAGTTTGACTTCCCAAGGACTTAAGTTAACTTTTCTTCCATTTTGAACTTTCAGGGACTAGTTTTGACAATTTGTGTAACTTCAGGGACTGAAAATGACAATTGTGTGAACTTGTTTGTTTTTCACTTGTTTTCAATCTTTTTGTACCTGAATCACATAAAAACACATTTCAATGATATTTGTAACATTTATATGGTCATTTGTGTGTTTTTGGTCGTTTTTGTGGGTTTAACAAGTATAAAATATATGTGTATTTAGACACATATCACCCGACTTCTTGAAAAAGAAACTTCGTTTGTCTTTTCCGATGAGTGCATCGAAGCTTTTCAAACTCTCAAGAAAAAGCTTACCGAGGCACCAATTTTAGTTTCCCTCGATTGGGACCTACCTTTCGAACTTATGTGTGATGCAAGTGATTTCGCCATAGGTGCGGTCTTGGGGAAACGTAAAACCAAACACTTTCAGCCGATTCATTATGCAAGCAAAACCTTGACCGAAGCTCAAGCTCACTACACCACAACGGAAAAAGAGTTACTAGCTGTGGTGTATGCGTTTGAGAAATTTTGGCCATACTTGATTTTGACTAAATGCATAGTGTATACGGATCACTCGGCTCTCAAGTATCTCTTTGCCAAACAAGATGCAAAGCCGAGATTGCTCCATTGGGTTCTCCTCCTACAAGAATTTGATATCATTATTCATGATAAAAAAGGAGCCGAGAACCTTGCTGCTGATCATCTTTCCCGATTGGAAAACCCTCATCAAAGTGTCCTTGAGAAAAAGGAAATAAATGAAACATTTCCTCTCGAGACACTAAATATGGTTTCTTGTCGTGGTGATTCTAGTACCCCATGGTTTGCCGACTTTTCAAACTACCATGCGGGGAATTTCGTTGTTAAAGGGATGTCGTCCCACCAAAAGAATAAGTTTTTCAAAGATGTGAATCATTACTTTTGGGACGATCCCTATTTGTTTAAGATTTGCGCGGATCAAGTTATTCGTAGGTGTGTTCATGGCCAAGAAGCCATGGAAATTCTTAAGGCTTGTCATAATGAACCCACCGGGGGACATCATGGCCCGAATTACACCGCTCGAAAAGTATTTGAGTCAGGTTTCTATTGGTCCACAATTTACAAAGACGCCCATGACTTAGTCAAATCTTGTGACTCGTGTCAACGTCAAGGAAAGATAACACAGCGGGATGAAATGCCGCAAAATGTCATCCAAGTTTGTGAAATATTTGATGTGTGGGGCATTGATTTTATGGGGCCGTTCCCATCTTCACGAGGGAATAAGTACATACTCGTGGACGTTGACTATTTGTCGAAATGGGTCGAAGCCAAAGCTCTCCCAACCAACGATGCCCGAGTAGTTGTAAAAATTTTAAAGTCTCTCTTTGCTAGGTTTGGAACTCCCCGTGCTATCATTAGTGATCGCGGTACTCACTTTTGCAACGACCAATTTGCAAAAATCATGCTCAAGTATGGTGTCACTCACCGACTTGCTACCACGTATCACCCACAAACTAGTGGGCAAGTGGAGGTTTCAAACCGAGGTTTAAAGCGAATTCTTGAAAGGACCGTAGGAGAAAACCGTGCCTCTTGGTCGGACAAGTTAGATGACACTCTATGGGCTTTTCGCACGGCTTATAAAACACCCATCGGGTGTACCCCTTATAAGCTTGTGTATGGAAAAGTGTGTCATCTACCGATCGAGCTCGAGCACAAAGCTTATTGGGCCTTGAAGCATGCTAACTTCTGTCTTAAGTCCGCGGGTGATCATAGGAAAGTTCAACTCAATGAACTAAATGAACTGCGTGATCGAGCTTACGAAAACTCTTTGATCTACAAAGAGAAGACATAGAAGATCCATGACTCCAAAATGAAGAAACGTGTTTTTAACGTTGGTGATCGAGTCCTTCTTTTCAACTCTAGATTAAAGATATTTTCAGGTAAGCTCAAAACCCACTGGACTGGACCATTCACCGTTGCTAAAGTATTTCCTTATGGCACCGTCGAGTTATCTGAAAATGACGGTCCAAATTTTAAAGTGAATGGGCATCGGTTGAAGCATTATTTTGGAGGGGACATACCACCTATGGTTGTACCGGACCTCCAAACTTTCCCCATGGACCAATGAATGCGGGGTCGAGTCAAGCTAGCGACTCGAGAAACAAAAACAGTAGCATTACATGGGTTTTCATCCATCTTTCTAACTTCTTTCTCTTTTCTAAAAACTAAGTGTGGAGGAGTACCCACACTAAAAAAAAAGTTTTCCCACACTTGCCCAAATCTAAACTTTTTACATTCCAAAATGCCAGCATAAAAGTCGGTACTTTGAATATTGAGGCAATATTCCATTCTAAGTGGGGGGGGGGGGGGTAAATTCTGGCGAATTTTGTACCTTCTAGTGCCATAATACCCCCGTTTTGGCAAAAAAAATTAGTGGAAGTGCTTTGCACTAACACAAACAAAAGGTTATCAGTCCACCACGTCTAACATAAGGACTGGCTAATCCAAGAGCAAACGGCTCTTGGTAAAGATATCTCAAATCCGTTTATGGTTAACAATTTGCCAAAAATTGTATGGTGTTCAACTCACCATATCTTTGATAAGTGAAGAGTTGGCTAGCCCGCAAGGTTATGGCTGGTGGTAAAGGCAGTGGAAAACCATAATTGGGAATCAACTCACCAAGATGATGACTACATTCTATCAAAGAGTTGGCTAGTCCAGAAGCAAACGGCTTTTGGTAAAGACAAATCAAAACAGTTGACAACTTATGGTTTGCTAAAAATCATATGGTTATCAGTGTACCATAGTTCTTACTTGAACTAAAACATTTGGCTACTCCAGAAGTAATGGCTTTCGGTAAAGAGACTTTAAATCCATTAAATTTTCACAAAAGATTGCTAAGGACTAGCAATAGTTTAGTGTGGGGGATTGATGAGTGTGTAAATACTCATCATTTTTGGTCAATCTGAACTATAAAAACGTTTAAAAACACCAAAAAATGCATCAAAATACAGAAAATATCCCAAAGGTCATGTTTTATATGTTTCAGATGCAAAGTGATTGAAAACAAATGAAAAACGAACAAAGTTTGCATAATTGGTAGTTTCAGTCCCCCAACTTTCAAAACTTGACAAAATCAGTCCCTGAGCATTTATTTTGAAAGAAAAGTCAACCCAAGTTCTTTAAAATTCAAATGTTATAAAAAATGGTCTTTGGGTGAAAATTTTTCAAAAGAGTACAAATTTAGTCCTTGGAATTTCATAATTGGCAGAAATAGTCCTTGGAGTTTCCAAAATGGCAGAATTGGTCCCTGGTAGAATAATTTGGAGGAAAAGTCAAAGATGGTCCTTGGGAATTCAAAAATGGTCACTATTGGTCCTTGGAATAAAGTTTTCATCATTTGGCAAAAATGGCCCCTCGACTTTCAAAGTTGAAGGGCTTGCTGTGTAACTTTCCAAAATTAATTATAAGGGCCATTTATGCCACATGTGACTAATAGAAGGACCAAAGTTACAATCTTTCAAAATTTGAAACCCCGAGGACTAAAATTGTCATTTTCCAAAGTTGAGGGGTGAAATTGTAATTTCCCAAAAGTTAATCAAAAGGTTCAAAATTGTAATTTATGAATAGTACAAGGGTATTTTGGGATAAAATTCCATTTTTAAATACCCAGGGACTAATTTTGCCAATTTTGTAACTTGAGGGGTAAAAATTGCCATTTTGTGTAAACTTTCATCCAGGGATTGTTTGTGAACAAGTTTGACTTCCCAAGGACTTAAGTTAACTTTTCTTCCATTTTGAACTTTCAGGGACTAGTTTTGACAATTTGTGTAACTTCAGGGACTGAAAATGACAATTGTGTGAACTTGTTTGTTTTTCACTTGTTTTCAATCTTTTTGTACCTGAATCACATAAAAACACATTTCAATGATATTTGTAACATTTATATGGTCATTTGTGTGTTTTTGGTCGTTTTTGTGGGTTTAACAAGTATAAAATATATGTGTATTTAGACACATATCACCCGACTTCTTGAAAAAGAAACTTCGTTTGTCTTTTCCGATGAGTGCATCGAAGCTTTTCAAACTCTCAAGAAAAAGCTTACCGAGGCACCAATTTTAGTTTCCCTCGATTGGGACCTACCTTTCGAACTTATGTGTGATGCAAGTGATTTCGCCATAGGTGCGGTCTTGGGGAAACGTAAAACCAAACACTTTCAGCCGATTCATTATGCAAGCAAAACCTTGACCGAAGCTCAAGCTCACTACACCACAACGGAAAAAGAGTTACTAGCTGTGGTGTATGCGTTTGAGAAATTTTGGCCATACTTGATTTTGACTAAATGCATAGTGTATACGGATCACTCGGCTCTCAAGTATCTCTTTGCCAAACAAGATGCAAAGCCGAGATTGCTCCATTGGGTTCTCCTCCTACAAGAATTTGATATCATTATTCATGATAAAAAAGGAGCCGAGAACCTTGCTGCTGATCATCTTTCCCGATTGGAAAACCCTCATCAAAGTGTCCTTGAGAAAAAGGAAATAAATGAAACATTTCCTCTCGAGACACTAAATATGGTTTCTTGTCGTGGTGATTCTAGTACCCCATGGTTTGCCGACTTTTCAAACTACCATGCGGGGAATTTCGTTGTTAAAGGGATGTCGTCCCACCAAAAGAATAAGTTTTTCAAAGATGTGAATCATTACTTTTGGGACGATCCCTATTTGTTTAAGATTTGCGCGGATCAAGTTATTCGTAGGTGTGTTCATGGCCAAGAAGCCATGGAAATTCTTAAGGCTTGTCATAATGAACCCACCGGGGGACATCATGGCCCGAATTACACCGCTCGAAAAGTATTTGAGTCAGGTTTCTATTGGTCCACAATTTACAAAGACGCCCATGACTTAGTCAAATCTTGTGACTCGTGTCAACGTCAAGGAAAGATAACACAGCGGGATGAAATGCCGCAAAATGTCATCCAAGTTTGTGAAATATTTGATGTGTGGGGCATTGATTTTATGGGGCCGTTCCCATCTTCACGAGGGAATAAGTACATACTCGTGGACGTTGACTATTTGTCGAAATGGGTCGAAGCCAAAGCTCTCCCAACCAACGATGCCCGAGTAGTTGTAAAAATTTTAAAGTCTCTCTTTGCTAGGTTTGGAACTCCCCGTGCTATCATTAGTGATCGCGGTACTCACTTTTGCAACGACCAATTTGCAAAAATCATGCTCAAGTATGGTGTCACTCACCGACTTGCTACCACGTATCACCCACAAACTAGTGGGCAAGTGGAGGTTTCAAACCGAGGTTTAAAGCGAATTCTTGAAAGGACCGTAGGAGAAAACCGTGCCTCTTGGTCGGACAAGTTAGATGACACTCTATGGGCTTTTCGCACGGCTTATAAAACACCCATCGGGTGTACCCCTTATAAGCTTGTGTATGGAAAAGTGTGTCATCTACCGATCGAGCTCGAGCACAAAGCTTATTGGGCCTTGAAGCATGCTAACTTCTGTCTTAAGTCCGCGGGTGATCATAGGAAAGTTCAACTCAATGAACTAAATGAACTTCGTGATCGAGCTTACGAAAACTCTTTGATCTACAAAGAGAAGACATAGAAGATCCATGACTCCAAAATGAAGAAACGTGTTTTTAACGTTGGTGATCGAGTCCTTCTTTTCAACTCTAGATTAAAGATATTTTCAGGTAAGCTCAAAACCCACTGGACTGGACCATTCACCGTTGCTAAAGTATTTCCTTATGGCACCGTCGAGTTATCTGAAAATGACGGTCCAAATTTTAAAGTGAATGGGCATCGGTTGAAGCATTATTTTGGAGGGGACATACCACCTATGGTTGTACCGGACCTCCAAACTTTCCCCATGGACCAATGAATGCGGGGTCGAGTCAAGCTAGCGACTCGAGAAACAAAAACAGTAGCATTACATGGGTTTTCATCCATCTTTCTAACTTCTTTCTCTTTTCTAAAAACTAAGTGTGGAGGAGTACCCACACTAAAAAAAAAGTTTTCCCACACTTGCCCAAATCTAAACTTTTTACATTCCAAAATGCCAGCATAAAAGTCGGTACTTTGAATATTGAGGCAATATTCCATTCTAAGTGGGGGGGGGGGGGGGGTAAATTCTGGCGAATTTTGTACCTTCTAGTGCCATAATACCCCCGTTTTGGCAAAAAAAATTAGTGGAAGTGCTTTGCACTAACACAAACAAAAGGTTATCAGTCCACCACGTCTAACATAAGGACTGGCTAATCCAAGAGCAAACGGCTCTTGGTAAAGATATCTCAAATCCGTTTATGGTTAACAATTTGCCAAAAATTGTATGGTGTTCAACTCACCATATCTTTGATAAGTGAAGAGTTGGCTAGCCCGCAAGGTTATGGCTGGTGGTAAAGGCAGTGGAAAACCATAATTGGGAATCAACTCACCAAGATGATGACTACATTCTATCAAAGAGTTGGCTAGTCCAGAAGCAAACGGCTTTTGGTAAAGACAAATCAAAACAGTTGACAACTTATGGTTTGCTAAAAATCATATGGTTATCAGTGTACCATAGTTCTTACTTGAACTAAAACATTTGGCTACTCCAGAAGTAATGGCTTTCGGTAAAGAGACTTCAAATCCATTAAATTTTCACAAAAGATTGCTAAGGACTAGCAATAGTTTAGTGTGGGGGATTGATGAGTGTGTAAATACTCATCATTTTTGGTCAATCTGAACTATAAAAACGTTTAAAAACACCAAAAAATGCATCAAAATACAGAAAATATCCCAAAGGTCATGTTTTATATGTTTCAGATGCAAAGTGATTGAAAACAAATGAAAAACGAACAAAGTTTGCATAATTGGTAGTTTCAGTCCCCCAACTTTCAAAACTTGACAAAATCAGTCCCTGAGCATTTATTTTGAAAGAAAAGTCAACCCAAGTTCTTTAAAATTCAAATGTTATAAAAAATGGTCTTTGGGTGAAAATTTTTCAAAAGAGTACAAATTTAGTCCTTGGAATTTCATAATTGGCAGAAATAGTCCTTGGAGTTTCCAAAATGGCAGAATTGGTCCCTGGTAGAATAATTTGGAGGAAAAGTCAAAGATGGTCCTTGGGAATTCAAAAATGGTCACTATTGGTCCTTGGAATAAAGTTTTCATCATTTGGCAAAAATGGCCCCTCGACTTTCAAAGTTGGCAAAAATAGTCCCCGGAAATTTAATTTTGGAAATTAATCATCTAAAGGACTTTGGTGATTCAAATTGGCAAGAAAGATCCCGTGAAGCGAGTTTGGAAATTGGGCAGAAGTGGTCCTCAAGTTTCACATTTTTACATTTATGGTCCTTGTAATTTACAATGCTACAACCTGATAGATCCATCTTTATTAAAGCCTAAACCTATCCAACACAATTTAACCTAATAACCAGTCCACCCAAAACCTCACCCTAAGCCCAAAACACCCAAAGCCCAAATAACCTACCCCGTTTAATATCAAGATCCAGTCAAAGGGTAAATTGGTCAAACACGGGTCAAACTCATACCTTTCTCCTTCCCTCCCCCCATTAACCACTGTGTAAACCACCACCACCCAACACCACCTCTGCTACACTCTATCACCACCTCAAAAGTCCCCCAATCACTCCTCCCAATCCCACTACCTCCTCCAAAACCCATACCTAACCCCAATCCACCCTGGCAATCCCCAATTCCCCATAAACTATTTTGGCGCCAAAATACATTCTAGGGCTAGGATTGATCTTAGAGCAATTGGACAGCTAGGATTTGATCGCAGGGTTCAAGAGATCATGTTACAACCCTAAGTTCTCAAAAGCAAGCACAAGAAGAGTATTTCCTACCTACCACTTCTTAGTATAAATAGAATACCCTTGTAAGCCCTTAGAGACATGTCTTAATTGTAGTAGTTTCTTTAATTTAATCTCACTTGTAATCTGTTTTCAATATTAATTCAAGTTTCTCAGTTTTTAAATTCCAAGCATTGTTTTCATTTTTATCTTTAAGTTAAGTTTCCAACTGTCTTTGTTTAAGCTTATTTTTCTCAAATATTTCTAGAAGCTCATTAGGTTCTAAGTAAGCTCAGATAAATCTTAAACTAGCTAATCAGAAACAAAATTATATTACAAATTACCTATGCATTGGACTGTGGAGGCTTTGGAAGTTGGCAGTAATGGATATGGCAAGAGGGACTATACTAGCTTGTCTTAAGACAAGCTAGAGCTTGTAGCAGTATAGAGAAACCCTGGTTAAGCCAGGGCTCAAGGTTCCAAGTGCTTACTCTTTATTTTTCAGTTTTTAAGTGGAAAGTGCATAATTGGTGATTGATAGTTATATGTGTAATTCTTTCTTATTTCTGCTTTAACTGACTTAATATAGTTTATTAGACATGGTTTAGTTCTTGTTTCACAGTTTTCATAATAATTCACCACTTAGCATTTAGACTGCCAAGAATTTACTTATTAGGGATTTGTTGATAAATGTTGTTGAAATTAATGTTCTTGTGATTAAATGGTCCTGTGGTAACATATAACAACCTTGGAAATTGGTTTTATGGATTGAATAAGTGTTGTGCTTTGAATAATCACTAAATCAGTTACATAAGGGGTGTTTGGGACAAGTTGTTGTGCTGAGTTATTGTTGTTATTAGGAGTTAGGGTTTGCTGGTTCACTGTCATTAGACTCATATAAGTTTAATTGACCATTTCTTTGGACACTTTCTCACAAAAGTCAAAATTGGACACTAGTTTTCCCAACAGCTTAACTGTTGGGGATTTGGCATATCACACCTTTAATTTTAGCTTAGATTTTGTTAACAAGGGTCATTTCAGCTTCCATTAGTGCTATTATAACATTACTAATCAATTAGACTCAGTGTAAGTTCAAAATAGTCGAAATTCCAAGTTTATTCAAAAAGTAAAAATTGCAAGTTTAGCCAGAAAAACCAAATATTGCAAGAATTGTTTAGATTTTTGTGTTTGGATTCAGACCCTGAATTTCATACATGTTGTAGTATCCCACTTAAATTTTGGAATCCCATCATTCTCTTATTTTTTTGATTTTTTGTGGCGTAATTGGGTGCTCAAACAGGCCTGCAGGGCCAGTTCATGCCCTGCCCCCACCAGTTGTGTCCTAGCTGCCTGCATACATAAGCTCTTTTTTAGCCTCTCAGTGGGTCCCACTCCAAGCTTATTATCTTTTTGTGAAGCTCTCCTATATGGCTTGTTGGTTCAGGGTTCCATTTGGCTTCTAGCTTATTAGTTAAGCTTAAAATTAAGCCTGCAAATCACCCTTTTTGGCCAATGTGGCCTATGTTGTCTGTTTGATTTGGAATTGCTTATTTGTGCTTAACAGCTTATTTTTTGTACTCCTATTGTCATTTAAGTTTAATTTAAATTAGTTAAAGTTGTTTTAAGGCTCATTTTAATTTTGGTTTTCAGCTTGTAACTTGTAATAGCTTTTTAAGTTTAAAAATTCTCATTTTCAAACAATAAGCTCATCTGTTAGCAAACTAAGCTCATAAAGAGCTTATTTGAGAGATTTAAAAAAAAGGGTTGCCTTTATTAAAGTTTTATATTTTTACTTGTTTAGTAGATTTGTAAAAAAGAAATCCAAAAAAAAAAAAAATTGCAAAAAGAGGAGGCAGGGGTCGAACCTGAGACCTCCCCCTTTGAGAGTGATAGGGTTGTACCTGTAAACCAGTTGCCCTTGGGACTTTTTCAGTTATATCCTTGCATCTTCTATTTAAATAGTAGTTATTGTCCCTTTTGCTTATTTTTGTCTTTTTAGCTTATTTTCCAGCTTATTAATAAGTTTCTCACCACTTTTACATTTTTCCTAGCTTCCTTATATCACTAAGTAATTTTAGAAAAAGTTTTGTAATTTTCCAAAGTAGTTTAGTATTTTTTTTTTTATAATTAATTTTAGTTTATATAGTTTTTAATTAATAATAAATAAATAAAAACTCTAAAAAATATTTTTCTTTTTCCAAAAAATTTCTTTTATCATTTAGAAAGTAGAAAAATAATTTTTACACCCGTAGGACTAGCGTAGCATTAAATTCACGTTTTATTTTGCGCACCCGCGTAATTTTTAATTAACGTTCGCGTTTTTAAATCTAGATTACGTTTTAGGATTCCCCGTTTTCCCTACCATGTTCCCCGTAGTATCTTAGGCAGTTTTTAAGTTTTAATTTCCATTCCTAGTTTATATTCACTTTTAGGTTGCGTTAATTATCATTTTCGTTCGTTAATTTTCAATTTTCGTCAATTTAACGTACCACAAATCCAAATAATCTTTCACAACCAAACATACAAGGTTTTAATCTCGATCTTTTCACGAAACTTTCCATTCACATCTCGTTGGGGTACGACTCGGGACTTTCCGGTCTCACAAATAAATATCACTTGCACGAGTTTACGAGGTAATCTTTTTCCTAAAAGGTTTACTCGTAATTCTCCACGTCTTGTTGTCTCACAATAACATTGACATCACGTTTGTTGATATTTTTGATAAATTCTTTTGCACAAAAACACAACGAATCATGCAATAATTCATGTGTGTAAAGATAGAAGCTGGTTCAAGACCTATGAGTCAATGAATGATGGTTCTATTCTTCATATGGGAAACGAGTCAACTGCCCTGGTGCATGGAAAAGGATGTGTTAATTTGAAGTTTAGTTCTGGAAAGATTGTTTCTTTGTTTAATGTTTTACATGTTCCTGATATTACAAAGAATTTGGTTTCTAGTAGTGTTTTGAATAATTGTGGTTATAAACAAGTGATTGAATCTAATAAGTTTGTTTTATCTAAACATGGTGTGTTTATTGGTTTTGGCTATTTGTGTAATCAAATTTTCAGGCTTAATATTGTTAATGATATTGGTAATTCAGCTTTTATGTCAACCTCTAAACTTAATGATTCAACCCTATGTCATGCTAGACTTGGCCATGTACACTTTAAAAGAATGCGAGATATATCTAAGGATGGGTTAATTCCAGCCTTTGATATGGACATTGATAAGCGTAAAACTTGCATGATGACCAAAATTACTAAGAAACCATTTCAAAGTGTAAAATGTGAAACTAAAGTTTTGGAGCTAATTCATAGTGATCTGTGTGATCTACATGCTACTCCCTCTTTGGGGAACAAGAAATACTTTGTGACTTTTATTGATGATGCTTCTAGGTTTTGTTATGTTTATTTGTTACATACTAAGGGTGAAGCATTAGATAAATTTAAAGTATTTAAAACTGAAGTTGAATTGCAACAAGGGTCTCGAATCAAAAGATTCAGGACTGATAGGGGAGGTGAGTACATAGATACTCTGTATTTTCAGTCTGTTGGTATAATCCATGAAACGACTACCCCTTATACTCCTCAGCAAAATGGTATTTCTGAAAGGAAAAACAGGGTGCTGAATGAGATGGTTAATTCCATGTTGTCCTATTCAGGGCTGAATCAAGGGTTCTGGGGTGAAGCTATGTTAACAGCTTGCTATTTACTAAATAGGGTTCCTAATAAAAGGAACAAGGTTACCCCTTATGAACTCTGGACTAAAAAGAAACCCAGCCTGAATTATCTCAGGGTTTGAGGTTGTAGGGCTGTTGTAAGACTCCCTGATCCAAAGCAGAAAACTTTGGGTGAAAGAGGCATTGAATGCATCTTTGTTGGATATGCTGAGCATTCCAAGGCATATAGGTTCTATGTTATTGAACCTAATGAATCTGTTTCAATTAACTCAATAATTGAATGAAAGGATGCACTATTTGATGAGAATAGATTCTCATCAGTTCCTAGACCAAGTCAAAGGATTCCAAATGGAACTGATGACATTGGTGTATCAGAGGTCCCTGATGAATTATCATCTCAGGCCCCTGATGAGGTTGTGGAACAACAACCTGAACCTGAGCTCAGAAGGAGTAATAGGGTCAGGACTCCAAAGTCATTTGGACCTGAGTTTCAATTATACTTAATTGAAGGTATAAGGAGTGAGGTCTCTGACCAATACTCCTATTGCTTCATTGTTGAGGATGATCCCAAAACATTTGAAGAAGCAATGAAGTCCCAGGATGTTGCTTTCTGGAAAGAAGCAATTAATGATGAGATGGACTCTATCATGGGCAACAACACTTATGTGTTGACTGATCTACCACCTGGTTGAAAACCTCTAGGTAGCAAATGGATTTTCAAAAGGAAAATGAAGGTAGATGGAACTGTTGAAAAGTTCAAGGCTAGACTAGTCATTCAAGGCTTTAAACAAAAGTCAGGGATAGACTATTTTGATACTTATGCTCCTGTGGCTCGTATGAGTACCATAAGATTGCTGATTGCTTTGGCATCAATTCACAATCTGATTATTCATTAGATGGATGTGAAGACAACTTTTTTGAATGGTGACTTAGATGAGGAGGTTTACATGAACCAACCTCAAGGCTTCATCATGCCTGGCAATGAAAACAAGGTGTGTAAACTGATTAAGTCTCTTTATGGGCTAAAACAGGCACCTAAGCAATGGCATCAAAATTTTGATGAAGTGGTTTTGTCAAGTGGTTATTTACTTAACCAGGCTGACAAATGTGTATATAGCAAATTTGATGAATCTGGTAAAGGAGTCATTATTTGTCTATATGTTGATGACATTTTGATCTTTGGCAATGACCAAAATCAAGTTCACCTTACAAAGGCATTTTTGTCATCAAAGTTCTCCATGAAGGATATGGGGGAGGCTGATGTTATCCTTGGCATTAGGATTAAACATGAAAGTAACAAAATTTCTATCTCTCAATCTCATTACATTGAGAAGATATTGAAGAAATTTAATTACTTTGAGTGTACTCCAGTGAGTACTCCTATGGATATAAGTGAGAAGCTAATGCCTAATACTGGCAAAGCTGTATCTCAACTTGAGTATTCTAGGGTGATTGGCTGCTTGATGTATGCCATGACTTGTACAAGGCCTGATATTGCTTTTGCAGTGGGTAAATTGAGCAGGTATACTAGTAATCCTAGTGCTCATCACTGGCAAGCAATTCAGAGGGTCTTTAAGTATTTGAATAGAACTATGGATTATAGTCTCTCATATACTGTTTATCCTTCTATATTAGAAGGATACACTGATGTAAGTTGGATCAGTAACACTGAAGACAATTCATCTACCAGTGGCTGGGTATTCCTACTTGGTGGAGGTGCAATTTCTTGGGCATCCAAGAAACAAACTTGCATTACCAGTTCAACCATGGAATCTGAATTTGTGGCTTTAGCAGCTGCTGACAAAGAAGCTGAATGGTTGAAAAACTTGCTTCTTGAGATTCCATTGTGGCCTAAACCTATAGCACCTATTTCTATCCAGTGTGATAGTGCTGCTACATTGGCAAAGGCTTATAGCCAGATGTACAATGGGAAGTCTAGACACTTAGATGTCAGGCATAGCATGATTCGTGAGCTTATCGTGAATGGGGTGATATCTATAGAGTTTGTTAGATCTCAACATAATTTAGCTGATCACTTGACGAAGGGTTTGGCTAGAGAGTTGGTTTTGAAGTCTGCTAAAGGGATGGGTTTGAAATCCAACTTAGTCACTGAATGCTAAGACACCAACTCCCTCCTGAGGAAACTTGGGAGCTGAGTTCAATGTGGAAAGCTGAACATTTAGTGGACTGGAGCACATGTTTTATATTACATCCCAAGGTTGTGCTCAGAACCTGCTAGAAAAGGAGGATGAAGTCTTTACTTCTGAATGGTTATTTTCTTTGAAAAAGTGCTAGGCAGGAGCATGAATAAAGAGGAACCACCTATGTAAATGTTGAAGTTTTGCCGCTTCAGGAAGCTTTGGATTTTTAGCTTTTACAACATTTATGAATTGGATATGGACACATGGCTTGTATAGTGTCAGGTTTATTTAAGTGTTTGAAAATGTATGTGTATTTTATCTTCAGGTATTCAAATGGGTTGAAGGGTTCAATTCTTAGAACACCCTGATTCTCGAATATTTGAACGTGTAATGTACTAAGATGAGAATTAAATCTTCAAGATATTTTCATTTATACATATGTTTTGTTTTGTGTTTATTTTTCATGCAAAGGAAGTGAACTAAATTTGGGGAGGATTTTTGGAAAATTTAGTGCACTTGAGGGATTAATTCACACCTGGTAATGGGTTTGGAGGTACGGAGTGTACACCCATTTGGTCACTGAATCCCCTGACTCAATAGTGGTTATGCTAGTGTGAATCTGTTTCTGCTGATCTGATTTTGCTGCTAGTATGGATTCTGCTGATGATGGATTCTGCTGATAGTGGATTCTGCTGCTAGTGGAATTCTGCTGTTGGTGGATTCTGCTGCTAGAGTGATTCTGCTGATGGCATCATTTTATTCTGCCGCTCGTTTTAACCACTGATTCCTACTATTATGGAAACTATTATAGTATAATTAATGGGCCGTTAATTATATATAATTCAATGGGCTAGGGTTTGAGTATTCTCTATTATAAATAGAGGTTATAATACATCTGCATGGATATACGATACAACACAAACCCTAATCACTTGAATACGTTTCTGTTCTTGATTTGTGCCTAAAACAAGAACATCACTTGGTCTTATCCCATAGAGATATTCGTGTAACCCAGGCATTGGGTCGAATAGTTTCTATTGGAAAGTGATAACACGATTTCAAGTGAATATCCAGTACTCATTGATTATCTTAACCCTAATCTGGGAACACTCATACACATAAATCTTTCTTAATATTAGTATTTTAACATAAGTTGAGATGATTTGTTAGTATGACATGTATTCATATATAGATCGACCTTGCTAATTCCTTCTTTTGTAGAGAGGATGTGAAGCTAATGTGTTATTAAGGTGGCGTTTTTTTAGTATGACCTTAGTCATGTGACAGCATTTGACTAGTCATAGAGTTTGAGAATATAGCTTCATTTGAATAACAAAAATCAAGAATATGAACATTAATGCAAACAAAACAAAACAAAACAATTATTTTTCTTTCATGGCAGTTTGGCTACAAGAACATGTAAAATTTGGTCTACAAATCTCTATTTTACTAGCGAGGGTTTTTATCTCCAAAAAAAAGTTAAATTTTTGAAAACATGCTTAGATCACAATTTTTTATAGAAAAGAAAAAAGCAATAGAGTTGTAAAGGGAAATATGATGAAAAATGCTCAAAGACTATGTTTATTGGCAAGATTGTCAACCCAACTCATTGAAAATACATACAAAATAATAATTTTTTAATCTTCTCATCCAATCTTTCATTCCAATCTAAATCATATGAGTATATGACAACCTAAGTTGGCAACCCACAATCTGCCACATGTCAATGTTTTAATGGTTATCTGTGTGTTTTTTCTTTTTTTCTTTATATTTTTAATACTCATCAAGTTATCATAAATTAGTTATGTTAGGTTGTTGATAAATGGTAAAAAATATAGATTGGTTGTATGTATTAGTTGTGTAGATGGAAGAAAAAGAAAACAATATTTTAATAAGAGATTGAGTTGTGATAAATTGTTGATAAATATAGTCTAACATGCACCTTCCATGATGCATGTGCTTACAAAATGAAATTTTATAGTAATAAATATGCTTTAACTAACTAAAAAAAAAAAGTTCCATCGATCACCGCTAATTTAAACTCTCTTTCTCACACACACATCACACGCTTTTGTTAATCAAAATTACAAAAAAAATAGCCTGATTTAAAAGTTATAACTTATATCATATTAACTACACATCATACTCTTTATTTTAAGCTCCATTTCTCTTAGAGCAATGGTTTATTACGTGAAATGTTTTTGATAGATATCGATATGTGTCGATAGTTAACATATATTAAGCTATTGATGCCAGGGCGGATCTAGCTTAAGCATAGGGTATGCACGTGCATACCTTGTGAAAAATTTTAGTAGTGTTAAAAAAATCGATTTTTATCAAAAGTTACTATAAAATACACTAAAAGTTTACTTGTACACACCCTCTAGAATACTTAAAATTTTTGAGTTCATACCCATAAATTTCAAAAAAGAAAGAAAAGGAAAAGGATTTCTTTCCTGTAATTTTGAATAGAAGATAAGTGTCTTGAGGAAGAAGGCGGAAGTCAAATAGTCAATAGATGCTTTTTTTATTATTTTTTATTTATTATTATTTATTTATTATTATTTTTTTGCCCAATGGAAAGGTAAATACAAGACACTTAATTTTGAGTCCACCCTTCTCCCAAAACCCAAGTCACTCAGGGTATTGGCAGTGGAAGCGTGATCACACGGGAAGGGATCGATCTAGTGCTGGAACACTGCCGCCATCACCTTGATCACGCACGAGATCCTTCACCCACGTGAAACTTCACGCATGGGATAGGAAGAAAATGTGAACGTTGGGTCAAATTTTTTTGACCATTTGTGTTGGGAATTATTGAAATGTAATAGTTTTGGTTTCTGTTGGTAGTGATATAGTTCTTGCTGGTATGGTTTCTCCTGTTAGCAGATATTAGTTTTCTAGGATATGCATGAGTTATATTAGGTAGTGATATGAATTAATATTTTATTTATTGTTGTATTAGGGTTCCTTGTGTATAAAAGGAACATACAGCTTATGTTACAGACACATTTGAAGAAAAACATTTTTATTAGATCCATAGAGGATCATTGTTTATTAGAAAACCTTGTTCATAACTTTGATTGTGTTCTTATTATTCCGCTGTGTATGTTCAATCATTGTTATTATTCTAGATAGGGCTTAAACGATCTTCTACAATTGGTATCAGAGCAGGGGGCTCTTGATATCTAGGGATCTACAAGGTTTTTCGAAGAAAAGCAGAAAAATTCAAATCTAGTACAAATTTTCGTAACTTTTCTGCAGTGCAGTTTTCAAACAGCGATTTCTCATTCGTTAACCGTTGGATCGGGCTGAAATTTTTACTGGAGGTTCTCAACATATCTTTTTATCAGTAAAAAGATAAAAATTGTCGAAGTCTGCTGCTGAAACAGGTGAAGTAATTCGAATTTTTAGGGTTTTTATGATCTCAACTGCTTGGAATTCGTGTTTACTTGCATTAAATCATTATAGAAGTTGGATATACATTGATTGGTGTCTAAAATTCTTGAAAGAAAGCAGTTGTGAATGTGTATGATCGATTTTTGATGATTTTAGGGTTTTAGCGACACTTTACAAGTGTTGTCTTTATACTTGGTACTCTTGACGGTTATTGCTGCTATTTTCTTTTCTGCTGATGACCTTTGGTTCCTACTGATTGGTTCCTCCTGGTGGTTATTGTGTTCCTACTGATGGTACATATCTGATACTACTGCTGCCATCATTATTTGTTGTTAATTCTGGTCAAATAAAAGTACTGCTCGTTTGTATTTGTTGCTGCTGATCGATTGCTACTGGTCTGTTCCTGCTGATTGGTTTCATTACTGCTGTTTAAGGCTGCAATCAAGTCAAGCTTTTATCAAGCAACTCGAGCTCGAGCTCGAGCTTGGCTCGATCGAGTCAAGCTTTTATCAAGCTCAAGCCCAAGCTCAAGCCTAAAAAATTAGCTCAAAACATTTAACGAGCCAAGCTCAAGCTTTGGATAGCTCGGCTTGAGCTCGTATCAAGCTTTTTCAAGCTTTAATATAGATATATCAAATAAATTTCATATAAGTAATTAGGAGCAAATTTGGTTATTAAGCTAATTATAAGAGCAAATTTGGTTATTAACCGCAACTCAGTAATGATCATTAAGGCTGCAAAATGGGATATATTATATGTTGCAAAATGGGTAATATGTAACAAAGTGGCAAAATAGCTTGTGTTTGGTTGCTCTTTATCTATTGTTGTTGTCTATTTAGCTGCTATTAAAATGCAGGTTATATAGCTGTTGATGTGTATATTAGATTAATAGTATGAACATGTTATACATATATATTTATTGTTGAGTTTAGCTATTGAATATTATATTTTTCGTATACATTCAAGCTTTTCTAGCCAAGCTCAAGCTTTGCTAGAAACCTACTCAAGCCAAGCTCAAGCCTGGATGATGAAATCTTGACAAGTTATTAAGCCAAGCTCAAGCCTAGTATTTTTCTTTCAAGCCAAGCTCAAGCCTTGTCGAGCTTGAGCTCGGCTTGACTCGATTGCAGCCCTACTGCTATTGAGTGAAATTTTGTTTCTGCTGATGATGACTTTTGGTTCCTGCTGATCAATTCTGCTGATCGTTCTGTTTCTGCTGCCATCACATACTGTTCCTGCTGGTTTCATTCGTTACTGCTGGTGCATTCTGTTCTTTACAAACCTCACAACCAAACTTCTCTCCCACACCTTTATAATGGCAGAATCTGACAATGAAAGGGATGATGCAATGTTTCCTTATTTGATGAATGATGAGTACGAAGTCTGGGCTAGGAAGATGGAACACTGGATCACGAACAATGATATGAATATCTGGAAAGTGATTCAAAATGGCAACAGCTTGAAAAGGACTAGAAGAGATCGCGATGGTAAAATCATTATTCTCCCTCCAACGACTGTAGATGAATACATTGATGTACAAAGGGAATCAAAGGCAAGAACTACCTTACTTCAATCTATTCCTGCTGATCATGTAGCAGATTTCCATTATATGGATGATGCACGGGATATATGGAATGCAGTCAAAGCAAGGTGGAAAGGCTGAATCCAAAATGATGAGTGATTGGTTAAAATCAATATATATATATAATATATTTCCAAGATATTCACAAGAAATACGAATAACCCGAGTCGTTTCCCGTGAAGGAGTGAATGGAATCGTAGAATTTCGATTCGTGAAATCGTGTTGTGAAAAATGTGGGAAAGTGAAATTGTGATTGTGAAACTAGAATAGTGATGAGAAACAAGAGAATAAGCAGAAACTACAAGCTACTTATGCACAAGTATTTTAAAAAACTAAAAATGGAAAATCAATCGCGAATTTAAAATGTAACGAATGAATTTAAAAGTAACTTTTTATGAAAAATTATCCTAAAAATGTAAAATAAATTTCTAAAAATCTTAAACTACTAAAAATAATTTTGAGAAAACAAGTTTAATCTTTGCTCTTCAACATACTTAAGATCAACATTTATATAATCTAAGTAAGATTTCCAATTAGAATCATCATCCATATAGAGTAAGATGTTTACCTTTCTCATGGTGATGCTCACCCACTCTCCATTCCTTGCATGGTTCTTTCCCATAGCCAGCTTGTTATCTTCTGAGAGCGCCATCAGGGCACTGACACGAACTTCTTCATCCTCAGAGGACACTTCTTCCTCGTCCTAATCAAATGTTTCAGCAACTAGCCCTTTATTTTTAGCCTGAGCAGGTTTAGGGGCCTGAGGTGACTGAGAGACTGAGGAGGCTGACTCAAGAAGAGCAAGTTTGGCCTTAGCCTTTCTATATTTGGCTTCAAAACCTTTTTGAGGAATTTTTTCAATCTTGTTTTGAAAATACTGACTAGATTGAAGCATTTTTTGTTGAAACTTGCTAGTTCCTGAGAAAAAGTTATTTCCTGAGAATTTGTAAGATGATTCTGAGGTTGTTTTTGAGAAACAATCTTTTACAAAATGACCTTTTTTTACCACATTTAAAGCATTCAGAATTGTCATTAGCTTTTGTGTTTGAAAAGTTTTTGTTTCTTTTAATAAATCTTTTTGAATTTGCAAGAAGTGCCTTTCATGAAATTTAATTTGTAAACCATTCAGGTACTCCTCACTTGTTCTTTCATCAACCTCATCATCAGATCCATCTTGAAAATCCTGCACAACACCATTGGAATAGAAACCAGTGGATATGGGTGAGGAGGTCAGGGTCATTTTAGTCTCTTGAGCCTTTTTGGAGTCTGGGTATCTCCTTGAGATTAGGTTATCCTCATAGAGAAATTTACCATATATCTCAGGAAGCTCAAGATTTTGGAGATGATTTGCATTTCTCAGACCCTGAGAGAAGTTTAACCACTTCTCAGGGAGACTGTTGACAAAGCTAACATTGATTTCATGCTTAGACAGGGTGACACCATTATTGGTCAGTTCATTGAGAAGGGTCTTATACCGGGTGTAGGTCTCTGAGAGACTTTCAGAGTCTTTGGCCCTGAAAGTATTGTACTCAAGTTTCAGGTCCATGATCCTATTTTCCTTGGTATCTGAGGGACCTTCATAGCTGTGAACCAAGTCAGTCCATGTCTGCTTGGCAGTAGGACAGTTTATGACTGATCCCATTATATCATTAGGAAGACATGATATAATGATGTTTTTCAGGCGTTGGTCTTGATTGACCACCCTCCTCTCATCTGGAGTCCACTGGGCTTCAGGTTTGATTAAACCTTGAGCAGTTTTAGGGACATATGAACCATCATTAATAAGCTTAATGTAATATGGTTCCATCCCAGTCAAGTAGCAAAGCATGCGCTTTTTTCACTTGTTAAATTTACCAACTTCAAGTCTAGGGGCAGTAGCAGAATGGCTTCCACCCTTTTTATCGACAAGTTGGGGAACATCAATGTCAGCCATGGTAGGATCTTGATTTTAAAAACTTTGAGCACTCTTTAGTTTTGAAAACAAATTTTGAAATTTTTTACAAATCAGAGGCTCTGATACCACTTGTTGGTCCCTTTTACTAGGTTAATATTAACTAATGAGTTAAACTAACCAAGTTCCATGACTTTAAACAAAGATGTAAATGATTAACAACAAATAAAACGTAAAGATAAGAGACACGATATTTTTCAACGTTTAATTCTTATTAGAAGTTAATCAAATAATTATACCCAAGTGTTTGCGGAATAACACTTGGGATTGAAACGACAAGTATGGTATGACTCCTCTCTAAACCCAAACTATGTTTGAGTGACAACTAAAGGTCCTACTGAGCTATCTCAGGGATTGTGTTGTTCTTTGGAGGAGTAAAAGTTGTTTGTGAATGCCTAAGCATTAATTGCACAAACTTGTTAACTTTTACTCCTCACTTATGTTACCTATTTATACACAAGTAAATTACAACTTTACTGATAAAGACAAATTGATGACCTAGGCTAGTGGAGACAAAATACTTATGTATTTTTTCTCTGTTACAATAGGCTATATTGGGTAAAATACAATGTGCCTTTTTGATGCACAGTGATGACACTATCCTGACTTTATGCCTTTCAGGGAAAGTTTGACTTCAGGTTGATAGGGACACCCACTCATACTTTCAAACGTTTCCTGCTTTGTCCCGCTGATTGAGCCCGAACCACCTAACTTATATTGACCAGGTGATGGTCAACAAAGTCAAACAGCCTAGAACCAATGCTCCGCGGAAGTATAAGGTTTCCCCGGGTCGTATGTCCCGACGAGGTGTGAATTGTAATCAAAACGGTTTCGTGATCGGGTGAATTGGATGGGAAAAGGTTTGAGTGAGTGATGTGATTTACACTAAGGGAATACGAATGAAAACGATGTAAACAAACTATATTAAAAATAACGCGAAACCTAATTAACCTAAAACGTAAACTGAAAACTTAAAATCAGAAATTGCTTATACGTAAGCAGAAAAATAAGCCAAACGGCTTAAATAGAAGCTATCACTTTATTTATGTTTTTGGTTTTTCTTGATTTAACAAACTACTTTTAATAACGTAACCTAAATTTAAAAACGTGAAAGTTATTTAAATAAAACGCGAGTTAAACTTAAAATAAACGCGAGTGCGCGAAATAAAAAGTGAATTTTGAGCTACGCTAACCCTACGGACATGAAAATAACATTTTTACGATCCTAACGATAAAAGAAAATTTTGAGAAAAAGAAAAATATTTTTTTGACTTTTTAATTATTTGTTATTAATTAAAAACTATTTTAACTATTTAATAATACACTAAAAATTAAGAAAATATAAAATAAACCTAGAAAAATAAAATTATAACTTTGAAAAAGCTAAAATATTATAAAATTAATTTTAAAACAGAAAATATATTTATTACACTATTTATCTATTTATTATTAATTAAATACTAATTATTAATTACTTAAACTAATTTTGATTTACTATAAATACTAAATAAACAAATTAAAATCTGAAACTTGGTGGAAAATTCTAAAATGTAATTAGGAACTTATGAAAAATAAGAGAGACTGAAAAAGAACCTAGAATAAGCAAAACGGGCAATAAGCACTTGCAAATAAGCACTTAAAAATAAGCAAACAATGCAAAAAATTATCAAAAGCTAGAATACACTACAACTAACTTGTATAAGCTTAATTTAACTTAAAACAACAAAAGAAATGCTCAGAATAAGCTAGAACTAGCAAATAAGCAAACTTACAAAGCATAAGCCAAACAGGCCTAAGAGGGTGTTTTTGGCCCTTGGTGGGGCCCACCTGAGTGATCCCAGGTCCAAGGTGAGACTTGATCCTAAAAGCTGGCTGGGTGAGCTTTTCAAAAAGCTAAGGGCCAAGCCCTGGGGTTCACAAATGAAGCCTAGGGGGGGGGGGGGGTTGGAAGATGGGTGCTAAAACCTGATGCAGGGCATACTTTGATGATACAGGCCACTAGTTAAGTTCTAATAAGTACAAGGGTAAGCATCAACATAGTCAAATTCAATGTCCAACAACTTATAACAACCAACAACAACAATCAGATAGGCTATGATCAATTGGAAACCAAAATCAACAAGCTTGGTGCATAACTGATCCAAACAGCAGCAGCAGTGGTCCAAAAGGCAACAAAAGGAACAAAATTAAGCTAGGTAATTGAGCAAACTAGGGAAAACCAAAAGCACATTCAATTAGACAAAACAAATAGCTATCTAAACTACTAAGGACAAAAGAAAATGGTCATCTGATGAGCACTATATGTGGCAATGAAAAATGGATCAGAAATAAGTTTGCTGGGTGCAGGGCAAACAGATGGCTTGCAGCCCTGTTTAAGGGGTGTAATAAGCTACTAGGAAAAATCATAAAAATAAAATAAAAATAGGTACATGTAGACAAGCTGGGGGGTAATCTGGAAATCAAATCTTAGGGCCTAGAGTTAAGTAATGAAGACATGAAAATTACTTGATTAAGGGGCTTTGGGACAGGCAAAAGTGAAGCACTGCTTAACTAAGGGTACTTGCAGCCCTCCAATAAGCCACTATAACAAGCTCTAGTTCCTTATATAAGCTAAAAGAGGTGAAGTCTAAATTACAATGAGCTTGTGTAACTAAAAGCATGCACTAAATCCTATTCCATCTAACCTAGGTTCAGGATCAAAAGGGGAGTTGGGAGCTGCTGAAGCAGAAATAAAAATGGGTGAAATGGGTGACAAGTGGGATTTTTTTTTTACCAAAGAAAGTCTAGTACCAGATATCCTACAACTAGTAACAATCTATTTTGAACTAAATTAAACTAAGAGAAATAACTAAACAAGCCTGAACATCTTCTACTCTATTAACTTTTTGAAAACAGTTGACAATGAAAACTTGTGGCAAGCAAGGCAAAATGCTCTAAAACTCTAATGACATGAAGATTTTGGCTTGAAAACTACTTACAACAATTAAATAAGGCTGAATGAAACTTAGAATGTAGTCAAAACCATCTTTTGTGCCAGAAAATGCTTGTTCCAAACACTCCCTTATGGGGGCTGATTGCTCATTAAAACTGGAACAAGCTGAAACAAGGCAAGATTTGTAGGAGTCCACTCTTACTTAAGTTACTAAAATCCTAAAAAAATTGAATTCTAATACTGAATAAGCAGTATACTAAACTAATTCACAAGAAACACTAACAGGATAACATAAAACAGTTTTCATGTCTAATTAAAACCACTTTATTTCAAGTTATGACTAATCAATAATAAGTTACATTATACTATTTTAAGCAGGAAAGAAGACAGAATAAGCAATGGGAAAACCTAAATAAGCACTAGGGAAAACCTAACTACATGGCTGCAAACAAGAACAATGACTGAAAAAGGCACTTGGGTGGTGTGATATGCAGGCTTGTGTGGGAGTGATTTGCAGGCCAAAGAGATAGTACTCAAATACAGAAATAAGTTCAACCTATGTTAATCTAACTTATAAGCTGATTGTGACACAGAAACCAATGGATGAATGGGTAAGTAGCAGGGTGATATGGGTCAAATGGTGAGGGTTTGGACCTGAGGCATCAGAATTCTTCAAGTGGGATTTTGAGTCAAACTCTAATGCATCTAACTCTATGGTATCTAAATGATCAAAATGTCTTAAATATACTGAATCTTAACTAATTTAACTACCTAAATTGCTCTAGAACTAGACCCTACCATACTTAACTGTTAAATCAGTTTGAACCTAAGATAATTGAAAAACTAATTAAAAATCTTAATAACTAAATGGAAAGATTGAAACTCACTTATATGCTACTTCTAAGATCAAATTAAGGATGATTCAAATTCGGACAATTCCCAAAACCAATTTCAACTTGAAATTCACTACTGTCAAACACCCTATCAAGGCATCTGTTAACACTTTTAGACTATGCAATGAATTCTTTTACTGATCAAATGAAAGGTAATGATGCAACCAAGTAACTAGAGTATCAATAAACTAATTTCAACAGGAAATATCAACTAGAACAAGATGAAATAGATTGAATGAGTTTAAAGTGAAAACAAGAATTTCATTAATTTTCAAATCTGAGTTACACTACTTGAAAAATAAATAACATAATTCATAAGACAATAAGAAATTACACTAATTCTACCCTAAATTCCTACTACTAAAACCTAATGCCCCATAATGGCTTACAAATGGACTATTTATATATGAAAAACTAGGGCTTCATTGGGTTTCTTCTCTTTCTTGTGTATCTGCTTTTCACCACAGCCCTTGGATTGCTTGGACATAATCAAGACCATTGGTTCCATTTTCTTGGCGGGAAAAAGGGACTAAACGTTTGGCTTGTAGCTTTTGGCATGGGGGGCAAGTTTTGGTATTTTGTGGTGGAAAGGTGAGTAGGGGTGGAGTGTTGGAGGGGAGAAGGAGTAGGGTTGATGATGAGGTGTTGGGGCTTGGCAGGGTAGGGTTGCAGGGCTAGGTTCACGTGGTGGTGTTGGAGATGGAGGGAAAGGTCAATGGGGGTTTGACTGTGGGAGTAATAAAAATGGGTAAAGGGTAGGTTTTGTAGTGGGGAGTGGGCTTGGGTTATTATTTCTGGGCCAAAGGTGTTTCTGGATTAGGGGGGTAGTAATGGATTATTGGATTGGGTATTGGATTAAATGGGATTAGGTTTAGAGTAATAAAAATGGTCCGATTGGTTTTTATGATTTCACAAGGACCAATTTTGTTATTCTTTCAAAGATGAGGGGCTGCTAATGAAACTTTCCCAAGGCTATCACAAGGACCATAGATGCCAACTTCATTAAACCAAGGACCATTTATGAATTTTTCCATTTTAAAACACCCGAGGACCAAAATTGAAAAGTTTCCAAACTTGAGGGACCGATATTGTCAATTGTTGAAAATTGTATTCCAAGGACTTATTTTGACAATTTAAAATTCCCAAGGACCCTAGTTGACTTTTCTTCCAAAAATTTCCACCAGGGACTAATTCTGCCAAAAGTGAAACTCCAGGGGCATTTTTTGTAAATTTCCAAAACTTTTCACCCAAAGTCTATTTTTGTAATATTTTGACTTTCAAAAGCTTTGGGTTGACTTTTTATTTAAAATATATGCTCAGGGACTGATTTTGACAAATTTTGAAACTTGGAGGACTGAAACTGCCAATTTTGCAAACTTTGTACGTTTTTCATTTGTTTTTGCTCATTTTGCATCTAAAACATATAAAACACAATTTTGAAATATTTTTAGTATTTTGATGCATTACTGAGTGTTTTTGTATGCTTTGCAGTTCAGATTAGACCAAAAATGATGAGTGTTTGAGCACTCATCACCCGCCCATTCTCCAGTCTTCAGGTCTTCAGTCTTTAGTACTTCAGTAGTTGTTGAGGAGTCCTGGGGATTCAGTGAGTTATTGTCATCCTCACTGAACCCATCACCTTCTTCTTTGCCTTAGGTGCCACTCACTGAGTTCTGCCTCACTGAATGGAGAGACTTTCATCTTATACTCGTCCTAAGGATCCTGAAGATGACTCACTGAGTTACTGTTCACTCAGTGACTTTTTTGCGTTTAATGATTTCCAAAACTTAGGTTAATTTGTGTTCAAATCTTTGTTTAATGAGACTTGGGTACTGAATGAACCCAACAGTATAGCATGCAGTTTTCATTAACCAAGTAGGGAGCTACTTAATTCAAAGTGCTTGTTTGAAATGAAACTAAAAGCTCTTTTTTACCCGCACAAGCAATCCAAAAATCCTATACACAATGGATTCAATTAACACATACTAACCAAATTTTTTCTTTTCCTGGTCTTCTTGCATAAGAAAATCCAAACACTATTTCATTAACTGGGAATCGCACCAGGCTTTACCTCTCGAGGGATCTCGAGAAGCTTACAACCCCCACCAGGCAGTGTACCTGATCGTTGTAGTATAGTATAGTGACAAGTACTGGGGGATTGATCGTTCAGCTTAGGAATAGTGTCGCTAGGATTAGAAAGCCTTCTAAATTAAATCTAGAGGTGATGGATGATTATTTTTTGTATTTTATATTTTATGAAAGCAAGTAAATTCTCGGGTTTTGGAAGAGTGGGCGGAATTAGTTGCTAATCAACTAACCCAATAACTAAAGATGCAATCAAAATAAAATAAAATAAAAGAAATAAAAATAAAGGTTGTGAACTTATATGAGGACAAACGTGTTTACTTAGATTTCCTTACTCCCTAACTATCTTTTACAGGTTAATTAGTGTGTGTATTAATTGCGTGGATGACGGGTGTATTCCTAACAAGTCATGGGGTGGCGTACATACTTCCCCAATCCTATAAGCTCTTATCTCCTCCTACAACGATGCGTAAAGCACCCAATCATAGGGATTATAAACAGTGGCTTATGCATTAAATACTACCTTAATAACCTAGTACGCATTGGTTACATGTTTCTTAAGACGTTCAAGCAGGTTACCATTAGGAATTTAGCCAGTTTTCTTAAGCCTAACATCGATGGAACATTCATCCCAACAATTAATAACACACCAACAACCAATAATTAATAGTTAGGTTTCATTAGATCTAAGCAAACACAAGAAAACTTAGCCTAGCATGTTAATTAAAAGACAAGTGTAAGATATATTCAAGCAACACATAGACATATTGATTGAATTAAAAGAGTACTTATCTCAAATTAACATGAAGGAATACAGGGGTTAAAAACCCTTGAAAATACTGAAAAGTTCGGACTAGGGTTTCTCCCAAAATATGTTACACTTATGAATGAAAATTCTAAAACTATATATAGATTTTCTGAGGTGACGGCGTCAAGAAGGAAATTCTGACGCCGTCATCTCGCCGCCCATAATGAAATCGGATTGCCTAGATCCAGTTGTGACGCCGTCAAGAGTAAATCCTTCTAGGCCGTCACTCTTTAATTTTACACGTGACGGCCTTGGGTGACGCCGTCATCTCCAATGCACAAAACTTTCTGGACCGTCACGGACTTTAGCCACTTCCACCTCTTGTAATGCTCTTGACGCTTTCATGAGAAATCTCTTGACGCCGTCAGGTACTGTTCCTAGCAAGGAAAATTAAGACTTTTCCGTTTTCTTCACTTTTATGCTCCAAAAACGTCCAAAATGCTTCCTTTTCCAGAATTCACTCCAAAAGTACCTAAAATCACAAAAGGAACGATTTAGGGCAATATTTGATCAAATAAATTCGAATCCGGGCTTAAAAGACCCCTTAAAAGTGGTTCATTTTTCACCTCATCATATACCCTTACACTTGAGATTTGCTTGTCCACAAGCAAATAAGCTTTTATTCTAATCAAAATACAAGTTAGAGGTCATTTAACACTAATATAAAAGTAATTACAACAAATAATCGTTCCACTAAAGACCAAAGACAAGCACGGAGGTCATACACTAGCACCTCACAAATAGTGTTTAGATACTCACATCTCTCGGGTGTAATAAACTATAAATTACAATATGGAAATGGAAAACATCTCTCACTACCTGTCATAGCAATTTAGATTACCATAGGCTTGGGAAAGGATCAAACCTCCACCACATGGCGTAAACACCTAGGATAAACTATCAAAGAGGTCTTTCAAAGGGTTATAACGTTAGGTGTAGGGATATGGAATACACGGTTTTGTTAGATATAGGCAATATTTCATTGGTGGCGAGTTAATCATCTTGGTAAATTACATGTACAATATGGCGTTGCTAAGCCAAGACTAGACTCGACTTAAGCTAATAAATCAAAAATAACAAAAACATAAAATAAACATAGCATGAAACGGGATGGTAGTCCGTATGTTTTTATCTTTTCTTTTTCTTCTTTTTTCGATTTTTTTTTTTTTTTTTTTTTTTTTTGCATACACTTTTACCCTACCATCCAAAATAATACATCATAGGGAATGAACATTCCCCTTACACTTGAATTTTTACATACATTACAATAAACTACTCTAATGACTCGAATTAAGATAATCAAAACACTTGGAGTACTTTCAAGATTAACGCACATATGGGGGTAATATATGATGTTCTTCCCCATTACTCCATAACACAAGTACTTTACCCATGAGACCCAATCGTCCCAAAATAATATGTACAAGATATGACTCGACTTAGCAACCATGTAATCAATTAGATAATTAACTAAGGGTTTAAACAAATAACAATAATGTACTAAAGATGAGTGCATACACGGAAGGCTAAGGCGATTTGGTTGCACATTTGAGTGGGTTGTAACAAATTCTTCCTTTAAGTAAGATGCTTAAAGTTAGAAACGAAAAGATAGGCTCGGAGGGGTGTACTAGGGGTTTCGTGTACTAAAAATGAGTACAACGCTAATGTGTGGGAAAAATTAATTGACTTTACTAGCCAAGTAATATGACTTAAATGGTCAAGTAATTATGATACGGGTTTAACACAAGGGTGATCCTAATGCCTTTTATCATGTAGTAAATCCTACTACACGAATGTAGTCTCACTAGCGGTCTCGGGATGCATCACTAACGCAAGTTCTAGAATCTAAATGCTACCGGTACACTCATAAGCATTAATAGTAAATGCTTTTCCTATCAAATCTAAAGGTGAACCTCACATATTTGGGTGGAAAATTTTTCTGAATAGTACGGTTTCGTGCTAGTTATATAACTCCTATCTATGAGACACTTGCTAAGGCTAAAGTTTCACTCCTAAATGTTGTAAAAAAATTTAAATTTGGTGCTAAAATTACACTAACAAGTATTTCTCATAGTTTTATTACACACCTACCATCAAACAAACAAACTCAAGTGAAATAGTATCCTATATGGTATCATCATTTACCCTCCCCTTACACTTAGGATGAACATTGTCCCCAATGTTCAATTAAAGATGTAAAAGTAAAATAAGTAAAAGAATGAAAGCAAATACTCCCCTGATTCGTTCGGTGTAGTGAGGTAACAAGGTTAAATCTTCCTCCAAGAAAATGAACAATCAAAGCTTCCCTTCCAGAAATATAAATCATCTTCTTGTCAAACGTAACCTGTTAAACCTGAGAAAACAAATAAGGCAACCTCGCATAAAATCGGCAGCAATCTAAATACACTAACAAGTCCTAGAAAGAAAATTAAGATATAATGCTTGTGGAATGAATGTTTGCAGATTCCCTGGAGTTTATAAAACTAAAGAATTAACAAAAACTTAAAGACTCCGTTAGAGAAACAAATTTAGCAAAATTTCCAGAATTTTACACATGACGCCGTCAAGAAGAAATTCTTGACGCCGTCAGAAGTGATCTGCAGAAATCCTTATGTTAAGTTTACGGAAAATTTTGGAAAAACTTTGTCCTACTTCCTGGAAAATCCTGCAAAACATCATTATGACTCGATACAAGCATTTGGCTCAAATAAATACTAATACACATGTTCACTTATTATTGTGGAGATACATGATCAATTTTGTTCTTATAAACAAATTTGGGGTTTCCCCTTACACTTATCTTTTGAAAAATACCTTTGTATGAAGTTAAGATGGAGTTAAACAACAAAATAAAGTATCTTCACCATTTTAGTTTGAAACATGATCTACCAACAATAAAAATAAAGCATGCATACGGAAGCAAATAACAATCAAACAAAATAAAAATCACACAAAACATGGGTTGCCTCCCACGAAGCACTTTTCTTTATTTTACGAGTCTTGTAGCTAGACTCAAGGTCATGGGTTACTACGTTACCTCATCGTTGGCCTCATTCTCTAGGTCATCTCCAATCTTGGTTTTGTATTCCGGACCTAGTTGCAAACATTCCTTATAGAAGCCAAGTATTCTATTCATAACATATTCTACTCCTCTATGTCTATCCTCATCATTCCTATAATAAACCGCTTGCTTGTGTTCCTTTTCTATGTTAGGTAAAAGGCGGTATTGTTCAATCTTATAGGGCATTTGGTAAGCAATCTCATCATTCTCTTCTTTGAATCTAACTATCCCTAAATTCGGGTCATAACTCATCTTAGAGGTCTCAATAAAAGGTTTTCCGAACAGTACTTGACTAAGGCAAGAATCTATCACCAGACGAGTATCCTCCACTATCAAAGTTGGTAACGTAAGTGAAGGTTCCTATGAATACATGCAATCCTTTCACTCTTCCAACAAAATTACTTATCAAATTCTTGTTGGGCATCATCCTATAACCTAGTTGCTTCTTCATTACCCAATTATAGTAGGTTCTAGTCATGATGTTTATAGGGGACCTAGGATCGATATAAGCTTTCCATACATGCATATGCCCAATATTGCATGGTATGTTGATGTTAGAAGGATCACCTACTTTAATAAGGGGTGAACCAAGGATATATGGTGTCTCGAGATCATCGAATAAGTCTTTGTGATATTCCCGTTCTTCCTTGGTGGGCAACTTATCAAAGTGGTCTTCTACTTCCTCTAACTTTTCTCCCTCATTAACCTTAACCTCCTTAATCACATCTCTAGTTTCGGTTTCAATTCCAACTTCATCCTTGTCACTTTCTTCTATATCCTTATCTTTTGGTTTAATGGTGACAACATTGACAAAGTGGACATGCTTGGATGAGGAAGGTTCCTTAATTTGGTTTCCGCTACTAGTGTCCCTAGTATCCCTCTTAGGTGTATTAAACATTTGGTTGTTGAGGGTTTTCAACAAGTTGACAATCTTATTGGTCATCTCCGTTTGTTGTTGATTGAATTCGGTTTCAAACTTAGCTATGCGAGCTTCTTGAGATGCTATGAACTTAGCCATCAATCCTTCAAGATTATTGGTACTACCAAGGTTGTTATAGGGATTGTTGTTGAAAGTACGGTTAGCGGGTGGACCGTTTGGTTGGTAACGATTAGGTGGGTTGGAAGGATTATTTTGGTTTTGTTTCCACCTAAGATTCGGGTGATTTTTCCAAGAAGGGTTGTATGAATCACCGTAAGGGTTTGGCTCGGGTTTGAAAGTGTACCACTTATCTCCCGCTTCGTCGGTACGCGAGGATGCGTAGTCCGCAAAAGCTTGTCCGGGGAGTTCCACGCAATCACGAGTGTCATGGGGACCACTACATAATTCGCATGAAGAAGTGATTTTGTTCACTTGGCTTGAAGGCTTAGGAGCTTCGCAAGATTTCATGAGAAACTTGACTTGGTCCTCAAGTTCCATGATCCTACGGTCGGGAGTGCTAGAATTGTTCGAAGGCAAAGATATTGCCTTGACCGTTTTGTTCAAATCACGGGGATCATTCCAACTTTCGTTGTCATAGAGAGCAAGATCTTCTATGAGTTCCCATGATTCTTCCGCACTTAGATCACGTAGCTTGCCACCGGCCGATTGGTCAATGGTTCGCCTTGTGGAGAGATCGATATGGTCATAGAAGATTTGGACTTGGAGCCAAAGATCTATGCCATGATGAGGGAATTTATGGAGTAAGTCCTTGAAACGAGTCCATGCTTCATATAGAGTTTCATTTTGATGTTGTTGGAACATCAAAATGTCATTTCTGAGCTTGGTAGTTCTCCCCGGTGGGAAAAATTGAGCAAGGAAACGAGTGGTGAGATCATCCCATGAGGTGATGGATCCCGCGGGTAAACGTTCAAGCCATTGACTAGCTTGATCACGTAGAGAGAATTGGAATAGGCGTAATCGGATTGACTCTCTAGTTGTAACATCAAGGTCTATAGAATCTACGATTTTGAGGAAGTCCTTGAGATGTTGATTAGGATCTTCGGAACGAATTCCATGAAATGCACATCCGCTTTGCACCAACCGATGGTGTCGGATCGCAATGGGGACACATTGGCTCCGGTGAGCTCAATAGTGTTTCGATTGCCTTGGTGGCTAGGACGGGAATACTCTCCTAGGGTTCGGGGCCTAAGAGGTTGGTTTGCTATAGGTGGGTTTTGTGGGTGGTTTTGTTGTGGTGGGTTGATGTGTTCAAAGATGTTACCACCTTCCATGATGTCGGATGGTAAAGGTTACGAACAAAAGCACGAAGAAATAAGATAGACTAAAGAAAACCTAAAAATAAAAATAAAATCTTACTAGAAAGGAATCTAGCAAGTAGACCTAATTAAAAGAAATCCTAACCTAGACAATAACAATTCCCCGGCAGCGGCGCCAAAAACTTGATACGTGGGAATCGCACCAGGCTTTACCTCTCGAGGGATCTCGAGAAGCTTACAACCCCCACCAGGCAGTGTACCTGATCGTTGTAGTATAGTATAGTGACAAGTACCGAGGGATTGATCGTTCAGCTTAGGAATAGTGTCGCTAGGATTAGAAAGCCTTCTAAATTAAATCTAGAGGTGATGGATGATTATTTTTTGTATTTTATATTTTATGAAAGCAAGTAAATTCTCGGGTTTTGGAAGAGTGGGCGGAATTAGTTGCTAATCAACTAACCCAATAACTAAAGATGCAATCAAAATAAAATAAAATAAAATAAATAAAAACAAAGGTTGTGAACTTATATGGGGACAAACGTGTTTACTTAGATTTCCTTACTCCCTAACTATCTTTTACCGGTTAATTAGTGTATGTATTAATTGCGTGGATGACGGGTGTATTCCTAACAAGTCATGGGGTGGCATACGTACTTCCCCAATCCTATAAGCTCTTATCTCCTGCTACAACGATGCGTAAAGCACCCAATCATAGGGATTATAAACAGTGTCTTATGCATTAAATACTACCTTAATAACCTAGTACGCATTGGTTACATGTTTCTTAAGACGTTCAAGCAGGTTACCATTAGGAATTTAGCCATTAGGAATTTAGCCAATTTAGCCGGTTTTCTTACCCGAAGATGAGATTATTGATAATGCTTTTGCTAGGTTTAACACTATTGTTACTTCACTTAAAGCACTTGACGAATCTTTTTGTAGCAAAAATTTTGTCAGGAAATTCCTTAGAGCACTCCATCCGAAGTGGAGAGCAAAAGTGACGGCAATTGAAGAATCCAAGGATCTTTCAAGCATGTCACTTGACGAGCTAATTGGAAACCTCAAAGTTCATGAAATGGTAATGGAAAAAGATTCGGAAATAGTTAAAGGCAAGAAAGAAAATATTAAGTCCATTGCCTTGAAAGCTAGAGTCCAATCTAGTGATGATGAAGAATCTACTTCGGATAGTGATGATGAGGAATATGCTATGGCCATTAGAGACTTCAAGAAGTTCTTTCGTAGACGAGGGAAGTTTGTAAGGCAACCCAAAGATGACAAGAAAACCTTTCGAAAAGATCGTGATGATCGAAAAGGAAAGGTTGAAAGGAAATGCTATAGGTGTGGAGATACAAGTCATCTTGTAGGAGAATGTCCAAAACCACCCAAGAGCAAGCCTCAACAAGCCTTTGTGGGTGGTGCTTGGAGTGACTATGAAGGAGATGACGATGAGCCAAAAAATGACGATATTGCTCTCATGGCTCACAATTCAAACGAGGTGTGCCTCAAAGTTTGTTTGGATCCGGATGAATGGATTAAAGATAGCGGTTGTTCAAGGCACATGACGGGTAACAAAAGCCTCTTCTCTACTTATCACAAATGTGATGGAGGTAATGTTACGTTTGGTAGTAAAGCTAAGAGCAAAATCATCGGAAAAGGTACAATCTCTCATGACTCCCTTTCTATAGATGATGTAGCTCATGTTGAATACTTAGGTTTTAATCTCCTTAGTATTAGTCAACTTTGCCATAATAAGTATAATGTTCTTTTTAGTGAAAACGGAAGTAAGATACTTAAAGATGGTATAACCATAGCCAAAGGTGTTCTTAAGAACAACGTATATGTCATGAAGATGGATCCAACATCTAGAGACAAACTTTGTCTTACTTCATTAGATGAATCATCAACTTTATGGCATAGACGTTTAGGACACGCTAACATGAGACTAATTCAAAACCTCTCATCCAAAGACCTAGTTCGAAACCTACCTAAGTTGAAATATGACCAACACTTTTGTGATGCTTGCAAAGTCGGTAAACAAGTCCATAGTAGCCATAAGGCTAAAAACTTGGTTTCTACATCTAGGTGTCTAGAACTTTTGCATATGGATTTATGTGATCCATCCGCTATACAAAGCTATGGAGGTAACTTCTACACTTTGGTCATAGTCGATGATTACTCACGATATACTTGGACAAAATTTTTGAAAAGTAAAAATGAAGCTTTTGATAAATTTGAGATTCTAAGTAAGAAAATTCAAAATCAAGTAGGGTCTAATATTGTGTCTATTAGAACGGATCATGGTCGTGAATTTGATAATGAATTTCAATTTGGAAACTTTTGTGATAAGAATGGAATTACTCATAACTTTTCGGCTCCACGTACTCCTCAATCTAATGGTGTAGTAGAACGTAAAAACCGGACATTGCAAGAGATGAGTAGAACAATGCTTAATGAACAAAATATTCCACAAAAGTTTTGGTGTAATGCCGTGGACACATCAACGTACATTTTAAATCGAGTCTCAATTAGACCATTTTTGAATAAAACTCCTTATGAACTATATAAAGATAAAAAGCCTACAATAGTGTTTGGGAGTAAATGCTTCATTCTTAACACCAAGGATTATCTCACCAAATTTGACCCAAAGTCTTATGAAGGTGTATTTCTTGGATAATCACAAAGTAGTAAAGCTTACATCGTTTTGAACAAAGAAACCTTAAGAGTCGAGGAATCGTTAAATGTAACATTTGACGAAAGTCCACCTCCCTCTAGGACATCACCTTTGGTAGATGATGACTTAGTTGAAAGCCAAGCAATTGAAAGTCAAGAAATCTTAGGTAATGACAAGGAAGAAGAACTATTAAACAAAGAACTTGTCAATGTCAAAGAGTCTAAAAGTCATCCATTAGATGGTGTCATAGGCAACATTAACGAAAGAACACTTAGATCAAAAGTTCAAAATGAAAGTAACTATTTTTGTTTCGTGTCAACCATTGAACCGAAAAACATTAATGAAGCCATTAAAGATGAGTCTTGGGTAATTGCAATGCAAGAAGAGTTAAACCAATTTGTTAGGAATGATGTATGGACATTAGTTCCTCAACCAAAGAGTCTACAATAATTGGAACAAAATGGGTCTTTCGTAATAAAATGGATGAAAATGGAATTGTGTCTAGAAACAAAGCTAGGCTAGTAGCACAAGGATATAATCAACAAGAAGGCATTGACTACGATGAAACTTTTGCTCCGGTTGCTAGGCTCGAGTCAATTAGAATATTACTTGCATATGCATGCGCACACAATTTTAAACTCTTTCAAATGGACATCAAAAGTGCATTTCTAAACGGAGTCATAAATGAAGAAGTGTATGTTGCTCAACCACCGGGATTCATAGATTTTGAAAAACCAAATTATGTTTACAAACTTAAAAAGGCTCTTTACAGACTTAAGCAAGCTCCAAAATCATGGTATGATCGACTTAAAACCTTCCTAGTTGACCATAAGTATACCATGGGCTTAGTTGATAATACTCTCTTCACTAAGAAGAAAGATTCACATATTATCATAGTCCAAATCTATGTTGATGACATTATATTCGGATCAACTTGTCAAGAACTATGTGTGGATTTTTCAAAAATCATGCATGACGAGTTTGAAATGAGTATGATGTGAGAACTCAACTTTTTCCTAGGACTCCAAATCAAACAACTAGAAGATGGTATCTTCTTTAACCAATCTAAATATATTAAGGACATGCTTAAGAAATTTGGATTAGAAGATTCAAAACCAATCAAAACACCCATGTCCACGGAAACTAAACTCACCAAGGATGAGGAAAGTGAATCCGTAGATAGCACTAAATATAGAGGTATGATTGGAAGTCTACTTTACCTAACGGCTAGTAAACCCGACATTATGTTTAGTGTTTGTCTATGTGCTCATTTTCAAGAAGATCCTAAGATAACTCATCTCGAAGCCGTTAAAAGGATTTTTAGGTATATTAAGGGCACTACACATTTAGGTTTATGGTTTCCTAAAGGAACGGGAATAGACACCATAGTGTATGCCGACTCGGATCATGCCGGTGACTATGTTGATAGAAAAAGCACAAGTGGTATTTGTACTTTTGTTGGACATTGTCTCACCTCATGGTTCTCTAAGAAGCAAACGGATCTTGCTATCTCAACAACGGAAGCCGAGTACGTTTCGGCCGGAAAGGCATGTCAACAAGCTCTTTGGATGAAGCAAGCTCTTGTCGACTACAGAATTCAACTTAACGACATCACCATTCTTTGTGACAACAAAGGCGCTATTGATCTTAGCAAAAACCTGGTTCAACATGCTCGTACCAAACATATTGAAATCCGTCATCATTTCCTTCGTGACAACGTTCAAAAAGGAAATATCTCAATTGAGAAAGTTTCTTCCGAAGACAACATAGCCGACATTCTCACTAAACCCCTTAAACGAGAACCTTTTAACCTCCTTAGGCTAGGCTTAGAACTCATGGAACCTACTTTGTAGTTCTGGACATTAGACAAAAATCACAAAAATCAAAACAAATCCATAACTCTTTTTCTCAGCAGGGTCGGCGGAACCTTCACCCACAACGGGCGGAACCCATTTTTTGGTTCCGCCGTGTCCGCCAACCTGCAGAATCCTTTTCTTTATTTATATTAAACCAAACACCCATTATCTCATACCACCACTTCCAAACTGCTACTATTCACTTTACCTTTCATCCATACCTACGAAAATTTGGTCTTCCTTTCATTCACATTGCTAATCAATCATCATTGTAAGTATTCTAAACTTGATTACAATCCTGATCTGAGTCTAGGAATTCTATTTTTGCACAAAAACAAAAACTTGGGGTTATGCATTAACTTAAGAAACTCATGCATGAAATTAGGTATTTAACAAAACTAATCATGTTTCCCATAGTTAGGAATTGCATTCTTACTAAGTATAAACATGTTTGCTTAAACACCACATGACAAATTTTTGCAAAAGCTTCTCACAAGTAGGACAAATATTTTTTCGTCTCACATTGAGAATACAAAATCAAAACGTTATGTTTAAAACATCACTTGCATAATGTCTCTTGAATGCTAAAGGGAATACATAACCAATATGTATTTTCGGTTACATTCAAACGAAGCTACATTGAACTAGGAGCGCTTGGGTTATCTTTTGTTTTATAACAAAAATTGCATTATAAAAACATTTTTGAAGCATCAAAATGAGTCAAGATAACCGCACCTCCACATTGTTTTCATATAGGCACACACTAGAACACCCACATTACAATAGTCATTTACTTAGACTAAAACTTGAAATGTTGTTTTTCTAGGAATCATCATGCCTCCTCTAACCCACTACGACCACAAGGACACCATCAACTACCTACCCAAACACCACAAAACCAAAGGTCTCACTCCAACTCAAGTCAACGTTTTCAAAGCCTTAGAAAAACACTATGTCCATGAGGGTAGAACAATTGATCCGTCCTTCCTAGAAGGCACAAACCTCTATACAGAGTTTGCCACAATCAACTTTGAGTGTCTTTTAGAAATCGACGAGCCCATTTGTCCTAGGTTCATTCTAGAATTCTATGCATCCGTCACCCTCTCCACGGATGACTATGGTCTCATGTGTATCAACTTTAGGGTTAGTGGTAATCAATACTCCTTCACTCTCGAGGAGTTTGCTCAAATCATAGGTGTTCCAAACCGTGGTACTTGCATCTACTCCGACTTGAACTCCCTCCTAAACGTCTTCGCCTTGACTACTCTCTCATTCCACACACCTTTGTCCCACTAAGTGATAAGAGAGTTTACAAAGCCCAAGGAAAACGTCCACCTCCTCCTACCTCCTCATCATCTTCCTCCATGAGTGAAGATGACAATTTGCCCAACTCTAGGCTCCCACCTCTAGAATACCTTTCTCAACTTCCGGATATTCCGAATGAGTCGGATGAGTTCAAGTAAACAAAGGGGATGTTCTAAAACATCGGGAGATTCCTTGGAAAGATGAAGAAGAAGATTGACCGTCAATGAGTGCGGGTGTGTAGGAGTGTTTGGCACAAGGTGCTATTTAAACAATTTTGTTGTGTAAACAATGGTTCTCTTGAATTTGTGTGTTAGTAGGATGTTTGATACAATTTGGAACATGTTTAAACTAACTATGATGCAGGGAGACGACATTTGGCACGTTGTCAAAATTTTCATGTTTATATAATTTTCACTAAGTATAGTGAAATTCGCTAGCCCCCGGTCAAAGTCCAATGGTATGCGTGTTTACATGTCCAATTTTTGCATTTCCTAACCAGATATAAATTATATTTTTGGGTTTAGGACTTTTCGAAAAATTTGAAAATCGTCTCGCGGGTCAAACTCGCGGACTGTCTAGTTTTTCAGGTCTGGCGGATCTGGCGGCACCCTAGAATGGGTTCCGCCAGTGTATTTTCTGGGTAACCCAGAATTGGCCCAACGGATCAGACGAAACCCTCACATGGGTTCCGCCTGTGTATTCTGAAGGTTCCGCCAGATTTCCTGCAAAAATTTTTTTAGATTTCAACATTACAACATCCACTCAACAATAAACCATCCTTTTAGATAGAATTGCATTCCCTACAATGTTTTAACCTCATTAGGGTAGTTCACTTCCTCTAAAACTCATAAGAAACCTTTTCCCGCCAAATTTCAAAATTTTCCTAACCACCTCAAAGAACCCTCACACATAAAGGAAGGATCCCTTCCAAAGGTTCCTTGAAATCCCTGAGACATATAACCTCAACCAACTTGCCAAAACCACTAAGCATTTAGTGCAAATCTTTGTCTTCTTACTTCACCATTTTCATTGGATTCACTTCCATGATTTGACAACCCACATTAGTCTTCCAAATCATTAGAAACCTCCATATTTGTATGGCTAACCATCAAATCCAAACACTCCTTTCCATAGTCTTCATCACTATAAATTGAACCACCTTAGAACACTATCAAATCACACCTTCCCCATCACAATCTCTGATCTTTGAACCATTTTAGCAATGACAAAGTCAACAACAACCTCTCAACCATCAAGAACCGTCCGGAAAACCGCCCGGATAAGTGTCAAACCACTATGGTCTAACCAACCCATCAACCTAACCTCTTCATCCTCAGATGAATTCACCTCACCAATCAAGAATGAACATTTTCTTAACCTTGCATCTCCATCTCCATCACCAAATGAACCCAATGTGATCACCACTCCACCACCAATAAAATCACCCATTGATCCAACTCCACCAAGTGCTCCAACTCAACCTTCCAAAACTCCATCACCATCACCATTACCTAAACTTGAACCTATGGAGTTGTTTGGCTCTCCTCCTACATCACCACACCCCTTTGTCCAAGATCTTAACGATCTTCAACGAAGACCAACACAACCACCACCACAAGAGTACTACCAACCCAAACCATTGTTGTTTCACCTAATCTACAATGACATCCATGGTCCTCTTTATGGAGAACTAAATTTTGAAAACCATGATCACCCAACTCCACCACATTCTCAAGCCCAAACCTTTGAGTCTTTCTTTCCTTCCTATGAGGAAATCACAAGCATGGTCGAGAATCACCTCCATCAAGCATTGGACTTTCAAACAACCTTGCTTGACTCTATTCCAAACCCATCCTACACCCAAGAACCAAAAACCAACCCATCCACCCAAGAACCCAAAACCAACCCATTTCCACCCACTCATCCCCATGTTTGCTCACATTGTGAGCAAATGTTGAAAATGGGTGAAAGCATCAAGTTGTTGCTTCACCAACTTCAAGATGAAACCCGTTTTGCAAACCAACACATCATAGAGCGTTTGGATGCTCTTTCCCACCCAAACAAATCCTAGAAAACCTTTGGAGGCCTTTTGCCCCATTTTAGGAAAGTAGGATTTTTATTTATTTATTTATTTATTTATTTTTCTTGGTTAAGTTGTTTTATTTTTTTAGAAGTAGTTTTTCATTTCTTATCATTGACTTCTTGAAAAGTCAAAATTTTACTAGAAATGATATATGTTGCTACTTACTTACTTGCATTGTTGGTTGATCATTTTTGAGTTGTCATTGTGGTTGCTTTGTGTGTGGTAACTACAAACTTGATTATATATATCACCAACTAACTTTTTTTTTGTAGGATCAAAATCCATGTTTCCCATCTTGGCACTCCATTTAGGGGGAGTATCGACCAAGGGGGAGCATGAGCATTATTCCGCTTCGCTACTCTACTTTTTGTTTCGACAAAAAGGGGGAGAAAGTTATATTAATCTTTAAAACTTAAAATGATTTTTTATCACTTAAGTAAAACAAGTTTAATATAAGTTTTTTTTAGTCTTAAACACTAACTTTTTGTGTGTTACTTAAAAACAAAGTTTATGTTTTGTCATCAACAAAAAGGGGGAGATTGTTAATACAAATATCGCCTAAAAACGTTATTTATATTTTACGATCTTTGCTAAGTTTTGTTAACGATAAAATGTAAACTTCAGTTTATAAGCAAAACATAATCTTAGTTTTAAGACTTGCATAATTATACATTAGCTACATTTTACATTTCATAAAACACAACACTTTTTATTTCTTAAAATGGAAATGTCAACATCACATTTATTTCTTTAAATGGAAATGTCAACATCACATTTATGGTAAGCTTTGTCCATATACATTTATGAAAGGAAAGTGTGTTTGACTATCCAAGAGTTTTCATGCACAAGTTTATGTTTGACTTGTGTTTATGTGATGTGACCATGTTTGGTTTGCGAGATTTATTGCAAAACCAACTGCAAGCCTGGCGGAACCCTGGGGGTACACGGGCGGAACCCTCCTGAGGGTTCCGCCGTATCCGCCAGGCATGCAGAATGTTTTGCTATAAATACCAAGCCATAAGTTTGATTTTTGGCTTATCACTTGATATCATAATTCACACACACATTCATCCTTTGCTTTCTTCTAACCCTTTTAACATCTCATTTCATATGTGAAGTTTCTTTTTGTAGCAAAGAAGCTCACAAGGTCATCAAAAGTTACAAGTATCCAACATAACGTTGCAAGACTTGTTAGCTTAGCATTGTGTAAACTTGTGTTGTTTACACTTCATTTGTTAGTGTATTTTCAGTAGTGATCGGTTAGTATTTTAGTCCTCAAAATACAAAGAGTGTTGGGAGTTATTGTACCCTAGTAAAAGAACTAACGGGAGTGGTTGTGCCCTTGTAAAAGAACTCGACATCTAGCTTAGTGTCGGTAAACGTGTATAAGCGAAGTGTAAGGTTTTCTCCGCCGGTGAAAGGAGCTTGTTGACTAGTGAAAGAAACTCTCGAGTTTGATACTCGGGGCGTGGACGTAGGGCAAGGAAATAGAGTCCTTGTAGCCGAACCACGATAAATACTCGTGTAGTGGTTTGATCGTTTCTTTCCTTATACTTGCTTGTTTATATTGTGTTTGTGTATATATCTTTGATCAAACGGAAAGTTTCAAAAGATAATTAAACAAGTTAAAAAAAATTAAACGGTAAACTATTCAACCCCCCTTCTAGTTTTCCACACCAACAATTAATAACACACCAACAACCAATAATTAATAGTTAGGTTTCATTAGATCTAAGCAAACACAAGAAAACTTAGCCTAGCATGTTAATTAAAAGACAAGTGTAAGATATATTCAAGCAACACATAGACATATTGATTGAATTGAAAGAGTACTTATCTCAAATTAACATGAAGGAATCAAGGGGTTAAAAACCCTTGAAAATACTGAAAAGTTTGGACTAGGGTTTCTCCCAAAATATGTTACACTTATGAATGAAAATTCTAAAACTATATATAGATTTTCTGAGGTGACGGCGTCAAGAAAGAAATTCTGACGCCGTCATCTCGCCGCCCATAATGAAATCGGATTGCCTAGATCCAGTTGTGACGCCGTCAAGAGTAAATCCTTCTAGGCCGTCACTCTTTAATTTTACACGTGACGGCCTTGGGTGACGCCGTCATCTCCAATGCACAAAACTTTCTGGACCGTCACGGACTTTAGCCACTTCCACCTCTTGTAATGCTCTTGACGCCGTCATGAGAAATCTCTTGACGCCGTCAGGTACTGTTCCTAGCAAGGAAAATTAAGACTTTGCCATTTTCTTCACTTTTATGCTCCAAAAACGTTCAAAATGCTTCCTTTTCCAGAATTCACTCCAAAAGTACCTAAAATCATAGAAGGAACGATTTAGGGCAATATTTGATCAAATAAATTCGAATCTGGGCTTAAAAGACCCCTTAAAAGTGGTTCATTTTTCGCCTCATCATTAAGATCAAAGTTAAAAAAAAGATATACTACAAAAGTTAAAACAGGATAATTAATATGAGACGGATTGACAAGAAATGAACCGAGCCGTGAAGTGTGCTACTAATGTGGTTGCTTAAATCTAAAACATGCCACAAGAAGTGAACCGAGTCGGGAAGTGTGCTACACGGCAACAAGAAGCTCACCCGTGGTAACCACTGGTTTTAATACAATAATAAAGTTTAAACGGGATACTTTTGTATTTACTTCGGCTTAAAAAAATGTGTTGACATGAAGATTTGATTTTAATCACTGTTGTCACCATTGTGCCAAAACCAGTCTTGTATAAGGTACCCATTTGTGTGTATGAGAACCTTTTCATTATAGCACTCCGCCCTTGGTATGAGATTTGTTTCCTGGTTAGAAGTGTCCGGGAAAATAAAAGTAAGTGATAATGAAATGAAAGTGATGTGGCGTTGATAATGAGACGAAATACACATGAGATTATCACAACTACTCTTGATGCTAGTAAAAGTTTGATACTTGGTGTAATGAGTTTCTTATCTTAATAGTAACCATTGACAGATTTAAATATTCATCAAGTGTGACACGTGCCGCACATGAATTTTACTCGTAAAATAACTTGTCTCACTTATTTCATTAAGTTTAGTTAGTTTTATGAAATTTGCCTTATCATTTAAAAACTTTATTTTACTAATGTATTTGCTTCTCTTAAAAAAAAAAGAGTTTCTAAAACATGCCATAATGAAAAGAACCTAGCAGTGAATTGTGCTACATGCGAGCATAAGTCCTGGATTCGCCCTTGATAGTGTTTGGTTTCAGTACAATAAGGTTTGGACAGGAAACATTTGTATTTACTTTAGCTAAAAAAACGTGTACGTGTTAACGTGAAGATTTTGATTTTAATCACTAGCGCCACCCATTGTACCAAAACCACAGTCTTCCATATAGTACCCAGTTGGGACCAAAGCATTCAAAATGATACACTTTCCATGTTTATATTCTTAATTTTTTGGTTTTAGTAAATATGTTCTTGGTTTATACCATTGGAGACGCATACTCAAACATTCTATAAACACCCTTATAAAGATTATTTCTCTAATATCAAACTTTGACTTATATATAACACAACAAGGAACTGATAGTTTATGAAGACTTTAAGCCTCGATGTTATTAGCCTCTGTGTCTTGAATGTTTATAGTTGTGTTTCTTTAGTATGTTTAAATGAGACGCAAAACATATGTGGATGGTGTATTGAGATTGAGGCCAGTATAACATGTGCTCTATATTTGGGAAACAAAGAAACACCTCGAGTTTCTTGATAAGCTATCTTAAAATGCAAGAGCATTCATAAGTTTGATTCTAAGGGTTAAGTCTATTTATTAGCAAAATACTTTCACTATTTTACAAATTTAGGTAACCAACTTTTTTTATTACCAATATAGTCATTAAAACTTTGAAATTTCGAACAATATGGCTAACTTTCTAGTCAATTGACTGTTCTTCACATACACTTGCATCGTTAGTCCTTTATACTAACGGAAGTTAGTAAATAACTTAAAATTTGGTTTTCTTACGTTTTCGTTCGTTAATACACATTTTTGTCCGTTTTACACGTTTTCGTTCTTTTTTTGCACATTTTCGTCCGATTTTACACGTGCTGGTCCATTTTTGCACGTTTTCGTTCGTTTTTGCACATTTGCGTTCGTTTTTACATGTTTTAGTTCACTTTTTTGTACATATAAAAATGGACAAAAACATGTAAAAATGGATGAAAACGTGCAAAAACAGACGAAACCATGCAAAAATGAACGAAAACGTGTAAAAATCAGATGAAACATGTAAAAACGGATGAAAACATGCAAAAATGGTTGAAACGTACAAAAATGGATGAAAACGTGTAAAAGCGGGAAAAAAAACGTGCACAAATGGACAAAAACGTGCACAATAGAACGAAAACATGTAAAAACAAACGAAAATGTGCAAAAACGAATGAAAACGTGTAAAAATGGTCGAAAACGTGTAAAACGGACAAAAACGAGCAAAAATGGTTGAAAACATGTAAAAACGTGAAAAACCGAATGAAATCGTGTAAAAACGGACGAAAACATGCAAAAACGTGCAAAAACGGACGAAAACGTGCAACAAAAACATGTGAAAATGGATAGAAACGTGCAAAAACAAACGAAAACGTGTATAAAACAGACGAAAGCGGCAAAAACAAAAATAAGTGTAAAAACGGACGAAAACGTGCAAATACGAATGAAAATGTGTATTAACGAACGAAAACGTAAGAAAATCAAATTTTAAGTTATTTACTAACAACCGGTAGTATAAAAGACTAACGATGCAAAGAACACAATGGTATTTTAGTCAGTTCACTAGAAAGTTAGTAATATTATTTCACAATTCGAAAGTTTTGATGATTATATTGGTAATAAAAAAAAGTTGGTTACCTAAATTTGTAAAGTGATGAAAGTATATTGTTAATAAATAGACTTAACCCTGATTCTAATGAACAAATTTATCCATCAAACACTAAAAAAAAGAGAGAAAAGTCCAAAATACATTTTTGTAGTTTGTCCCATGTCTCGCTTTACATCCTCTTACTTTTTTTGGCACAAAACCATCTCTCCGCTAGTAAAGTTGGCCACCATACATCCATCCGTTAATAAAGTTAGCCAACATACACCAATGAGGACTAACGATTCAAATTATTTCTCTGTCATCTCCTAAAGTAAGTTAAAATATTTAAATCGTTGGTCCAAAGGACTAACGGTGGAATGTTTTCTTTAAGGGACTAATGGTGTTTTTTTAAATGAACAAAAAAGGGCAAAGCAAAAATCGAACCCGGTTATGTGGACTCACCAAACAGCGACCCACCCACTCGACTACGCGTCCAGTTGTGTTATTATTCCATTTCATATCTCTTTTAACCATTTTTTCTTCGGACTTTTAGTATGTTAACCCGTTTAAGTTTTAGCCGACCTTTTAATGGTGGAATAATACCACTACCCACCACCTCCGCCACCGCCACCACCACCTTCCACACGTCATCGCAACCACCCCCCACCCGCTACCCGCCACCCACCACCACCCACCTCTACTGCTGCCACCCACCACCACCTACACCCACCACCGCCACCTACGGAAAACACCGCAACCACCACCGCCACCATCAGTGGGTGGTGGTGGCGGTAAAGGGTTGGTGGTGGGTGGCAGTGGGTGGTGGTGGGTGGAGGTGGTGGTGGTAGGTGGCGGTGGTGGAGGTGGGCGGTGGGGGCTGGTGGAGGTGGCAGTGGCGGCGGTGGTGGTGGGTGGTGGTGGTTGTGGTGAGTAGTCCAACGGATCTGGCCGAAACTTAAACAGGTTAATATACTAAAAGTCCGAAGAAAAAATGGTTAAAAGAGATATGAAATGAAATAATAACACCATTGGATGCATAGTCTAGAAATTTATTGGAACCTGATCTTTTTTTTAGACTTAAATTATGTGCATTTCCTTTTTTTAGACTTAAATTATGTGCATTTCTTTGATAATTAAGGTTTCGAGTCGACATTATCGTTTTAGTTTCTCAGCGGATAATGGTTCTCAACGGACAATCTTGTTATTGATTAAGTTAGAATGTCTACTTAGAACTTGCAATGTTGTAATGCTTACTGAATTGTGCAGCCTCAGTTGTAGTACTCGTTCACCACTTATATATAATTTTTCTTGTGTAAGGTCAACATTTGTATTCGCTGTTGTAATAATATTCTATGTTATGTTTAATTTTTAGATATGGAACCATTTCCCAGATGATGGGTCATCATCTCAAGGTTTGGGGCAAAATGTTCCTGTTAGTCAATTCATCGCAACAGGAATGTCAAAAGACAACCCGAATTTAGAAGATAATGAAATAAATGACACAACTAAAAATAGCGGAAATATGGAAGAGAAGGAGGAGGAAAGTTCTCATTTTGGACCTAAGAAAAGGAAATATACTTTTAAAGTTTGGTTAGAGTTTAAGAAGATTAAACTACTTGATGGGAAGGGAAAAAAAGAGTGTCATCATTGTAAGAGCCAAATTTTTGTACTTGCAAGCGGAAGTACTACTCACCTTGGAAGGCACTTAAAAGGTTGCACCAAACGAGCTATCTATCATAAGCAACAACAGAGGATTACTTTACAAGTAGTTGATCCAGATAGCATGTTACAAGTTGTGACTCCTCTTGTAGATGGAAGATTTGATATGATGAAAATGAGAGAATCCATGGCACATTGGATTCTCATGCACGAACACCCTTTTAGCATTGTCGAAGAGGAGGGGAAAAATATGATGCAACAACGTGGAATGCTTCAGTGGGAGCATACCTCGCGAGCCTCCATCAAGAATGATTGTGTGCAAGTGTATGAAATAGAGAAAAAAAAAAGTTAAAGAATTACTTGAAAGGTGTTAACAGGGACGGACCCAGGATTTTTAACAGAGTGTTGCACAAAACAAATGTTGGGCTAACTAAAGTTACACTTTAAGAAACGAAAGTAGCAAAAAAATTTTGGGGGTTGCACATACTAAAAAAATGGTAGTTTTGAAATCTTTTTGCACTTTGTGACCTAAAATTGGGTGTAGCCACACCTGACATACATGTGGGTCCGTCCATGGGTGTTAATAAGATTAGTGTAACTACTGATATATAGAAGTCAACTAATCAAAAAATAGAGTACATGGTTCTCACAGGCATTTCGTTGATTCTAATTGGAGATTACAGAAATGTGTTCTGAGCTTCATTCATTTACCCCCACCTCATCGTGGTACTGACATTGCTGATAATCTTTAAAAGTGTTTCAAAGATTGGAATATTGAGACCAAAGTGTTCACTATTTCCGTTGACAATGCTTCCAACAACGATGCATCAATAAATAACTTGAAAGAAACATTTTCAAGGTTTAAGAAGCTGCCATGTGGAGGTAATTTATTTCATGTGTGATGTTGTCACACATCTTGAATCTTATGGTACAAGATGGTCTTTCAGAAATCGAGGATATTATTGAAAATGTACATGATAGTCAAATTCAATAATCAAAATGAAGCTAGATTGATGTTGTTTGGAGAGATTGTGCAACAACTACAATTGCCACATAGAAAGCTTGTACTTGAATGCAAGACTAGGTGGAACTCTACATAACACATGTTGTCAACCACAATAAAGTTCAAAGAGGTGTTTCCAAGATTCCAAGAACGGGAGCCGCATTACCTTTCTTGTCCGAGCAATGAAGATTGGATCAAAGTGGAAAAAGTTTGTTCCATATTAGAAGTTTTCAATTCAGCCACCAATATTATCTCAGGTAGTGAGTATCCGACATCAAACATATTTCTTAATCAAGTTCATCAAATTAAAGTGTTGTTGGATAAATTGTTTTTCGACCCTACTCAAGATAAGTTTGTCAATGATATGGTTAAGTCTATGAAAGAAAAATTTGATAAATATTGGAAGGAGTGTAACCTTCTCATGATGTCTGTTGCTGCGGTTTTAGATCCTATTGAGTATTTACTTTTCCTAGAATGTACTCTGGAGACTTACTTGAAGCTAATACCAAAAAAGTGAAGGATGCCTAAGATGAGTTATATGCAGAATATGTAAATGAATATTACTCTAATGGTGAACAAAGTGGTGAAACAAGTGTTGGTTTGACAAGTAACAATGTGACATTCCAAGCTTCATCTTCCGGTTGGTCTGAATTCAACGAGTATGTGAAGAAAAATGAAAGTGTGCAGCCACAAAAAACAGAATTAGATAACTATCTTGAAGACGGGATATATATTTGTGATGATAATTCGAAAGCTTTTGATGTTTTAGCTTGGTAGCGGACAAATTCTTTAAGGTATCGTATTTTGTCTCGAATGACTCGAGATATATTTGCTATTCCTATCACAACAGTTGCGTTAGAAGCTACTTTTAGCGCGGGGAGTAGAGTGATTGATACTTATAGAGCATCTTTGGCTCCCGAAAAGATTGAAGTCTTTACTTTGCGGAGGAGATTGGTGTCGAAGTCTTCATGGACTTAGAAGAAAGAACAAAGTACGATTTCTTCGTCTTTTACTATTTTTAGTATCTTTTATTGAATTTTAGTATGCTAATTTTCTCTATATATGATACATTTCAAAAAGAGAAGAAGCCGATTGAAGTCATCCTTCCCATTACTTGAACAAGAAACTTTAGTATAACCATTTTGACTGCATGAAGACCAATATAATCTTTCTAGTTTTATATGGTAGTCTTGGTAATCAATAGCACTGTTTTTTGTTGAAATTGGAAACTTGAAATTGTAAACTGTTAGCTTTTGAAATACTTTGGTGCTAATCATGTTGTGGGTGTTTTGCTGTCATTTTGTATTTAGGATTGCAAGTTTTTCTCAGTGTCTGTGGACTAGTTTCTGTGTTGTCTATCTGTATTTCAAGATTGTGTCTGCAAGTTTGACAGAAAGTTCAGTGGTTAAGGTTTTAGTTATGCAAAGGTCTTCTGCAATATTATATATGCTGGTGCAATATTACTTTTATGTAGCTATTGGTCTAGGTTTCAAGGGAGAAAATGTTCTCTTGTAGTCCTGTATTCATGGATTGGCATGTGACAATGTTTGCTTTTAGTGATTTGTTTTCGTATCATGTTTCTAGTATGTAAGTTAAATTTAGTCTGTTTGTATATTCTAGTAGGTTAGTTTGCTAGTTTGGTGTTTTTGATGGTGAGTTTTTCATAAACTTGATTTTATTTAATATATACGAGCCGAGTCGAGCTCGAGTTTTAGTGATCGAGCCGAGCTCGAGCTTGAATTTTGAGGCTCGGTCGAGCTCGAGTATTATATGTCGAGTCGAGCTTGAGCTTGTCAATACTCGACTCGACTCGGCTCGATTACACCCCTCTCCGTTGGTGAGTCCACAGACCCGAGTTCAATAACCTGATACTTTATATGCACGTTGTTAAGACGAGTTGTAAAACTATTGATATTGTCAAAATCATCACAAACGTGTTAATTCAGAATAAATATCTATTTGGTTCCTTAAAGCCGGTGTCTGTGACTTTCTAAATAAATACTATCCATTTATTGCAAGACATTTGGTCTTTAAAGCTATGAATTTTTTTAAATAAATAAGATAGGACCTCACCAGTTGAATTGACGATCGGTGATGTCTCCGGGTGGTTCAAGCTTTGATGTTTTATTTTACTATTGAGATACAGTAAAAGTTGAATACTTTCGAATAGAGTGACGTTGTTACTTATGAACGAGGTATATTAATAGTCATGCGTTTCTTCTAATCCTTGTTTTTTATGGTGGTTGTTTTTGTTTTTAAAACTTCTATATCTAAACTACTTATAATACATTTTGCACCTTCTCTCTTATGTAATTTTTAAAATACAAGTGATAAAACACAAAGCACAAATATGTGAGGCACAATATTTTAAGGTAAACATATCTCTTATGTATATACAATTAATACACCCCATCACCGATTAATACAAGTCATAAAAACACAATGACAATGATTTAAAGCATACATATGTACAGCATTCTGGCGCGACTCTTTTTTCACTTGACCATCTGAATCCAACGCCACCACTACTAGCAACATGTTCGGTAACTACCAGCGTTTTACATGGTATCATCTGGGCGATTTTATCATATTCTTGGGTTCTTTTGGGTGTCTATTTAATCTGGAACGGGCGGAATGGGCGGAGTTTTTAACTTGTCAGATCTTCAACTGGTATTTTGGGCGAAACTCTCCAATCTTGAATGGGTAGCTCGGGCGCCTCAGCCAAGCATAAAACAAGTTTAGCTAAAGACGCACCACTTTCCGACGACCTCCATCGCACCGCCGCCGCTACTACCAGTTCCCGACGACCTATGTCGCTGTCGCGCTGCCGCTGCTTCTACCTCTTTTTAATAGTATTTCACATAATACTATTATTTAGATAAAATATATATGGATTTATTACATGAAGAACAAAAGAATTATAAATTTAGAGAAAAGTTGGTTTTCTTGACTGAAATATGTTTTTAAGGATGTGTGGCTGCGTGTAAAATGAAATTAGGGTTGCTGTGTGAGTATTTTTAGGGTGAGTTATATGGGATTAGGTTAATCCTTGTTGGACTAGATTTTACACCACCTAATTTTGGGCCATATGATTTCATGCAGTGATAATGGGCTGACATCCTATGATTAGTAGGAGCTCGTTTATATTTAATTTGCTATTTTGCTATAAACTGAAAATTTTAGCAAATTTTTGGTCGGGGTGATTTTTTAATCAAATGATATAAGTTTGGGACATCTTATAAAAGAAATATTAAATTTTAAGCCAAAAAATAAAGTATTAATAATTTACACTATTAATAATTTAGGCGTTTTACTTTTGCAAAACATATATCTGCTACGTTATAAAGTATTTGAAACATGCTAAATAAGAAAATTTTAAAATGAAAATCATTTGCTCGCCACAAAAATAGTCACCGGGTACCTGAGACCACGCACCTCTATAATATTACGCACTATCACCTTTATATTGCAGATTTGTAGCTACATCACTCTCATACCCTACTATTTTATATGAAAAAGCTTGTTATTACTCAAAGTTATTCCAGCTTAAAACTATCATCATCTGTAAATTTATTGTCACGAAATATGTATAATCGTAAACAGTGGCGGAGATAAAGGGGGGTCACGTGACCCCCCGGCGAAAAAAATTGTAGTGCAAAATTTCAAAAATTTTCGGCTATTTTTATAATTTGCCCCCTCTCAACGGACTAATTTTTAGTGTAGTTTCTAAAAATTATCGTATTTTGCCCCCTCGATAATGAAGTTCTGGCTCCGCCCTAATCGTAAAACATTGTACGCCAGGAATTTTAGTTTTAGAGTACCCGCCGCCGCAACGCGCGGGTACCATACTAGTTTTGATATAATTTAGTTTAGATGTTCGGAAATAGAAGTGAGATTATTTGCTTATACTTTTTCTAAGATAGTAGTTATGATGATGATCGCTTGGCTTGGATGTTCGCAATTTGTAATATCATTTCCTTTAGTTACATGTAAATATAAACATTACTACCCATCTAACAAAAGTGGAATTGTAAACCAAGTTTCAAATTCAATTTATACATATCAGAAATAAGAAATGCACGCTTCAGCAACTTGTATATGATTAGAACAACTTTCAAATAACTTGGATTAGGGGTGAGCATTTCCGACCGACCATCAATACCCGGCCCGATTACGATCATCCCGACGGCCCGATTCCGATCCCGACTAGTAAACGGGTCGGGACGGGATGAAAACCGGAAAACAACAAAGAAAACCGACAAATCCGACCGATCCCGACCGTCCCGATACCGAACCGACTGGTTTCGGGTCGGGAGTCGGTTTGGTTTTCCGGCGATCTCGGGATTCGGGCTTGTCGGTATCGGGTCAGGACGGGTCGGGACCGGCCCGATGCTCACCCCTAACTTGGATTGTGTGTTTTCTTGACTTATAATGTGTTTGGTAAGTTTTATATGAATCTGGTATTGAGTTTTACATGTGCTTGTTAAGAGGAGCTATTGAAACCTTTTTTGAAAACCGGTTCGATCGGGTCTCACTTAAAATTTATATCAATGTTATGTTATGTTATGTTATGGTTGCTTTTTCACTTGTTTGAATGGTGACGGATTTCGTTTTAGTGTTAATGTAATGGCTTCTTTTTCACCTATTGCCATATATTCGATCAACCATGAATGGTCTGTATCCGTGTATTGTGTAAGGTTTCTATGGGTTCATATTTCAGTAATTATATATGAAATACAGTATAGAGGTCATTGACAAGAAAAAAATGTTGGTCGATTGGTAAAAATTAAACTAAAATGTTCGATTCTTGCAATGTTTTCAGGGTCATCTTGATATAGTGAAGTTGTAATTTTAACATTTTGCTATGTTTTACTTCCTGCCTCACGATTTAATTTAGTAAAGATCAATGCTTTAAAAATCAGCCTTTTAATTGACTTGACCGAGTCGTTGGTTTACTGGGTCATCAGATCAACCAACTTGGTGATTATAATTTGTAAAGCCTCGACATGTCAGACGACGACATTTGATCCTGGACACCTCTTGACATAACTTGCCCTTGACGAAACATGCCCCTTTTGACAAACCATTATGAACCACGAGGCCACTTGAATCACTACCTATCAACTAGAATAACTTTCTGAAAAACATCGTCGAAAGCGAGCACTCGAATGCACGATCTATACTACACGACCAAGCAATTACCATTAGACACCCACCGATCTAAAGCACGCCTTGATCAACCCAAAAACGACCACTACCTTTCAAACTCTAGCCAAAAATAGTTTATTTTGTTTTATATATATTATTAACATACTTTTTACAATTTTTTGTTCAAGATGGTTATAGCTTGAAATTAACGAAATAAAAAAATATGACGTGTAACAGCAGGAATATTGCCCGTTCAACACTCTATAAAGTCTTCGTCAAAGGATTAAAATATGTGACTCGAGCCTCTTCTGAAGGGATGGTGACCCGCATGTGCAGTGTCACTAAATGTCGTTCAGCATATACCCTACTAATTATTCTATTCATGTACCACAACGTATCATTTACTGCAAAAATCGATCCGTCACTATTTTATGAGACAATGATATAAGCAGCCCCGGCCCACAAAGAAGGAAAACTCTATCATAGCCTCTTGATTACTATCCAAATGAGTTCAACATGCAGGTTGCTTCCATCGCGCTGCCATCACATACTAATTAAGTCATAAATAGGTGCAAATGGGTCCAAGGAACATGTGTAGGAAACTTCCGAATAAAATGGCAAGGTCTCTAACGACCATAAAGAATATTGGTCAACAACGTTAGTTAAAGTCTTTCTACTAGTTATGCATATATATATATATATATATAGTGTTAAACAATGATCTTTTAGTGTGTGGTGATGATGGCTCAACCTCCAAGCTGTCCGATTTCAGTGATAGGGTCTCAGTTTGTTGCACCATCTCAACTTGAGCTTATAGTCGAAACACATGCACCAGGGAACCTTGTGATCACTGATACTGATCACAAGATTTTGCTCAGAGTGAAACCAGCCGACACAACCTTCCATCGCAAGCGGTTGGTACTCGACCCTGATTACAGACCCCTTTTACTACTTCAAGAGAAGGTGATATGAACTTTTCTTGATTTATTCAGCTCTTTTTTGTTTGTTTAGGAAGTCTGTTTCTTGATTTGAAGCTGACATATATACATATTGACTATATATATATATATATATATATATATATATATATATATATATATATATATATATATATATATATATATTACTTCCAGAACTTGAGTGTGCATCAACGATGGAATGTATTTAGGGGTGAAAGCAAATCGGATTCGGATCTGATTTTTACCTGTAAGCATAAACACATCAGCCAGTGGTTTAAGATGCAGGTAAATGTATTCTTGGCAAATAAAAGTAGTAGCGAGGATCATTGTGATTTTAACATTAAGGGAAGTTGGTCGGATACAAATTGCACCATTCATATGCAAGAATCTTCAACACCAATAGCCCAAGTATGTTATGTTATTTTGAGTTATTTAAAATCTGATATATTTTCTTACTTCATATATTTACCTAAAGCTATGGAAACATTAACTAATCAATTTATATGGCTGATTCTTATATGCAGATGCATAAATTTCAACCATTAAATAATGCCAAACTTGCCAAGGGAAAATACATGATAACAGTTAATCCTAATGTGGATTATGCATTTGTGGTCGCACTAATTGCGATCCTCGATGGTATGAACAACGCTGAGAAAAACACATCTAACGCTCATGTTGTTGGGGGAGTTGTTGACGCACTTGGTACTTTGGCTTCATCGTAAATTGAAGTATGGTTACACATCAGCTCATAGTTTGGTTCAACATCTCACCTGTAATCTTTCTTATGATCTTATCATTGTGGTATGTTGGATATCAAATTCATGTATAATTATTGTTGTAGATGGTATGTGGAAAACATTCATAGCAAACCATCAAAAAAGTGTAAAATATTTTTGTTAAAAAAAGAAAAGAATTACTGAATGTTTTATGATCGACTAAACAAGTAAGATCGTGTCTATTTAGAAGCATAGTTTCTACATAATTATAATCGTAAATTTAATCAACTCAAGCCCACACAGTTGGGTTTCCGCCAAGGTATTAACCTAATCATTCAATACCCTCTGCAGTTTGAACACGGGTTGTCTGAACGAGTAATTAATGTTAAAAGCTTGAGTAATCGTTCTCTTTGCATGTTGAAGGCATCTCCTTCCTTCTTTCTTTCTTTTTCATATCTAAAGTAAAGTAAAGTAAAGTAACTCCCAATACCGTCTTCCACGGGTTATGGGTCCCAATACCGTCTTCCACGGTGTATGGGGGAGGTTGAGACGTAGACAACCATACCCCTACCTAAGGTAGAGAGGCTGCTTCCGGATCTACCTAAGGTAGAAAAGGACCTCCGGCCTTTTGTAGGGAGTGAGGATCGAACCCTTGACCTCTAGGTTAAGAGGCAAGGAGTTTTCCAACTGATCCAACCCTACTTGTTTGCACAAAAATAGTGTTATATTCGGTAGGGGTGTTCACGGGGCGGTTCGGTTGGAGATTTTAACTATCCATCACGGTGCGGGTAGTTCATTTTACTATCCGAAACCGAACCATACTATGCGGGTAACCGGACAGGCGGGTAACTGAAATGAGCGGTTATACAGGCACCTAGTACCCTGTCGTAGTGTATATCATTCTTATCGGGGGACTTTAAGTCAAAATTTGTATTCTCAATAATGTTAAATCTACCAGGTAAATGGAAAACTGAAAAGAAAACGACAATAAGTGCGACTGGGTTGTCCAAACAATATTTTGAGTAGCACCATGTTGTACGAAACAGAGCTACGTCAACCAACTAAAAAATCTCAAACTTTCCAAGAGCATAACGCTAGATGTTTACTACCTAATGTAGATTTTGAATGCAAACAGGTTCGCTTGCTATGTGATTGACGCAATTTACTACTGACAATGTAGCTATGACAGTCTGTAAAATAAGATTTTGCATGTTCATTTCAATAATGAACAGTAAACTCAAATCATTATGGTTCTACAGTTCCCATTAGGAAAACTATGTATGGCCATCTAAAAAAGTCAAAAGAAAATGAAAAACACATCTGTGATGAAATTCAGATGCACACTTATATAATGCAATGGATATTATCATTGATATATTCAATAATAGACAAGTAACCAGCTGCAATATCTTTCAATGGAACAAGAGTTTGCAAGCATTTTCCAACTGAACAAACTATTCCATCAACACTACGCCTTATTTATATCAACGAATAATTAAAGTACCAAAATCCATGAGCTAAGCTCAATTACATTTCTTAATGCACAATTACTTGCATGAAGTGTTAAACGCCAGTTGATCCAAACCCACCCTCACCTCTTACAGTTGAATCAAGATCATCAACCTCAAGGACTTCAGGGGTGATGATCTTCTCGATAATCAGCTGAGCAATTCGATCACCAGGTTTCACTTCAAAATCTGTATCAGAATGGTTAAACAATATCACCCCAACCGGACCCCTATAGTCGGCATCAATCACACCTGCCCCAACATCAATGGAATGCTTCCACGCAAGACCAGATCTCGGAGCTACATTATAAACAGATGATACTTCATAAAACACAAATATCTTGTGACAAAAAACAATAAAATAGGATGGCATTAATCTACCTACCAATCCGAGCATATGTTCCTTCTGGTACTGCTATGCTTAAATCTGTCGGAACAAGTGCTTTACCCCTTGCTGGGACTTTCATCTCGCTTGCACTAGACCAAACACATGAATAAGAAAAATGGCAAATTAAACGAATAGTTGTCCTGAAGTGAATAGTGGCCATTTTTCTACTCTCTGTTATCACTATTTTTTTCTACTAATATTTTATCGGCATTGACATCTCTAGGACTTATTTACCTTTATACTAATTGGGAAACTAATTTGCAGTGGATAGTTATCGTGGAGTAAATGGAGGACTTTAACAACCGTTTATATTAACTGGAAAACTATGTATATAATTTCAAGATGATGGTCCCAAAGCAGCAATAGATTTAATAATCTGCATTTCATCTAAGCATAACGCTATGAGAATTTACACCTTGTTGGATTCATTCTCAATCGTCATGATCCTACACGAGTTAGTTTTCAGAACCTATTTTAAAAGTTTCCAGAAATCATTTGAGAACCAAGTCTATATCAGGTTGTTTAACATTACATTTGAATCACTTTCTATTGTTTGCATTTCGAAGCAAATTCTAAAGGGCGTGGGGGATTGCATTTTGACGAGATTATGTGATGTTATCAGAAAATGGTGTTAGAACATACTGAAAAAAGGTGATCAAAGAAAATATAGTTTTGAAAAAGCTTTTATTTTTTTATTTTTTATTTTGGGTAAGTATGGTTTCCGACCTTTTGGCACGGGATTTGAGCCCACCGCCACATAGACTCAAACCGGGTAAAGACCTCCCCTTTTTAGGAAGGTTGGCGTGGCCACTTTGACATCTTTCTTTTTTTTTTTCATAAACGCAACCCCAAACACCCCTTTAATTGTCTATAAGTTATAAGTCAATTATGGTTTTGGGTAATCAATGTAAGAATAGTTGCGTAAAAACTGTTAACAACTTCTAACAATCTTATCATTCCGGGTCATTTTACACGTAAATCCTCAAATAATCAGTTGTGGATAAGCAATATACCAAATAGCTGCATAAAAGCTGTTTATAGCACATTAGCACCTAACTATCTCATTATTCCAGAACATTTTTCACGTAAATCCTCAAAAAATTAGCGTCTCCTACATTCGTTTATTTTCGGCTGATTACATTCTCTAACCACTTCTTACCATGTACTAATCATTTTCAAAGCGCAAAGACATGGCATTTTTTAAGAAAACTTAATTAAAAAATATGGAGGATATACTAAATACCTAGAAAGATCATAGCCAGCAGCAAGAGATGATCCTCTAGAAGGCAAAATGGCTTTATCCGAAAGCTTCTTCACTTTGAAAACAGGGACTTGATGATCAACTTTCTGAGCCTTTGTTTTCGGCATTTCTATTTCTGGGTTGTCATTAATGTTGAGTGACATGGCTAAATCTGATGGTGGTTTAGATGAAAAGTAGTAGAAGGAAACGATCGGAGCAAGGGTTTGGATTTTGGAAGTTTCTGTTCAATTTTAGGAGGGAAGGGATGATTATAATTAGGGTTTATTTTATTTTATTTTGAACTTATTAAGATTTAATATTTGATATTGCGAAAAAAAAAAAAAAAAAAAAAAAAAATTGTTAAAGAGCTTCGATAGTGGATAAACAATTTGGGTTAAAAACAGGTCAACCATCCAATCTGTTTAATAAACGGGTCGTGTATGAGTTAAGTAAGTATTAGTATGACATTAAATTAGGATTATAATTCTAATATTTTTGAAATTGTTTTATAGTTATTTGTATGTAATTTTTATCATTTGTTAAATCATTATGTTATATTTTTATTTAAACACCAACCTTCTTAAACATGTTAAACAGATCACAAACGAATTACATATGTTATGCGTGTCTGTCATATTTTGATTTAAACACCAACCTTTTTAAACATGTTAAACGGGTCACAAACGGATTACACATGTTATGCATGTATGGGTTATGGTTGAGTTTTTTTATACGATTAATAGATGAGTCATGTTTGGGTAGACTACAAACCCAAATAGGTCAACCCGAACACGACTCAAGTGACACCCCTACTTATATGCCCCGTTCATGCAAATTCTTTAGCATAAATCTATATTACTTTATAATGTATTTGAGACATTCTCAAGATGGAAGGCTTAAAATTTTAAGCAACGCACTTACTAATAATAAAAAGTGAAGTTACATCTGAAAAATTAAGTATTTTAAATTTGTAAACTTGTAACAGCCTTCCAATAAATACTCAATAAAATGTTATTTTAAACCACCCTTGCAATGAAAAATAAATATTATTATACATATTATACAAACTAATAAAACACACAATTAGTTTTTTTTTTTTTTTTTTTTTTTTTTTTTTTTAAAGGGGGGGGGGGGGGGGGGGGGTTGTAAAAGTTTGTTAGAGCTTCGATAGTGGATAAACAATTTGGGTTAAAAACAGGTCAACCATCCAATCCATTTAATAAACGAGTTGTGTATGAGTTAAGTAAGCATCGTCAAACCGTGAACCCGTTTAAGTATAAGTCTCTTAAAATATAAATATTTAACTTGGATTTGGATTAAATTAGTATGGCATTAAATTGGGATTATAATTCGGATATTTTTGAAATTGTTTTATAGTTATTATATATAATTTTTATCATTTGTTAAATCATTATATCATATTTTGATTTAAACACCAACCTTCTTAAACATGTTAAACAGATCACAAACAGATTACACACGTTATGCATGTCTGTCATATTTTGATTTAAACACCAACCTTCTTAAACATGTTAAACATGTCACAAACGGATTACACATGTTATGCATGTCTGGGTTAGAGTTGAGTTTTTTTACACGATTAATAGATGAGTCATATTTGGGTAGACTAAGAACCCAAATAGGTCAACCCGAACACGACTCAAGTGACACCCCTACTTATATGCCCCATTCATGCAAATTCTTTAGTATAAATCTATACTACTTTATAATGTATTTGAAACATTCTCAATATGGATTGCTTAAAATTTTAAGCAACACACTTACTAATAATAAAAAATGAAGTTACATCTGAAAAATTAAGTATTTTAAATTTGTAAACTTGTAACAGCCCTCCAATAAATACTCAGTAAAATGTTATTTTAAACCACCCCTACAATGAAAAATAAATATTATACAAACTAATAAAACACACAATATTTTATATAAATTATATGAAAACAAGTTGACGATACATATGGTTTTAAAAACCGGACCAGACCAATTCAACCGATGTAACCGGGAATCAGAGCCACCACCGGTTCGTCTAGCCAATAAAAGCCGTCCGAAAACAAACGGGTTGACCGAGCCGGACCGAGATAATTTCTTTTTGTTTTTCTCAGGTTAACCAGCTTGTTATTGTTATATTGTTGGTGTCTGCACTTTAATCACAGTGAACACGCTGTCGCAACACATGAATACCTGCTGGCTAGTTTTTTTAATGTGATTTAACATAAGTTGAGATAATTTGTTAGTATGACATGTAGTCATGTATAGATCGACCTTGCTAATTCCTTTCTTTTGTAGAGAGGATGTGAAGCAAATGTGTTATTAACGTGGAGATTCTTTTAGTATGACATTAGTCATGTGACAGTATTTGACGTGTAGTCATGGTGTTTGAGAATAGCTTCATTTGTGAATAAAATAAAATCAAGAATCTGAACATCAATGCAAACAAAACAAAAATATTGTTTTTCTTTCACGAGAATTTGGCTACATGAACATGTAAATTTTGGTCTACAAATCTCTATTTTACTGGCGAGGGCTTTTATCTCCAAAAAAAGTTAAAATTTTTGAAAACATGTTTAGATCACATTTTTTTTTTTATAGAAATGAAAAAGTTAGAGATTTGTAAGGGAAATTTGACTAAAAATGCTCTAATATGCAACTTCCACAATACACCTACCTACAAAATGCAATTTTATAGTAAATATAAATAAATATACTTTAATAAACAAAAGTTTCGTCGATCATGGCTACTTTACTCTCTCCCTTTCTATCATCACACACTTTCTTCCCGTTAACCAAATTACCGAAAACGGCAGGATGTAAAAGTTATACCTTATATCATATTAACATACACATTGTAATCTTTAATTCAAGCTCCATTTCTCTATTATTTTTCGTTAAATTTTGAGCAATGGTTTATTACGTAAAATATTTGTGACAGATATTGATATGTGTCAATAGTTAACATATATTAAGCTATTGATGCTATAAACATGGCATCAAATCCAACATGAGAAAGGTTTGCTATGTCGAATATGCTCGTTGAGTGTTTATAATACGATATGTGAAAAGTTTAGCCGAATTGACATATATGGCCCCTCCGCCCCTATGTCGAATGAGCCCATAATCGTTTTTGTGAAAAGTTAACATATATTAAGCTATTGATGCTTAAAAATACCTTAACTAACATTATGTCGAATATATTTTTTTTTTTGAACGGCGGATATAATTAAAGAAACTAGCAAGGAGCTAGAAATTACAAGTTAACAAAATGAGGGTTTTTAAGCCAATCTATCCAACTAAAAGAAAAGTTACATCTATGCTTATACCAAAGAAAGGAACGGGCCACAATCTCGTCAAAAATAATCGCCTTCGAAAGTCGAGTTGGACCAAAGATACTCTTGTTACGAAAGATCCAAATATACCACCACATAACATAACAAACTCCTTCTAGCAGCTTTTTGTGTTTAGAGTTGAGACGGATATTAATGAGCCACTCTAGCCACTCCTCATAAGAAGACACCTCCGAAAAGTTAATATCCCACCAAGACAATATCTTTTGGAAGATATTTCTAACAACATGACATGTAAAGAAAATATGCCTACTTGATTCCACTTCCTTATCACACATAGGACATAAAATCGAATCGATATCCATACCTCTTTTAGATATGTTCAATCTCGTAGGTAAGCTATCCATCTTAATTTTCCAAGCATGAATGTTAACTTTGATAGGAACGGCACGAATCCAACGGGTTTTAGAAGAAACCATAGGTAAAAATCTATCATCAAGAGCCTTCCTAATAGAAGCAACCGAAAACTCTCCATTACCTGCCAAAGACCACACCCACCTATCGTTCATGTCGACAAGAGAAACACCCTCCACACTCTTCAAAAGTTGATCAAATTGGTCTTGTTCAACGCCACTTCTAGGGGCTCTACGAAACGAGGAAGATAAAAAAGCATGAGACATCTTACTAGCCACTGTCACATTCTTAAGCCTCTCCAAAGCGTACATTCTTGGATATAGAGATTTGAAAGTGGAGTCACCCCTCCATACATGATCCCAGAAAAGAGTATCTTCCCCATTACCCATTTTTTTGTGAAGAAAACCCATCAAGTCGATGCCCTTATTCATAAGATGATGGACCTCTGAAACTATATCCAACCATAAGGACGGAATATGATTTTTAACATGCTTACCAAGTTTGCCGTCATCACCATGAATCCCTTTAATAACCTTAGCCCATAAAGACGATTGTTGAGTACGAAACCTCCACACCCATTTAAACAAAAGGGCTCGATTTAAAGCATAGAAACTTGAAACTCCAAGACCGCCATTATCTTTAGACGCCAACACTTTACTCCACTTAACCCAAACCTGCATCTTGCCATTATGATCTATACCATTGAAGAAATTACGTCTGATGGATTCCATTTTATGAAGGACCTTCAATGGAACTTTAAATAAAGACATATGATAAATCGGTAACGAACCAAGAACAGATTTAAGAAGAGTTAACCTCCCACCAATCGATAGCGTCTTCATCTTCCATTTGGATAAGCGAACTGAAATATTATTAACAATCTCATTCCAGGATTGAATTCGAGACATTAAGCAGCCTACTTTCGATCCTAAATATGAAAAAGGAACTTTAAGACTCGCACATCCAATTTTCCTAGCAGCCTGCTCCACTCTATCATTAGAAACCGAGATCCCCATTAATTTACTTTTGGACATATTAATATGTAAACCTGAGGCCCGGTGGAAACAGTCCAATACACGAATGATAGTATCAATGTTAAAGTCACTCCAATGGCCCATAAAAACCGCGTCATCCGCATAAAAAAGATGAGACACTTGAAGCGAAGAACCGAGCTGAATACCTTTAAACATACCTGCGTCTACCACTCTTTGCACCGAGATATGAAGGCTTTCCATGATCAAAATAAACAAGAAAGGAGAGAGCGGGTCGCCTTGCTTGAGTCCTCTATGGAACTGGAATTCATTGGTTGGACTACCATTCACGATAACCGAACCTTTGGAAGAAAGAAGGCAGTTACGTATCCAACCACACCACTTATCACCAAAACCAAATTTTAATAAGATGTCGTCCAAGTAATCCCATCGAACCGAGTCGTATGCCTTTTCGAAATCTACCTTAAAGATCATTGTCTGCTTCTTTTTCTTCTTACACCATTGAAAGAGCTCATTTAAAATGAATGGACCGTCTAGAATTTGTCGATTCGCAACAAAGGCAGATTGAACATCGTTCACTATATCCCCCATAACAGTCACTAGACGATTTGCCAAAATCTTGGCTATGATCTTGTATAAACTTGCAATTAAAGTAATAGGACGAAAATCTTTCACCATTTTAGCCTCTTGAATTTTCGGAATTAAAACAATGAAGGAGGAATTACTACCTTTGGGGAATTTTCCATGTTGAAAGAAGTATAGAACAGCCTCAACCACGTCGTTTTTCATAAAAGCCCAATATCGCCTATAGAAGCCGAATGTAAACCCATCTGGGCCAGGGGATTTATCAACCCCACAATCCCAAACTGCTTTCTTAATCTCATCTCTAGTTCTGGTATTTTCCAGGTCCGTTTGTTGATCAGGAGTCAACATATTTGGGAAGTCCATGTCGATGTGAAGGCGATCATGAGGAGGTTTGTCAAAACGGCAAGCAAAATGAGAGAAAAACTCACTTTTAACCAATTTAGGATCTTCAATCCATCTGCCTTCTACCAAGATACCACGAATTGCACATTGGTTTCTTTTTTTATTTAGGACCCCATGAAAGTATTTCGAATTTTCATCTCCTTCAATCGCCCATTTAATCTTTGATTTTTGCGCCATCTCCAATGAATCTAACTTGTCTAAATCTTGTAAGGATTTAAAGACATTCATGCGTTTAGTAAGAATATCCGAGTTGCCCTCCCCGCTGTCTAACAACAAATCAATTTCAGCAAGTTCATCTTTTATTCCTTGTTTATGATTTTTTGATCTGTCTTTGTAGGCTTTAATCCATATGCGTATTTTCTCTTTGAGGTATTTTAATTTTTTCATTAACTTTGATATAGCATTCAAATCGTTCACTTGAGCATCGTTCCATGTTTGTTCCACAAAGTTATCGAAACCATCCAACTCAAACCAGTAATGGAAAAACCGAAACGGAGTAGGACCATAATCAAAATGAGACTCACGGAGTAAAATGGGCCTATGATCTGATAAGTATCGATCCAACGTAATAGCTGAAATGTTAGGACACGAATTCAATAGACCTTCCGAAATAAGGAAACGATCGAGTTTGCTCATCTTCGAGGCTGATTTATGGCACCAAGTGAACTTACACCCATCTAAAGGAATGTCCTCCAAACCGGCATTTGAGATGAACGAATTGAAAGCATCTGCACCTTGGACGTTAAAAATAGAACCATGTCTTTCTTCTTGTGTACGAACTTCATTAAAATCGCCCATAATGACTACGTCACCATCCCAATTATTAAGAACTAAACTCAGGTAATCCCACAACATCTTTTTTTCCGGTAACTCTTGTGGAGCATAGACAGAAATTATAATAATCTTCTTACCAGTGGGCATCCATTCGCCTTGAATCATCACGAGGTAGTCTGAAATTGTGGAATTGGTCTTGCGAAACATCCTTGGATCCCAAATACAAAGAATACCTCCCGAATTTCCAACAGAAGGACTATACACATGTTCGAATCCTAAATTACCCCAACACAGCTTAATGTTAACTAGCTCGATATCCTCCATTTTAGTTTCTTGTAACGATAAAAAATTCACCTTGTTTCTATCACATAACTCCCGAACCCAGTCTTTTTTAGCCTTCTGGGAAAGGCCTTGTATGTTCAAAGACAAAAAATTCATCGATTACCATCATTCACTCCTTGATAATCAATGATATCGCCAATGTTTTTCGTGCATCCCTCCATGTTGTAACCCATGACTTGTCCAACTCTAATTAATTCTTCCATGAGTTGTAGGATTGAACCTCCAGAACGTGGTATCTCACACTTTTTGAAATGACCTGAGCATGTTGATAAAGAATTCTTGTTTGCATCCGAATCACTTTTGTTGTCTTGAACCTTCAGGGGATAAAGGTCACTTTCCATCTCCTTTTCTTTTATAGGATTACTTTGAACGTCTTCATCAGTTACGGGAGTGAATCCAGGGGGGGTATTTCAAACTGTCCTCGGAATTATTAACGCCATTGTTGTTCTCCTTTTTCTTATTGAGTAGCTCATATATATTGAACGGATCTTCAGAACGAGTACCCTTCTGGTCATCGTCACCACCCTCCTTCATATTTGAAGATGACTGTTCTTTCTCAAAAACGGTTTCAGCAACCTCTTCAATATCGCTTGCTCCATTCACACTTTCAATTTCAACATTTGTGCCTTCCTTACTCACCTCATCATCGTACTTACTATCGTCGTCTTCTTCTTCTTCTTCTTCAAAGTCAGGGACCCAACCAGAAACCTCTTTAGCACGCACCCAAAATATTTTACCTTGAATAATAATTTTAAACGACTCGTAAATGTTCTCAACTAAATTCGTTTTGATACAGATTCTTTTACTGTGAAGATATCCTTCCTCCTGTTCATCGAAATAAATTAGCTCACCCCATTTAGATGTAATACGTAAAAAAGTATTTTTGGACCACGCCTTAAGTGGTATTCCTTCAATGTCTACCCACGTAACTCTTTCTTTAATGGAGAATGCATTTGATGCTTGCAGTATTTGAGTAAACCATGAACCTATACCCACATTGGACCTGAACCTCTCTTTAGCAATTTCTGTGTTGAATACAATCATCACCCAAAATCCTCCCATGTATTTTAGCTTGATGTTATCGAAACCTTCGACAGCTAGAACCTTTTTCAAATTAGTTAAAGAAGTAAAATCTTTAACTTCACCCATCAAAGCTGTAGTGTAGTTTGTTTGATTAACACACGTTTCATCAAGCACAATCGCTGGTATATCGTCTTTCTTATGCAAAGGTTGTGATCCTGAATTAACAGCATGAGCATATGATTTAGGGTACCCATTCACCCCCCTCTCATTGTGGACTTCCTTTGAGACATTCATATCCCCTTTATTAAACGAAAATTGAGAGTTGTTTTTATGCAGTGGTGTTCTTTGAAACCTTGCAATGTTTGCATGAAGTCTAAAATTCCCAATCCATATAGTGCAAATATTATTAACCAAGCGATCAATGTTGAAAACCTTAATGAAACGAACAAAACCAAACCTTTTACCCAATTTGGATCTCCTGTCTGGAATGAAAGCATCAACAACAGTCCCATATTGCTTACATACCGTCCAAAGCTCCTTAGCAGTAAACTTATCCGGAAAATTCGTGATAAAAATTGATGAGGAAAGTTTCCTTACCTCGTCCTCCTTTGATCGGTGATCCCCCATGGTAATCGAAAACAAAATAGGGTTTAAAAATAACAGCAGGTAAATTGGAAAAGTAATGGTGTTATTTGAAAAAATTGAATTAGGGGAAGTGATGAATTGGTGATTTTGAATGAGTGTTTTGAATCGTACTATAAAAAATGATATGTGTCAATAGTTAACATATATTAAGCTATTGATGCTTAAAAATACCTTAACTAACATTACGTTTTTCACAAAAACGATTATAAACAAAAGCTATTTGTGTCTTCTCTTTATTTTTAATTATCTTTTGTTTATAATACGATATGCTCGTTGAGTGTACTTGTATCATAAAAACGTAATGTTAGTTAAGGTATATTTTTAAGTTTGAAGCATTTTATTCATAACATACATTTTATAGTCTTACACTCTTACATAACTATGAAAGGTGCATACGTAACATAAGCACATCTCATCAAATTTCCTTTTGTAAAAAGAGTGCAAAGAATATATTTGAGAATTGTAAATAGCTCTTTTGAAAGTTATTATTGTTAAAAAATTGAACTCGAACTTTTCACTTACTTACAAAAAAGTTGTAAAGCATGTTCAACTAAAAAAGTTATCTACTTTCTTTTTAGTTTTTCTTTATTATTATTATTATTATTATTATTATTATTATTATTATTATTATTATTATTATTATTCTTTTTTATTTTATATTTTTTTTAACTTTCTTAGACAAATGCAGCTTAAATTTTCACTAATTCGTATTGCTAAGTATAGATTTGGGTAAATATGCTTTTGTATATTTTGAGGTGATGGTGTAACATGTCATAGATTCCAATCTCACATATATTTTCTTTTCGGTGCTTTCATTACCAAGCTAAAATTTGTGGTCACCCATAAATAAAGAAACAATCTACATGAACACGGTATACAAGTTCCAAGTTTAGGAAAGAAACAAACAAGAAGCATATGAGAATGTTGGAGAGGTATTCACGTGTATGAGATAAAGAGATAGGAAAATGGTGGTTTAACGGTATTAGTTTGTTTGCTGGTCTTGTAATCCAAAGGGTCTTGCCAATTTAGTTCACATGTGAACCTATCACTTATCGCTTTCATATCTTATTTCACATGCTTGCTCACGGTTTCTATACTGTTTATGTTTGACGTATAATGTAAGAAACTAATATGATGAAATTAGAAGAATGTTTACTCAAGTAGTATGACTCCCTTATTGTGTGTATCTCATCCCATGGTTCGAAAGAGATGACTTTCCGAAAAATCGATCATGTTTCCCTATAGCGGAAGGCCGTTTTTTCATTGAGCATTGACCGTTGTCTTTTATATATTGTCCTTGAAGCGAAGGTTTTATAAACCTATCACCATTAACTAAATATCTTACAATTTTTATACCACAAATCTATCATGTGTTGGATAAGATACAGTGTATCTTGGATAAGAAAATCTTGCAAGTGGCTGCAACTTGGATCTCTATTTGTCATCCATGATGTCATATAGCAAGAATTTTGGCCTATAAAAGGCACGAGCACTTGGCTCAATTGTTATCACATCCTTCTCTTTCTCTTCTAATATACATAGTGTATTCTCTCTTGTAGTACTTGTAAGTTTATTAGAGAGTTTAGTATATTTACTAGTTACAAGATAATAGTATTATCTTTGTAACTAGAGAAAGAGGTGTAACTCCTAATTTTCTACATAGTGAAGTATCTTTTCTTACCCGTAGTTTTTACCCTACTGGGTTTTTCACATTATATCCGTGTGTCATCTTCTATTACATTTCATATTTTAGTTGTGAGTTTGCTTCAGTCCGGTATCACTTTTCTCAACAAGTGGTATCAAGAGCTAAAGTTGAGTGTGTGTATAATTATTTATCGTATGATCTGTGGTTGCCACTAATTAGTGGACCCTCCACATCAAAATATAAGTAAGATTATACTCACTCAAAAGTTGTTCATTACTATTATTAACAAATAATAGTTTTGTCGAAAAGTAGATTGTGATTGTAGCAATGGAGGCGAAATTTGAAATCGAAAAATTCAATGGGAATAATTTCTCGTTGTAGAAATTAAAGATGAGGGCTATCCTTAGAAAGGATAAATGTTTAGCGGCCATTGACGAAATGCCAACTGAGGTCACGGATGACAGAATATGGGATGAGATGGACGGAAATGCTATTGCAAATCTTCATCCGGCATTAGCATATGGAGTTTTGTCAAGCATAGAGGAGAAGAAAAGTGCAAAGGAGATTTGGGATCATCTTGCTCGATTTGAGGCAAGATCGCTCCACAATAAAATATTTCTCAAGAGAAAACTTTATGCTCTTCGCATAATGGAATCTACTTCAGTGACTGAGCACGTTAATAACCTGAATACTCTATTTTCTCAGCTCACGTCTTTGAGTTGTGAAATAGAGCCACAAGAACGTGCTGAAATTCTACTTCAAAGTTTACCTGACTCATATGACCAACTTATCATCAACTTAACCAGTAATGTTCTTTCGGACTATCTAGTCTTCGATGATGTTGCAGCCGCCATTCTGGAGGAAGATAATAGGCATAACAATAGGGAGGACAGACAGACCAATTCAAGACAGATGGAGGCTTTGGTGGTGACAAGAGGAAGGTAAATGGAACCTGGCTCCAGTGGGAGTCACAATCATGCTAAATCTAAAACAGGAAAGAAAAAGAATTTTAAATGCAAGCAGGGTTACATGAGGAACGATTGTAGGAGTTTAAGCAACTCTAATCCTTTTGAAATGTCGCTAGCACTTCAGAAGATAGTAACGCTCTGTGTTGTGAAACAGCGGTTGAAAATGAAGGTAGGAAAAGATTTGCATATGTATGGCTGCTCGATACATGAGCCTCTTTTCATATGACCGCAAGAAGAGAATGGTTTCATCAACATAAACCTATCTCTGGAGGTGGATCTGTATACAGTTGCAATGATCATAAACTAAAGATCATTGGAATTGGAAGTATCATGGTGAAGGTGCTTGATGGTACAGTTCACACTATTCGGGATGTGCGACACTTGGAGGTCTTGAAAAAGAATTTATTGTCTTTAGGACAATTTGATGATCTTGGTTGTAAGGTTGTAATACAAAACAAGATCATGAAAGGTATAAAAGGCGCGCTTGTACTTATGAAAGGAGAAAAGGTGGCTGCGAACTTATACCAACTGAAGGGAGATATAGTTGAGGAGGTGGAAGCATCTATTGCTTCACATAGTCCAAGTCATAGAGTTGCAGTAACATGGCATCAGAAGCTTGGACATATGTCAGAACAAGGAATGAAGATTCTTGTTGAAAGGAAGTTAATTCATGGCCTCACAAATGTTTCTTTACCTTTCTGTGAGCATTGTGTTATCAGCAATGTGGAAAACTAGAAGGGGGGTTGAATAGATTTGCGTCTTTTTCGTTTAATAAAAGTTCACTTTCAAAGAATTGATGATACTTTTTAAAAACCTTAGAAACTAAAGTATAGATACAAATTAATTCACATATGTCACATAGATACTACTTATTTAAAGTGTTGAATAGAAATTACAATTTCATATATCTCACTTAATTATAAGTTTGTATTTGTATATGTATATGTGATTTAATGATTGTATATACTTTTAATTTACTAATGTGTAATTAATGTTTTGAATGGAACCTAGTTTGATCTTTATGTGAAACCAATATATGCATAACACACAATAATAATAATGTACGAGAAGTAAGTTAGTAAACAAGTAAAGGATGAGAGATGGAAAGATCAAACCGAGAGACAAAGGATTTATAGTGGTTCGGCTACAAGGACACCTTCCTTGCCCTACTCCACTCCCCGAGCACCGAACTCGAGAGTTTTCTTCACTAAGTCAATAACCTCCCTTATGGAGGAGAAAACCGTACACACCAAATGCTTACACCAATTAACGACACAAAGCAAGATGTCGAGTTCTAATCGTAGCTAGAACCAATCTCACACCAAATAACACACCACAACTTCTTCACACCTTTTACTTCTTCAATAAGTCTTCACACCACGAGTATCTTCACGCCTTCACAAAATTCTTCACGACTTCAATGTCTTGCAACTTCACAACTTCCAAGCACCAATGTCTTCACAACTTCAAACCAATAATATCGTTGCACCTTCAAGCCACTAGAGTCTTCACAACTTTAATCTACTAATGTCTTCAAGTCTTCTCCACTTGAAAGCTTCACTTTCTTCACTACTAGTCACTATTGCCACTCTCTCCTATCTTCACTACTATCCAACACTACTTCTTCACTTCAACTTCCACTACACACTTACAACAATTCTAGATTCTACAACTAAAGCTAGCAAACTAATACATACACCTTATTCACCAAAATATAAAAGATCAACAAGATGAAACAAACAAACAACTTAGATAGCAAGATGATACTAAGTTGTAATACTTCTAGTAGAAGTATTCTTCTCTTTGCACTTGAGTGTTGAGGCTTGAATCACTTTGAAACAAAGATCAAAGTATATAAGATCAAAGGATTTTTAGAGGATAGAGAAGGATGTTTAGATCAGAAAGTTTATAGTGCAAAAAGGTGAGGAAAATGTGTGAAATGATCCAATATTTATAGGGCCAGATTTTACTATTCGGGAGCGTGTCGGTCCCCTTAATTAGGGGCCGGTCCCCTTAATCATTAAGGGGGCCGCCTAGTAAAATTAAGGGGGCCGCCTACTCATCTTGTTTATGACATAAACAAGATATGAATAACGTTTTTAGTCATTTATTTATATCAACAAGCAAGCAGCATCGCCTAAAATTCAAGACATCAAATTCTAGAAGTGTCTCTGTTCTAGAATTAGTTCACTCTGATGTATGGCAAGCACCAGTTCTATCCCTTGGAGGAGCAAAGTATTTTGTATCCTTCAGTTATGACTATTCCAGGAGATGTTGGGTGTACCCAATCAAGAAGAAGTCTGATGTGTTTGAAATTTTCAAAGTTTACAAAGCGCGGGTTGAACTTGATTCTGGAAAGAATATCAAGTGTTTGAGGACAGATAATGGAGGTGAATACATTGGTGATGAATATGATACCTTTTGCGGGCAAGAAGGAATCAAAAGGCAGTTCACTACAGCATACACTCCTCAACAAAATGGAGTGGCAGAGAGGATGAACAGAACCTTGTTAGAAAGAGCAAGAGCAATGTTGGCAACTGCTGGCTTGGAAAAATTGTTCTAGGAAGAAGCAGTCAATACCGCCTATTGTGTGATAAATCGGTCACCTTCAACTGCACTTGAGTTGAAGACACCGATGGAGATGCAGACGGGAAAGCCAGTCAACTATTAAGACCTTCATATATTTGGAGTCCTGTGTACGTGAAATACAATTATCAAGAAACTACAAAGCTGGATCTGAAATCCAGAAAATGTTTTGGGATATGCTGACGGGGTAAAGGGGTATCGCTTGTGGGACCCCACTTCCCACAAAGTAGTCGTCAGTAGAGATGTTGTCTTTATGGAAGACAAAGTTTAAGATAATGAAGAAGGTGATAGCACTACAAGTGAAACTACATCAATACAAGTGGAAAAGCAATCTCAGTCGAGTGATTCTTCTGAAGCCGTACCACAACACGAGGTGAATGAGATAACTGAGTCTCAAGCTCCAATGACTCGTACTCTTAATCATGAAAGAAAACGTCCGGTGTGGCACTCGGATTATGTTATGGAGGGCAATGTTGCATACTGTCTTCTTACAGAGGAAGGAGAGCCGTCAACTCTTCAAGAAGCACTAAATAATTCAGATGCTTCATTCTGGATGGAGGCAATGCAAGAAGAAATTGAAGCTCTTCATAATAATAAAACGTGGAAACTGATGCTACTTCCAGCAGGTAGAAAACCTATTGGAAACAAATGGGTGTATAAGATCAAGAGGAACGGTGATGACCAGGTGGAGAGGTATCGTGCAAGATTGGTAGTCAAAGGATATGCTCAGAAAGAGGGAGTCGACTTCATTGAAATATTTTCCATGTGGTTCGAATGACAACTGTTCGAGTGGTTCTGGCAATGTGTCCTACGTATGATTTACATCTAGAGCAGCTAGATGTGAAGACTGCATTTCTTCATGGAAATCTTAAGGAGGAAATTTACATGCTCCAACCAGAAGGTTTTAAACAAAAAGGAAAAGAGAAATTGGTTTGCAGGTTAAACAAATCTCTGTACGGTTTAAAGCAGGCGCCTCGGTGTTGGTACAAGAGATTTGATTATTTCATCATTGGCCAGACCCTTGTGCATATTACAAGAGGTTTGGAGACAATGATTTTGTCATCTTGCTGTTATATGTTGACGACATGTTGGTTGCAGGCCCCAACAAAGATCGTATTAGTAAACTGAAGGCACAACTCGCTAGGGAATTCGAGATGAAAGACCTTGGACCTGCAAACAAGATTCTAGGGATGCAAATTCACTGAGATAGAGTTAGTAGGAAAATTTGGCTTTAACAGAAAAGTTATGTGAAGAAAATCTTGCAAAGGTTTAATATGCAAGATTGTAAGCCAATAACAACCCCGTTTCCTACTAATGTCAAGTTATCCACCAAGATAAGTCCTAGCAGTGAAGAAGAGAGGATGGAGATGTCTCGAGTATCGTATGCATCAGCAGTGGGAAGTTTAGTGTTTGCGATGATTTGTACAAGAATAGACATTGCAAATGCAGTGGGAGTAGTGAGTCAGTACATGGCGGAACCTGGTAGAGAGCATTGGGAAGCTATGAAGAGGATCTTTAGATATCTTAAAGGAACCTCGGATGTTGCATTATGTTATGGGGATCGGGTTTAATTGTAAGGGGATATGTTGATTCTGATTACGCAGGTGATCTTGACGGAAGTAGTTCAACCACCGGGTATGTGTTTACACTTTCTGGCGGAACAGTGTGCTGGGTTTCAAAACTGCAGTCAGTTGTGGCTATGTCATCAATAGAAGCAGAATATGTTGCAGCTGCTCAAGCCAGCAAAGAAGCAGTATGGTTGAAGATGTTGTTGGAAGAGCTCGTGCACGAACAAGAGAAAATTACTCTATTTTGTGATAACCATAGCGCCTTGTATCTGGCAAGGAATCCGGCATTTCATTCAAAGACAAAGCATATATGAGTTCAGTATCACTTCGTACATGAGAAAGTGGAAGAAGGAACCGTGGATATGCAGAAAATTCATATTGATGATAACGTGGCAGATTATCTGACAAAAACAATCAACTATGACAAGTTCATATGGTGTTGATCCTCATGCGGCCTAGCGGAAACGTAAGCAACATGAAAATGCAAGGAAGGATAACGGTGTGAAGATTGATTAAGCCTCAATCTAATCTTCAAGTGGGAGATTAGATAAGAAAATCTTGCAAGTGGCTGCAACTTGGATCTCTATTTGTCATCCATCATGTCAGATGGCAAGAATTTTGGCCTATAAAAGGCACGAGCACTTGGCTCAATTGTTATCCCATCCTTCTCTTTCTCTTCTAATACACATAGGGTGTGTTTGGTAGAGAGAAAAGAAAGAGGAGAAATGAAATTGGATTAAATTCTCTTGTTTGATAGAGAGAAATAAAAAAGTGGAGAATTGAAGTGAAATTGATGGAGAGAAAATGGTGGTGTAATTTGGTTAACATCTATTTCCACCATTTTGGTGGAGAATTTAGAGAATTTTTTTTTTTTTTCTTTTTTTTTTTTTTTTTTTTTTTTTTTTTGTAAGTTTATATTCTTTCTTCTAATCGTTTCAAATTATATTTTTTTAAGATTGTACTTTGTTAAAAAAATAAATTTTTTATAAAAATAATTTTTAAAAATATATATTTTTTCAAAAATATTTTTTATAGAATTGTTATTTAGAAAAAATAATTTTTTTAATTAATTTTATAAAAAATAAATTAAAAAAAATAAATATTTTTTTTAAGAATAAGTTTTTTTCTTTTTTAAATTTTTAAAAAAATTAAATATATATTTTTTAGGATTGTTATTTAAAAAAAATCAACAAACAAATACATGTGAGTCTCATATGATAAAATGTTATTTAATTATTCTTTTTTTCGTTTCTCGGGTCAAGTCTCTATTGTTAGCAAATGTTAGAATTGAACAAAATTCTCTACTGATTTCTATTCTCTGAATTTCTATTCTCTACTTCATTTTATTTCTTTGAAATTCTCTCTACCAAACGTGTCCATAGTGTATTCTCTCTTGTAGTACTTGTAAGTTTATCAGAGAGTTTAGTATATTTCCTAGTTACAAGATATTAGTATTATCTTTGTAACTAGAGAAAGAGGTGTAACTCCTAATTTTGTACATAGTGAAGTATCTTTCCTTGCTCGTGGTTTTTACCCTATTGGGGTTTTTCACGTTATATCCGTGTGTCATCTTTTATTACATTTCATATTTTAGTTATGGGTTTGCTTCAGTCCGGTGTCACTTTTCTCAACAATACGTTCTAAACAAGACTTGAACCTACAATCATTTGATTGAGGAGCTTCTCATATAACTTTAGATATCGTTAGGACACAACCCTTTCGTTCTTATTATACAAATTTAGTCGGTTTTCTTTTAATTATTTTCAATCTATTTTCCTCTAAAAAGCATAGAGTAATGGAAATAAGTATTTCTGTTGCCTAAATGATTCCATTTTGTCCTTATTTTTTAAATATTGCCTATAAATTAATCCTACTCTTGCAACAAGCAAACACACACACATCAACTAGTTAGAGCAGAAATGAAATCCAGAGCAAGTATTTTGATGATATACGTTGGAATAATGATGCTTCTTCTCTTTGCTTCAGACATTCATGTAAGTAACATTCTCTTCTCTTCTTGCTATTGCTAAATTAAAGATTTAAAGTTTTCGCTACTATTTTGATACTGGTATATGTTTTCTTGTTTGAAGATGTCTTTGACGAGACTTGAAATATGAACATTTGATCAATTAGATTAAACTTATGCATCGTATCATATATGCCAAACACTCGACTTCGAGTTATAGCAAATTGTGATATACCCTATGCCTTATTACACCATTTTCAAGCATGCGTTAAAGACATGCATTCTTGATTCTGCATTGTCATCTTTTAAGCTATAATCCGATAAATGAAGTTTTATCATATTAAGAAGTAAAAAATATTAAAATCTATAAACAAAATTTTTTATTCAAAAATATGTACCTTATGGTTTAAATCTAAGAATTTTATACATCTATAAATTACAAAAATTTTAAAACCAAGATTTTCGCACGAAGTGCATACCTTTGTTGTTTTGTTAAATATAAAGCTTTTTATAATCTATATACATGTTATGGCATTACACAACTTTACAAACCTGTGAAAATGTTTATTTGTAGGAGATACTTAGTATCATTAGATTTCTTATTCAACTGTCACGTTACTTTTACTTCTAGTCATTTAATTGAAAATCAATTCAGTAGATATTAAATTGTAATTATCGGCACTCAGCTAATCATATGAGTAATCTATGTTACAGGCGAAGCACATAAAGTACTCGCCGGCACCTCAACCACAACCACCAAGCAACTTTTCTATGGTACGTACATTTTGTTTCCTTTGACTTACGGTTAAATGAATCAAAAGTGAGTGCGACAATGGCTTTAGTAATGGGCATGTGACACCAAGTTTTGTCAATCTAATATCATTCATATATTTTTTTTCTAGCTATTTATACCAAGTAAAAATAGTGCATGTAAAGATATTAGCACAAAGTTACAAACAAATCATTTTGAAGAAGTATTAAACATCGTGTTACTTGTGTTATTGTGTATACATTTTCGTGGGTTTGACCCGTTTTATTGTTTGACATGTTTTACATTGTATCAGGTATCAACTTCACTATCTTAAGTAAATGAGTAGTCAAACTTTACTTCTAATAGTATTATCAAATTCTATTGTGTATATACCCATACCATTGTGATGAATAAGAGCATGCTTGGCATTATTTGATTATGTATAACAACGGATTTTTAATTACTTGCAGTACGGGGCCACTCCTGGAAGCCTTCAACCCCAAGGTATGTATAATTGTTCAAAATTTGGTCATTAAATATATCAAACAATTTTGTTTCTACTAACACAAAGGTTTAATTTCAAAAACGACTTTTAGTAAATATATCTTCTTGTTTTCATTGCTTTGTGCACTACAAGTATAATATAATGCTTAAAGATTGCATACAATATAATGTTTATGTTGTTACACTCTATTTTATGGTTCAGAGTGTGCACCAAGATGCACAAATAGGTGCTCGAAAACTGCCTTCAAGAAGCCATGCATGTTCTTTTGCCAAAAATGTTGTGCCACATGCTTGTGTGTACCTCCTGGGACGTATGGAAACAAACAGTTTTGCCCATGTTACAATGATTGGAAGACCAAGAGAGGAGGGCCAAAATGCCCTTGATATGATTCATCTTCTCATTTCTTGTTATAAACTCTTTAGATCTACATCAGACCAGTGTTGTAATAGGAATGAACCCATGATTCGTAATGTTGTATTCTATTTCGTAATGCTATAGTTTCTTCATGGACCTATTTTCCTTTTTTTTTTTAGATATTTATGTGAGTATGAAGAGGATCAAATAGAAAGTTGCAACTTTTCTAAAAAGTCTAAAAAGTTTTCATATATTGACAGGTACTCTCTCTTTTCCCTACTTCTTATTTCCATCATGGTCCATTTTTTTCATTTTTAATTTCTTCAATCGTGATCAAATATTTCAAAGGTAAACTGCCAAGAAAGGTAGTATATAAGATACAAAATTTGACGGTAAGATGTATACAATAGTTTCCCACTCCTAAAATGAATTGACAAATCAATTTATGATTTGCTTCATTACAACTGATTACATATGATAACTTATAGTGATTTGGTGGGCTAGTAACATAATACAAATACAGAATCGGCTTAGGCCCATAAAGCCTATCGCTAACAAAAAAGGGGTAACATAGTAGTATTTACATTGTGTTATTTAGGGGTATATTAACCTATGGGATTTAGACCAAGTGTTTAATCTGTGTTATTTAAGGATTGGGACCGGCTGAAATAGTCACTACATTCTTTACCATCTACTTATACTTCATTTAAACATATACAAATATCACAAAAGACATGGTCACCATTTTCACTTCATCCTTGGTCACCACCATCAAATCACCCATTTTTTCCCTCGATTACTAGTGGCCTCTCCTTTATATATTGGAGCTAATTCACGCGTGATTTTGCCAAAATCATCCGGACTAAGTGTGGCCTTAAACCTTATTACATCCAACCTTAACTTGATACGAGATTTACATCAAAATTTTACACCATTACTAATTAGTTAAGTATTACGTGTGTAAAAAAATTATAACATGGCATTTTAGCTTTGAAATTCAAGTAATTAAAGGTAAAGTCTTTCATAATGACATATATTTCATAAAAAGTGGAAAAATAAAAAATAAATTAAAAAAAAAAAAAAAAAAAAAAAAAAAAAAAAAAGGACAAAGGTTTTTACTTGCCTTTTATTAAATGAAAATTCATATGTTAAAATATCACGTATAACTCTTTTATGCACGTGTAATACCCAACTAATCAAGATTGAAGTAGAAATTTAAGAAATATCTCGAACATACCCCTCAACAACATAAATTTAATACCATATTTCCCTTTTGTCATAAAATTGATTTCTCAATATTTTTTAGGTGTGAGAAATTATTAAGTTTCCTTTATTTTCAAACTAGCTTATGTTACCACGGGTTTTTTATGAGATCGTGCAAAAAAAATTAGTGCATGTAAACAAAGTAAGGAAAACCACAAAGTAAACAGGATGAATCATTTATTCGAAAGGAATCATATGTCAATGATAGTATATAGTACAATGCTTGTAATTAAAAATGTCATAAACGGCCATGCACGCGTGCTCCAATCTTGATAACGTAGATGAAAAGCAAATCTTGACAGCCTTGGTAAGGCAATGAGCATTTGTTGAAAACCTAATAAGTATAAGAAGAAATTGTAAGTAAAACATTTTGTGTGATTGATAATATATGTAAAATCAAGAAAACGGCATAAATCACATCATAGTCTAATTGGTACATACCTCTCGATACGTGATCATAAATCGTAAGGAACCTCTTTGTAGACTACATTTGTAGTAGTGTTTGATAAATTACCATCCGTTCGGGCTCGAGCCCGTTGGCCTATGCTCGTTTGGCCCACGCCCGTTCGAGCTCAAGCCTATTTGACCTGTTGCCCGTTCGGACTTGAATACTTGTATAACGTGCTTTATTATTTATATTAGTGACATTTAATGAAAGAATTGTGTTTATACTTGTACCCTTTTTTGACTTGCAAACACTGCCGCTTGTTTACAAAGCTAAATTGGAAAACATAATTATGTTCTTGACACCATTTGTATCTTCGAAATAAGTTCATGAGTTGTACAAATATCATGTATTGTAAAGATTCATCTCAAATCCACACTTCAAATTATTATGCAGTGTAATTATAAAACAAAATTACAAAAGAAGACGAAAAAGACATACATATGGAAGAATGATACGATTTACATTACATTATCATAAAGATTCTTACCATTTGGAACATAAAGACCAGTTTCAAAGGGAGAGCTTGCGAACATATACCAAAATACACAATATTTCAAGTAAGATTATCCAATACAAAGCAACCTACACATGAAATAGACATCGTAAGCATGCAATATCATTCTCTAAATGGATTAAAAAAACCAAATGAGATAAACACGCAAAAGCTCTAAGCGATCATTCAACCAACTATACGAAACACTGTAAAATTATTTATAATGCCTGACTCAAAATTTTACATCTAGTAAAAAATATGTGTATAGCTTGCCCCAACTTCCCATCCAGACAACATGAAACTGACTTCTATCTAGGAATAAGCATTACACATGCCACAAACTTACTATAGTAGAATCATGTGGGACCAGAGACCACACCCAGTCATTGATTCGAACAATGTCAAACCATATAGTCAAGTTCCCAAAGTGGAAACTCAGTACAATGGTCTAAGGTCTATTTATGTCAAACAAATTAGGATGTCCTTCATTGGCTCACAAACCATGTATAGAACCTATTGAGCCAATATAATGATCTGAGGTCTATGGAGCCAAAATAACTACTTCAAAAACAATTACACTTACCATAAACTAAACCTATTGGACACCAATTTACATTTAAATTTGAAATCAAGTTTATAATCCCAAGCACGAAGCTCCATACTTCTTATTAGAAGTTAATTCAAAAATTAGTAACACTAAAAAATGCAAATTTTGAGGAACATGAGATGTTTTGTGATATTATAACAAATATCCCGATAAAGACTTGAGCCACAACACTTTGGTTGATACTTCACCTTTTTCCCACCTTGTTCCCACTAGGCTAAAGCCGGCCTCTTATACAAAATAGTGCTTTAGCTTGGAGAAATATGGAATTGTCTCTATAATAATTGTATAGCTTTATAACAACTCTACTAACTGAAAGTGCTAATTGTGAATTGGTAGAAAGATAAGATGGAAAAATATTGTAACTGCCATGAAAATGTCTCCATGATACATAGTTAAGTGACAGCACACCTATGCTTAACCCAAAAGTAAGTTTTGAAATCGTCATGTTGATGCCTTCGCTCACTTTAATTGGTCCACTAACCCACCCGACCCAACCATTTTACCAAGAATGAGGTGACAGTAAGGGTGAGCCATGTCGGGTTTACCCATCAAGACTTTTTTGTCCATTTTTTGGTAATTAAAGATAAGGCATTAATATGATCAGAAAAACTATACTATTAACTTAATAATCTAATTTTTCCTTAGTGAGTAGGTTAAAAGATAGTTGAACACTTTAGATGTCATTTTGACCCGTTTGACCTATTAACTAAGTTTCTAAAATGTACTCATCTGACCAATTCATGTAAAAAAATATAACACTGAGCAAATTGATCCATATTTATGTAAAAGGGTCAATATATCCACCTAATTCACAAAAATATAAGAAAACTCTTAAATGTAGACAATAACCCCAATTCCGAGACCATGAAAAGTTACTATCCAAATGCATGAGCCATATATACAATGTAATTGGGGTATTGCTGCCTGAATATAGAAAATTCATTGCACGTACGGGAATGTCATTATCGATTGTCTTTGGAATTCCAGCCACAATAGCTTTAAGTCCACGCCTTTTAACTTCCTGCAAACATATATGGGATTGTAAAGCGTGTAGCATACTTTTCCATACTTGGGTAAAACATAGACAAAATACGACCCTTCACATTGTGATAAGGTTATCATTTACTTACCTGATATATAACTGCTGCTCCCTTTTGAGTTCCATCACCTCCAATGATTTAAACCTGGTACACAAACAGAACCCAAAAAAGGTTCATTACTGTATTATAGGTGACAATCTCTACCCAATTTTAATCATGTTATATTTTTGAGGGTCAAATAGGCTTGATCCAGACCCAAAGATACCTTACAGGGTCGGGTTGATATGGATTTAAAAATATAGTACTGGGTTTATCGGGTAAACCCGGCGAACCATATTTCCTATACTCTCGGGTTCAAGGTTGATATGTTAAAGCTTATCAAGTTCGAGCTGAGTAGTTAATATTCAAATACAAAACTTAAGTTGTGTGTTAATTTACCATTTCATTTGCTTTAATTTTTTTGGATGCTCAACAGCCGTGCCACTTTGAATTCATAACTTTTTCGTTGTTGAGTCAATCACATAACTGACTAAACGATACACACACCACAACCAAAAATTAAATATCCGCAACCCTTCTAAACCGCTCAAACAAACTATAGAATAACCTTTCTGCTCACTTTGTCCATGTTCATCACTCGTTGAACGCCGAAAACATAAAAACAAACCATTTTGACCCGGCCTAATTTACTTGTTTCATATAACGCAACTCACCCGGCTCGTCCATTTTTCCACCCGTATAATCTTATTCCTGGGTTAAGCTTTGCGATAAGACATGTTGTAATCCAACATATGCAACCTACCGTGTCCTTCCTCACTTAGTCGTAGCATCTCCAAAATAAGGTCTAGGCACCTGGTGATTGTGTATCAAGTAAAGTGTGTAAGAGAAACTATTTTAAAAGAGTTATCTAACATGATACCTTAAATGCAACTTGATCATGTTTCTCACTAAAATACGAAAAGGACGCTAAAGTGTATTAAAGTGATCAATTCAAACCATCACAATTTGCATATATACATGCGTGGTAAGAGCTATGAAAAGCCAGGTCAATTCACAATGCAGACTCATAGAAGTATATTTATATTGATTTTTATTGCTGACTGCTGACGACATTTTAGAAAGCCTCATAACTTCACAATGCAAACTTATAGAAGTCAAGGTCAACCATAAGTTTTACGGCTAAAAACCGGGACACAGTAAAGAGAACGGGTCAAAACGTGTTGAGTGGATCCACAAACACTCTTTTTGTATGTTTACAAATTTATAAAAATAAAATGCATTCAATATGAATATAATAATTAAAAAAGCATATTATTCAAATTAATAATCCAAGAAAAACGTAATATATCAAATAGGCCATTTTTAGTTCTATAAAGTTTGATAGTGCACATAGTAGTTACCTTGCCATCCATGCCCTCTAGACATAATCAGCAGCACCTTCCGGTGTAGAATATTGTACGAAACCAAACCCTTTTTAAAAACCTGGTGCATGGTCTTTTACTACTCTAGCTACAGAAAGTAACAAAAATGGTAATGAAGGTTCTAAACTTTTAAGCACATACTCATGACTAAGAATCATAACTTATTTGAGAATAAGCAAACCATGAACCACTTCAATATCAACAACCTGAGACAAAATAATACAGTTTGGATGATAATCTTCAATTTGCATTCAGTCATTCTTCTGGCTAAAAGGAGCAGTAAATGATATAATCTGATAAATTCAGAAAATAGAGTTTAAATTATAATATTCTATTTGAATATAATCTGATAAATTTAAATAATTATAAATTTCTTTTTAAATTATAACCAATTAAATTCAATTAACTATTAGGTACCAATAAAGTTGAACCCATAAGATCATTGTAGTTTAAATTTCCGTCCAGAGAAGGGGTTGTAAAGACAGGTCCCATTGAGCCCTAAAATCAATAATGGCATATAAGTTTTAGATCAAATGCTTAATGAAGGCAGCTGAACCGCAGTGGTGTCCTGAAAATCATCACCAAACAGGCTTGATGAATGGTTCAGAGTTATAAGAAATATTGTGATGTTGCAAAGTTTAAATACCAAAGGGCTTGTAAAGTCTTTGTCGTCCAATGTTCCATAATATCCAAGTATCAGCTCCTGCATAGTAAGCATGTTAGCATCAACCTTGACACTACATAACAGATTCACTTGGAACCAAACATAATTAGGAGGTAACAACATAAACACTAACCTCATAACTAAATTACAGTCACTATTTTTTCTTACTCCCTGGCTCAATTGACTAAAAGGTATATTACAGTTGTGTAGACACGTGCTTTTCTTGTTCTATTGTATTACCTGATTATTTTGCTTCACCGATATAACCTTCTAGACAACAACACCAGTTGGTCGAATTGTGCCCAAAGTAAGGAACCTATGAGAAATGAGTGACAATAAGCCTCACGTATCACAAATTGTATAATATATAAAGAAATACATAGATGTTATAAGTAATTTATTCTTTACCACATTAAAGAGTTTTTGAACAAATAGAAAAGCTTGTGATTACCATTTACTTACAATATAAATGGGGTGAAACTACCACATCAAGGATAAAGTTATATAGTAGGGGCTTACCTATGCACATAGAAACAACACCAAAGCGACTATCCTTCCCGCGACGCCACATCTCATGAAGTAAAGTTGCAACACAACGTGCTACTGAATTTCAATATATCACGGGCTTAATAGAAATAAGCACTTTCGAGTGAATGAATACAAAAGAAAGAAAAAAAAAAGTAAATTAATAATAAAATAAGTTACATGTAATGCATAAGATGTGCAGATCCTCGTACCTATGAAAACCAAAATTAGCTAATTTATTAATCAACATATTAGAAAAGATCATATTTCAAAATAGAACTGATTCTTGGTTTCGTGTGCTTCATGTACATTTTTCCTTTATGCTTTTCTTTATATGCATAATAATATCTTTATATCCCACCAAAATCTTTACAGTCAAACGTCCAAATTCGGAACTTCTTTTCACATAACCACCTTCTAGTGTGTCCCATATTGATATCTTTGTTTTTTTTCGTGCCAGAATAACGCAATTCTTTGTGTGAACTATAATTAATAACATGTGTTAACATGTATAACCAGATGGTTATAGTTGGTTCTCATATCGAATCAATAAGTTTAAAAACTTTTCAAACCGACAATGTATGTACAGATAAACAGGGAAAGAAACTTACGGCTCCGCCTCGCCATGCCAAAAACAGTGGGTTTGTTCTTGGGTTTGTTCTTGATTGAAATACCTATTGGAGAAGGCAAAAACTGTATGAGAATATGATATATTAACACCTACTCGATAAGGCAAAAAATATATGACAATATGATATTTCGTGACATTCAATCACATTCATGTTTCACCGTTATTTGAGTAATAGTAAAATGTATGAGAATATGATATTTGTGACATTCAATGTGTTAAAAATGATAAAGATGCACATTAAAAAATCTAATATTAAACAATCCGACATTGTAAGCATTTGTATAAACATTACCTAACTTCCGGCAAGGGCTTTAGCCTCCATTTTGTCTGAGACCTATAATTTTATGAGGCATCCAATTATAGGTTTTCCAATATGCATGTAATCAACTAAGGCCTTCCCTTCTTAATGGAAGTGGAGCCACATACATTGACGAATCAATTGCGTAGGCCATAGTCAATTACACACCATATAGCACATAAATTGATTTTAATTAATTGATGTCTTCCCCAATTTTAGATCTATCTAATAATTACATGTGATAAAACAATACAATCAATTAATCCATGACTAACATGCATGTTTTGCCATGGATTCATGCATACCAATTACCAATTAGGTAATAGGATACGTTCAATTAACACATAAACATGTAGCCAACCTAGGGTTTCTAATCCAATTAATATAAATCCACAAACCCTAATTTGGATAAATGAGTAATCGACCCCCCCCCCCCCCCTAAATTTTTAGGGTTTCAAAAATTTTAAAACCTAGATCTAAAAAAATTCGACTAACATGTATCTAAAACAATCAAAACTCATTTTTATGTGTTTTATGTAATCAATTACATGTTATAGCAAGCTCGTGATGCCACTGTTAGAATTATTAAATCATAAAAATCATATAATAAAGCAAATCAAGTAATCACAAAGTGCGGAAGCGAAGGATCAACTATAACATATAAAAATTAACATAAATATAAACAAGAACGTACCGTTGGATTCTAGCTGAACAAGAATCAAACTTGAATAATCTTGAACAAGTGATGAACCCTAATTAGGGTTTATATGAATCAATGATTAACCTCTTACCTTTTTGTTAATTGATTCCTAGATAATTACTATAGTGAATAATTACCTCGTTCTTGTACACACAAATTAATAGCAAATTAAAGTTTATGCTAGTAAACGAAAACACAAATTTTCTTATGAAAATTTTCGATCCAAAAACCCTTAGGGTTGTTTGGACGATGGCCACAAGGAGAGAAACAAGAAGAGAAAAAAACTTTTCAGAGTTTTATGTGTGTGCACAAAAGTTATAAAAGTTTTTACCCAAAGTTTGCTTATATAGTAGATGTAAAACTTTGGGAACAAGTTAGGGCAAGGGAAACCCTCCCTTGGGTTGGGTTCGACCGGCCACAAGCCCCAAAGGGGTGTTTTTACCTTCTTGCTTTCCTTTTACATTCTAGTCCTTATCGTTTGTCCGTTAGTCAATTCCGTTAAGTACTAACGACAATTAGCCATTTCTTGTGTTTAAATAATTATATATATAACATTTAATATATATCAATTATTATACTTTAATTCTCATTTGTAATGTGTGCAATCCCGAGGTCTCGAGTTCGATTCTAGTCATACACGTATTAATATTTATCCACAAACTCTAACAGCTCCCACTTGGATATCTATTAATAGCATAATGACATTGGTTAGTGTCTTGCAACATGCCAATGCCCCTAGACCAACTCGAGCTAGGTTTCCTAGAAAAACCTTTAATGATTCATCATTATTATCATCCGTTTGTTTCTAATACCACATTAATCAAGATATGGGTTCAAGTCATTCTTTATTAAATTTCTGTTTCTCGTGTGTAAATGATTGAACAAAGTTACCAAAACATCTGAACGTATTCCAGATAGACTTTGGGCGTGGCTACGCAAACATTTTGTCAACCCTACGAGAGGCCCAACAGTATTAAGCTTCAAAACAAATTTGAAGGAACAAATTCTCTCTTGACTACAAGAATAACCCATGAACTTTGCAATACTTCTGAAAACAATCCTTATGACTACCAATTACGGATAGCGGTAAATTGCTTCACATAAATGCACTACATCCATGACACTTATCTGGTATCTCAAGTCTGAGGATAACTATTTAAACATGATTCACTTTAATGACAAGTCCTATAATGTGAAATCATATAGTTGGGATAAGTCTTATATTCAATTCATTGAATATCATGTGAAATTGGTATGACAACGCATCAATATACTTTCAAGTATATCCTAACCAATACTCAGATTTGTCTTAGTTCAATGATATTCCCATATCATTAATCGACAACGGACATTTAGAATAATAAATTTATTCATGGATTTAAACATGCAAATACAGGATATATTATTAAGACAATGATAAAAAAATATAATCAATATTTTATTTTATTAAAATAATAATTGTTCATAACATCCTTTATCCAAATACTAATCACAAATGGGCATGAAACTATCAGCTAAATGAAGTCTGATGCCTTCAGCAAGCTTGTAAAGCTTAGTGCCAGGTAGAGGCTTCGTCAATGGATCTGCTAAGTTATCATCTGTGTGAACTTTGAGTAACTCGATTTCACCTATTTCGACTTGTTCTCGAACATAGTGATATTTAATCAGGAAATTTCTAGCGTCTTTCATGATTCCAGGTTCATTAGCGAATGTAATTGCAGCTGAGTTGTCACAATACATTTTTATAGGTCTTTGAATCGATGGCATAACTCCAAGCCCCGAAACAAATTTCCTAATCCAAACGGCTTTCATTGCAGCTTCTGAAGCAGCTATGTACTCACTTTCTGTTGCAGACATTGCTAATGTACTCTGCTTCTTGCTCCTCCAATTCACAGCTCCTCCATTAATGACAAATACATAACCCGTCTGAGACTTTGTATCATCTTTATCACACTTCCAGGATGCATTGCAGTAACCTGTAACATCAAGTTCTGCATTTGGATTTCCCCCATACACTAAGAACATATCTTTAGTAGCCCTAAGGTACTTAAGAATATTCTTAACAGCAGTCCAGTGAAGTTTACCTGGATTCTGTTGATATCGACTGGTCAAGTTTTGAGCAAATGCCACATCAAGCCTTGTACTTTTCACCGCATACATTATAGATCCCACAGCCGAAGCATAAGGAACTTTTTTCATGCGTTCCACCTCTACAGGTGTTGAAGCACAAACTTTGCTACTTAAGCCATGTTGTTCTCGCATTGGCAAATATCCCTTATTGGAATTTTTCATATTGAATCTCCTCAATATTTTATCAATGTAAGCACTTTGACTTAATCCAATCAATCGCTGAGATCTATCTCTGTAAATTTTGATTCCAAGAATGAATGCAGCTTCCCCTAAATCTTTCATTATAAAACACTTTCCAAGATATGCCTTAACCTTTTGCAAATTTGGAATATCTTTTCCCATGATCAATATGTCATCAACATATAAAATAAGAAAAATTACATCACTCCCACTAGCTTTGTGATATACACATGGCTCATCAAGATTTTCAGTGAATCCATACTTTTTAATTTCACTATCAAATCTTTTATTCCATTGTCGTGATGCTTGCTTCAATCCATAAATGGATCTTTGAAGTTTGCATACACGGTTTGGAAATTCTGGATTCACAAACCCTTCAAGCTGCGCCATATAGATGTCTTCATCTAGGCGACCATTTAAGAATGCGGTTTTGACATCCATTTTCCAAATCTCATAGTCAAAATATGCAGCTATAGCTATGAGAATCCTAATTGCCCTAATGTCAACTACAGGAGAAAAGGTCTCCTCATAGTTAACACCATAAGTTTGGGTAAAGCCTTTAGCCACCAAACGAGCTTTATAGGTGTGTACATTGCCATCCATGTCAGTTTTCTTTTTGAAGATCCACTTACTTCCAACTACCTTGGCATTGGAAGGAATAACAACTTTAAATCCAAACTTCATTATCTTTCATGGATTGCATTTCCCCATTCATAGCAACTCGCCATTTATCCTTTTCAGGACTATTAATGGCAACCCTATAACTAGTTGGTTCATCAAGATCCCCTAGTATAGTTTCCTCGCACTCTACGTTAAGACATAGACAATCAGGAGCTTTCACATGTCTTGTTGACCTGCGAATGGGAACTACTTCAACTTCAGGTGGAGGACCTAAAGTTTCAGGTTCCATAGGACGTTGGCTAGTGTTTTCAGAAGGTAATGCATCTACTTGATCGTCTTCCAGATCATATACTCTCCCACTGAATTCTTGAGATATGAATTCCTTTTCCAAGAAATCTCCATACCTTGCAACAAATACTTTGTTTTCAGGTGGGTAATAAAAGTAGTAACCCATCGTTTCCTTTGGGTATCCTACAAAGCTGCACTTTACATATCTTTGTTGGAGTTTATCTGCTGAGTCACGTTTAACAAACGCCTCACAAACCCAGACCTTTAGATAAGACAAGTTAGGCACTTTACCGGTCCATAACTCATATGGTGTCTTATCCACCTTCTTAGTTGGAACCATGTTTAGAATGCGAATATCAGATTCTAAGGCATAATCCCAAAACGAAAAAGGAAGAGTTGTAAGATTAAACATAGATTGTATCATATCTTGCAATGTACGATTTCTTCTCTCAGATACACAATTTTGTTGTGGAGTATATGGAGAAGTGAGATACTGGACAATTCCATTCTCAGCTAGATAATCTCCAAACTCTTGACTCAGGTATTCACCACCTCTGTCGAATCGAAGAGCTTTAATCTTCTTTCCAAGTTGCAACTCTACTTTAGCTTTAAACACCTTAAATGTTTCAAACACCTCATGTTTCCATAACGATTGAAATCATCCCTAAATGTTAAGAAATAGCTAGCACCCCTCCTTGACACATGTCTAAGTGGTCCACACACATCTGTGTGAATAAGACCAAGTAGATCAGAAGCTCTTTCCATACGGTTATTAAAAGATTTCTTAGTCATCTTCCCAGATATACAAAGATTCGCATTAATCAAATGATTCATCATTGATCCCTTGTAAAAGCCCATCGTGTTGCAACTTTTCCATGCGAGCCTTGCCTATATGAGCAAGTCGACAATGCCAAAGATAAGATGAATCCAAACCTTTCTTGATTCTCTTATGATTGATGCTATACATTGAATTATTATAAGTATTGGATACATTCACATTAATATCAATTTCAAAAATACCGTTCACACCAACAACATTAAAATAAAAAACATTATTAAACGAAACAGAAATCCCATTGCTATTAATAGTATGTTGAAAACCAAGATCTAATAAACAAGAAAAGGAAACTTGATTCGTGAAAACCAAGTTATATTATAGTATAGTATTACTCAAGAAATCCGCAAAGAAATATGGATAACCCGAGGTCGTAGTCCGTGTGAAGGGTGAATGGAATTCTTAATTCCCGATTCGTGAAACATGTCGTGAAAGTGGTAAAAAGTGATCTTGATGAGATTATACTAATTAAATGACAAATGAAGCACAAATAATCACTAAAGCATGTATTTCAATTAAGGAAACTAAAAACGTAACGTAAAATCGAAAACGTGAGCTAAAACGCGAAATAAACGTTAACGTACGAAATAAAATGTAAATTTTGAGCTACACTACTCCTACGAACTTAAAAATAATTTTGAAGAGTTAAAAATGATAAAAGAAAATTTTGAGAAAAAGAATAATATTTTTTTTTACTTTTAATTTATTTTTATGAATTAAAAACTAATTAAACTAATTAAAATTAAAAGAAAATACAAATAAGGTGAGAAAAATAAAAAATAAATTTTGAAAATTATAAAATAACTAAGAAGTAATTTTAAAACTGAAAACTAATTTTTTTTGGCTTTTTGTGTAATTTTTAGGAATTAAAAACTATTAAATCTAATTAAAAATTCAAATTAAATTCAAAATAAATGGGAAAAATGCAAATTAAATTTCTAAAAATCTAAATTAACTGAAAATAAATTTCTAAAATATTTTTGGATTTTTCTAGGCTTTTTCTGATTTTTTTGGAATTTTTGGTAATTTAAAAGTATTAAAAATTGAATAAAAATGAAAATAAAAATAAGAAAAATAGCAAATCAACTTGGAAAATTATGAAAAATTCAGATGAAATTCTAAAATATTATTCTAAACTTAGGAAAATTTTGAAAACTTGAAAATAAGCTCTGTAACTACTGTTTACTTTGAAAACAGCTTAAATTAAGTGCTTATTGATAAGCACAGTTGACCATAGTTGACTAAACCTTTGACCAAGTGAATTTCATATTTAAATAAGCTCAGATGAACAAAGTATGAACCAATTTATACTCAGAAACACAGGATAAGGCACAATCAGATTGTAATAAGCACAAGTGAAAAGCAAATAAGCAAAACAGAATAAGCTGAGGCTCAAATCAATGGAAACAGCAACTACAATTGTATTAGAACTCAAATGAACCAATAATCTCAAAGTGTGATCAGAAATAAGCAATTGCAGCCCTAAGATTGTATGACAGATTTATGCTCCAACTACACCACTAAATAAGCCAATAAGCTAGAGCAAATAAGCTCAGGGATGCCAACTTATGGGGCAAACCACTTAATAACAAGCTGAGATCACAAAAACACCAGGAAAACAGATACTAGATCCAATCCAATTGCCTAAAAATACCCTAGAAGTTTGCTCAAAATCTGATGAGCAGGGGAGTTGCAGGTTCAATCAGCCAACTTCCAAATGCTTTTTCAATAAGCAAACAGATTTCAAATCTCAAATTTCTTTATGCAATGGAGTTCCTTACTGCCAAACTTCTCAAAAATGCTTTTCAAAAGTATTTTCAAACTTGTTTGAACACCAGAAAAGCTTATCAAAATTATGACCAAAATTGAGTTTAGAACTTGATTTGACTTTTTGAATTTGAAACCACTTTGACTAAAATGAATTTATAACTTATCCAAATTATGACTTAAGTTGTAATAAGCTGTTAATGACCTAAATGAAGCTATACTATCAACCTATGCAACTACTACTATGATTAAGCAACCTAAATATACTATTTGTTATGCTGAAACTTGTGAATCAGAGATTATTTGACTTTTTTTTATAAATGAGCTACTTTATTTATGCTACTCTAATTCTAAATGCAACCTAATTATGATGTCTAAACCAACAATTCCCTCTGAATCAATGATAATACCACCAAACTACAATAATCCAAACACCCTTATATGAAACAGTCACCACTAGTACTCCTCAAATCTCATCCAAAGCAATCCAAACTTAACCACAATGTTACAATAGATCCAACAACACTAAAGTGACACTAAAACACAGATCTCAGGTTCAATACAAATTCAGAAACTCAGATCGAAATAGAGACAAATAATGAAACAGTAGGTAACCAATTTCCACAAAACAAGATGAAATGATGAAATAAGCTTATGCTAGACTATTATATGATGTAACTACTAATGATAAGCAAAAATAATCAATAAAATCAAATCTACACTACTATAACTGATGCAATTGAGAAATTGAAAAATGGGTAACTTACAAAACCAATACTCCCTCAGCACAACAGAGGGAGTTTCACTATGCTTGCCTGTCTTTTAGACAGGCCAATGGACTCCTTTTGGCTGTCTACAACTCCACAATAAGCTGAGCTTATTGAATAAGCTAGGTTTGACTTTATTTGACCTTTTTTGTATTTTTGAGACTTTGATGAAATAGTAAGCTGAATAGCTTATATAAGCTTATAATAACAGAAAAAAATTATTTGAAGCTTAATTCAAATGAACAAAAACTATTTTGAAATATTTTTTTTTCTGATTTTTATATTTTTTATATTTTTTTATATATTTTCTTTAATTTTTATTATTAGAAGAAACAGAAGCTTAAATGAAATTTAAAACAAATTCTACACTACTTATTGAAACTAAACAGATAATAATAATAAACAAAACTGAAATTAAAATTTAAGACAATAAGTTGTAAATAAAACTGAATTATATTAATATTGGAAATTCGAGTACAAAGTTGGAAATTGGAAAATTACAATTAAAAACTTAAACAGAAAACTAAAATTATAATAAAACCTACACATGAACTACTTGTGATATGAGGAGGTATATATAGGATTGGGGATGAAGCTGCTAGGGTTTGAGGATCCTTCTAGAGGTGTGCTTCTTTGCTTTAATCTTGTCCCTTGATCCCAGCTTCAATCACACGCGTGAATTAGGTCCCTTGGATCATGTGCATAAGTATTGTGAATCCTCCATGTATCTCCTTATTGGACCACGTGTCCCTGCCAAACCTGACACCAGTTGTCAGCTTCTACAAGCCAAATGATTACCCAATTATTACTGAGGTGGGTTAATTTGGGACGTGTGGGAATTAGGGTTCTAGTGAATAGTGTTAATTTCTGGGTAAAAGGGTGAAATTGGGGGGCGGGAGTGTATTTGGGTATTTTATTTGTGTGGGGTATTGACCGGGTATAGTTGACTTGGGTGGGGTTAGGGTGGATCGAGTAATATATTTAGGGTAGTGGGCTTGGTCTTTTGGGCTTTGGGGATTTGTGGATTTAATATATGGACTGGTCCGGTTTTGGTTTATAGTATTAGTATTTTAGGATTTTGACAAGGACTAAATTTGAACTTTCTGAATTCTTAGGGACTAAATCTGCAAATCTCCCAAACTTTTATCCAAGGGCCTAAATTGTGAATTTCTGAATTATGAAGGACCTTTCTTTGAAATTTACTTCAAGGGACAATTTTTGCCAAACTCTGAAAGTGCAGGGACTAAAGTTGCCATATTTTCAAATCTTTGACCAGGGACTAATTATGAAACTTTGTGATTCTCTGAGGACTCCTTATGACATTTTGAGCTTTCTTTGATCATTTTTCTTCCCCGGCTCCGGCTTTTGATCTTTTTCCATTCTCGTGCTCGTTTTTGTCCATTTTTCTCATATCCGTACCTGCACATACACAAATACAAAAACATACATTCTCTTGGCATATTTGGTTAGTATTTGGTGTTTTTGGTCTGATTTAATGCTAAAAAGGATGTGTGAAAAAGCACACATCAAACCTACACCCCTAACAATTGAAGGTGCATAATGACAATTATTCAAAAACAGTACTAAGCCCGAAGGCAAAACTAATTCAAATACGCCTATAGCTTCAACAGCTGCATTCGCTCCATTACCGACGTGCAGATATTGTTGTCCATAAGCAAGTCTCTCCTCAACTCTAAACCCCTGCATAGTATTGCAAATATGAATACCATAGCCCCGTATCATATACCCAGGAATTTTTATGAGTTAAAGTAAATAATTCAATAATAAAGAACGCACCTGATATACTGGGTTACCAACTTCATTCTTCTGCTTCTTCAGTCGCAAGTAATGAATGTACAGTGGACAATTTCTCTTCCAATGCCCCTTCTCATGACAATGGTGACAAGCCTGATCCTTTTTGTTGGGAGGATTCACCTTATTCTTCTTGGGTTGATGTTGATTCATCTTTGGATTTGGTTGATAGGCCATGACCTGTTTGCCTTTGTCAACTTTACCCTTACCCTTTTATTCACTTGCGATTTCTTCTAGATCCTACCTCCTTGAATTGCCAAAACTTGAGGAGTAGGTGCCTTGCCTTGAGCTGGAAAACCTTTTTCATAATCTATAAGCATTGCGAGTAATTCTGAGAATGTCTTCCCCGAGCAATGCATGTTGAAGTTTTGAACAAAACCTTTAAAGTCCTTGTTAAAGGACCTATTGATTAGGTTCACTTGCACATTCTCAGGGTAACCAAAGTCGCATCTGTGTAGTTGATCAAAGTAATCTTTCATCGCCAACACATAATCACTTACAGGTTTTCCATCACCATGTTTACAGCTGTGTAATTGATCGAGCAGGTCATACAATTCAACTGTTGGTGATTTCTCATAAGACTTTTTGAGTTCTTGAAACATGTTGTATGGATAATAGTACTCAAACTGTTTTTGCAACTTTAAATCCATACTAGTGAGCATTAAACAAGCAACCTCATTAAACTTCTTATACTCAAGATACCATTCTACTTTTTTTTGCTTCAGGTGCAGTTTCAGCAGGTCGATCAGGGCAAGGAGTATTCAAATAATCTAGCTTATCAGTCGCCCTCAAGACAATTCTGAACGATCTGTGCGAATCATTGAAATTCTTTTCAGTCAATTTTTCTCTTTCAAGATGACTCTTGCAAGCAGAAACTACAGTGGAGTTTTCGGGTTGAGCCATTTCTACAGAAAAAAGTTCAAACATTAGTATTTTCGATAATACATATTTTTAAGAAAATATAATACCCAAGGATATATTCATATAACCACATAATTTTCTTGAAAAACTAGGATCCAACTTTTCATATTTTCACTACATTAGTTGATCTGCTAGTAATGAAAGTATAAAAAATGGTAATCTGTCGAACAATGATTGGCAAACCATTTCCAATTCCTAGATCATTATGGGAATTACATCAAATTGATTCATCAATTTGCAATGTAAGCATATTTCATCCCATCTCATGCCTTAAGTTCTAGGTCTCACGCACAACTTAATTAAGTCGTATAACTTAGAAACAGTAAAATATATATCCGGTCTCACACAATAACAGAATTTTACCGTGTCATTAAAATTTAGCCTAGGTCTCACGTTTACCAAATAATAACTTCAAGTTTATAGGGTATTTAGTTTGATGTGACAATCAAAACATGTACGAAGATGCATGCACTCATTTTCATAACATTAGTTTTCAAAACCTTTTTAATTACCAGTTTTTAAGCTAAGATTAAATAAAAAACATGTTACTTCAGGTATTAGGTTCACCAATTAAAGAAGAACTTACAATTATCGCCCATTATATCTTATTCTTACAAGAGTCATAAAGACCCAAGTTACTTCAGATAATTACCACAAAAGTGGCGCGTAGAATTGAGGTAAATCACCCTTAAGATAATATTGTACACGTAATGGTTGTTCGGTAAGTCTAATTTGCACACAAACGAGCGGAAAGAGAGAGTGTTGTCTCTTTGAGGCCACAATTTAATGCGAAACCAACCTTATACCCATCTTATAGTGTGCAAACTTTGTTCGAGCCTAGTTAACCATTACGTACAAAAACATCAATCAAGAAAAAATGTATGACTTTAGTTTTAAAAACATGTTAAATTATAAAACTTGCTAGTCTCGCCTGGGAGCAAATAACCGTGCGAAGCGAACCACTGTTGACACATAAGACTTTGCAAGAATCATAATTTATCACTTCAAGTTTCACCATTATTAGTCCAATTAATTTTCTTTTAAAAAATTACTCTTTTATTGCTTTCAACTTGTCTAACAAAAACAAAAAAACAAGTAATTAAGACAAATTAAACAACTAATAAACATAACCATTATAAAAGTGAAACAATTATCCACAGGCATACTTGATTAGATAAACCCTAATCAAATCAATTATAGGTTTTCCAATATGCATGTAATCAACTAAGGCCTTCCCCTCTTAATGGAAGTGGAGCCACATACATTGACGAATCAATTGCGTAGGCCATAGTCAATTACACACCACATTGCACATAAATTGATTTTAATTAATTGATGTCTTCCCCAATTTTAGATCTATTTAATAATTACATGTGATAAAACAATGCAATCAATTAATTCATGACTAACATGCATGTTTTGCCATGGATTCATGCATACCAATTACCAATTAGGTCATAGGTTCAATTAACACATAAACATGTAGCCAACCTATAGTTTCTAATCCAATTAATATAAATCCAAAAACCCTAATTCGGATAAAGGAGTAATCGACACCCCCTAAATTTTTAGGGTTTCGAAAATTTTAAACCCTAGATCTAAAAAAATTCGACTAACATGTATCTAAAATAATCAAAATTCATTTTTATGTGTTTTATGTAATTAATTACATGTTATAGCAAGCTCGTGATGCCACAATTAGAATTATTAAATCATGAAAATCATATAATAAAGCAAATCAAGTAATCACAAAGTGCGGAAGCGAAGGATCAACTATAACATATAAAATATATAAACAAGAACGTACTGTTGGATTCTAGCTGAAGAAGAATCGAACTTGAATAATCTTGAACAAGTGATGAACCCTAATTAGGGTTTATATGAATCAATGATTAAACCCTTACCTTTTTGTTAATCAATTCCTTGATAATTACTATAGTGAGTAATTACCTCGTTCTTGTACACACAAATTAATAGCAAATTAAAGTTTATGCTAGTAAACAAGAACACAAATTTTCTTATGAAAATTTTCGATCCAAAAAACCCTTAGGGTTGTTTGGACGATCGGCCACAAGGAGTGAAACAAGAAGAGAAAAAAAACTTTTTAGGGTTTTATGTGTGTGCACAAAAGATATAAAAGTTTTTACCCTAGGTTTGCTTATAGTAGATGTAAAACTTGGGTTGGGTTCGACCGGCCACAAGCCTCAAAGGGGTGTATCGGAACCTTCTTGCTTTCCTTCTAGTCCTTATCGTCTGTCCGTTAGTCAATTCCGTTAAGTACTAACGACCATTAGCCATTTCTTGTGTTTAAATATATATATATATATATATATATATATATATATATATATATATATATATATATATATATATATATATATATATATATATATATATATATATATATATATATATATATAACATTTAATATATATATCAATTATTTTACTTTAATTCTCATTTGTAATGTGTGCAATCCCGAGGTCTCGAGTTCGATTCTAATCATACACGTATTAATATTTATCCACAAACTCTTACATTTGTTTCCGTCTGGAATCATAGACTGCAATATTCTTGCTCACAACCTATTAATATGCATGATTTAAGATGTTTATTGTTACTAAATGATCAAATAAAACCTAATGGGATACTTACCAGAAGGCTTATAACATCAGATATGTTCCACCCCCAAGGAATTGTAGACCACAACTAACTACAGCATGTGACAATAGTCACTAATTTAATGTACATATGTAGAGAATATAAAAATAAGGTGTTGTACATGTGCATCATAAGTTTTATAACATTTCTTTGTATATTTGGTAATTACCAGGCCAGAGTTTACCTTTAAATGGAGAAACTATAAACATATTGAGCGTCCTCACTTACCAACTTTTTGCTACACAATAGATCAACTTCAGTTATAGGGCAGTAGCTTCTGTTCAAGAGGGGACACTGAAAAGTTTATGAAAACACAAATATTGGAAATAACTACAGCATAAACTTTATTTCTATAAAGAGGCATAAACTTCCCTGTTACTTACTTTTCGGCAAGATCCTTATGATTGTCAACATCAAGATTGGCAATAACTACATCTTCTTCACTTTTGAATACAACTGCAAGAGTTTCGGCAAAAATACATGTTTGACCCAATATCTTCTCAAAATGATTTCACCCAATTTATAAACTTAAAAACAACACATTCGAACCCTAAAAAAAACTTGAATATTGTGATACTTACCAATTTTACGATGTTGATAGCATACTTGAAAATCAAGAAAAAGTTCCTAAATATCAAGAATCGAAAACAAAAGCAATGAAATGGTAAAAATTAGAAGAATAAGAACAAAATAAAGAACGTGAAAATAGTTCCTATATATCAAGAATCGAAAAAACAAATTAAATTGATTATTCCCCTAATTTTTTCGAGGTTTTGAATCAACAATGAAACTGAACTAAATCAAATCAAATCAAATATATTGAGTTGAATCGAAACAAAACTAATTCATCACATACATGTGCTATGTGATTTAAATCTAAACCCTAAAAAAACTGAATATATGCGATACTTACCTGTTTTAAGGTGTGGACAACAAAACCATCACTCACATAAATCGAATTTGAAGGGAAATTTCAAATAAAAAATCAAAGGCTTATTTTTGGATATGATTTGTATGAATAATTAATTTGATTAAATGTAACTGATTGTTTGAATATGTCAATCTCATTCAATAGAAATTCAATAGATTGAAACGGCTTGTGGATTGAAGCTATCATGAATCGTATAGAAGAAGTTTTAGAGCGGGGTTCTACTTGACAAAAATATCAGTGGGCTGAGCATCAAGACACGTCAGATCATTAATTTCATAGCTTGCTTCATTGGGTTGTACAAAACTCTATTTTATTAGAATACATAGATAGATTATGTATCTTATGTTACATTTCTTGGCAATTTGCCCATATTTCAATTCGATATTTAATTATCTCAATACGAGATTTAATTACAGCAATTTGTCAAAAATTTGTATCTCCACGATAGGTATTTTCATTTTTTGAACAAGTTTTTCCATCAAATTAAGATTAATAAACATAAACTATTTGCCAATTCTTCACCTTTTGTAGTTCTCTTAAATTTTTCTTTAAAAACTTCAAACAATTGAAGTATTCATTAAGATGTCTACAAAGTGTTTGATTAAGTGTCTCAATTACTTTAAGGTTTATCATAAAAAGTAAATTTTTATTCTTTTATGAAATAAAAAATAGTTCTTGATATTTTAATCTTTAAAATCATAGATAAAAAACTTTTTGAAATACGATGAACAACATATTATTGATGAACAACAGTTTATCATTTAATGAATTTATATCGAGGATCACAATTGCACAGGTTGCCCTGGTTTAGTTTCGGAAGGAGAAAAGATTTCGTCTAGAAAAGTAAAAGCAAAAGGAAACTGAGGTATTTTTGGAATTATCCCTTAATAAAAAAAAGTTGTTCATCAATAAAAAAAATGTTTATTAATAAAAATAGTGTTCATCAAAGGGGTTGTTTATCAGTAGAAAGAGTTATTCATCATATGCGTTGTTCATCATATACATTGGTTATTAATAAAAGGGATAATTCCCTAAATGACACGGTTGCCTAATGTTTTTCCTTTTCCAGACGGAATCTTTTGCTTTTGCTTTTTTAAACCAATTACCTTGGTAACTTGAAATAGCAAACCATGTTCCGCCATGTGTCCGACCAAAGTACGCATGTTGAAAGTATATACAGTGTACATGTAAGGTATTGTTTTTTGGGTAAGTTGTATTTTTTGGCAACCAATATATGGGCAACTGGATTTTTTGGTCATTTTACATTCATTAAATTAAGCAACCTTTAATAATTTTAGGGCCACTGAGTTCGATTAAAAGGCTACACCTTCGAGATGATTTTCGCTAAAAAAAAAACACAGTAACACAAACACACATCTTCTTCTCCCTTTGTAAAGCAACGCACAGTACCAAATCATAATTTCTTAACACCCTGTAACCAAAATTTTATGTTATTGTCTAATTCGATGTGTTGATTCAGTTGTACAATTCTAAAATCATTGTTCGATCTACAGTGAAGTTGCTTCTAGAAATCAAACGCATTTTGTCGAAGAATGAAAAGTGGGAAAGGTTGTTTAGAAATACAGTTTTTGGTCCGTGGTTAGATATTCGATTTTTGTTAAATAACTGAGTTCAAGTATTGTTGAATCTTGGAGGATTAAAGGCCGCAACGTAATACAATTGTATGTCCATATATTATCTGGTTTGCTCAATAAAGTTGATGGATTAAATTAACGGAATGTACTTTTTCCTAATCTGGGAAATGTTTGCTATTGGATACCCCTGAAACAAGTAATAAAACATTAAACAAGTGCAATATGTACCAATAACATATCCCATGCAAAAATAGAAAAATAATGTACCTTTACCACTATGCAAATAGTAGTAGTAATTTCACTTCAACAATAACCAGACTAAAGTTGCTATTCAATTCCGGTAACCAACTTTAACAAGTCATTTCATATTTATTATTATTATGATCTAATAAAAAAATGCACTTCATGTATCATGTTTTATTTAGTTAGTGATTTCGGTTAGGGTTTCTCACATAATAAATGCACTTTCAACTGTTTGGGTTGCTAATAAGTGCCTTATTGACTTGTATTTTGATGAAATAAGAGCAATCTTCATTATGCATATAGGGTTGGGGGTGTTTGTTTAAGCTTATTTTTGGGCTCATGAGCTTATTTCACTCCGCTTTCATAAGCTCATTTTCTGAATTGTGAGCTGACTGTGACTAAAATACGGAAAATAAGCCAAAAAAAATGGGCTTGTAAAATATAAGCAGTGTCGAATAAGTTCATAAGCTAGAAAAATGCAATCCGACACTCAAAACTGTTTATCAACCTTTAAAAATTAGCAGATAAGCACTTTGATAAGCAATAAAAAAACAAAGAGGAGGTTCACAAAGATTTCCTGGCCCATGTTATAATGATGCTTTTTAGGTGTTGGTCACGATTGACCACCCTCCTCTCATCAATTGACCATTGAGCTTCATGTTTGGGTAAACCTTTAGCAGTCTTGGAAACAAATGGGCCTTAATTAATGCACTTAATGTAATAAGGCTCCCTTCCTGTTAAGTAGCAAAGCATGCGCTTTTCCATTTAGCAAATTTTCCAACTTCAAGTCAGGGAGCAACAACAACATAACTACCTCCCTTTTTATCGACTGGTTGGGGTACATCACTATCAACCATGGTAGGATCTTAAGTTTAAAAATGTTTTGAATGGTTTATAAAACTTGTTTCATAAATCAAACCGCTCTAATACCACTTATTGTTTCCTTTTACACGATTAGTTTAACTACAAAGTTAATCTACCCGTGTTCCATGCTTAAGTGATCTAATGAAATACTTGTAAATAAGAAACAAAACTTAAAGTAAAAGAGACACAAAGTTTTCAACGTTTAAATTCTTATTAAAAGTAAATCAAAGAATTATACCAAAGTATTTGCGGAACAACACTTGGGATTGAATGACAAGTATGGTATGGTCTCCTCACTAAACTCAAAGTTAAACTTTGAGTACAACTATGCTAACCAACTGAGTTCAGGCTCAGAACGTAGTTGTATTTGGATTGTGGAGGAGTAAAAGCATTTGTGAATGTCTTAGCATTTAGTGCACAAACTTGTCACTTTTACTACACTCTACAACTCTTTATATATGTTGGAATTATGATATCATGACAATCATATAAAATAAACCAAACACATCAAGAGAGCATAGCGGAAGCAATTACAAGATCATATGATATGTAATTAATTAATCAATTATAAAGTGAACATACCTTTATGATTCTAGCCCGAACAAGAATCAAATGCAATCTTCAAATCAAGAACCCTAATTAGGGTTTATGTGGATTATAAGAATTACCCCTTTACCTCTTTTGTAATTCAATCCAAGAATCAAACAATAGTGTGTTTGAATCGTGTTCTTGTACACACGTACTAATTCAAGTAAAAGTTTATGCAAGTAAATCAAACACAAAAACCTTAGCTTTATGAAAATCAAAACCTCTAAGGGTTTAGGTTTTGGATCAACAAGACAAGAAGAAAAGGAGAGAAAAACACCAAGATGTGTGTGTACAAGTTATGAGAAAACAATAACCCATGAGGTGTTTATATACTTGATGAAACTTGGAGCTCAAGGCACAAAGGAGGTGGAACTCCTTCTAGAACTTTCTTGACCTTCCAATTATTCACAAGTATTACTTTTCTAATCTTCGTCTAACGGTCGTTAGCCATTCTCCGTTAAATACTAACGGTCGTTACTAGTTTTGTGTTTATTAATAATTATATATAACATTTATAAATAATTATTCTTTTACTCTTCATACGTAAAGTGTGCAATCCCACGATCTCGAGTTCGATCCTAACACACTACTATTAATTTATGTTCATAAACTAACAGCTCCCACTTGGACATATCTTAATAGTGTGATCACATCGGTTAGCGTCTTGCAACACGCCGATGCCTCTAGTACGATCTCGAGTAAGGCTCCTGGAAAAACCTTTTAATGATTTCTCATTATTATTATCCTTTTGTTTCTAATACTATGTTAATAAGGATATGGATTAAAGTCATTCCTTAATTAACCATTTTGTTTCTCGTTGTTTGTGATTGATCAAGATTACCAAATCTTCTGAACATATTCAGGGGAGATCTTGGGTGCGGCCGCACATGTGTCTTACCAACCCTACGAGGGGCCCAGCAGTATTAAACCGCAAAAAAATAAATTTGAATGAACAAATTCTATCTTGACTACAAGCAAAACCCACAAACTTTGTAACACTTTCGAAAACAACCCTTATGACTACCAGTTACGTATAGCGTTAAGTTGTTCCATAAAAATGTACTACATTCATGACACTTATCTTGCATCTCAAGTCTGAGGATAACTTCTCATGATTTACTTAATAACAAAATCCATAAAGTAACATCATGTTGTTGGGATAAGTCCTATATTCGGTATCATTGAATATCATCTAAAATGGCATGACTACGCATCAATATACTTTAAGTATATTATACCAACCTTCATATTTGTCTTGATTTAATAATATTCCCATATTATTAACTGACAACGGACAATTTAGAATAACATTTATTCATGGATTAAACATACAAATATAGGATACAATATATTATAAATTAAACATACCATGTATTTAAATTTATTATAATAATTGTTTAACATCCCTTATCCAAATACTAAATAGATCAATGCATGATAACTCTTGTTGATGAATTATATCTTAGTAATTTGATGCGTAGGGACTGCACCAGGCTTTACCTCTCGAGGGTAGGGCTGAGCACCGCAGGTTCAAAACCGAACCGGACCGACGAAACCGACCGAACCGACAAAAACCGAACCGGACCGACTGCCCGTCGGTTCGGTTTCGGTTCCGGTTTTTCATGAATTTTGGTTTCGGTTCGGTCCGGTTCGGCCCAAAACCGACAAAAACATGCCAAAATACACATGGACCGACAAACCCGAACCGAACCGACTAAAACCGAACCGAACCGACGGCCCGTCGGTTCGGTTTCGGTTCTGGTTTTTTATAGATTTCGGTTTTCGGTTTTCTCGGTTCGGGTCGGTTCGGGTCGGTTCCGACCTGTTGCTCAGCCCTACTCGAGGGATCTCGAGAAGCTTACAACCCCCACCAGGCAGTGTACCTGATCGATGTAGTATAGTATAATGACAAGTACCGGGGGATTGATCGTTCAGCTAGGAATAGTGTCGCTAGGATTAGAAAACCTAAAGACTAGGTCTAGAGATGAGGAATGATTCTTTTTGTATTTTTTATATTTTTTAGAAAGCAAGTAAAAATCTCGGGTTTGAAGGAGTTGGGCGGAATTAGTTGCTAGTCAACTAACCCAATACTAAAGATGCAATCAAAATAAAATACTAAAAATGAAAATAAACTAAATTATACTAAAGTTGTGAGCAATATGTGGGAGAATTGTGTTTACTTAGATTTCACTACTCCCTAGATATCTTTTACACGTTAATTACTTGTTATAGTTGCGTGGATGACGGATTGTATTCCTTAATACCATTCATGGGGTGGCGTACTTACTTCCCCAATCCTATGAGCACCTACTTCACTCCTATGTCGAGCCGGCTAAGAAGCTCCTAACATGGGATCACTAGAATTTGCTCATGCATTAAATACAACCAATAAAACCTAGTACACATCGGTTCATGTTTCCTAAGACGTTCAAGCATGTTACACAATGGAGATCTGCCAGTTTTCTTAAGCCTAACATTGAAATCATTCATCCAATACAACCATAAATAAGTAATCAACACATAATTAACATCTAGGTTTCATTAGATCTAAGCAAACACAAGATAGATCTAGCCTAGCATGTTGGAATTAAGACAAGCATAAGATATATTCAAACAACACATAGACATACTGAATGACTTAAGAGAAGACTTATCTCAATTGAACATGAAAGGATTCAAGGGGTGAAAACCCTTGAAAACACTGTAAAATATGACCTAGGGTTTACAAAGTTTGGCCCTAGTTTTCTCCACACAAGTTCCTCTTTTATGAATGAAAAATAGAAAACTATATATAGATTTTGATAGGTGACGGCGTCAAGAACAAATGTCTGACGCCGTCATCTCGCCGCCAGATAGTTTCTCGGACTGCCTAGATCTGGGTCTGACGCCGTCATGTATTCTCCTTATGTAGGCCGTCACCAATTTAACTCTTGACGCCCTTGTTGTGACGCCGTCAGGTTTGCTGATGAGGCGAAAAATGATCCGTTTTTAGGGGGTCATTTAAGCCCGAATTCGAATTTATTTGATCAAATATTGCCCTAAATCGTTCCTTTTGTGATTTTAGGTACTTTGGGAGAGAAATCTGGAAAAAGGAAGCAATTCGGACGTTTTTTGGAGCATAAAAGTGAAGAAAACGCCAAAGTCTTAATTTTCCATGCTGGGAACAGTAGGTGACGGCGTCAAGAGTAATTCTCTGACGGCGTCAAGAGCAGAAGTCCATGACGACCCAGTACAGATTTGACGGCGTCACGAAGGTAGGGCGTCAAGGGTAAAAAGTCATGACGGCCTGGAAATGATTAAGTCTTGACGGCGTCAAATGTAGATCAAGGCAGTCCGAGAATAGTTTTGGCGGCGAGGTGACGGCGTCACAAGGATGGTCTTGACGCCGTCAGACCCATTTTTCTATATATAGTTTTCTAATTTTCACATTAAAAAGAGAGAAGTTTTGGAGAAACCCTAAGTACGATTTTAGTGCAACTTTTACAGGTTTTTCAAGGGTTCCAAACCCTTGATACCTTTGATTGTAATTGAGATAAGTGTTCTTTTAATTCAATCAATATGTCTATGTGTTGGTTGTCTATATCTTGTTCTTGTCTCAATTCCATCATGCTAGGCTAGATCTATCTTGTGTTTGCTTAGATCTAATGAAACCTAGATGTTAATTATGTGTTGATTACTTGTTTATACTTGTCTTGGATGAATGATTTATATGTTAGGCTTAAGAAAACTGGCAGATCTCCACTTGGTAACATGCTTGAATGTCTTAAGAAACATGAACCGAGGCGCACTAGGTCTTTATTGGTTGTATTTTATGCATGAGCCACTGTTTACAATCCCTATAGTTGTGCTGGGCATGGTGTAGGGGGAGATAAGAGCTCATAGAATTGGGGAGTTATGTGTGCCACCCCATGAATGGTATTAAGGAATATGATCCGTCATCCATGCAATTATAACAAGTAATTAACGTGTAAAAGATGTCTAGGGAGTAGTGAAATCTAAGTAAACACATTTTCTCCACTTATTGCTCACAACTCTAGTATAAATTAGTTTATTTTCATTTCTTGTATTTTATTTTGATTGCATCTTAGCATTGGGTTAGTTGATTAGCAACTAATTCCGCCCAAATCCTTCAAACCCCGAGATTTTAATTGCTTTCTAAAAAATATAAAAATACAAAAATAATCTTCCATCATCTTTAGCACTAGTAATTAGGCTTTCTAATCCTAGCGACACTATTCCTAGCTGAACGATCAATCCTCCGGTACTTGTCACTATACTATACTACAACGATCAGGTACACTGCCTGGTGGGGGTTGTAAGCTTCTCGAGATCCCTCGAAAGGTAAAGCCTGGTGCAATTCCCACGCATCAAGTTTTTGGCGCCGTTGCCGGGGAATAGTTATTGTCTAGGTTAGAATTTCTTTTTATTAGGTCTACTTGCTAGATTCCTTTCTAGCAAGATTTTATTTTTATTTTTAGGTTTTCTTTAGTCTATCTTATTTCTTTGTGCCTTTGTTCGTAATCACCCGACATCATGGACAACGGGAACATCTTTGAACCCGTCATCCCACCACAACAAAACCCACCATTAGAACCCCTTAGGAGAGTATTCCCGACCTAGCCACCAAGGCTACCGAAACACCATTGAGCTCACCGGAGCCAATGTGACCCCCTTGCGATCCGACACCATCCGGTTGGTGCAAAGCGGATGTGCATTCCATGGACTTCGTTCCGAAGATCCAAACCAACATCTTAAGGACTTCCTCAAAATCGTAGATTCCATAGACCTAGATGTTGCAACTAGAGAGACAACCCGATTACGCCTATTCCAATTCTCTCTACGGGATCAAGCTAGTCAATGGCTTGAGCGTTTACCCGCGGGATCCATCACCACATGGGATGATCTCACCACTCGTTTCCTTGCTCAATTTTTCCCACCGGGGAGAACTACTAAGCTTAGAAATGACATCTTGATGTTCCAACAACGTCAAAATGAATCTCTTTATGAAGCATGGACTCGTTTCAAGGACTTACTCCAAAAAGTCCCTCATCATGGCATAGATCTTTGGCTCCAAGTCCAAATCTTTTATGACCATATCGACATCTCCACGAGGCGAGCCATTGACCAATCAGCCGGTGGTAAGCTACGTGATCTAAGTGCGGAACAATCATGGGAACTCATAGAAGATCTTGCTCTCTATGACAACGAAAGTTGGAATGATCCCCGTGACTTGAACAAAACGGTCAAGGCAATATCTTTGCCTTCGAACAATTCTAGCACTCCCGACCGTAGGATCATGGAACTTGAGGACCAAGTCAAGTTTCTCATGAAATCTTACGAAGCTCCTAATCCTTCAAGTCAAGTGAACAAAATCACTTCTTCATGCAAATTATGTAGTGGTCTCCACGACACTCGTGATTGTGTGGAACTCCCCGGAACAGCTTTTGCGGACTACGCATCCACGCGTACCGACGAAGCTGGAGATAAGTGGTACACTTTCAAGCCCGAGCCAAACACATACGGTGATTCATACAACCCCTCTTGTAAAAATCACCCAAACCTTAGGTGGAAACAAAATCAACCCAATTCTTCCAATCCGCCTAATCGTTACCAACCAAACGGTCCACCATCCAACCGTACTTTCAACAACAATCCTTCTAACAACTATGGTAGTACCAACAATCTTGAAGGATTGATGTCCAAGTTCATGGCATCTCAAGAGGCTCGCATAGCTAGGTTTGAAACCGAATTCAACCAACAACAAACGGAGATGACCAACAAGATTGACAACTTGTTGAAAGCCCTCAACAACCAAGCATTAGTCACACCTAGGAAGGACACTAGGGACACCAATAACGGAAGCCAAATTAAGGACCCCTCATCATCCAAACATGTCCACTTTGTCAATGTTGTCACCATTAAGCCAATAGATAAGGCGATTGAAGAGAGTGACAATGATGAAGTTAGAATAGGAGCCGAGACTAAGGATGAGAGTAGGGAAGTTGAGGTAGAGCCTATAGAAGAATACTTTGATAAGTTGCCAACCAAGGAAGAACGGGAATACCATAAGGATTTATTCGATAGTCCCGAGAGACCATATATCTTTGGCAACCCACTTATCAAAATGGGAGACCCCTCTAACATTAACATCCCATGCAATATCGGGCACATGCATATATGGAAAGCTTACATCAACCCTAGATCCCCCGTGAACATCATGACTAGGACTTATTACAATTGGGTGATGAAGAAGCAACTTGATTTTAGGATGATGCCTAGTAAGAATCTGATAAGTAATTTTGCAGGAAGAGTGAAGGGACTGCATGTGATTATAGGGAATCTCACCTATGAGATCGATTTTATGATAGTTGAGGACACTCGTCCGGTGATAGATGCTTGCCTAAGCCAAATAATATTCGGAAAACCATTTGTTGAGGCCACTAGGATGAGTTATGATCCGACTTTAGGGATAGTTAGATTCAAGGAAGAGAATGATGAGGTTGCTTATCAAATGCCCTACAAGATTGAGCAATACCGCCTTCTCTCTAATCTCGAAAAGGAACACAAGCAAGCGGCTTATTATAGGAATGAGGAGGATAGACGTAGAGGAGTAGAGTATGTAAAGAATAGGATGCTTGGTTTCTACAAAGAATGCTTGCAACTAGGTCCGGAATACAAAACTGGTTTAGAAGATGACCTAGAGAGTGGAACCAATGATGAAATCACGTAGTAACCCATGACCTTGAGTCTAGCTACAAGACTCGTAAATAAAGAAAAGCGCTTCTTGGGAGGCAACCCATGTTTTGTGTGATTTTATTTGTTTGTTTGTTATTTGCTTCCGTATGCATGCTTAATTTTTATTGTTGGTTGATCATGTTTCTAAACTAAATAGTGGAAATACTTTACTTTGTTGTTTTTGCCTAGTCTTAACTCCACCTAAAAGTATTTTTGCAAAAGATAAGTGTAAGGGGAAACCCCAAATATGTTTTTAAGAAACAAACCGATCATGATTCTCCACAATATTAAATGAACATGTGTATTCGTATTTGTTAGAGTCAAATGCTTGTATTGAGTCATAATGAAGTTTTGCAGGATTTTCCAGGAAGTAGGACCAAGTTTTTTCAGAAATTTTCCGGAAACTTAACATAAGAATTTCTGCAGGTCAATCCTGACGGCGTCATGAGTTTACTCTTGACGGCGTCAGGTGTAAAAATCTGGAAATTTTACCGGTTTTGTTTTTCTAACGGAGTCTTATGGTTTTTGTGAATTATTAAGTTTTATAATCTCCAGGAGATCTGCAAACTTCATTCCACAAGCATTATATCTTATCTTGTTTTCTAGGATTTAGTAACTTATACAGGATGCCGCCGATTTTACGCGAGGTTGTCTTGTCTATTTTATCAGGTTTTACAGGTTATGTATGACAAGAAGATGATTTATATTCTGGAAGGGAAGCTTTGATTGTTCATTTTCTTGGAGGAAGATTTAACCTGGCCACCTTATTATCCATACCGAGCGAATCAGGGGAGTATTTGATTTCATTCTCTTTACTTTTTCACTTTTACATTCTTTACTTGAACATTGGGGACAATGTTCATCTTAAGTGTAAGGGGAAGGTAAAAAGATGATACCTTACATATGCACTTTCGCTTGAGTTTGTTTTGTTTAATGGTAGATGTGTAATAAAACTATGAGAAATACTTGTTAGTGCAATTTTAGCGCCAAATTTAAAATTTTTTACAACATTTAGGAGTGAAACTTTAGCCATAGCAAGCGTCTCATGGATAGGAGATTGTATGACTAGCACATAACCGTATATTCAAAAAAAATTTCCACCCAAATATGTGAGGTTCGCCTTTAGATTTGATAGGAAAAGCATTTACTATTAGTGCTTATGAGTGTACCGGTAGCATTTAGATTCTAGAACTTGCGTTAGTGATGCATCCCGAGACCGCTAGTGAGACTACATTCGTGTAGTAGGATTTACTACATGATAAGAGGCATTAGGATCACCCTTGTGTTAAACCCGTATTATAATTACTTGACCATTTAAGTCATATTACTTGGCTACTTAAGTCAACTAGTTTTTCCCACACCTTTAGCGTTGTACTCATTTTTAGTACACGAAACCCCTAGTACACCCCTCCGAGCCTATCTTTTCGTTTCTAACTTTAAGCATTTTACTTAAAGGAAGAATTTGTTACACCCCACTTAAATGTACAACCAAATCGCCTTAGCCTTCCGTGTATGCGCTCATTTTTAGTGCATTATTGTTATTTGTTAAACCCTAAGTTAACTTTCTAATTGATTACATGGTTGTTGATTGAGCCAAACGGTCAACCTAAATTGACCAAAGAATGGTCAACAAGGTCAGAGTCAATGCTCCACGGAATACAGTGTTTCCCCGGGTTGTTATGTCCCGACGAGGTGTGAATTGTAATCAAAACGGTTTCGTGATCGGGTGAATTTGGACAGAAAGGGGTTTGAGTGAGTTGTGATGATTACACTACTGGAATATATGAAGAAATAGCTTAAAGAAGCTATATGAATAAGACAGGAAAGTTTGAAAACCCAGAAACGTTTAAAACTTAAAACGCGTACGTTCACGTTTAAATAAAACGTCAACGTACGAAATAAAAAGTGAAAACGGAAATCTGAAAACACCCAGGGGGTGAAAATGATTTTTTTACAAACTAAAAGATAAAAGAAAATTTTTAGTAAAAGAAAATTAATTTTTACACTAATTAATTATTTAATATTAATTAAAAACTATTTATTAATATTTAAACAACTTAAATATAATTTAATACTAATTAAATATTAAAAAGGTGAAAATAAAATTTCTAAAATTATAAAATAACTAAAAATAAGTTTTAAAAATAAAAATAAGTATTTTTGTCTTTTTGTGCTTTTTCTATTAATTAATTACTAATTATCTAATTAACTATTTTAAATTAAGAAAAATACTAAATGAACAGTAAAAATTATAAGAAAATTTCCAAAATTACTTTATAACATATAAAAGCTATAAAAAATATAAAAACTAAGTTTTACTTAATAAAAACTAATTATGCTATTTTAAACTTAATATTAATTAATTATTAATAAAACTAAGATTAATTCTAATAAATACTTAATGACAAAATAAAAATCTGAGAAAATTATTATAATTACTTTAATATATGAGGAATTTAATAAAAATATAAAATTGCTAAGTTCTTAATAAAAATATAAAAAATGAAAATTAAAATTAAATTACATTAAATAGAAACTATCACTTAATATTAAATTGGATTTTTGGAATTTTTCTTTTTGAAAACTGATTTACACCTAAAAACAACAAACTTTTGTAAAAACAAAAGTTTTATAACTTAAAAATAAGCTGTGGAGAGCTTAAAAGTTGAGACAGTTGACTATCATTGACCAAACAAGGAAATGAGTTAAAATTGGCTTAAGTGGGACCCACAAGGGTGAAATCTGGTTCACATGAGTTGTTGTAACATGTTTAAGCAAGAAAAATCTAAAAGTGACTACAGAATAAGCAATTAAGCTCAAAATAAGCACATTTCAAAACCAAAGACTGCTCAGATTTGGGACAAGGTTTAGTGGCTAATCCAGGTGGGGCCCAGGGGTTCCAAGGTCAAACTTATGGTCAACAAATGGAGCCTGGTAGGGGGAAGTGGAAAGGAACAAGGGTGATGGTTTGTGGACCACTGATATGGCCAGAAAACCACCACCAAGTGGTGGTGGTGGGTGATGTATCTGCTGAGACAGAGCAGTTTGCAGCCTTGCAGCCCACTTTGGGTGGCTGTGGGGCCCACACACAAAATCCCAAAAATATAAACAAGCTAGGACTAAAGAGTTGAGGTGGGAGAGATTAATTAGTAACAAGTTTCAAAACTTAAAAGTAAACACAAAATTCAATTAAAATCCTTGAAGTTTTGGAAAAATCTGAATTGTGCAATGTTGACTTTTGTAAAAAACTTTGCTAAATTGACATTCTTGGATTTCTAAAAGCTATAATCTACTGATTATGTTATAATATGATAAAACAAACCTAATCTAAGTTACATGAATCAATTATAAGCTAAATGGATGAATTTGAGGTCATAACAGTCCAACAGTGGACTGTTATAGCAAATGAAGTGGAGTTTTGACTTTTGCTTATGAAACCATGTTGTTTTAGCCTAGACTGAGTTAGTTAAGCCTAAAGTGAGTTGTAGCAACTAAAAACAGCAGCTAAGATAGTCTATAACATAGATGAACCAACAATGCCAAACACCCCTTTATGTGACAGTTATGTAATTTTATGAGACAAACCTATAACCTAAACCATGAAACTTACTTATGGATTCATACTAACATTAAACAACCAGAAATGAACCAATATAAACAGGAAATGAACAATATGAACAATGAGTACTAAATTATAGGAAAATGCTTACAAAACTCCGCTGAGATCAAAGAACAAGGACCAAATAACCATCCTATTGATCTCCACAGACCTACTAACCCAAGAGCATTCCAAATTGAACCATGCTTCAAGCTTCATTCACCTCTTCACTGGTTTTTTATTTATTACCTATTTAATGGATTTTTTTGAGTATTTTTTAGTTTTTATGATAAACTGCTTATTAAGGTTTATGATAGCTTTAATAAACTATATTGAAGCTTAAGTGAGCTTCCTAAATCCAGAATGACAACTAGAAGCAATCAATTAGACCATCTGAGATTCTTTGAAATAAAAGGAAATTGCAGAAACTAAGATTGATACTGAATGGTTAAATTAATACTTGAAAAAGTTTAGAAAATACACTGAAACAACCTATTACATGATCTTTTAGCAGAATTTTACATTTAAAAAGGAAACTTAAAACAAACGACCACCTAAACTACTTTCTAACTACCTACTGCACTAATAATCTGTTTTTCTTCACTCTTATAGCCCAATGTGGGGTTCCACAGCTTTCCCACTTCTCTTGAGGGCCATTGGATGGACACTTTTAATCTGAGCCGTTGAGACTTTTTTTGGCGGGAAACTTGTTTGGCAGGTTTTGGGTGGGTTAGGTTTGATATTAATTGCCGGGGTGTGTTGTGGGAGACATGAGTGGGGGAAGGTGAGGGTTTTGAGGAGAGGTTGGTGGAAAGTAGGAGTTGGAGGGGGGAGACAAGGTTGCAGAGAATGGGGGGAGATGGAGATGGTGGTGAGGTTTGACTGGTTATTATATTAAAAGGGGTAATGGGCTGTTTTGATTGGGCTTGGGGAGTGTTCATGGATCAGGTTTAAGGGTTGGGTTTGGTAGTGGTTTTGGGTGGTATAAGTAAAAAGAATCCGTTTGGTTTTGTTTATTAAACAAGGACTACATTTGTAAATTTAGAAAATCCAAGGGGCTGATTTGCAACTTTCAAAATTTATTATAAGTACCAAAATTCCCACATGTGAATATCATAAGGACCAAAGTTGCATTATTTTCATTTTTCAAATTCCCGGGGACCAAATCCGTCATTTTCCAAAACTGAGGGACTGAAAGTGTAATTTCCTCAAACTTCACACCAAGGACTCAAAATGATTTTTGTAACTTCCCAAGGACCCAAAATGATTTTTCATTCAAAATTATCCCACCAGGGACCAAATCTGCCAAAGTTTGAAACTCCAGGGACCAAAAGTGTAAATTTCCAAAACTTTTCCAATTTTTCACCAAAGGACAAAATATGACAACTTATGATTGTAAAAGGACCTTTGGTGATAATTTTCCATATTTTGAATATTCAGGGACTAGTTTTGTCATTTTATGAAAGTTAGGGGACTGAAACTGCCAATTTTGCAAACTTTGTACGTTTTTCATCTGTTTTTGCTCATTTTGCATCTAAAACATATAAAACACAATTTTGAAATATTTTTAGTATTCTGATGCATTTCTGAGTGTTTTTGTATGTTTTGCAGTTCAGATTAGACCAAAAATGATGAGTGTTTGAGCACTCATCAGTTGTATTTAATGCATGAGCCACTGTTTACAATCCCTATAGTTGTGTTGGGCATGGTGTAGGAGGAGATAAGAGCTCATAGAATTGGAGAGTTATGTGTGCCACCCCATGAATGGTATTAAGGAATACGATCCATCATCCATGCAATTATAACAAGTAATTAACGTGTAAAAGATGTGTAGGGAGTAGTGAAATCTAAGTAAACACATTTTCTCCACTTATTGCTCACAACTCTAGTATAAATTAGTTTATTTTCATTTCTTGTATTTTATTTTGATTGCATCTTAGCATTGGGTTAGTTGATTAGCAACTAATTCCGCCCAAATCCTTCAAACCCCGAGATTTTAATTGCTTTCTAAAAAATATAAAAATACAAAAATAATCTTCCATCATCTTTAGCACTAGTAATTAGGCTTTCTAATCCTAGCGACACTATTCCTAGCTGAACGATCAATCCTCCGGTACTTGTCACTATACTATACTACAACGATCAGGTACACTGCCTGGTGGGGGTTGTAAGCTTCTCGAGAGGTAAAGCCTGGTGAAATTCCCACGCATCATTTGCACTGGGTCGTCATGGATTTTACTCTTGACGCCGTCAGGTACTGTTCTCAGCTTGGAAAATTAAGTCTTTGCCGTTTTCTTCACTTTCATGCTCCAAAAACGTCCGAATTGCTCCCTTTTCCAGAATTCACTCCTAAAGTACCTAAAATCACACAAGGAACGATTTAGGGCAATATTTGATCAAATAAATTCAATTCCGGGCTTAAATGACCCCTTAAAAGTGGTTCATTTTTCGCCTCATCATATACCCTTACACTTGAGATTTTCTTGTCCTCAAGCAAATTCGCTTTTATTCTAATCAAAATACAAGTTAGGGGTCATTTAACACTAATATAAAAGTAATTACAACAAATAATCCTTCCACTAAAGACCAAAGACAAGCACGGAGGTCATATACTAGCACCTCACAAATAGTGTTTAGATACTCACATCTTTCGGGTGTAATAAAGTATATATCACAATATGGAAACGGAAAATATCTCTCACTACCTGTCATAGCAAAATAGATTACCATAGGCTTGGGAAAGGATCAAACCTCCACCACATGGCGTAAGGAACTAGGATAAACTATCAAAGAGGTCTTTTAAAAGGGTTGTAACGTTAGGTATAGGGATATGGAATACACGATTTTGTTGGATATAGGCAGTCTTTACTGGTGGCGAGTTAACAATCTTGGTCAATTACATGTACAATATGGCGTTGCTAAGCCAAGACTAGACTCGACTTAAGCTAATAAATGAAGAATAACAAAAACATAAAATGAACATAGAATGAAAAGGGATGGTAGTCCGTATGTTTTTCTCTTTTTTTTTTTTTTTATTTTTTTTTTTTCATACACTCTTACCCTACCATCCAAAATAATACATCATAGGGAATGTAAATTCCACTTACACCTGAATTTTTACATACTTTACAATAAACTACTCTAATGACTCGAATTAAGAAAATTAAAAACACTTGGAGTACTTTTAAGATTAACGCTCGTACGGGGGTAATAAATGATGTTCTTCCCCATTACTCCATAAAATAAGTACTTTACCCATGAGTCCCAATCGTCCCAAAACAATATGTACAAGGATATGACTCGACTTAGCAACTATGTAATCAATTAGATAATTAACTTAGGGTTTAACAAATAACAATAATGCACTAAAGATGAGTGCATACACGGAAGGCTAAGGCGATTTGGGTGTACATTTAAGTGGGGTGTAACAAATTCTTCCTTTAAGTAAAATGCTTAAAGTTAGAAATGAAAAGATAGGCTCGGAGGGGTGTACTAGGGGTTTCGTGTACTAAAAATGAGTACAACGCTAAGGTGTGGGAAAAATTAGTTGACTTAACTAGCCAAGTAATATGACTTAAATGGTCAAGTAATTTTGATACGGGTTTAACACAAGGGTGATCCTAATGCCTCTTATCATGTAGTAAATCCTACTACACGAATGTAGTCTCACTAGCGGTCTCGGGATGCATCACTAACGCAAATTCTAGAATCTAAATGCTACCGGTACACTCATAAGCACTAATAGTAAATGCTTTTCCTATGAAATCTAAAGGCGAACCTCACATATTTGGGTGGAAAATTTTTCTGAATAGTACGGTTTTGTGCTAGTCATACAATCTCCTATCCATGAGACGCTTGCTATGGCTAAAGTTTCACTCCTAAATGTTGTAAAAAATTTAAATTTGGCGCTAAAATTGCACTAACAAGTATTTCTCATATTTTTATTACACATCTACTATTAAACAAACAAACTCAAGCGAAAGTGTATCTGTAAGGTATCATCATTTTACCCTCCCCTTACACTTAGGATGAACATTGTCCCCAATGTTCAAGTAAAGAATGTAAAAGTGAAATAAGTAAAAAGAATGAAATCAAATACTCCCCTGATTCGCTCGGTATCGATAATAAGGTGGCCAGGTTAGATCTTCCTCCAAGAAAATGAACAATTAAAGCTTCCCTTCCAGAATAATAATCATCTTCTTATCATACATAACCTGTAAAACCTGAGAAAACAGACAAGGCAACCTCGCATAAAATCGGCGGCAATCTACATATGCTAATAAATCCTAGAAAACAAAATAAGATATAATGCTTGTGGAATGGTGTTTGCAGATTTCCTGGAGACTATAAAACTAATAATTCAACAAAAACTTTAAGACTCCGTTAGAAAAACAAAACTGGTAAAATTTCCAGAATTTTACACGTGACACCGTCAAGAGTAAACTCGTGACGCCGTCAGAAGTGACCTGCAGAAATTCTTATGTTAAGTTTCCGGAAAATTTCTGGAAAAACTTGGTCATAATTCCTGGAAAATCCTGCATAACATCATTATGACTCGATACAAGCATTTGACTCTAACAAATACGAATATACATGTTCACTTAATATTGTGGAGAATCATGATTGGTTTTGTTTCTTAAAAACATATTTGGGGTTTCCCCTTACACTTATCTTTTGCGAAATACCTTTGGATGAAGTTAAGACTAAGCCAAACAACAAAATAAAGTATTTTCACTATTTTTAGTTTTGAAACATGATCTACCAACAATAAAAATAAAGCATGCATACGGAAGCAAATAACAAACAAACAAAATAAAAATCACACAAAACATGGGTTGCCTCCCAAGAAGCGTTTTTCTTTATTTACGAGTCTTGTAGCTAGACTCAAGGTCATGGGTTACCGTGTGTCGCTTATGCTCACATAACCAAGCGTGAGCCATCTAATAGTCGCCTCATCTTTCTTATAATCATCTCCTAACTCTAAACATCCGCGATAGTATCTTTTATTCTTTTCATGAGTATATTTAAGCCCTTTTCTCTTATCATTCTCACTTAGCATTTCTATGGGCGGATACCTACTACACTTCTCCATGGAAAAATCCTTGAATCTAGGGTGTGCACGGGGCATTTGGTAGACAAAATCTTCATCCCCATCCGAGAATGTAATTAGCCCTTCCGTAAGTTTTTTATCGAGGTTGATCAACCTTTTGAAAGGTTTTCCAAATACAACTTGGGTTAACTTACTATCAATAAATTCTCCTAGATTATCCATAACCATGAACTCAACAAGATAGGCAAAGCTTCCTACAAACACATGCAATGATATCGCCCTAGCAATAATATTATCTCCTTTGTATTCTAACTCATCTACCATTATTTTATTATATTCATTACGCGAGATTATGTTCATTGGGAGAGATGAGTTAAGGTAGGCATTAAAGCTCTTAAATCCAATCTTACAAGGAAATTGCATGTTGAATGAACTATCACTCTCAATCCTCGTTCTAGGGTCGACATACCTAAGAGGGTTCGCTTCATCTTCCATCCTATCCTCATTAATCACATCACCATCACCTAGATCCTCATCGGAGTCCGAGTAGTAAAAAGGACTAGCCCTATGGTCATCATCATGGTCAGACTCCTCCATTTCAGAATAATTGTCAAAGTGGTGGTTAGGCGATAGGTTAGGTGGGTTCTCATTTTCCACTAAAGGGATTGGGACGGGCATTTGGAAAATCCTACGACGAAAAACACGAATAACAGGAATCAAACGATCAATGTTATTGTTATCCATCGAGTTAGTTTACGAACAAAGGAAACAAAGAAATAAGATAGACTAAAGAGAACCTAAAAATAAAAATAAAATCTTACTAGAAAGGAATCTAGCAAGTAGACCTAATAAAAAGAGATTCTAACCTAGACAATAACTATTCCCCGGGTTGCGGCGCCAAAAACTTGATGTGTAGGGATTGCACCAGGCTTTACCTCTCGAGGGATCTCGAGAAGCTTACAACCCCCACCAGGCAGTGTACCTGATCGATGTAGTATAGTATAATGACAAGTACCGGGGGATTGATCGTTCAGCTAGGAATAGTGTCGCTAGGATTAGAAAACCTAAAGACTAGGTCTAGAGATGAGGGATGATTCTTTTTGTATTTTTTATATTTTTTAGAAAGCAAGTAAAAATCTCGGGTTTGAAGGAGTTGGGCGGAATTAGTTGCTAGTCAACTAACCCAATACTAAAGATGCAATCAAAATAAAATACTAAAAATGAAAATAAACTAAATTATACTAAAGTTGTGAGCAATATGTGGGATAATTGTGTTTACTTAGATTTCACTACTCCCTAGATATCTTTTACACGTTAATTACTTGTTATAGTTGCGTGGATGACGGATTGTATTCCTTAATACCATTCATGGGGTGGCGTACTTACTTCCCCAATCCTATGAGCGCCTACATCACTCCTATGTCGAGCCGGCTAAGAAGCTCCTAACATGGGATCACTAGAATTTGCTCATGCATTAAATACAACCAATAAAACCTAGTACACATCGGTTCATGTTTCCTAAGACGTTCAAGCATGTTACACAATGGAGATCTGCCAGTTTTCTTAAGCCTAACATTGAAATCATTCATCCAATACAACCATAAACAAGTAATCAACACATAATTAACATCTAGGTTTCATTAGATCTAAGCAAACACAAGATAGATCTAGCTTAGCATGTTGGAATTAAAACAAGCATAAGATATATTCAAACAACACATAGACATATTGAATGAATTAAGAGAAGACTTATCTCAATTGAACATGAAAGGATTCAAAGGGTGAAAACCCTTGAAAACACTATAAAATATGACCTAGGGTTTACAAAGTTCGGCCCTAGTTTTCCCCACACAAGTTCCTCTTTTATGAATGAAAAATAGAAAACTATATATAGATTTTGATAGGTGACGGCGTCAAGAACAAATGTTGGATGCCGTCATCTCGCCACCAAATAGTTTCTCGGACTGCCTAGATCTGGGTCTGACGCCGTCATGTATTCTCCTTATGCAGGCCGTCGCCAATTTAACTCTTGATGCCCTTGTTGTGACGCCGTCAGGTTTGCACTGGGTCGTCATGGATTTTACTCTTGACGCCGTCAGGATCTTCCTCTTGACACCGTCAGGTACTGTTCTCAGCTTGGAAAATTAAGTCTTTGCCGTTTTCTACACTTTTATGCTCCAAAAACGTCCGAATTGCTTCCTTTTCCAGAATTCACTCCCAAAGTACCTAAAATCACAAAAGGAACGATTTAGGGCAATATTTGATCAAATAAATTCAATTCCGGGCTTAAATGACCCCTTAAAAGTGGTTCATTTTTCGCCTCATCAGTAATGACATTCATACTTGTTGACAAAACATAAATCATCCAACTTTGATCTATCGGAATTTTGAGAATACTTATTTCAAGAATTCAACTATTGAAATTCTTATATGTGCATAGTCAACTATTTTGATAATGCCATATTTCATAAAAATGTGATACATCCTTAACCACCAATTTATGATAATTAAACTTTCAAACATTTTAAAGTTTAAAGTATTCTTATTCTCTTAATGTATAATGCAACTTATGTTTTTAGTAAGCACAACTGGTACATATAGCAAAGAACGAAATCCTTACCATAAATAGTATTGAGTGTCATCTCAATTTCAATAACATCATTGTATGCAACAACAATATGTTATTAAAACTTCCCGTAAACAATAATATCTATAGAGTAATGTTTGATGCCCTTCAAACTTTCAAGTTTGTTGGCTATGACAATTTTCACAACAATTGAAAAATTGTTCATCTATAGAATTTGGAAGCTGTTCCAGATTTAGGATGTGATTCTATAATCAAACATATTCTTTTAGAATATTATACAGGTTATCTAATAACTTTTAATAGATATTAATATTGCTAAATCATCTTGTAATCAAGCATGATACAACAAAACATGATGTGCATGAAAAATCTTTGAGTCATACTTAGATTTTATTCATGATTTCATATCTATTTAGACTTTCTAAATAATATATCATGTTATATTAGATTCATTTACCGCACATGTTTCAACAATAAACATTCATTCCAAGGTTGTATGTCTTATTTTTCTAAATCTTTTAAGCAAAGTTTCATTCCAAACTAAGACTTAACTTTTAACTTATATGGAATGTTACTTTTATATGTTTTACAACATATATGATTTAGAAATTAAACATAATACTCCCACTAGCTTTTAGGAATACTTAGGAATTATCTTATTTTAATTATAAATCAAAACATGAATTTAATAATTAAACATAAGGATAATCTTCTAGATGCATGCATTTATCCATCAATGGATTATTGCACTTTGTACACTTCCAAAGATTTATTTGAATTCATAAACTCCTTTTGATTACTTATCGTCCTCGCTCAAGTAATCACTCAAGAAAGAGTTTTGATATTCTATTGTCAATTTCATAAATATGACAATCATAATCTTTATATATTTAATGTGTTTAGAAAAGAATATTCAATCACAGTTAATTGCTTAAGTGTGATTAATAATCTTGTCATGCATTAAATACGTGTACAATATTTTCCATATGATTTCTATACAAAGATTTAAACCACAAGGGTTACCTTATCTTTGAAGAAACTCATCTTCATTTTCTAGTCTAACTATTAAGATAAACTAAGTTTCAAAAATTGATTATCCTTATGGATAGCATCTTAATCATTCATATCATGTATACTTTACCCAATTTCATATTTGGTAATGTATCATAATGATTATCAGGTTTTCAATAATCCTGTAAATCATAGCCCTTAGCATATTAATCAAATATCTGAGATATATTGCTATTCTATGAATGATGATTCCATCATCTTGAGATTTAACATTTAAATGTCAAACTTTATTATCATCTTGAGATTTAACATTCAAATGTCAAACTTCTTCATGATATTTACTAGTGTATTTTAGAAGATTATGTATCTTGTAATTTTATCTTTTAAAGATCAAAACTCCAACTTGCTTTTAGTAATTTAAAGACTATCTTTAAATACCTAGAAAATAAAGCAACAATCCAATGTTTTCTTTTGGGATATTATAAATACATATTGATAGTTCCTGACATTACTTTGTTAATAACCCCTTCATAAGCAGTTGAACAAATTTAGAACTTCAATTTAAGACTTAATGTAATTGATTACATTCATCACATTCCATCATATGATAATGTCTTATTAATTTTCTAGGTTGGAGTTTTATTAAGTATGTCCAAGTCATACTCAATATTCAAACCTTGATAACTTTTTGGAAGAAAAGAAATCATATTTATCTTTAATCAAACAATATAACAAGAGTTTGATTTTCCTAACTGAACATACCATAAACATTTGGTATTTCATTAGTATTAATATTGTAAGACAATCTAACAATATTTAAGATAACCATATTCGTTTTGACTTGTTATTTACCAACTAATTCATTTTAATGGTATAATAATTTTCAAGCTAATTACATGCTTTATAACACAAGTACTTTTTACAAAGTCACTTCATGTCCATGTCTTTACAAGAAAACCTAAACTGTTATAATCCCACTATACGTTATAAGTCATTTAACAATTTAATAACTTCATGTATATGTTTTAATTAACAAAACATAACAAGATAACGTCTTACTTTATTATAAGTCTTGTAACAATTAAAAGATTTTATGTTTATATCTTTACTATGAAACATAAACATGTTTAACTAAAGTAATTATGAACACCATCTTTTGGTTTCAATAATAATTTCAAGTTAATTTATTACTTCACAATAATGTAAATAACATTATTTCTTCATTTATTTATGTCATTCTAAGAACACATAAATATTTAGATTGAAGCAGCATTAGATTTCTTTAATTATTTATGTCATTCCATGAATTCATAAATATATAAATTAAAGTAGTCTTGATATCATCTTGACACATGTTCTAATAGGTATCTAATTTAGAAACTGCAAATTCTCATAGTTCCATTACATCAGTTGATCTGCTAGTAATGAAAATATGAAATTCACCTTGTTATTGCAATCTAGCTAAGCTCTCACATAACATAAATAGCAACACCAAGTGTTTCTTCAATTAGATATATATAATTCATATTAGAAAGTAATTCTCTTACCTTGCAGTCAAGAGAATCCATTAAATCATATCTTTATGAGTTGTTTCTTGCACTCATAAAAGATAACATTTCTCCCACTTGTGCATGGAACAACCTCATAAAGTTGATAAACAACACGCCATGCATTTGTTTATGTGATCAATATGATTGTGTCATAGATTTTAGCATAACAAGTAGTTATAGAACAACGATGTCTAGTAAGGAAACGTACAAGACTATCCTTAAAAGTATGAGTGTCTATACTAGGAAAGTAATTATCTTTAGCTACCAAGATGTCAAAGCTTGTAACTCCCACTGAATTAAAGATCATTACAATAATTCCTTATTCAGTAATAAGTACACAATACTCCCACTGAATTTGACAACATTGTAAATGTTTCATAACCAGTGAAAGAAAATAGTGTGCTTTTAACTTTCCTACACCTTTGAATGTCCATACGTAACAATTACTTATGCACTAAAGAGTATTCTACTACATAAATGATGGACTATCCATCAAATGCTATTAACTTGAAAAATCGGGCATGCAATTTCTTCCTTAAAAGGTTTACCATCCTACAATGTATGTAGTACCTCTTAAATAGTCAAAACAACTAGTTTGTCTTTAAACATTTTGCGGTAATTAGTCTAGCTTCTAATAACTCATAAAATGTCATACATAATTTCCTGTTAAGCAAATATCATATTTGTTACTAAGAATTTAATCACCGAATGAGGATGATGAAATCCCTATGGAAAATATTCGCAATTTTCTTAACTATTAAAAATTTGCTATGAGTTATATATTAGAATTTAGACATATCTAATATTCCTATTATCCTTTTTCATTCATGAAAAGAAATAAGATTGTGTCTCACTCTTCCTTCATAGAAAGGAGACTTCTTTTGTCTTTTAAGTAAATTATTCTTAATCAAACATATGTTTGAAAACAGAACTAGATCAATTTACCAAAGCCCAAAGTGCGTTTACAGTTTGAACATTGCATTAATACATTAAAACGAATTACAAAATTCAGTTTCAGTATTTTCGATAATTAGATCTTTAAGAAAATAAAATACCCATTGGTAAATATATTCATAAACCATAGTATTTTCTTAAAGCTAGGATCCAAATTGACATAGTACCATTACATCAGTTGATCTGCTAGTAATGATAGTATTCAACAAGGTAATTGTCGAACAATAATTGCCAATATCATATTGCAATTCCTAGATTTATGGGATTTACAATCACAAAACATTTGTATTGTAAGCATGTTTGATCCCCATCTTAATGCCTTGAGTCCAAGATCTCACTTCCTACTCAATTTAAGTCGTCTGACTTAAAAACTGCAAACTCATAAATCCATTACATCGGTTGATCTGCTAGCAATGAAATTACGAAAGTTACCTCTTCATTGCAATCTCGCCAAGTTCTCACATGACGTAAATTACAACTTCAAGTGTTCTTAATTAGATGGCATTTGACTTAATTTTATAAGGGTATTAAATTTTGACGTGTAATCAAAATAATGTATGAAGAAGCATGCATACAACTTCATAACATTGGTTTTATAAAATATTTTTATTACCAATTTACTAAGAGTAAAATAGCAAAGTTTTGATTGAGGTATCGGGTTCACCAATTAAAGAATTACCAACAATTATCGTCCACTATATCGTACTTTTGCATAAGCCCTAAGGCTTAGTGTTTCGAATAATCACTGTGGAATTGTGGTCAATTCACCCTTAAGATGACAGTGTACATGTAATAGTTATTCGGTAAGTCTAATTTACACACAAACGAGCGTTAAGACAGAATGTTGTCTATCTAAGGCCACAATTTAATGCGAAGCCAACCTTATACCCATCTTATAGTGTGTAAACTTTGGTCGAGCCTATTTAACCATTACGTACAAAAACATCAATCAACCAATCCTATGAATTTTAAGCTCTTAAAACCAAAACAATTTCGCCATTTACTTAGTCCATATTATTTTTCTATTCAAAAATTACCCTTTTCTGTTTATAAACATGTCTCACATAATAATAAACAAAAACAAGTAATACATAATAAAAAATAAAACAACCAAATAAACATATACATAACATAACAATTAAATATGTATAAACATGTAGCCACATGCAAATTTTATTCAATAATCCTATTAATAATCAAGTCTAGGTGTATAATGCATTTATTCAATTAAGGCTTTCTTCTTCAATGGAAAAAGAGTCACATTCATCGATAAATCGATTGCGTAAGCCAAAACTAAACAAACACCACGTACCACGTAATTGATTACTTAATATTGGAGTCTTCCCCAATTCGACATCTATTAATAAATTTACATGTTTCGATATAACTTAACATTTAATTAATATATCCAATTTAAACCATTAAAATTTTGACAAAATAAAATCCATGCAAACATGCACTTTTCATGGATTATGCTTAACAATTAACATATTGTACCAAGATCGTTTACTAAAACGCATAACCAATTACATAACATCCTACGGTTTCTAATCATATTAAAAAAATTCAAAACACAAAACCCTAAAAACCCTAATAGGTCAATTGACCTAATAAAAAATTAGGGTTAGGAATCAAAAAACCCTAAAAACATGTAATTAAACGAATCAAGATTCAATTTTTATGCGTTTTGATAATCAATTACACATTATAACGGCTCTAGATGCCACTGTTGTATTTATGATATCATGACAATCATATAAAATAAACCAAACACATCAAGAGAGCATAGCGGAAGCAATTACAAGATCATATAATATGTAATTAATTAATCAATTATACAGTAAACATACCTTTATGATTCTCGCCCGAACAAGAATCAAATACAATCTTCAAATCAAGAACCCTAATTAGGGTTTATGTGATTATAAGAATTACCCCTTACCTCTTTTGTAATTCAATCCAAGAATCAAACAATAGTGTGTTTGAATCGTGTTCTTGTACACACGTACTAATTCAAGTAAAAGTTTATGCAAGTAAATCAAACACAAAAACCTTAGCTTTATGAAAATCAAAACCTCTAAGGGTTTAGGTTTTGGATCGACAAGACAAGAAGAAAAGGAGAGAAAAACACCAAGATGTGTGTGTACAAGTTATGAGAAAACAATAACCCATGAGGTGTTTATATACTTGATGAAACTTGGAGCTCAAGGTACAAAGGAGGTGGAACTCCTTCTAGAACTTTCTTGACCTTCCAATTATTCATAAGTATTACTTTCCTAATCTTCGTCTAACGGTCATTAGCCATTCTCCGTTAAATACTAACGGTCGTTACTAGTTTTGTGTTTATTAATAATTATATATAACATTTATAAATAATTATTCTTTTACTCTTCATACGTAAAGTGTGCAATCCCACGATCTCGAGTTCGATCCTAACAAACTACTATTAATTTATGTTCATAAACTAACAATACACATACGAGAGTAGTTGACAACCGTTAAGTAACGACGATGTTAACCTAAGCTAAGTGGACAAAATACATCAGTATCTTGTCTCTATTACAAATATCTATTCTAAGTAAAACGACAACAATGCTTTTTCGAGGAACAGTGATGACACAATTCAGATCTTTAACCATTCAGGGTAAGTTTGACCTTTCCATGATAAGGACAATACCTTATATATTTCAAACTTATCCCACCTTGTCCCGCTTTTTCTTCAGGCACTGAGATAGTTATCCAAGTCTTGAGTTTTTCTTATTGTTGAGGAGACTTGGGTTCAATGAGCTACTGTCATCACTCACTGAACCCATCACCTTCTTCTTTGGCGCATGTATCATTCACTGAGTGACGCTTTACTGAATGGTGACTTTTTCTTATTAGACTCGTCCTGAAGGTAACTCACTGAGTGACTTTTCACTCAGTGACTCGAATGTTGTTTATGATTATGCTACACTTAGGGTATTTTCTATTCAAATCCTTGATTAATATCATTGTGTACTGAGTTGACCCAACACTATTACCGTGTACCAAAACACCACCATTGTTGCCTTCTCTCGTTTTGGTTTCGTTGCATTGTGCATGTACTACTATAATGTATAAAAATGATTGTGATGCTTCAATTGTACGTTGTTGTGGGTTATTTGGTTACACGGGTACCCGCCGCCACAATGCGCAGGTACCCGACTAGTTTGTGTAAATGCATCCTTAAGAATTTCATGGCTTATACTGAAATGCATATACATATATTAGATACATTTCATCAAATTAGATGAATCATATGCATTTTTATTCTATTAACTGTTGATATAAATAAGGTATAAAAACGTTATTAATATCTTTCGATATCCTTAAGTTTTGACGATCACAAAATATAAACTCATTAAACGCAAAGTTAATACGTAAACAAGTTTTAAGCAAGTTTATATCATCTCATCCATCATAATCACATTAAGGTATGAATAAACAAGTGATTAATACATTTTATGATCAAAGGGATGTTTATTTAAATAATAAAAAGTTTATAAAATTAAATAAACTTATTATATATTTTTGAAAAAACATTTTTGGTAATAAAGGAAAATGTTTTATTCATAATAAATACATGAATTCAAAATTTTAACCAAAATCAGTTAGTTTTTCACCAAATAAACTTTCTCCAGAAAAAGACAAGAAAACTGCAGTTTTCGTCTGGGCGGCCCCCTTAATTTTAAGGGGACCGGCCACGCTCCCCTGTCAGATTCTGTCATAAATTTTTTCTTATAAATACCACCTCAAACCTGGAATTTTTCTCACCTCTTGCACGAAAATTTTCAGATCCAAATCTCTCTAAACATCCTCCTAAAAACCCTTTGATCATATAATTGTTAATCCTTGTTTCAAGTGATTCATTCCCTCACCTCTCATCTCTCAAATTGCAAGAGAAGAATACTCCTTCAACAGCAAGTTGTGAAGTATTGTAGATTTGTGTATATAGTCTAGCTGTTGTGTACATTCATTGTAAATGTGTGATAGTATTGTAACTAGATAGATCTAGGAGTAGAAGTTATGAATAGAAGTAGTGAGATATAAGTAGTTTGTTGTAAAGAAGAAGAGCTAGGAAGTAGATAGTTGTGAAGAAGATTGTTGTGAAGAAGATAGTTGTGAAGCTAGATAGGTGTGAAGAAGTAGTGTTGTGATTAAGTAGTGACTAGGTGTGAAGAAGGTGTGAAGAAGGTGTGTAGAAGGTGTGAATAAGTTGTGACAAAGTTGTGGTGTGTATATTGGTGTGTAAGGTTTTCTCCGCCATAAGGGAGCTTGTTGACATAGTGAAGAAAACTCTCGAGTAGGTGACTCGAGGAGTGGAGTAGGGCAAGGAAGGTGTTCTTGTAGTCGAACCACTATAAATCCTTTGTCTCGCGGTTAGATCTTTCCATATCTTACTTATTATCTTGTTTATATCGTTATTACTTTTGTAGACGTGGACGTTTATATATGTAGTTGCTCATATAGTGCTAGTATTGATTTCACTTAAAGATCAAACAAAAGTTTCATTCACAAAACAAAGTTTTTACAATCAAACTAAAAATGTAACATACATATAATTGATCATTTCGATCAAGTATAGTTTTCATACAAAATATAACTAAGGATTATAAAATAAACGTTTACTTACTTGTCTCTCGTATATAGCTATAATTGTTTATATTATGCATGTGTTGATTTCACATACTTAGCTTACATTATTATTATTGTTCATACTTAGATATAATTGTTCGTATTGTTCAAGATTTGAGTTCACATAAGATAGAATCAAAGTTTTTAAAAGCAAACAAGACTTTAAAACTAAACTAAATTTTCATAATAAAATTAAAAAGACGTAAAACTATTCAACCCCCCTTCTAATTTTCAACAATTGGTATCAGAGCCAGGTTAAACAAGATTTTTAAAATAAACTGTATTGTAAAACTTGAAACGATCTATGGAATATGAAAAATATTTAGAAGGGCAATCTATGCAAAGACCACCACTATTTGAAAGTGATGGTTTTCTTTATTGTAAAAATAGATTCGAAACTTATGTGAAATTAAAAGATCTTGATCTTTGGCATGTCATTACCTTTGGTGATTTTCCCCCTATTCAATATAATTTTGAAACTAAAATGGATGAAATTGTATCATTTGAAAAACAAAATAATGATTTGAAAAAGAAACTAGCAAAAAATAATGAGGCTAAAATGGTTATTTATAATGCGTTACCACGCAAAGAATATGAAAGAATTTTTATGTGTAAAACCGCAAAAGAAATTTGGGATTCTTTACTAATCACTCACCAAGGTAATAGTCAAGTTAAAGATAACAAAATATATCTTCTTGTTCAACAATATGAACAATTTACGATTCCGGAGGAGGAATCAATAGATAATGTTTTTGCTAGGTTTAACACTATCATCACAAGTTTAAAAGCACTTGATGAGAATTTTTCTAGTAAGAATTTTGTTAGGAAATTTCTTAGGGCTCTTCATCCAAAATGGCGAGCTAAAGTTACGGCGATTGAAGAATCGAAGAACTTGTCAAATCTTCAACTTGATGAGTTTTTCGGCAACCTGAAAGTCTACGAAGCAATAATAAAGAAAGACTCCGAGATGGTCAATGGAACAAGAGAGCAAAGCAAGTCAATTGCGTTGAAAGCTAGGAAGGAATCTAGTAACGAGGATAGCTCAAACTCCGAAAGTGATGACGAAGAATATGCGATGGCCGTAAGAGACTTCAAGAAATTCTTCAAAAGGCGAGGAAAATTCGTTAGACAACCGCATGATGAAAGGAAAGCAAACCAAAGAAATAAAGATGACAAAAATGGCAAAAGTGATAGGAAGTGCTTCAAATGTGGTGATCCAAATCATCTCATCGGAAAATGTCCAATGATGTCAAGAGATCAAAATCAAAAGGCGTTTGTTGGAGGAGCTTGGAGTGATAGCGATGACGATGAGAAAGAAATCACAAATGAGGAGAAGTGTCTTATGGCTAAGACATCAAGCGAGGTACGTTCCGAAACCGAATACTTTAGTGACAAAAATTTATCATTAGACGAAAAAGACCTAGATAGTGAATATAATAGGTTATGCAAATTAGGTCAAAAGGTTATAGCTAAAAATAAGTCACTAAAACATATTAATAATCTATTATAAAATGAAGTACTCGAATTAAAAATTAGACTACAACATTTGGAAAAAGGAAAAGAAGTTTTTATAGAATGTAAAACATGCATAGAGGTTAAAAATGAAAACGAAAAACTTAAAGATGAAATTTTCAAACTTGACAAGTTTAAAAATAGTAGTAACCCACTTAAGAAAATAATAAGTGTTCAAGAAACTTCAGAAGATAAAACCGGTCTAGGATTAACCTCAACTAATGTTTCAACTAGTGAAAATAAAAGTATAAAGTTTGAATGTGAATCTAGTAAACAAAAATCATTATAATCAAAACCTAAGTATATACTTACAAAAGATAGAAAAATACCCATTGCGTATGATGAAAAAGTAAAAACTTTTTATAAACCATCCTTAAAGACCGAAGTAGGATCCTCTAAATCTAAATTAAGATCTAAAACTCCACCACCAAGAAAAACAAATAATCTTCATACTCGATCTATAACACCTCAACCTAGAAGAAACCAAAATAGACAAAACTACAATAATACTAGTCATCAAATGTGGAATTATCAACCAAGTTACAATCCTTGGGGAATATTACCACCATACATGCATCCTAGCCAAATGTTGAACATGTTTGAACCAAACAACTTTGGACCAATGAGACAATGGGGACCAAGTGGCTAAGCTGTCAATCTTGAAAGTAGTTGGAATATCATCTACTAATGACTTCTATAAGTCAACATGGTCACTTGAAGTGCTTGAAGATATTCCATTGAAGACTAAAAGGTACGCGTTTCTTTTAAGTTCATCGCTATAATTTGCATGCTTAGATAAATGACTAGTTAGATTAATGCTTAGCTATACATCTATATGTACATAATAGCTTATATTCTTATAACCTAGAAACATCATTGGTTGACTCTCCTAGGAATTAGATAAAATTGTTCATTGCCGAACAAAATAGAAAATGGAAATCTTCTATATCCACTATTAGCAAACTCATGGTGATAAAGTGAAATGAGTTAAGTGGATCGATCGTTAATATAGAAGTAGGATTAGATCCCTCGCGTAAGAAAACTATGGATGAAACAAGCTCTCGTACACTATGACATTGAATTAGATAAGCGTGCGAAAACAAATGAACTATAGATGTTAGGTTATACCCCATTCAACACTCTCGCATCTAACATATATATTATCGTCTTCATTTCCTTTAGGATCATAGGATATGTAGAAACGATAGCATGAGATAATAATAGGCTTAACCAATCCTCTTGAGCATGAGATCTTTAATAAACATTTTTTAAAATATTTGATTTATGATATTTGTTGTCAAAAATCTAATTTCTCTAAAAATATGCAAAAAACCTCACATTTTGGAAAATAGTTTTTCAAATAACTATCCCACTTTTAAATAACATGTTTTCACTATCAATATCCATAATTTTGTTTTGATCAAAACTAAAGATTGGGAAAATATCCTTTACCGTTCATTCACACATTTTGAAATAAAAACCCAATCTATTTTATTCAAATAACTCTCACATCTAAGTGAAAACCTACTTTCAAGCATTGTTGAATAATGCTAAAAACGTCTCTTTTAAAATCATGCATGGTGATCTCATATTTGTCATCTATATTTATATAAATGACACTTATAAGTGAACTAAATCAAATCAAGAGGACCGTGATTTATTTACTGTAACAATTCACATTTTCAGATTAATTACTATTCACTTTTACTATTCATTTTCCCGAAATTTTCCCAAAATTTGATTTTTGTTTCATGGCCTCGAGTGATAAATCATTTCCATAGCTAATTAAAAGTTTGACGCTCATCAGATCATTTTCGTGAAAGTTATTAAGGAATTACACGTTTTAGGGTAAAACGTCATTCAAAAATTCTACGCACAACGAAACTCGACCGCGTTAAGTGACCCCGCATCAGAAAAATGTTTGATACACTCATGATTTATTTGAGAATAAATCATGACTATGAAAAATATGACCAAATAAACCTCGGCCGTGAAAAACTGGAATTTTCACTTTTAAGCACTTTTACTTAGCCATAACCTTAGCCTATACCTGCACCGTGTTTCTAAGACGATTTGAGTTTTCACATTTTTGGAATAAGTCAACATATTTTTCCCTCCTCCTTTGACCAAAAATCATTCCATGATTTTATAAATCATTCCTTGATTTTTAGGCTTACGGTTTTAAGTTTAGAGACATTAAATACCAACCGACACTAGACAGAGCCTAGCCTAGACATTACAAGTCATTTTAAGTCATTAGTATCCTATTAGAAAAGTTACATTTTTCTTTTCTCAATTTTACGCAACTTTCGTACGTTTTACGTATTACGCGTTTTAGACCCGTGTTTCCAGTTTTAGCAGGGTTTTAGCACCCCAATAGAACCTACCACTCATTTTATATTTTATTATGGAGTATATTGATAAGTTCTAGCATATTTATAAGTTTCATATTTTTAGGATACCCGGTTTTACGTTTTGTGACTTAAGCATTTACTGTTAGCATTTCCCGGAGTCAAAACTAGCTACTTAAGTTAGATAATATCATCCAAGACCAAGTCATCCATCCTATCCATTGTGAACTACCTCTAGGGGGGGGGGGGGATTCACCTTGGGTGGCTTGATCTTGACCATTGATTCATTAGATGTACACATGTATACAACTTTGGCTCCAAGTTTAAGTAACTTTCCTAGTTATTTCCTAACCTCCTCATTCATGCTATAAATACAAGCTAATCCCTTCCTTTCTTCATAATCCAAACACCACACCATTAATCCCTAGCACCATGATCCTTTGATCTTCAATATACAAGTTACACTACAAAGTTCAAGGTCTTAGTATTCTCTACCTAGTTCTTAAGTTTATTTGGTGATTCCATGGTTGAATTAGGAGCTACACAAGGTGATTAGGGGCTGAAGTTAATTGGTTTTCACAAGGTATATATCAAGGCTATCAAGGGTTTTAAGAGTTATGGTGAAGGGTTTGCAAGCATAGGTTTAGTGTCCTAGTTCATACTTGACTTCCTTTCTTTAGAAAGCCAAAAGTTGTAAGAACTCTAATACACTTTCTTGCTCAATATCATTTTCATGCTTATTATGTTTCTTTCATGCTATATATGGTCTTTGTATTATGTTCATGATGTATAAAAACTAGTAAAACAAGTTATGGTATATATATGTTAACTTATGTTATTTAAGCAAGTAAACTAGTAACTTTCTTGGAGAACCACGACCAAAATAGTACAACTATGATATTGAACACTTACATACTGTTAAATAGGACTTAACAAGGAAAACATAGCAATTTGAATCACCTAAAACGAGTACACGAGTCAAAAGTTATGGCCATAAGAAGTTAGCGAAACCAAAACGCCGAAACTGCCAATACCCTACTGTTTGCATTCTGACCTCTTTGAAAGTGGCCCTTCTGGTCCAATTCATCAAAAAGTTAAAACACGAAAGTTGTCCGAAACGCCATTTTCATTCAGGAGCAAAGAAGCTCGAGCCCTGAAAACGCTTTCCGAATGATATTTTTCTTCAAATTCTTAACAGCCCATTTTTAGACCAAAGTTACTATATAATGATTATAATTAGATGAGACCAAGAGGTCTAATGACCTAAAGCCAAGACGACAACCATGGCTAAAGCCAAGGTTGAGTCCAAGACCATGGAACAATGACCAAGGTCACGGCAAAGCCACGGCTAAAGACCATATAACTTTTAAAGATCAAAACTTATATATATGTTATCAAATACTACAATAGTAGGGAGCCTCATGTGAGGAGTTCATTAAGTAAGCCGTCGAGATGAGTTGTGGATTTACGAATTAAAGTGTCCTGGCTCCTCGAACGTTTACTTCATGACTTCTGAATTATGTCGGCCCGAACGGTAGTAAGAGATATACAACCTATACATGTTTCATAAACCATTTATATTCAACGACTTACACTATATACTAAGTACTACATCATGAACATTATGCAAGACATATATAGGCAATTCTTCGTATTCTTAGACGTTACTCCAAACCTAAGTCGCAACGTTCTATTATAGGCTGCTCTTAGAGACTTTCGCGATTCGACTACCACTTTCATTTCTCATTACATAGACTTAAGGTGAGTCATAGCCCCTACTCTTTTCATACTTGTTTTAACTCTTTGGGGGAGATACATGCTCAACTACTTACTTACTTGTACAAATACTCAAAACGTTTATACTTGACTGTGTTATACTTGATTGCATACATACATGACTGTGTTATACTTAATTGCGTTATTCTATTTAGTGGCTAGTAGTTGTCTTTGGGAATTGGCTCTCAGTTGTCTTTGGGAATTGGCTCCCAGTTGTCTTCGGGAATTGGCTCCCAAGTGAGGTCTTTGGAGATGAAGTAGAGACCCACTTCTAATTGCTTAATTGTTTTGATGAACTTATACATGTCTTATTCATATTATATATTTAGCAGTGGGTTGTGAACACACAGGTTACAAGTCTCTTATGGCGGGACTTGCAACTGAGTGGATTCACGATGCCTTTGCTGTGCGAACATTCTTTAAAGACTTTTCAACTATTTTAAGACAAACTCTATGAACTCACCAACCATTGTGTTGACACTTTAGCATGTTTATCTCAGGTTAGTAAGGCGATAGCTAGTGCGTGGAACTTAGAGTCAAGCTGCATATTCTGAAGACTTACGCTTTTATCATTTACCATTCAAAACATTTTGTATACATTTATGTATCATACTTTGGAATCTCATGTTTGTAACTTTGAATTCATTAATCGAATGGTAACTTTTCAAAACGTCTCATTTAGAGTTCGTTTTCTATAACTTGTACTTTGTATTACGAAGTAGCACCCCAAGTGACACAGTCTTCCACTGCGGTATTTTGGGGGTGTTACATTTATTAAGACTTTGTTTGTAACAAGTCTAGAAATCCATGCTATCATAACTACCCACTTATTGCACATTGATACACATTAGGATTAATCCTCCTAGTTATGTAGTTATGTAATACTTGATGTTGCTTATTGTTTCCTAGCACTTATAGTTTACTAGCTTGATGAGTATGTTTGCATGCTAGATGAAATTGCTTGTTTACTTAATCTCTTTGATTAACATGCTTTGGCTACATTATTGCCTACATAATTAGTATATGCTTAATTGCCTCAAAGAGTTGGACATGTTTGAAACCAAAAACACAACTTTCTTCAATTCACTACTAAAAACCCATTTCTGGCAATTTGGGAATCACCTGATGGGCGGCCCCCTTAAATCATAAGGCGGCCTCCTTAATTATTAAGGGGACCGGTCTCCAATTAAGGGGACCGGCCATCTGATGGTCGAAGGTGTTGTTTCCTTTTTCTACTTTTTAGCCCATTTCATCCTACACTTCTCAAAATTCACAAACTTATTCTATCCTAAACCTTCCATCAAAGTCTATCCATCCTTAATCCTACCAATCCTACATTATAAACACTCTCATTCCTCTCAATCTCCACTCATCTCATCATTTCCTCTCCCATTAAACCAAAACCACCAAGAAACCCATTTGGAGAAGAAAAACCTAACTTCCATTAAAATCCCGTCAAACCAAATGTTGTTGTCAAACATCCAACACCAAATTCCTCCTATGTCTTAAACATTACATATTTAACACCTCACTCTCCTACCCACCAACAGTACATATCAACAATCTTTACTCACCCATATCCTTCTACATTACACTCAAACCTCATAACCTTTACTCACCTCAACCTCAAATTTCATCTCCTAGTGCACCTAATGCATCATCTTTAACACCCTCCTACCAAGAAATCCCTACCATAAACATCGCTCTTTCACTCTCACCAATCACATCATTCGATACTCATTTCCCATCTTCACCAACAACTCCACCTAGTCATCCTCACAAAAATATTCAACCATATAACCATTCCCTACACTCTACAAAGTGTGTCATCACCACTACTACTTAACCCATGAAGGTCAAACCATATTTCATGATACACAAACCTCATGTTCATTCAAATGAACCCTTTCACAAACCTCATCATAATAACCAAACATCTATCTTTGTTCCCCAAAATACACCTTCATCTCACCCACATAAGCCATATAAAGAGCATGTTCAATCTTAAAACAACAATCCCAATCTCATTCCTAACACCTCACATTTTGATCAACCTACCAATCCAACATCCAAAACACTCTCCACTCAAGGAACATCCTCCTCTTACATACCTTTATCCTCATCCATTCATGATTACTCAAACTCACAAATGTCTCCACCACCAAAAGTATCATCACCACCTCCTACCAACTCACATGCTATTCCTATGTTGCATGTCCAATCATCCATCCCTAATAAAAACCACATTCCACCATCATCACCTTCATTCGAACACTTAATGTTCATTGAAGAACTCAAGGAAGCCCATGAGCTTTGTGCTCTTCTCGCCTTACACCTTGCTCAATGCAACTTGGAATAATTTTCCTCTAGCTCTCCTTCATCACCCCACAACTTGAAACAAGTTGCAAAACATGTCAACAATTTTCCTTGTTGCATCTTTCTCCAAAAACAAACCATTTCATTGAAGGAACACTTCACTTGGATTGAGTATCTTCTCACTAGATCTCATCCAAAACCCTTGCTTGAACAACATCCAAACTCTCAATCAACCTCTTCCGCTCCTAACTCTACACCTCTAAACTCTCCACCACCAAACTCTCCAACATTCATGCACCCAAACATATACCTCCATTAATCCAACAATCTTACCCTAACTTAACCATTTTCATTCCAAACACTCCATCATCAACCATCTAAGCATAATATATGCTTATGATTTTCACTTTCAAATAAGAATCAACCAACCTTTTGTTACAAGCAAGTCCGATGGCTCTCTTTGGCAAATTAGGATCTTTAACATAATTACTTTGAATTAATTGCTATGCTTGTTATTTGTATATTGCATATTTTTCTATGTTGTTTGTGCTCTAAATATTTTTGCAAGCATTCCATATCTCGATCTCTTATCACCTCAAAACGAGGGGGAGTATACTTCAAGGGGGAGCTATATATTTGTCGGGATAACCTTTTTGATGTTAACAAAAAGGGGGAGAAGTGATTGGTGTGTATTAATTTACACACCTTTTCTTTACCAAATACTGGACCAATAAAACCAAAAATCGAACCAAAATGCCAAATATATGTTGTTTTTGTGTTCTTACATGTGCAGGTATGGATATTTTGAAAAGTGGACAAAAAGCAAAGAAAACGACAACACGAGCACGAGGATGGAAAGAGCATTTAAAGTCGGAGCCGAAGAAGAAATTTCTAGTCAAAATCATGAATATGCTTGAATGGTCAAAGACAACCCTTGAGTTTCAACAAATGTTTCAATTGGTCCTTGGATAAATTTACAAAATCAGACCACATATTTTACTAATTGGCAAGGTTAGTCCTTATAACCTTAAACCATTAACCTAAACAAAACTACTTCCAAAATCTGTCAAAGAAAGAAACCCATTTAATAAATTAGCCCACCACCATTATATCCTAACCTGAGCCCACAACCCTTTCACATAACCCGATCCACCCTTATTTATTATACCCTGTCAACCCACTTCTCACCCACAGTCAAACAATAAAATAAAACAAACACATACCCCGCCTTCTTTATCCCCAATTCCAGTTACTATTCACCCTTTAGAACCCTAAGTTACCCAACTCTAAAATTACCGTGATTAAGGGCAATAAAGTCTAATCAAAGGCCTTCTAGAAGTACCCTGACACATCTGACACAAGGGAATGATACGTGGCATTATCTAATTGGATGCGACACCTCATAGCGGTTGATCAAACGGCTCAGATGGATTGTGATGATTGGAAAAGGATCGTGTGGTATGGATGATCTCAAAAGAAACACAAATTGACGCGGATTGCCATCCTGGACTTCTAGCAGTTTCTCAAGCTCGGCTATATAAAGTCCCTCACACTCACATTTGAGGGTTGGTTAGCTTAGGAGTAGATTAAGCTTAGAGTAGCTTTAGGAGTAGTATAGAGTAGTTAATAGGGTAATGAATTGCTGTTGATTTGTTTTTAGAATATATTGTAATCATTTAAAAGTTTAATAATAAAAGTTTTAGTGTAATTGTTTTCAATTCATGTTCATTTACTGAAACCTGTTTTCAATTAGTTGTTATCAAATTCTCTTTAAGCTTTAATATCGTTTAAATCAGCTTCTCAGTAGTTCATTCAAGCTAGCCAATAGCTTGTAGTAGGATTAGTTTGTTATATCTGCTGTTAATGGGACTATTGGCTTCAGTCAACGAAAGTCAAAGTTTGTTCATGCTGGTGATTCTGGGTTTTCTGGTATTTGATTCATGATTCCTGATGTTATTGAAGCCTATCCAAAGATAGGCTAGGATCAAATGCACCTCTGTTCAGCTGAGGTTTACATTGTAAGTTTCAAATTCCTATTTCCAGCTTAAATATTTCATACTCTGCTTCGATTAGTTTAAATCTTATAAGTTTGCTTGTTTGTTACTGGATTTAGCTTATATCAGTAGTTTGTAGTTTAATTTAGTTGAACTGATCATTCTATAGTTGTGTGTACCTTGCTTGGGTTTAACTGCTTCATAATTGTTTAATATTGCAATTTGTGTTCATGAGTTGTTTTGTTCTTAGTATGTTTATCTCTGAGTTTCCAGAAGCATATTGCATCAGTTTATTTTGATTATTGGTGGTTTGGATGATAAAACATGACTGATGCTTCATAAATGTTCTAAACAGTTAGTGCTTATAGGTGTGTTTGGATTTGCTCAGTTCTTAGTGTAAGAGTTGTTATGTTGCTGAGTTTTCTGTGCAACTCATTCACTTTAGGCGTAATTTGATCTAATATAGCATTACTTTGGTAGTTTAGTTGACTATAGTCTTATTAGCTTAGCAATTCATTTTTACCTGCTATAGTGTGAACTGTTCTTATTGTTCTTGTTTATCGGTTACTTTTGATGTTTAAGCTTGTGCATTTAATGTTTCAAAATATTCAATTAACATATAGTAATAGATTTAGGCTTCTGAATTTGAGATTAGTCAAAGTTTGGATGCAATTCAAAAGTCAAATTGGCTGATTAGCTGGTGTATTTTATGATAATCTGTCCCAATAGCTCAGTTTCGTAAGTTTCTATTTAGCTTGATACTTTAGCTCTTTGACTGATTCTTGATGATTTGGAAAGCTAGTAATACTAGCTTGTTTGGTTAGAGTTTTGTTTGGATTTTAGAATAGCTTTTAACTAGCTTTTGCTTGCTCACACAAGCCATTTTAGACCTGTTTCTACCTACACCAGTTCACTGCCCAAACAGTCACCCTTAGTAGCTCATTTAAGCCCATATTCCCCTGATGATTGGTGCATTTCTAGCTTGTAGTAATACCTTTTAGTTTCTGTGTTTAGATTGCACTTTGGAGTTTAATTGTATAGCTTTTCATTAGCTTTTAGCTGCTGTTTTCATTTCACCCCTGCTCTAGTAAACTGTTCCAATTAGCCCTACATTAGCTGCTGTATCAAGCTCACACTAGCTTCTTAATTTCTGAAATTTGGTCCACTAGTACTTAGCCAGCTTATCTTTAAGTGTTTGTGCTTAATTGGTGAATTAGAGCTTATTTAGACTGCTTATTTGTGCCTGCAAGTTGAAGGTTTACACACTTTTTGCTTTAGTAACATAGGACATGCAGCTGAGCTTTCTGGCTTACGGGCAAGGCTTATTTGAGATTTTTGAGCTGCATTAAGTTTGTTTAGGTCCATTACACATTCCCTAAGCTTTTGGTGCGATTTTTTGTAGAAGTGCTTATTCTAAGTGCTTATTCAAACTGCTTATTGTGTCCAAACTGCTTATAAGTGGGCTTGTTTAAACTTTCTTATTTTTCCTAGAATTAGAATAATATTTTAGATTTTCCAGAATTTTTTCAGATTTTTCCTAGTTGATTTACTATTTTTCTTTATTTTCCTTTATTATTAATCATTTTTAAATCTTTTTTAATAAACAAAATTCAATAAAAAAATCAGAAAAAGTTGTAAAAAATACAAAAATATTTTTAGAAATTCTTTTAGAATTTTTAGAATTAAATTTTCATTTTTCCACTTTATTTTTCTATTTTTCTTTATTTTTAATTCATTTTAAATTCCAAAAATCAATATAAATTCATAGAAAATAAAAGAAAAGTAAAAAAAAAAAAAAAATCTTTTTCTGGAAATTCATTTTATTAGTTTAAGATTTTTGGAAAATATTTTCAAGTTTGTAGAATCATTTTTCAATAAAAGTCATGTTTTATTTCGTACGTTACGTTTATTTTCGCGTTTGCATTTCCGTTTTTACGATTTTAACATTTGTGCATATATAGCTTGTACATCCTGCTTAGTTTACTATTACTTTTCATTATTTGAATTCCAAAATCATATTCTTCACTTTACCACTTTTCACGACTCGATTTCACGATTCGATAATTCACGACTCCATTATACCTTCGTTGGGAAAACGACCCGGGAAATACTTTCACGAGTATTTCTTCGGTAAAATAAACCTATACTATAAAAAGACTAAATCAAAATGGCGCCGTTACCGGGGAAGGTCGAAGTGAGTTTTTGAATATTCGTTTTGAAAAATCGTGTTTTGAAAAACCTTCCTCTATTTTGTATATATTTCTATAAAAAATATAAAAATTGAAAAATCAAAAACACTTTTCCTAAAGTGTTTTCAAAAATACCAAAAAAATAATAAAGTTACAGCCTCGACTCTCCCGTGGAAGGGAGGGCGTTGTAAACCAAATAAGCCTCACAATATAAGAAAAACGTGAAATTAGTTGTTTATCGGATTACTTCAATTCAACAACCGATTAAGTGGGAAAATTCGTTTCTCTCGTTTCGTTGTGAGTAGTTTTGAAGGAAACGATTACGATTAACGTAAGGTTTTATAAAAAGAAAATAAAAGAAAATAAAAGTTTAAGATTTATTTTTCAATAAATAATAAAAATCCAAAAATATTTTTCTTTTTCATATTTGATTTTCACTTTTATTTTGATTTGTTTTTATACGAAAAACCAAAAAAATAATCTTCTAATCCTCTTAAACGTTTAATTCTATCTTCTTATCTCTCTTCATTGTTTAATTCTTCAAAATGTTTGATTATTTGTCCCATGATCCTCGGACCATGGAAGATTTTTATCGTCCATCGCTTATCGGTAGAGGAGGACCGATCGCACCAACAAATGATTTTGTATTGAAAGATCATATGGTTGACCTTATTAGCCAAACTTGCCACTTTCACAGTTTTGAAGATGAAGATGCTAACTATCATTTGGACAAATTTCTATCGATCACTCAATTTTTCAAGCAAAACGGAGTCTCTCAAGACAACATCCGTTTGAATCTCTTTCCCTTCTCGTTAACCCATGAAGCCGAATCTTGGTTTTATACTCTTAAAAACCATTCAATTCATACTTGGGACGAGATGTGTCTCAAGTTTCTTTCAAAATATTTTCCATATACAAAAACGATGCAATTTAGAAGAGATATTCTAAATTTCCGGCAATTGCACAGAGAATCAGTATTTGAAGCTTGGGAAAGATTCAAATATTTGTTGCAGAGATGTCCGGATCATAGAATTTTGCTCCTTGATCAAATCTTAACCTTCTATCATGGCATAAATATGATCGATCGAGACAAAATCATGTTGGCTGCTGGAGGCAATCTCATGCGAAAGACTCCTCAAGAAGCCTATGATTTGATCGAGAATATGACACAACATCACTATCAGTGGGATATTGGAGTCCTTTATGACTCTACCACTGTTTTGAGTGATCATCATTCCGATTACATTCCCGCTGAGATTGCACAAATTGGGGTCCCTGGCAACTACAAAAGTTATATAAATCAATATTGCCAGCAAGGACCAGGTCATTCTAACACTATCCACTTTTCATACTCCGATGAAAGTGATGAGGATGAACCTTTTGAAAAAGAGAAATCAGAGATCAATCAACTTATCGAAGACCCTTCAGATACCATGTCAATGGGGGACAAGGAAGTCGACGTCAATCCTCTTAAGGAACTTGATGACCTTGTCCCAATCCCAAGGGTATCCGAAGAACCTTTCGATCTTATTGATTCTACTCTACATACTTTTGATATGACTATCATGAATCCTTTGTTTGATTTCGATTATGAGTTTACTTTCAAAGCATACAATCCTATTTTTGATATTCAGAACGAGGATAGTGATGAGTCCGATATGGAGACCGTTATGGACGAGGTGCAAATTTATAGCCCACGAAGTACTGCACAAGTCTCACCTCCATGTGTCAATCCTAAGCCCGAGCTCATAGACGTACTTCATAAGAGAGATTATCTTTTCGAGAAGTTCTCCGTTGAACTCTCTCATGTCATAGCTCCTCTGGAGTATGATTCTTTCTATTTTGATCTTGAGAAAGGTTTTAGTCTGGGGGGAGACGTACTTATTGATGACAACACCCACCTTCTCCCTCCCGAGATTTTTGCAAATAAACAAATATGCTTTAATGATGAAATCCAAATTAATGATAATTTGAAATGTGCTTTTGAAATTGAAGATTTTTTCGTGATAATTATCAAGATCTTTCTTCCCTTCATCACATTTGATGAGATTTCTCCTCTCTTTCACTCCACCGGGAGTGAGGATACCGTCTTTGACCCTGGCATCTCCATTTACCATGCCGGGTGTCTATTCCATCTGCTCTTCCCAACGACAAATTAATTCGGGGATCGAGTCAAGCTAATGTGACTCGGTGAACAAAAACAAGCGCTTCGTGGGAGGAACCCCATGCTTATCATTTTCATCTTCTTAAATTTCTATTTTCTTAATAATGTGACGTGAGGAGGGCTACCTCTTCCATATCTCGTGTTTCGTTGTTGTTTGTGAATGTCCAGGATTTGCCCGAATAATGAAGACTCTCGTGCTCGTTGTTTTGTCTCCACTCGAGTTTCATCATTCGTTGCTTATCCAAATATCCTAATCTTATCGACTAACATTTATCTTTTGGCATAATTAATAAACGGCCTTAGATTTATGTAAACCATTTAAACATTGAGGACAATGTTTCGTTTTAGTCTGGGGGGTGATATTTCGATCTGATTTTTGCCTTGCACTTTGCTGTGAACTCTCGCAACTCCGTTTTTCCACCCAAAATAAAAAATTTGAAAAAATTTGAAAATTTCAAAAATTTTGAGAAAAATGAATGAAAAAGTCATGGAAAAGCACAAAAAAAATGAGAAAAATTGAGAAAAAGTTGTGCAAAAATATAATAAAGTTTGAACAAGTGTTTTGACACCTTGTTGACTTTCTTGCTGGCGAGAGTAGGAATAAATATTTTGACTTGACCGGGCATGTTGAGCCCTAGCTTGTTCCCTTAACCAATGATAATCACATAAGCTTGTGCTAGTTTTGTACACTAGGAGCTATAAAATGCGAATTCTTTCTTAAGAATCTGCAAGTTCCCGTACTTGACTTTATACATGCGTAGCTTAAAAGCTTTCGCTAGTCTTTTACATCAGGAGCTAGAAAACGCGAATTCTTCTTCTAGAATTTGTAAGTTTCCGTATCTGACTTTATATATGTGTGGCTGATTATTGGCTAAGTAATCGCTGGTTTTATTATTTGGAATCTTAAATTGCGAAGAGCGAGATATGCTAGAGTTTATTTAGAATTTAGATGCTAAACGTGGAGTAGTGGTTCTCTTTAGAGCTCATGAGAGGTACTTATGGCTTTTTACACCCATCAGAAACGTCACCCATATAAAATAGATGTTCTAGGTTAATTAGTGGTATTTAGGTTTGAATAATATTTAGTTCTTTGTTTTCTTAAGAGAATTTTTGCTTTAAAAGTTGGGTACATATCAAGGAACATCAAAAATAAAAACAAAAAGTGAAAAATCAAAAGTCAAAAGTTGATTATCTATGTGATTTTGGAGCTACCTGATAAGCTTCCATTGATGTATGAAAAAAAGTGAAAGAAAAAAAAGTATGAAAAATATGAGAAAAGTGAAAAAAGTGAAGAAAAAAAAAAAAAAAAAAAAAAAAAAAGTTGAAAGTTATGTTGAATAAGAGTATGAATGTAAATAAGTTATTGGCGCGTGAGGTGCATGTGGATGATTCTGAATTGGACACATGAGGTGCACGTGTAGTACTCCGCAACTTATATTTATGATGTTGTATGTACCAAAATTCCTTGATGTGGACCGAATTTCTATTGCAGTGATTCTTAAGAGAAAATGAATAACTACTTATCGTTTTAACTTAGGTATCACTATCGGACTAAAAATTATTGAAACGAGAAAATATGAAGCAATTCATTTACAAAACCTAGGATATGGGAGTAAGGAGTTTCCACAAGTAACTATTATGAGTAGTGTTAGCATCTAATTTGTAGATAAGTTGTCATCTCGTTTGTACGCTTAGTTTGGGGACTCGTGAAAAATCAAGGATGACGATTTTTATCTGTATGGTCACTTTTCTATGAAAAGTGTTTCTACTCGTTGACCCTAATAATTGTTGCAAAATAATAAAAGTTCAACAAACCGTCACAAGTGTGAAGAATGAAAAGTACAAAAATAGAAAGTGTAAGTGGAATAAAGGAATAAAGGAAAAATTTTGGAAAACGGAGCGTTTTCGGGAATAAATGATTTTATTACTTCTTTCGAACCTCCTTGCTACTTTACAAAGTTAGTAGGAAGAGTTTTTAAAATTATTTATCCCAAAAAGCGTGAATTGATCACATTGCGTGAGGACACATCAATACCTTAGTCTGGGGGATTTTGGTGTGTATTAATTTACACACCTTTTCTTTACCAAATACCGGACCAATAAGACCAAAAATCGACCCAAAATGCCAAATATATGTTGTTTTTGTGTTCTTACATGTGCAGGTACAAAAAGCAAAGAAAACGACAACACGAGCACGAGGATGGAAAGAGCGTTTAAAGTCGGAGCCGGAGAAGAAATTTCTAGTCAAAATCATGAATATGCTTGAATGGTCAAAGACAACCCTTGAGTTTCAACAAATGTTTCAATTGGTCCTTGGATAAATTTGCAAAATCAGACCACATATTTTACTAATTGGCAAGGTTAGTCCTTATAACCTTAAACCATTAACCTAAACAAAACTACTTCCAAAATCTGTCAAAGAAAGAAACCCATTTAATAAATTAGCCCACCACCATTATATCCTAACCTGAGCCCACAACCCTTTCACACAACCCGATCCACCCTTTTTTATTATACCCGGTCAACCCACTTCTCACCCACAGTCAAACAATAAAATAAAACAAAAACATACCTCGCCTTCTTTATCCCCAATTACAGTTACTATTCACCCTTTAGAACCCTAAGTTACCCAACTCCAAAATTACCGTGATTAAGGGCAATAAAGTCTAATCAAAGGCCTTCTAGAAGTACCCTGACACATCTGACACAAGGGAATGATACGTGGCATTATCTAATTGGATGCGACACCTCATAGCGGTTGATCAAACGGCTCAGATGGATTGTACTGATTGGAAAAGGATCATGTGGTATGGATGATCTCAAAAGAAACACAAATTGACGCGGATTGCCATCCTGGACTTCTAGCAGCTTCTCAAGCTCGGCTATATAAAGTCCCTCACACTCACATTTGAGGGTTGGTTAGCTTAGGAGTAGATTAAGCTTAGAGTAGCTTTAGGAGTAGTATAAAGTAGTTAATAGGGTAATGAATTGTTGTTGATTTGTTTTTAGAATATATTGCAATCATTAAAAGTTTAATAATAAAAGTTTTAGTGTAATTGTTTTAAATTCATGTTCATTTACTGAAACCTGTTTTCAATTAGTTGTTATCAAATTCTCTTTAAGCTTTAATATCGTTTAAATCAGCTTCTCAGTAGTTCATTCAAGCTAGCCAATAGCTTGTAGTAGGATTACTTTGTTATATCTGCTGTTAATAGGACTATTGGCTTCAGTCAACAAAAGTCAAAGTTTGTTCATGCTGGTGATTCTGGGTTTTCTGGTATTTGATTCATGATTCCTGATGTTATTGAAGCCTATCCAAATATAGGTTAGGATCAAATGCACCTCTGTTCAGCTGAGGTTTACATTGTAAGTTTCAAATTCCTATTTCCAGCTTAAATATTTCATACTCTGCTTTGATTAGTTTAAATCATATAAGTTTGCTTGTTTGTTACTGGATTTAGCTTATATTAGTAGTTTGTAGTTTAATTTAGTTGAATTGATCATTCTATAGTTGTGTGTACCTTGCTTGGGTTTAACTGCTTCATAATTGTTTAATATTGAAATTTGTGTTCATGAGTTGTTTTGTTCTTAGTATGTTTATCTTTGAGTTTCCAGAAGCATATTGCATCAGTTTATGTTGATTATTGGTGGTTTGGATGATAAAACATGACTGGTGCTTCATAAATGTTCTAAACAGTTAGTGCTTATAGGTGTGTTTGGATCTGCTCTGTTCTTAGTGTAAGAGTTGTTATGTTGCTGAGTTTTCTGTGCAACTCATTCACTTTAGGCATAATTTGATCTAATATAGCATTACTTTGGTAGTTTAGTTGACTATAGTCTTATTAGCTTAGCAATTCATTTTTACCTGCTATAGTGTGAACTGTTCTTATTGTTCTTGTTTATCGGTTACTTTTGATGTTTAAGCTTGTGCATTTAATGTTTCAAAATATTCAATTAACATATAGTAATAGATTTAGGCTTCTGAATTTGAGATTAGTCAAAGTTTGGATGCAATTCAAAAGTCAAATTGGCTGATTAGCTGGTGTATTTTATGATAATCTGTCCCAATAGCTCAGTTTCGTAAGTTTCTATTTAGCTTGATACTTTAGCTCTTTGACTGATTCTTGATGATTTGGAAAGCTAGTAATACTAGCTTGTTTGGTTAGAGTTTTGTTTGGATTTTATAATAGCTTTTAACTAGCTTTTGCTTGCTCACACAAGCCATTTTAGACCTGTTTCTACCTACACCAGTTCACTGCCCAAACAGTCACCCTTAGTAGCTCATTTAAGCCCATATTCCCCTGATGATTGGTGCATTTCTAGCTTGTAGTAATAGCTTTTAGTTTCTGTGTTTAGATTGCACTTTGGAGTTTAATTGTATAGCTTTTCATTAGCTTTTAGCTGCTGTTTTCATTTCACCCCTGCTCTAGTAAACTGTTCCAATTAGCCCTACATTAGCTGTTGTATCAAGCTCACACTAGCTTCTTAATTTCTGAAATTTGGTCCACTAGTACTTAGCCAGCTTATCTTTAAGTGTTTGTGCTTAATTGGTGAATTAGAGCTTATTTAGATTGCTTATTTGTGCCTACAAGTTGAAGGTTTACACACTTTTTGCTTTAGTAACATAGGACATGCGGCTGAGCTTTCTGGCTTACGGGCAAGACTTATTTGAGATTTTTGAGCTGCATTAAGTTTGTTTAGGTCCATTACACATTCCCTAAGCTTTTGGTGCGATTTTATGTAAAAGTGCTTATTCTAAGTGCTTATTCAAACTGCTTATTGTGTCCAAACTGCTTATAAGTGGGCTTATTTAAACTTTCTTATTTTTCCTAGAATTAGAATAATATTTTAGATTTTCTAGAATTTTTTCAGATTTTTCCTAGTTGATTTACTATTTTTCTTAATTTTCCTTTATTATTAATCATTTTTAAATCTTTATTAATAAACAAAAATAAAAAAAAAAAAAATCAGAAAAAGTTGTAAAAAATACAAAAATATTTTTAGAAATTCTTTTAGGATTTTTAGAATTAAATTTTCATTTTTCCACTTTATTTTTTTATTTTTCTTTATTTTTAATTCATTTTAAATTCCAAAAATCAATATAAATTCATAGAAAATAAAAGAAAAGTCAAAAAAAATATTTTTCTTTTTCTGGAAATTCATTTTATTAGTTTAAGATTTTTAGAAAATATTTTCAAGTTTGTAGGATCATTTTTCAATAAAAGTCACGTTTTATTTCGTACGTTACGTTTATTTTCGCGTTTGCATTTCCGTTTTTACGATTTTAACATTTGTGCATATATAGCTTGTACATCCTGCTTAGTTTACTATTACTTTTCATTATTTGAATTCCAAAATCATATTCTTCACTTTACCACTTTTCACGACTCGATTTCGCGATTCGATAATTCACGACTCCATTCTACCTTCGTTGGGAAAACGGCCCGGGAAATACTTTCACGAGTATTTCTTCGGTAAAATAAACCTATACTATAAAAAGACTAAATCAGTGATACAAACTCACACTAAAAACTTGCATATATATTAATTTTTAGTTTAATGAGTTTAGATTTTGTAATCATCAAAAATGGAGAGATTGTTGATATAAATAATGTATAAAAACGTTATTAATATCTTTCGATATCCTTAAGTTTTGACGATCACAAAATATAAACTCAATAAACGCAAAGTTAATACGTAAACAAGTTTTAAGCAAGTTTATATCATCTCATCCATCATAATCACATTAAGGTATGAATAACAAGTGACTAATACATTTTATGATCAAAGGGGTGTTTATTTAAATAATACAAAGTTTACAAAATTAATTAAACTTATTATATATTTTTGAAAAACATTTTTGGTAATAAAGGAAAATGTTTTATTCATAATAAATACATGAATTCAAAATTTTAACCAAAATCAGTTAGTTTTTCACAAAATAAACTTTCCCCAGAGAAAGACAAGAAAACTGCAGTTTTCGTCTGGGCGGCCCCCTTAATTTTAAGGGGGCCGGCACACAATTAAGGGGACCGGCCACGCTCCCCTGTCAGATTCTGTCAGAAATTTTTCCCTATAAATACCACCTCAAACCTGGAATTTTTCTCACCTCTTGCACAAAAATTTTCAGATCCAAATCTCTCTAAACATCCTCCTAAAAACCCTTTGATCATATAATTGTTAATCCTTGTTTCAAGTGATTCATTCCCTCACCTCTCATCTCTCAAAGTGCAAGAGAAGAATACTCTTTCAACATCAAGTTGTGAAGTATTGTAGATTTGTGTATATAGTCTAGTTGTTGTGTACATTCATTGTAAAGGTGTGATAGTATTGTAACTAGATAGATCTAGGAGTAGAAGTTGTGAATAGAAGTAGTGAGATATAAGTAGTTTATTGTAAAGAAGAAGAGCTAGGAAGTAGATAGTTGTGAAGAAGATTGTTGTGAAGTAGATAGTTGTGAAGCTAGATAGGTGTGAAGAAGTAGTGTTGTGATTAAGTAGTGACTAGGTGTGTAGAAGGTGCGAATAAGTTGTGGTGTGTAAGGTTTTCTCCGCCATAAAGGAGCTTGTTGACATAGTGAAGAAAACTCTCGAGTAGGTGACTCGAGGAGTGGAGTAGGGCAAGGAAGGTGTCCTTGTAGCCGAACCACTATAAATCATTTGTCTCGCGGTTAGATCTTTCCATATCTTACTTATTATCTTGTTTATATCGTTATTACTTTTGTAGACGTAGACGTTTATATATGTAGTTGCTCATATAGTGCTAGTATTGATTTCACTTAAAGATCAAACAAAAGTTTCATTCACAAAACAAAGTTTTTACAATCAAACTAAAAAGGTAACATACATATAATTGATCATTTCGATCAAGTATAGTTTTCATACAAAATATAACTAAGGATTATAAATTAAACGTTTACTTACTTGTCTCTCGTATATAGCTATAATTGTTTATATTATGCATGTGTTGATTTCACATACTTAGCTTACATTATTATTATTGTTCATACTTAGATATAGTTGTTCATATTGTTCAAGATTTGAGTTCACATAAGATAGAATCAAAGTTTTTAAAAGCAAACAAGACTTTAAAACTAAACTAAGTTTTCATAATAAAATTAAAAAGACGTAAAACTATTCAACCCCCCTTCTAGTTTTCCACATTAACTTCAAATTCATTTTTAAAACTAATTGAGATACATATAAATAAGACAAAAATACGCTGTTGGTCCCTAAACTTTCCACAAAACATCGCATGACACCCTAACTTTCTAAAAACATCGTGTGGCGTCCAAAACATGTGAAAATGAGGCCGATTGCGTCCCTTGACCCATTTGGGCAAGGTCAACGCACGTTTTATGTTCTTGTTTCAGGGGCATAATAGTCCAATCACTATTTAACTATGATCTAACCCAAGCTAAACCCGACAGTCAAAATGAGGGACCAACAGCGTATTTTTGTCTTTATTTATTTATTCGAGCAATAAACAACTGGGGTCAGATTCGTTCTTTCCTTGCTATCTTCTTATAAATACATGGTTTACATAAACGCTAAATCTCATATCCATATACTTTCTTGATGTTTTATGTAATGTTTAATGTAGTGTTTTGAATCGATGTACTCTTTTAATTATTGATGAACTTAAGTTTGTGTTAATGAGAGATTGTCTCTCTGGTTAAATCCAAACACCCGCTAAACTGCATATGCAGATACAAACGTGCGTTGACCATGCCCAAATGGGTCAAGGGACGCAATCGGCCTCATTTTCACATGTTTTGGACGCCACACGACGTTTTTTGAAAGTTAGGGTGCCATGCAATGTTTTGTGAAAAGTTTAGAGACCAACGGTATATTTTTGTCTATAAATAAATAAAGATGCATCTAATAAAAGTCGTTACTGTTTATTACAAACTAGCTGAGAGACCCGTTGACACCGGGTAATTTTTTAAAGAAATAGAGAAATGAGATGATAAGAACAGTAATAACGTAAATTTGTCCCATATAAAATATGAAACAAAGAATGAGACAATGCGTCAATTATCCGATAAGCAATTGAGTTTGTTACAATTAAACTAATAACGTCCAAGCATTTGCATCCCTAAAATTGATTGTCTTGAACAGAAAATGATGTGTGTGGGCGATTATCGATTCAATACCCAATCTCCATGTCGTGCACACCTAATAGTCAATATTTGATGTAAGTAAAAGCATGTTGTGACTGATAATATATTATAATTGAGAATATGAGAAAGAAAAAGGGACGTGTGTATTTTACATACCTCTTAAAGTTTGATCATAGACCTTGAAGTACTTCTTTGTATATGACATTTGTTGTAGTTTTAGAGACATTACCATCCTGATCACAAACGACAACCTTCAAACATTTCTTGCTTTTTACTCTTGAAACAACAACGTATAGTTGTCCATGTGTGAGAACAGGACGCGGCAACTACAAACCAACTTTAGAAAGTGATTGACCTTGGCTTTTATTGATTGTCATGGCAAGTGAAACTGAGATAGGATATTTTTTCCTGACAATCATAAAAGGCAAAAGCTTATAGACCAGTGGAATCACGGGGTTTTTAAAGAAATTATATATCAAGCAATTAAGTGTGCAAATAAAGTAAGAAAGAATATCCAACGTAAACAGGTTGAATTATTTTTTGAAATGAATAACATGTAATAAGTCAACAATACTATAAACAATTATGTTTGTAACTATTAATATAATAACGACCATGCATCATGTACTCTAGTTTTGATGGTCTTGAAAGAAATGATTCATTAAGGAGTTACGTGTGTGAATAAATTAGTGACAAACAACAATGAACGTAAATAGGTTCTATTATTTTTTAAAGGAATTATAATTAATATGTAAATGATATGATAAACAATTTGGATTGTAACTATTAAGAAAATAATTTAAAATCAACTGAATATGTTTTAGCAAATGTCCATTCCGTACACACCTAATATTCCATAGAAAATGTAAGTAAAAAGTAGGTCGTGATTAAAAAAATGTATAGTAAAAAAAATGATATGGATACTGTATCGTCTGTACATACGTCTTGAACAAATCAATTACAAACTTAGCCCCAACAAAGTAAGATAATCAACTTAATTTCCTTTATAGAAATCTAAGATGAGAGGGTATTTGAATAATACTAAGAATGTCATGATATCAATTTAAGTCAAAAGAACATCATGAAACTAAAAATAAGCTTTTTAAAATCCTAAATTCCATGAACTAACAATATGAGTAAATCTTTGTTTTCCCCTAGAACACTACCTACAACATTATACATTGTTGTGTCAATCAAAATCTCAACTTGAAAGTTAAAGAAGGCCAACATATTAAATGTCAAATAAATACTTAGTAAAATCTTGTATTCATGATCGAATGTAATGTCATTAACAGAACTAAGAAGTTCAAAAAAAAAAAAAAAAAAAAAAAAAAAAAATAACAAAACTGAGCTAAGAAAGGGGTGTTTGGGCAAGCATATTAGGTGTTTAATAAGTTGGTGCATTTTGTAAAAGCTATAAGGTGTTAGACATGCTTTGACTTTTTTTTTTTGGATAAATAAGCTAATAAGCATAATTTGTTGGATATGAGCTTTTTGAAAACACATAAGTTTAGCCAAGCACCCCTAAGAACAAATCACAAGGTAATAAATGCCTCAGTGTTATACAAAAGAAATTATTTTCAATACGTGTAGCAATGAAATGAGTGAAAAAAATATGAAAAATACAACATATCAGTAGAATGACAAATCCTAACAATCACATAGTACATAAGTAACTTCTAGTAAACTTGGATGGATAAGAAGTGTTTGATAAACCTTCTATTTGAGCCATTACTCAACCCGACCCATTTTGAATTATTCATGTCATTATGTTGGATTATAACACCACTGCTACGAAAGGCACTTCTACTTTTAATCTATACTCTCAAGTTCACCATGTGAGGTTTCTTCTTGCCTTAGACCGAAACTCTTTCTTTGTGATGCACCAGGACTTTGGGAATGTGCTCAACTGCGCCAAGACATAAAAGAAAGTGTTGCTTTAATAGCTCCATCATGAGTTTTATGTATCTCATTATCTTAGGATAATAGTAACAACAATTATCTATTAACTTTTTTTACCGTATACGTATCATTAACCATTTAGTGCAACACAATTACGCCTTCCTACCAGAGTAAGCATTTTGTACCAATAAAGGAAACAAATTGCACATTTTGGTAAGAAATGTTAGATATGTTTGGATTAGATGGTTTATAAAAGTCCACTATATATGTCGATAAAAAGTGAACAGTATGCTGCAGTTCTCGTAGTTTGCCCTGTAATAAATCAAAGTTTCTTCGAAAAATTAAAAAGTTGGCCAATAAAACTTACATTGTTGATAAGTTTTGCACTGTATCATGCATAATCTGCACCATAAAGGGGGGGCTATAACTTTAATCTCATTGGCTATAGACGGGTGAAGAATATAATGAAGTTCATTCTCTAACTTTTTATGAGTTATACAACAGTTCTGAAAAAAAGATAACAAACACCCAAACATTTCAATTTACATATGATACACCTCTATACATTATACTTGCTACTCCTGGTAAGCATTTAGTTCCTTCAGCCAAGACAACGGTCTTGTACCAACTTTCATCAGTGGTTAAATCAGCTTCATGCCAATGATCAATACGAATTGCCCCAACTTGATGCAAACCCATCGCACGCCTAAACTGAAGAATCGTTAAATAAAAACAAATAAGACTAATAAAGGTAAAAATATACATATATTTAATTCAACCACACAACATTATTTAGCATATATAACAAAAGAAACTTTAAATACTTAAGCAACCAAATTAATTTGTATACCTCTTTCAGTGAGCAAACAGTGTATAACGAATCAAAATGTAGATTTCTTTGTTGCATCTGTTCCCTTAGGTATCCAGTAAATTTCAAAGCTCCAACCCCATAGTTTCCATACCCACTTTGCGCATTATTTTGCCATGTATCACCGCATGCTCAATAGATTACTTATAGAAAATTAATATTTGTTTGTCTATGTACGATGCATAAAAGTAATCAACAACACTCTGCCACAAACTCAATCACACTTCTAATTCATGCCTTACATGAAGTTTAAAAGTGAGCAATTTCTATATGTTGAATCAAGATCGTGTCTTTATATGATACACACTCTAATTATTTGACTGTTGATTACTTATTGGATTTTGCGCTAACTTGTTGGAAAGAATATATTAAATTGTCTTTTTAATTATGATATTTCATAGATAAGATTAGACCCGGCCTGATCCCACACGACATGTTTATTTCATGTGTTTAAAATAAAAAAATTGCAAACCAATAGATCCCATGATGAAAATACACATCCTAACAACATACCAGAGTTCTCCATATTTCGCGAATGCTTGTTTTGGTTCGGTAAATTTCTTGAACTATTCTATATTTGATAGGTTTGACCCAAATAATAAGAATAAAGATTATTAATACCTCTGCTACATCACATGTAGCACATCACTTCTCGTAGGGAGACATACACTGTATTCATGCAGTCGTTATCCTCTAGAGCCGATTGTTTAGGGTGTAATTGAATTTTGTTCAACAGGCCAGCAACCTGCAAAAAAGGTACAAATTTCATAACACAATCAGACACGTATGTGTTTGCTTTAAATGTCATTCAACTCTCGTTCTTCAAAATTGCATAAAACACCATGTTATGACGAAGTTACTTTAAACGTTTTTCTAAATGTGTTTATATCTAAGGGGTGTTTGGTTTCAGAATTAATAGTTTGAAACCTACTAAATTGGAAATCCTCCATACCCACCCATAGTTTTGGGTCTAGAAATCAATACCCATTCCCAGACCACTTTGTTATAAAACCCATTTCCAGACCACTCTGTTATCAGACCCATACACAAAATAATTTGTAACAACAAACTAAATGGCCCCTTGGCTAACCATATGATTATTGCTAATATGCAGGATTCCCTTAACCGCCTGGTGAGAGATCATGGGGCAATTGACCTCAAATGCAACTTTTAAGAAACCAAAAAATCAGTACTTTATATCATACAAATGTCTAAAAATATTACAATAATAGCACCTGTACAAAGACATCGTTCAGATATTAAACTGTAGCTTATACTTTATAGAACATAGCTAAGTGGATAATTATCAATAACTTAATTTAGAGGTAAAGTGTGCTTTGTATATATAAACGATAACTTAAAGTTTATTATATTTCATGAACACAATATAATAAGTGACCATGGCTAAAAAGAAAATCAGATTTTAGGAGTTTCCAAACAACGCCTAAGGCGGGTAACACAAAGCAATCCAAACATCCCTTAATCCAATTAAATAATAATCAGTTCATGTTATTCACCCAGTACTAAATAGCCACTGTCTTTACCTTAAGACATGCCACAATTGAAGAGTTACTACTTCACCCAGTACTAAATTATCAATTTTCTTATCATCTCATTTATCTACTTCTTTAAAATGTTACCCGGTGTCAACGGGTCTCTAAGCTAATAACATTTAGATTAATAAAATAAGTAGCCTAAATGGGCAGAGTTTACGCTTCCCTCTTGGACCATACTTTAAAATATACACCCCTTTCTTTGAAGCCACAATTGCCTGAACATAATTAAAGATCCTTGTTACTAAATTAAATTCAAATGTCAACTACTTTTATCACCTTTTACAACATTAGGGAAAGAAAAATGAGCTTCAAATAAAGAAAACAAACGTTTCTCTCCTACTGAATGTCGCAGTAAAAGCCAAAATCTTGTTTATCTAAAGAAGATGATTACATTACTTGTTTATCTAAAGACAAAATTATATATATGCATAACTGTCTAAATGAGAAACTGAGAGCATAGAATAAGTCTCCAAAATCTTAGATATAACATCATAAACATAGAAAAGTTTTTTGTAATACTCACCAGCTGCAAGCTTCTACAACCACTACCACAATCGTCATTGTGTTCAGCCCTCACTTGTATTTAAATCGTCATTTGGATTTTATTATGAATATTTAGGATCACCTATTTAAGTAACTAAATAAAAGTAGTATAAAAAAGATGAATAGTCAAGTTGAAACCTTCTCATAAGTGTCTTGCAGCTGAATAATTGTCATTGGGTTTGTTCTTGATAATCCCTGTAAAATTTTAAACTCTTGCTCTATTCTTCCAACACTTTACTTCCTGCCAAACGAGCACATTAAGAATTAAGAAAATCATAAAAAGTTAGCACAAAAGAAAGAATTTAGAGGAACAATTGGATTACCAGAAAAGGATAGGTTAGAATTCATCGAGATATTTTAAAATTCACAATTGAGCTCATTTTAGGTAAAACAGGAAAACCAAAGTGCTTTTTTCTTCACATACCATGTGATTTGAATCATGGTATGTCCAAAATTTGATCTTTTATCAAAACAAAGTCACATAATGACTTGCAATCATGTTACCAAATCACCATTGTGCAACCACTGAAAGTCTAAAAAAATAGATATAAGGTAAATATTTAAAAATTTAAGATATGCATATGATCATATTTCATATCATGCAAGTAGTGTCATTTTAGGGCCTGTATCTCCATTCCTATTTTATTAACTTTAAGTCACCAAATTAAAATACATATTACAACCCATAACACCAATGATATAATTCTTGTCATCTTGGATAGTATAGGTGATAACACTTACTTAGTAACTACAAACACATGTTGAAACCAAATCCTTTGCAATTAACTTAAGAGGATAAATGTGTTCTTTGCAATCATAGAGCAATAGAGTATACCCTTATGCTAACAATGCTGCCAATGACACCTGCATTCTTTGCAATCACTTAAGAGGATAACTCTTAACAATAACGGCTCCAACCCGCAAAAATTTTCAAGTGTCATGCCAACGTTGAGTGAGAAAATTTTATCAAGCGTCATGTCCACTTAATCAAATGATAAAAGAATGTCAAGATTTCCACAAAATTTATCAAATAAAGATACCTTTTCCTCATCATTAGCAAGGGTCTCGTTGATAGTATCAACTTTAGAGGCAAGCCTCAACCGAGTGCATCTAACACCCACAACAATACCTTCCTCAAGAGCTGCCTGCAAATCAATAACATAATGGTGTTATACCACTTTTAGCTCGGTATACACAGTTACAGCAATAGCTCGGTATACACGGTTCCCTTAAATAAGACCCTTGAGTTATTTCAATATCATCACATCTTCATTCTCTTAATTGTTTTTTCTCGACAAATCACCAACATACATAATTCAATTTCTTGATATAATCCAATCATATATTAATTAATTTTGTAAAATACATAAAAATTTCGTGCTCATTTGTCAATTTCTTGTAACAGACATAAAAAACCTAACAAATATCAGTTACCTTTACATCCTTATTTACCTATCGGAGAATTTATGGAGGAAATCCGGTTTTAAATTCCTAGAAACCACACGATTATATAGCCAAAGGGGAATACGCCACGCCTAAAATCATCCCAAGCGCTGCTAATGTGGTTACTAAGCTATTTCTTTGGAAAGCTCCTACTAAGATGATATGTTCAATCAAATAATTATTAGAGTAAAAACAAATTATAAAGGGATTGAATCCATACCAACATATCTTCGATGAGTAATCATTCACTTATGCATAGGCCTGTACCTCGTGTGAGTCGCCAACAACCCTGAATTATAATCAAATATAAAAATTGTAGAATCAATGATCAGTAACAAACTTAGCAGCATACATCGTTTAAACTTGTTCTACATTGTTTTGCATGACGTCAATATTGAATGAGTGGCTATATGAGGATAAACCAATCAATTTCACCAAGTGGCTAAATCAACTGCAATTCATCCAAAGAACTGTCAAGAACATCAACAAAATATAAAAAAAACAATAAGAACACTTACCAATTACCATATGAAAACTGACTGATGTTGAATTCAAATAATTTCACATATATCTCAATCAAATCATACACTTTCTCTTCCCTAACCACAAGTTCAATATGATACAATATCAGCATAATAAACTAATATTATAAAAATCTGACCATATCTATCATATCCACATACAATCACAACAAAATGCACAATTGCACATTATAAAATCGCAACATATACAAAACAAAACCCACAAATTCATTAAACGAATAATAATTTAGGTAAAAGAAACGGGTTAGAAAATATATAGTATTTCGATTGAGAGAACCGGAAAACTGTAGTTATTTAAACCGAAGAACCAAAAGATAAATCTTACCAAAATCAAGTATATTAGTTATTCGTTTGGTTTTTCAAAGCATCAACCATCCGATTGCTTGGTTAATTTGAATAAAAAGAATTTGTTTGTTTGATTATCAGACTATAGAAAGCTTGGACAATTTTGTGTATATATGTTTTGAATGGAGGATGTAAATGTAATGTTTCTAATGGAGGATGCAAGTGAGTATCATAGAAGGTTTGACTGATTTGGAATAGAAGAAAACTAATTAATGGTGTTTGAATGATTAGTGTAAAAGAAGAATCATGAAGAAGAGCGTATACAATGAATGCGTTTAATAGATACAAACACAATTAAAACTTATCATATAAATCAATTTGACTTATTGTAAAAAATTTGTGCAATGGATTGTTTGTACATTCTCGTTAAATAAGTTAATGCGAATTTTTTCTATATATTTTGACAAAGAATTCATGTTAATTAAGACAATCCCAAGGACCAAAACGCAACATTCACAAGTGTCCAAAAACATCATTCAAAACCCCCTTCTTTCCCCATAGGGTTTTCATTTTCACACACACTCCCAAAATCCACTCATCACTCACCTAACCATCATCCACCATTTTGATCACATGCACCGTACGATCGTTTCCACAGTACCAATTACACCACATTTTGAACTAAATTAACCAAAATCACTCATCATTTTCACCGCATTTCTATTATCATTTCGAAAAAACCCTAATTTTACCGTTGAATTTTAGGGTTTTTGTTTTTTATTTAGCAGTTTCATAATGGCGAGAAAAAAGAGGATGTCGAAACGAGAAGGTTGTATTTATTTATTTTTTTTACTCTCATTTTATATTTTTAATTTTTTTAGTTATTTATATTTATTATGTGTTTTTGATAATAGAGGTTACGGTTGAAGAGACAGTAGATGCTGAAGATATGGAGGAGGACGAAGATGATGGTATAATTTTTTTTTTTTTTTTTTTTTTTTTTGGTTTTGTAAAAAATGTTTAAGGTTTAATATGAGACGCGCTCGAGCTTGTAAGGGCTTGGGTATGAGATTTTGGTGTCGTATTTAACTTGAATGTATGGTAAATATATTTTTCTAGCTATGTGAGGTGAAATGGGCCTGCATGTCTAAATTTGAAATGAGTTTGTTTTATAAGGGGGTGTTTGTTTTATAAGGGCGTGTTTGTTTCAGCTTATATAGCCGGCTTATGGCTTATTTGGTTTTGGACTTGTGTTTTATAAGCTCACTTTTTGTGGCTTATTTTGAAACTTTTCGGTTAATATAAGTTTATTGTGACGTAAGAAACTTATATAAGCCGAAAAGGCGAAAAGTTTCAAAATAAGCCACAAAAAGTTGGCTTATGAAACATAAGCCCAAATCAAATAAGCCATAAGCCGAAACAAACACCAAATATATATTTTTATATTAAGAGATGTGCTCGAGCTTATAAGGTCACGGCTCAAGTTTTCGAGCCCTATGTAACTTGTATATACTATAATTGTTTTGAGTTATTTGAGGCGAATCTTGAGTCTGCATGTGTATTTGAAATGAATAGAATTTTTTTATGTATTTTTGAGCTATTTGACTTGAGCAGTTGAGCTCGAGCTGGTCTATAGTGTTTTGAGCTACTCGTTCTATTTGTTTGGTGGAATATTACTTGTTTTCTCTTGTTATTTTTTTTTCTGCTGCTTGTATGTATTCTGCAAGCTTTCGTTTTGCTTATATAAACAACTTATGCTTATAAGCAGAAGGAACCAACAAGGTTACTGAAGACAACTTATGCTTTTGCTGTTCAGTAGAAGAAACTAATCATTATTAGACCACAAGGGTAATTTTGTAATTTCAAATCAACCAAGAATGACTAGTAGGAAATAAGCAATCTGATACTGCTTGTTGAAAGCAACTTGTTTCACTCTATAATAAGCAGATAAGCATAAGCCCTTTCTTTCATCCAAAGTCCCAAAACCACTTATTTACCTAATATAAAATGAAATAAGCAAATAGGCTGATTCAATGAGCAATAGCAAACACCAGATTGTACTATATTAACTAAAATGCTGTTCGTGTATAGCTAATGGTCATGTTAAAATGCGTTACTCATCTGGTGATGGTTTATGATGGCATCTTCATAATGTATATCTTGGTGCTTTATATCCCGTGTTATGTTTTTCGCAAAGCATATTCTACTGTCCATTCTTTTTATTCCATTGAAGTTCAGTTTTGAGAATTTAAGGCTTTAATTTGGTTGTATTCTTTGCTTTGACCAGACGAGTTTGAGAACGATGGTTTCATAGTGAACGATCTTGATGAAGATGAAGAGGACAAGCCAGACCCCGCTGATGGGAAGCAAAAGAAGAGAAGGAAAAAGAGGTACATTTTGTTTGTGTATTACTACATAAAAAGTATTAATGCCTTTTTTTGCCTTTCTAACTTCTGCTTTGCCATTTTTAAGATCAACTAGAAACGTGGTTCTCGATGATGATGATTATGAGCTCATCGAAGAAAACAACCCTGGATTTCGTCGCCCCACAAGTGAAAATTGTAAGCGGTTAAAAAAAGCTAGGGCTGATGTTGGCGCAGGACCATCGGTGTTTATGGACGATTTATTTGGGGCTGATGACGGTAGATTTCAAATACCAATGCCTATCATTTGTTTGCAGTTAAATGGATAGTTTGCTATAATTCAAAATGACCCGCAATTTGTAGGTACGTATCTTCTCACCAGTGATGAAGAAGATGATATGGCTGACTTCATTGTTGATGACGAAGTAAAAGATGTGTATAATGTTCAATCAGGGTACGTGCGTTGCTTCTCAATAATTTCATGAATGTTTTCTCTTTGTTACCATTAATGCTTTGCAAATAACACAACAGGGTTAATGCTAACAAGAAAAAGCCGAGGCAAGTACCAGCACCTACAAATTTTTTCGAAACCATCGGATCAAAGAAACCGAAGGTTGAAGATGAGTTTGAACCAATCGTTAACTCAGAGAAGTACTTGACTAAGGAAGATGACAATATTAGGAAGACGGATATTCCTGAAAGAATGCAGGTACTAATAAACTAACATATTTTGCTACTTTCGGATATGCCCATTTGTTTTCTTGATCATATACTAAGTTTTTTTTTTTTGTTGTTGTAGATGTCTGAGGAAATCACTGGCCCTCCACCAACGGATGGTATGAACATAGACAGGGAGAGTAATTGGATTATCGATCAACTTAAAATTGCTAGAGGGTTTAAAACAAGCGATGAAGGAAATGAAGTTGAATTTCCGATACCTAAGGAAGATGTTAAAAGGTTTTTGGAGCTTGTGCATGTTGAAAAGTTTGAAGTAAGTGTTACATTTTGTCCCTTTCGTATTCTGTTAGTTCCTATGTTTTGATATATGCATTTTCTTTTGTATCAGGTGCCATTTATTGCTATGTATAGGAAAGAGGAGTGCCCAAGCCTGTTTAAGGATCAAGAAGAGGGTGACATGGATAATCTTTATGATTCTGACCAAAAACCCACTCTGAGGTGGCACAAGGTAAATGAAAATCATTTTAGTCTTATTGTGTTGCTGGCTCAGGTGGGGCATTTCGTCCCATTTTCTGAAAATGAGTCGATCCGGACATCTGGGTTATGTTTTAATCTTGCAAAAAGGGTAAAATAAAAGAAACGTTTAAAGGGTAACAAGTTAAAAGGTTTTAACAGGCGAAAGTCACTCACAATATTCTTTTAATGCATTAAGCGCACTCAAATCATATCATAAGAAAAACAGATTTATGAAAGTGTAAATAATGTTATCATATCTGACACATAAATTCTTTATAAAATAATTATATAAGTTTGGACAAAAAGCCTTTCTGGAAAACCCAGTTTATACCAAAAAAATTACTCCTAATGATCCTAATCTTAGTTATACGTGTGGCCTCGTTTTGGACACAAGGTTTATAAGAGGCTTGGTGTTTGTGCAGGGACTTTGGAATGTCTTGGATTTGGACAGAAAGTGGTTGCTACTTAAAAAACGAAAAAGTGCTCTACAGCTGTATTACAATAAGCGATTTGAGGAAGAAGGAAATATTTATGATGAGACACGCATGCATTTAGATCAGAAATTTTATGAATCAATTATCATGTCTCTGAATGTAGCTGAGACAGAGAGGGAAATTGATGATGTTGACTCTAAGTTTAACCTTAACTTTCCTCCTGGTGAGGTTGCGACTGATAAAGGAGAATTCAAAAGACCAACAAGAAGATCACAGTATGGTATTTGCAGTGAAGCTGGATTGAGGGAAGTTGCTACCAAGTTTGGTTATAGTTCAGAGGATTTTGGATTACAGCTGACTCTTCAACAAATGGTAAGTTGGTAACTTTTTATACTGTTCATTGTATAAACGAATGTAATATTGATTGTGATGCACTTGTTTATTCAGAGAATGAATGAATTAGAGGATGCTCAGGAAACACCAGATGACGCGGCATCAAAACTTACTTGTCAGCTGTTTACAAATCCAGAAGCTGTGCTCAAAGGTGCTAGGCACATGGTACGATAGCTATATTGCATACTTGCATTGTTTGGTATGACGGAATTATGTTACCTCAAGTTATTGTGCTGTTTTAGAATGATCATTCCATTCTTGGAGGTCAACTGAACAGGATGATCAATGATGGAATATAATGACTCATTTTGTTACCTTTGTTATTCTATTCTGTCCAATCAAACATACTAATATATCTTTTCATATGTTTGCTTTCTTTGTTCCATCTTTGTGCGTCTTTCTTCCTTAGTTCTCATGCTATATCGCATGGTTTTGATTATTTTTTTTGCCTTTTGTGCTTAAGTTTCATGTTTTTCAATTTTAGGCAGCAGTTGAGATTAGCAATGAGCCATCGGTCAGGAAACATGTTCGTAGCATCTTCATGGAAAATGCAACAATATCAACAAGTCCAACACCCGAGGGAAAAGTGACCATAGATTCTCATCATCAATTTGCGGGGATCAAGTGGTTAAAAGAAAAGCCTCTAGCAAAATTTGAGGATGCACAATGGCTTCTTATTCAAAAAGCTGAACAAGAAAATCTTATCCAAGTTTCTGTAATGCTTCCTACACCCATCCATGATGCATTAATGAAAGGTGCTAATGATGATTATCTTAGTCGTGGTGTGAGCAAGTATTCTCAATTGTGGAATGAACAACGGAAGTTGATAATAAAAGATGCATTTGAAGGCTTTCTTCTACCTTCTATGGAAAAAGAGGCGAGAGCTTTATTAACAAGTAAAGCTAAAAGCTGGTTACAAATGGAATATGGAAGATTACTTTTTAACAAAGTGTCTGAAGCACCTTATCAGAAGCAGGGGCACGATGGAGATTCATCAAAAGATCCACCAAGAGTTATGGCATGTTGTTGGGGCCCAGGAAGGCCTGCAACCACTTTTGTGATGTTGGATTCTTTTGGGGAAGTTCTTGATGTTTTATCGGCTGGTTCTCTAAGTATACGTGGTCAAAGTGTCAATGACCAGCAACGCAAGAAAAATGATCAACAACGCATTTTGAAATTCATGACAGATCATAAACCGAGTGTTGTCGTTTTGGGAGCTGTGAGTGTACCTTGTAGTCGGCTGAAGGAGGATATTTTTGAGGTTTGTGTACATTTAATCATCTTTTGTCTTCTAAGTTTAATTGTGAACTTGCCTACTTATTAAGATATTATGGTACTTCCTTGTGGTTATTAGTGCATCAGTAGATTTTGGTTAGTTACTTTTAGAGATAATTTTTCTGACATGGTTAGTTATGAAGGGTCAGTTATGGTTATGCTTTACCCTTGATCGGTCAAATGGTTCGAAAGTCACCCAAATGTAATTTGTATGCATAAATACCTGCTAACTATACTTTTTCATAAAATTTGATTTTTAATAACAAAATATTTAACATGATCTCGACAACTTATACAAAGGTTAGATATTCCGGACAAAAGTTATTTCTAGTCGACCCAATCTCACCTGATCTCGATTGGTATAAAAGTCGTCTGTTCTGATCTGTTACACTTACACAGCCATCTTTACCTGCCGATGTTGCCAACTTGCCACCTCTACTTGCTTTTGATCTAGTTGCCTCACCCATGTACTTCTGTTTCTTTTGTTGTTTCTTTTTTGGCATCTACTTGAAGCTACAGACATGTAAAAGTGCTTATTTAGATCATTCTGTCATTATTATCAGGTTATATCGAAGATGGTAGATGTTGACGGCATGGATGGCCTAAACGTTGTATATGGTGACGAGTCTCTTCCCCGTCTGTACGAAAAGTCAGAAATATCATCTGAACAGCTTCAGTCTCGACCTGGTAAGGGAGACACATGTTAAAATAGTAATGACTAATGAAATAGGTGGCAATTGTAACCCATCTATGAATGGGTAGATTCAGGTTATATTTTTTTAATGGGTCAGATGGGTAAAATAAAAAAAAAAAGTTGGTTAAAAAAGTATTAGTCAAATGGTTCTAAGGTTCATCAAAGTGTGTTCTTATTGCACAAGACCACCCAACTTATTTAGTTCCAAATGTGGCACGGCTACTTTAAGATTAAGGAGGGGTGAGATCTCAAAAATGGGATTACCTTTGGTTTGATCTCACCTTCCATTTTGTATCCATGAGACCAATAACCCCTTGACATCTCTCCTATATATATCCCCATATAAAACTCCGCTGGAAACTATTTGCCGCTACTGCTTTGTGCGGTACCATGCCAGTATACTTGTAAATCATATTTGACACTAATTATACATAGAGAAATATAATTGTTGGGGAGAAAGTGTTTCTGGTCAAACTCACCTGTCCTGTTTTGACCAGAGCCCTTGCTGGAACTGCCAGGCACGTCCGTTTGCCACCTCTCGAATCTTTCTTTTGTATCTCTAACTTCGAATCTTAAATTTTCAGGCATTGTTAAGCGTGCTGTTGCCCTTGGGCGTTATCTTCAGAATCCATTAGCAATGACTGCAACTCTTTGTGGGCCCGGGAAGGAAATATTATCTTGGAAACTTAGTCCTTTAGATAGCTTTATGACTTCTAATGAGAAATACAGCATATTTGAACAAGTTATGGTCGATGTCACTAACCAAGTTGGGCTTGATGTAAATTTGGCTATAAACCATGAGTGGTTATTTGCACCTCTACAGTTCATTTGTGGGTTAGGGCCCACAAAAGCTGCTTATTTACAAAGATCCTTAACGAGAGCTGGGTCTATATACTCTAGAAAGGACTTATTGAATCATGGTCTTGGTAGAAAAGTGTTCATAAATGCTGTTGGTTTCTTACGTGTTAGGAGAAGTGGGAACGCTACAAGTAGTAGTCAAGTGATCGATTTGTTAGATGATACAAGAATCCACCCGGAATCATATATTCTTGCACAGGAATTAGCCAAAGATATTTATCGTGCAGATGTGAATGAAGAAGTCATCGATGATGATGATATTACTGACGTGGCAATTGATCACGTGAGAGAAAATTCTGACTTATTAAAGAGTCTTGAGGCTGATACATACGCAAAATCTAAAAAGCTCGAAAATAAGAAAGACAATATTAATCTTATAAAAATGGAATTGATCAATGGTTTTCAAGATTGGCGCAGAGAGTATGTGGAACCCACTCAAGATGAAGAATTTTTCATGATGTCTGGGGAGACGGACAATACACTTTCAGAAGGACGAGTTGTACGGGTAACGGTTCGCCGTGTGCTACCCGAGAGAGCAATATGTAGTCTTGAATCAGGTTTGAGTGGTATGCTTTTTAAGGAAGATTACAGTGATAATTGTGAGGAGGAAGAGTTGACTGATAAGTTGAAAGAAGGTCAATCTTTGACTTGTAAAATCAAGTCAATTGTGAAAGATAGATACCAGGTTTTCCTAAGCTGCAAGGAAAGGCATATGAGGCGTAATTGGTCATCTGAGAATGATAAACCTGTGGATCCCTACTATAATGAAGTTCGTGAAACTTCAGGGATCATAAATGAGAAGCCTAATAAAGTGAAGGAGATAGCCAAGAAACTTTTCAAGCCAAGGGTGATTGTTCATCCTCACTTTAAGAATGTTACAATAGATGATGCTATAGAGGTGTGTAATTTACCTTTATACACATTCAACTATTTCATTATTATACTTCAGTAAATTACATATAAGGTCCGTGTGGTTTGCATAAAGTTACAGAATTGGTCCCTTGCTGACTTTTATAAGTTATAACGACTATGATCGCTAGAATCATTGTTTGCTTTCATATTTGGTCCCGCACCCTTTACTTGTTAGGGACGAGAAGCTAAACTAATTACATACTTGAGGGACCAAATTTAGAACTCTGGAAGCGACAGTGTTTCAAGGAACCAGATTCGTAGTTGGTATCGGCGAGGGACCAATTCTGTAATATTGAGTAACAACCACAGGGACCTTTATGCCCTTTACTCTTTATTACTTTTTTGTGCTCATTAGTTTGCTTAATCTACAGTTGCTGTCTGAGAAAGAATCTGGTGAGAGTATCCTCCGTCCTAGTTCTCGTGGACCCTCATATTTGACATTGACACTCAAAGTTTACAAAGGGGTGTATGCTCATAAGGACATTCTAGAATGTGGAAAAGACCACACAGACATTACAAGCTTGCTTCGTCTTGGGAAAACACTAAAAATCGGAGAGGATGTATTTGCAGATCTTGATGAGGTTAGCTACAAATACCATTATTTTTCAGAGTAATCATATCGAAATAATCTGTATATAATGAAAGTACACATTTTTATATGCAGGTAATTGCTCGGTATGCTGATCCGTTAGTAGCTAATTTGAAGAAAATGTTGGGTTACCGGATGTTTAAGCATGGGACAAAAGCTGAAGTTGATGAAAGTTTAAGGAAGGAAAAAGCTGAACATCCTTCGAGAATTGTTTATTCTTTTGGTGTATCTCATGAGCATCCTGGAACATTCATTTTAACGTACATCAGAACTTCAAATGCACATCATGAGTATATTGGATTGTATCCAAAGGGGTTTCGATTCCGAAAGAATATGTTTGACGAAATTGATCGCTTAGTCGCATATTTCCAGAAACACATTGATGATCCCCGTGAACCACCTGTCACTGCAGCATCTGGCGGTTGGGGTGGCTCAGGTAGAAGTCAGACTAGTGAAATATGTAGCTTTTACTTTTGCTTATTTTCTAAGAGGCTTTTTTTTTTTAATTGTTTACAGGTAGAGGTGATTACGGGAATAATGACGGTGATGGTGGTGGTCGTGGGCGGGGAAGAGGGCGTGGTAGAGGAAGAGGTAGAGGACGAGGGCGGGGGAGAGGAAATGACTCTGAAAATGATAATCAGGACTCAGGTTATGGAGGTGGTGGTGGAGGTAGTTGGGGTGGTGGTGACAGTGGCGGAGGTGGAGGCAGCTGGGGTGGTGGTGGCAGTGACGGTGGTGGTGGGGGAAGCTGGGGTGGTGGTGGTTCAAGTGGTGGAGGTGGTGGTGGTTGGGGTGGTGGTGGAGGTGGCAGCAGTTGGGGGCAGAAGAAAGACGATTCTGGGTCGGGGGATGCCAACAATGATGCAGATAATGGTGCGTGGGGTAGCAGCAAGAAGAGTACCGAAGCAGGGGGAAGTGGTGGCGGTTGGGGCGGCGGCGGTGGTGGTGGAGGTGATGGTGGTTGGGGTAGTGGTGGAAGTGGCGGTGGTGGAGGTGGCGGTGGTGGAGGTGGCAGCAGCTGGGGGCAGAAGAAAGCTGATTCTGGGTCAGGGGATGCCAATGCTGATAATGTTGGTTGGGGCAGCAGCAATAAGAGTACTGAAGCAGGGGGAAGCGGTGGATGGTCTGGTGGTGGTGGTGCAAGTGGCGGCAGTGGTAGTTGGGGAAAGAAGAATACTGAAGCAAATGCTGATGCAGATAATGGTGGATGGGGTGGAAACAAGAAAACTACTGAAACAGGAAGTGGTGGTTGGTCTGGTGGTGGTGCTAGTGGCGGAAGTGGTGGTGGTGGTTGGGGGGAGAAGAATAACCCTACTTCTGGTTCAGGTGACGCTGGTCAGAAAAGTACAGAAGCAGGGGGAAGTGGTGGTGGTGCAAGTGGTGGAGGTGGTGGCAGTTGGGGGCAGAAGAATAGCGGTGGTGCTGGTTCTGGTGATGCGAAAAAGGATACAGGTAATAGTGGGTGGGGTGGTGGCAGCAAGCAAAATACTGAATCAGGAGTGAGTGGTGGATGGTCTGGTGGTGGTGGTGGCGCAAGTGGTGGCGGCGGAGGTGGTGGCACTTGGGGACAGAAGAATAGTGGTGGTTCTGGTTTTGGTGATGCCAATAAGAATGCAGATAACAGCGGGTGGGGTGGCAGCAAGAAAAGTACAGAGCAAACTCAAGCAGGAGGAAGTGGTGGATGGTCTGGTGGTGCTGGTGCCAGTGACGGTGGTGGAGGTTGGGGGCAGAAGAATAGCGCTGATTCTGGTTCTGGTGATGCCAAAAAGGATGCAGATACCGGTGGGTGGGGTGGAAGCAAGAAAAGTACTCAATCAGGAGGAGGTGGTGGATGGTCGGGTGGTGGAGGTGGCGGTGGCGGTTGGTGATGGTAACTAACTCCTGTTTGGCTACTCGTATTTTATCTGGTATTTAACTTGACGTTTAGGATGTTTATGTCTTATGTTGATTATAATCAAAATGCCATGATTGGTAGAATTGCTAGGTAGCTTTAGGCTGTGTTTATATTCACTGAAAACTTTTGCTGGGTAACATGAGCATCATGGTATGTCCTGGTATCTCCCTAAATTCGATGATGGAATCTTTTTCTTTGCGCCAGTTTATATTCATATCCTGAAGGTGACCTTTAAAGATATCAAGTTTGACATTGATTGCCAGTGGCCTATGTTGATCAAATCTTGGTGGGTTTTAGGTACATATAATCGTGTTTGCGTCTTGGTGGGTTTTGGGTACATATAATCGTGTTTGCATTTTCCGCCGCACATGCTTTTTTTGCATATCACCAGAGATAAACTCAAGATTAATTCTCAACCAGTGGGAACAAAACATATAACATCAATTTATACTTAATGTGGTCTCGTAAAAAATATGTAAACTGAACTCTCCATCTAGTGTAGATTCAACAAAAACAGAATCCATTTTTACAGGGTTTGTGAATACAATTTCAGCCAAGAATAAATGTTGCATTATGTTACGATCCCACATCGCCCAAGTATGGTGGTGGTTTATAAGTCTAGGTGTCCCCTCCTCTTACAAGCTAGCTTTTTGAGTGAGTTCTACGCTTGGACTTATGAACATCGATACGAGCCTAGTTATGGGATAGGTTCGTAACAATTGGTATCAAGAGCCAGCCCTACCGTTCGAGGTTCCAACACTCGGAGTGGTGGCCTGTGGAGTGGTGGCTTGGACCCGAAAGAAGGGTGCCAACCGTGACCAACACAGTCGTGACCAACGAGCTCGGAGTGGTGGCCTATGGAGTGGTGGCTTGGACCCAAGGAGGGGTGCCAACCGTGACCAACATAGCCGTGACCAACGAGGACGTTGGTTCTTCAAAGGGTAGGGTATTGTTACGATCCCACATCGCCCAAGTATGAGATTGGGTGGTGGTTTATAAGTCTAGGTGTCCCCTCCTCTTACAAGCTAGCTTTTTGAGTGAGTTATACGCTTGGACTTATGAACATCGATACGAGCCTAGTTATGGGATAGGTTCGTATCACATTAATAAAACTTGCATGCACAAAATTGCTTTGTTGCGATTTCAACTACAAAAAGTTAACGGTGGATTTCTATAATGTGCCTAACTTTGGCAATCATAATACGATAAAGAATTTTTTATATTGAATTGTTTACTTACTGTCTCTATAAGAATACAATAGAACTACACAGTTCAGGGTCTGTGAGATACCTAATTTGAGTAAATGACTGGCAACTAGTTAAGGATCCAATTAGTAGGTAAAAGTTGTAGAACTGTGTTTCCTGGTCTGAGTAAAATGATCGACATATGACTCATCTTCATAAGATGAAATCCACGTGATGATCTTGGCTGTTCTGTTATCATCAGCATCTCTTATCAAAAGAGTTAGTTTTTTTTTTTTTTTTTTTTTTTTTTTTTTTTTTTTTTTTATTATTATTTTTTTTAAACTACAAAGGATTTTGTAAACAAACAAGCAGCATATTGCTAGAGCCAAATAAAACAGTTGCAACATAGATGACATTATTGGATTTTGGGAGCCAACCCAGATAGCTAACTTTTTTTTTTTTTTTTTTTTTTTCCTACTAGATATCCAAAAGAAAAAAAAGAAAAAAAGAAAAAAAAAAGAGAGCATTACATCATAAAGAATGTAACTTGGTCTCGACTCCTTTATCGCCATAAAACTCATAAAATCACACATCAAGTTGAACTCAAGCTGCTTGATCAAAAATAAAAACTTCCTGTATAAAGTAAGAAACTGAACTTGATATTTCTGTAAGTGATTGATGGAATCGGAGATTGTGGGAAAGCTATCCGTGCTAAAGAAATAAATATGTATCGCTTTCCACCATTATGATATTTCCTTTATAATTAATTTCAACCCGGCAAAATATTAGGTATTGCGTTTCTTGGCCCCCATCAATTGGACTTCTCTGTGAGTTTAAGTCCACTGATCTATGGCTGCAATTACCTCTTTTAGGGAGTCTTTCAAATCTAATTCTACACGCTGAGGTATTAACTTTAGTTTTTCCGTCTACCAACGTTTGTAAACTAACCGAAAACTACAGGTAGCCCCTTAGCCAAAAGATTGTGATACAAGTCCTGATATGAATAATAGACGAACAGAAATGATGTTGAGTAGTTTAGAGTTGGTTTGCATCGACCTTGTTTCTAGATTGTCATTGCATGGAATATTTGCATCAATGAGACTTCTCATTCATCTACTATATAACTGTAAAGATGTGACTGAAATCATTTAAAGAATCCAAGTTTTGGGTCCAGAAGAGATTTGAGAGGTCCAGGCCATGAGGCTTTGTTTCCACCCACCCCATTAAGAGTGTGCAAAAGAGTCAAACTTGTTGTAATCGTCACTCAGCGAAAATTAAGTTGATCATGACTCGTCCTCAACATTAATATACTTATGATTGATTGCTGTGTTAGACAGTAACATTAGCCGAATGCAAATTTGCCAACTCAAATAAACAAAACTAATCAGATGAGGAAGGACATTAATCGGGATGAAGTTAAACTCCTCTTAGAGTTCAAATTCTGATACGAAGATTCATACTTTTTTTTTATCTTTTGAACAACACTTCATTAAAAAGTTCTGGCAAAGAACTAGCTAGAAAAAAGAAAGATTATTTTGGAGCACAAACCCAATCTAATTATGGTTTATAAATCCTATCCAACTTAGAGTCCAATAAAAATTGATTTTCACCATAAAATTTCTTTAAAGGCTTGATATCAAAATAAACTAGTTTCCTTGAAGGCTTAAGAATGTGAAGTTTTCTACTAGAGGGATTTCAAAAGACCGATGATAATTTCGAGTTTCATTTGAACGCAAGGATGGAACCGCAGTCAAAAGTGAACGGTTGCACATTTTTTTTTTTTTTTTTTTTTTTTTTTTTTTTTTTTTTTACCATATTTAAAGATAAAAATGAAATAAATAGTTGAAATACTTGAGGTAAGTAAAAACTAACTTTTTCACATATTAATTGACTAACTAAACAATAACTAGAAACATAATGTATTGACATCGGGTGCATTTTAACAAATTTAGTATTTTTTACAACAATTAGCACTACGAAACAAAATTCTATCGGGGTCCCGTGACACCGCGAGACCCCCTAGTTTCGTCCTTGCTTGAACGAAAAGGAAAAGATTGAGCTTAAGTTGGTAAAATGTATGGGTGAGCAGTAATAAATATCTTTTGGTTATAACATGATAGGTCATTTTAGCCAATCATACATAATAAGATAAGTGGAGAAATGTTTTTTTTAATCAAAATTGTGAGCCCACTTATTTTCTACTCACATCACACACAACACGAGACATTATAGAATTTAGACTCATTTTGTTGGCAATTTAAAGTTCTTTTCACCAGTGTTTTTTGTTTTTTTTAATAAGGAAGTTACTAAATATTTGTTAGATATTTGATCAATAAAGTTTGTCATATAAAAATCCGTAACTAGATAAAAGTATCGGGTAATTTTTTTAACGTGCCACATAATCTTTCGGTAGGTTTCGTATAATAACTTTTTTTTCTGTCCCGTCCCGTTTAAACTTGCTACCGTTCATTATAAGTGGTAACACATTATTTAAAGACCTCCTTATCAAAAATACTGAATATTTGTTAGATATTTGATAAATAAAGTTTGCTATATAAAAAGTCATAATTAGTAAAAGTATCGGGTTATTTTTGTAATGTGACACATAGTCTGACCGGGGGAGGGGGGTTGTGTTTTAAATATGTTATAGTAATTAGACGTTTTATTCGCAATTTAAAGATTCTTTTATTGATATTTTTTATAAGGTAATTAATAAATATCTATTTGATAAATAAAATTTTGTGCCACATAGTCCAGGTGAGGTTTTGTAAAATAATATTTTTCAGTCCCGTCCCGCTCAAACTTGTTAATATTCATTACACGTTTTTTAAATGTGTTATAGTAATGTGTGGCCGTGTGGGTGCCATAATATGATAGCAAGACAACTTAACTAATAGCATCATCACTCTCTATAGGGTAAAATGCAAATTTGGTCTTTAAGGATCACATCGAGACAATTTGTTGCAAAAAAAACATTAATGTTTACACTTTTGCAAATCAGCCACCGAGAGTTATTGTTTGCTAACTTTCGTTATTTTCCTCGTTAAATGGCACGTGAAATGACTAATATACCCTCGTCTATATGTCACAATTACTCTTTTTAATTTGCAAATAATGTCCCTGCACTATCCTCCATCACCACCACCCACCACCACCCTCTACCATCACACAACCACCACTTTTTTATTTTGTAAAACTGAACGCACCCTGTGAAAATGTTCTATTCGGTAGAGAAATGCTCTATAACGACTGCCAAGTCAAGTGAAATCAATGTATTGGTGCCTGCTTCTGGACCTGATAATGATTTGTTATGTATACTTTCTTTACTGTTTATCCACAAATGGCACCATATGTAAAAGATTAACTAGGTACTCCGAGGGAAATTGATCCAAATTAAACTTATAAAGTTTGATGCCATATATAACCATGCATGTGATTTCATAGTTATGACTTATGACCAAGTCTTTAGCTTCTAATTTAACGTAGCTACATAATCATAGTTGACTATAGTGTTAGATGGGGTTCTCTTGTTACAACAAAAAAAGGAGAATAGACGCTAATTAACTTTTCAGCAAATTTATATCAGTGAAGAAGAATGGAAAATAGATTTGTCCGTTTAAGCGTTATCAGAAATGTTTTATATAAGTAATCAACACTAATCAGTGGAACAGTTGAGGCAAAAAACAGGACATAAAAAGGAATATGGATTCAATCAAATATTGAAATGGTTTTTATAGGTAAACAATATCAAACCTAAGAGATGGCCGCATTAGGCAATGAGTGGAAGGTAAAAGGACCATGGCTAGCTTAGTTCTTGCATATGCTGTACTAGTAGGTTCATTCATGTCAATGGTAAAATTTGATCTTGATAAAAGGACGTCGACTTTAGTTTGTTGACATAGGAAAGCGTCCTTTAGTAGGATGTTAGATTTGTTTTTGGAATACTAGTCTATCTAAAGAAAGAATAGGAGCCTTTGTCAGCAGACTTCAAAAACATGAACTTTGCTTCAGATGAGTATCATTTTTGACTTGTTGCCATGGCATAATATGGATGATGGATCGTTGATAGGACCGAACTATTATATATTAGAGAAAATTGTCTAAGAATAGACTATCAACTTGCCACTTTTTCTTTTTGTATGCTATGAACTTCTTTTTTTCCTATTGTATGCACAAACTTTCTTAATCACCCTATTCTAACAATATTACAGGTTTTTATTCTATTAATTACACCGTAATTAGTGTGATTAAGTATTGCCACGTCATCAAAAAAGCGTTTTATTGATACAATAGTAGGATTAGTAAAGTTTGTGTATACAATAGGAAAAAAAATAGTTCATAGCATACAAAAGGAAAAAGTGGCAAGTTGATAGTATTTTTAGACAATTTTCCCTATATATTATAGTTAACTGGGATACACACGTAACAAAGCTAAGCTTGATTTCGAGATACAAGCATCCCTCCATATGCCTTACTTTTCATAGGCAAATGAACTGTATTCTAATATATATCAAATCAAACATAGCTCTACTCTTCCCATACTTCATAGTTAAAAACTTAATTATGGCATTAACATCATGTTAGATTCTGGAAATACTTTTACAATTCAAGGATAAGTCTTATTAGTATATTTTGTAGATATCAAGATATGATTGGTATCAATATCTAAGATTCTGAGTGTGGAACTTATATATAACTACAGATCAGAAGAACTGTATGATTATGGTTGATTTGATGTTCAGTTTGGGTTCATTAAACATTAATGGGGTAGACCGGTAGACATCTAACCTCTTGATAGTAAGCCATTTTGGAGAGACGGTTGCGTGTTAAAAGCAGATCGATGATAGTTTCATCTGGTTCCGTTATTGGTTTAAACACTTCATTACACCAATGAGTGGTTGGTTATGTTTAAAATCTTCCAACCTCTTGTTCCGAAATTGTTAAATTGATCTGCGTGAATTTATCGACTGCATTGGTTCGGTGGAGCATGCTTTGCCGCAGCAATACATTCATAGTTTCAAGGATGGACAGTTTGTAACAACCCCGGTTTCACACTCTGAAGGCTAACTGGTACAAACTACTTTCATCATGTTGTTATAATACATTTTTCAAAATATGTTTGCTTGTCTGAATACTTCCCATGATGTTATTTAGTTATAAATGTTTGATGTAAATCAAGTGTAGCAATCTGCGTGTATTTAGCAGAATTTGTTTGATGTTAATCTGCGTGTAAATTGAGTGTAAATCGATTGCAAATTATGTCCCTGAAAGTGGGGAAGAAGAAGAGGGTATATTAGTCATTTCACGTGCCACTTAACGAGAAAAATAACGAAAGTTAGTGAACAGTAACTCTCACATGCTGTTTTGCAAAAAATGTAAACATTAATTTTTTTTTTGCAACCAAAAGCATCTCGGTGTGATCCTTGCGTTTTCGTGTTATTTTAGGACCAAATTTGCAATTTACCCCTCTTTATATTATAAATACACCAATAACCAACTACAACGTGCTTATACGATCACAATGACATTCCTGCAACATGCTATTTTATTTTTCCTTACATTCTTGATGTCGCTTTATTTTTATTATAGTTTTAAATCTCGGAGATCCTCACTTCCAACCAATTGGCCTATAGTAGGTATGACCCCTAGCATGTCTTGGCATTTCCATTGTATTCATGATTATACCGCAAATCTTTTGAAACAAAATGGCGGTACATTCATGTACAAAGGTCCTTGGTTTGCTAACGCAGACATCCTGTTCACAAGTGATCCAGACAACTTCAACTATATATCATCCACCAACTTCCATAATTACCCGAAAGGTCCAGAATTTAGAGAGATTTTCGATATCCTTGGTGATGGTATTTTCAATTGTGATTCTGAGTTATGGGAATTGCACCGTAAGACAACCATATCACTCTTCAAAGACGATGAATTCTTGAAGCTTGTAGAGAAGATTATGTGGAACAATGTGGAGAAAAAGCTTATGCCGGTTCTTGAGTACATGTCAGAACAAGGGTCCAGGTTCGATTTGGAAAATATCTTTCAGAGGTTAACTTTTGATGGCATCATGAACTTACTTCTAGATCATGATCCGAAAACCTTAGCAATTGAACTTCCTCACCATAAATTGGAAGTAGCCATCGCCAAGGGTGAAGAGACTCTCTTTGACCGACATTTCCTCCCAAAATATTGTTGGAAACTCCTAAAGCTACTTAATACTGGAAAAGAGAAACATCTTTCTAAGTCTTTCAAGTTAAGTGATGAGGTTTTCTACAAGTTTATATATGAAAAGCAAGAGAAGGGAACAACGGCAAACGATGTCAAGAAAGAACAAGTGGAGGATCAAAGCCTACTAACAGGGTTTATGAGGGAATACAAGGATCAAACTGGTAGTTCTGGTAACTTTGAAAAATTTATCAAAGACACTTTATTTAATCTTTTGATTGCCGGGAGAGATACGACAAGTTCAGCTCTTACTTTTTTCTTTTATCTCCTTGCAAAAAACCCTGTAGTAGAAAGTAAGATTCGTGAAGAGATTCATGTACAGTCAGGAATAAAAGAGGGTGAGAAATGGAAACCATTTGGTACAAAAGAGCTCGAAAAATTGGCTTATCTTCATGGAGCATTATGTGAAGCATTAAGGCTATTCCCTCCGGTGCCGATAAACCACAAAATTCCACTTGAAGCGGACACCTTGCCAAGTGGTCACCGTGTCAATCCAGGCACGAAAATTTTTCTACATTCATATGCAATGGGACGAATGGAGACCATATGGGGACAAGACTGTTTGGAATTCAAGCCCGAGCGATGGCTCTCAAAACAAGGAGGACTCAAGCACATACCGTCTTACAAGTTTACAGCTTTTCATGCTGGGCCAAGAACTTGCTTAGGTAAGAAAATGTCGTTAATTCAAATGAAATTGGTGGCTGCTACAATTGTTTACAACTACAAGGTGGAATTGATGATGGGAGGTCTTCCCATTACCCCACAGGCTTCAGTAATCCTCCAAACGAAGCATGGTTTGATGGTCAAAGTGACGAAAAGAAACGATGTCAAACTACGTTAATTAACTTCATGCATCAGTTGGGAATTCCATCCTTACCATTAAAATTATAGATTTATATCTAATGATATATATAAGGTCTAGCGTCATGATTTGGGTGTGTCAAAAAATATTTCATGTTACCAACTTGTGTGTTAAAAAATTTGATTCCGTGTTTGATGACTATGTTAAGTATCATTCCTCTTGTATGAATGACATATTGATATTAAAAATAAAAATAAAAAATGACATTCTCTAGTCATTTCTATAATTTATGGGTTATATTTTGTTATATATATATTTAATGCGGGTGAAAGTTAAAAATACGCAACATATTTATTTAAAATACAAGATGTACGTAATATACTTTCAAAATTACCACGCAATATATTTTCAAATTTGATACAATGTACGTAACATGACCTGGAACTAGCAGACTACCGTTTTCAAGTTTGAAGATTTACAGAAACGGTCCCTATGGCTTGCGTTAACTTTCACCGGTCACCCCTTAACTTTTTTATCACTTAAAAAAAGTTACAGTAATAGTCCTTATGGTTTGCATTGAATTTCACTTTTAGTTCGTTTTTATACCTTTTTTCATTTGTTCTCTTACGTTTTTATCCGTTTTCATCTGTTTTTTTACGTTTTCGTCCAATTTTAGTATTAACCAGACCAATGCTCACCCTAGTAATTTTTGCAAATTTCCCGAATAAAATGGATGGGGTCCTACTACACACCAACACCTAATTGTAGTTCCAAAGTAGTGTCCCGCCCTTTCCCAATTTCCATATTCTATTTCCCGCCAAAAACACTCACTCCATTCAGTGGACTCTCCAAACCCGTCATTGTTGTTGTTTCTACTTTGTAAGGTAATTGATTCATTCTCCACAAATCTTCTTAATTATCAACTGCATTACAAATTCTCTTTAGCAAATGAGTACACTGTTTTTGAGATTGCTTATATTTATCTGCTTATATTGAGATTAAATTTATGTTGTATATGTATCACAGTATAACCAATACCAAGTTGTTTCTACTTGTTTATGAATGTTTGTCGCAGTTACTGTCCTGGTTGGTTATATCCTTCATTCTTTTTGCCCCCTTTTAATTTATGTTTCTAGATTATTACTTTGTCGCTTTTGAATTTATGATCCTGTTGATACTGAGGGCATGTTTGGCTAAGCTTATGAAACAAGCCCATTTGGGCTTATATTTCATAAGCCCCATTTTTTTGGCTTATTTTGAGACTTGTTGGCTTATAAAAGTTTATTATGATATAATAAACTTATATAAGCCCACAGTCTCAAAATAAGCCAGAAAATTGGGGCTTATATGAAATATAAGCCGAAATCAATAATTTGAGACTTGTGAGCTTATATAAGTTTATTATATCATAATAAACTTATATAAGCCAACAAGTCTCGAAATAAGCCAGAAAATTGGGGCTTATGAAATATAAGCCCAAATGGGCTTATGTTTCACAATCTTAGTCAAACATGCCCTAATATCATGTATGTGTTTGAGTGTTTCCATTATTTACATCATGTTATATTATAGTAGCACTTCGTAGTGGGTTTAAGTGTACTTATATTAATAGAGTTAATATTATACTGAAAATTAGGTTTGTTTAATTTGGTGTACAAGGCAAGCAAAAAAATTGAACCACATTAGGATTGTACCCCCTCATCTCTAATCTCTATAAGAGGAGGCGAGGGGGATGCTAGTTGGTACCAATGTACTTGTAACTTTTGGATCCTTCTTTGTACTCTTACGTGTTAACTTGGTTAATAAACAAAGTAGTGTTTGAGAAATATTCGTGTGTGTTCATTACTATCTGTCGAGTTCTTCAGTTGGTTTCCGCTCTAGCTCCAAGTTTGTTGGTTTACTTCATTGTGCTAGGTACAGCTAAACTCATGTTGCTTATTGCGCTTTGATAGTTTTCTGCAAACTGCATATCAGCATGTTATTGTTATTTGTAATACTCAAATGCATTCTGCAATTGTGTTGCTACAAATTGATATAGTTATTGTCGTGTATGCTATTGTTAAACTATATTAAGAAAATGATTTTAATTGCATATCTTGTATTGTGTAAATGCCTCGGTATAAGATTATGTTTCTATTGTGAATTCATAAAGTGATGATGTCATCCACATCCCAATCGAATCAAGAAATAGCCAAGAAGTTAAAGCTGAATCCAAACACAAAGCATCAGTGGAAGGTGGAGCAACAAACAAGGAATTGGCTGGAACTCCCATCAGATATAATGACAGATATACTCTTCAGAATTGGCGTGAAGGACATGCTTCAAAATGCCCAGAAAGTGTGCACCACTTGGCGTAAAATCTGCAAGGACCCTTCTATATGTAGGGTCCTTCATGTGGACGGTTCTGCACAATCATATCAAGAGCCACTGAGTATGACGTTTAAGCATGCTGTCGACAAAAGCCAAGGCCAGTTGATTGATTTGACAATGGTGAATTTTGATGATGATAGACTTCTTACCTATGTTGCTGATAGGTACGAGACCTTAATTTTAATACATATTTTTGTGAATTTATGATTAGTATAAATCTGGATGCCCAGTGATTTAGAGTTACTTTCTGAGTAATTATTGTGGAACCACACTGGGGTTTGATATCTGATCTCTTTGCATTGGATTTCAGAATTTGATAGAATATAGTAGCTTGAAGCCTTGAATGGTAGCACGACTGGATCTTACATTATATAATTTGTTTTATATTATTTATTTATTATTTTATTTATTTTTTTGAACGGCTCTTACACTATATAATTGTTTATGCTCTTCAAACAGATCAAGTCAGCTAAGACGTCTTGAAGTTGCATGTTGTGATGGCCAATTGTATATAAGCATGCTCAAATGTTTTAAGAAATTTTCATTATTGGGGGAACTCAGCCTTCAGGGTACAGTAATCTCTGCAAGGATTGTTGAAAAACTTGGCCGTTATTGCCCCCTGCTAAAAATACTGAAAGGAAATGAAAGACCCGATACTTATTGGGATGAAGATTGGATTGAGGATGAGACAGCTGTAGCTATTGGGGATGAGTTACCTGGGTTAACTCACCTGGAACTTACTGGAAACAACATGTCAAACTATGGGTTGAAGGCGATTTTGGATGGTTGTAGTCACCTTGAATTACTTGACCTACGTGGGTGCTTTTACATTGAACTCAAAGGAGCCATACGGAAGAGATGTAAAAAGATAAAATGTTTCAAAATGCCTAGAGATTCTCTTGAAGGCTGTCCATATATCTTTGAATACACTGCGACTGAGAGATGGCTACTAAAGTCAGCCTTTCGATTCTAGTAAAACAAGAAAGGTATGCTTGTGTATGTTACCATGTAATTGTTGCACTTAAAACTACTAACTGAGGTTTATTTTTTGTCTTGAAGGTGTAGATGTTGCCTGCAAAAATAACCTTCTGAACTACGGCAAGATAATTTAGATCAGGTAATCATCAGGCTGCTGTTGCTTTTGTGCAATCTTTGAAATGAAAATTTGGCATTCCTTATTATGTAGAGAACTGAGGCATTTTGTGAATTATCTCTGGTTCTATGAAATGCATTTCCTACAAATTGTAAGATTATTTGAATTTGTCTAACATATGGGACCCTATGCTAATTTTCTGATGTTAAAACTTCATTGTGGCCCTGAATCTCCCATATAATTTATGAAGTTATTGTATTTTGCATCTTTTATCTTTCTCATACGAGCAATTTTGTTTGCGGATCACAATTAGTAGTAATCATTCATTATCTCTTTTATGCTAATTGCAAATTCAAGGTTTTTGTATTTTTAAAACCCTATCAGAGACAACTATATTGCTCATTTTATAAAACAACTTGGCCATTCAATGACCATACCAAGCGACCGAGTCATTGTGTCGATTGGTTTATAAATGTTAAGTTATTAAAATATACTGTATTTACCCGGTAATGAGCAGCTCCGAAAAGTAACTTCATGGTGTTCTTCTGAGTCAAATACCCGGTAAGGAGCAGCTCCAAAAAGTAACTTCATTTTATCACATCTAGTTGGCGTTTGGCTAGAGGTGAGGTGAGCATGGGGCTGTTTTTGGCTAAAATCAAAAGCCGAACTGAAACTTCGGTTTTACTAGCATTTTCTAAAACCATAAACTGTCGGTCTTTTGTGGGTTCGGTTTGTCGGTTATTGGTTTCATGTCAATTTTGTATTGGTTTGAACTTTTGAATTTTGTCTAGTAAACATTGCCCCAAAAATATTAATTCCAATTAAAACATTTAAACTACGAACATGCTCCAACAGCAGTGATGATCTGATCAAATGCAAAGGTCACAAAGCATGTACATAGATAAACAAATCCACATTTATAATGAACGAATATGGCCAAATTGTATATTAGAATATCAACAACGAAAAACAGATAATTTGTTTGTGTATAAGTAGCTAGGGAGGAGATAAATATTATGTTTGGTACAACAATTGATGTAAAATAAGAAAAAAACGAGTATAAAGTTTTAATGCAATGTTAGCATAAAAAGCAAGAGTGTTGTTGGTTTGAGAACGAAGGAATCAAGTTTATTCTTAATAAAGTGTTTGGTTAGTGGGGTTTATTGTAAAAATGGATATGAAACCTATAAAACTAGACATAGTCTATACCCATTAAGAGTGGTGAATTTACAGAACACATACCCATTCCGATACCCATAGTAATTCTATTAACAAACAAACACCCCCCAAGTCTTACACTCTTAATATACGTGTCTTTATTTTTATACTTTCTTGACTCATTATTTTGTTAAAAAATAAGCTTTCATCAAAAAATAATCTTGGTGTGGGTGACAAATATTGAATTTGAGGTTAATCGAGCTGCTAAAATGACGATACAGCTTGTATGATAATTTTGTTTTTGAGTTCTTTGATTCTTTCAAGAATTCCATCCAATTTTCTGATCGTGTACAATATTTTTCATTTCAGAAAACATAACAGGTGTACAAAGATAGTAGTAAGTAAAAAACCGATAGCGAGTGATGCTCAAAAGCTCATTCGTAAAAAGCTTCTTGCTTTATCAATTGATAATCAGAAATAATCATTGTTTCTTACTCAACTCCTGCTTAAGAAATCGACCATACGCATAGCATCGTTATTCAGCATGCAAATCCTTAGCAGGCGACTAAATGAGAGTTTTCACCTTTAAGAAGTTCTTCTGTTCTTTGAAAGCACATTACGCCATATGCATGGTAGAGGACAACATTCATGCCCTGGTTCCTCAATGATCTTGCAATTTAGAAGTTTGTGATATATGACATCCAAATTCTTGTAGCTTAGAAGCAAACTTTGATCCGTCGTGCTTTGAATCTTTTCTTGTTCAGGGCAAGTTGCTGAGGGGCTAAGTTGTTCAGGGACTGAACTTATGTCTTTGTAGCTTTCTTATTGAATCAATCTTCTGATCTCTTGACTTCATTTAGCATTGCTTTAAAGAGGCCATCACATCAACTGCGTCTCATGTCGCGCATCCTGAGGTTACCACTCGGGCATCATCAGCAGCTGTCATGAAGCAAACAAGTCTGGTAACATGACACCACCAAGTCACGCTCATCTCGAGTCAAACGAATAATATATGTTCCTAAGATGTAATAAAGATAACGATAAGAATAATGATAGTTACAAGACACGAAACTACACCTTGACGTCATTAGACAACTCAGATTTTGTCACCATTCAGTGTGGAAGTCATGTGGTCTCTCTATCCTGAACAGAAGGATAAATAGTCTTACCATCATACGGAGTATTGTTTAAACATACATATCAACAAATGAAATAGAGTTTAACACAATTACCTCAACACTGGCCTCTACCCTGGAGACGCAATTATTTAGGTTAAAGTATTTCTCTATTGTTACCAACTGCTCCTTGACAGTCTCGTGATTTAGTGGTGGTCTCACACAGTGATGGTGGTGTTGGAATGGTGTAGGTGTGGCTCATCGGCATGGCGCTAAGTCCCCCTGGTTAGGCAGTGAGACTGCCCTCTTAGGCAAAGGCGGAACATCATCAACTACCCCATCAAAAAAGCGCCTACTAGCTCTCCACCATGGTGTGGACCTCTCAGCATCAGTTGGCAGGAGCTCAGACAGTGGCTCAAATCCCTGATAAAACAGCAAGATTACTTCATAACAATTAGTAACGTTAAATATGGAACTAAAAAGCGCGAAAATATGGGGATATCTTGGCTACAATTATTGTAGCCAAGATAGCTACAATCCTCACTAAAATTACACAAAAAAATTATTCAGGACCACTAAAATGATTCAGGGACCCACCAGAAAATTCAGGGACCCACAAATTATAACATGAAATTGTAGGGAATTGACTACAAAAAATTGTAGCTAATATATTCCTATATATATATATATATATATATATATATATATATATATATATATATATACATATAATTGCATTTTTAGTACCTGTGGTTTGGTCAAATTGCAGGTTCAGTCCTCAAAACTTTGAAAGTGCAGCGATAGCAGTGTTGTAAATATCGCTCGGCGGTACCTCGGCAGTCGACCACCGCCAAGCGCCAAGACCGATATGGCGGCGATATATCAGTGATATATCGGAGACCATAAATTATAAAGAAATTTATGTATATTTTTGAAATACAACATAAATTATAAAGGAATATGAAAAAAAAACCCTAGATCTAGGCTAGATCTGAAGTAAATATGAAAAAAAACCCTAGATCTGAAGTTAAACGGCGTTGACTGGCGTGAATCTGAAAAAAAAAAAAAAACCCAGATCTGGCGTTGACCGGCGTTGACCGACCGCCGCCAAGGCCGATTTTTGACCGATTTTGACCGCCAAGCTCCGATTTTGACCAAAACGCCAAGTTAGACCGATATGGGAAATATCGTGGCGGTGGACCACCGCCAAGCGCCATGGCGCCGCCATATCGGCCGCCATGGCCGATTTTTACAACACTGAGCGATAGTCCTCATTTTGAAGTTTGGATTGCATTTTTGGCCGTTGGATAAAGTTAAATGAATACCCTTTGTCTTCTTTAGAAAAAAACAAGGGTACTTTGGTCATTCAACACCAAAAATGCAACCCAAACTTCAAAATGGGGACTATCGCTGCACTTTCAAAGTTTTGGGGACCAAACCTGCAATTTGGCCATACCACAGGGACTAAAAATGCAATTAACTCAAAAAAAAAAAAAAAAAAAAAAAAAAAAAAAAAAAAAAGAAAAAAAAAGAGCCTTACCTCCTGAAAATCAATAAAATCGCAACCATTTTCTTTTCTTATAGGTCGGGACCTCTACTAGCTAATGGCCCTGGAAATCGCATCTGGGTCCTGTGAATTAAATCGCCTTGCAATAGGGAAAACCTCAAATATCCAAATCTGTAAAAATCATTAGATAAACAAACATCAACTAAATATATTAGAACAATACAATTTAGTCAAACAAACATCACCTGAAAGGCCCAAATAAATCCCGACGGCGCATAGGTAGGATGTTTTCCCTGGCCAACGATTGCTAAGTGCGTCTCTCTGCATGTAGGTATCGTATCTCTCAGTTGCTGGTACGTCAACGGCCAGACGTATGAACCCCATGGAAACATATTCCATGAGTCCAGGTCCTCTACCAATCGTAGGAGCTTCACGTCAATCGCAACCTTTATATAGCAGCCATCGAATGCCAACTCTAGCAACAGCAAATGACAAATGCGGATTGCGTCAAGGTCACTTAGCGTGTCAGGGGAGTTTCGAAAAACCGCTTGTACATCTGACAAGAAGACCGGTCTACCAGAAGGTATGTGTCCAAATACCCTATTCCTAAATGGGATATCAGGTGACATCTCTTGTAACCATCGCATCGGACCAAATGGAAGTCGTGTAATGAGACAAAACTCCTCAAGACTGAATCGAAGCTTGTGATCGTGTATGCGAAACAGAATCTCATCATCAACTGGTTGTTCAGGTATATATTGTTTCTGTATATATTGTGTCTGGATTATACCATGGATCAATTTTGGATCTCCCATTGTATACCGGAGATCCAGCCATGCTCCGAAACAAGTACCCTTAAACAATGCATACCTAGTTGTATTTATCAACTTGATTCGGATATCCCTGGCAACTAGCAACTGGCATCCGACACCTTACACACAAACTAGCGTCGTACAGGTGAATCTAAAAAACACACATACGTGCTATATATATTAGATACATACAAAATCCATTTAAGGCGGGTATTTGGACAAGAGATGGGGCAGTTATAATCATCTTACATTTTACACGAGAATGAACATTTATTTTTTAAACATTCTGGCTAGGCTTTTCCGTTCCATTACATACAGTAAGAATTTCACCTTCATGTTTGATAGATAACCTTAAGCCTGTATCAGCAAAGTTAACATCAGTGAACTTAAAGCGGAAGGGTGAAAAACCAGGTGGGTTAGGTGGGTGATTCGGGTTTTGTTCGGGGGTCATGTGTTTTATGGGCTCAGTAACACAGTAGTTAGAGTGATGCAAAGGGGGTGTGGTAATAGTGGGTGTGTTCACATTAGATAGGGAATGGGAATTAGGGGTTTTGATTGTCGATGTTTGGGGTGGTGGTATATAATCCAAGTGGGTAGAAGTCTTCTGTAGATGCTCAACTGAAGAAGTGTGCGTATCTGAAGTCCACCATTTTCCTGGATGCTTTGCAATGTCCTCATTGGTACACGATTCTCCATAGTGACCAAGACACCCACACAGATAGCACAGGTCAGATAATCCCCCCTCATATTTCAACGGGGCCCACGACTCCTTTCCGTCAACACGGGGGATTACCTCGACATCGTCCTCTACCCAGGAGACACTATGCTTTAACAACATATCGTCTTTCTCTATTGCCACCAACCGCTCCTCGAAAGTCTGGTGACTAGTGCCATTGGTGGTTTTGGACCTAGGCTTGGTGGTGTCGGTGTGGTGTGGGTGTGGGTCATCCCCATGGTCGGGGGATAAGTCCTCCTGACTAGATGACGAGGCAACTCGAGCCCTCTTTGCTGAAGGCGTAACATCATCAACTTCACTGTCGAAAAAGCTCCTACTGGATCTCCACCATGATGTGGACCTCTCAGCATCACTTGGTAAGAGTTCACATAGAGGCGTAAATCGCTGATAAAAAAAAACAAGATTACTTAATTACAATTACTCAGTGATTTAAAACTTTAAAAGGAAACAAAAACTTACCTCACGAAAATTAATGAAATCGCAAATATTCTCTTTTCTTATCGGTCGGGAATTCCGCCAGCCAATAGCCCTAGGAATCGCATCAGGGTCCCGTATATAAAACTGCCTCGCAAATGGGAAAACCTCCAATATCCAAATCTATGAAAATCATATATAAAGAAACATCAACTAGAGATATTAACACACAAATTTATTCAAAGAAATAACAAACTAACATCACCTTAAAGGCCCAAATAAATCCCGACAGCCTATAACTAGGAACATTTCCCTGAGCCAGGGTCTCTAAATGCGACTTTCTGCGTGTCTTTATTGAATCTCTCAGTTGCTGGTACGTGAAAGACCAAATGTATGAACCCCATGGAAACATGTTCCATGAGTCCAGATCTTCCACCAATCGTAGGAGCTTCACATCGATCGCACGCCTTGGGTCGCGGCCAGCGAATCCTAACTCTAGCAATAACAAGAGACAAATGCGGATTGCATCAAGGTCCGTGAGCATGTCAAGGGAGTTTTGATAAATCGCATGCACATCCGACAGAGAGACTGGTTTACCAACAGGTATGTGTCCAAATACTCTATCCCTAAATGGGTTATCGGATGACATCTCCCGTAATCGACCCATCGAACCGAATGGAAGTCCAGTAATGAGGCAAAACTCCTCACGACTGAATCGAAGCTCGTGATCGTGTATGCGAAACAGAATCACATCATCAACTGGTTGCTTTGGCATATATTGTGTCTGGAGTACAGCATGAATCACACTCATGTCTCCTGTTGTATCCTGGACATCCAGCCATGCTCCAAAACAAGTGTCCTTAAACAATGCATACCTAGGTGTATTTAGCAACTTGCTTCGGATATCCTTGGCAACTGATATCCGACCCCTCGTACTCAATACAGCGTCATATAGGTCAGCCTAAAAACCGCACAAATCAAGTATGGATTACATGCATACATAATTCCAACAAATCACAAGCTTTTATTTAATAAACTTTGAAACAAAACACAAAATCCTAATTTGAAAATACTGATAAAATCATTAAATTTTATCGAATATCGAATATCATAAATTACTGTGTAACTGATAAAGTTTATAACTATAAATACAGCAACAACTCGAAACTATTTTACATGAATTTAGGTCTTTTAATCAGATGCGTCATTTGAAGTTGTGCCTAAAACTAGAGATATGCAAACATAGGAGTAGCCAAAATCAGTACTAAAAAAGACTGACCCGTCGAGGACAAGTCCTAGTCCAGTCCCACCCTCAGGTAAAAACCAGTTTAAATCTGACACAAAATCAGTTTAACCTGTAACCGGTTTTAGTAAAAAACCATTTATAAACCAGTTAATAACTGATTAAAGACGGAAACTAATTAAAACCAATCTGAAACTAATTAGCATCTTAAACTGACTGAAATGAGTCCTAAACTTGTTAAAGTCAGTCCAAATAAAACTAAAATCGTTCCTAAACTGAAATGATATCAGTCCCAAACTGGACTAAAATTAATCTTAAACTGAACTCGAATCAGTAAAGGGGGTTATTCCATTTTTTTCCAACTCTTTAAGATCTTTTAGTTCATATTTTTCTCTTTTTACGTGAACAACTACATACCAAGTGCACATGTTTTTGTTATTGGAACTGAGCCTTACTAAAAGCTCTAAATCATGGAAGAACTACAATTTGTAATCACCTTACACTCAATTAGAGAAGAAACATCTATTTATTAAACCTTCCAGATCATCTCCACATTCATAACAATATACCACTAACTTCAGAAGACTGGATTCAAACCAAAACTGAACACGTATTGAGAAAAACTAGACGGAAACAAGATACGAAAGAGGCAAATCGGTGATGGCTTTATAATATATAAGTACTTCTTTAATTTCATTCAGTATGTTGCTTAGGCATGACACTATTTCATTGCCGTTAATCTCGATACATTTCTTGATATTTTGGGTCTGATACGAACTTTGTTTGATACTCCTTAGGCCTTTGAATTTTAAGTACTTAGATTTGATTTCAATTTTAATTCACTTAATGGTATATTAGTTATCTATACTAGATAGATTCTTACACACAATTCTAATTTTTCATCAATTCAATCACGTCTAGGCTACGGGACCCCTTTGCGCTTAATACACCTTAGGCCTTTGAAAACATTGATTTCATGAGTACACTCCATCCAACGCAACAACGGCCCAAGGTGTAAGTGTAAACAGTGACGGAGCCAGGATCTTTTATCCGGGTTGGCCGAAACAAATACAAAAGAATTCAGAAAAGTAAATGTATAAAATTCAAGAGTACGTCTTACAATGAAAACTTTTCAACTGCAAATTTGTTCAATATCTTTCTCAAAAATGAATTACTAAATTAAAGATCATCACACATTCAAAATTACATTAGTCACAAAAGTAAATATAATAAAAAGCAACTGGTTCAGTTAATCAGTTATTTTGTTGTCATTTGCGATTGAAATTCGATAACTTGACGGTTGACACTACACTTCTAATTGTTTATTTGGATGTGTTAGCTCTTTTATATTTGGGTGGGCCAAAAACTATATGATGAGTTTAACACAATATAATACATGCTAATATATGCATGCCACTGGTATCTAATTAAAGTTTTGGGTAGGCCATGGAATACCCTATGTCTTACTTGGCTCCGTCACTGAGTGTAAATGTAAATGCAACCAGAAGGTTCTACCACTATATGTAAGCACAGATTCACTCGTAATGAACAACAAATTCTAATTGCAATCAGAGAAGCATAAAACGGATGTATTACTAAATGCACGATTATACTAACCTTCTCCAAGTGATGATGCTTCTTTGCTACCTCCTTCACCGATCCACTCCCTGAGGTCAAAACTTCACCTACCTGCAAACTATCCATCAATTCTTCTTGTTTAACGGACAACATTGAGCCTGGATCACTAAGGTTCACATCATCAATCGAAAACCCAGGCGGGAGAGATGGGCGAGTTAAGCTTCGTTCAGGGGTATTGTTTTCCAATGGCTCTGTAACACTATAGCTTGAGTGACGCACTAAAGCACGTGAATAGCTTCTAGGGGTTTCGGTTATAGCCGGACTATGCATTATAGCAAAAGTTTGTACACTCTGAACCGAAGAAGCACGCATATCTGCTGTCCACCGTTTCTCAACAGCAACCTCACTCGCACACGTTTCTTTACAATGTCCAAGACACCCACAATTATAACAAAACTCACCCAACCCCTCATACTTCACCTGCGCCCACGTCTCTCTCCCATCCTTCCGAGGAACAAAAAACCCCGGCACAAGCGCCTTCGTCACGTCCACTTCCACCCTAAACCTCAAAAACTCATGCTCCCCAAAACAACCCACCTCCACTAACCTCCCCATCTTTTCGGCAAACTTACTCGCACACTCACTAGTCAACATACCTAAAGGCAAATCATGCACTTGAACCCAAAACTCCCCTTTGCTAAACTCCATTTCATCCAAAGTCTTATCCAAGTCCCACGCCATTAACACAACATAACACCCCATAACGAAATACGGCGAACCGCGCAAAACATTGGCGATATCCGACTTTTCGTAAAAACCAATATTGTAAAAATTATTCGTCCATGGTTTTATAGTAAATGAGCCACTGACTAGGGTTTTGAAAGAGTTAGTTAAAAGAGAAATAACGGATTTCTTGTCGGGTATGTGATTGTCTGATATGATTTTGGCAATTAAACAGTTTTCGGGAGGTGGGTTACTCATGATTTGTACAAATATATATCCTTTGGAAATTTTAAAAAAACAAATGTGGGACTTACATTGGTTGTTGAAATTAAGGGTGGTTACAAGATGGGTCAGGTGAAAATTGCGGTGGAGATGGTGGTCGGACAAGGGTCTCAGGAGTGCATTGGGAATTTCACGAAGAGAAGAAGTGAAGGTAGGTGGAGTGTAAACCTTTGAACAAGACTTTTATGTTTTTTTCTCTCAATAGAATCTTTGTTGTTTAACTTGTTTAAGTTTGATGTAGTAGGTGTTTGTTTAAGTACTTCTTTTGTTTTATTTGACCCCATTTTGGGGTGTTTCACATTCTTTATTTTTACTCTTTTATGTTACGGAGTACTTTTAAGGCCGGAAAGGTGGGAGTAATTCTCATACTCACTTTACACATTAGAGCCATCTCATCTTTCTTTCTTCTCTCATTTCATGTCACACCCATTCACCTAGTTGTGGTCAAGGTCACTTCTATAGTCACCTTAACTTCTATTTTTTTATTACTTACAAAATTTAAAACGTAAACGTACAAAATTAAAAATGTAAATGTACGAAATAAAAAAAGCAAACGTAGAAAATTAAAACATTACATAACTTCGAATATTAAAAATAGTAAATAAACTTCGATATTAAAATTAGAAGTCCAAACTCCACTTAGCTTTGATTGCCGCCCTTATCTCGTATGTTATTCTGCGTGTTTCGCCATTCAAATGTCCATACGGCTGCATATAGAACATTAAGTCTTTTTGCCTTATTTTATACTCTTGCACTTCCACCTCCTTCCTTTTGATCGCCGTAAACCCCGTTATGTGTGATAACAAAGGTGCTATTGACTTAAGCAAAAACCCCGTTCAACACTCTCGTACTAAACACATCGAAATTCGTCGCCACTTCCTTCGCGATAATGTTCAAAAGGGCAACATTTCTATTGAGAAAGTACCCTCGCAAGACAATATCGCTGACATCCTAACAAAACCCCTCAAGCGTGAATCCTTCAACTATCTTCGTCTAGGTCTAGGAATGATGGAACATATTCCATAAATCCTGTCTTATGACTATTTAAAGTCATCTCGTGCGTCTTATCTTATGACTATTTAAATGTTTCCTCGGAAATATTAAGGTCATCCCGTCTCGTCACGTCTTATTCACTCCATAACAAGAATTTATTAGGTATAAATTCTTTTCTCGTGTCATAAAGTCTCACTAATTAAGCGAGATTCATTCGTCATAAATCAAATTGAGACAAAATTTTGTCTCTACAGACCACGACACCACTAATTTTAGTGGTACCGTGGAACCGTATGTCTGTAACAATCCGTATTTTAGTCTTCTCTTCCCACACAATTCACTTTCAAACTTTCCCAATTTCTACAACTTCTCTCTAGACCAAACCTCACAACCCAAAACTTATTCACACCCTTTTCAAGATCATTTCAAGGCATTAGGATTCTAAAGATTATCAATCACTACTATTTACTCAACATCAATTGTAAGTTTCTTAATCCAATTTGTTTTTATTTTGAGTCTAGGATAGATTTATGCACAAAAATTAAATTGGGAGTTTTTCATTTTCTTTTAATTAGACAATCTAGAACAAGGATGACTTCTCAAAGCTTAGGATTTACATAAACCCACTTACAATTGCATGTCTTAATCTAAATCTTGATCCTATGAGTCATACTAATGGAATTACAAATAAACCTCCCAATTTCATTGTTTTGAAAAACTCACACTTCTAGGGTCATGAAAAACTCTTTATGCATTGTTGATACAAACTAAAAACGTTTTCATGCATATATGATCTCATGAATGTTGAAGGGAGTACATAATTAATATGTATTTATCATCACATTCACTTGAGCTAAAGTAAATATTAGGAGTGTTTGGATAATCTTATTAGGTTTGCATTTAGACTCAAGATTATCTGACCTCCACATATGTTGCATATAGGCACACACTAGATACATAAGTTTGAAATTAGTGTTATCAAATCTTAACTCTTATTAAAATTTTGTATAGGTCACAAACATGTCTCATGAATATGATTTTGATCATTTCTCAACCGATAACTATATTCCCGACATCTCTCATGAACCAACAACACCCGGAAATCACATTCGTACTTATATAAACCTTGAAACCCGTCGATTTCATGAAGGTCATGTCGTTGATCCCTCTCTAATTTACAATAGCGATATCAACATGTCATTTAGAGCTATAGGTCTCGACTGTTTGCTACACATTAACGAGCACATCTGTCCTTGTTTTGTGTTGGAATTCTTTCGACAAGTTGAACTCGTACGTAACGAGGATCAATCTTTGTCACTTTGATTTTGGATTCGCAACTTCAAGTTTATCTTAACTCTCGAGCAATTTGCTCAAATTCTTCGTATTCCCAATCATGGGCAATGTGCCTATACTGAAGATTGGTGTCTTGAGTCACTTTCCAACTATAGAGAAGAAGATAGTCCTTATTGTTCCTATATACCCACTCTAAGCGAACTCACTAAACTCCTTCGTACTCACAAGTACATTCCTTTCCTCGATCCAACGAAAATTCGTTTGGCAGAGGTTCGTCAAGAATTGCTTTCTCGAGCAATCATCCTTAAGGAAAACTTTCTCAGTCTACATGGTGTCCGTGAGCAACTTCTCGCGTGTTGTGCTCACATGTTGTATTGTGTCCTCACTCAACAACCATACAACCTTGCCTACTTCTTCACAAAGCGAATTGTACATCTCAAGGGTACCAAAACTAAATTGATACCATATGGGATGTTCCTAACTCGTCTCTATCACTACATCATGAACTTTCACCCATATCTTCGCGGTCCACAATACTCACTTATTCAACCCGTCATGGAACCCATTAATGAGTTTCATATTTCTTCCATTTTCATTTCTGCCTCCTCTGTCGACTACGATATCTATGACGACCTTACGGATGTGGGAGTGGTGCGAGCTCAACTCGAGAGTGTGATAGAACCCAAGGAAGTTGAACGTGTCCTTAGGAATCATGGCATTGAGTAGTTAGAATTATCTTAGCTATCATATCCCATATTAGGACTTATCTATGACTTTCCCATTCCCCCTTGACTTTATTGCTTGAATTCTATTTGAATGTTTTTATTTTCTACATTGCATGATTGACCTTATCCTATCTTATTGATTGCATGCTTAGTATCCTTTAAAGAAATGTTTGACTTTCTTCAATAGCTAGGAGTAGTTTGTTATTGGTCATTTTTGGTAAATTAATCTTTAGTGGTTTGAGGCACTAAGTCATCCTGCAAGTAGTTCCCTAGGAAACCCATACTAGATGACCAAATATAGGTATCACAGAAAAAAATTCGAACTTTCCAAGGTACGGCACCACTAAACATACCACGACACCGTTAAATTTAACAGTACCGTACGGTATTTAGCGGTACCAGATGAATTTTACTGATCCCTCTAGGTTCCTGCATCCCTATCCTCTAAAACCTGCAATATTTTGCACACTTTCATGCATCTTAAGATTCCTCTAGACCACCATAGGACATTCTCACCAACTTTAATTCAAATCACAACACTCTTGCCTATTTAAGGCCTCACTCTTGCAAGCATTTCTTGCAACTCATCTTTATCATCATACCTTTCATTCACCATGTCTTCCACACAAGGATCAACAAATCACATCTCCAAGAAACCTAGAATTACCGTCAAACCACCATTAAAACCTCTCTTTGTTGATCTTACCAAAGATTATGAAGTCACAACACCACCTTCCCAATGCACTCCAAAATCTCCACCTCCACCTAATGCTCCTTCCAAATCATCATCTACTAGGACAACATCTACATCATCATCCTCTTTCAACACCACACCCTCATCAATGGATTACACACTTTCACCCATCACTCCATTGGACTTTGCCATGCCAAATCCATCACCAACATACTCTCCACCTCCTTCACCTATCATGGGCCCTCTGATTCAACTCAACCCGATTGATGTACATAGTGCAAATTGCCTATGTTGTCTCCACAACCGTAACCTTATGTCCTATTTGAGGGTTGAAATCTACTACATGTTCTCCTGTGTAGAACAATTGTTGACACCAACCACAACCACCAATCATGACACCATCACCATCCCTTAACCCATTCAACTAAACATCCTCACGTTTAGGTTTTTCAAATAATAATTTAGGACATCCTCTTGGACTAGAAGCAAATCTTAGGGCCTCTCAAGTCACTAAGGATTATTATGTGCTGCTTGTTGTTTTCTTTTCATTACTTCTTGTACTCACACGTTATGTGTGAACAACTTAATGCATGGGCTTATTTCTTTTGGTTGGCTTATTTTTCTTGTTACTTTTGGTTAGATATTTGTCTTGAATGCTACATGTTAGATATTGTATTTGTGTCATCTAACCTTGTTTTATAGCATCAACCATTGCTCGATTCCTTGGTATGCTCCAAATGAGGGGGAGTATACATCAAGGGGGATCCTTAGTAGTCTTTTTTCTTTGATAAAAAGGGGGAGAAGTAGGATATAAACTGATAGTTCTTGAGTGCGTATCAAAAATATACACAAAGTAGACGTGAGTGGAATTCGCTAATTAACCTTTAGGAAAAGTTTAACTTGCGAAAACTCGTGAATACAATATATATATATATATGTGATACCGGGTAAGTGATTACCCGGGTCGTGTCCCAACGAGGTGCGAATGAGCAATATCGTGCGAGATTCGTGATTAAAATGCTTGTAAGGATGTTGAGAGATTATTTGGAATTGTTGAACTACGCTAAATTGCAAATAACGTACGAAAATTAAAATAAACGCAACTAAACTGGGAATACAAACAAGGAATGAAAGTAAAACTTAAAATCTATTTATAATCCTACGGGAATGAGAATTAGGAAGCTAGGGAACCCTAAACGTAAACTAATTGCAAAAACGTACAAGTTAATTTAAGAAAAACGCGAGTGCGCGAAATAAAAAGTGATTTTAATGCTACGCTAATCCTACGGGGGTAAAAATTATTTTTCTACGATTCTAATGATGAAAGAAAATTTTTGGAAAAAGAAAAATATTTTTTCGACTTTTATATTTTTTATAATGAATTAATTCCTAAATAAACTAAATTAAATTAACAAAAATACTAAACTATTTTAGAAAAAATATGAAAATTTTTAGAAAATTCTATCATCTAATAAAGTAGCTAAGGAAAATAAAATGGGGTAAAAAGCAGTTCTAAATAAGCATGTAATAAGCAAATTAAAAGCTGAGAATTGAATAAGCTAAACAATACAGAAAATACTATAAATAGAAATGTAAACAAACAATTAACATGAAATACACTAGAGCACAGTTGGTAGGGAGTTGTTTATTGTGTCTGTGTGAAGGCCAGTCTCCCAGGTTCGATTCTTGCAACCCCCATCTTTTCGCAACTATATTTTTTTGTGATTTTCTTTTGGAAAATGCAAACAACTGATATTGACAAACTTTTTTAATGAATATCTATTTCTAAAATTTAATAACAAGCTGATGAAATGGAGTTTATGCTCATCAGATAATAGAAACCAAGATTCACAACTTGAGTATGCAAATGAGCCAAACAGCCCCTAATCGTTAACTAAAAGCAAATGCATAAGCTTAAATACTAAAAGCTAGGAGTTAAAAACTGAAACCAGAAAAAACTTGTACTATGGACTTCCTAAAGACCAAAAATTAGACAGTAAAAAGCATAATTAGATCCTAAAACTTAAGCTAAGAAAGTGACTATTGAATCAGGCCTAGAGGGGGCTATTATGAGCTAAGATCAGTTATACTAATGCACAAACAAGCTAATCTAATGGAAACAGGTAAAAGGCTCCATAGGGGAAATCCTAATAAGCGCTAGGGGCAAAATAACAAGCAATTGAGAAAACCTAAAACTAATAAGCAAAAATCTAATCCTAGGCTACAAATGCTTAAATGGGCCAAATGGGTAACTTTGGGGAGCGAGTACGAAAGAAAATTCTAAAAATTAAGTCAAAATATAAACACAATGGCAAGCCACCAAACATGCTCAGTTCCAATTTTCAGACCAAATGCTTCAAAAATGAATAAATTAAAAGTACTTTTCAAAGGGGCTGTGGGACAAGTATGCTAAGGTGCAGGCCTGGTGTGGGGAGGACTGTTTGCAGCTCACGAAAAGGAAACCAATTAGGCTAAAAATACGCAACAAGTCCAAACACAAATTCCCTACACTACTAACTATTTGTATGACCAATCCAAAACACTAGCTCCTACTTTAACTATCCTACAATTAGGATTGAACAAGGCCTGTTGGGGCAGAGGTGATGTGCAACAGGTTTGGATTGGGTGAAAATGGGTCAAAAATCAAGCTGCTAGTTCTAAGGACTTAATCCCAAAACTTTAAAAACATGTAAGTGCAACTAGTTAAGGACAAAATAAACAACAAAAACACTTTAAATCTGATTAAATCAAAATGAGCTGTCTAAATTAATATCAATACATGAAATTTAGGAGAACAATAAAAAGGCTGAGAAACTTATAAAAAATGCCAAACATTACTTCTAAACTACAAATTTGTGTGATTAGAAGCTGGAACAAAGAGATTAAAAAAAAACAGAAGTAACCAAAAAGCTAGAAAACAAGTTGTGCCAAACACCCCTTAAGGGTTGGCTGACTTGAATTTTTGAAAATAAAAGCACTGTCAAGCAAGCATAAACTCTCAATAAGCTACAAGTAACCTTGTAAAAGCTGATAAAACAGTAAATAAAGTGATTCAACAACAATAAGCAAGATGATATAAAACTTGAAACATAATTTGAAAAGTTCAATTGAAAATTTACTTAAACTAAAAGTTGAATTATAGTTGCCTAAAACGTAAGCTGAGTAAAGCTACAAATAATCTAAACCTAAATCTATAGCTACCGTACTTAACCCCTACTCCTAATGCCTTATATCATGGCATACAAGCTACTATATATACAAGTGATAAAAAGGAATTGTGCTTGTCCTTTTGCACTTGTGCTTTCTGTGTGAGGATAGAGCAGTTGTGGAGTCCTTTTTGCATTCTTCAAATCTTCTCAACCATTGATCTTTGCCTTGGGCACCATCCCTTAAATTCTGAGCCATAGATGAGAATTGATCACATGGATTGCTGACTTGGAGATGGTATCATGTGAAGGAGGGGGAGGAGAGGCATCACGTGAAGCTTTGTTTGTTACTGGGTGGTGATTACAAGGGAAGGATAGAGACAGGTTGGCTGCTTATGAATTTGGAGGGAAAAAGGGGGAGGGGGTAAGGGTTTGGCGGTTAATAGGGTGGAAGGGATGGAGAAGGATGTTCGTTTGACTGGTTTGACTAGGGTACGTTTGTTTTATTATTTCTGGGAGTGGGTGGGCTTAACTCGTGGGGTGTTTGTTTTGGGCCAAGGGTTTTAGGATTAGGATTGGGTTATAAAAGTGGGGTGGTGGGTTGATTTATTAGTAAGTAAATAATAATAATAAGGGTCCATTTGATTGTAGGATTTAGTACAAGGACCAAAATCGTAGATTGCTGAATCTTGAAGGGCTGAAATTTCCCACTTCCCAAACTCAATTCAAATGCCTAAACCTGCCACAAATCAATAACACAAGGACCAAAGTTGATAATTTTTTTTTTTATTTTAAAACTTCCAAGGACCTTTTATGTCAGTTTTGGATTTTGAGGGGTAAAAGTTGCCAATTTGTGAAAACTTTCATCCAGGGATTAATTTTGAACAAGTTTGATTATCCAAGGACCAAAGTTGACTTTTTGTTCATTTCAAACCTTCAAGGACTAGTTTTGCCAATTTATGAAACTCCAGGGACTGAAAATGACAATTGTGCGAACTTTGAATGCTTTTCATTTATTTTCAATCCTTTTGCACCTGAAATACGCAAAAACACATTTCAATGATATTTGTGATGTTATTTGACCATTTTGAAGTGTTTTTTATCGTTTTGACTCGAAAATTGGACGAAAATATATGTGCAAAAAGGCACATATCATAAACTCATATTAAAAACTTGTCAAAATTAATCTATTACCTAAAATGAGTTTATGTTTTTGTCATCATCAAAAAGGGGGAGATTGTTGATGCAAATAATGTCTAAAAATGTTATTTCTATCTTTCGATATCTCTACGTTTTGATGATAACAAAATGTGAAAACACTTTACGTCAAAATTAACGTAAACAAGTTTTTAATCGTAATATCCGAATTCTACACAAATCACTCTAGGTATGAACAAACAAAGTGATTACTTGACAAGTGTTATAAGAAGTGAATTTGTGTTTTAAACTCTACATTTGTGAGGTGACAAAACATTCTTTTCAAAAATACATTTTACAAATTATTTTTGAATTATAAAGAAATATTTTATTTGGGAAAATCATTTCAAAAATTCCAACAACTATTTTCCCCCCAAATAAGCTCCTAACTTCCCCAAATAAGCCTTCACCACTAAAAACAAAAATGGGAGCATTTTTGTCTGGCACGGTACCATGGTATCACTAAATTTAGTGGTACCATGTGAACTTTAGTGGTGTCGTCCCTAGATAACGGTCAAATTTTCATTTCCTATAAATACCACCTCACTTCTCAGTTTTTGGTCATCCTTTTTCACACAAAACTTTTTGTATTCTTTCATCCTTTTCTAGTTACACTTCTTAGATCATTAGTCAGTTTCCTTTTGTTTAAAGAGTGATTCTTTCATTCAACCAAAGATTACCTACATTCCTCTACTTGTCAAGAGAAGAACACAAAGTGTCAAGAAGACACAAAGTGTTAGAGTCTTTGTGTAGTGCACTTGCATTATCAATCGTTTGCTTGATTGTATCTTGATATACATCAAGTGTTGATGTCTTGTGTAAACTATCTTGTGTAGATCATTGTGATCGTGTTGAGATCTTGGGGATCTCGTGTTGTTAGTGTGCTAGAGTGTTGATCAAGTGGATCAAAGATAGATTGTGTTGATTATGTGAAGTGTTTAAAGTGTGAGAGGGTCATGTTGATAGTGTGTGAAGTTAGGATCATGTGGATCTTGGTAGATTGGTACTAGCTAAGATTAGTACTCGACTTCTAGCTTAGTGTCGGAAAAGAACATAAGCGATGTTGTTTGGTTTTCTCCGCCTGAAGGGACGTTGTTGACATAGTGCTTATAACTCTCAAGTTGGGTACTCGGGGAGTGAAGTAGGGCAAAGAAGAGCTTCATGACAGAACCACTATAAATAACTTGTCTCGGTTTGATCTTTCCATCTCTATCTCTTTATTTATTTCTATTGCTTGTCAGTGTTAGATTAAGGTTGTGTTCATATTGGTGTTGGTTGATTTCACCTACAAACGAATCAAAGTTTTTCACAAAGTAAACTTTTATAACTAGACAAAAAGGCGGTAAACTATTCAATGCCCCCTTCTAGTTTTCCACAGACTACTCACACCTTTGCCTTCTAGTCTTAATGCGAACCGCATCCACACTGCTTGATTTAGGGGGAAAAGTATTGCTCCGAATGCAGCCTATAAAAGACAATGAAACTTGTTTCATTCTACATCTCATTATAAATATATCTAAAACCCAGGATTTCCGTTGGGCCAAATTATGTGTTTACAAAAGTAATTACAGAAGAGAAACACCAAAAATTATGGCCTAGATTGCGTAAGTATAGACACGGCACAAACTTCACTGTTGTTAGTGGTGCACTAGGCTTCTCTTCATTGGCTAAATGGAAATGGGGTATTGTTCATCCGTTCCGTAAGACAACTGTTATTAGCATTGTTCATCCGTTTTCCAACCTAAACAGCTACAGTCCCGTGATGATCCTGTAATGTCGATTTTGGTCAGTTTTTTCCTCTCTCATTCTTTATCTACCACAGAAAGTGGCCAGTTTCCTGCAAATCTTCAAATAGAATCTAGACCCTTCTTCTTCTACATCCTTCCTCCTCAGAAAAAAACACACACATAAACACGAAACGAAAAAAAAAATCTTGATGTACAAATGGTATGGTCACACACGACACACACAGATCACCCCCAAAATATTGATGTGAACAAGAAGATAGAGATCTTTTGAGATTTAAGGTATGTGATGGTTTGGGTTTAATTATGTTTAGGTTTATGAGTTGTGAATTTCAGGGTTTTTAAAAAATATTATTGATGATTGCATGTAAATTGGTTTGTGGGTTTTGTTTATGAGTGGTTTTTATAGATTTTTACACTACCGAAACTTTTTTGTTTCCAATTTTGTTTTGAATTAAATGGAAGTGAATTCGCCAATTACGGGCCATGATTCTAATTTGGCTTCAAGAAAAGTGCAACAAGCAGGTAACAATCTAATCTTTGATGTTGGGTTTGTTTTGCTTTTATAAGTAAATGTGTTCGTGATTATGGGCTTTTTTTTTTTTGAAACGTTAAGAACTGAGGCGGGTTTTTTTTTGTTGGATGGATGGATTTTAGCATTCTTTAGGTTTGAACAGGTAATCAAAATCTGAATATTTCATTTTATGATGTTATGTACTTTTTGTATTTTGGGTAATGGGTTTGCTTAGAATTTGATATATTTAAGTTATAGGTAATGGTGTTTGCTCAAATTGGTTCTTTTCCTGTTTTTTTAGTCATGGGATTTTGTAATTTTTTTTTGTTAGCTCAAGCTGTGATAATTTAGTGTTTTTGATAAAAAGATTAGTTCATAATTTGATCTAAGTGATTTTGATAATAAGTTTACTCAAATTTGGGTCATTTTGTCATTGGAAAACACCTCCCACCTCAGGTAAAAAATCAATTCATTCAATTGCTAGCCAATAGCCTCAATGTTTTTTCTTGGAAACTAGCCGACATGACAGGTTTTTCTAGAGAATTCGCTGAACACAATCTTGGGCTTAATCAGTATGCACCACCAGTCGTGCACTCGTGCAAAAGAAAATAACTACATCTATGGAAAGATCAATCTTTATAATAACTCAAGTTAGAGATCTTATCTATGCAGGAATCTTGCTTCCTATCAAATTTCAAACCAAGATCTCAAATGGTAAAAAAGGTAACGAAACATGGTACATCTGTGTCAACTTCACTGACCGAACAATGCCCAAAGGACAACTACCCACTACCCCCAATCAATTGAAAGGTAGAATCACTCTCTGGCTTCAAATAGAACTATTTCCTGGACGCCTACAAAGGCTATCACCAGATACTTATGAAAAAGTCACATAAGGACAAACAACCTTTTACACAAGTGAAGGAATATACTGCTACACCAAAATGCCCTTTAGGTTGAAAAATGTATGACAACTGGTAAATTAAGGAGCTATTTACCCGCATTACTTTAAAATTTAATGATACAAAATGTTTGGAATTTATTTTCAGTGGATTATGTTAAATTTAAACGTGTGATTTTAAATTATGAATTGGGGAGTTTATTCGTATTATTGATTTTTATATGAGATATATGTCGTGAATTATTGTTGTGGCGTTTATTAGGCACTACGTTGACTCCGGCACTAGGATAACCTAATAATTTGGAAATTTCGTTAACGATTGTGTTGTTAAAATTGATGGACGTATTTATGGTCATTTTTCGTGGAAAAACGATTTTTAAAATGATGACGTATATGTAAATGCGTGTTGAGAACTTTTGAGGTATGAGAAAGAGCTCGGGATAATGGAATCGGGATACTTTGGAAAAGTTACGTAATTGGTCCCTTGTGTTTAAATCCGGCCCCTTTTTATGTTAGCTACATATGGTCCTTGTGGAACCTGGTAAGCACAAAACACAAACACAACCACACCTTCATCTCTCTCCCTCACCTTCATCACCAAACCCTAGCCGCTGACCCTATATCTGGCCGCCACCACTCCACCGCCGGCCACCACAACACACGACCACCACCATTCGTTTCCCCATCTCATTCTCTACCCGATCCATTACTACACGCGCCCTTAATCTTTTCTTTTGACCTCGTTAACAACCAAACACGCCGTGTTCTCTTGATTTTCTTAAGTTCTAGTGTTGTTTTCTTGTGAAGCCGAAGGTAAGACGAGTCACAAGAGGATTGTGACTCGAGTTGTATGAAAACCATGACCTAGGGTCACGAGTTGTATATTTTTGGTTAGGTTTTGATTAAAAACTAAAAATAAACATGGGTTTACATATGAAACATGTTTTCAAACAAGATTGGTATCCGGGTTTCTTTGTTTTGGGTGTGGTCGAGACGTGACCGAGAGCTCATGCTCTCGGCTTGAGCCATTTTGGGCTTATTTGACTTTTCTTGTTATTTTGACCTCGATGTGATGTTTATGAGAGTGTTTGGATTGATCTTTTGGCCACGAGATGGGATATTGTTGATGTTCTTGAGATGCCGAGACACTAAGGGTCCCTTTGGGTTGATGTTGAGCTCGGTTGAGCTAAGCCGAGGCCTTAGTGGTCTCGGGTTGGGTCATTGTGGCTAGTGAAACAAAGCCGAGACCCAAGTGGGTCTCTCGGCTCGAGTTGGCCTTGGTAAGAGTGACCCGAGACTTAGGTTCTTGATGTTCTTCTTGTTATGTTGTTGTTGTTGTCTATTATTGTTATTGTTGGCTGCTATTGTTGTTGTTTTGTTGTGTCTTGGACCGAGAAGGAGTAGAAGAGCCGAGACTCTTGTGGTCTCGGCATGGGCTTGCTATTGTATATTGGAGTTGTGTTGTCGAGGGATTGATTTGGGGACCGATTGTGAGATGGTCAAATTAGAATGACGGAGATAGGTTCGAAAGGTGCCGTAGTCGGTCCTTATTGTTGTAGTTGTTGAAGAGTTGATTTGAACTTGTTGATGGGGTTACTTGATACATGACGACACATATCCTGATATTACATTTGGACTTGTGAGTTTAAGCGAGTTGGGGTCACCTTGACTTACTAGTCAATGGTTGATTTCGACAATCACCTTAACTTTTGGATTTGGACAATGAGCCGAGAAGTGATGACTCAGACACGTGACTCGTATTTTATAACTCGAAATAATTAATGACTACACAAATAATAAAACTCGTAATGACTTATATATCGATATAAACATTTATATAAATATATAAATGTGAAAACGTATATATATTTATATAAATGCGTATATAATAAATAGGAGATCACGAGTAATAAAAATAATAACGTTAACGACATATATTAGACTATGAAAATAGTATAATATCGTCGGAAACCTTATTATGATTAAATTGTTATAAACGGAAATATAAATTCAACGCGAATTGTTTTTATGAAATGAAGCGAGTTTTTGGAAAGAAAATGTGACCTTACGAGTTATAAAATATTCGAGGACACTTAAATCCAAGTTGACCATTTTATTATTTGTTGACTATTTGTGCTAGTCACGGATATTTAATGTTAATCTACTCGTTCTAATATAACTATTTAACTTATTTAGTCGACGGATTAAATAGGACCTATTTAGTTATATCGAAGGAGTTTATTATCAAATAACGTATCATACGACGCCTTAGGTTGTGGTAGGAGTTCGGGATGATAAGTTTGTGGAAAACTAGAAGGGGGTTGAATAGTTTACCGTTTAAAAACTTTAAACTTGTTGTATCAAATGTCCATTTTTAGCTTGTTCTAATATGAAAGATGTTACTTGTAGTTTATGACTAACATAACTTAAACCATGTTATCACACAAGTACAATCAACAAGTCACGACACAAACAATCACACAATGCAAACATTAAAGTAAAGCAATAAGTAAAGGGAAAGTGCAAACCGAACACGAGGATTTATAGTGGTTCGGTCACGAATCTCCTCTCCGCCCTACTCCACTCCTCGAGTACCCAACTCGAGAGTTACTTCACTAGATCAACAACCTCCCTTCTCGGCGTAGAAAACCTTACAATCGTCGCTTACACTTTATCCGGTAAAGCTAGATACCGAGTTCTTTTACAAGGTACAACCACTCCTATCGTTGCTTATACAATATTTCCGACACTAAGCTAGATGTCGAGTTCTTTACCAAGGGTACAACCACTCCCGCTATGTTTTGTGGCCCAACATAAAAACCTTGTGTTTTATGGCATAAACACATAAACCATCTAATCTATATTGTGATGATACAATGATGATCCATGACATAAAAGTCTAATGGATATGCATGCCTAATCTACATGAACTTCTTGAATAAGAAGTCTTCAACCATTGAGGATGTCAAGTGCCCTTGAATCTTCATATGTTGGAATGCTTCAATGAATGATGACTTCAAGATCTTGTAACCTTCTTGGTGGATCATGAAGTATGATATGCTTACGACAAAGATGAATGTTAGAAGCATTATGATCATTATGGAATGGGTGATTAATGTATGTTTCTACATCGTTTGCTACTGATCTAGATATGGGTTTTATGATAGAGAGAATCTATGTGTGAAGTCATCAACCTAATGAGAAGACCATGGGCTGCTATTTATAGCCAAAGGCTTTAGCAAACCCACGGATCAGGCGGAACCCTTTTGAGGGTTCCGTCCGTTATGCCCGAAGGTTCCGCCAGAACAGACATACTACTATTTACAATAACTTTCCATATCTAACAATGTCACATCAAGTTACTTCTAGTCAAACACACAATAAATAAAGTTGGAATCCTTCCAAAATGTGTAAGAGGTCTTATGGAAAGTCAAACACTCAACCTTTCCATAAATGCACATGATGTGATGTATATATATATATTTCTATTTTAAGATTAAGAAATATATATGAATGTAAACTTGTAAAATGTATATATTACTTAAGTAATGTTGTTACAGTAAGTTAATGAGTTACTAAAAATGTTTGACTCCTAATGTCATTACATTTTTATCATTTAACACCTAAAGTGGCACTTATTATATTTGACACCTAAAGTACACTTTGACACCTAAAATACTTAAAGACTCTAAAAGTATTTTAAACATTCTAAATGGTTGCTCAATGGGTTTGATCATAATGCTACATAACAAACATGTACGAACCTGTGTTGTAGCATACGACGACTCGAGATGTTGAGAGGTGTTGAATGTATGTTGAGACAAACTATGATTACAAGTAACTTGTACATTTTACGTTATGTATCAAGTTATACGTTTGTCATCAATCAAAACAAACGAGGCTGTATAGATTAAATATCGTAATATTTGCACTAACAATCTCCCCCTTTTTGATGATGACAAAATATGTAAACGTGATAGATAGTAAAATGTAAAAAGTTACTTGTGTCCGTATTACTTACTTGTATCCGTAACACCTTCTACATTTCTTCTCTGTTTACACTCTTCTCCCCCTTTTGCCGAAACAAAAAGGGGTGTGTCCTTGGAGTTAACTTAATTTCTCCCCGAAATGGCGAGCTTGCATCATCCCTAGTGATGTTAATTCTTCAACTCCAATTTCCTAAGGTTGTTGTGTCCCTTAGGTTGTTAGCGGATCCATGGATCAAATTAAGTTCCTTGACCTACATTAAGGTTAGTGTTGTGCAACATAAAAATTATACGAAAAATGCATGATGAATAAAATGCATGTTGGACTATGTTGACTTATCTCCTTCTTTTTGTCGAAACACAAAAGTGTGTCGAAGAATGAGAATAAAGATAAATGCGTGCATGCTTCCCCTAGATTGTAGCTCCCCTTGATCAATACTCCCCATTGCTAGGGTCCCAACGTATATGACACAAGAAATAAGAAAGCTACAAAAACAAAGGTTAGTGCATGATTAGCTCCCCCTTGATCAATACTCCCCGTTGCTAGGGTACCAACGTATATGATGCAAGGATAAGAAAGTTACGAAAGAAACAAATGTTAGTGTATGATCTACTCCCCCTTGATCAATACTTCCCGTTGCTAGGATACCAACGTATATGATGCAAGGATGAAGAATCCTACAAAATAAAGGTTAGTATAAGACAATAATTTTCCTATGCTTGACGGAAGTTCCCCTTATTTTAGGGCGTCAATATGAACCTACAAAACAAAAGTTAGTATAGTGGAAGTTTTGTCTTTAGACAAGCATGTCCTCTACAACAACGTGTATAGAAGATGCAATATGAGTGCTTGATGGATATTCCTCCTACGTCAAGAAGCACCTATAATGAAAGAAGGAAAATATTCGATGCAAACATCATCCTTAGATGATTATGCTATATACGATCAAACGTATATAATGGTGAACCTACAATGAAAGAGTTAGTGCAATATATTTCATCTCAAAGAAAAGTAAGATGTATATATATAAATGATATAAGCGACTTAAAGTAGAGAACCATGAAACCAAAAATCTCATGAGGTGTATTCTTCTCAAAAGAAATACAATCATAAGAAAAACGCGAATATAATATGATAGGAACCTGCTAAGCAAAGCCTAGAAGGAAGACATGAGGTTGAAATGATTAAAGAGGATGGTGCTAATGTTTGTGATGGTTAGACAACTATTTAAAGAATTAGAAGCTCGTGTGTATAGCAAATGTTCTAATGAAAGATAAAGATAGAACATATCGACTCATGCAATCCTAAAATTCACAACTCGAGGGATAAACAACAAATATGACTTTATCATCTACCAAAGATGATGTATCTTGCCATAATACATACTTGAATGGAATTGAAAAGAAGTGAGGACAATAAGCACCTAGGAACAAGAATTCCATATGAAAAGAGTAAAAAAAATGCTAAATACCTATATGAGGATGAGAATGACAGCATATGATGCGAGAGTGTTGGTTAGACCAACGTGTTGAGAAAGTGTTGGGAATGATGGCTTTGATTAATATATCATTTGCGCTGACAATGACGTGCATGATATGTGTCGAGGAAGAAGAGGATGAGATCCTATGATGGTATTCTTGAAAATGAGGTTTTGAAGTCCTAGTTTTGAGAGAAGAATCCTAGACTCCATTTGGTTTAGTTTTTGGTTGTGGAAGTGAATAAATTTGTCAAACACATGATGTGTTTTTCACTTGATGAGATATTGGGGGTGAAAGAGGCTTGAACTATTAAAAAAGAGAAAAGGTCAAAGGCTTGAAGCACTTGTGGTTTTGTGAACCGACTTTAACTAAATGGAGTGTACCTATGTGTTGGTATTTTAGGGTGTAAGAAACATGAGTAGATGTTCTTTAAATACAATTTGACAAAATACAAATATGTGAATGAATTTCTCTCCTCCTCAATAGGTGGACATCCAACATATTGTCTAGTGCATTGTATAAAGAATGATGATGAAGTGTTTAGGAGGTTGTAGGTTAATGAAAACGATGAGTTTGGTAATGTTTTTGCGGATATTGGTTAGCATACAAAGAACTTTATCCTTAAAGTCATGTAGCTCTTTTCTATCAGTGCGAGATGATCGTATGACGAGGCATGTGGTTTTCTCAAAGGAGGTGGAAAGGGTTAGAGTATTGTTATCGAGGTGATTTTGGAAAGCCGAAGCACTAATGCGAATTAGAAAGAGGTTGACTGAAAGATATCCAAACACAAATTTCAAATCTCTAAGACTCAATCCTATTAGTTATAAAACTATATGCAAGTGTAGGGGTTCCATAAAACATATTACTAATCCACGTAGCAATAAAGGGATTATAGTTATGCGAGATGAGCATATAAAAGCTAGAACGAAGTGAGATGGCAAGTGATTAGTTCTCAATCCACTAAAACACATTTGTTAGTGACAAAAGATGTCAACAAGATAAAAATCTAAAGACATTATCTAATACAAACAACGCATTCGACTACTAGACATAAAGTTACCACATAACAACAAATAATTATACTAAGCAATAGCATGACATTATTTAAAACACTTCATTGTGAAATTGTTTTGTTGTTAAGCTTAGAAACTTAAGCATATAAAAATCTATGTGATAAATTTGTATGATAAAACGTCTTCTAAATGTTTATCATACCAAGAGTACTTCTACAAATAATAAGTGCACACGAAGTGAACAAATAGTGTGACAAAGTTACGAAAGAGACAAGACGAAAAATTTATGCAACCAATGTTTAAACGATAACATTTTGGAGCAAGTATTATACAGATCATCCTAAGCATGGATCTAATAAATGACAACAACATACACAAGCTTTCAAATATATGAATATCATATAAAAGCATCATGTACCAAAATGACATATCATGAGTTAACAAGTAACAATGCAAAACATCATATAAATAAAGAATGAAAATATCATACAAATCATATTGATATATAGTAACACGAAACATATAAGCATGCAGGCATCATAAAGATATAACCAAGATTTACACATGAATCAATCAAATAGTTATCATGGTTATGTTAAGATGTCCAATCATATCAAACAAATAACATGTAATCGACACATGTATGTGTAATGCAAAAAGATTTTAATCTTTGTATTTGGAATCTATGGTTGAATGATCTAAAGAGAGACATCTTTTATGTTGAGTTTGATTATGTGTTATGAGAGTGATTTGATCATCAAAGACCAAGAGATGTGTTTGTGTGTGATAATGGAATATGTTAAGAACGTTCTCAAGAAAGCTCTTTGAAACAGGAATCTAAGTGAAATTACTAAATTCAATAGATCTTGTGTGTGTTATAGAGATGAGTAGAATAGGCATAGGGTTTGAATTGGGTTATGAGCAAGATTTGGTTATGATGAACGCTTGAAAGAAAATAGACACATATGGTGTCTTTCAATAAGTAGGGTTATCACGTGGAATAAAGTCACCATGCTTATGAAAACAAGAATGACGAGATGATGAGGAGGCTCTAGATCCTAGAACTTGCAGATGTTGATTTGAGGTTTAATGAGACATATGCAGAAGTTAAAAGTATTGCCAATACTTTGATAACTTGTGAAAGTGATACTACTTAAACCTAGTGTAATTGAATGTGTGCTTCATGCTCATTTGATGGTGAAGGTTCTAATCCTATAGGTGGTAAAGTATGGTTGATGACCGAGAGTGGATATGTGAAATGAGGTGGTAATTGCTTGACAACACTTGAAGCTTGGATATCTTCTTTGTGTTCTTCACTTGCTAGAAAGTGGAAAAGACGCATTTCATAATAAAATTCACTTGACTTTTGACGACATAGACAAATATGTTAATGAGTGTATGGATATAACAATTGCCCTTTGTTTCAAAGAGCGACACAAGGGTGAACATAGGTTTATGTATCATGAAAGGTGGTTTAATCTTAATGGGTTAGGTTGTAGTGAGGATGACACACTTGTTTGGTTACATTGTGGAATCTTCTTGTGAAGATGACTAGGTGGAGTTATTGGTGAAGACGATATTGACTCTTGGTTTCTTTGAGGGCATGGAAATGGTGGATGACTCGATATTGATAGGACAAAGGATAACTCGGTTTCTTATTTCACATTGGTTGTTTGAGGTTTAAGTGATGAAAGGTTATGAGGAAGATGCTTGAAGTTTTGCTCATGTTTGTGAAGCTTATGGGCTGAGATATATCACAAGGTGAATGTGATGAGATGATGGTGAAAGAACAAGTGAACTTAAGTGCTAAATGTTTAAGGATGAAAACCTATTGACATTAGTTTTTATTCCTATTGATTGGGAGAGTACTATAATAAGTGTTCTAGTTGTGATGAGTGTTTTAACAAACATTGTTAAACTACTTGGGTGTTGAATTTCGGATATTACTTTTAATGACTATGGTAGTAAGTCAAGTTTACTTGAATATTTCGAACGAAATACTTAAGTTGTCAATCCTACTTAGTTGAGATTGGATAGCATAAAAGGATAGCAAGACTAGATAATACATCTATAACTTAAGAGTAAGTTATGACTCGATGTAAATCCTTATCCTCTTGAAGGATGACACATTATTTTCATGTTAACCAAGTGAGGTAACATATGTAGATACAAGACAATATCTATAGTCATAAGTTGGACTTGTGATTGTGATATTTGTTGACATAAATAATGCCTAAAAACATTATTAACATATTATCAATATCTCTATGTTTTGATTATTACAAAACATAAACCCATTGAACAAAAATTTATGATATAAACAAGTATTTAGTGATTAATATTCTCTTTACATCCAAATCACTTAAGGTATGAATAAACAAAGTGTTTATTGCAATCTATGATCAAAGGAAAATTTTTCTAAATCACTAGAACTTTTATAAAATGTCATTAACACTTAATATCTTTTATAAAACATTTTTGGAATTAAAAGAATATGTTTAAATCACTATAAATATATGATTTCAAATTTCCAACAAAAAATGGAAAATTTTATCCAGAAAAACCTTCTCCACAAAAGGTCAAAAAAACTCCAACGTTCAGGAGGGCGGCCCCCTTAATTATACTAGGCAGCCCCCTTAATCATTAAAGGGACCGCCCCCTAATTAAGGGGACCGGCCACACTCCAGAACAGTATTTTTGCTCCCTATAAATACTAGTTCATTCCACAGATTTTTCTCACCTTTTGCACTCCTAAACTTTCTGTTCTAGATCTCTATTTCTATTTTCTTAATCCTTTGATCATACATACATAAATCTTTGTTTCAAAGTGATCCAAACATCATCCTCTCAAGTGCAAGAGAAGAATACTTCTATCCTCCAAGACAAGAAGTATTACAACTTGTTGTGACCTCCACATCCAAGTTGTTAGAGCATCATCAATTGTATCTATCTCTTTGTGTAATTAGTTGTGAATATTTGATAGTAGATAGTTTAGCTAGGTATATAGATAGTGTGATTGGTTAGTAGTTTGTTATGAAGGAGAAGAGTTAGGAAGTAGATTGTAGGGAAGAAGATTGGTGTGAAGTAGATAGGTGTGAAGTAGAAAGTATTGAAGAAGATTGGTGTGAAGTAGATAGGTGTGAAGTAGAAAGTTGTGAAGTAGATTGGTGTGAAGATTGATTGGTGTGAAGAGGTTGTGTAGAAGTTGTGATTAAGTTGTGACGAAGTTGTGGTGTGTACATTGGTGTGTAAGGTTTTCTCCGCCATAAGGGAGCTTGTTGACATAGTGAAGAAAACTCTCGAGTTAGGTGCTCGGGGAGTGGAGTAGGGCAAGGAAGGTGTCCTTGTAGCCGAACCACTATAAATCTCTTGTCTCGCGGTTCGATCTTTCCATCTCTCATTTATTTCTTTACTTACATTATTATTGCTATATCGTACATATTTATTGTTGTTTATATTGTGCAAGACTTGAGATCACATATTATTGAATCTAAATTTTTGAAAATAAAGAAAACACTCAAACAATCTTTTATAAAACTATTCAACCCCCCCCCCCCCCTTCTAGTTTTCCACAATTGGTATCAAGAGCCACGTCTAGCAAGATTTTTAAAATATATTGTATTTTAAAACTTGTAACGATCTATGGAATCTGAAAAATATTTAGAATGGCAATCTATTCAAAGACCACCACTATTTGAAAGTGATGGATTTTTATATTGGAAAAATAGATTCGAAACTTATGTGAAATCAAAAGATCTTGATCTTTGGCATGTTATTACCTTTGGTGATTTTCCTCCCACTCAACAAAATCCGAAAACTAAAAAGGATGAAATTGTACCTGTTGAAAAACAAAATGATGATTTGAAAAAGAAACTAGCTAAAAATAATGAAGCTAAAATGGTAATTTATAATGCGTTACCACGTAAAGAATATGAAAGAATTTTCATGTGTAAAACCGCCAAAGAAATTTGGGAATCACTACTTATTACTCACCAAGGCAAAAGTCAAGTCAAAGTTAATAAAATACATCTTCTTGTACAACAATATGAACAATTTACGATTCCGGAAGAGGAATCAATTGATAATGTTTTTGCTAAATTTAACACTATTATCACAAGTTTAAAAGCACTTGATGAGACATTTTCTAGTAAAAATTGTGTTAGGAAATTTCTTAGGGCATTGCATCCAAAATGGCGAGCTAAGGTCACGGCAATTGAAGAATCAAAGAATTTAATGACGTTATCACTTGATGAACTTATTGGCAACTTGAAGGTCCATGAAGAAATTATAAGAAGAGATTCGGAAACGGTCAAAGTCAAGAAAGAAAAAATCAAATCCATTGCTCTAAAAGCCAAAAAGGAACCTAGTGACGATGATGACTCAAGTGACGAGAGTGAAGACGAAGAATATGCAATGGCCGTAAGAGAATTCAAGAAATTCTTCAAGAGACGAGGAAGGTTTACTAGATCACCACGAGACGAAAGAAAACCGTTCCAAAGAAATAGAAGTGATAACTATGGGAAAAGAAAGTGCTTTAGATGTGGAAGTCCAAATCATCTCATTGGTGAATGTCTAAAGCCGCCGTGTAACACCCCTAATTCATGGTTGCAGCGGAATTCGAACTGGGTGTTACTTGACGGCACAATAGTCACAATAATAGAAAACGAACTCCAATTGAGTCGTTTTAAAAGATTTATCATTCAAATTGTATAAATATCAGAGATTACATAATGAGGTCCCAGATGGTTCCATGTTTACAAATTACATTAATTGAGTTTTGAATGATAATAAAATTTATAGCCCTCTTGAACATCCGTGTCCTTCCGTGCCATCCTTGATCGTCATGAACCTGAAATACATGCTTGAGAGGTCAACACAAAGGTTGAGTGGAATTCGTAGAGTTTGTTAAATCGTTTGAACACAATATGTCGTAGTGTGAGCTATAGACTCACACCAATGTTTAGAAAACAAAATCGTTATTTATTTCACTAAGCTCATGCAACCAAAACATTAACATCGAACCAACAAAATTGGCATTATAGAAGCCCTATCAAGGTACTTTTGCCATTATACCGCTAAATCTCAAATATAGTGCATTTGTGTGAACTCATCGTTGTTCAACACAAATGGGATCCGTCAATCCCAATAGATCTATTCACAATATTCACGCTCACTAAAGGTAGTGACTAATGGTTCATGATATAGGGACTTCGAACATGGCAATCGTTACTTAGTGACAATAAAACATAGTCGAGTAGCATACAGTAGAAAGCATTGTGTTCGAGTAGAAAAATAATAGCATGTATTCCCCCCCATGGGTTTGTAAAATAGTTAAACAATAGAAAGTGGGGCTACGAACTCACCTTAAGTTATGTAGTGAGTAGTGAATGTGATGGTCGAATCGTGAAGGTTTCTACGAGCAACCTATAATAGAATGTCGCGACTTAGGATCGGAGTAAAGAATATGAAGTAGTGCCTATATATATATCTTGCATTTAGTCCATGATGTGGTATGATGTATAGTATAAGTCTTTGAAAGAAAGATTCATGAAACATGTATGTTTTGGTATATCGTTTACTACCGTTCGGGCCGACATAATTCAGAAGTCATGTTAGTAAGCGTTCGAGGAGCCAGGACACTTTAACTCGTAAATCCACAACTCGTCTCGACGGCTTACATAATGAACTCCTCACATGAGGCTCCCTAATATTGTAGTAGTTGATAAAATATATAGATATAAGTTTTGATCCGAAAAGTTACAAGTCCGTTATTTGAATAAACTTAGGAAAGTTTATTAGTACATGAAGATTGTTATTAGGGGTAGTTTCATAAGTCTTGTATGACCATTTTCTCTTGGTAATATCTCATGGTTCCTTTTTAAGTGAAGTAGATCCAAATTGCTTGTTCAAGTTATCGCCTAATTCCTTGTTTCATGTTTACGCCTATGTAAGTTTACTTGGTCATTTCGTCATGGCCTAGCCATGACCTTTGGTCCTTTTTCCAAGGTCATTAGACACAACCTTGGCTCTAGCCATGGTTGTGGTCTTGATTATAGGTCATAAGACCTCTTGTTCCTTTTAAAGTATAACCATAATCTAGTGACTTTCACCTAAAAGTGGGCTGTTTAGAATTTGAAGGATTTTATCACTCGGAAAGCGTTTTTAGGACTTGAGCTTCTTTGAACCTAAATGAAAACGGCGTTCCGGACAACTTTCGTGTTTTAACTTTTTGATGAATCGGAACAGAAGGGTGACTTTCAAAAACTCAGAATGCAAAACAGTAAGGTTTTGGCAGTTTTGCCGGAAATCTTTGGTAACTTCAAATCGCCATAACTTTTGACTCGTTTACTCTTTTTAGGTGGTTCAAATTGCTATGGTTTCCTTGTTAAGTCCTCTAATGTAATATGTAATAATCCAATATCATAATTTTTCCATTTTGATCAGGTCTTACCAAGAAAGTCACTAGTTTGCTTGTTTTAGTAACTTATTGTAACAATCAATTATAACAACATCTTTTATTCATTTTTATACATCATGGACATTCATACAAGACATAATATAGCAAGAATAACATGTAAATGATATGAACATGATAAATTAACAAGAAGCATGTTAGGGTTAGGCTTACAACTTTTGGCTTTCTAATAAAGAAAGGAAGTAACAAGTAAGGAAATGGACTTTGATAGACTTGCTTCAACCCACTTCACTTCATGCAATCTTTCTACCCTTGGTATTCTTGAAAGAGATGTAATGAAAGTTGAGGTGACTTGAGTGGATTCAAACTCAAGAGAAATCACCAAAGTTCATGAGGTTATGGAAGTGTTTGATTATCTAAAAGAAACTAGGGTTTCAACCTTGAACTTGCACTTGAATCTTGCATGAAACTTGGAAGAGAATGAGCTAAGGATGAGAGAATGGTGTGTGTTAGTGTGGCGTTTAAATGAAGGGGAGGAGAGGGATTATATATGACTTTGAGGAGGTTAGGAAGCTTACTAGGAAAGTGCTTAAACTTGGTGACCAAGTTGTAATTAAGTGATGATCTATGGGTAAATTCATGAGATGAAGCCACATGGGTGGTGAATCCCCCCTCCTAGGGCGGTTCACAAAGCTTGGGGAGGAAGGGTTAGCCTTTTGTTGATATTATCCAAGATACTTGGTTAGTTTTGACTCCGGGAAATGCCAATCGTAAATGATTAAGCCTCAAGACGTAAAATCGGGTATCGTAAAATTATGAAACTTGAAAGTATTGTTAGACATGTCCATATGTCCCATAATAAAATATAAAATGGGTGGTAGGTTCCATTTGGGTGGTAAAACTGGAAACACGGGTCTAAAACGCGTAATACGTAAAATGTACGAATATTGCGTAAAATTGAGAAAAGTAAAATGTTACTTTTCTAATATGATATAAATGATTTAAAATGACTTATAATGTCTAGACTGGGCTCAGTCTAGTGTCGGTTGGTATTAAATGTCTTTTAGACATCAAACCGTAAGCCTAAAAATCACGAAATGACTTATAACATCAAGGGATGATTTTTGGTCAATGGAGGAGGGAAAAATATGTTGACTTTTTCCTATAAGTTGAAAACTTAAATCGTCTTAGAAATGCGGTGCAGGTATAGGCTAAGGTTACGGCTGAGTAAAAACGCTTAAAACTGAAAATTCCAGTTTTTCACGGCCGAGGTTTATTCTGGTCATATTTTTCTCAGTCATGATTTATTCTTAAATAAATCATGAGTGTGTCAAACATTTTTCTGATGTGGGGTCACCTGTCGGGGTCGAATTTCGTTGTGCGTGGAATTTCTGAATGACGTTTTACCCTAAAACGTGCAATTCCTTAATAACTTTTACGAGAATGATCTAACGAATGTCAAACATTTAATTTGTCATGGAAATGATTTATCACTCGAGGCTAAGAAACAAAAATCAAGTTTCGGGAAAATTTTTGGGAAAAATGAATAGTAAAAGTGAATAGTAAAATTTTTCGGGAATAGTAATTATCTTGAAAATGTGAATTGTTACACACCGGGTTATGAAAATCAAGGCGCCTTTGTTAGTGGAACATGGAGTGATAGTGACAAAGAAGAAGTGGAAAAACCAAGGGACAAAAAGTGTTTTGTGGCAAAAGCAACCGACGAAATATGTTTAGGAATTGACTTGGAGCCTGATGAATGGATCAAGGATAGCGGATGTTCAAGGCACATGACGGGGAACCGCAAGCTATTTTCTACGTATAAGGCATACAATGGAGGTAACGTTATTTTCGGTAGTGACTTGCGTGGAAAAATCATTGGCAAAGGTACGATTTCTCAAGACTCACTTACTATTGAAAATGTTGAGCAAGTAGATAATTTAACATATAACTTGCTTAGTATAAGCCAAATATGCGATAATAAATGTAGAGTTACCTTTACCGAAGAGGATAGCGAAATAGTTAAGAATGGAAAGATTATAGGTAGAGGAATTAGGAAAGGAGGCATATATGTTATGAAACTAGGAAACAAACCTGAAGATAGGATATGCCTAACAACCCTAGACGAAAACTCCACATTGTGGCATAGGAGATTAGGACATGCAAACATGCAACAAATACAATCTTTGGCCTCTAAAGAAATAGTTAGAAACTTGCCTAACCTAAAATATGACAAGCATTTTTGTGATGCATGTAAAATTGGAAAACAAGTTCATGCTAGTCACAAAGCTAAGAATATAGTATCCACTACTAGGTGCCTAGAATTATTACATATGGATCTTTTTGGTCCATCCGCTATGCGGAGCTATGGAGGAAGCAAGTATACCCTAGTAATAGTAAATGACTACTCACGATACACGTGGACTAGGTTTTTAAGTGACAAAACCCAAGCCTTTGAAAAATTCGAAATATTTAGTAAAATGATTCAAAATAAATTAGGATGCACAATAGTAGCCATTAGGACGGACCATGGTAGGGAATTTGACAACGAAGTACAATTCGGAAAATATTGTGACTTAAATGGAATATCTCACAATTTCTCCGCTCCTCGTACTCCTCAATCAAATGGCGTAGTAGAAAGAAAAAATAGGTCACTACAAGAAATGAGTAGAACAATGCTAAATGAACAATCCATCCCATAAAAATTTTGGTGTCACGCTGTAGATACATCAACCTATATTATTAATAGGGTATCAATTAGGAGAATTCTAGGAAAAACTCCTTATGAGTTACTAAGAGGTAGAAAACCAAACTTGAGCTACTTTAGGGTATTCGGAAGTAAATGTTATATTTTAAACACTAAGGATTACCTCATTAAGTTTGATCCAAAATCATATGAAGGAATATTCTTAAGGTACTCACAAAATAGTAAAGCATATATAATACTTAACAAACACTCTATGAAAGTAGAAGAATCACTAAATGTAACATTTGATGAAACACCACCACCTCCTAAAACATTACCTTTAGAAGATGATGACTTAGTCGAAGATGAAGCTATTGAAGTTAGTAAAACAAAACCCATAGGAAATGATAATGAAGACATTGACTTAGGAAATAACGAAATTGTAAATATTAAAGAATCTAGATCACATCCATTAGATAATATAATAGGACATCTTAACCAAAGAACCCTTAGGTAACAAGCCCAAGATAAAAATAACTTCTTTTGTTTCCTCTCAGCAATAGAACCTAAGAATATTAATGAGGCATTAAAAGATGAAAGTTGGGTTATAGCTATGCAAGAAGAATTAAATCAATTTAAGGCAAATGATGTTTGGGAATTAGTCCCAAATCCAATGAATATGACCATCATAGGAACTAAATGGGTATATAGAAATAAGTTAGATGAAAATGGAATAGTAACTAGGAATAAAGCTAGGTTAGTTGCCCAAGGTTATAATCAACAAGAAGGAATTGATTATGACGAAACTTATGCCCCCGTAGCTAGACTAGAATCTATTAGGATATTACTTGCCTATGCATGCGCTCTAGATTTTAAGTTATTCCAAATGGACGTGAAAAGTGCATTCCTTAACGGTTTTATCAATGAGGAGGTTTATGTGGCACAACCTCCAGGATTCATTGACTTCGCAAAACCTGATTATGTTTATAAGTTAAAGAAAGCTTTGTATGGACTCAAACAAGCTCCCAAAGCTTGGTATGATCGATTAAAAGCTTTCCTTATTAAACATGATTGTTCCATGAGAATGGTAGATAACACTCTTTTCACTAAAAAGAAAGACCCAAATCTCATCATTGTTCAAATATATGTTGATGACATTATATTTGGATCGACTTGTCAAGACATGTGTGATGAATTTGCCAAAATCATGCATGATGAGTTTGAGATGAGTATGATGGGTGAACTAAACTTCTTTCTAGGATTACAAATAAAACAATTAGAAGATGAAATATTCTTTAACCAATCTAAGTACATTAAGGAAATGCTTAAGAAATTTGGCCTAGAAGACTCAAAACCCATGAAAACTCCCATGTCTACGGAAGTGAAACTCACAAAGGATGATGAAGGCGAGTCCGTAGATAAAACCAAGTATAGAGGAATGATAGGTAGTTTACTATACTTGACGGCAAGTAGACCCGATATCATGTTTAGTGTCTGCCTTTGTGCCCGTTTTCAAGAGGATCCCAAAACCTCTCACTTAGAAGCGGTTAAGCGTATCTTCCGATACATTAAAGGCACTATACACTTAGGATTATGGTATCCTAAGGGATCTGGCATAGAAACCATCGTCTATGCAGATTCGGATCATGCGGGAGACTACGTAGATAGAAAAAGAACTAGCGGTATTTGCACGTTTATGGGATGTTGTCTAACATCTTGGTTTTCGAAGAAGCAAACCGCTCTTGCTGTTTCTACCACCGAAGCCGAATATGTAAGCGCTGGAAAGGCATGTCAACAAGCACTATGGATGAAACAAGCTCTCATAGACTATGGCATTAGGTTAGAAAATGTTCCCATTATGTGCGATAACAAAGGTGCGATAGATTTAAGTAAAAATCCGGTGCAACACTCTAGGACTAAACATATAGAAATACGCCACCACTTCCTTAGGGATAATGTACAAAAAGAAACATATCTATAGAAAAAGTTGCATCGGAAGATAACATTGCGGATATATTCACTAAACCACTTAAGCGTGAATTATTCAATCACTTGCGTTTAGGATTAGGAATGATGGAACAAGTTGACTAAATTCTATTGCATTTAGACAAATTGTTTTTCTCTTGCATAAAATTTAATTTTCTTCCACTTCTCCATTTCTGAGTCTAGGAATATATTTCGCACAAAATTAAAGATTGGGAAACATCATTTTCATTGCATATACTCTCTTATAAAACCCAATCAAAGTTTCTTGAATACTATTCTCACATCTAGGAATTACATGAACATCATTTTCCTTGCATTGTTGACAAATGCTAAAAACCTTTTTCCTAAATCATGCATAAACTCTCACATAAATTGTCAAAGTATATAATCTAATATATATATCATTGACATTCAAGAATTGAGCAAAAATCGAATCAAGGAGATTTTGGATTGTTTCTTAGGAAACTTATTTTTCTTTGCATTTAGGAGTCGAAACAATCACAACTCCACATTTGTTGCATATAGGCACACACTAGGACAAAATCACTCATAATGTTGTCATCTTGTTTCATCACTAGTTTTTGACTCACTAGTTACCTTTGCCTTTGATCTAAGATAGTTGCCCTAGGAAGATTGAGTGCCTTGCCTTTGCTTGTCTCCTCTAGCTTATTATTAATTGCTTGTTTGCTCTCTTACTTAAATGTTTTTGCATGCATGCTATATTATGATTAGATTAGATGCTATATTGCCTCAAGGAATTGAAATTGCTTAAATCCAAATCCAAAAACACAACCTTTCTGCAAATTTTCTGCCAAAAACCCAATTTTGGCAATCTGGAAATCACTAGATGGGCGGCCCCCTTAATTATGTAAGGCGGCCCCCTTAATCATTAAGGGGACCGCCCCCTAATTAAGGGGACCGGCCATCTGATGGTCGGGTTTACAGAATCTTTTCTGCTTTTTAGCCCATTTCAACCTACATTTCCCAATTTTCACCAACACATTTTGTCCTAATCTCCCAAACAAACTTTATCCATCCATAAACACACAAATCTTACACTATAAATATCCCCAATCTTCAAAACTCTTCATTCATCCTATCATGACCTCTCCAAACAAACCAAAACCAAAAGCCTCAAGGCTAGCAAGGATGACGGAAAAACCCGTTTGGCAAAGAAAAAGCCCTCGAAACAAATCCATCATTACCAATGAAGTTGGAAATCACTCAACACCTCCAACCACTTACTTCCCAAACTTTACACCAAACCCACAAGGACATTCATTTGATCCTCTTTACAAACCATACAACATTGGCCAAACATCTTCTTTCATGCCAAACTACACATCTCAACCTCCAACCACTTATAATGATCCATACAAGTTTGATCAACAATCAAACTATAATTCCAACTACACAAACCCAATTCATCCATATCAACACAATGATTCTCTCCACATTGCCACAGAAAAACAAGAGTTCCGTGATGAAATAAACCAAATCCATGATCTTAGTGATCTCCTTGTTATGCATCTTGCACAACGCAACAAAGGGCAACCTCCATCATCACCCTATGCAAATTGCCTACCCCACTCTATCAACTTGGATCAAGTTACAAACCATACTCACTTTTGCCCTTGTTGCATCTTCCTTCAAAAATAAATCCTCTACTTGAGTGAAGATATTTCTTGGATTGAATATCTTCTCACTCGTCCTCACCCTATACCACCTTTAACTCGATACAATATAGTGAGATCCACCTCTTCTGCTCCATACCCCACTCCATATCCCTCTCCATCTAACAACTAAGCTCTATGCTTATGTTCCCTTCAAGCAAATAAAACACTCAACCATGAGTTGCAAGCAAGTCCAAGTGCTCTCTTAGGCAATATAGGACTATGTTTTTCTTTTGTTTTATTGTAATCAATATGCTTCTAGCATATTGAATGTTGTAATGATGATCATTTCTATGATTGTCTCATATATGCTTGAATGAATCTATTTTTATTTGCATAATTGTTGTTTTGCATATATATGTCTTGTTCTCCTCACATATTTTTTGTAGCCAAACTTTTCATAGCTCGTTTCCTTGGTGCTCTCAAATGAGGGGGAGCATACATCAAGGGGGAGCTTTCTACCCGTTTAACTTCTTCTATGAAGCTTACTCGGTTTAAACTTTTTGATTTTACAAAAAGGGGGAGAAGAGAGTATTAAACTCTTAAATACTTGTCTAATAATAAATTTTAGACCCAATGAGTTTACGGTTTTGTAATAATCAAAAAGGAGGAGATTGTTGACATAAATCATGCCTAAAAACATTATTAACATATTATCAATATCTCTATGTTTTGATTATTACAAAACATAAACCCATTGAACTAAAATTTATGACATAAACAAGTATTTAGTGATTAATATTCTCTTTACATCCAAATCACTTAAGGTATGAATAAATAAAGTGTTTATTGCAATCTATGATCAAAGGAAAAATTTTCTAAATCACTAGAACTTTTATAAAATGTCATTAACACTTAATATCTTTTATAAAACATTTTTGGAATTAAAATAATATGTTTTAATGACTATAAATATATGATTTCAAATTTCCAACCAAAAATGGAAAATTTTATCCAGAAAAACCTTCCCCACAAAAGGTCAAAAAAACTCCAACGTTCAGGAGGGCGGCCCCCTTAATTATACTAGGCGGCCCCCTTAATCATTAAGGGGACCGCCCCCTAATTAAGGGGACCGGCCACGCTCCAGAACAGTATTTTTGCTCCCTATAAATAATAGTTCATTCCACAGATTTTTCTCACCTTTTGCACTCCTAAACTTTCTGTTCTAGATCTCCATTTCTATTCTCTTAATCCTTTGATCATACATACATAAATATTTGTTTCAAAGTGATCCAAACATCATCCTCTCTAGTGCAAGAGAAGAATACTTCTATCCTCCAAGACAAGAAGTATTACAACTTGTTGTGACCTCCACATCCAATTTGTTAGAGCATCATCAATTGTATCTATCTCTTTGTGTAATTAGTTGTGAATATTTGATAGCAGATAGTTTAGCTAGGTATATAGATAGTGTGATTGGTTAGTAGTTTCTTGTGAAGGAAAAGAGTTAGGAAGTAGATTGTAGTGAAGAAGATTGGTGTGAAGTAGATAGGTGTGAAGTAGAAAGTAGTGAAGAAGATTGGTGTGAAATAGATAGGTGTGAAGTAGAAAGTTGTGAAGTAGATTGGTGTAAAGATTGATTGGTGTGAAGAGGTTGTGTAGAAGTTGTGATTAAGTTATGACGAAGTTGTGGTGTGTACATTGGTGTGTAAGGTTTTCTCCGCCATAAGGGAGCTTGTTGACATAGTGAAGAAAACTCTCGAGTTAGGTGCTCGGGGAGTGGAGTAGGGCAAGGAAGGTGTCCTTGTAGCCGAACCACTATAAATCTCTTGTCTCGTGGTTCGATCTTTCCATCTCTCATTTATTTCTTTACTTACATTATTATTGCTATATCGTACATATTTATTGTTGTTTATATTGTGCAAGACTTGAGATCACATATTATCGAATCTAAATTTTTGAAAATAAAGAAAACACTCAAACAATCTTTTATAACAAATTAAAAAGACGTAAAACTATTCAACCCCCCTTCTAGTTTTCTACAATATTGTATGTAATCTTTGCAAATAATGAGTCCTGATTTGTTAGAAAGTTGTCAAGTCACCAAATAAGTGAATGATGGATGAGTTAGAGATGGAAGAATGTAGTGAGTGTGTGTAGTGATCATAAATACTAAGTGGTTCGAGAATTGCACAGAGAAAGTTTCCGGATTCCTTCCTTTAAGGAGAAAGGTATCCTGGATCATTCTTGCGAAATTTAGAAAGTATTATTACAGATGATTATCCTATAGGTGCGAGTGAGAAGTCCTAATCCTAATAAGAGTGAACATCAGTGAGAAGAATCCTAGTGATGAAATTGAGAGATCTTGAATGAGGGTCTTAAATGAAAATTTAAGAAGGAAGATGCAGGATTAGCGGAACCATATGAATACACAGGCGGAACCCAGATTTTGGTTTTGCCTAGTCCGTTGGGCCAAATTCTGGAGTACCCAGAAAATGCACTGGCGGATCCCAATATTTGGTTCAGCCAGTTCCGCCAGGTCTGAAAAAAGTGGCAGTCCACTATTTTGACCATCGATACGATTTTCAAATTTTTTGAAAACTCCTAAAAACAAAACTTTATACCATATCTGATTAGGAAATGCAAGAAAGAGATGTAGAAACACTCTTACCGTTAGACTTTGACCGGGGACTAGCGAATTTCACTATACTTAGTGAAATATCCATAAACTTGAAAATTTGACAACATCCCAAATGTTGTCTACCTGCATATCCGTTAGTACAGGTGATTGGCTCCAAACGGTCAACCTAAATGGACCAGGTAAATGATCAACAAGGTCAGACAGCCTAGAGTCAATACTCCGTGGAAGTATAGGGTTTCCCCGGGTCGTTATGTCCCGACGAGGTGTGGATTGTATTCAAACGAGTTTGTGATCGGGTGAATTTGGACAGAAAGGGGTTTGTGATTGATTATACTAATGATTTATACAAGGAAATAGCTTAAATAAACTATATTAACATATACGTAAATTTAGAAAAACCAGAAACGTGTAAAACCTAAAAACGTGTACGTTCAGTTTAAATTAACGTGAACGTACAAAATAAAAAGTGAAATTTGAAATCTGAAAACCCTCAGGGGGTGAAAATGACCTTTTTACAAACCTAAGGATGAAAGACAGTTTTTAGAAAAAGAAAAATAATTTTTACACTATTTATTTATTTATTATTAATTAAATACAAATTAATACTAGTTATTAATACTCCCTCCGTCCCATTTTAATTGTCCGCGGGCCCGAATTTGACCGTAAATATTTTTGTTTGTATTATATAACACTTGATGAAATTTATATCATTGAAAAGTTCGTTTAACGAACTTTTCAATGATATAAATTTCATCAAGTGTTATATAATACAAACAAAAATATTTACGGTCAAATTCGGGCCCGCGGACAATTAAAATGGGACGGAGGTAGTATTTAAATAACTTAAATACAATATAATATTAATTTAACACTAGAAAAATGAAAATTAAATTTCAAAATTATAAAATAATTAAAAACTAATTTTAAAATTAAAAATATGTCTTTTTGTGTATATTAATTAATTACTAATTTAATATTAATTAACTAATTAACTAATTTTAAATTACTAAAAATACTAAAATGACTTAGATAATTATAGAAAAATTTAAAAATCTAATTAACCATCACAGGAATCCTAAATAATTATAAAAAGTTGTTTTATATCTTTTTAAACTATTTCACTAATTATTAAACTAAATATTAATTAATTACTAATTTAACTAAATTAATTAAAAAAATTAGAAAATGAACAGTAGAAATTCTAGAAAAATTCCTAAAATTATTTTATAACATATAAAAGCTAGAAGAAATATAAAAACTAGGTATTACTTCATAAAAACTAATTTTGCTATTTAATACTTAAATATTAATTAATTATTAATAAAACTGATCTTAAATCTAATAAATACTAAATGACAATACTAAATTCTGGAAAAAATTCTAAAAATACTTTATTATAAAAGAAAGTTAAGAAAAATATAAAAATGCAGGTTACTTAATAAAAATCTAAAAACGAAAATCAAAAAGATTAATTACATTAAATAGAAACTATCACTTATAATTAAATTATTTTTTTCTGGTTTTTCTTTTTGAAAACTATTTAGATACTTAAAAAATGAAACTTTAATAAAGACAAAATGATCAGAACTTAGAAATAAGCATAATGAGAGCTTATGGGCTTAACAGCTTAATGTTAAAGCTTATTAGGACTTGTGATGTGAAAGAGCTACTCAATCTGCTTATACGAAGGCACCATAAGCCATAAATGACTTGAGTAAACTTGGAAATGAGTTAAAACAAGCAAATGGATACAATGATAGGGTTAAATAAGCTGATAAGCAAAACCACAATCTCACTTGGTTCAATCTCAGGTCAAAAAGGGTAATTTGCAGCCCTTGGTGGGGCCCACAGGGGTGATCAGGGGTACAAGGAGAAGGGTAATCTTAAAAGGTCGCTGGAAGAGCTTAAAAATAAGCTAAAGCTCAGGGCATGGGGTCCACTGATGAGCTCTTGATGAGCTTGTTAAAACAGGTCTGCGGAACAAACCATGGTGCAGGGGAGGTTACTCCCCCTGTAGGTCACTTTGAGCATTAGTGGGACCCACACAAAAATTCACAAAAATAGAATGACACTGGGAAATCAAAGACAAGGTGGGGGACTACAACCTCTAAAAAGCACAAGGCCTAAAACCTATCACAAAATTCTCTAAAATTCTTGCAACTTTTGGGTTTTCTGCCTATAAATGCAATTTTGACTTTTTAAGTTAACCTAAAGAGTTAACTAAAATGAACTTTGGATCAAACCTACTCACTGATTATGATGTATTAAGTTTAAATGAACTAAAAATAAGCAATCTTACACACAATCTAAGGCTATGGTGTGGATTTGGAACTTGAAAATCCACATAGTGGACTGTTATGAGCAATGAAACCATGTTTTGACTTTTTAACTAACAAGAAATGGATTTTATGCTTGAAATGTTATAATAGAACCTATTTTGACTTGTGAAAGCTAAATGCAATAGAAAACAACAGTTGGAACACAGACAACAATCTTATTCCAAACACTCCTATAAGTAATCTGAAAAAGAGATTTTCAAAGGATTACACTAATCAAGTCCATAAACCTGAATCCCAAAGCTATACTATGATGAAACAAACTTGTCAAAGCACAAATGCATATATAAGTACCACAAATACTCATGAACTCTAATAAACCATTTTGATAGTTAAAATGAGAATCTGAGCCACCAATGAATCCAGTGAACAAACTATATCAAATAAGCAATATACTAACTCTACTACACTAAATAAACTTATAAGCAACAAATGAGAAGAATTTAAGCATTGCTACAGTGTTTTGCACAAAATGAAAGTGAGAGGCTTACAAGTGATTTCCAAGCATAGAACAAGGAACCAAAGCTCAATTCACACACCTAAACTTCCCATGAAGCTTCTAATACCATTAGAATTTAAAATCCACCCTGCTCCTTGCATCTATCCTTCTCCACACAGATTTTTCATTTATGATCTATTTATTTAGAATTTTGAGTAATTTTGGATTTTTGAATGAAAACAAGTTTTAAACCTTAGTAATCTTATAGAAGCTAATTAGTGACCAACCTGAGTTTGAATAATCCATAAAAACTAATATTAAAGACAAAATGAGAATTTGAAGGTTTGAAGTACCAACTGAAACTTAAACTTAAGGGTTAATTGATTGATGAAAATCACTTCTCATTACATTAACAAGTTCCCAATTACACTTTAAAACTGAAATTGATATAAAAAGGACTAAAAAATAAATTACAACGATTTACTAAGCTACACTATAACTACTACTAATTACTTGCTTCTCTCTCCTTTTCTTCACTTATAGGGTTCTTGGAGTGTTCTTCTGACTTTCCCACCTCTCTGTGAGCCATTGGATGGCTTTAATCAATCCCAGCCGATCAAATGAAATTTGGCGCCAAAAGTCCCACATGTAACTTGGAGCAGTATCAAAGCAATTAATGCTTCTTGGAGGTATTGCTGAGGTGGAGGGGACATGGTATGGGAGTGGGTAGCAGAAGGTGGGGAGGGGGTGGAGTATGCAGGTTGTTTGCAGGCCAAGTGGGAGTGAAGGAGGTGGTTAAAGGGGGTGTTGACTGGGGTTTTAATATTAAACGGTTAGAAGCTCGGTTGGTGTATGGGCCTGGAGTGGAGTGGGCTAGGTGGGGGTTTGGATTGGACTTGGGATTTGTTGGGTGGATTTGGATATAATATCAAAAGGTCCATTTGATTTGTAGAATTACTACAAGGACTAAACATGTGATTTTTGAATTTGCAAGGGACTGAAATTGTAATTCTTTCCAACTTGTTTGAAAGTCCTTTCCTGCCAAGCTTCCATAATTCAAGGACCATTATTGCAATTTTCCATTTTTAAAATATCCAAGGACTAAAATTGCCAAATTGCCAAACTTGAGGGACCAAAACTGATATTTCTCTAAACTTTCATTCCAAGGACCTTTTATGACAACTTGTGATTTCCCAAAGTCCAATGATGATTTTTCTTCCAAATATTTCCCAGGGACCAAATCTATCAAAAGTGAAACTCCAGGGACGAAACTTGTAATTTCTAAAACTTTTGAGATTTTCACCAAAGGACTAAATATGACAATTTATGATTTCAAAAGGACCTTTGGTGACTTTTCTTTTAAAATAAATGCTTAGGGACTATTTTTGCCAATTTTTGAAAGTTTGGGGACTGAAATTGCCAATTATGCAAACTTTGTACGTTTTTCATCTGTTTTTACTCATTTTGCATCTGAAACATATAAAACACAATCTTTGGAATATTTTTAGTATTTTGATGCATTATTGAGTGTTTTTAAATGTTTTGCAGCTCAGATTTGACCAAAAATGATGAGTGTTTGAGCACTCATCAATCCCCCACACTAAACTATTGCTAGTCCCTAGCAATAGACTTTTTGAAAATTTAATGGATTTTAATCTCTTTACCAAAAGCCATTACTTCTGGAGTAGCCAAATGTTTCAGTTCAAGTAAGAACCATGGTACACTGATAACCATGTGATTTTGAGCAAACCACCAGCTGTAAACGGATTTGATTTGTCTTTAACAGAAGTCGTTTACTTCTGGACTAGCCGACTCATGATGGACATAGTCAACATCTTGGTGAGCTGATTACCAATTATGGTTTTTCCACTGCCTTTACCACAAGCCATAATCTTGCGGGCTAGCCAACTCTTTTACTTTTTAGGATATGGTGAGTTGAGTACTATACAATTTTGGGCAAATTGTAAGCCATAAACGGATTTGATATATCTTTACCAAGAGTCGTTTGCTCCTGGATTAGCCAAACCTTTTGTCGTTTAGGCATGGCGGACTAATAACCACAAAAATTTTGAAGCTCCAGTGAAAAAATTTTAAATTTTTTTGCCAAAAACGGGGGTACTAGATGGTAAAATGTGATCAAATTCGCTAGAATACCCCCCCCCCCCCCCACACACACACACACACACTTAGAATTGAATATTGTCCTCAATATTCAAAGTCCTGGCTATTATGCCGACACTTTGAACAAAAAAGGGCAACATTACAAGCTAAATGTGGAAACACCATTTTTTTTTCACTTTATTTGTAACCACAGCAGGGGTACTCCCCCACACTTAGGGTGAAAACCCCATATGCATGCTACTGTTTTTGTTTACCGAGTCGCTAGCTTGACTCGACCCCGAATTCATTGGTTCTTGGGGAAGCATGATGTGGAAGAAACAATTTGCATCGGACTTTCATTCAAGATGTTTAGACAAACATTTGAAGCACGTGAAAGTTCCACACCAATGAGATAAGTGCCCGGATTTAAATAGTATAAACTATAAGCGGTGATGCCGGGGTTAAAGATAATATCTTCATTCCCGAAGGAATGAAGAACAGGAGAAGTCACCCGGTAGGTGAAGAAGGGAAGAAAGATCTTGATGACAATCAAGATTGACTCATCATCATAAGAAAGAGAATTCATAATTGGTATATCATGAATCTCGTCAGTAAAGCTCATATGATCTAGACATATTATGGGAGGGAGGGTTGGGATTTTGATATCAAGCAAATTCTCACGGTTGAGAATATTTCCCTCCGGAACACAAGGATTATCTTTGTCTAGATCAAAGTAAAAGTTATCATACTCCGATGGAGATATGATATGAATGAGTTCACCGGAGAACTCCTCGAAGGTGAATGAATCATATATGGGGAGAGAAATTTGAGAATGAGAAGTGGTACTGCCACTAATCTTCTCTCCCATATGATCAAAAGTAAAGGCTTCAAACTCCGGAATAGGATCATCGGAGAAAATGTCACTATCCTTAATGGGGATAGGAGATGAAATAGATTTCTCTTTGAAAGCCTCGATTTTAGAAATGAGGAGATCGACATTCAATAATGTTGCACGAAGTGCTTCATCCTTGATTTCAGTGTCAATCTCATCATTCTCTTCTTCTGAGCTGACTAGCTCAGAAGGTAATTCTTCCATAAAAACGATGTCTCCACAAGATAACGAATCGTCATCAGTAGAATTGGAGAACATCTCAACATGATCAGTCGGGAAGACAAGAGGAGGAGGGATATCACACAAATGATCAAGAATTCCCTGTGACTCTCTTGGGATTGGGACAAGGTTCTCAGCACTAGACTTTATGAATTCGTCCGATTCCTTTTCAGGAACAGTGCTAAGATGCTCATCCCCCATGATCAGAGAGTGAGTGTGAACTTCGGGTGTGATAACAGACTGAGGGAGTTGTGAGGGACTAACAGTTATGGATTCTTCAAGTTCCATTTGATCAACGGCTAGTGACTTTGTCACATTATTTTCTCCCTGATTCTCCATGGAAGGAATCACAACTGATGAATCTGATGAACCCTTACACAATTGAGAAATATCAAGGGTAACTTCATCATCACTATCATCATCGTCGAGAAGAGCAGCATTGCGAAATATGGCTCGTGTTTTAGCTGCTTGTTCTAAGACTAGCAATTCTTCCATGCTCATTTCATTTCTAGCATCTCGTTCTTCAGCAAGTAATTCTGCCATAGATTTCTCACGAGAGTTTTGAAACGATGTAGTCGACAACTCCTCCTTAAATTCTTTCAATGCTTCAAGAACCTCATGACAAAGGTCTTGCGGGTATTAAGGAGTTGCTAGGGTAATTTGGTACTGTGGAGGTGGGTCTTGAAACGAATAGTTGTAATTGTTACAAGGAAAGGGATTCCCTGTTTGACAATCCGAGCTAAAGTGAGGACCTCCACAGTACTCACAACAGAAAAACTGATGTGGCTGTGAGTCGTATGTGCTAGAGTCATAATTGTTATCAGGAAACTGCTCATAGACAAGTGTGTTTCCTGATTGACAATCAGAACTGTAGTGTGGGCCACCACAGTACTCACAACAGTAAAACTGTTGAGTCTGGCTTGGTGTATTTTGATACGAAGCATCATTAAGATTTGGATAATATGATTCTTGCTCGTATGAATGTGATGGGTAGTTGGAAAAATTTGAGGAGTCGTTGAATGAGTTTTGATTAGGATCATAAGCAAATGAATTCCTCGAACCACAAAACAAACAACTCCCATCTCGAATATCATTACCACATTGTTCACATGTACACCAACGACATGGAAAACCGAAAAGCGGCTCACCACAACCGACACAAGGAACAAAATCCGGAGGTGGGACAAGTGGTGTGCTCTTAGAGCTAGGAATTTCCACCACTTCCGTTATGGTCTCTGGTTTTTGTTCTTGATAAACGTGAGGATTAGGCAAGTCGTTCTTTCCAGTCACTGCCCTAAGCTCTGTACGTTTGCTTGACAAACTTTTAACCATAAACCGTGAAAGGTTAGGATCAATTCTTGACGGTTTAGGAGCAATTGTGAGCTTAGATTTTTGGACAACCGTAGGTTGGACGTATTTAGCACTTTCATTGTCAGAGGAAAGTACCGGGTCCTTTGTCACCCTGGTTTCTCGTTCCATTTCCCTCACCGGAGAGGGAATAGGAATCGATGGTCCATCAAAATTAACACGACATCTCAAAATTTTTGACTAGGCCAGAAGTTTTTCAATGTTGATCTTAAAGGCCCTTTGTTCAAAGTAATCGTCATCGAGAGATGCCATTAGAATTATACATGAGAGGGGTATAAGAAGGTAGAATCAAATGGATAGAGGGTATGGAAAAATATTTTTGGGTTTTTATGAAAAAATATGAACAAAGATGGATAATATACAAAGAGATGAATTCTAAAATCACTAATCTGCAAAAACCGTTTAGAATAACGCGCACAACCTCCCCGGCAGCGGCGCCAAAATTTGATTGGCTCCAACGGTCAACCTAAATCGACCAGGTAAATGGTTAACAAGGTCAGACAGCCTAGAGTCAATACTCCGTGGAAGTATAGGGTTTCCCTGGGTTGTTATGTTCCGACGAGGTGTGGATTGTATTCAAACGGGTTTGTGATCGGGTGAATTTGGACAGAAAAGGGTTTGTGATTGATTATACTACTGATTTATACAAGGAAATAGCTTAAATAAGCTATATTAACATATACGTGAATTTAGAAAAACCAGAAACATGTAAAACCTAAAAACGTGTACGTTCAGTTTTAATTAACGTGAACGTACAAAATAAAAAGTAAAATTTGAAATCTGAAAACCCTCAGGGGGTGAAAATTACTTTTTTACAAACCTAAGGATGAAAGAAAGTTTTTAGAAAAAGAAAAATAATTTTTACACTATTTATTTATTTATTATTAATTAAATACTAATTATTACTCCCTCCGTCCCAAAATTATAGTCCTCTTTTGACTTTTTCGGTCTTTATTTTTCAACTTTGACCTTAAATATTTTTGTTTATATTACATAATACTTGATGCAAAATATATGAATGGATTGAGTTTTAAATGTATTTTTCATTGGTATAATTTTCATCAACTATTATATAACACAAACAAAAATATTTAAAGTCAAAGTTGAGAAAGAAAGACCGAAAAAGTCAAAAGGGGACTATAATTTTGGGACGGAGGTAGTAATATTTAAATAACTTAAATACAATATAATATTAATTTAATACTAGAAAAATGAAAATTAAATTTCTAAAATTATAAAATAATTAAAAACTAATTTTAAAATTAAAAATATGTCTTTTTGTGGATTTTATATTAATTAATTACTAATTTAATATTAATTAACTAATTAACTAATTTTAAATTACTAAAAATACTAAAATGACTTAGATAATTATAGAAAACTTTACAAATCTAATTAACCATCACAGGAATCTTAAAAAATTATAAAAAGTTGTTTTATATATTTTTAAACTGTTTTACTAATTATTAAACTAAATATTAATTAATTACTAATTTAACTAAATTAATTAAGAAAATTAGAAAATGAACAGTAGAAATTCTAGAAAAATTCCTAAAATTATTTTATAACATATAAAAGCTAGGAAAAATATAAAAACTAGGTATTACTTTATAAAAACTAATTTTGCTATTTAATACTTAAATATTAATTAATTATTAATAAAACTAATCTTAAATCTAATAAATACTAAATGACAATATTAAATTCTGGAAAAATTTCTAAAAATACTTTATTATAAAAGAATGTTAAGAAAAATATAAAAATGCAGGTTACTTAATAAAAATCTAAAAAGGAAAATCAAAAAGATAAATTACATTAAATAGAAACTATCACTTATAATTAAATTGTTTTTTTCTGGTTTTTCTTTTTGAAAACTATTTAGATACTTAGAAAATAAAACTTTAATAAAGACAAAATGATCAGAACTTAGAAATAAGCACAATGAGAGCTTATGGGCTTAACAGCTTAATGTTAAAGCTTATTAGGACTTGTGATGTGAAAGAGCTACTCAATCTGCTTATACAAAGGTACCATAAGCCATAAATGACTTGAGTAAACTTGGAAATGAGTTAAAACAAGCAAATGGATACACTGATAGGGTTAAATAAGCTAATAAGCAAAACCACAGTCTCACTTGGTTCAATCTCTGGTCAAAAAGGGTAATTTGCAGCCCTTGGTGGGGCCCACAGGGGTGATCAGGGGTACAAGGAGAATGGTAATCTAAAAAGGTAGCTGGAAGAGCTTAAAAATAAGCTAAAGCTCAGGGCATGGGGTCCACTGATGAGCTCTTGATGAGCTTGTTAAAACAGGTCTGTGGAACAAACCATGGTGCAGGGGAGGTGACTCCCCCTGCAGGTCACTTTGAGCATTAGTGGGACCCATAAAAAAATTCACAAAAATAGAATGACACTGGGAAATCAAAGACAAGGTAGGGGACTACAACCCCTAAAAAGCACAAGGCCTAAAACCTATCACAAAATTCTCTAAAATTCTTGTAACTTTTGGGTTTTCTGCCTATGAATGCAATTTTGACTTTTTAAGTTAACCTAAAGAGTTGACTAAAATGAACTTTGGATCAAACCTACTCACTGATTATGATGTATTAAGTTGAAATGAACTAAAAATAAGCAATCTTACACACAATCTAAGGCTATGGTGTGGATTTGGAACTTGAAAATCCACACAGTGGACTGTTATGAGCAATGAAACCATGTTTTGACTTTTTAACTAACAAGCAATGAATTTTATGCTTGAAATGTTATAATAGAACCTATTTTGACTTGTGAAAGCTAAATGCAACAGAAAACAACAGTTGGAACACATACAACAATCTTATTCCAAACACTCCTATAAGTAATCTGAAAAGAGATTTTTAAAGGATTACACTAATCAAGTCCATAAACCTGAATCCCAAAGCTATATTATGATGAAACAAACTTGTCAAAGCACAAATGCATATATAAGTACCACAAATACTCATGAACTCTAATAAACCATTTTGATAGTTAAAATGAGAATCTGAGCCACCAATGAATCCGGTGAACAAACTATATCAAATAAGCAATATACTAACTCTACTACACTAAATAAACTTATAAGCAACAAATGTGAAGAATTTAAGCATTGCTACAGTGTTTTGCACAAAATGAAAGTGAGAGGCTTACAAGTGATTTCCAAGCATAGAACAAGGAACCAAGGCTCAATTCACACACCTAAACTTCCCATGAAGCTTCTAATACCATTAGAATTTAAAATCCACCCTGCTCCTTGCATCTATCCTTCTCCACACAGATTTTTCATTTATGATCTATTTATTTAGAATTTTGAGTATTTTTGGATTTTTGAATGAAAACAAGTTTTAAACTTTAGTAATCTTATAGAAGCTAATTAGTGACCAACCTGAGTTTGAATAATCCATAAAAACTAATATTAAAGACAAAATGAGAATTTGAAGGTTTGAAGTACCAACTGAAACTTAAACTTAAGGGTTAATTGATTGATGAAAATCACTTCTCATTACATTAACAAGTTCCCAATTACACTTTAAAACTGAAATTGATATAAAAAGGACGAAAAAATAAATTACAACGATTTACTAAGCTACACTATAACTACTACTAACTACTTGCTTCTCTCTCCTTTTCTTCACTTATAGGGTTCTTGGAGTGTTCTTCTGACTTTCCCACCTCTCTGTGAGCCATTGGATGGCTTTAATCAATCCCAGCCGTTCAAATGAAATTTGGCGCCAAAAGTCCCACATGTAACTTGGAGCAGTATCAAAGCAATTAATGCCTCTTGGAAGTATTGGTGAGGTGGAGGGGACATGGTATGGGAGTGGGTAGCAGAAGGTGAGGAGGGGGTGGAGTATGCAGGTTGTTTGCAGGCCAAATAGGAGTGAAGGAGGTGGTCAAAGGGGGTGTTGACCGGGGTTTTAATATTAAACGGTTGGAAGGTGGGTTGGTGTATGGGCCTGGAGTGGAGTGGGCTAGGTGGGGGTTTGGATTGGACTTGGGATTTGTTGGGGAGATTTGGATATAATATCAAAAGGTCCATTTGATTTGTAGAATTATTACAAGGACTAAACATGTGATTTTTGAATTTGCAAGGGTCTGAAATTGTAATTCTTTCCAACTTGTTTGAAAGTCCTTTCCTGCCAAGCTTCCATAATTCAAGGACCATTATTGCAATTTTCCATTTTTAAAATATCCAAGGACTAAAATTACCAAATTGCCAAACTTGAGGGACCAAAACTGATATTTCTCTAAACTTTCATTCCAAGGACCTTTTATGACAACTTGTGATTTCCCAAAGTCCAATGATGATTTATCTTCCAAATATTTCCCAGGGACCAAATCTGTTAAAAGTGAAACTCCAGGGACTAAACTTGTAATTTCCAAAACTTTTGAGATTTTTCACCAAAGGACTAAATATGACAATTTATGATTTCAAAAGGACCTTTGGTGACTTTTCTTTTAAAATAAATGCTTAGGGACTATTTTTGCCAATTTTTGAAAGTTTGTGGACTGAAACTGCCAATTATGCAAACTTTGTACATTTTTCATCTGTTTTTACTCATTTTGCATCTGAAACATATAAAACACAATCTTTGGAATATTTTTAGTATTTTGATGCATTATTGAGTGTTTTTAAATGTTTTGCAGCTCAGATTTGACCAAAAATTATGAGTGTTTGAGTACTCATCAACAAGACAATGTACAAAAATAACAAAAGATCCTAGAAGTACATATATCCATGAAACACATTGTTTAACTACCAAATAGTTCAAATTTTAAGTAGTGCCAAACACTCCTTAATAATGGATATTTATTGACACCCGAAACCCGTTCAAGTATCCTAATAATACTTGGAACATATGCACCTAATTAGATATTGTGATAGATTAAAACCAAAAACACATATTCTAACCCATGTTAGCATATAGATTAAGCCGATGATTATGAGCTTACTATAAATGGAAATTAAGCCAAACATGGAAAATTGATAAAAACAAAGTGTTATCATCCAAACATGATACGGTTAGTTTACATGATCAATCAAAGATAAGTTTCTATCTTATAGCACGACACATTCATTAAACATCATTGTAGAAGCATGTATATCAAACACCATTTTACAAGAATACTACATGTTTAAAAATGTAGTGACTCATTTAGACGCGTGACCATATTCCAAGATATTTAATTAGTATTACTTAATTCTCATTCCTAAGTGAATTATGCAAAATAATCACATAACATATGAAAGGAAGAATATCTAAATCAATAAGCAATACAAACACAAATTTTTAACTTAGTACACACAATCTTGCAAATATCCTATTGTGTATAAACATGAATTAGACAAACAAGCAAATGAATATCATGACAAGATTGACACTCATGAATCACAAATAAACAAATGTAATCACAACTTTCAATAAGCAAATACCATATATGCATACAGCTAAAACAAGTAGTCATTTAGCATAACATAAAAAGAAATATACTTTTCGTCACTTTGCGTTTAAATATGACAATGTATGCCAAGCTTGATTAGTTTCCTTTGTATATATGAATATCACAAAATTCTTTAGTTTCAAAGAAAATAATGTCAATGTTCAAAGGATACTAACTTATATTGCCTAACTCAAAAGTTTGAGTTTCTACGTCAAAACGAAACTTGATATTTTGAACACATTGAAGTATTTGGTTTAATATTTTGACTTCAGATTAGATTTAGGCCATAACATCATTTTTAAAAGAAATTAGACACAATTCCCTTCAAATTGATAGGTGGCGCGACTCCTACGGACTTATGGTTAATTAGTTATGAATTTTGAAGTTTACAAAAAATTTTGACTGTGCAGCCAAGAACCCTCGTCCAAAGGGCAAGGAACCCTTCTGAGGGTTTCGCGGGATCCATGGGTCTGCTGTAACAAAATGTCACATAATGCTAAAAACATGTATTCTGCATAGCGAAAATGTGTAGGACTTACTAGATTTATTAGTACACATTTAATACAACTATTTTAACATCATTTCTTCTTATGTGACTCATCTAATCATTTACGGAGGAGATTATTCAACTAAATTTTTAGTTATTCCAAACACTCCTTTTAAAACCGTGTTTAACATACATTAGCTCTAACCACATAATTTGACTCTTACAAATTATGAGAAATGTTTTCTTTTATTTTTCAAGGACACCTTCAAGCTTGTATACAAAGTAACATTTAACCACAAAATTTCTAAGTATACTTTGCGACACATTCTTCATATTATATTCCGCTTCAATGGTAATTTGATACATGGATTGTACTCCATTTTAAAAACCATTTGTTTTGAAAATAGGAGCTACGAGGCTCTGGTACCAATTGTGGAAAACTAGAAGGGGGGTTGAATAGTTTACCGCTTAAAAACTTTAAACTTGTTGTATCAAATGTCCATTTTTAGCTTGTTCTAATATGAAAGATGTTACTTGTAGTTTATGACTAACATAACTTAAATCATGTTATCACACAAGTACAATCAACAAGTCACGACACAAACAATCACATAATGCAAACATTAAAGTAAAGCAATAAGTAAAAGGAAAGTGCAAACAGAACACGAGGATTTATAGTGGTTCGGTCACGGATCTCCTCTCCGCCCTACTCCACTCCTCGAGTACCCAACTCGAGAGTTACTTCATTAGATCAACAACCTCCCTTCTCGAAGGAGAAAACCTTACAATCGTCGCTTACACTTTATCCGGTACAAAGCTAGATACCGAGTTCTTTTACAAGGTACAACCACTCCTATCGTCGCTTATACAATATTTCCGACACTAAGCTAGATGTCGAGTTCTTTACCAAGGGTACAACCACTCCCGCTATGTTTTGTGGCCCAACATAAAAACGTTGTGTTTTATGGCACAAACACATAAACCATCTAATCTATATTGTGATGATACAATGATGATCCATGACATAATAGTCTAATGGATATGCATGCCTAATCTACATGAACTTCTTGAATAAGAAGTCTTCAACCATTGAGGATGTCAAGTGCCCTTGAATCTTCATATGTTGCAATGCTTCAATGAATGATGACTTCAAGATCTTGGAACCTTCTTGGTGGATCATGAAGTATGATATGCTTACGATAAAGATGAATGTTAGAAGCATTATGATCATTATGGAATGGGTGATTAATGTATGTTTCTACATCGTTTGCTACTGATCTAGATATAGGTTTTATGATAGAGAGAATCTATGTGTGAAGTTATCAACCTAATGAGAAGACCATGGGCTGCTATTTATAGCCAAAGGCTTTAGCAGACCCACGGATCAGGCGGTACCCTTTTGAGGGTTCCGTCCGTTATGCCCGAAGGTTCCACCGGAACAGACAAACTACTATTTACAATAACTTTCTATATCTAACAATGTCACATCAAGTTACTTCTAGTCAAACACACAATAAATAAAGTTGGAATCCTTCCAAAATGTGTAAGAGGTCTTATGAAAAGTCAAACACTCAACCTTTCCATAAATGCATATGATGTGATGTATATATATATATATATATATATATATATATATATATATATATATATATTTCTATTTTAAGATTAAGAAATATATATGAATGTAAACTTGTAAAATGTATATATTACCTAAGTAATGTTGTTATAGTAAGTTAATGAGTTACTAAAAATGTTTGACTCCTAATGGCACTTATTATATTTGAAACCTAAAGTACACTTTGACACCTAAAATACTTAAAGACTCTAAAAGTATTTTAAACATTCTAAATGGTTGGTCAATGGGTTTGATCATAATGCTATATAACAAACATGTACGAACCTGTGTTGTAGCATACGACGACTCGAGACGTTGAGAGGTGTTGAATGTATGTTGAGACAAACTATGATTACAAGTAACTTGTACATTTTACGTTATGTATCAAGTTATACATTTGTCATCAATCAAAACAAACGAGGCTGTATAGATTAAATATCGTAATATTTGCACTAACAAAGTTAATAAATATTTTGTGAAGTTTATCGAATTGACGAATTCGATAAGTTTGACGATCTATTTGGAAGGCTTATTAAACTCTAAAACTTACCATGTAGTATACTATGTGCTATGTGGTTTAGGATGTGGTATAGTTTTGGAATAATAAGTTAAGTAAATATGTTGTGGAGGATTATCGAGTTGACGAACTCGATAAACGTCGACGATTTATTTAAAGGACTTATTAGGCTAAGACTAGACCTATAGATCATTATTGTTCCTTTGTTATGTTATATGGGTTGTGTTGAGTCGACCTTCACCCACACGGATACCAAACGCTAAAACAAATATGAGAACGAAATTTTGGAAAGTAAAATGGAATACGTTCGGGATTAGGAATATTTGATTTTTGAGAAAATGATTCTGAGACGAGTTTATATTATTAGGAAGTGCCGAGTCCGTAGTTGCCGTCGTTTGAGTAGCGATACTTCTTGTTCCTACCAATTTTGAGTTAATATCTGGACTGAGGTGAGTCACAGCCCCACTTTTACTCTTGAATATTGTTTTCTAAACTTGGGGTGAGAAAACGTACAAATTGTTTTATGTGGACTATTAGTGATGTTTGAAATGATGCTTGCTATGCCTATAGACTAGGTTGTGTTATGTAGAGCATGTCGCATCCTTGCGAATGCAGAGCATGTCACATCCTTGCGAATGCAGAGCATGTCGTATCATTACGAATGCATAACATGTCACATCCTTGTGAATGTAGAGCATGTCGCATCCTTGCGAATGCATATTGAATTGATTGGTTTTAGACTATAGTGTGCACCTATAGGGTTTGTATAGTGGATTGAGGACTAGTCTAGCATAGCAAGGGTTTTTGAGAATATGTCCACTTGTATGATTTAGTTTAAACCTATGAACTCACCAGCGTAAGCTGACTTTTAGCGTGTTTTCTCAGGTAACTAAGTGATTGCTTGGAATGCTTGATTGGAAGGCTTGGTTTGGCGTTTTGGTTAAAGGATCTATTCTGAACTCTGATATTATGTTGTGGACCTATATTTAAATTTATTTTGGGCCTTACTTTGGATTATTTGGGATGAATGTAAACTTAAAGACCTTGGTTAGTTATATTTCTACTTATGTTTACTTTATCTCGTTTCTTTATGACTTGTGACGGATACCAATCCCGTAGCACCCTGAAAGCTTGATTAGTCTTCCGCTGTACCAAATTTTAGGGGTGTTACAAAGAGCGAGGACAACATACCAAGAACTGGTAGACAAGGAACTCAGAAATCAGATATGCATAAACCTGGAAGCCTATGTTGATGACATGATAATCAAAAGTAATATTGAATGATCAGGGATATCCTAGAAACATATCAGAACCTAAGTAGGATCAATATGAAACTAAACCCATACAAATACAATTTTGGATTGGAAGAAGGACAATTCCTGGGACACATGGGACACATGATCAGCTTGAGAGGCATCAGGGAGAATCATTTAAAAAATACAGCATAAAATTTCATTGGAACAACAAGAAGCAAATCTATTCGTGTAATACAATTTTTCCTCTTTTGTTAATGATTCAAACGCAATTTCATCCACCATGGTAACGAATTAAAAGGGTTTTACTATCAAAAGTAACAAAGAAAAAGATAGACTAAAAGAAAATTACAAAATAAAAAGAAAATTTTCACTTGATAGGAATCTATTGAGTAGACCTGAACGACATAGAAATCGAAACCTAGACTATTCCCAACAGCGGCACCAAAAACTTGATGCGGATAATTGTAAACACACTAAGTTTTACAATCTTCCTAAGCAAAGTACCTAACCATTGTAGTGTAGCATAGGCAAGACACAGGAGATTAATCATTCTCTAGGGGAATAGTGAGGGTAGGCTCGAAGTGTATGTCAAAATAAGTCTAAGGGCTTTTATATTTATTGGAAAGTAAGTAAAATCTCAGGTTTGGAAGAGTTTGGGTTTTTAACTACTAGTTATTACTAATTAAACTAAATCTAAACTAGTTGCAAGGAAAAGTAAATTGGTGAACTTCTAGTATGAGGAAAGTGTATTCACTTAGAACTTCATTATTCCATAGTTATCTTTTATTGATTAGTCTAATTGTCACGTCCTTGTCTAATTAATGTAGTTGTATTCCTTAATTCCTACCGAGGGATGGTCAAGCCCTAACTCCTATGAACTCTGTCTAATTGGGCGGCGCCTAAGAATGCCTAGAACCCAGTTTCCACAATATGAGCAAAGTTCATGCATTAAATACAACTCTATCAAGTTAATTAATTATTAACTACACATTTAGTGGATGTTCAAGCTAGTATAGTTTTACCTAGCCAGTTTTCCAACTCCTAATGCAACACTAATCGACAAGAGACGGCATGCAATAATCAACAACTAGGTTTCATGCAATCATAAGAAATACTTTTAAATTTAGCCTTGTAAGTAAGGAAAATAAAGCAATTGAAGAAATCAAACAATCACAAGTAAACATAATTAAATGATCAAATAAATAACTTATCTTCTCAATACATTGAAGTTCTTGAGGCCAAAAGGCCTGGAAAGATACTAAAAAACGACTATGGTTCGGACCTCCAAAGTTATACCAAAGTTGCACACTTTACAATGAAAATAATGTGAAGATATATATATATATATTTACAATTGGGACGGCGTCACTTGCTACGTGTGACGCCGTCATCTCGCCATCTTCTAGGGTTTTGTTATTGCACTGACTTAGTTGTGACGGCGTCATGTTGGAGTTGTGATGCCGCCAACCTTCATAAATTTGGTCTTGACACCATCAGCTTAAGGCCATCTCCAGAATCTGTATGGTCAGCGTGTACTCGTGACGGTGTCACCTATTAGGCTGTGACTCCGTCACGGCCATTCTCGTGACACTTTTTCCTGATGTTGTCGTTTTCTTCATTTTCCCGTCCAATCAAGCTCAAAACACTTTCTTTTTCAGCATTTGCTTCCCAAGTACTTAAAACTCAAATAAAAACGACTTAGGGTAGTAAATGATCGAATATATATGAATTTAGAGGCTAAATGACCCCTTAAAAATATATAAAGTTACACCTCATCAGTGGCTAATGTTTGGCGGCGCCGAATGGGGTGCTATATCAGATTTGGCGAGGGTGGATGTCACCACACCGATTGCTCTTATACATGTTATAAAAAATCACTTTAATAAAAAAAACGTGGCAATGGGTAACCGGCTACCAACCAGTCATTTAAAAAAAATTAGTGATGTTGGGACGAATTTGAATGTTTCGTTACCTTGATAATGTAATATATTTTTTTTCCTAAATCGGAAAAATGTGAAAAGTACGTTTTCTATTTAATGGACTTAACCTTTAAAAAAAAGGGATTATGTTGTAAAATTGCAATGTACTTTTTCAAATTTACCGATTTGGAACGTGAACTTTAAAAAAGTTGTAGAAATGTAACGAACTTTCATAAGTGTTTCAATTTGGTACGTGATTGTGACGTGTTCCGTTATAAATAGTGCCACGTGTAAGACTTTCAGATATGACACGTCATCAGGGCCGTCCCATTGATTTGGGTGACCCGGTGCGAAACTACGAATGATGCCTTTTAAATCACGAAAAGGTTAACTATAATCGAAAATTTAAATTATAATATACTTAGATATATATAAATAATAATGGACATATACTAAATCGGAGACTCTCACATAATATTTAAACAGGGCTATAAAAATTCAAGTTATATATATATATATAAATACTAATGGACATATGCTAAATCAAAAGCTATCATCTATCTATACTAATAAACCAGAATAATTTACAAGCCTTTAAAGCACCTTTTGTAATTAATTCGCTGATGTGTCTCGAATGTGATTGGACGAAGATTTAATGCGTACAACAAGTCTATGCATCCATGTTTTAGCCTGATCGGGTAAAAATAACACTCTTCATATACACGCTACTACATTCAATGAAAATTAAACTCATTAAATACTCAATACTCAATCAAAAATAATTAGTCAAACATAAGTCTTTTTTTAGATGTGCAGCCCCTGTTCTCCTTCAATACACGCTCCTCCTACACACAATCAAATTAGTCATCTTATTTTTGGATACTACTTAATGCTTCAAACCTTTGTGACTGAATTATTCATTGACCAATTCAAAACCAATGCAAAAAAAGGCAACAAAGCATATCAATCTTTGGTGCAATAACCCTAAAATCGGGGTTTTCATAAGATACAAGCCAAAATCTATTTTGGGTTTCGATTGTAAGTTTGTTTTCTATATATATTTTATATTTTTTTTATTAAACTTTTTTTTTTTTAATGTTTACATGATTATGCTAATTCAAAGATGATTTATTCTAGGGTTTTTTGTTTGAATAAATTGTTTACATGATTATGCTAATTGAAATAATAGTTTACATTATGCTAATTGCTTGAATTGTTTACATGATTATCCTAATTGAAATAATAATTATTCTAGGGTTTTTATGTATGACTAATGATTTGGGGGAAAGTTATTTTAGGAAAACAGCGTTTTGAATTTAATTTGACTAGAATTGTTTACAACATCCGCTTCTTCATTCTTCTTGCATACGCTTCTTCACTCAAATCGCCAATTTCAATTCAGCAATTAATGTTGATACATTCAAACAATCATCTCCAAAAATAAGTTACGAATTTTGAATTGACTCCGTCTTTATGTCTTTCATTCAGTCACCTACAATAAAAATCCTTTCTATGCTGTCAACATGAAGAACCCTAGAAAAAGAACCCTATGAAAAGAATTGGGGATTTTACTAATTGGTAAGTAATGTTGCTTTTTTCGATTCAATTATAATACATTTTTCATTTGGTTGTTTAAATCTACTAGACGAATACCCGTGCATAGCAACGGGATTTTATAACGACATATCGTTTAGTGATAAAAGAAAGTTTATGGGTTATAAATGAAAAATAATAAATCTTGCCCAATTTGTAATTTTTAGGCGAGTTTTGACACTTTTTTAAAAGTTTGGGGCGTTTTTTGCCCCCTTGCATTTATTTGATGGGCTCTTGCAGGCAAGAGATAAAAACAAATATTATTAGATGGGCTTTCGAATCACACAATTCAACTTTCAAGCAATTACTCTATTTTTTTAATTAGTTGCATTTTTATTCATTTGTCCCAGCAGATTTTCTCAAATTTGCAGTCAGATTATTTTATTTTTATTATATTTTATTTTTTTTCTAAGAAAAAATAATTAAATATAGTTAAGACTTAGATGCTTGAAATTTTTTTACAAGATGAATTAAAGGGGTTTTTAGGACTGTTTTTCCCGCCCAAATTGATTTTAGTAACTGATTTTCCCGCCCAAATTGATATGAAAATCACTTACTAAATGTGTTGACTTATTAACTTTGTTGACTTATTGACTTTGATACTTAAGCTCATGTCAACATAACGTTTTGAAACCCGGTTGAACCGTTCCGGTCGAAAAACGGGTCGATTTAAACCGAGTCATGCTTTTAATAACTGAACCCGTCGTGTCCAGTTTTCAAAACTATATGTTTTTCCCAGTTGAACCCGTTGGTCCGGTCCAGTTTTCAAAACTATATGCAACATCAACTTGTTAGCTTGTATAAAGTTTTGTGTGTTTTATTAATTTGTATAATGTGTATAATAACATATACTTTTCATTTTAGGGTGTTTTAAAAATAACATTAATTAGTGTGTTTAATTATTTTATATTTTATATTATGTTGTAGGTTGTTTAAATTGTATATTGTGAAATTTTTATTGTACTTTTTTAGTAAGGGGTGTTTTAATTGATTGTTTTTAATTTAATACTAGACGAGTACCCGTGCATAGCAACGGGATTTTATAGCGACATATCGTTTAGTGATAAAAAAGTTTATGGGTTATAAACGAAAATAATAAAAGTTTGAAGATTTAGAGATTAAACATAATATTTTGAAGCCCGGTTCGACCCGTTCTGTACGAAATATGGGTCGATTTAAATCGAGTGAACCCGATGGGTTGGGTCGAAAACGGGTCAAATTAAACCGGGTCAACCCGCAGGGTTTGAAGCGTCCCAGGTCAACCCGGTTTTCAATGTGTATTAATAGTTTCATTTTGAAATATATGTTTTCGTATGGCTTTTATTAGTTAGACGAACCGGTGGCGACACCGGTTCTCGGTTGAACCTGTTGGTCCGGTCCAGTTTTCAAAACTATATGTACCATCAACTTGTTAGCTTGTATGAAGCTTTGTGTGTTTTATTAATTTGTATAATGTGTAAAATAAAATTAGTTAGTGTGTTAATTATTTTATATTTAGATTATGTTGTAACTTGTTTAAATTCTACATTGTGAAAATTTTATTGTACTTTTTAGTAAGAGGTGTTTTAATTAGTTGTTTTTAATTTGATATATATGTTTTTAATTGATTGTACAATGTGAATAAATTATTGCACTTTAAAGTTATTTGGTGTTTTAATAAGAGTATTAATTATACTATGCATTTCTCTTACCTTTTACTTTCAAGATTTGACCATACATTCTTTATAGCGACAAATAGTTTATTTATCAAAAAAAAGTTTATAGGTTATAAATGAAAAATAATAAAAGTTTGAATATTTAGGAGTTAAACATAATGTCTTGAAACCCGGTTCGACCCGAGTGGTTCAACCGGGTGAACCGTTCGGGTCGAAAAATTGGTTGATTTAAGCCGAGTCAACTTGCTAGGTTGGGTCGAAAACGGGTCAAATTAAACCGGTTCACCCCGTCTGGATTGAAGCGTCCCGGGTCAACCCGGTTTGTGATTTGTATTAATTGATTGTATTTAATTTGGTAGATATATTTTTAATTGGTTGTACAATGTGAATAAATTATTGTACTTTTAAGTAATGGGGTTTTTAATAAGAGTATTAATTATATTTCATAATTTCCTTTAATAAGATTTTTCAAGATTTTCACTTTTCAAGATTGACCATTTTTTCAAGATTGACCATTTTTCCTTTATATGTAGTATAGATTTTTATACAGTATTGTTCATATTCAAGTTTGTAATGATTGACTATTTAATAAAATTGGTTTATAAGGTTACAAGAACTGAAAAAGGTTTTGATATTTGGTGCACCTGGTGTGGAAAAACTGTGATAATTCGTGCATTCAGATATTCTCTAGAAGAAGAAAAAAACAACCCTGTGATAATTGGTGCGCCTGGTGTGGGAAAACTGCAATTGCTGAAAGGTACAATTATCAGTTTGATGATGTATTCATTCAAAGTTATTGTTAATGTATTGAAATAATTTAAATAATGCAGTTTAGCTCAAAGAATTATGTGTGGAGATGTTCTAGAGTCCTTCAAGAACTGTAAGGTTAGAAAAAAAAACACTTTTTGAATTACCATCATTACGACTGTTGTTGATATGTTTCTTGATGATCTGCTGATTGTGCATTCAATTTCAAAATCACAAGTTTGCGTTGATTAATTTTGATCCTTCTATGGTGCAGCTCATCTCACTCGATATGGGTTCATTGGTTGCTGGTGCTAAATACAGAGGAGAATTTGAGGAGCGACTTAAAGCTGTTCTTAAAGAGGTCAATATTTTCGATGGACAAATTGGAATATTCGTTAATGAGATTCACAAAGTTGTTGGTGCAGGTCAGCAATTCATTCTGTTGCGCCACATGCTTAATTTCTATGGATTATGCCTTATTTTATGATTATTTTAGTGTGACTAGCGTGTTTCGGAGCTATTGGAGAGGCCACTTTGGATGAGTAAATATGTTCTATTGTTTGTAGACAATGAAACTACTTATGTTCTATTGTTTTCTGTGAAACTGCTTATGTGTAACCATTGATATAATTCAAACTATTCAAAATAACACACAAAAGGTGTTTTTACCCCATTGTTAACCCTTTTGCAATAACCTTCTCACATCAATTTGACGATCTGGATGATATGGTATGAAGAGTTCAGGTTATTTACACTTATTAGTTGCAACTTACAATTATTTTGTTTCGATTTAAGTATATGCTATAATTTAATTCATTATATTATTACGAGTATGTTAATGTTATTCCATTGATATAATTCAAATTTATTTGGTTTTATTTTGTTTTGTTTTGAGTTTCTTGACGGTATGAAAACCAACTTTATAACCACTGTCAAATGTAACAAACAGTTAGTTAACGAGATATTTACATTTGGAAAAAATGAAATTAAAATGTTTTTGGTAATTGAAGTTGTAATCCTATCAAATTGGCGGGTTGGGTAACGGGTATAAACGGGTAATAGGGTGTATGCGATTCATTATTACTTTTGAAGCAGATAAGCAGTTTCAGATAATATATATCCCAAACACTCCCTAATTCATGTAACGGATTAGCTTGATGTGAACCACTTTTTGCCAAAAAGTATAGAATTTCATACAAATAATCAGTTTGTCAAATGTTATTACAAAAGTTTAATTGCTTCAGTGACAATATAATCTCTTTGATTAAAATATTTAGGGGTTCTATTTTGTCCCATGTAAATTGTTTTCTTTTTAGCTTATTTTCCTAATTTTAGCAGTTTAACCTATTGGAAATTTTATATAACTTAAATTGGTCCATTCGTAAGGAATAAAATCATTGACGATTATGCTTCTTGAATTGTAGTTGGTTTCTGTAAGCCTACCCGCGGGGCTAATGATACTGCGAAGTGCTACTAGGATCACACAAGGCACAAGTCGTGACATGCGTGGCTGCCAAGTGGAATGATTTTAGTATGTAAGTATGTAATAATTTCTGTAAAGCGGCTCAGCAGGACGTGACGGGCTTCCTTCCGAATGTCTGATGTACTTTAGACCTGTTGGTGTTCCTACAAAGGTAATAGAGACATGGGTAGGCCATGCAGGTTGGGTAGTGGGTACAAATAATAATTTTGTGTATTGTTAGATGGTATTTCTTTCATGTATCAGTTCACTCATAGCATACCTTGCTCACTTTCTCTGTTTGGCTGCCCGAAAGAGTTTTAAAATATCTTTAATACTCTTCTACGAGAACAGAGTAAATTTTCATTTGCAAATTACATTTTCATGTGAATGCAGATTTAGGGTATTCGGATGCGGTGACCTTCTCCAAGGGTTTTGATGTAATTGAATATCTCAACCGAGAACAGGTTAGACTACAACCTTTTGATATGGTATCCTTGATCCTTCAACTATTAGTTTTAATTTTTATGTTAAAAAATAATGCAACGCAACTGAAGGTCCCATGGGTACATAGCTACCAAGGCCATGTCTCTGTCGCTTTAGTGCTTGGTGGGCCTGATGTTCCGGAAATCTGGAAAATATAATGAGGAGTATGTCCTTTTAGGCTGGAAGACGAGTCATTAAGCTTGATTAATTAGAGTATATCAATTTAAGCTTTTGCCGTTTTGTGAGCAACAAGATGGGAATCTACTAGGAATATAAATGGTGAAAAATGCAACCATATGAGAAATAAAGGAACCATATACTTACAGTTACCAAGACCACCCCATCCTTTTGAATGATGCCTCTGTGAGCGGGTTGATTTAGGCCTCTACGGGTTAAACAATTTAATAATAGAATTAGCTTAATAAAAATTGTGTTGGATATTAGAAATACTTTTTTACATGTCATTTGAAACTCAGAACCACAATTATTTCTATCCACAATTGTTAATAAAAGTAAGCACCTGTCCAAAAGAATTCACAGTAGTTGGATCATTTGGACCTCTATGCATCGGATACTATGGATCCATACTAATAATCAATCATGTGAAGCATCTGTTTTCTATATTGTTTATCTAATTACTTTATTATTACAGCGTTTAGTAACTTATGTTAATTCTCCCCTTTTTACTGAATTGGCAACCAAATCTTCAGAGGAAATTCAAGTGGGAAAGCTTGGTGGTGAAGATCATGTTCTAGACAAAATTTAAACTTAAAACTTCAATCTGAGAAGCAAAATTGAATTCTTATGTTCTCAAGTACATGTATGAGCTCAGCAATACCTGGTTCAGAAGATTTAACAACTGTTGCGCTTGAAAGTTTTGAAAATGATCAATGTGCAGTCAAGGAGCACTCTTAGGCTGGACAAGTTTCAAGGGTCTGTCAAAACTGATTGAAGTAGTTTAGGTACACTTCTCTGCACCTATGGGACCATGTTCATACTAATAATCAATCATGCGAAGTAGTATCTTTATTGATGACGTATAGCCTATATTTGGGCCACAAGCCCAAATGATAGACATTACTTACACCTAAGCCCACTACGAATGGGCTACCATGACAATGGTATGGGCCGTAGTATTATTGCTTTGGGCTCATAAAGCCCAAAGGCCCAATCTAACCCACCGGGTAACGATAAGGATTATCTATTCAAGGAATAGATATCCTTACCTTGGATAAGCACCACGCATGCGAAGAGTGAGGAGCAAGAAATACGGTTTCTTAGCCCCTATATATAGAATCACACGATTCTCATTAAAGGTACGATATACAACCCTAACTCTTCAACAAAACCCTAAATCGATTACTTACTCTCACGCCGGAGTCTAATCGGGGGAGACAATCCCTCGATAAGCCTAACGGTGTTGTTTATTTTCTTAGTGCGCAGGTAACAAAGTACTAAGAAGCTAATTGATATAAGAGCAAAAGCCCAACAACCAGGTACGCCCAACTTTTGTATCAACAAGTGGCGCCATCCGTGGGACCCGACTACGAACTAGAATGACGAAGCATAAGAATTCCGGCCAGCGGACTCCGCAGTCAGAAAAGCGTGACCATCAGAAGAAGAATCGACAAGATTCGACCTCTAGGCAGGTTGCTGGGACAACCAGCGCACCTGATCACCAAGAGGCGGGAACAACCCAGCCTCTTCAAACGACGGAGCTACCTATAATCTCTTCAGTGGTCCCAAGCGTTGAGGAACTCCAACGCACCCTCTTCACCACTCCTCATCAGGCTATACCCGCAGTGAACAACACTGTGCCGCCAGACGCACCTGAACGGAACAGGGCGCCTAACACTGAGGAAGGAATTCTTGCAACAACTGAGGACACACCGGATCTAACTTTGGGGAACTTTGTATCCCAAAATTATGAAACATTAACTGCCCTCATGCAAGAAGAAGCAACAAGAAGAGCAAACACGAGCCTACAAGCACGACTCAATTTTGCTCTGGAACGTGAACCATCACCACCGCGTCACCCACGAGGAAGACGCACAGAACGTACCACTATCCATGATAGGTTAGGTACAATATCTGATTCGCAGTACTCTGGAGACAGCGAGAGGCGCACCAATGTCCACTCCAGACTTGGCAGTCGGGGAATACATGATCGATTAGGGCCTCAACATTCGCCAAGCCAAGGATCTTCAAAACCTGGGAGCAGGAGAATCCAAGATAGATTGGGAAGGAGAAGATCCCCAAGCAGAGATCCCTCAGGCTCCTCTTCTGAAAGGAGTAGGCGCAAGCGCCGAAAGAAAGACTACCCGTCTTCCAGTGACTCCTCGGACAACGAGGATAAAGAAACAGGACACTGGAAGTCAAGAGGAAGACGTCGTGAGGAGGAAAACGAAGATATGTCCCTCCCATGGCGACGTCAGAAAATTGACGCGTTTACGCGACGCATCAGCGATTACTCAGACCACAAACGCAGGCGCATGCCCGCTAACGTAAAAACATATGATGGAACAGGTGACCCTGACGATCACCTAAAAATTTTCGAGTCAGCCGCAACAATCGAAAATTGGCCACAACCTGTGTGGTGCCACATGTTTAATTCCACGTTAGTAGGAAACGCGCGCACATGGTTTAGCAAACTCCCACGTAGGAGCATCGGTGGATTTGAGGAATTACGGAAAGCATTCCGCCACAACTTCACCCAGCGAAAGAAGTGCGCCAAAAACCCTGTGGAGCTAGCAAGAGTGAAACAGCGCCAAGGGGAATCCACCAGCGCTTTTATGGAACGTTTCAAGGATGAGTGCATACAAGTCAAAGCATGTCCTGAAATTCTAAAAATTTCAGGGTTCATGAATGGGATCAATAACCCAGAACTCATCCGGAAGCTTAATGACAAAGTTCCACAATCCTTTGACGAGTTAACAAAGCGCACTAGATCCTTTATACAAGGAGAAGAAGCTGCTGCGGATAGCAAAAAAGGATATTCAAACTATAGGCAACAAGAACAGCCGCGGAGACAATCCAATGATCAGAACAACAACCGCAGCAGGAACTATCGCAGTGGAAGAGACAACGACAAATATACTCCTCTCACTAAAACTCCGAGAGAAATATTTGTAACAGAAGGTGCGAACTTCCCAAAACCACCACCAATGCGCACAGCAGAAGCAAAGCGCCTAGGTAGTGGATACTGCGAGTACCACGGCCAAAAAGGCCATGCAACTAACGAGTGTGTTCAACTAAAACAACTAATTGAAAAATTAGTTAGAGAAGGCAGGATGGACCACCTCGTGAAAAACATTGAGGGAAAGGATAAGCAGAGAAACGGGGGCAAGAAAGAACCCCCAAAAGAAAAAGCTGATACTATCTACATGATACAATCATGGCAACGAAAGATAAAGCAAAAGGTCAGCCAGAAATTCTCTCCAGAAAAAGAGATATCCTTCCCTACCATAGCCGCGGACAACGCAGTCGTGGAACCTCTAACCATTGAGATACATACGGGGGGACATGACATCCACCGCATGTACATTGATGGTGGAGCATCCGCGGACATCCTGTACGATCACTGTTTCAAAAGGTTGCGACCTGAAATCCAAAGTCAGTTGATACCAGCTACAATGTCATTAACAGGATTCACAGGAGAAAAGATTTGGCCCATGGGGCAGTTACGCTTATTGGTGGTCGTAGGAGATGAACAACACTCAACCGCGACATGGATAAATTTCATGGTAATAAAGTCTCCTTCACCATACAATGGTATAATTGGAAGACCGGGAATATCATCCATGCGCGCGGTACCATCCACAGCGCACGGAATGCTTAAATTCCCAGTGGAATGAGGGGTGGTCACTCTCTATAACACAACAGTACCACCAAGAGAATGCATCGCAGTAACAACTGAAGCGAAGACTATTCCAGAACAGCGCACGGAAAAAACGCCAAATTTAAAAGTCGCTATTCACCCAGATTATCCGGAACAACAAGTTTCGATTGGAGGATCTTTATCTGACAAAGGTAAAGCAGCCGTATGCGCACTCTTGCAAAAGAACCTAGATATCTTTGCATGGGAACCAAAGCATATGACGGGAGTACCGCGCTCTATCACAGTGTCACACCCCCAAAATCGGGTCCAGCGGAAGCATACGGGTAGCTGGGGTGTAACTCAATTGGTATTACAACACAAGTTCAAAATGGTTTTTCACTTCAATCATTTAGAATAAAATAGTTAAGTCAAAAATATTGTATTTACATTGTTAAAAGTAGTGCGGAAGTAGGCCCTTAAAAGTAGTTTAAAAACGGTCCCCAAATTAATAATCAGAGTCTTCTATGACCATGCCATGCCCTGCCAAAACCTCCAGTAGCGTGCCATAATCTAAAAACCTGAAAATACATGCTAAAGTGTCAACACGAGGTTGGTGAGTTCATAGAGTTTGTTTAACAAATAAAGTATATAGAAAAAAATGATCACACAGCAAAGGCATCGTAAATCCACTCAGTTATAAGTCCCGCCATAAGAGACTTGTAACCTGTGTGTTTACAACCCACTGCTAAAATAGTTTAAGTCTAGTAGTCAAACACCCGTGGTCAATAATAAGTCAAGGCCGCTCCGAACAAGGGAGACTTTATAACGTTGCTCCGAACAAGGGAGACTTTAAGTCACTCCACCACCTAGGCGAGATTTATTAGTCACTTTACCGACTTGGCAAAGATTTATTAGTCACTCCACCATGGCGAGATTTATTAAGGATGCTCTGAACATGAGAGACTTTTTAACGTTGCTCCGAACATGGGAGACTTTATAGCGTTGCTCCGAACAAGGGAGACTTTAAGTCTTAGAACATACAGTACAATAAGTCCAAAAGTTTAAGTCAAGTTCAAAAGGTCAAGACAAGTCATAAGTTCATAATAAAGTTCAAGTCAAAACCATGTTTAAAGAGTCAAGTAATAGTTCAAGTAAAAACGAGCATGTATTCTCCCCCAAAAGTTGACAAAACAATTTAAAAGAGTAGGGGCTATGACTCACCTCGAAGCGATAGCAATGACGACAAAAGTGGTTACACAGAAATGAGGTTCGATCACTAACCGCGACCTATAATGAACGAATGATACGATCTACTTAAATTATGAGGGGATGCGATGAATGTACATGCACATGAAGCCTATACCACTCGTAGTTTGAAAATAAGTGTTGGCGTTGATTTATAGTGTTTCCATAACTTAAGAGAATATGTGCTATTAGAAGTTGTCAAATATATATATAGTTCGCCTAGTTTCAAAAGTGTATATCTTGGTCGTTTTAAGCTCATTTTACTCGTTCTTTATATCCACGGATTCGTTTTAGTATATACTAATATATTTTTGATAGTTCGGCACCTCTAGGTTACGTCTAACGCCTCTATTTGTCCAACGAAAAATGTCAAACAGCGTGCAGTTTTCAGAAAATATAGTTTTCGTCGTTAAACTCGTTTTTAGCGTATCTCCTTCGTTATAAACTCGTTTTAATCCGTTCTTTCGCCAAAAGTTTCGTTTTTGAAAGTATTTTCTAAATCTTTGGTCAAAAATTACCCATCATCTACTGATTTTCCCACGTTTTAAAAATGGCAACAGTAGGTATATCTATTGTTTCAAAAATCATTTTCCTAGTTTCAAACTTGTTTCAACTTCAACCAAACCACTTTCAATCACCACAAATCTAGTCTAATCTTACCATACACCTTCTTAGGGTGTCATGGGTTCCTAAACATCATAAACCAAGTGGATCTAACAAGGATCTAACTATAATCCATTTCTAGAGTTCAAAAGTTATATATATATAAATGAGTGGTATATACTAACATATGCATGTAAACCTTGTATGAAATCATATGACCATAAAAATAACATGAAGAAATGATGAACAAGAGTTTGACAACTTACAAGAAAGATTAGTGAGCTTGTGATGATGAAAAACCAAAGAAACCTTGAGTTTTTAATACAAAACTCAAACAAAGACAACAAAAGGAACAATAAAATGGCTTGATCTTGGAAAATTTATTCTCCTTGCTCCTTGAACACCCTAGTTCGATCCACCCTTAAGAGAAAAGAGAGAAAAAGTTTGCTTGTGTTTAGTAAAAATGATTTTTAGTGATAAAAATGGATGAAAAGTTTATTATATATCTAGGGACAAAAGTTTGGTAAACATTAAATTGAGTTGGTGAGATTAGCTCATTAGATGGCTTAGGAGGGGGGGGGGGCCGGTTCACAAAGGAGAGAAAAGTGGGTTTGTGTTGGGTAATTATTTAGAGAGTTAATGGTAAGAATGTGTAGTATTAGTTGGTTTTAGGTTTTATCGGGTACCGGGTTTGCTAGAAATAAATTTTATCAAAGTTATTCGGAACATAATAAAGTCATAAAATTTGTAAAAATATGTTGGGTACAAGTATTGGGTGTTTGGATGATTATCGTTTAGTTTTTAAGAAAACCGTCGTAATTATATTAGACGTACGATACGAATTAAATAAATTTCCAAAATAACGGGTAAATGAATTTTATAATTTTTGTATCATTATAATGAGTGTAAAAATGTCTTAGGACCATAGTTGGGAGTGTCGGATCAATATTCAAAATATCAGTTCATAAGATAACGTTTCTTAGATTAAAAATCGTACGTTTACAAAAATGACGCAACCCACGTATAAATGACAAATTTTCTCCGGAGGTGAATAGTGTTTTATGAATAGTAAAATTTTTAAAACGCTTCTCAGAATATCAAACTGACCTCAAAAATGATGAATAGTAAAATGATGAATAGTGATCGATGAATAGTAACCGATGAATAGTAAATGTGAAAGTTCGGGAAAAGACCAGAATTTACGAGTTGTGACACACAGAGCATAAGTTACAAATCCGACAAGGATACCCTCCAATACGACAAAAGAAGCGCGGCCAGGCCCCAGATCGTGCAAAAGCTATTTTGGAAGAAGTACACAAGCTAGTAGATGCAGGAATCATGCGCGAAGTATACTATCATGACTGGCTTTCTAACCCAGTTATGGTAAAGAAGAGCGATGGCAGTTGGAGGATGTGCGTGGACTTCACTGACCTCAACAAAGCATGTCCGCAAGACTGCTACCCACTGCCAGAGATAGACTGGAAAGTCGAATCCTTGTGCGGATACCCCTTCAAATGCTTCCTAGATGCATATAAAGGGTATCACCAGATCCAGATGGCAGTGGAAGACGAAGAAAAAACAGCTTTCCACACCAGTCAAGGGGTATACTGCTACACAAAAATGCCTTTTGGCCTGAAAAACGCTGGCGCGACATACCAACGACTGGTGGATACAGCCTTCGAAAAACAAGTAGGCCGCAACTTGGAAGTCTATGTTGACGACCTTGTCATCAAAAGCCATACAGAGGACGAGTTGGTGCGCGACATCGAGGAAACATTCCGAACGTTGGGGAGGATAAACATGAAGTTGAATCCCAAGAAGTGCACCTTTGGCGCAACGGAAGGCATGTTCCTCGGATACTTGATAGAACCCGATGGAATCAAACCGTGCCCAGAGAAGACAAAGGCTGTTATTGATCTCCCCTCCCCGCGCACACTCAAAGAAGTCCAGTCACTAAATGGAAAGTTAGCAGGACTGAATCGCTTCCTATCTAAGTCAGCAGACAAGTCCCTTCCCCTCTTTAAAACACTTACGAAGTGCACAAAAAAGGGAGACTTTCACTGGACTCCCGAAGCAGAAGAAGCTTTCCAACAACTTAAACACCATCTGGCATCTCTTCCCAAACTCGTCGCACCGCGACAAGGGGAAGAACTAATCATGTACTTATCGGCAACCCATGGAGCAGTTAGCGCAGTACTATTGACAGACAGAGACTCCATCCAGACACCCATATACTTTGTAAGCAAAGCCCTAAAGAAAACAGAGGTTAACTACAGTGCTATGGAAAAGCTGGTCCTGGCTCTAGTGTTCGCATCCAAAAGACTGCGCAGATACTTTCAAGCGCATCCAATAGCGGTAATCACTGATCAGCCAATTAAACAAGTTATCTCCAAACCGGATGTATCAGGACGCTTACAAAAATGGAGTGTACTGCTAAGTGAGTATAACATCTCGTACAGGCCGCGCACTGCAATCAAAGGACAAGTCTTAGCCGATTTTATCGTGGAGAAGCCAGATAGCGACAGCCCGACCTCTGCAGCAAAAACAGACCTACAGGAACCGTGGACCTTGTTCACAGATGGATCCTCATGCGCAGATGGATCAGGCGCAGGCCTCATTCTCACAAATCCAGAAGGTATGGAATTCACCTACGCGCTACGCTTTGAGTTCACAGCCACAAACAATGAGGCAGAATACGAAGCCCTACTAGCCGGACTACGCATCGCAATCCAAATGGGTGTTCGCAACCTAGAAGCAAATGTAGATGCGCGTCTAGTCGCTAACCACGTGTTAGGGGAATACGAAGCCAAGGATGATCACATGATCCAATACCTGGAGAAGACAAAATCTTTGATTAAAAACTTTGATAGGTTCACAATTAAACAAGTACCTAGAGGAGATAATAGGAAGGCGGACGCACTCAGCAAGATTGCATCCACAAGCTTCGCACACCTCTCAAAACAGGTATTGGTGGAAACCCTAAAAAACAAGTCAATCTTGGATATGGAGATATCAACGGTGATAGAGGAACAAGATCCTACGTGGATGACACCTATCATCGAATTTATTAGCAAAGGAATCCTACCCCAAGATAATAAGGACGCTCGAAGAATACGGCGCACAGCGCAACGATTCGAATTACGCGACAACATACTCTATTGGCGATCTTTCTTACAACCATGGCTCAGATGTGTTGGACCCCTCCAAGCAGACTACGTACTCCGCGAAATTCACGCTGGGTCATGTAGTATGCACTCAGGGCCACGATCCGTGGTGGCAAGCGCTCTAAGGTCAGGATACTATTGGCCAACAATGCACCGCGACGCACGCGATCTAATAAGAAAGTGCAGCAACTGCCAAGTACATAGGCCTATTCCGCGCCGACCACAGCACGAGCTAACACCAATCACCTCACCATGGCCATTTTACAAATGGGGTATTGACATCGCAGGACCTTTCCCCGTCGCAGCGGGAGGAATAAAGTTCCTCATTGTAGCCATAGACTACTTTACAAAGTGGATCGAAGCAAAAGCAGTGGTGAACATTACGGGAAACCAAGTCAAACGCTTTGTTTGGGATAATATTGTCTGTTGCTTCGGCCTACCAGGCGAGATCGTATCAGACAACGGAAAACAATTCTGTGATAACCCATTCAAAGATTGGTGCGCACAATTGAACATCACACAACACTTTGCTTCAGTCAAACACCCACAAACCAATGGCCTAGTTGAGCGCGCTAATCGCAGTCTAGGCGAAGGCATAAAAGCGCGCCTTGACAGACATAAAGGAAGATGGGTAGATGAGCTCTCGCACGTCTTGTGGGCGCATCGCACGACAATCAAAACCAGTACTGGCGACACGCCATTTTCCTTAGTCTATGGAACAGAAGCCGTCATACCAGCCGAGATAGGAATGCCAACTATACGTACGGCAGAGGTCAACGTCACAACAAATGACGAGGAACGGCGCGTAGACTTAGACATACTGGAAGAAAGACGCGAACGCGCAGCTATACGTGAAGCAAAGGCTAAGACGAAAATGAAGAAGTATTATGATGCAAAAGTCAAAAACACTTCATTCAGACCAGGAGACTTTGTTTACCGCGCCAATGACGCGAGCCACGCAGAAGACACAGGCAAGCTCGGACCCAAATGGGAAGGACCTTACGAGGTCACAGACGCGCTCGGCAACGGCGCATACAGGTTGCGCGATATGGAAGGTCACGACCTGGCGCGCACTTGGAACATCTGCAATCTCAAAAAATGTTACTTCTAGGCTACGGCCCCTTCACAAACACACTTGCATCCTACGAGGTGCCCAATAAGTGTTTGTCCTTTTTCTTTCTAGGAATTGTATTTTCTATTTTTTCCACTTACTTGCAAGTATTAATAAAATGTTATGGTTTCTAGCTAACTCCATAGCGCATTTTACTTTATTGCATATATGTCAATATTGTTTATTTTATATTTCTGCCTACATGGCGTGCATGCACCACTTAAAGACCCACGAAGGCATAAAGGATGAGTTAACCTACTAATTTACTCGTTGAATAAGAGGGTTGCAAACCCATCAACATTGGATCACGTATCCTTGCTAAGCGCCTTACTCTTGAGACGTCAAAGTAAGTTTCACATGCGCACCCCACGACGGATGCGCATATACCAAGTACACCGTACGAGCTTAGCAATATAACGAGCCAAGACACTTGGTCAAAAATAAAACTTAGCAAACAATGCAAGTATACTTAAGTTACGCACTTAAAAGACTTAGTAAAAAAAATAAAACTTAGCAAACAATGCAAGTATACTTAAGTCACGCACTTAAAAGACTTAGTAAAATAATCAAACTTAGCAAACAATGCAAGTATATTTAAGTTACGAACTTATAACAAAATGTATCTTATTCCATATTTATTAAATTACAAGGAAAAATACATAAGTTTACAAACAACCTATATGCTATGGCGATGATCATGGCTCTCTTCTGGAGCGGCGGAACTCCCCGCCTCCTTCAGCTTACTCAACGTTATAGCATCCTTGAGCGACACAGTTGGAACACTCACAGCAACGCCATCAGATCGAGGAAGGTGCGCAGCACCGATGCCGCACATCACAGCCTTGCCCTTAATACCCTTCTTTATGGCAACCCTTTGCTCGTGACGCTCTAGCACCTCCTTCAAGGGGACTTCCTTCTCCAGTGCAAAAGGCTTGAGGATATCACGGGGCCGCGCAAAAACTGGGACTTGAAGCTGCGAGACATCAGGTTTTAGATAATAATCTAACTCCTCTTCAGCATTCTCCCCAAGATGACGCTGCAACGTCAGACCCGCCATGAGCACATCTATGGGGTCATCTTGGTCGCGCTCCAACCTCCCTATATGCGGCAGCTCAAGAACCTTCAGCCCCGCCATCGCCTGCACCAGCTCGTCGTACGCCGTTGAGCTATAACCAGGAATCTCCGCCAAGTCTTTCTCCAACAACTTGGCCTCACGGAGCTCCTCCATGGCCTGCGAACGACCACGCGCTATCGCGCAGTGAACAACCTTCCCAAAGGCTTCCACCACCTTCGCAGACTCCAAAGTACTTAGAGCTGCCAGACGAAGCCCATGGCTGATCAACCACCTGCATTCACAAAGTGATAATAAGGTAAGATACGCAATAGGGCGAACAAGCAAATTTAAAAAAAAACAAGGGTGTAAGAATACCTGCGCTCGGCTATCATAGACATAAGATGAGGATACAGCTCCTCGTCATACTCGATGCTGAGGGCGCGCAGCTTCTCCTCATACATCACGAGCGTCTTCTCCATGCGCTCCTTGAACTCTTGCAGGCTAGCATAATGCTCGGCCCTTTTTTCTTCAAGATACGACACAGACCACGACGTCTTTGCCTTTATCTGCTCGAGCTTCGACCTCGCATACTTCAAGTCAGCCAAAATGCTCATCTTATCTTGAGCAATCTTCTCAGCATAGGCCCTTGAGGCCCCCAGCTCCACTTGCGCATCAGCCAACTGCGCACGGAGGGTCACCAACTCCTCCTCCTTCTGGGCTAGAGCACGGCTCTCCCCAGCATACTTTCCCTTTAGCTGAGCAACAAGCTCAGCTTGGCGGGCGGTAGTCGCAGCCAGCTCATCCATCAGCTGCTGCGCCTCACCACCATCAGCAGCCTCGGTATCCCCCTCCTTGTTTTCGTTCTGTGGAGAGGAAACCTCATCATCCTTCGCGCCGTCATCCCTACGCGACAAAGATAGTAAATAACAATTACAACAAGTAATTGACAAAAAAAAAAAAAAAAAAAAAAAAAAAAAAAAAGAGAAAAAGAGAAGGAATGCACACTTACAGAAACGGAGAAGCATCAGCCTTCAACCGTGCACCGGACGTCGAAGTTTCTTCCGCGTTCGACCCTGCGTCTCTGATGACGTGTCGACACCTCTTGCTGGTGCCACTGGTTCCAGCCTCTCCCTTGCGCTTTAAGTTCTGCGCAACCTCTTCCCTCAACACCTCCTCAGGTTTCAGGATCCGAATGCTGTCAGATGACCCTGAGCGTGCCTCCTCGTGCGCCACCTCCAAATCAGGCACCGCCTCCACAGTTGGGGCCACAACTACTTCAGGCGCAAAACTCTGGACGGGCGTCACCACAAGTGGTGGCGTGTCCTCAGGGACCGTCGCAGGCAGAACAGTCAAGTGACCGGCAGTCGCATCAAGCAAGGGCTGCTCTCCTTCCCTCAGAGGACGCACCCCTATGGTTACCTGCTTTGGCCTATCCAGCTTGACCACCGCAAACAAATCCATCTCTGCGCATTAAGGGAAACAAGAAAGACAAAAAGGGATCAGTTATTAAAAGCACGAAGACAAGAATAAAAGACTTACAAAGCATGAAGAATAAGGGATGAACACCCACCCCGGCCATCCTCACTTAAAAAAGTGGGAACCTCATCTGCAGCACCAAAATAAGCGCGGCTCAACCCCACGTGTACCAAAAACTCCTCCGGATAGGGGTTAATGGCCAGTCGATTGGCATCTAACGTTTGCGCGTCAGCGCGATTATAGGAACCAGGTGCGGGGCGCCCATCCCTTGGTAAGGTTTCCTGAGTATAAAACTCAAAGGGAGAGGGAAAGACTGCGTCATCCACCCAAAAGAAATACCCCCTCCAATTTTTGAGGGCGTCAACCTTTTCCGTATAACACTGAAGCGCCCCCTGGCGCTTCGCAAAGGAAACCCACCCATTTGACCACGTAGTGTGGTAAAAGGAGCGGAATAAATCTACAGTTGGTTCTATCGCAAGTAAACGACAGTTCACTTCAAAATTCGACACCTTCGCCGCACCTATACAGTGCAGCTGAGAGATGTGAAGGCGATAGTGATTGAGCAAATCGCTCAGAAAAATGGAAATGGGTACGCGGTAATTCGCATACTCAAAAAATTTCGTGTATAGACCTATCTTCCCTTCGGGGAAGTCAGCTATACACGCATCGACATCTGGAGCCTCTGGATGTACATCCAAAGGCACAAAATAGTCGAAAGAAAACTGCGTGACGTCCTGAATAGACAACGCGGAGCGAAAGTCCTCTAATTGAGCAACCATTTTCATCTTAAAATAAGTGGGACGCACACAAAGATTACCTACGAGAGTTAAAAGATTTTCTTGCAGAAAAATGCTCTAAAAAGAAGAAGAAGATGAATAGTGGTTGTATGTGTTTTACTGTGTGGTTAAAAAATGGGGCGGCACCCTTATATAGGGTGGTAAAACCCTAATTTCCCTCCACGTGGAATCCACTCACAGTAAATGGGTGGCTAGAAGATCAAAAGGTACATGCACTTTTTCCCGAATCCCAAGGACTACGTGGACACCACCCCCGACTTTCGAGGCATCCATTTCGAAATTATTAGGTGCATTGCACCTACAAAAAGGCGGTAAAAATTAATTCAACCCCCCGCCACGCTTACCGCTGATGGTATTAAGTCTAGTACCCACGGCTATGCGCCGCGCGCACTAGACTGGGGGGACATGATGACGTATAGCCTATATTTGGGCCACAAGCCCAAATGATAGACATTACTTACACCTAAGCCCACTACGAATGGGCTACCATGACAATGGTATGGGCCGTAGTATTATTGCTTTGGGCTCATAAAGCCCAAAGGCCCAATCTAACCCACCGGGTAACGATAAGGATTATCTATTCAAGGAATAGATATCCTTACCTTGGATAAGCACCACGCATGCGAAGAGTGAGGAGCAAGAAATACGGTTTCTTAGCCCCTATATATAGAATCACACGATTCTCATTAAAGGTACGATATACAACCCTAACTCTTCAACAAAACCCTAAATCGATTACTTACTCTCACGCCGGAGTCTAATCGGGGGAGACAATCCCTCGATAAGCCTAACGGTGTTGTTTATTTTCTTAGTGCGCAGGTAACAAAGTACTAAGAAGCTAATTGATATAAGAGCAAAAGCCCAACAACCAGGTACGCCCAACTTTTGTATCAACATTTATATTTTATGCTTTCGTGTGTGTAGTAGTAGTACTACCTCACTGTGATAGGAGATTGGAACTAACCAACAACAAGAATCACATTTGCTCCAAAATAGCCCTCAAGTGGCAATTAGTAACATACTTTTTTGTAACATTAGAAATAGCACTTTCATAAATACTATATGTGATTTGTATCTATTTATTACGTATATATAGCTTAGAATTTGAAGAAATCTAACTTGCACTCTTATCACAACTCCTTTATGTCTCTTTGTAGGTTTTTAGATATCATTGTAATGACACTTGGTTTTGAGCTATTAGTTACCTTAAAAGTAGCTTATACTATTTTCTTTTGTCAAACCGATGCTTTTGTGCAATACAATTTCTTATCATGTTTGCAATTTGCTGTAGTTGCTTCAGGTAGAAATGTTTAATATAGGCCAACTCAAGTTATTGACATATCAACAAGTCTTTGTAATTCTAGACTTAAATACAACACTATCAACACAATAAAGTATGATATATTTATACACAACCTTATGTTCTCCTTTACTTATTTGACATTTTATTAGAATATAAATATTTTTCATGAGAATATCGTATATACTGTTGATAGCGTTCAACATGAGAATATGGTTATATGCCATCAGCCATCGCTTCCAACAAACATGAGCTTTTGGGATATCTTTTGTACATCCCTCAAGAAACAACTTATGGACCGGTTCCTTTCTCCCTTAGCCGAATAATTTGTAACCGACGGGCTAAAGCCATAGATTTTGAATATCTGATATAAATTATGGTGTTAGTTACTATTGCCGTTGTAAGGCTCCATTTTTTTTAGCAAATCATTGGAAAAATTCACTCATTTATTTCATATCAGATTTTATATATCATGTAAATGCTATTGTATATGCATTTTTATACCTCAATATAACAATATGATGTACAAATATATTAACAATGGTATTAAATATTGATGTCATAATTTTTCCTTTTCAACAACTATTACTTTTTTTATACCAACTGTCAATAACTATTATTAATTATTTGTTCTTCTACTAAAAAAAATAATTTGTTAGATTAGTAGGAGACGGAGAACTTGGAGGTGCAAACGACGGAGCGATTTTAATAGATATACCAGAAAATATTATAATAGATGAAGCTGATGACCCCGTCACATCTATTATTGATTTTGCAAACGACGGAGAGGTTTCAATAGATATACCGAAAGATATTCTAATACACGATGTTTGTGACCCGATAACATCCATTGTAGATTTTACCTATCCAAACCTTTTGAATCACATAGATGATCCGTCGTATTTTCAAGAAAAGGCTATTCTCGCTCCGACAAATGAACTGGTTGAAAATATAAATGATTATTCGCTTAAGACATTTTCAGGTGAGGAAATGGTTTACCTTAGTTGTGATAGTGTTGATAAAATTGATCGTGGGACATCAATCGATGAATCTGTTTTCTCAACAGATTTTATCAATGGACTAAAGTTCTCGGGTGTTCCAAACCATAGGCTGGTGTTAAGAGTTGGTGTACCGATAATGTTGCTGAGGAATATTGGTCAATCTAATGGATTGTGTAACGGGACACGACTTTAAGTTTTACGATTATCACTTCTATTCAAGCACAAATCATTAATGAGACACATTTTGGAAATAAGGTTATCATATCACGATAGAGAATTACTCCATCTGATAAACGTTTACCTCTAAAGATCATGAGGAAACAATATCACATTTCGGTGTCATTCGCCATGACAATAAACAAGAGCCAAGGGTAATCGCTTTCAAAAGTAGGATTGTAGCTGCCACGTCCTGTTTTCACACATGGACAACTATATGTGGCTCTTTCACGTGTTAAAAACAAAAAGAGTTTGAAGGTTGTTGTTTCAGATGCGAAAGGTAACCTATCAAAAACTACTATAAATGTTATATATAAAGAAGTTCTTCAAGGTTTATGATCAAACGGTCAATAGTTATGTACAATATACATATTACATGTTTTGTGATGTTTTTCTTTTTTAAACTTATTATAAATCCCAAACTTCTTTTACTTACATTTTTTTAATACTTATTAGGTGTTCACGGAATGGACCTTTTGTTCAAGTGTTAGAATGGTCACTACATGCATTTGCTTCTCAAGACAAACATATTGGAGATCAAGACGCCATGAACGTTTCTTCCACAGATATTTACAAGCATTGTATTTTATACTTTCAGTCACTTATAACTTATTATTCCGTTATAAGAAAATTTCATATAAGTTCCGTTACAAGAAAATTTCATAGCATTTACGTTCGTTGTTCTTTCTTACTTTATTCACGTACTTACCTTTTTTTAATCAAAAATCCTCTAAAATCCCGTGGATTCCACGGGTCTATAAGCTAGTAAATGATAGCCCACTACCACTGTACCACTTGCACATATTAACCTCCGTGACTATATATCTTTACTACATATAATGGAGAAATGATCCAAGGTGAAAGTGGAAAAGTCAAGATTGTGAAAAGTTGAAATGTTGAAAAGTTAATTTCGGTAAGTATGACTTATTGTTTATCTATACTACCACGAGTTAATGTTGAAAGTTGAATTAATATATGAACTGTAATAATTAATATACGAATTATATATGGAAATACGAAACTACCAATGCAAATTCTATAAGTATTAATGATTTGATAAAAAATGAATTTGCCTCTGCCAATGCCAATGCAAATTCTATGTGTGGTAATGATTTGATAAAAAACGAAACTGCCTATGCCAATGCAAATTCTATGCTTTTTAAAATTAATATTTTCCACAACATTAAGGTAGTCTAAATTTATTAAGGAAATGTGTAGCGAAAATTTATTAATTACCATTATTAAGGCAGTCTAAAAGGCTATAAATTGACCAAATTTACAACGATAGGGATGAGCATGGGTACCGAAAAAATGGTACGGTACCGGAACCGTACCGGTACCGGTTTACAATACACGGTACGATACCGGTACTACAAAACAAGCCCAAAAAAAATTCGGTACCATTCAAAATCGGTACGGGAAAAAAACGGGAAGTCCCGGTTCCGGTACCGGAATATAAAAGTCCCATTTTTCTTAGTTATGGTTTCGATCCAAACACTCCTAATCCATTCCATAAGTCAAAACTAAGATGGAACAAGTAGCTAGACACAAAGAATAGATTATTAGCATATTCAAATAAATGAAAAAAGGGTGCAACAACTGTAGATTTAAGGATAAAAGAATGTTCGTGGGGAGTTTCTGATAAACAATGTCAAGACAAATCTGTGTATGCAAGTACTAAACTTAAGGAAATGATATAACGATTCATGCGTAATCCTTTTAGAACTCATATATTTTACACTTTTGCTTACTGCCTCTTTATTTTCAATTAGATCAAAATATTATAGGAGACCAATTGAGCTGTTTTGAATACAATGGAATTAGCAACGAAGTTGACTTCTAAAGTAGGGACCCCGATTCCCTACATATTAGTATATTACACTCAATTTTTTTTACATAATTTATCATCTTCATAAAAACCTGGAGGATCCATTCATGTATTAGCTCAAAAAAAGACATATACGATGATCAACCATATATACACCTATCAAAGTATTAGCTCAAAATGACCCTAATGACGAATCAAACAAATTTATTTTAAAAAAAAAACGGTGCTCAACACAGTATGGTACCGATTTACCCGAAGCGGGTACCGAAACCGGTACCGGTACCGGCATACCCATCGGTTCCGGGAACGGGACTCCACTTTTGACTGGGAAAAATTCCGGTACCTCAAAAACGGTGCTGGTTCGGTACCAAAATGGTACCGTGCTCATCCATATACAACGACATTAACATATTAACATAGTAATTATAATTAAGAACAGTAGAACTATTCATCTAAATTGTTACTAGAAAGCTCTCGTAGGCAATTTCAAGACCATCTCAATCGTCTGAAATGATGATTACTCGAATGATTTTTGTTATTTTCTTGTTAGGTACTTTCTTTTAGTGATCTTTTAAGTTTTAACATCCGTAAATAGATCATATATGGTTGCATGCATGCAGTTGGTGAACAAGCTAGCATTCATGTTAAACGCTCGTGATGTTGTTGCTCAAAGGTATTCGTTGGTAAATCCAAATGGGGGTGAATGCGTTGAGAGAATGGGTATGTGCAGCCCTCAATGCATGACTGGCTGTTGCAATGACAAATGTGTGAACAAATACCCTGTTGTTGGCTCTGGAAAGTGTGAGGGTCCGATAGGAACCGTTCATAGTCTATGTCATTGCTATCATCAATGTTCACTCAACTAATTCCAAATTCATCCTTAACGTGGTTTTAGTTGATCTATTAATTCTTCTTCTGGTTTCATCTTTGCGTTTAAGTTTGTTGTTAGTAATCTCAATTTTATTATTAATGACAATAATCATATTTATATATATTGTCATTTGGAAATTAAGCACTACGTTCTCTTTTATGTGTAGTAATTTTTTTTAATATAACAATATTGAGTAAAAAATAATACTACTTCATTATGGTTCTCTTTCTGTGTACAAGTGTTCTCATCGTTTTTTCATTTGGTTTTTTTTGTTAGTAAACGATCATATAGTTAATAATGGTGTTGTTGTAGTATTTTTGTTGGCTTTGACAACTTTTGTAGCTTGTTCGTTAACTCTTCTTTGTCATACATTCGTACCATACATAAAATTTCTAATATCTCGACATCATTGATACGAAACTATAGAGATCGAATGACACCTTGCATCAATATTTAATTATATGTCAAAAGGTCTAACATTTACAATAGTTCATTATTTAATTACTTAATTAAATAATATATTAATGTCATGGTTATTCGGTCAATTTATAGCCTTTTATTTGGTAATTAATAAATTTCGTTTACACATTTCCAATTTAGACTACCTTAACACCCAAAGTGATTATCAAAATTAGATGTATAAATTTGCAAGCATTAACATTATCTTTATCATTACTAGGTTAACCTTTAAAAAGATTTATACAATTAATACATTATCAATTTACAAACTTTTTCATATTATAAACTTATTACTACTATTGATAAACCTAAGAAAGATTTTCATATCATAAAACACAATCAAGATCTATATCTATACTACATATAAATGAAAAATGGTTAAAGTGAAAAAATGAAAAGTCAAGTAATATGAAATGTTGAAAAATCTTATTAAAAAAAATTATGAAATGTAATTAATACTTTTATTAAAACACCTCATTACTTAAAAGTACAATGATTTATACACATTATACAACCAATTAAAACAATTAATACAAATCACAAATCGGGTTGACCCAGGACGCTTTAAACCCGACGGGTTGAACCTGTTTAATTTGACCCATTTTTGACCCAACCTAGCAAGTTGACCCTGTTTAAATCGACCAAATTTTCGACCGGAACGGTTCAACCGGTTGAACCACCCGGGTTGAACCGGGTTTCAAAACATTATGTTTAATTCCCAAATCTTCAAACTTTTATTATTTTTCATTTATAACCTATAAATTTTTTATCAATAAACTATCTGTCGCTATAAAATACCGTTGTTATGCACGGGTACTCGTGTCTAGTATCACCAAATACATATATCATCAAATACTAAAAATTGAAAGGCATATAAAAGTTTGTTAATAAAAGTATAAAACAACAAAGATTCTACTCATACATAGAAAAAAACACAAAAGTCTTGTGCAAAGGTCTACACTCACCTACCTTCACTTCTCTTCGTGAAATTCCCAATGCGCTCCTGAGACCCTCCTCCGGCCACCACTCCACCGCAATTTTCACCTGACCCATCTTTCAATCAACCGTAAAACCACCTTCAATTTCAACCATCAATGTAAGTCTCACATTTTTTTATAAAATTCTAAAATTCTAGTATATATTTATATATTTGTACAAATCATGAGTAACCCACCTCCCGAAAACTGTTTAATAGCCAAAATCATATCAGACAATCACATACCCGACAAGAAATCCGTTATTTCTCTTTTAACTAACTCATTCAAAACCCTAGTCAGTGGCTCATTTACTATAAAACCATGGAAGAATAATTTTTACAATATTGGTTTTTACGAAAAGTCGGATATCGCCAATGTTTTGCGCGGTTCGCCGTATTTCGTTATGGGGTGTTATGTTGTGTTAATGGCGTGGGACTTGGATAAGACTTTGGATGAAATGGAGTTTAGTAAAGGGGAATTTTGGGTTCAAGTGCATGATTTGCCTTTAGGTATGTTGACTAGTGAGTGTGCGAGTAAGTTTGCCGAAAAGATGGGGAGGTTAGTGGAGGTTGGTTGTTTTGGGGATCATGAGTTTTTGAGGTTTAGGGTGGAGGTGGACGTGACGAAGGCACTTGTGCCGGGGTTTTTTGTTCCGCGTAAGGATGGGAGGGAGACGTGGGCGCAGGTGAAGTATGAGGGGTTGGGTGACTTTTGTTATAATTGTGGGTGTCTTGGACATTGTAAAGAAACGTGTGCGAGTGAGGTTGCTGTTGAGAAACGGTGGACGGCAGATATGCGTGCTTCTTTGGTTGAGAGTGTACAAACTTTTGCTATAATGCATAGTCCGGCTATAACCGAAACCCCTAGAAGCTATTCACGTGCTGTAGTGCGCCATTCAAGCTATAGTGTTACAGAGCCATTGGAACACGTTACCCCTGAACAAAGCTTAACTCGCCCGTCTCTCCCACCTGGGTTTTCAATTGAGGATGTGAACCTTAGTGATGCGGGCTCAATGTTGTCTATTAAACAAGAAGAATGGACTGATAGACTGCAGGTGGGTGAAGTTTTGACCTCAGGGAGTGGATCGGTGAAGGAGGTAGCAAACAAGCAGCATCACTTAGAGAAGGTTAGTATAATCGGACATTTAGTAATACATCTGTTTTATGCTTCTCTGATTGTAATTAGTATTTGTTGTTCATTATGAGCGAATGATGAGTGAATCTGTGCTTACATATAGTGGTAGAAATTTCAGGTTGCATTTAAATTTACACTTGCACCTTGGGCCATTGTTGCGTTGGATGGAGTGTACTCATTATATTATAAGACCATTGCCTCTTTTGTATCTTTTTTCCATCTAGTTTTTCTTGATACGTGTATTTTGGTTCCAATTTCTGGTCTTCTGAAGTTATGCTATGTGGTTATGAATATGCAGATGATCTGGAATGTTTAATAAATAAATGTTTATTCTCTAATTGAGTGTAAGGTGATTACAAGTTTATAACTTCATGTTTATTTACTGTTATTTTCTTATGCTTACATTTGTAACTCAGGGACCATGTTTGATAAATTTGTGCTTTCCTTTTCCGGTTAAAATGAGAGATTAACAGGCTTGTTTTGATTTTAAAAAGTGGTAGGAAAGCAGGGTGATTATTAGAAAGGATAATTCACGCTGGTCGGTCCAATAACAAGTTAAATCTTTGGCCAGTCTTATTTTTTCCCGGGTTTCGGCTTTTTAAATTGTTCTTTAATCATATTTCAAACCATCTTCTATGTACTATATACTTATCTAGTACCTAGTATGAAATGGTAGTTCTTCCATGATTTAGAGCGTTTAGTAAGGCACATTTCCAATAACAAAAACATGTGCACTTGGTATGTAGTTTGTGTAAAAAGAGAAAAATATGAAACGGTAGTTCTTATGTTTACATGTTTCTAGTTCTAGGCACAACTTCAAATGCTGCATCTGACTAAAAGACCTAAATTCATGTAAAATAATTTTGATTTGTTGCTCTATTTATAGTTATAAACTTGATCAGTTACGCAGTAGTTTGTGATATTTGATAGATGATTAACGATTTTATCAGTCTTTTAATGGTCGCAAATTAGGATTCTGTGTTTTGTTTCAAAGTTTATTAAATAAAAGGTTGTGATTTGTTGGAATTATGTATGCTTGTAATCCATACTTGATTTGTGCGGTTTTTTAGGCTGACCTATATGCCGCTAGATTGAGTACGAGGGGTCGGGTATCAATTGCCAAGGATATCCAAAGCAAGTTGCTAAATACACCTAGGTATGCATTGTTTAAGGACACTTGTTTTGGAGCATGGCTGGATGTCCAGGATACAACAGGAGACACGAGTTTGATCCATGCTGTACTCCAGACACAATATACACCAAAGCAACCAGTTGATGATGTGATTCTGTTTCGCATACACGATCACGAGCTTCGATTCAGTCGTGAGGAGTTTTGCCTCATTACTGGACTTCCATTTGGTCCGATGCGGTGGTTACAAGAGACGTCACCTGATATCCCATTTAGGGCTAGGGTATTTGGACACATACCTGTTGGTAAACCAGTCGCTCTGTCAGATGTACAAGCGATTTTTCAAAACTCCCTTGACATGCTCACAGACCTTGATGCAGTCCGCATTTGTCTTTTGTTATTGCTAGAGTTAGGATTCGCTGGTCGCGACCCAAGGCGTGCGGCCGATGTGAACCTCCTACGATTGGTGGAGGATCTGGACTTATGGAACACGTTTCCATGGGGTTCATACATTTGGTCTTTCACGTACCGGCAACTGAGAGATTCGACAAAGACACGCAGAAAGTCGCATTTAGCGACCTTGGCTCAGGGAAATGTTCCTACGTATAAACTGTCGGGATTTATTTGGGCCTTTAAGGTGATGTTAGCTTGTTATTTGTTTGAATAAATTTGTGTGTTAATATCTCTGGTTGACGTTTCTTTATATATGATTTTCATAGATTTGGATATTGGAGGTTTTCCCATTTGCGAGGCAGTTTTATATACGGGACCCTGATGCGATTCCAAGGGCTATTGGCTGGAAGAATTCCCGCCCGATAAGAAAAGAGAATATTTGCGATTTCATTAATTTTCGTGAGGTATGTTTTTGTTTCCTTTTAAAGTTTTAAATCACTGCGAGTAATTGTAATTAAGTAATATTGTTTTTTTTAATCAGCGATTTACGCCATTATGTGAACTCTTACCAAGTGATGCTGAGAGATCCACATCATGGTGGAGATCCAGCAGGAGCTTTTTCGACAGTGAAGTTGATGATGTTACGCCTTCAGCAAAGAGGGCTCGAGTTGCCTCGTCATCTAGTCAGGAGGACTTATCCCCTGACCATGGCGATGACCCACACCCACACCACGCCGACACCACCAAGCCTAGGTCCGAAACCACCAATGGCACTAGTCACCAGACTTTCGAGGAGCGGTTGGTGGCAATAGAGAAAGACGATCTGTTGTTAAAGCATAGTGTCTCCTGGGTTGAGGACGATGTTGAGGTAATCCCCCGTGTTGATGGAAGGGAATCGTGGGCCCCGTTAAAATATGAGGGGGGGTTATCTGACCTGTGCTATCTTTGTGGGTGTCTTGGTCACTGTGGAGAATCATGCACCAATGAGGACATTGCAAAGCATCCAGGAAAATGGTGGACTTCAGATGTGCACACTTCTTCGGCTGAACCCCAAATATCCACAATCAAAACCCCTAATAGCCATTCCCTATCTAACGTGAACACACCCACTATTACCACACCCCCTTTACATCACTCTAACTACTGTGTTACTGAGCCCATAAAACACATGACCCCCGAACAAAGCCCGAATCACCCACCTATACCACCTGGTTTTTCGCCCTTCCGCTTTAAGTTCACTGATGTTAACCTTGCTGATACAGGCTTGAGGTTATCTATCAAACACGAAGGTGAAATCCTTGCTGTATGTAATGGAACGGAAAAGCCTAGTCAAGTGAAGGAGAAAGCAAATAAACATCCTCAGATTAAGAATGTTACAGTTAACCTTGCGGGAAAGGAGGTTAGTATAATCAAACTTTTAATAACACGGTATACTATTTTTTTATTTTATTATTATTATTATTATTATTTTCCTTCTTTTTTTCATGTCCATTGTAAGGATGATGTAAATGTGCTTACACATAGTGCTAGATCCGCATTTCCACTGTTGCCCATTGTTGAATTGTAATAATGAAATAATACATGCCATTTACAACCTTGATTTATGTATATTTTAATTCAAAAAAAGTGATAGTACATCCCTATTTAGTCGCTCAATCTGTATTATCTGCAGTCTTGTGTATTTTGGTTGTAAGTTTAGTCTTCTGTAATTAGTGTTATCCATAGCTAGTGTTATACTGGCTTTGAATTAAGAGATGAGCCGGAATGTTTAAAAAATAAATGTTTATTCGGATTATAACATGTATGTGTGTTTTTAGGTTGACCTGTACGACGCTTCTTTGAGTGTAAGGGGTCGGATGCCAGTTGCCAGGGATATCCGAATCAAGTTGACAAATACACCTAGGTATGCATTGTTTAAGGAGACTTGTTTCGGAGCATGGCTGGATCTCGAGTATACCATGGGAGATCCAAAATTGATCCATGGTATACTCCAGACACAATATATACCTGAACAACCAGTTGATGATGAGATTCTGTTTCGCATACATGATCACAAGCTTCGATTCAGTCGTGAGGAGTTTTGTCTCATCACAGGACTTCCATTTGGTCCGATGCGGTGGTTAGAAGAGACGTCACCTGATATTCCATTTAGGGCTAGGGTATTTGGACACATACCTTCCAGTAGACCGGTCTACTTGTCAGATGTACAAGCGGTCTTTCAAAACTCCCTTGACACGCTAAGCGACCTTGACGCAGTCCGCATTTGTCTTTTGTTGTTGCTAGAGCTGGCATTCGATGGCCGCGATATAAAGGTTGCGATTGACGTGAAGCTCCTACGATTGGTAGAGGACCTGGACTCATGGAATACGTTTCCATGGGGTTCATACCTCTGGCCATTGACGTACCAGCAACTAAGAGATTCGATATCGACACGCAGAGAGACGCACTTAGCAATTGTGGCACAGGGAAAACTTCCTAATTATGCGCTGTCGGGATTTATTTGGGCCTTTCAGGTGATGTTAGTTTGATGTTTGTTTGACTAAATTGTATTGTTCTAGTATATGTAGTTGATGTTTGTTTATCTAATAATTTTTACAGATTTGGATATTTGAGGTTTTCCCTATTGCGAGGCAATTTAATTCACGGGACCCTGATGCGATTCCCAGGGCCATTGGCTGGCGGAGGTCCCGACCTATAAGAAAAGAAAATGTTTGTGATTTTATTGATTTTCAGGAGGCAAGTTTTGTTTTGTTTTTATTTATTTATTTATTTTATTTATTTTTTGCTTTTTAGTTCCATATTTACGTTACTAGTTGTTATGGTGCTGTTTTATTAGGGATTTGAGCCACTCTCTGAGCTCATACCAACTGATGCTGAGAGGTCCACACCATGGTGGAGAGCTAGTAGGCGCTTTTTTGACGGGGTAGTTGATGTTCCGCCTTCGCCTAAGAGGGCAGCCTCACTGCCTAACCAGGAGGACGTAGCGCCCCACCGTGCCGATGAGCCACACCTACACCATTCCAACACCACCATCACTGTGTCTGAGACCACCACTAATCACGAGACTGTCGAGGAGCAGTTGGTAACAATAGAGAAATACTTCAACCTAAATAATTGTGTCTCCAGGGTAGAGGCCGGTGTCGAGGTATTTGTGTTGAACTCTATTTCATTTGTTGATATGTATGTTTAAACAATATGATGGTAAGACTATTTGTCCTTCTGTTCAGGATAGAGAGACCATCTGACTTCCACACTCACTGGTGACAAAATCTGAGTTGTCTAAGGATGTCAAGGTGTAGTTTCGTGTCTTTTAGCTATTTTTGTTCTTGTCATTATCCTAATTACATCTTAGGAACATATATTATTCGTTAGACTCGACATGAGCGTGACTTGGTGGTGTCATGTTAACAGACTTGTTCGCTAGAGTTGAACGAACGGAGAGCATTCATGAGATCTGCTGAGGATGCCCGAGTTGTTACCTCATGATGTGCAGCATGTGCATATCACAGTTGAAGTGATGGCCTCATTAAAGCAATGCTAAATAAAGTCAAGAGATTGGAAGATTGATTCAATAAGGAAGCTACAAAGACATAAGTTCAGTCCCTGAATAAATTAGCCACTCAGCAACTTACCTTGAACAAGAAAAGATTGAAAGCATGATGGATCAATGTTTGCTTCTAAACATATATGACAAACCTTTAAATGGCAAGATCATTGAGGTACCAGTGCATGAAGTTGTTCTTCTACAATGCATATGGAGTAATGTGCTTTCAAAGAACAGAAGAACTTCGCAAAGCTGAAAACCAACATGTAGTCGCACTACTATGGACTTGCGTGCTGAATAACGATGTTGTGCCTATGGTCGATTAGTTAAGCAGGAGTTGAGTAAGAGACCATGATTATTTCTGGATGTCAATTGATCAACCAAGAAGCTTTTCACATATGAGCTTTTGAGCATCACTGACTACCTATTTTGTACTTATTATTATCTTTCTGCACCTTTTATGTTTTATGATAAGAATTAGAAAATTGGAATTCATGAAAGACTCAGAAAACAGAATGATGGTACAAGCTGTATTATACTATTATTTATTTAGTAGTTAGATTAACCTTAAATTTAAGATACAGCATAGCTTTTCCTGTTCGCTTCAGTTTTCTTAAACACCTTTTTAGTATCAAGGTCGATAAAAAAAACTAAGAAAAATGCAACTGACTACTTTTTCTTTTTCACCTTTTCTCTTCTTTCCGAAAACACGGCAACTCATTTTTTTAACGAACTAAATGCCACCTCGAACCCATATTGGAGTAAACGGCAAAATCTGTTTTTGTGGTCTGGTCTCATTTTGGCTGAAATCATTCATATCATAAACTATTGGCATGAATCATCCTTAAGAAATATAAGATCGAAACTAATACTATCTTTGAGAGGAATGATATAATGCAAAAAGGTCAAGCGAAAACCATCCCTCTCAAAGATGATTTTTGTTAGACTTTTTGCCTCACATGAATGATTCAGGCCGATGAGTTGTGTTAGAAATGGTTTCAGCCAAAATGGCAAATTGCAATTTACTCACCATGTTGAAACCTATTACTTTAGTTCCACATGAACAAACTCATCTTTTGCTAGATTATTAGTTCCAGTTTATCTGAATATAGCAAATACTTGATTGACCTTTTTGGTAAAAGAAAAAAAAAATATATAAAAAAATCAGATATTCAAATGTCAATCAACTATTTTCTATATGATATGTTTTTGCTTTCCTCATTCCTCAGAGTAACCACATGTATGAATATTCACATAGGTGTTTCATCATGTAACAACAAAACGACAACAACAAACCCAATCCCGCCGAGGCAGGGTATGGGGGAGGTAGAATGTAGACAGATCCTACCCCTACCCCAAGGTAGACCCGGGGGTAGAGAGACTGCTTCCAATGAGACATCCGGCAAGTGCATAGGTGTTTCATCATGTAGAGAACTATATTTGAATGCATGGCTTATGCAGTACGTGTATGTATAAAGTTTGTCTTGTAGATAAAGGTTACTGATAACTGATCAGATTTCTCTAGTCTGCGGCACTAATATGGATGAAACTAGTGATAGGGGGAAGCTTACCTCCTTTATCGAACAATATAATGGGGAAACACTTGGTTTTGGAGCATTTGGTAAAGTCAGAGAAGCCCAACATATCTTAACTAGGATCAGAGTCGCTATAAAGATACTTGTTAGTCATTCGATTAACTATTCTGATAGAGAGAAAGGTATCCTGATCCATTTGTTGAGTGACTCTCCTCTAAAATTCATTACCAAAACCTTTCAGTTTGGTCTAAGAACTCTCATTTGCACTTGCATTTCAGATGCTCTTGGTGAACTGACATTCATCATTTATTTATGTATATGATCATGGATATTCATGCAAATGCCCCTATTTATATATATTTATTCTTGAAATTCTTTGCTCTGAGAAGTCGATTCTATGGTTATGTTTTTTGCATTTCTATTTAGTGATAAGAGAGATTAAGATAATGAGGCTTCTTGCTCATCTCTTATCATATGGTTCGGCTTTATGAGATCATAGAGACTTAGCCAGCCATATATATGAGCATGGAGTATATGAAGTTATGAACCCAGCCAGTATTATTTTTAAACACCAGTAAAAAGAGTCTTGGGTCAAAACGGGTAAAAAGAACAAAATTGGTACTGTATGATTTTTTTTGCTTCATGTAGATTATTTCAGGTGTTGAGAGCTGCCACCTTCATATGGTGGTTCACTGAGATCTTATGCCAGAAAACCTACTTTTTGACTCAAAAGGCTATGTAAAAGTTGCTGGTTTTGGATTCGCCAACATTATGATGAAGAAAATGTTGAAATCAACTCATGTGCTTTTTGCATCACGATGAAGTTCATGTCGACTGCCAGACATAACAGTGTTAAGTGAAACTCTTTTTAGATGATCAAATTCATGACCTTTGTTAATGGATTAGCGAACTTAATAATGATGCGAGCTGCACATGCTAGATGTCTTGATACCACTTTAATGCCCATGCTAAAGTTTAATCAAGTTCTGCCGAAATATTTAAACATAGATTACAAATTTGGTAGACCAATTCCTTATGTGGTCCCTCTATTTGATCCTATAGTTAATTTGCCATGATAATTTCGAAGTTCTTTGTTTGAAAATCATAAGGTAGCCTTTTCTTGTACTATTAAAGAAATGGTTTCTAAACACCACCTTTCTTTTATCTTGTCCGTGTGTCGACCTATGAATCTTTAAAATGGATTTCAGCTATATAAAAATGCAATAAGGTAAGAAGATGTTTAAATAAGTTAACCCACACACCTAGTTAGCTTTGCTTTTAGTGACTTAAAGATCATGGTCTCACATAATACGAATATTCAATCGGTTTTCAAATTCAGTCTTCTTGAACACTCTTTTGAGCTTTCACAATTGATAAAAAAAAATAAAAATAAAAAAAAAATAAAAAAAAAAATAAAAATAAGATGAATGGGGAAGAAAGAAAAATCTTAAGGTCGTGAGAGAATATGAGATCCTTTTTCTTTATCAACTTTAGTATTCTTTTATAATAAAAAGACATTGTTGCAACTTTAACATATTGCAACTGAGAATCTTAAACAGGTACCGTTGAATTTTGTGTTAAAATGAATAGATTTAGGTAAGTCCGCATAGTGATATGATTAAATATATATCTTAAAAGATGATATTATACTAAATAACTTTGCCAGTAAGTATTCTTATGAAAAGTTGGGGAAAGGCTTATTTCGGATATTCCCATGGTTTTTGCTGAACTTTTGTGCATGGCTCCATTATAAAGCTTTTGTCTGTATGTAAATTGGTCTACAACTCCTAGATAAAATAAACAAAAAACCGAATAGTCCCTTTCTACTTTGTATGTTTCCTTTTTCGCTCACTATAATTTGATCGGCTGCTTGCGGTTATTTGCTTTACTTGCTCTGATCACTAGTTGCAAGCTTGCTCTGCACAAAGGTTGGTTCTTCAAAAATCATCATTTTGTGTCAGTAATTACAGTTTATTTCTCTTTAACAATGTGTTGGTTACTTGTAAGTTTGTATTTTGCGTGTAGAATAAATATGTATGTAAACTCATATAATATTGTAAATGAGTTTTTTTTTTTTTTTTTTTTTTTTTGCTATTTCCTTATAAACATGCAAGAGTATTAGCTTATTCTTAGACAACTTGACCATCCCACAATGAAAGGAGAAAGACTTGACATAAACTAGAGATAAATTTTAGCAGAAACTATTAACTGTTCATTGATACTTTTGTATTTACACTTTCTGATATTTGATTATTTATGTAAGCATTGCCAAGAGAGAATAAGTTTTTAAAACTCCACGAGTCTGATAATGGATGGAAGCAGTAGTAGGGAAAGTTCGCCACCTCTATCATACTATAGAGTGGGGAGAAGACTTGGTTCTGGAGCATTTAGTACAGTAAGAGAAGCCAAGCATATCTTCACTGGGATCAAGGTTGCTATAAAAATAGTTGTTCGTCAATCAATCACTGAATCTGATTGGGAGAGAGGTATTCTGCTTAATTTATATAGCGTGACATACCTCATTTTTTTTTTTTTTTTTGGTTTTAAAAGGCAATTTAACTTCCGAAAATCGTTATAAAACCATGGAAAAATTCCGTTATAAGAACCATTCAGGTCACATCAGCTTTATATAGGATATTTTTGAAACTAACCCATAACAAAAATGTTTGAATAGTACAATGGTATTAGCAATGATACTAAAAATCCAATGAGCAAATATATATCAATTATCCATATTTCTTGATGTTCCGAATTCTTTCCTATGAATTCAGCTAATTATATATTCTTTATATTTCTGTGATCGATGCTTTAGCGAAAAGAGAGATTAAAATAATGAGGCTTCTTTCACATCCTCACATTGTTCGGCTTTATGAGGCGATAGAGACTCAGTCAACCATATATATGATCATAGAGTATATGAACTCAGGTGAACTATTTGATTATATTATCACTAATGGTAGACTCGAGGAGAATGAGGCTCGCCATTACTTTCAACAGGTATCAATAATCATGATTTTTCTTGCACGCAAACATCCCACTCTTGTTATGTCACATATGAATCCTAGATTTAATTTAAGAGTTTACTTATTCAGTACATAAGCTCTTTGATTCTAGTGATTCTGTACTAAATTTATTAAAACAGTAAAACTAGAAACAAACTGATATGGTATAGTTCAAAATCATAAGGTGGCCTTTTCTTGTATTATTAAAGAAATGGTTTCTAAACACCACCTTTCTTTTATCTTGTCCGTGTGTCGACCTATGAATCTTTAAAATGGGTTTCAGCTATATAAAAATGCAATAAGGTAAGAAGATGTTTAAGTAAGTTAACCCACACACCTAGTTAGCTTTGCTTTTAGTGACTTAAAGATCATGGTCTCACATATTACGAATATTCAATCGGTTTTCAAATTCAGTCTTCTTGAACACACTTTTGAGCTTTCACGATTGATTAAAATATATATATATATATATATATATATATATATATATATATATATATATATAAAGGGGGAAGAAAGAAAAATCTTAAGGTCGTGAGAGAATATGCGATCCTTTTTCTTTATCAACTTTAGTATTCTTTTATAATAAAAAGACATTGTTGCAACTTTAACATATTGCAACTGAGAATCTTAAACAGGTACCGTTGAATTTTGTGTAAAAATGAACAGATTTAGGTAAGTCCGCATAGTGATATGATTAAATACATATCTTAAAAGATGATATTATACTAAATAACTTTGCCAGTAAGTATTCTTATGAAAAGTTGGGGAAAGGCTTATTTCGGATATTCCCATGGTTTTTGCTGAACTTTTGTGCATGGCTCCATTATAAAGCTTTTGTCTGTATGTAAATTGGTCTACAACTCCTAGATAAAATAAACAAAAAACCGAATAGTCCCTTTCTACTTTGTATGTTTCCTTTTTCGCTCACTATAACTTGATCGGCTGCTTGCGGTTATTTGCTTTACTTGCTCTGATCACCAGTTGCAAGCTTGCTCTGCACAAAGGTTGGTTCTTCAAAAATCATCATTTTGTGTTGGTAATTACAGTTTATTTCTCTTTAACAATGTGTTGGTTACTTGTAAGTTTGTATTTTGCGTGTAGAAGTAAATATGTATGTATATTCATATAATATGTAAATGAGTTGTTTGTTTGTTTGTTTGTTTGTTTTTTTTTTTTTTTTTTTTTTTTTTTTTTTTTTTTTTTTTGTTTATTATTATTATTATTATTATTATTATTATTTCCTTGTAAACATGTATTAGCTTATTCTTAGACAACTTGACCATCCCACAATGAAAGGAGAAAGACTTGACATAAACTAGAGATAAATTTTAGCAGAAACTATTAACTGTTCATTGATACTTTTGTATTTACACTTTCTGATATTTGATTATTTATGTAAGCATTGCGAAGAGAGAATAAGTTTTTAAAACTCCACGACTCCAATAATGGATGGAAGCAGTAGTAGGGGAAGTTTTCCACCTCTATCAAACTATAGAATAGGGAGAAGACTTGGTTTTGGAGCATTTGGTACAGTAAGAGAAGCCCAGCATATCTCGACTGGGATCAAGGTTGCTATGAAAAAACTTGTTCGTCAATCAATCAATGATACTGATTGGGAGAGAGGTATTCTGATTAATTTATATTGCATGATGTGCCTCATATCTCTTTGTTGAGTAATCTCAATAATAGCAACTACTTTATGGCTTTAAAAGGGCATATAACTTCCGAAAATCGTTATAAAACCAGTGAACAAATACAATTATAAAAACATTCAGGTCACATCAGTTTTTTATAGGTTTTTTCGAAACTACCCATAACAAAAAAGTTTGAACAATGATACTGAAAATCCAATGATCAATATAATATATCTTCATCTCTCCAAATTCTTTCTTATGAACTCAGTTGATGATATTCTTTATTTTTCTGTGATCGCTGCTTAGTGAACAGAGAGATTAAAATAATGAGGCTTCTTTCACATCCTCACATTGTTCGGCTTTATGAGGTGATAGAGACTCGTTCAACCATATATGTGATCATGGAGTATATGAACTCAGGTGAACTATTTTATTATATTATCACTAATGGGCGACTAGAGGAGAATGAGACTCGCCATTACTTTCAACAGGTATCAATCATGATTTTTCTTGCACACAAACATCCCACTCTTGTTATGTCACATATGAATCCTAGATTTAAATTCAGAGCTTACTGATTCAATACATAAGCTCTTTGATTCTAGTAATTCTGTACTAAATTTATTAAAACAATAAAACTAGAACGAAACTGATATGGCATAGTTACTCCATGTAGATCATATCAGGTGTAGAGAGTTGCCACCTTCATAAGGTTGTTCACCGAGATCTTAAGCCGGAAAACCTACTTCTTGACTCAAAAGGGAATGTCAAAGTTGCTGACTTTGGACTCGCCAATGTTATGCGGGATGGCCATCTATTAAGAACAAACTGTGGAAGCCCAAGTTACGCTGCTCCAGAGGTTTGAAATAGCGGAAGCACATCAAAATGCTATATTTAACAACACGTTTTATTAGTGACCTATTATATTTTGATGTAGATACTTTCGGGACGTCTTTATGCCGGTCCTGAAGTCGATGTTTGGAGTTGTGGGGTGATATTATATGCTCTTCTCACTGGAATACTTCCTTTTGATGATGAGAATATGTCTGCCTTATCAGCAAAAATAAAGGTTTGTGAGGTAGCTTTTTGTTCTTAGTTTAAAAAAAGGTTATATTAACTTGAAATTACTTGGTGTCAGAGTGGAATATACACAATCCCAAATTACTTGTCTCTTGGAGCACGTGACTTAATTTCACGGATGCTTATTGTAGATCCAGTTAACCGTATAACTATTCCTGAAATATACAAGCATCCATGGTTTCAAAAAAATCTTCCAAAGTACATTGCAGACAACTCGATTGATACTGCATGGAGTACAGCAAAGGTATTGTAGTAACTGAATACAAAATTAATACATTAAGTTGCTTAAGCATCATGATCATTGCCTCATTTGATTATACTTAGCTTTTAGTGATTACGTGCATCTAGTGACTAAAGAGATCAATGGGGAAATATGACGGGTTGGATTGGGTTGACCAAAAACCTATTCTACCCATTTGACTGCATTTTCCTTTTTGGCTAATGTCGTTTTATTTGAACCAAGGTTGATGTTCGAGTTTTAAAAGAGATGGATGCCTTAGGTTTTAATGTTCAAGAAGTTATTGGGTCACTGAATAACTTTTCTCAAAATCAGGTGCTAAAACTCTCTCTACTGCTGATTCTGATACATATCTAAACTGTAAAAGTAACACTCCTTTTTATTTTCCTCTCAGGCAACAGTATCATATTCTATACTGTCTCATAGGCGCTTGAATAACCATAATTACGACTGTGACAATCTTCTAGGAGACTTGGTATTTTAGTTCGTTTCTTTTATAGTTTTATTGCAAGTTTTAGAATGTCTTTTGATATATGTTTTGAAAATGATTAAATCAGTTATTAATGTTTGTGCTTCTGATGTGTGATAAGTTAATTAGTTGTGCCATATTTCCCATATAGTTCTTTGTACTTCTGGATAGTGATTGATTTCCATACCAAATGCAACAGATTGTTTATATAAACATAAAAAAATCTATTTATGTTGGTTGTTTAGCTGCAAAACAGTTCCAGATTAGGGTTAAGATAATCAATGAAGGTACCGGATATTCACTTGAAATCGTGGTATCACTTTCCAATAGAAACTATTCGACCCTATGCCTGGGTTACACGAATATCTCTATGGGATAAGACCAAGTGATGTTCTTGCTTTAGGCACAAACCAAGAACCAGATGCGTATTAGAGTGTTTAGGGTTTTGTGTTAAGAGTTGTATCTCGTATGATATTGTATATATCCATGCATAATGATGTGACCTCTATTTATAATAGAGAATACTCAAAACCCTAGCCCATGGTATTATGTATAATTAACGGCCCATTAATTATAACATAATAATTTCCATAATAATAGGATCAGTGGTTATCAGTGGAAACAGTTACCCTTGCAGTGGTAACATAATAATAGGATCAGTGGTTATCAGTGGAAACAGTTACCCTTGCAGTGGTAACGTTTACACTAGCAGTGGTAAAATAACACTAGCAGTGGAAACTGTCAGTGGTAAAATAACACTAGCAGTGGAAACACACTAACAGCAAAATCATGCTATCAGCAGATTCAATACATAACCACTCTTGAGTCAGGGGATTCAGTGACCAAATGGGTGTATACTCCATACCTCCAAACCCATCACCAGGTGTGAATTGATCCCTCAAGTGCACTAAATTTACTAACAATTTATACATCTTAATGTAGTTTGAGAGGGGTTTATTTACTAAAATAATCATGATTTGCCTTTAAACAACTAATTTACTATTACAACTTTGAACAAGAAAAGCAAAGCCAAATACTAACCAATTGAATCATATCATATTTATCATATTAACACTTTCAAACTTATATCTTAAGTTGTTAACACCCCTTATTTTCGTTTTGAGAAATAAGTTTAAGTCTAGACATGTATATAGTGCATGGCTGTGGTTTCACCTTCTTTTGTTGATTGGTATAATACTCGGAGAAACTGGTAATTATGGTAGACATGAACTTTTCTGTGTGGTAATTCCCTAGTTCATTATCTTATTTTCTGATTTTTCAGCCACCAGAATGCACGGATCGTCGAGAAGTTTATGTCAGACCAATTTATCCTGTTCAAGGCAAGTGGGTACTTGGATTCAAGGTAATTATCATATTTATGGTTCTTTTGCTTTCAGTTACCTCATCTTTTATGTGTTCTTTTACTTTCAACTAGTTCATCTTTTATGCCCTTAATCATTGTGCATATACATTGTTACATTAATGCAGTCTTTTGCATCGCCACATGAAACTATCAGAGATGTTTTAGCTGTCCTCAAGAGCTTAAATGTACAGTGGAAGAAGATCGGACCCTACAACATAAAATGCATGTGGAAACCAAAAGTTAAAAGCTATAATATGCCTATTACTCTAAGGGAAGACAGTAACTGCCGGAATGTACTAATCCAAAGCTCGTGCAAGGAAGTATCTAGCCCGTGTGATGCCGTCAAATTTGAAATTCAGGTAATAATACCATTGGTGTACTGGACTCATAACTTCAATCTTAGTTATAAGTTGATTAGCTGTGTATTGGGTGGTCGATTTGGGCTTAGGGCACTACACATCAATCCATCTGATATGTGACTAGTTTGTTTATAAAGATAGCCAAGAAGTCATGTATGATTGACTTGTTATTACAGTCAAGTTTGACATATTTGTTGTTTGTTTCTGGGAGCAGCTTTACAGAGCCACTGCAGAGTCATATCTTCTTGACTGGCAAAGATGTTATGGGCCTCCTTTTCTTTTCATCGAACTTTGTGCTGGATTTCGTGCATGTGTGATCACATAACTAGAACGGCTTGTGTTGGATTCTCTTATCACGTCGAGGCCGTTTGTAATGTAAATCTGCATATGTATCGTATAGATCTCCAAATCACATAATTTCAAATATGAAAGTCTCATTTTCTTGAGATGCAAAGTTATAGTACTATAGTAGTAAAGTATAAACGTATGAAGAGAATCGACTACCGTGCCTTATAATATACCAAATAAATCCAATGAGTGACAAGTGGTCAGGTCATTTACATCAAGTTCATATTTATTAATGTACAGATGATGTTACATTAAAGCACAGAGAAATGAACAAAAAGCTAGCAAGAATTTACGCGCTTATAACAGTAGAAAAAAATGTCCATACTTGAGGTAAACAATGAATATGTTACACCCAATCTCCCACAGGCAGCATATATCCACCTTAAGAGTGACTACTGCTAGTAAATTCTTTCTGCAGTTGACACCGGACGAAGAAACACAACAATGACTGTTATGTTATCACTGCTTCCTCGCTCAGCAGCCTCCGTTGCCAATCTCTTGGAGCACATTCCTGGTTCTTTCACGGTGTCCTTGATTATGCTAACCACTTCTAGACTGCTTACAACATCCCAGAGTCCATCGCTAGCCATTACCTGAGATATCAGAAAAGGTGAATTGAGTAGCATATCAAAACGGGTAATTTTCTGTACCGGTTAAAATTGGTCAGGTCGCTACCAACCCTTATATTTGGTAATGACCACTCTACTTTTCAAAATTGATTATCTTGGGTAATTTTAAGCAAGAAACTTGTATTATGCTGACATAGCTCAATGTTCCCTATAGTAGGGTTTCAATGTTCCCTACAGCGGTTCCAAGAGTTGAATGGTTTTTATATCAATTTTTCTTAAAGTTTGGTGTTTTTAGTAAAAAAAATTTTAGTCCATATTGGTCCGCATTTAAACATCTACTTTATAGCCAAACACTTCCCTCCCCCCATTCTGCATCAAAAGGTGCAACTTTTGGGTATCTATACCACTTTGTTACCAACGGTATTACATCAGAATGAATAGAGAAAACTATTGCAAGTTGAAGTGCGCATAGACTGAAATCATCATACCAGATATTCATCATCATATGAGAGTATGGTCTCTGTAACCTCTGGCTCTGCTGTTACCCCAGGTTTCAGATCGTCATCGCCAATAGACCGTGTAACCTATAAAAAGAGAAATAAACAGAATACAAGAAAACAGGATGAGACTATGGAACTAGGTCGAGTTGGCCAAATGAGCGAATGGGCAAGTCAAGTAACAGGTCAATATGGGTAATTTTGGTATGAGTCGACACAGGTGGGTTGACCTAACCACTTTTTATTATGACAAAAAGGTTTTAATTCTTGCAAATAATTAGGGTCACAATAAAAAATTTTAATTTAATAATGATCTACTTTACTTGATACTGATTCAGAAGCTTTCTGCATCAAAAATATACTTTGTGGGCAACTTTCAATTTCAATGACGCATTTCACCCGTTACAGAATAAACACATAAGCCCCGAATCAGTCCCTTCATAACCAAATGGGTCCAATTTACCAAGTCTAAAAGGATCTACTAGAATTAAGTAAACACCATTAACCTGTAGCGCAGCAGGGCCAACCCTCCACGTATCAAGCTGCCATTTGACTTGACCCCCTACACTGGTAACACGTTCTCTCTCTTCAAGACAACTTGCAACATGGTCCTATAAACAATATACTAATTAACCAGGTAATATAAATCAAGAGCATATGCTAACCAATGATTTTTAGCGACTCCAGGTAAAGGCTGATAAAATAACAACCTTACTCAAAGGATAAGGGGAACCTGCTCGACATAAGATTGCCCTGCAATCACCAGCATTAGCAACGAAGAGCTTATTCTGAACAATAAGAGCAGCAATTGCTGTACAACCAGGATGATAGTCTTTCTGAATAAGCCCCTTGGATTTACGCAAAGAATTTAATTCCTTTCTAAATGCGACATCTGTGTTGATGAATGCCACTTTAAGTGCATCAGGGGGACTGTATTGTCATTAGCATAGAAAAGGTAAATTTTATAATAAAAACAAATGAAAGAAATACAATTGGTCTCAACAGAAGAGCAAAATTAGTGGTGGCAAGTCATCCGGGTTGGCTAACGGGTCAAGACCCGCAAACAACGTTTGTCCATCGTGATCAAATTCTTTATAGATAATTAATAGGTTAATTGCAATTACAAATACAAATACATTATTATTACATTAAATATACAACTTCGAATACAATGTTTTAAGGAAATTTTTATGCACAAAACAGGCTTTGGCCAACATTCAACCTATTTGACTTGTTAGACCCATTTGAGCTATTCCCTCCAAAAAAAACACAGCCCGGTATTTAGAAAATGGGTCAAAATTACCACATCGAAGTAAATTCATGCAAACCTGCTGGCGCAATCCATAGTTTGCAATAGCGTTGGTAATGCTCGAACAGAAAATTCTGCAGCTGCACCACCTGCATACGCCCAATGTCACTATTAGGAATACAGTATTACAGCAAAATATTTGCCGTATGTATCAAGTAAAATAAGGAAATCAAAACTTAGTTTATTCATAAAAAGAGACTTTAGATGTTTAATTATGTATTCCAATTGCAATGGGTAAGAACTACATATATATATATATATTTTTTTTTTTGATAAAACAGTTTCTCATTTAAGACCTGTTAGGCCACGTACATAAAAGCTAAAAAAGCTCGACTTCCTGGGGTAACCTTAACAGGCATCTTACTCCGTTTACACGTTTTAGGTTCTCACTGATAACAGGAAGCAATCCTAAAATTTTCTTACTTGGACTCCAACCGTATAAAATCATCACATACCGATAAAGCACCCTAACTGAAGGCACACAAGATCATTTGTGTTGGAAAAAATCAAGTGTATAAACTATATACCAAATAATGTAGTCATTTTAACTCGTTACCCAGCCCACCCGACCTGCCCATTCTGCCTCCTCGACTTAGGTCTCCGGAGGTGATATAGCAAAGAACTAGCAAACAAACTAAACAAATAGCATGCTTTATATCTTTAAGAACATCATACAACAATATAATAATCGTATTTGAACCCATATTGCTACTAATATAGTAATGTGTACCTCGATGACCATCGAAAATTCCAAAGATATGAGTATCATCTTCATTCCACAAATGAGGCATAAGGAAGTGTGTATCTTCCATTGTCTCCCTTCTTCCACGAGTAGCAAAAGAACCCCATGATAGAACTGGAAGATATAATACTGAATCATCTAAATGATTATTCCAACTTTTCACCCCAGGCGCAGTCTCATAACCATTCTTCAAGATATTTTCACCCTCAACTAACCAGTTGACTTCCTCTTGAAAAGGTTGGACTCTACTAGTACTCTTGTCTTCAGTATCAACATTCTCTACCTCTGTGAAGCTCTTATTATCCCCAACAATGGAATCAAGTTCTGTGATTATATCATCAAAAGAAGGTCTATTGTGAGTGTTAGCATCCCAGCATCTTTCTATCAGAGACAGCAGTCTTTCTGGAGCACCCGACTCGGTTCCTGCAAGAGCAGGTCTGAGTCCATCAGAGACAACAGCTGCTGTCAATTGCTGCTCAGTGTAGTTCATTTCCAGCACAGTGTGAGCCTGCCAGTAGGGGATATTGTTATGCTTGGATATAAAGAGGCAAGTCAAGCTACAACAGTTTACTAAAAATAATATTATCGGATGGAACCTGCAATACTGCATATATGGTAGAGATGGCAAGATGGGTGGGTTTGGGCAAAAAGTCAAAACAAGCTCGGGTATGAAAGGCATTTTTGGACTGGTCGAAACGGGCCGCGACAGGTTGGGTAGACCCATAAGCATCTTCTGTCCATTCTTTAAATCTATTTGCAAATAATCAATGCCATGCTTTATTTCAAAACCAATGTGCTAGTTCCTTAAAGTCACAATTTTTTATTCGAAGTGTGGCAAAGTAGAAGGATAGCAAAGTGTGTCAAAGTCGAAGGATAGACCGTACTGGGCGGTTCATTTATTTTTTTATTTTAATTTTTTTTAGAACGGCACCACACTTGAAATCCGACCCCGAGATAAACCATCCAAACGGGCAGGCCCCGGGACCCGAACCACTAGGAGAGACCCGCGAAGGGAAACCCCTAGAACTCACGGCTTCACACTAAGAGGAAAATCCAGATTTTCTTTGTCACTTGCGAGACTCGAACCCGGGTAAAACCCCTCCCCAAGCTCCAGAAGGAACCGAGCTATGTCAGTTGGTTAGAACATTACAACAAAATGATGTAAATTTAGAAAGACTAACCTGTGCTTCAGTGCGAAGATCGGTATATGGGACAACACCTGTGAAAAGTTCACTACAATGGGTTAAGATTGAGGTTTTCTGTTTGTTACCATACATGAGGAAAAGATAACGTAAAATGTAAGAAGAAATTTTATATAACTGCTAATTGCCTTATTAGATAAGCTGTAAACTTCATGTAATGACAAGTGATTCAGATCATCATAGATTCTTACTTGATTGTTATTCCAAAACTGTATACGTCTGACTTTTCAGTTTGAATCTCCTTCCTTAATACTTCGGGTGCCATGTATATGAGAGTACCTACCATATTCTTCTTATGAAAACCACCAGTTGGCTTGCCTGATGATTTCCAATTCTTTAGTGTCACTTGTGTAAGATCTTCCTTGTATTCAGACAAACCAAAGTCTGAAAGATGTGGTCGCATGCTTTTGTCAAGCTGCATTAGAATAAAAGATTTTATGCATTGAACTACAACCATGTTATGTAGAAAGGGCAAATTTGGTATAAAAAAGTGGGTTAACAATTGACTAAATTGTTAAGCTTAGAAGTTTATTTGAGCAAAACAATGCATCCAAAGTCCAAATGCGTCCAATTGGACTAAATCCAAAAAAGTACCTAAGAGCTTACGGGTCAGCAGATTGATCGGACTGTGCTGGCCCTCTAAATAATGAAAATGATTCTATACTATCAAAATAAGTGTTCCGAACAACTTTTAACCTACATAGCTTGAAAGATCAGTTGAAGGAGATAACAGGTATCAAACGTTTCAACCGAATCCACTCCTCCGACCATTTATTTTCTCACAACCCTACTTTTCCTCCCTCATTATCCAATCAAAAAGGATATCTTTCCAAAAAAAAAAATGCTTAGACAACTAACTATAAGGCGGTTAACAAGAGCCATATGGGCTATTGTTAGGTGAGGTCGTAATCATTTGATACTCCTGACCCAGTGCACTGCCATTGTAATTAATATAAAACTTTTGATGCTAAAACTTCCTATTTTTAGCAATAAAAAAAGATATGGAATGAGATTAAAGCTTTTACACAAAAGATTGAGAAGTAAATAATTGTGACTTCACAATAAATGTAAAAATGACTATCATAACTTACAAGAACATTCGCTGGCTTCACATCTCTATGTACAATTCCAATGTTATGAAGATACTGCAAAGAATTTGCTGCAAAAAAACAAAAAAAAGCGACAAAGAGGTGCAATTTAAATTTCATATCTATTTACCTACTTCCTTGAGTAATACAACGAAAAAAGTGGTGCAAGAACTTCTATCTTTTCATGTTGAAAATCTGATGTCGCATGAAATAGTTCAAGGGAAAATTACAATAACAGAAATGCTTTTCACTACAAGTCTAGTTTTATCATTGGAATCTAAAAATCGTCACTACAGGTATCCAACTTCTGAAAACTGTTTTAAAGCCATCTAACATCCAAAATCCGGATATGGCAATGTCATGAACATGCAGGTTTTCAGTTAAAGTTACCCACGATAAAAAGTACACTGATTTTAGTCACCACTATTAAAGTCAATTGATCGCATTTGAAATGATGTGAAGGTATGTTGCAATGTATTAAAATTTGCCTATTGTATAAACATTACAGTGTATGCTACACTGCTACAAGTAAGAAATCATGGAAATTGTTGGCTTTAACAAAAATACATGATGTCATCTCTCAATGTTGTGGGACTTTACAAATCCTATTATAATTCCAATAAATTCAAACCAAACCATCTAATAAGATCTTAAATGACAAAGCATGAGGTAATATATAATATGCTGATGTCATGTTGAAACATCATTCATTCACAATTCCAAAAACAAAAGACTCAATTGACCCTAAACTAAGAAACCTTTAATATAAGACTGATGCGATATATTTTACCTAGCTGTCTAGTAATCATAAGTGCTTGGCCAATACTCGGACTCCATTCCTCAACATGTAACTTGTGAGAAAGATTTCCACCCTCATAGAACTTGAAGAAGAACATGTAATTCGGTGGCCTTGCATGTGCTGCCACCAATGTTGCAATCCCTTCACGATTCAATTTGCTTCAAGTTCAAAATCACAACAACAAATTACACTTACAGAACATATCTCTTTCAAAAAATCAAATAGTTGGTCTGCAACTTAATATTTTTCCGAACTCAAACTGTTTGAAAATTTTAGTTACAGAACTTGCATGAAATATCAATGTAATTTTTCAACTGCTTAGTTCTAGTTCATTTACTTTTTTTTTTTTTTTTCGTAAATTTAAGTCATTAAAAAATGGTTTTCTGCCATGTCGGGATCATTTTGTAGCTCATAACCTCATTATAATGTTTTATATAAAACTTAACATTGTATATATACATCTAATGGTTTTATACATAATTATAACTTTTTATATAAAGGGGCGCTACTTTTCAATGTCACAAAACTAGACATGGAAGTAAAAAACCAATAACCCCTAAACAGAAGAAATAAAAGAAAGTACCACTGTTTTAAGCACACACAAAAACCCAAAATTCATATAACAAGCCTTATAACAGTGCATCAAATTATATTCCAATTACAGATATACTACAAAAATAATACTCCCTCCATCTCATAATAAGTGTCCAGGTTCTATTTTGGGTTGTCCCAAAATCATGGGCAGAGACAGGAGGGCCGGAGGGGGGCACAAAAAAAAAAAAAATTAGTGTAAATTTTCTAAAATATTTTTCTTTTTTGTAATCTCCCCCCCCCCCCCCCCCCCTCTAGAACCAATTTGTAGTATAGTTTCTAAAATTTATCAAAGTGTGTCCCCTCGAGCAAAACTTTCTGGCTCAGCCGGCCAAAATAAGTATCTACATTACAAGGGATGGAATTTTATTGGAGGAGAATGAAGTTATTGGGCATTCTTAAAACTTATGTGATGGTTTGTTAACCAACAGCAAAAGATAACTAACCATAACAATTGCAACTCTTTATGAAACCTATTAATATCCTCAGAAGTGGACAAAACAGGTTTCTTAACAGCAACTCTTTCCCCATCCAACATTCCATCATACACAACACTTTCACCACCTACACAAAAACATCATTAATCCATTATATTGTTTATTAGAAAAAATAAACTAAAATAAAAAACAGTTGTTTTTGTGGGCCATACATACCTCTAGCAATAAGGTTTAAGAGGGTGTATGAAGATGGAGGAAGATGTAAAGGGATTGTGTCGCTGTGACAACATCCTCTGATGCAGGTGTTTGGGGTTCTGATTTCTAAACCCATCTTTGGATTTGGTTTTTGTTTTTGGTTTTGGGGGTTTGGAAGATGAATATATATTTTTATTGGGTTTCTGATTGGTTGGTGTTTTTTGGTGGGAATAACGTTACAGGTTGTTGTATGGTTGTTTTTTTTTACTTGTACTATCACGTTCTTGTGTGTTTGTTACGTGTCAATTTCAACTATGGGGTCTTTTATATCCATTTTACAAGTATGAGGTATTTTATGTAAATTGATGATAATGAACGTATGAATGAATTAGTAAAGCTTCTTGTTTGAGCAAATTTTCGCAAGTGCTCTTGAGCCCTGATCCTCATGAGGTCCTGTAATTGCTCTTGCGGAGGCCTCGTAGTTGCTCTTGAGGAAGTCTTGCAGTTGCTCCTTCGTCTCTAGGCTGAAATAAAAAAGAACACCGTTAGCTCGCCCTGGGTTTTTAATCCGAGACCAAGCTCCGGTGTGAGAATAATTATATGCTTGGCATAAGTTTTAGTGAGAGAAACTAGAGAGAGATAGTAAGAGAGGTGAGTGAGGAATGAAGTGTGTGTTCATGTGTGTGAACATCTCCTTTTATACTACTTGAGCTTAGCCCCACGTCACAAGGATTGTGGAGACTAAGTTGTATTCTAGGGGTAGCGCACATATCGCTGATGAGTGTCAGGCATGGTCCTCGGGATCCAAGTTGTCGTTATGCTACAAGTACTAGTTGTGGACCAAAGCCTCTGTGCTCATTCATACATCATTGTACTTGTATGTCAGCTGCGAGTGTACTAGCTCCGATGCAGGCTCTGCTCCGTCATTATGCCTCCTAAGCAGACACTACTTCATCACTATGCTTCCTGAGCAGGCACTGCTTCGTCACTATGCCTCCTGAGCAGACAGTGCTTCATCACTATGCTTCCTGAGGTAGAGTGGATTTTACAAGTTTGAGGTCTTTTATGTAAAGCGATGATAATGAAGGTATGAATGAATTAGTAAAGCTTCTTCTTCTCCGATTCTCTCTATCACTGATTCACTGTTTCATATCACATACTAATCGATTCTCATCGAAAGCTATTCTAAATCTCGAGCTTTTCTCGTTTATTGGAGGATTGATTATCCATCAAACTTAGCTTGGTCTTAATTGTTTTCGAGAATGAATAATGTTTCAACTTTCAACAGACTAAATTTGCACGCCTAGTTTACTTAGTCTCTTATATATTTGTATAAAATAGTGTGCAAGTATTTATCTCACATAAAAATCGAATCGAAGATTTTGTAAACAAAGTTTTTATAAAAATAAAAACGAGTAAAACTATTCAACCCCTTCTAGTTTTTCACAAAATTTCTCCGATAGAATATTGTTTCTTTGTCTCTTGTATGTAACCATTATTTTTGGCTTGTCATTAGCTCCCTTTATGACCTTATAAGGCCATAGTTTCCTGTTTTCTTGTACCTTGGCATCACTGAATCTCCTACCGATCAACTGTTTTACATCTAAATTCCAAAAATGAAACAGGTTAATGCTTATATATCTGTCAAAGACACATAATATTAATTGATAAAAAGTATATACCAACCGAATAAAGTATTAGCAGGGTTCATTTGACTTTGATTCTTGGCAGCTTCACCAATTAAACATTCAACATCAGTGAAAGCAACACAAGATGGTGTTCTTCGGATACCTTGTTCGTTAGATATGATCTCAATTTCACCACGTCGCCAAACTGCTGCACACGAATATGTGTTCCCTAGGTCAATTCCGATGGCTAGTTGTTGGGAACATAGTTTTACTATTTATCAAGTCTCGGTCATTTAAATATAATAGGTTGCTAGGGCTTGTATGTTTATTTAAACTTAAGGCTTATGTAGCAAGCCCATGGGCCTTAAGCCCATTTCGATTTACAAATGAGGGAGGAAGGGAGTGTTTCCCTACTCCTCCCCTATATATATTATGTTAATGTAAACATAACCTTTGTTGGTTATTTTGATATCTAATAGAAACTATTGTTCTTTCACTCTTCATAATCTTATAATCAACCAATCCTTATTCTCATCTTATTTCTTATACTTGTGTTTACAAAATGGTGACCTAACAAGTGGTATCATTCGCCTAATAGAGATTGAAGTGCTTTTATTGGTTTTAACGTGGGATTAAGGGTGTTCTTTTCTTATATTTTTGCTTTTTTCTTTGTTTCTTTCACTCAAATCTTGAAGCTTGGACAAGTTTCAAGGTTGATATAGTGTTTAGAAGCTTAGATTTTGCATAAAGTTTTAATCTTTGATAGATTTTCGTATTTTTCATCTATTTTATTGAGTTTGTAGCTTCTTTGATATTGGAAAACTAGTTTTTGGTAGCTAAATCTTACATATTTAGTGTTTTCTAAGTGTTGGGGAAGTTATTTGATCAATAGAACATTATTTCTAAGCATTTTTCTTCAAAAAGTAGTGTTTTTTACAAGTTTCTGGTCACTCTACGCGTAAGATTTTGGTATAGTACGATTTTTGAGCTGTCAACAGTACTATTTGGTCCCCCTACGCATAACTTTTGCCAAAAAACCCCAATCCTACGCAGAAGATCAGATCCTACGCATAAGAGAGAATTCTACGCTTAAGTTCTACGCCTAAGTTCCATTTCTACGCATAAGATTCAGATCCTACGCATAAGTTGCCTGCCTACGCAGAACTTGGTATTCTACGCATAAGATTTAAATCTTACGCGTAAGATTTCAGATTTACTTTTGAGCTTCATCAGAGGTCTTCCCTTCGTGCATCGGTGACTCTGTACTTCCCTAGCTTGGATAAGTTAGTGGAATACTTCGACTACGGATATCTTTCAAGCTTGGATAAGTTTGAAAGATTTGTTTGGTCCTTGAACCTTACGCATAAAACTCTTACGCATAAGATTAAAACTTACGCATAAGGAAAATCTTACGCATAAACTCACAAGTTTACGCATAAGATCAACCTTTACGCGTAACTTTGAAGTCTACACATAAGTTTGGTATTACGCGTAAGATTTCATCTTTGCCTTAGGATTCTCAATCTTAATCAAAGGAACGTGCATTTCAATCTTCTACAAGATCCATTATTACACAAGTGTTCTAAGATGTCTCAACCACCACATTACTACTTCTCTCATCCTTAGCAACAGCAACATCAGCAGTATCAGCAACAACAATACCATCAGCAACAATCATATCAACAACCTTCACAATCACACTTTCATCAACAACCGTTTAATCCGCAACAACAATATCTCATGATGCAACAACATCAAATCATTCCTCAACAACAACCATATCAAATGTCACAACAAAACACTCGGTTTTCGTCCAAACAACCTCACTGGTTTGATAGAATGTGTGAAGTTATTACAACTCAACAATCCAGACATGAGGCAGGATCACTTGAAACACCTCCAATGCTAACACCTGGGAACTATGTTCAGTGGTCAAGTCGATTCTTACGATTTCTTGAACTAAAGAAACCTCATGGGAAATTCTTGAAACAAGTGATACTTGAAGGACCATTTGAGTGTCCAACAAGACTTGAAATTGGTGATCCAACTGCTGATCCTCCACGTGCTCCTGCAGAGAAACCTGTTCCAGAATCTCAACTCACAGAGTATCAGAAATACCATCGTGAAGCTGATGAGTATGCAATGGCCTATATACTTCAAGGAATACCTAATCCAATTTATCGAAGTGTCGATGCTTAGAAAACGGCCAAAGCTATGTGGGAACATGTTCATCTCCTAATGGAAGGCACTCAATTGAACAAAGATGATATGGAATCCAAACTCTACATGGAATACACTAACATCACAATTGAACCAGGAGAGTCACTTGAATCCTACTATCATCGTTTCACTAATGTGGTAAATGATTTGGAACGACACAAAATTACAGTACCAAGGATCGCAGTGAACTCCAAATTCGTCGGTAGTCTTGGTCCGGATTGGCATAAATATGTGACATTCGTTCGACAAACCAAAAATCTTCATGATGCACCATATGGACTGTTGTATGATTTTCTGAAACACCATGAACCTGAAGTGGAAAAAGATCGAGCTCTTCGAGGAGGATACTCACCATCACCAACACCAAATTCTTTGGCACTCGTAGCTCAATCTCACTATGCTCCACCACCAATGTCAAATCATGCATATGTTCAAGAGCAAAACTACTTCAGTTATCCACAATCTTCTACCTCAAACCAAATGGTTCCTTATGATCCATCTCCACTGAATACTTCTACTCAACTTGTTCCATACAACAACAATGATGCAGTGTATTACTCGAACTCCAATGAAGATGACGATGAGGAGTTTAATACGTTGAATCAGGGACTTGCTCTTATTGCTCGTGCTTTTAGCAAATTCTCCAACAAAACAAACAACCGTCAACGTTCATCTTCTAACACAAGGAATCAAGTTGTTGTACATGATGGAAGGGTTGAAATTCAGAATCGTAACTTTGGTCGATCAGGTTCAGGAGGTTCTTCAGGAAATTTTGGGAATGGTCAGAGGTTTAATAACAATGGAGGGTTCAGGAACAACTCAGGTCCTTCTCAGCAAAGGTCTGAACCAGTTGAAACTAGGAACTCAAACTCTGGGAATGCAGTGTGGTGTTATAACTGTAATGAAAAAGGTCATATAGCGACAGCATGTCCCAAACCAAGAACTCGGGGTAGTAAGTTTCACAAGCAGGCATTACTTATGGCTCTCCAAGATGAAAAAGATGGACATTTCACTGAGCAGGAAAACAATTTCATGGCAAATGTGAACAACGATGATGACATAGAAGATCTGGAAGCTAATGCAGTTGTGATGCTTATGGCCAACATGCAGGAACTTCAGTTTAATGATTCAGGTCCAGTGTATGACACTGACGGCTTGTCTCAGGTACATGACCTTAATGCATGCCTAATACATGACATAGCCTCACCCTCTGCTTCTGAATCAGATATGGCGCAAGTTGTTCCATCTGACTCATCTTCCTCTTCTCAAGCAGATGAACAAATAAGCACAGTTGTCATATTTGATGATGACACAGTTGTTTCATTTGATGATCCTATTGAGAATGATAAACATGATCATATAGAACAACATGAACCATCGTTTGATCTAGACCCTGACCTCATATTGTTATCCAAACAACTGAACGCTCAACAATTGCAAATCATAAAATGCAACGAGAAAAATAAAGCCTTAAAAGAAACAAATGCGTCACTTGCAAGAGATATTGAGTGTTATAAAATACAACTTTCAAATCAGGAAGACAAGGTTAAACACGCAAAAAGTTTTGAAAAAGTTTTTCAAGAATCTTACAACAAAGAGTAAGATCTTCAACATAAAATGCAAGATTTAATTGAGTCAAACGGAAAGTTGGTTTCAAAACTAGAAAGTGAAAAGTGTGAACTTCTAATACAAGTTGAACAACTTCAAAAAGTGCTTTCAAAAACAGAAACAGAATTGTCAATTTGCAAAAAGGATTTTTGTGAACATAAAATACGAAAAAGGAAGTATATAGATAAATTAATCGGTGAGATTGTTGATCTTGAAAAACAACTCAAAGAATTTCGTAATGTTGTTTACAAAACCAGGGGCTCTGTCACAACAATTCAGAAATTTACTTTAAAACCGAGACCCGATAAAGGATTTGCACTTGGTGATTTCAAATCAATGTTTCTTCACAAAGCATTCAAAGAAATTCCTAAAATTTACAGTATGGACCATATGCTTGATAATACGATTGTGTGTACTATTGTTTATGATACTGAGGAAGAGGAAGAACTTGAAGAAGAGAGTCGATCAAAAATGAGTCAAGTTGAATATTGGAAACCATATGATTATTCAAAAGCTCCTCATATTTCTAAATCTTTTGTTCCTCAAAAGGAATTACCTGAGAAATCATGGTATGTCACTGAGTCATATGTTTCATCTTCTAATGCGGCCCCTGTCCAAACTGTAGCACAAATAAATGGTCCTTTACCATCCTCTGGTGAAGTAACACCTTTACCAAAAAGTTGTTGTGTCTTAAATTATTTCAAAACTTTTATGGAAGACATCGAAATTTTGGAGGAAACAATTGAACGTAATTCTGAAATAAAAATTAAAACTTTTCAATCTGCTTACGAGCGAGAAAAGAGAGATATTTTTCAAAAACAAATGTTGCCAATTGTCAAACACCTCCGTCTTTGTGCTACACGTTGGGAACAGGAACTTCAAAACGAAGTCAATACAATGATAAACGTTTTCAACTCAAATGAAAATGCGATTTTGGTTCAAAAGCAAAGAAATAGAATTTTAAAAGATGATGTTGATCGACTCTTGGAACAAGTTCTCAATGCTGATATTTTGTCTGTTATCATGAATGATCTCTATAAATCTGGTACTTCTATGCTTATGGATGATCTTTGTGTTGATAATAATTTGTTAAATGTGGAAATAGAGACACTTAAACATGACAATGACATGTTGAGAAAAAACAATGATGATGTGACAAAACAATTTTCAAAAGAAATTTGTCTACTCAAACAAAGGCTTGAATGGTGTCAAGCTCAAAGTATTGAAACGGAATTGCAACTTCAAAGTCAAAATAATTCAAACTCTTGTCAGCTTTGCAAAAACAACGAGTCTTTAAAAAATCGGTGTCTCAATTACGAGAAAGAAATTGCGGATTTAAAAATTGAAAACGTCGAATGGCAATAAAACCGCGATGATATCAAATATTGCAATGGTTTACTTGAGTCTGATATTCAGGATAAGAATCACATCATCATTGATTTGAAAGAGAAAATTAAGCTACTTCAAAAAGGAAAGTTTGTTGACACCACGGTGATAGCACCAGGATTGTATCAATTAGAAAAAAACTGCTAAGGGAAATTTTGTTCAAAACACTAATGTTGATAACTCCACTTCCACAGGACTAGTCTCCACTAATAGCGTTAGCAGACCCCAAGCAAAAAAGTAACAAGAAGAATAGGATCTTGCAACGTAAAAGAGGACCACTAGAAGCTCAAGAAGTAGAAGATCAACTTAGGAATTTGAATAAAACTCATGTTGCATCAGATTTAGATTATAATCTGGCAAATTGTAATCAAAATCTAAATGTAACGAATGATGAACCTTTGAATGTTTTGAATATTAATGCATCTTGTGTGCTTTGTCGTAAAAGTGTATCATCTGGTGTTCATACAAAATGTATAGCTAATTCTCTTATAAATCGTCATAAGAAACGTAGGACAAGCATTCCGTCTAGGCCCACTACTGCCTCTAAGTCTATATTAGGAAAACCGCCATCTATGGTTTCTAATGAAGTTGTAGTTACCCCCATAATTGAAGAGAAAAAATCTAGGAACAAGCCCATTACTAGTGAATTCACCAAAAAGAAAGCAAGAACTAGTTGGAATTGGCAACGTTGGCTACAATATAAACCAGACTTTAAATGGATTCCTAAATTATTGAATACATGTGCTTCTAACCAACAGGAACCCGCACTTTCTTTGGGTTCCACCCTTACTTCTGTTCCATCCTCGTCGTCTTCTTGTGATGCAGGTGGTACAGATTGTTCTCTGGATTGTAGATAGCGGATGCACCCGACATATGACAGGCAATCTCAATTAATCAACTTTGTTTCAAAGTTCATTGGTACTGTCAGATTCGGGAATGATCATTACGCTTTAATCATGGGATATGGTGACTATGTCAGTGGGAACATTGAAATCAGTCGTGTTTATTATGTGGAAGGTCTAGGACACAACCTCTTTTCTGTCGGTCAATTTTGTGATAGGGATCTAGAAGTAGCATTTCGTGAGAAAACTTGTTTCGTTCGTGACTTACAAGGAAATGATCTAATGTCTGGCTCACGTGGTTCTAATCTTTATACAATATCAATGTCAGATATGATTGCTACATCTCCGATATGTCTTCTCTCCAAAGCGGAATCGACTAAATCTTGGTTATGGCATAAACGACTTTCGCACTTGAATTTCAAAACTATGACTGAACTTACTCGTCACAAACTTGTTGATGGTTTTCCAAGATTCCGTTTTACCAAAGATCACTTATGTTCAGCCTGTGAACAAGGAAAAAGTACTCGAGCTCATTTTCCTTCTAAATTTGAGCACAGTACGAATCATGTTTTACAATTGCTTCATATGGATTTGTGTGGTCCGATGCGTGTTCAAAGTATCAATGGTAAACGCTACATACTTGTAATTGTGGATGATTACTCCATATGGACTTGGGTTTATTTTCTACGAAGTAAAGATCAAGCTCCTTCAATGATCATCACCTTTCTCACTAAAATTCAAGTTCAGTTACGCAACACAGTACGAATGGTCAGAACTGACAATGGAACAGAATTTAAGAATCAGACACTTCGGTCATATTATGAGAAAGTGGGAATTGAACATCAAACATCTATTCCTAGAAGCCCAGAACAGAATGGAGTTGTTGAAAGACGCAACAGGACGTTAGTGGAAGCTGCTAGAACCATGTTGATTAATGCTCAATTACTAGATTACTTATGGGCGGAAGCTGTTTCAACCGCATGTTATACCCAAAACCGTTGTGTAACACCCCCAAAATATCGCAGCGGAAGACTGTGTCATAGGGGTGCTACTTCATAATACAAAGTACAAGGTATAGAAAACGAACTCTAAATGAGACGTTTTGAAAAGTTACCATTTGATTAATAAATTCCGAGTTACAAACTTGAGTTCCATAATACAATACATAAGATTTTTAAAACCTATCGAATGGTAAAGATAAAAGCATAAGTCTTTAAAACATGCCAAGCGACTCTATGCTCCATGCAACAACTATCACCTTACAGACCTGAGAAAAACATGCTAAAGTGTCAACACAATGGTTGGTGAGTTCATAGAGTTTGTCTTAAAACAGTTGAAAAGCCTTAAAGAATGTTCACACAGCAAAGGCATTGAGAATCCACTCAGTTGCAAGTCCCGCCATAAGAGACTTGCAACCTGTGTGTTCACAACCCACTGCTAATATATATGGTATAATAAATACATGTATAAGTTCATTAAAACAGTTAAGCAATTAGTTGTGAGTCTACACTTCATCTCCGAAGACCTCACGTTTATGATGTATCCAACATTCGCAAATGTTAGGATGTATCAAAGCCTCAATGGTCATCCAACAACTTAATTTGGAGCCACCGGAAGTCTCAATGGTCATCCAACAACTTAATTTGGAGCCACTGGAAGTCTCACAATTAGGTATAACGCAATCATGTATATATGAAATCAAGTATAATGCGATCAAGTATAAATTTTTTGAGTATTTGTACAAGTAAGCAAGTAGTTGTGCATGTATCTCCCCCAAAGAGTTAAAACAAGTATGAAAAGAGTAGGGGCTATGACTCACCTTAAGCTTAAGTGAGTATGATAGTCGAATCGCAACAGTCTCTAAGAGTAACCTATAATAGAACGTCGCGACTTAGGTTTGGAATAACGTCTAAGAATACGAAGAATTGCCTATATATGTCTTGCATAATGTTTATGATGTAGTACTTAGTATATAGTGTAAGTCTTTGAATATAAATGGTTTATGAACATGTATAGGTTGTATATCTCTTACTACCGTTCGGGCCGACATAATTCAGAAGTCATGGAGTAAACGTTCGAGGAGCCAGGACATTTTAATTCGTAAATCCACAACTCATCTCGACGGCTTACTTAATGAACTCCTCACATGAGGCTCCCTACTATTGTAGTATTTGATAACATATATATAAGTTTTGATCCGAAAAGTTATATGTCCAATTTTTGAATAAACTTAGGAAAGTCTATTTTTACATGAAGATTGTTATTAGGGTAAGTTTCATAAGTCTTGTATGAAAATTTCTTTGTAATATCTCATGGTTCTTTTAGATGAAGTAGATCCAAATTGTTTGTTCAAGTTATCGTCAACTCCTTGTTTCATGTTTTCGCCGTAAGTTTATATGGTCATTTAGTCATGGCTTCGCCGTGACCTTGGTCATATTTCCATGGTCTTGAGACTCAACCTTGGCTTTAGCCATGGTTGTGGTCTTGGCTTTAAGTCATTAGACCTCTTGGTCTTAGTAAATCATAACTATAATATAGTGACTTTGGTTTAAAATGGGCTGTTAAGAATTTGAAGAAAATTATCACTCGGAAAGCGTTTTCAGGGCTCGAGCTTCTTTGTTCCTGAACGAAAACGTCGTTCCGGACAACTTTCGTGTTTTAACTTTTTGATGAATCGGACCAGAAGGGTGACTTTCAAAATGGCAGAATGCAAAAACAGTAGGTATAGGCAGTTTTGCCGTTTTGGTTTCGCTAACTTCAAATGGTCATAACTTTTGACTCGGGTACTCGTTTTGGGTGATTCAAATTGCTATATTTTCCTTGTTAAGTCCTCTTTAACAGTAAGTAAGTTTCAAATATCATAGTTATACTATTTTGGTCGTGGTTCTCCATAAAAGTCACTAGTTTACTTGTTTAAAGATCATAAGTTAACATATATATCATAATTTGTTTTACCCATTTTTATATATCATGAACATAACAACAAGACAATATATAGTAAGAATGAAAGATAAATAGCATGAATATGATATTTAGCAAGAAAGTATGTTAGGGTTTGCTTACAACTTTGGGCTTTCTAAGAAAGGAAGTAACTAGTAAGGATAGGACTTTGATTGATTATCTTCACTCTTTGAAATCTTTGATAAACCAAGGTTATTTGAAGATTATAACGATGCCTTCTTGAAAGTCCGAAGCTATTTGAAGATTATAACTACGTCTTTTTGGAGACTTTAAAGTTATAACAACTTTTCTTAGAAAATTTCCAAGATTGAAGATCAAACACTAGTTTTCTTTCAAAAACTAGTTAACTTTCTTACAAAATATAAGAAAAGTGCCTTAGGTTTTAGGACTTGAAGGTTATAAGAAGGTGTGGTGCAAGGAATTTCATGTGTTTAGCTTGGTATTTATAGGGTAGGAAAAATAGTTAACCATATATTGGGTTAGAATTTAACCATGGTTAGTTAAGACACTTGTAATGATCCTAGAGATCAATGGTCAAGATTAAGCCACAAGTGTGAATCCCCCCCCCTATTGGCAGTTTCATGAAGCTAGGGAGGGATGAGTTGGCTTTGGTTGATATTATCCAAGTTACTTAGTATGTTTTGACTCCGGGAAATGCCAACCGTAAATGATTAAGCCTCAAAACGTAAAACCGGGTGTCGTAAAAATATGGAACTTGAAAGTATGGTTAAACATGTCAAAATACTCCATAATAAAATATAAAATGAGTGGTAGGTTCATTGGGGTGGTAAAACCCTGCTAAAACTGAAAATACGGGTCCAAAACGCGTAATTCGCGTAAAACGCTGAACTGGAAAACGTAAAATTCCAAAACTTTTGGAATTGTCGTAAAATGAGAGAAAATCATATTTCTATTGTTTATAGTGTTTTATGGACATATCGGGATGCTGGAATGACGTTTAAACCTAAAAGTAAATCTCGGACACGGTTTCGTGATTTTTGTAGAAATGATCCGACGAGCGTCAAACTCTCGGATTATCGTTAAAATAGTTTAACTTACGAGAATATGAAATAAAAATTTCTGAGATGAATAGTGAAAGTGAATAGTAAAATGAATAGTAAAAATGAATAGTAATCCGAAAATGCGAATTGTTACAGTCTCTACCCCTAAAGAGAACTTCGTCCCGAAGTTTAGTGTGTCTAGGTCTCTTATCTTAACAGCAGCATAATAAAGCTAGAGTTTGAACTAGAATAGAATAATATGGTAGAATAAGGTACGTACCCGTTTAGGCATTGCGGGCTTCCTTAGTACCCAAATAGTATGCTCGACCCCGAGGTGGACTAACATTGTATCCACGGTTTGGGTTATTTTCTTCAAGCATTACTGCTAGAGTCGGGTTATCCAACACTTGTCTCTGTGCCCTATTTAACTTAGGACAAGTATCTCGGAAATGGTTTGGCCTGTTGCACTCATAGCATGTATTTTGGTTGTTTCTTATATTGCCCGCATTCACCGGTGTTACTTGCCTTGCCGTTGCTTTACACTGATTTGTAAAATGGCTTTTCTGATTGCAATTAGTACACATTCTACAGGGCTCAGACCTCTGATGATGATAAGCACATTTATTACACTTAGGATGTGGACCTTCATATTTTCCCTGATCATAAACTGTTGCCGCAAATCCTCTTGCTCTCTTATTATCAACCATTGTACCCATTTGCTCGCCTGATTCACCTGCTCCCTTCCTTTTATCACTAATCTTCAAAGTTCCATTCCTAACCATCTCATCTGTTAGGGTCCCTGCTCTTAATATTGCACTTTGAATTGTGGGAGGTTCGGTTGTTTTTACTGTCCCACGAATTTCAGGAACAAGGCCATAGATGTACCTCTCAATCCTTTTGGATTCAGGGGTAACCAGATGAGGAACTAGTTTATCTAGTTCATGAAACCGATCTGTGTAGGTTGCATGACCAGCCCCTACCATAGAGTGATGCCAAAACTCGTCCTCTAGTTTTTGCATTTCATTAACCGGGCAGTACTCTTCCTTCAGTAGTCCCTTAAAGTCATCCCATGTCATGCCTACAGCTGCTTCTCTACTCCTTGCTTGAATCTTCATGTTCCACCATGTCAATGCCTTCTCTGATAGCAAGCATGCAGAATATTTCACTCTCTGGTGGATTGCACAGTTACTGATATCGATCACTGACTCCATCTTCTCGACCCATCGTGTATATGCCAATGCACCTCCTTTACCATTAAACTCAATTGGCTTGCATGATGTAAATTCCTTATACGTACATCCAGTCCTATGGTTGTTGTTGTTGTTGTTGTTGTTGTTGTTGTTACCATTCCTTCCTCCATCATTTGTAGCGTCATTTATGCTTCCGTGGTTTCCCGAATTGTTCATGTGATTGCCAACTTGTGTGACTATAGTGGGAAGTAGGTTTTATAGTTGTTGGGCAATAATGGTGGAGACATCTGGATTTCCACCATCGTTAGTAGGGTTACTAGTGTCGTGAGCATCTCCTCTACCTCCACGTCCACCAGTTCTTCCACTATCATTACTAGGATTACTAGTGTCGTGAGCAGCTCCTCTACCTCCACGACCACCAGTTCTTCCACCTCTTGGTGTTGCACCACCTCGGCTAGTGCTACGAGTTACTCTCTTTGGTGCCATGATATCTACAAGGAGGGACATTTTGTCGACGTCAGATATGAGGTGATATTCCTATACTACTTAGTCTTAAATCTTGTCAATTTGAGTCAACTTTGATTAATGTAAGCATGGTCACATATGTCTACGTGAGTCGTGACGCATTTATAATTATGTTGGCCACCATAATTATAATTGCTTCCTTTCACACGTATACATATTACCAGGCACACATATCTCAACAATTGATACTACATAATTGGGTAGACTTTCTATCATCTGCTCTTAAGTTGTGAAAGGGTAACGTAGTCTGGGTATCTAGAGAAGGTGATATGACTAAATGGACTAGTCGCGCTTGTAGAAAGGTTTGAGTGTCATACTAGGACATATGAACCACTTCTAGGTATTAGAATCATATAAAGTAAGTATAAGGCAAATCATCAAATCTCTACAGGAAACTAATAATCTTTATTTAACTTAATCTTATGTCTTATCAAACAAGAACTGTCACAAGATTAAGTTAATTAAACAATTATTACTTAGCTCTAAATTTTTGATGACTTGACTATTGTCTGGGGTTTCTCCTAAACAAACAATTAGCAATAAGCATATGCGCATGAAGTGTGTGTAAGGCAAAATAAAGAGGAGAGTCTTAATGTTTATAGCAGTTATAGTCTAGGTAGTATATGCAACCTAGTTCTCTATAACCAAGGCTCTGGTACCAATCTGTGACACCCCCAAAATATCGCAGCGGAAGACTGTGTCATAGGGGTGCTACTTCATAATACAAAGTACAAGGTATAGAAAACGAACTCTAAATGAGACGTTTTAAAAAGTTACCATTCGATTAATAAATTCCGAGTTACAAACTTGAGTTCCATAATACAATACATAAGAGTTTTAAAACCTATGGAATGGTAAAGATAAAAGCATAAGTCTTCAAAACATGCCAAGCGACTCTATGCTCCATGCAACAGCTATCACCTTACAGACCTGAGAAAAACATGCTAAAGTGTCAACACAATGGTTGGTGAGTTCATAGAGTTTGTCTTAAAACAGTTGAAAAGCCTTAAAGAATGTTCACACAGCAAAGGCATTGAGAATCCACTCAGTTGCAAGTCCCGCCATAAGAGACTTGCAACCTGTGTGTTCACAGCCCACTGCTAATATATATGGTATAATAATGACATGTATAAGTTCATCAAAACAGTTAAGCAATTAGTCGTGAGTCTACACTTCATCTCCGAAGACCTCACGTTTATGATGTATCCAACATTCGCAAATGTTAGGATGTATCAAAGCCTCAATGGTCATCCAACAACTTAATTTGGAGCCACCGGAAGTCTCAATGGTCATCCAACAACTTAATTTGGAGCCACTGGAAGTCTCATAATTAGGTATAACGCAATCATGTATATATGAAATCAAGTATAATGCGATCAAGTATAAGACAATCAAGTATAAATGTTTTGAGTATTTGTACAAGTAAGCAAGTAGTTGTGCATGTATCTCCCCCAAAGAGTTAAAACAAGTATGAAAATAGTAGGGGCTATGACTCACCTTAAGCTTAAGTGAGTATGATAGTCGAATCGCAACAGTCTCTAAGAGTAACCTATAATAGAACGTCACGACTTAGGTTTGGAATAACGTCTAAGAATACGAAGAATTGCCTATATATGTCTTGCATAATATTCATGATGTAGTACTTAGTATATAGTGTAAGTCTTTGAATATAAATGGTTTATGAACATGTATAGGTTGTATATCTCTTACTACCGTTCGGGCCGACATAATTCAGAAGTCATGGAGTAAACGTTCGAGGAGCCAGGACACTTTAATTCGTAAATCCACAACTCATCTCGACGGCTTACTTAATGAACTCCTCACATGAGGCTCCCTACTATAGTAGTATTTGATAACATACATATAAGTTTTGATCCGAAAAGTTATATGTCCAATTTTTGAATAAACTTAGGAAAGTCTATTTTTATATGAAGATTGTTATTAGGGTAAGTTTCATAAGTCTTGTATGACAATTTCTTTGTAATATCTCATGGTTCTTTTAGATGAAGTAGATCCAAATTGTTTGTTCAAGTTATCGTCAACTCCTTGTTTCATGTTTTCGCCTAAGTAAGTTTATATGGTCATTTAGTCATGGCTTCGCCGTGACCTTGGTCATATTTCCATGGTCTTGAGACTCAACCTTGGCTTTAGCCATGGTTGTGGTCTTGGCTTTAGGTCATTAGACCTCTTGGTCTTAGTAAATCATAACTATAATATAGTGACTTTGGTTTAAAATGGCTGTTAAGAATTTGAAGAAAATTATCACTCGGAAAGCGTTTTCAGGGCTCGAGCATCTTTGTCCCTGAACGAAAACGTCGTTCCGGAAAAATTTTGTGTTTTAACTTTTTGATGAATCGGACCAGAAGGGTGACTTTCAAAATGGCAGAATGCAAAAACAGTAGGTATAGGCAGTTTTGCCGTTTTGGTTTCGCTAACTTCAAATGGTCATAACTTTTGACTCGGGTACTCGTTTTGGGTGATTCAAATTGCTATATTTTTCTTGTTAAGTCCTCTTTAACAGTAAGTAAGTTTCAAATATCATAGTTATACTATTTTGGTCGTGGTTCTCCATAAAAGTCACTAGTTTACTTGTTTAAAGATCATAAGTTAACATATATATATCATAATTTGTTTTACCCATTTTTATATATCATGAACATAACAACAAGACAATATATAGTAAGAATGAAATATAAATAGCATGAATATGATATTTAGCAAGAAAGTATGTTAGGGTTTGCTTACAACTTTGGGCTTTCTAAGAAAGGAAGTAACTAGTAAGGATAGGACTTTGATTGATTATCTTCACTCTTTGAAACCTTTGATAAACCAAGGTTATTTGAAGATTATAACGACGCCTTCTTGAAAGTCCGAAGCTATTTGAAGATTATAACTACGTCTTTTTGGAGACTTTAAAGTTATAACAACTTTTCTTAGAAAATTTCCAAGATTGAAGATCAAACACTAGTTTTCTTTCAAAAACTAGTTAACTTTCTTACAAAATATAAGAAAAGTGCCTTAGGTTTTAGGACTTGAAGGTTATAAGAAGGTGTGGTGCAAGGAATTTTATGTGTTTAGCTTGGTATTTATTAGGTAGGAAAAATAGTTAACCATATATTGGGTTAGAATTTAACCATGGTTAGTTAAGACACTTGTAATGATCCTAGAGATCAATGGTCAAGATTAAGCTACAAGTGTGAATCCCCCCCTATTGGCGGTTTCATGAAGCTAGGGAGGGATGAGTTGGCTTTGGTTGATATTATCCAAGTTACTTAGTATGTTTTGACTCCGGGAAATGCCAACCGTAAATGATTAAGCCTCAAAACGTAAAACCGGGTGTCGTAAAAATATGGAACTTGAAAGTATGGTTAAACATGTCAAAATACTCCATAATAAAATATAAAATGAGTGGTAGGTTCCATTAGGGTGGTAAAACCCTGCTAAAACTGAAAACACGGGTCTAAAACGCGTAATTCGCGTAAAACGCTGAACTAGAAAACGTAAAATTCCAAAACTTTTGGAATTGTCGTAAAATGAGAGAAAATCATATTTCTATTGTTTATAGTGTTTTATGGACATATCGGGATGCTGGAATGACGTTTAAACCTAAAAGTAAATCTCGGACACGGTTTCGTGATTTTTGCAGAAATGATCCGACGAGCGTCAAACTCTCGGATTATCGTTAAAATAGTTTAACTTACGAGAATATGAAATAAAAATTTCTGAGTTGAATAGTGAAAGTGAATAGTAAAAATGAATAGTAATCCGAAAAATGCGAATTGTTACACGTTGCATGATCACAAAACGCCATCGCAAAACACCTTATCAAATTGTTCACAAAAGAAAACCAAACATCGATTACTTTCATGTATTTGGAGCACTTTGTTATCCGAAAAATGATCGTGATGATTTAGGTAAACTTAAAGCAAAGGCTGATATCGGAGTGTTCGTTGGATATTGTGAAAATTCCAAAGGCTTTCGGATATGGAATCGTCGGACAAGAGAAATTCAAGAAACTATTCACGCTAATTTTGATGAACTCACACAAATGGCTTCTGAGCAAAACAGCTTAGGACCCGAATTCAACCGTCTTAACTTTCCGGACTCTTCGGCTGAACCATTGCCTCTCAACCGCAAAGAATTGGAAACCTTGTTTGCTCCACTGTTTTATTATACAATTGAATACCGTTCTACTGAGGTCTCACCTAATTCCGCTGCTCAACCTGAAAATATTCAAGTACCTGACTCACCTCAACAAACTACAACAACTGTTGAGAAAGACGGTCCTCCAATTGCATCTCCATTAACAGCAGAACAAACTGCTTCCAACTCACGACTATCAGCTGAAGATCCTACACCACAATTAGTTCCACAACCCGCAGAGTATGATCCTAATGCGTTCTTTAACCCGTTTGCACCGGCTCCAACATTTCCTGAAGTAGCTGAGTTGTCCACACGCAATTTGGATCCTGCAAACATGCGAGATACTTATCAACTACACCCTTCGACACACAAATGGACTCGAGATCATCCCCTAGTTCATATTATTGACCATCCAGATGCACCTGTAATGACAAGACAACGACTTCACACAGACGGTGAAAATTGCATCTATGCACTCACAGTTTATCTAGAAGAACCTAAGAACATCAAAGAAGCAATGACTTATGATAACTGGATTGAATCTATGCAAGAGGAATTTCAGCAATTCATAATATTAGAAGTCTGGGAATTAGTTGAAAGACCTGACGGAATCTATGTCATCGGGTTAAAATGGATTTGGAAAAATAAGCTAGATGCAGAAGGCACTGTCATACGTAACAAATCACGCCTGGTAGCGAAAGGATACTCCCAACTAGAAGGAATTGATTTTGCAGAATCCTTTGCTCCAGTGGCTAGACATGAAGCTGTTCGGATCTTTCTGGCTTATGCAGCACATCAGAACATGGTTGTTTATCAAATGGATGTGAAAACAGCATTTCTTAATGGAGAACTCCGTGAAGAAGTTTATGTAAGCCAACCAGACGGCTTCGTTGATCCTGAGCGTCCCAATCACGTTTACCGACTCAAAAAGGCACTCTACAGACTTAAGCAAGCCCCAAGGGCGTGGTATGACAAACTATCTGCTTTCTTGCTGGCCAATAAATTTTCTAAAGGTTCGGTGGATCCAACACTATTTACAAAAACATACGAGGTGGACTTACTAGTTGTTCAAATCTATGTCGATGACATTATTTTTGCTTCAACAAAAAGAAGTTACTCAAATGATTTTGCAAATTTAATGAAAGATAATTTTGAAATGTCCATGATGGGTGAACTTTCGTTCTTTCTAGGACTACAAGTTCATCAATCACCCCGTGGAATTTTTATAAATCAGTCCAAATATGCTTTAGAAATTTTAAAGAAACATGAAATGATGAGTTGTGATACTTATAAATTATAATACACCAATGGGCTATACCACAAAACTATATGCTGACTTACATGGGACACCTGTTGACCCTACCAAATACCGTAGTATTATTGGGTCACTCATGTATCTCACAGCTAGTAGACCTGATATAGTATTTGCTGTCTACATGTGCTCTCGCTATCAGTCCAAACCAACTGAAAAACACCTCAGTAAGGCTAAAAGAATCCTTCGATACATAAAGAGAACCATTAACTTGGGAATCTGGTATCCGAAGGATTCTGGTTTTGAACTAATTGCTTTTTCAGACGCTGATCATGCAGGATGTTTAGACACACGCAAAAGTACATCTGGTGGATTACAGTTTCTCGGAGATAAACTTGTGTCATGGCAATCTAAGAAGCAGGACTGCACATCACTGTCGTCAACAGAATCTGAATACGTAGCTATGTCTGCTTGTTGTGCTCAAGTCATCTGGATGAGATCACAACTTAAGGATTATGGCTACCTATTCAATAAGATTCCGATCTACTGTGATTCCAAAAGTGCCATTGCTATTTCCTGCAACACCGTTCATCACTGCAAATCCAAACACATTGATCTCCGATATCATTTCATCAAGGAACATGTCGAAAATGCTACCGTCGAATTATATTTTGTTGTAACTGAGTACCAATTGGCTGACTTACTTACCAAAGCCTTAGCACCATCAAGGTTTGCTAGTCTAGTTCACCAAATTGGTATGCAATGTTTGACTCCAGAAGATCTGGAAAAGTTTTTAAAACATAAATGACGTCAAACATCAAAACTATATTTGTAAATATTTTACCAAAAACAAAATACAAAAATATAAAACCAACAAAAGCACAAAAAGATTTTATCTTTTCTTTTAAAAAAAATGCAAGTATACACCACTCTTTTCAACGCTATTTTTATAAAAGTCTAAAATTACTATAAAAAACAAGTGTTGAGGGGGAGGGAAAGTATTTCTTAAATTTTCTCAAAATATTTACTTCGTATTTGCATTTTACCAAAAATATTTAATTAATCTATGTGATGCTTTAATGGTTTTTCGGGATACTCTCCTTGACGATTGAAACTAATTCTGAAAATCAAAAGGACATCGGTCTAAGGTCAAGGGGGAGTAAATTTATCCAAAGTTGTTCTTTTATAATGCTTGATGGAGTTATGTATTAATGTGAGTTAGGTGGGCATTATGTTTGAATTGGATACTAAGGTTAAGCGACTTAGATTGTCAAATTCTGAAACTAATATTAACTCTAGTCAAAACCTGTTGACCCACCACCATTTACTGCACATCAATCACATTTAATATTTTCACCAAACATAATCAACGGCTCACGCTCAATCTGCTAATCCAATCGCTTAACATCAAATCTGTAAGTACAAAAACTTTTTGATTATGATTATGATTATGAACATCGGTTTTTAATTTCATCAAAATCCAACGGCTAAATCTTTCAAAATCGCTCATATTTGATTTAGGGTTTTGCGTAAATTAAGACCTTGAGATTAAGGGTGTTAGGATGTGATTTAGATGATGGGATTTGTTCCTAAGATGTATCTTAATATGTTATTACTCTTTAATCTCACCCTGTAACTCTCTTTGATGAATTTGTAAAATAGGGTTCATACGTACGATTGAAGGGTTTTTGATTTAGGATGTTTAGATATTAATTAATGATGGGGATAGTGTTTGTATGTGATTAGGATCAAGATTTAGTGATTGAATTGCTTCAGAAACAACATATGGATCTTGAATCTTTGATTTAGGGTTCTTAAAAACTAGCAGTTTTAATCATAAGTTTTTGTGGTTAATAGTTGTTATAACTTGGTCAACATGATCCTTAGCATGTATGTAACACTCGCCCTACTCCAATTTCTACCCAGAAACATGTTTGAATTTAGTAGTGATTAGTAGTTCATGCGTTCCTACGCATAAGTTTGGTTTGGGCATGTTTACGCGTTAATTTGTGTGATTTAAGTGTCTTGGAATGTGTATAGGCTATATATATTGATCAGTGGTTGTGTTTAAAACTTTCAGGAATCAAAAGCTACAAATTTCCGAAGGTGATTTTTCATTAAAGACGATCCTACGCAAAAGATTACTCATCCTACGCGTAAGATTCGACAGATTTGAAAAACTTGTCTTGGATAAGACAAAGTTTACGCTAAAGAATATTTCTTACGCATAAGTTATTTCTTACGCATAAGTCAAAACTTACGCATAAGTTATATCTTACGCATAAGGTTCAACCCTTTGCCTAAGCTCCAATCTTACGCATAAGATTTAATCCTACGCATAAGATTTAGCCTACGCAAAAGTTTGAACTTACGCGTAACATATAAGTTAAGTGTAGTTTTGATCTTACGCCTAAAATGATAACTTATGCATAAGAAATGTTATGCGTAGGATTTCCAATCTTACGCGTAACATTGTCTGATTTCATGAAATTTGTCTAAGTGTTGTAATTTTTCAAAAGTGTAAACTCTTGTATTTGTTAATACATGTTGTGACTTAATTGTTATAAGTTTCCACTAATTTTTAACATCTAACATACAAGTTCATCATATAACAACATTTTTGAACACAAAAACACCCACTTATCAATCCAGTTATGCATAATCATGTAATTGAATGTCTGAGCTAACAAAGAATATCATTGCTATGTTTGTGTTTGTGTATGATCAATTCAGATGGCACAACATGATGACATTCCATATGGACCAGAACCTGAACCAAAACTCACTTGGGAAGAAACCTTTCCCGAGAATTACTCCAGAAAGATTGGAAAGAACAACTTGAGGGTCAACTTCAACAAAATCACGTACAATGAATCCTCTTGCATTGTAGCTGTGGATGCTCTCCTCTATCACCCGTACAAAATCCTGCTCACCAAATCAGCATCTGTTGCTTGCTTCTACATACACCAATTTTGGCACACACTCCAACTGGACCTTGGCGAAGAGTTCTTTACTTGTATGCTTCATAAGAGACAAGTCACCGTGGACATAGACACTCTTCGGAATGTTCTTGGTTTACCCGAACTTGGTTCAGATGAAGAGTACGACCCAGTTCCTAATGAGGAAGAGTTGATAGAATGGTTACGGGATATTGGCTACGATGAATCAGAAGAAGTGGTGACTAGACACTCAAAGGTCAACATAAGATTTCTTCCACAACCATGGAGAACTTTGTATATCCTTATTGCTAAGTCATTATCTGGCAGAGATACTGGTCACGAACACCCCAAACTCCAACATCTCAAACTTTTCTGGGCTATGGCAAACGTCAAAAAGGTGGACTATGCTAGCATTATATGGGAAGATTATGTGTGGCACATACAACACAAAACTACTAATATTCCATTCATTCGTTTCACCAAGCTACTCATTGAAAGCTTCCTTCGTGAGTATGACGACATTCCTCAAAGACTGGATGATGAAGCTAAGAACACATTCAGAAATGAGGACACTCTCAGACAGATTAAGAGACTTCAAACCAGTACACGTAAGCAAGGAAAAACACTTCCCGACTGTCTCTTGAATGATAAAGTGAAAAATTGTAAGAACTACAAGTACTACGTTCAAGCTCTCAAGGAAGACAAAGTTGGTTTCTTAGATGAAGTTATTCTACCTTCGTTCATGCAGAAAAAGGGGAAGAAAGGTAGCAAGTCTGGGAGCTCTGGAAGTTCTAACAAATCTGCACAAAAGCCAAAAAGGGGAACACTTAAGTTCAAAATTCCAGTCAAGAAACCTGTTCCTGAATCTATTCCTGAACCCATACCACCATCTTCTCCAAAACCATCTGACTCAGAAACCGAATCCGATGATGGTCCAGTTTATAGGGAAGCCTATGCACACATCGACAAAGAGGCAAATATTGAAGATCTTGATGATCTGGACATGTCTTTCGAAGATTGGGACAAAAATATTGATGAATTTGTTGAACAAGAAGAAAACAAAACAAAATTCATCCAAAGACCTTTAACTGAAGCAGACGCTAAATTGGAAGAAGAAAGATTAAGAGGAGATAAGATGAAGGAACCAATGACTGCTGAACAAGAAGAAGCTCACTCTAACCTAGGCCTCTCAGTGGAAGAAGAAAATGAAAGAGCTCTTAATTTAGGTCTCCTCCACAGCAAACTTGACTCCTTCCAAGCTGATCAACCTCCACCTCCTATGTTTACTCAAACAAACGAAGCAGGCGGATCTAGCAGTATTCCTGAGTCCACTTCAGTTGATCAAACTCAAGAAACAGGAACCAATGCTGCAATGATTATCTACGAAACTCCCACAGTATCACCTACAGATGTAGAGATGCTAAATGCTTCAGTAAGAGGAGAAGATGAGGAGGAGGACCATATTGATACTGATGTTCCATACCTTTTGACCATGGAAGAGATGGAGATCAGAGAGAAGGCTCAAGAGGAAGAGCTCAAAAGGAAACTTGAAGCTGAAGAGGCAAGGCTTGAGGAGTTATAACAAGCCAAATTGGAAGAAACAATCCGTATGGAAGAAAGCAGGAAAGCTGAAGAGGCAGCTAAACTTGCAGAAGATATAAGGCTTCAAGAAATCTCAAAGAAAAGACAAGAAGAAGAAGCTAAACTTGCCGAAGAAACAAGGCTTCAAAAAGAAAATAAGAAACAAAAGGAAGAAGAAGCCATATTAGCAGAAGAACTAAGGCTTAAGGCAGAAGCTGACAGATTGGTTGAAGAGCAAAGATTACAGGTGGAAGTAGCCAAAGAAAAGAATGATGATGCCAAGGATAAACCCGAATCACCAAGAGGAGATGATAAGGACATATCCACCCACATTGAATCTTCACAATCATCACCTCCAACATCTGAATCTACACATGACGAATCAATCAAGAAACCCACAAGAACAAAAGCCTCTGCTGCATCTAAGTTGATTAAGAAGGCTGTAAAGAGAGTTCATGATAAGAAGAAAAGCAAATTACAAGATCAAGTTGAATCACTAGCAAGTCAAGTTGCTGAATTGACAAAGCTAAATACGAATGTCCAAGAACTGCAAGAAAAGGTGGACACCTTCTTAGCTAAGGATGTACAAGAAAACATTGAAGTTACATTAGCTACTCAAGCACATCAGTATATGGAACAACACTTAGTTTCAGAATTGAAAGATTTGCTGGCACCAATGAGAGGTGAACTCACCAAGATTGCAGAACAAGCTGTCAAGAAAGTGATCAGATCTACCTCATTTACTCTTCGAGCAGACAAAACAACTCTACCACAACCAGAGTTGTCATTGGACGAATTAGAGACCAAGCTCTTAGACAAATTGGCAAGTAAATTCACTTTGTCACCTGATGAAACTAAAGTCCTGGAAGCTTTAAAAGCCAAGATGTCTAATGAATCCTGCAGCACTGAGGCCGACAAACTGAAACGTCAAAGAGATGATGAAGACCAAGACCCGAACTCACAGGCTAAGAAACTAAAACAAGCCGAGGGACCCTCATCTCAACACAAGCAACCGGTCATAACTCCTACTACCACAACATCCACTCAACAACCAAAGGCATCGGGTTCCGGTTCTAAAGCCCATGATCATTTTGAGTACACCGGCGGAGACGATTTCCCTCAGCCAGACGACATACCAGAACCATCACCAAAGAAGAAAGAGAAGAAAAGAAAACATCATCAGCAAAAACCTGAAACCTCTTCGAAAAGCACCGAACCAAAGAAACCGAAAAAGATTCTTAAGTGGCTGGATGAAGATAAAACAACTGAATATTCTTGGTTTGATGAAATGGTTAAAGCTCAACCACCTCTTGCAGAACATCAATCACCACAAGACGGTCACACAGTGGAATATGCACAACTTCTGCAACGAGACTATGGTTTAAAGAATATGAGCAAAAAGGAGCTGAGAAGGGTAAAGAATGCTGCATTCAACTTGTTGAAAGACCGCTCGGCCAACTCTGTTGAACTCGAATATCACCTGGAAAACATAGCCCGAGCAATGTCTATCGACAAAGTTGTTGACTATGACCGGAACGCACTCTATAGAATACATCATTGGCCAGATAACCGGGCACAATATTATCAAAGCAGCAGACTCAATCAGACTATGGGTAATGTGACAAGTGAGTTGAAGATTGTCTCGATCCAGTTCATTTCGACAGTCACTCACTTTGGGTACTCCTTTCTCAACAAAATCATACTCAAAAGACTTGATGAACAAGAGTACGAGATTTCCGAGTTAGACTTTCCACGATTACTCCTCAACGACATAGAAGATATGTATCTGCTCAAAGTTCAAGGAAAGCTCTGCAACTTACCCAAACCTATGCAGCTTGCCTTTATCACAGCTCTCCTAATCTTCATAAGACAAATAGTCATCAGAGAAAGAGTAGAAGATCTTCAACTAGGAGTGGAAAGTTATCAAAAGAAGCTGAATCTCACCAAACCTAATCTCTACAACATCCCCAACCTTCAACACGAATCTCAATACACCTTGATCAGGCATCCGGCATTTGGGTTCACATACCGCAGTGTCAACAGTCGAAACTGCTTCATGGCTTTTGATGAGATCCACAAGTTCTGTGATGAAACCCTAAAGTTCGTCAGAGATGGAATCAAAGGCAGATTAGATGATATTGCACTGCACAAATCCAAAAGGTGGAACACCAATGAGACCAGAGACGCTCGCAGATTCATTACAAGGATTGAGAACCGGTTAAAGCGAAGGGATCAGATAAGGAGATTGGAAAGCTATGTGGGAGGCAGACCAGGATTTCCCGTGTTGACGTTTCAGAGACCAGAATGGTAGAAATTTGTAAGAACTTGATTTGATTTGTCAATACTATTCTTCATAATGGCTTGTGCACACATAACAGTCTACAACCCGCACTTGTAATGAAAGGACCCTGAGGTACGCATCAGTGCCTCAATCCTTATATAAGGAGCGAAGGCTTCTTACTTTTGAGTAGAATTAATCAAACATTTTCTGATTTTCATAATTCTGCTCAAAAGACAAGTATTTCACCTCAATGAGTATTCACTTGTTAAGGGGGAGCACTTGAAAAACTCATCGTTTGAAAACCAAAAGTTCTTGTTGATATCTCCCCATACGACTCAAAAAGCATATTTTAATCAAAAGCTTATCAAAAACAACATCTCATATGCTATTTTTGAGAGGGAGAAAATGGAAAAGTGATTAAAATATAAGTAGTCAAAAGGCTAAAAGTTGTATCTTGTGCGAGCTAGACTCAGAATTGACCCAGGAATTGACGAAACAATAAAAGTTAGTAATCTCGAAAAGACTTATCCTCGACGGGTAATAACATCAAGTTAGTTACTAGAGCTAGTTGTCACCTAAAAGCTGACAATGGATCTCTTTAACTAACCACGTAAGCGTGTCTCGAAAAGGATTTGTCCTAGTAGAAATGTACCATCTCGAGAAACTTTATGTGGACTTGACCAGGCCGGGTAATAACTTCAAGCTAGTCTAACTAGTGATGTCAGCGTGTCTCGAATCGGTCTTGTTCACTGAAAGTGGATCAATTCAAAAATGCTTGCTCTTCCCGCATGTGCAAATTTATTAAATACTTATGAGCACATGTGAAGGGGGAGCCCTTCGAAAGTGTACACAAAACTCTCAAAGTGTTAACCAAAATATTTGATTATCACAAACACTTTGAGAGATTTTCAATCAAAGGTTTCTTGGCTTCTCTCGGTTAATCAAGGAGTTATAAGGTGATTAAGATAGGAAAAACCGTCCTATGATCCGCCAGAGCCGGAGGGATCTACCCAAGGACATCTCCCATAGTTAGAATTAGAAGTCCGTAGGTACGATACGAAAAAAGGAGAAAAGAATGAAAGGGAAAGAAGGAGTTGAAGAATTAAAAAGAAAAGTAAAGAAAAGGGTAAAGAGAAATAGCCCTCCATATGTTCAACCTTGGGGCAGACACCGGGTTCAACTCATATGCTACTGGTTGTTGTTAAGGCAACTCCGGTATTGAAGATAAAGTCGTCATGGACCCAGTGACGCAATGCACTAAACCTTCTTAACCACTCAAGTTCTCTTAAAAGAACTTGTTTCATTCTCACGAGGAACCAGTGTAATCTATCGACTCATCTCTTAGAGATGGTTGATATTGAAGCAGGAGACCCCTCCCTAGTCTCCGCATAGGAAACCTAAGTGTACACTTATTGAGTTTAGAGCCATGAGATACATCAAAGATCTCTTAGGAACACTTAGTATTTCTACAACTGGTGTTCTATATCAATGGGCACCAGCTGTAAATTATCGAGTCCTTCGCAGATCTTAGCAATCTGCCGAGAATGTTTATGAGAGAATTACATATGTATTTCTCAATGATTGAACGGAAATTCCTGCCAGGGCCAACATCAAACAGCCCTGACAGCAGGTCACTTCGGTAACCCCACAAGGGTTACGCTTAGTGTTCGCGGTGGTTCCATAGCGGTCTACAGTCGTGGAGTGATCCCCAGCGACTCACCCAGTCATTGAGCTACTTAGTAGGTCTCGTAAGCTCCTTCGGGAGTATCTGACATGGGAACAGCCTTGATAAGGATTAGAAGGAGTCTTCACACTATGCTGTTGACGAGCTCTAATTCCTTATCTGTAAGTACCGGTTGTTTATTGCTAACTGTTTACTTGCAGGTACATCACCTCCATGATGGTAGATTCCAGCATGCTCATACATACATCTTGAAGCAAATGAAAGCTCCCCCAAAGATCTTAGCACCACAAAGTTCAAAGAAAGATTCTACGCCAAAAAGAAGAATCTACAAAGTAAAAAGACTAAAGATCAAAGTGTATGCAAAAGAACTTCGTGCTTTCGAAAGTCAAAGTCCTAAGATGTATGAGCATGTTGGGATGGCGGACAACCACCACAGACACAGAAGTGACGATCGGCATACAACTACATAACATAATCACCATCACATCAACAAAGAACGAAGTACAAAGAACGATGAAAGATTTTGCTTACTATTTTTTTGATGACGTCAACTACAAAGTCAGAGAATAGAAGATGACGACGTCAAACAACCTTTGATGACCGACCCTTAGGGGGAGATTGTTGGGAACGTAGTTTTACTATTTATCAAGTCTTGGTCATTTAAATATAATAGGTTGCTAGGGCTTGTATGTTTATTTAAACTTAAGGCTTATGTAGCAAGCCCATGGGCCTTAAGCCCATTTCGATTTACAAATGAGGGAGGAAGGGAGTGTTGCCCTACTCCTCCCCTATATATATTATGTTAATGTAAACATAACCTTTGTTGGTTATTTTGATATCTAATAGAAACTATTGTTCTTTCACTCTTCATAATCTTATAATCAACCAATCCTTATTCTCATCTTATTTCTTATACTTGTGTTTACAAAATGGTGACCTAACACTAGTGCTCCAACTTCCATACCCTCCTTTATTTCCACACTCTAACTGCAATGAAATCATGTGAATGCACCCTTTTATACTCATAAATGTGTAAGAGATATATAGTGCATGCATAAGCACATAACTGATAAAATATAAAGCAACAATATTTCTTAGGCAAAAATCGATTTTCCACATGCATGCGCTTTAAGGCGGACCTATGTTGTTCCTAGGCGGTGCCCGGGAACCACCTTAGAAAATTTTCGTTTTTGTAAGCAATGTAGTAATTTTTTTAAGAACCACCTTATAAAAGCATGAGGAACCACCTTGGAAAGCTTGAATCTCATAATAAAGATGAAAAAAGACAGAAAGATTGAAGAAAAGAAGTGACCGGAATCACTCCGGTAAGTGAAGAAAATGAAGGATTTGAAAATAACATGCTAGTCTCAGTCTTTTATTGGGTGTAGGAAAATATAAGTTGATTTGCTTTGGTTATAGCAATTTTTTCGTTTGGGGTATAACAAAAGCCCAAAAGGTGCTAGGTTTGTTCTGGAAGTAGAATTATGAGGTTGGGTTAAAAGTGTCTTGTGTTTGTATAATTGTATTATGTCTTGGTATATTAATGCAAATAAGTTTTAACCCTTTCACTTTTTAGTTTACTGGTTCATTGTTTTCTTAAAAAAAAAAAAAAAAAAAAAAAAAAAAAAAAGCAATAACGACACAAACATTTACAGAACTATATGCAATATTTTTTTTTTACCTTTTAGGACATTCACTGTTTAGATAAACAAAGAATAGTGTTCGCTAATAGGCCATAATTATATTACGAAAACCACATACCTCTTTTAAGAAAGAAAAAAAAAATAGAAGATGTAATTTAAGTTAAAATCATAAGTTAAACGAACTGTTATATTCATTTCAACTCCAAACAAAACCATAATAATAAAACGCTTACGATTTTGACTTCTATACATGATTGATGTTTTAGTGCAATTGTATTAAATTTGACCCGACCCGACTCACCCGACATGCTAAGCGGGTATTTGGTTCACTCATTGATTTTTTCGGCTTGACCAAATTAAGGAACCACCTTAGTTTTCTGTCTGGATTCGCCATAGCGCTTATATATAATTATGGGGCTGTCTATTTTCTACAAGTATGTTAAGTAAAGTGTGATTTTCGGCATTCACGCTTACAAAATGATACTTAGTTGTGATTTTGAGAGCAAATTAAAGTCGTCCCGCCTAATCTGCGGCCTTAATGATCCACACATAAGCATACAGAACTCGATTATTTAATCATTACACATGTACGTGTAATTTATAATTCGAATGTAACTTTCGAATGTAACTGTAACAATCACCTTAAAACACAAATATACACCTCAAGCTTTTGTGACTGCTTCCTGTATGCATTTAGTCTCTGTGTAGGGTTTTGCGATTTTTTTTAACTAGTTTTAATTCGACATAAAATTTTAATTTAGTTTTAATTTTTCAATTGTTATTTTAAAGTATACTAGTTATAATACGGGGTTTAAAAATTGAATTTTTTTTTATTGAAATGTTAAATTAGTTATTGTTATTTAAGGTAGAAAATTTAAAGTTTATCTAATATTTATATGTTTGATTCTTGTTTTGTTTATTATTTTTGTGTTCAATAATGATCCAAATTTTAAATTTTCAGTTGTATTCATTTTGATACTACAGTAATAAGAAGCTGGCCAGCTGGGTAGAATCCTTATTGCTGCACGTATGGGCTGGGCTGGGTTTCCAGTTTGAGAAATGGCTCGGCCTGCAACGGTTGTTAAGCTCATGAAACTCCCTATTTTCAACCAAAAGTTTATACTCCTTCCGTCTCAAAATATAAGTCAATTTTTAATTTTTTAAAGTATTTTCTTTTCATCTTTTACCTTAATTATTTTTTTTGTTATATAATACTTGATAAAAAGTATACCAATGAAAATGTATTTAAAACATGAGTTCATTTATATATTTTGCATCAAATATTATATAACACGAGAAAAAATAATTAAGGTAAAAGTTGGAATAAAAAACTTTGAGAAAATGAAGATGGACTTATATTTTGAGACGGAGATAGTATTATAAATTATTGACAATTTAAAAAGTAGTGTCTAGACTTCACATATGCTTTTGTCCAAAAATTACTTTGAGAAGGTGCGTGCATGTTATCTGTACTATTTAGTTCCACTAGAAAATTAAATAACACAAATATATGCACCACTAGGCACGAACGCACAATAACGAAAAGCTGTTGTATATAAAATAAAAAGTTGGTTGGTGCATTACATATGGAGATAAGCCATGCTACATCTAGCTTATCTTCAACAATTAACAAACCAAACATAGACACTCAATGTTTTTTGTACGCAACACAATATTTGGTAACGTTTTTATTTTGTCGAGATAATAAAAGAATGTTTTCTGTTTTTTTTTTTTTTTTTTTTTTTTTTTTTTTTTGTTGTTGAGGAACAAGTGAACAACCACCACATATGACGGCACGTGCATGACAATAAGACAAACGACAACATGAAAAAGTTCCATAATTCATATACAGTATTTTGTTTAAATTATTTTGGATTTATACATTTATTTTCTTTCTAAATTTTGCAAGCCAAGTATATATTTCCTTACTTTTGAAGAAATAACCAGCTCATATTTGCTTGATGCGTAAGTTCAATTACTCCAGAGTTATGATTCATCTTGAAATTTATTGAAATGTTTTATAAATTTTAATTCTAATTATAAACAATTTACAGAAGTATTTCAGTGACCAGCAAAAAATGTGGGTAAAAAGGCAAAAATAGCCCCTCTCGTTTACTTGCGATTATAGAATAGTCCCTAAGTTAAATCTACGTACTATTTATGTAACAAAAACTTACATAAATGTCCCTCCAATTTACTCACATTAACAAAATAATCCATGGAAAGTTGTAAAATTGGTTCTTGCCGTTACTAGCGATTACCAAAGTTTAATTTAGGGACTTTTGTTGAACGAAAAATACATAAATGGTCTTTGTAGTTACCTACCGATTCCAGAAACAAACGTTGCCCGCGTTCTTAACGAAGCGCGGGTAAAAAATCCTTGTTTATTTAATAGATAAAGTACGAATTATAGTTGAGGTCAACAACGACAAAAATTGATGTATCGTCGATGGCACATTAAAACGTGTGTGATCAACCGATGCGTACGTATTTCATTAAACTAAAGAAGATGTGATACATATGGACATACATGAAAAAATATGTAACAGATAAATAAATAATTTTAACAAAACTTTACACTACACAGAGATAATTTATACAGTTCATTATCTTGCTGTTAATAAAAGTTTTTGAAACAAATCATTCAGTTTTAGAGAGCTAGGTATCATGGCTAGATTGCCAACTCAGTGTCACATCATTCCTTCTCCAATAACAAACCAATAACCAAAAGTCTAAAACACACCTCCTTCATAACATACTAATAACATGTTATTGAGTCTCACATATATTTATTTATTTATTTTATACAAACACATTTTAGATTAAAATGCGAGTACGATATATTAAAAATACGATACAATTACATTTTAAAAAACGACTACACGATACGAGTTCATATAAAAAAACGATACGATATGAGTACATAAAAATAAAAATACGATACGACAAACACACTAATTCTTTGAGGTCGCCGCCATGCGGCCATGCCAAAGTATCGTGCTTGGATATCGGCTTTTATTGCTTCGACACCCGCCGCATCTTCCGGAGTCATCCCTCGATGTTAAAACTAAGAAACTTCAGTTCTTCCATATTCATTTAATTTGCGATATAATCAATTTTTTCCTCTTGTTCGACTCACAATTCCTCTTGGATCATCTCGTTGAAAGCTTCTCTACTAGATGAAGAAGCTGCCCAACGTGTAAAGTCTGATTTTGCACTCTTGGAAGGCCTTGCCGGGAGGACGTTGGATTGCATCGTCTCAAATAGCTCGTTCGGTTCTTCAAAGTCCTTGAGTCCCCAAATGCGTCTTTCGGGTTTAACGGTTTTGGCACCACGCCATTTGTGGTGGTCTTTCAAGACCTCCCATTCTTCATAGTGGGTAAACGCATACCCTCACATTTGTTTGAATATGGTTTAACAACAATTTAGCCACTTCAAATCGTTTTCACCACTCAGCCGTTCATTTTCATCGACAACTCCCACTAACTTGCTACTAGCACCCTGCAACGTGGTCCACTTTCCCGTCATCATATCCTTGGTACGTTTGTATTCTGCAAGCCGGTTGTATTCATTTGTAACTTGTTTCCAAAACAACTTTGAATTTCGATCAATACCGAGTCTTCAATCGTCAGATATTTGTATGTACGTTTTGGCCAAAAATTTTTCCTCCTCCGGTTCCCAACGTTTATGGATGCCATTTGGCATCGCTTTTCTTTGGTCTCGGCTTTTTCCCTTTCCCTTTCCGATCAAAGAATACTCGGTTTGTGATTCTTGTGTTGGTGATGGTGTGTTTGGTGTGCAAAAAAAAAAAAACATTTGGTTATAGTGATCTTGGTTCATTTGTGGTCCGAAATTGGGTTGTGGATAATATGGCATCGAGTTTTGTGGGTTGTTCGCGTATGGTGCAAAACCCGACATGTTATGGTTTGGACATTGCAGATATGGTGGTATCTGCATCGGGGTTTGGGAACGTTGAATCGGAAAAGAGCAGCCGGATGATAGTGTTGCGGGTGAAGGTGAGCTTGAATTAGCGGACTCAGTTTGAAATATGTTGTTAAGTAACCAATCGTTTGTGTTTGGTTGTGACGTTTTTGAAAGATAAATGGATGTATATGTGAAAGTTTTGATAAAATTTGAATTGAGTTCAAAGTATGATAAATATTTAGTAAAAGTGGGTATTTAAAGGTGAAAAGTAGGTTGTCTTAAAAATGTTACCATTACATGTTCTTGTATTTACTCACTTTCAATTTTAAAAAAAAAAAAAAAAAATGCAAACGGTCGATTTTTTCCATTTGGCCTGAGCCATTCAAATGGCTGAAACACATTTGGCTCATGAATGGCGTTTTGCCTGGTATCACGTTTGGCGCGCCATCGGTTCTTCAAGGGTGCGGTTGGCGAGCTAAAGAGCGCTATACTCTCTGCTCTTATTGTTTAGAAAATATAAGTTTGGCTTTGGCATGCGTGTTCATTTTCATGAAATCTGGTTGCTATTCACAACTTATGGATATCACATCGAATTTTAAAATAGTTTGTGTGCTCTGCTACTTCAAATCATTTCTATGATATCTGATATCAAATGTACTAGTGCCAATATTCTTTCAATGACGAGCATGTGTATTAGTTAATATATGGCAAATTGGCAACGTAAACATATAAAAAGCTGAATAAAATACATGCACATACAATAAATCATAAATCAAAGTGTGCACATTAAAAAAAAAAAAAAAAAAAAAAAAAAAAAAAAAAAAAAAAAAAAAAAGTGTACATTTATCCCTGTAATCACTTTCCATCGAAGTGCACATGAAAAACATGCACATAAATCCATTGAAAATAACATTGTAGCTAGGCCAGGTATTTATCCTATTATGAAAAAAAACTTAACAAATTCGAAAAGTTTATAAATCAAATAAATTATGTCCACAAAAAAAATACTCATATATGCCTATCAATGGTAGGGCTAAAAGCGTGACTAGATTATATATAGTCATATTATATCAACTATGACATTAACTGCTTAACAACCAATGCAAATCCTTCTACACTCTTTGCACAAAACGAGTTTATGCAAACATATAAGAATGCAACAAGTTTCTAAATATGAGTAAAATCTTTTTTGCTTTAGTATCTTTCCAACGGCTTTTATCCGGATTGAAAAAAATTGATCAAGAAACAAATAAATCTTTGCTTCAAGGACATTAAAACTAGAGTTTATGTGTTAAGTGACTTCTTGGATGAAGAATATCAACCAATTTGTGATATATTTTTTAGATCTTTCATTTTATAATGTAGCAAACACATTGTTTTCATGCGTTATATAAGGAATCAAACAAGGATGTAAACAAAATAACAAATGATCAAAATACGAGTAGTTGTTAAAATGTGCTAATATGTTTGACATTATTGGAAACAAGGATGTAAACAAGGAATCATGCCAAAACTTTTCTATATTATATAATATTTAATCACATGTTCCGAAACAATTATTTATATTTGTTAAAATGTGCTAATATGTTTGACATTATTGGATCCAGTTAGGTGGTTAGTTGATCGTGCAATGTCAAATTTTAAGTGTTTGATAACTACTCCTGCATAATTAAAAAGAATGTTTTAAGTTATGTTTCATATCAAATGTTAGGACCAAGTAATCAACTATTGTACGTGATCTTTATACCATGTTGAAAGGTAGCGAGTTTTCGACTGAATCAACTAGCATTTACTCCGTAGTTTGTTTGCTTGACAACAAGTCGTTAGCATAACCCCACACTAAAACCCTACTCTTTTAGCATCATTTACAAACAACGAATTTTTACACATCATAATTACACTTACAACCGTATCGGTATCACCAAAAACGTTTGTAAAAACACACAACTACTATTTTCTATTATTCATTCTCACTTCCTTTGATAATCTTTTATGTTGCCGCTAGTCTTTTAAACATATCTATAAAAATTTATCATAACGAAATAATTTGCATAGTCTTTCATTTAGTTTTGAGTAAACCATAAGTGTATTCGGCCACTTTCTCCTCTACGGTATCCATTGATGGGATTTTTTCTCGACTTCCTATGTAATAATATGATAGTAAATGGTGTACTCGACTTCCTTTGTAATAATATGACTGTAAATGGTGTACTCGACTTCCTTTGTAATAATATGACTGTAAATGGTATACTTTTTATGACCAAATAGCATGATTTAGTTGACTTTGACTCAATTATCAAGTGCACTTTTGGTTGGGAATGGCAGTATGGCACATAGTAACGAGGGGTACCAAATTCGGGGGCCATCCAGGTTTTGGAATAAGCCAAGGGTGGGTGTTTGTTTGAGCAGCCTACAAAGATAACTTCCTACTTTCTTAGTAGGGATTAAGTCGAAAAATAACAATGTAATTTTTTAAATTTATCGATTTGGTACGTGAGATTTAAAAACGTCGTAAAAATATAACGAATTTTTATAAGTGTTTTAATTTGATACGTGATGATGACGTGTCATACCTAAAAGTCTGACATGTGGTACAATTTATAACATGACACATCATCATCACGTATCAAATTGAGACACTTATAAAACTTCGTTACAATTTTACAACTTTTTTAAAGTTCACGTACCAAATCGGTACATTTAAAAAAATACATTGATATTGTACTACCTAATCCCGTCTTATTATGGTAAATTTGTGATGACATTATTTTTTAGATCATATCTAGTTCTTGTAGCAAGATTTTGTCCGGTGATTATTTTTCATATAATCATATATTAGCTAGCATCACTTTGATAGATCACCTCAAAATCAAGGTGAAATCAGTGATTAAAAAAAAATAAAAATAAATACGGACCTTATACACCTTCTGTTTACCAACTTTTAGCCAACTCAATCTCTTTACCAATTTATACACCTTCTGCCACAAAATTGGTCAATAATTAATCATGTAACACGTGTCGTTTTATGTTGAAAAAAAATAAAGCTGAAAATCATGTATTGGAATCTAACGCGCAAGGTTTGGACTCTAACGTGCAACGTCGACATGGAGAGCAGCAGAGGTGCCAGAAGACTAATGAACAACTTTAAAAAATTCCGGCGTGCAAGATGCTGGCGTGATTGGAGCGCCAAATGACGTGGAGCACGCCATATCTTGTTGAAAAAATGGTATTTCCAATTGAGTTTTTGCAAACTTTGGACATAATTTAATGTATGTATATGTTACATATATTTATGTTTTTTGGGGGCGTTTTGTTCTCTTCCAAGAGAGCTTTGCAACGAGCTAAAGTATGTCCAAAATAGTATTAAGATGAATGAGATATCGTGTCTCAAAGTGAAACACAAAATATAGAAAATGGAAGTATCCCACATCGCTTAGAAAAGTAAGTGAAGACTAGTTTATAAGGAAATCGTTGTACCAGCTTTCAAATTCCTTTAGGTGAGCTATGCTCCCACTCCTACATGCGCGGGACACGAATGCAACTCCGAAACCTCGCCTACGTGCGTATGCTGGAAGATATATTGTCTTTTATTGATATATTGTCTTTTATTTATTTATCGTTATATAGAGTATGTCTTCTGCTTCTACACCTTTCTGAGTATGTCTTCTGCTTCTGTATTTATTTTTTTGTTATTTAATTTCTGTTATTTATTTTATAATCTGATTTTATAAATAAAAGTGTACACCGTTTCCACATATCTTATATCTTAGATGGCGTATAAAATTCGATATTTTGACGGATACAACAATAGAATAATTTAAAATAAAGAGTTAAGTACATTTTTGGTCCTTGTGGTTTGCCGGGTATAACACTTTTAGTCCAATAGTTTCAAAAATCCCGGATCCTCTCCTAAAATGAAACACCCGTAACGGGTTTGGTCCATTTTTCGTTGACCGTTAGTTTGACTCGTTAAAAAAAACATAAAATGACTAAAATACCCTCATCTTAATAATGAAAATAACTAAAATACTCTCCATTTATTATTTCTTTTTCTTATTATTATTATTATTATTATTATTATTATTATTATTATTATTATTATTATTATTTTCTAAAGAACTAATTTATTTTCTAAATCAAAATCTTCATCGAGATCTAAACACAAGCAGATCTTAAAATGGTCAACGCACAAGCAGGTCTTCAAATCCAAAAATTCATCAACAAGAGACACACATTTGACATATCTAACCTTGTTCATTTGAAGATCTGACCTTGTTCATTAACAAGACACATATCACAATCTTCATCGCAAGCAGATTTTCAAATGATCAGCACACAAATCATATTCAAACAATATTTTTTTCATATACAAACAACAACATAAAAAAACCAAACACACAACACATCTTCTTAAACACAAAATGCCGCCCCCGTCGTTCCCTGCAGCCGCCCCTACTACAATTCTTCACCCTCTCATAATTGTATAGTTGTATTCTTCAAAAACAACAATAACAAAAAAACCCAACTATCTACACAGATCTACACATAACCAAACGCATACACACGGATCTACAAATAACCAAACATGCAGACGTGAATCTGGAAAAAAAAAAGATTGGTGGCGGTTGTGATGGCAGGCAACAGGTGTCTGGAAATGGTGGAGATTTGGAGTAGTGGTGGCGGCGGCTTTGCGGATGGGGATGATGACAGTGTGTAGTGGTTGTGTGTTTTAAGATGTTGTGGGAGAAAGATAAAGAAGACAGTGGGTGGTGGTTGTATGTTTTGAGAGGTGGTTGTGACTAGCGGTGGGTAGTGGTGGACGGCGGTCGGAGGTGGTGTAGTGGTTGGAACTGCTGGTTGTTGGCCGGATATTTGGAGAAGGTGAAAGTACTAGAGAGAGAGTGAGAGTATGTGAGTGTTTGTTGTGATAAGAAAGAGTGTTTGATTGTGTATGTGTTGGTAATTTGGATAAGAAAGAGGTGGTGTAGTGGCTGGAACTCATGTATTTTGTTAACTTTTATAATAATATATATAAAATGACTAAATTATCCTTCTATTTAACAGTCAAACAAAGTCAAAGTGATGGTGTTAGCGAAAATGAACCGAACCCGTTACGGGTGTTTCATTTCAGGAGAGGATCCGGGATTTTTGAAACTATTGGACTAAAAGTGTTATACCCGGTAAACCACAAGGACCAAAAATGTACTTAACTCTAAAATAAATGTGGCGCCTTATAATTTTGCTTGGCACATGTTATTAAAATAAATCCTTTTTTTGTGAATACTCTATTGAATTATGTCACATCCGTAATTTTCACTAACAAATACGGAGTATGTTTCAGATTTATTTTCATACTTTTGTAAAAGAATAAAAAAGTCTATCTTGCTAGACTTTATATGCACAGTTATGCCATCATGGTACCGGAATCACGTCACAGTGATGACATCTCAGTAATGTTAGTTCTAGGCACAATTTATCGTGTGAGTTTTTACATGATTTCTTTTATTTTCTTTTAATGCAAATGGTAAAGTCACATTTTTAAAAATCTTAAATTCAATAATACAACATTTGTTACCTTTTCTTGAACTTACTGGTTTAGACCATCGTCTGCACAAGGTGTATTGACATAAGTCGTATTAATAGTAGGGATGACAAAAAATCCGTATCCGACGGAGACCCGATCCCCAAACCCGAGTTGACTGGGGAATCCCTGAGTTGACCGGGGATAAAGACGGGGACGGAGAATTCCCTGGATTATGAAACCGGGGATGGGACGAGGATGGGGATAGCATAAATCCCAGACCCCGAACGCGAACTTTTAATGTACAAATATGTATAAATTATATGTATACTAATACTAAATATACTTGTATATGTATATGGTAGTGAGTATTGACACGTATTAAACTCGAAGAATATTTTTATGTGTATGTGACATTTAATGGATCAAAATAATCAAGTATTAAAAAATATTAAGCACTAACTACATATTATTCAACCAATATTTTGTCCAAATACACTCATTCGATGCACTCTATTTTTATACTATATGTGATATTTCAATATATACAATGCTTTAAAGTTGAATGACGTTTTAATTAATCCAACTATGTACAATTTTATATGTCAATTCTTATTTTTTAATTACTTTTGTAGTTTTTATGCTTAATTCATAAGCGCTGAAAATCTTCGAATCCCCATGGGGATCCCCGATCCCAATGGGGATGGGGATGGGAATGCAAAATGACTCCTCGATGGGGATGGGGGCGGGGATGAGGATGGGAGTGAGAAACGGGGATGGGGATGGTAAATACGATCGTCGATATTTTCTGCCCCGTTGCCATCCCTAATTAACAGGAACATAATATTTAATCGAGGGTTAAAGTTTTCTACCACTTCATTTCAACTTACAGTAAGTTCGCTAAAAATATGTTAACACAAAGTTTCGGATATCCTCTAACTTTATAGAGGAATCACATGAGTCGTTTATATATGTATTATTTCATGTATTCTTTTACATTCACAGTAAACTGTGCTTTCATTTTGATATTATAATCCCGTACATATACATTAATGTAATATAATTAAAATAATACTAGTAATATTTATAAATAACAACAACAATAATAACAAATGTTGCTTTTTTAAGATTTTTGACTAGGCACATTAATCATTTAGAATATTTCACCGTTCGTCTCTAAACTTGTCAAGATTCTCGCATATCATCCTTAAACTTATTTTTTTTTCATTTTCGTCCCTGAACTTGTCAAACGACGGCTCGATTGGTCCCTGAGAGCGCGTTTTGGCTAACCATGGTCAGTTTGATGGTTAAGTAGCTTGTGAAGTTACTAAAATACCATTTGTTTTTCTCTTAATTTACAAAGACATTGAACAAACAAACCCTATTGAACAAACTAACATATTCGATTGATCTACTGATCTAGAAAAACAGATATGTTGCTCACCCAATGTCCAAATAAAGCTGTATACTAGACTTCAGTTACATATATAAAGTGTTTCTTAATTTCTGTTCTCTTTCTACCATGATAGTCAGAATTTAACAAAGGACAAAGAGCAATCACACGTCAGTACAAGGTGACTTGAGGAGGGACAACCTCCTCGATGCTTTGAACCATCTAAATCACCTTATTTTTATCTTTGAAGCGTAATATATTCCTGCATTTTCTTACATACTAAAACTAGACTAACTAGAGGATTCCTCCCGATACTAAATGTATTAGCGTATAAAACAGATTAGTCAATGATAATACCTCTCCATTTGGTGTATCGTCATGGTGCTCACTTGATTGTTGACTCTCTTTATCTCCAGGTAAATCTGTCTGCACATTACTTTTTTTCTCAGAATCATGTCCCATTTTCCTCTGTGCATTTTTTTACCTGAGTAAGTAAATTATTAGCAAAATCACAGTTATTGACTTATAACAAGAGTAAAGAGTTGTAGAGAGAGTCGGTTACCCTGCGCTTAAGAAGCTTGACTCGCATGTCATAACGCTAGTCCTGCTCGTTATTTAATCTAGCAGCCTGAATATCAAACACAATTAAGAATGTTATAAACACCTTATACTATCGCCCTTATAGAAGGGATGATCATAAGAACAAGAGCTTAAAACTCACAGCATTCTCAGCAGCTTCAACAGTCTGGTACTCCACAACCCCGTGCAACTGCAAACAACAACAAGAATGATGACAACTATCCAAAATGAAAAAGGCACATTTCAGCACCCAAAAGAAGGAATTATTCTAGAAACGTAATTGTGTCATATTTCTCATCTTAACAACATATTTCAACAGTTTCTTTGCAAGAATTCTAGGTTGCCTCAGCTGGTTAAAAGGATAAGATAACTCAAACACTGAATGTTAACTCTTCTAGTAATAATGATTTTCCTGTTACCTTGTTGCTTCAGTTTAGTGCATTTCTTTATGTTATTTTTAGCTCATTGGTGGAGAACTTCCATTTTGTGCTTAAGAAGTTTTGTAATCATTCAGGCGGTTCATGAAAGGGCACAACTTCAAGCCATGGTTTCAAAGAAGACGTGAAGAATGAAGGCCAACATACGGGAATTTATTGACAAAGCTTTCTTATTTTTTCTTGTTTTATTGTAGTTTCTTGCTACGGTTTCACATGAAATCAGGACCCCGATGAACAGTGTTTTAGGTAACTTGTACACCTTATGTAGTTCATAGATGCTATTTAATGTTCTTGGGAATGTGATAGTGTAAAATTTTTGTATCAGGCATGCTGCAGATGCTAATGGACACAAAGTTGGATGCGAAGCAGTTGGATTTTGCACAAACTGCCCATGCCAGTGGAAAAGATTTAATCAAGTTAATTAACGAGGTTCTGGATCAGGCGAAAATTGAATCAGGAAGGCTCGAGCTTGAGGTAAGAAACACAACAGTATGGAAAAAAAGCTAATTAAATAGTTAAAGTGGTTAGTACTGCTACAAGATCATTTGTACTGGCAGAGATTTGCATAATACGTCACTTGCATAGAGTTAGTACTGTTAGTTGATGGCTAGTTTCCGGAAATTTTCTGCAGATGTGTTTATATCGAGTCTTTCGACCATTGATGTTCAACTAGTTTCAAGTTTCCCATCATTGTAATCTAATAAAGGGAAATACGAAACGTTTTTGTGCCATTACTCGTTAGCCAACCCGTTATTTGCGACTTTTTGTTTTCTGAAATAGTGATTATGTCAATTCACCTTATTTTGATCAAGGTTCTTTAAGGTGTCAGATCCTACTAAAATGAGCAAACGTAAAAGACAAGAAAGGATCGAGCCACTTTATGATCATTACAATGAACCCAATTCGTGGAGGCTCAGCAAACGACGGGCTTGAGTTGAATTTTTTTGTTTTGCTTGTAACACTGATTTGTTTCCTGGTTTCTTTTATGTACTACCATGGAGACATATGCAAGCAACTTTGTAAAATACATGTTTTTTTTGCCTCAATTTGTAAGCAAATGTCACTACTAGACTACAAATATGTATGCATGAAACAGAGATGCATTAGACGGGCTATAGCTCCGGTGCAGTCCTGCACATAATAGCTTATGATGCACTTGGCTCAAGCAGACGTGCAAATTTTGAAACTAGGCTTGTGCTCCATCCTACCAAGCTTGGTTAGCCCTCTTAAGAAAGACAAAAACAATATTATATTTTCTTTAAAGCCTGATTGCAAGTGTCTTTAGGCTTTATGTTAGTTAATATTACATTTTACTCTTTTTGTTAGTTAGTGTTTTCGAGTTCCATTATTGATACACTAGTACAAAGACAACCTCCGGCGTCGACTTTTTTTTAACCGTGTCGACGTCATGACGTCGGCAACATACCTTCTCGACGTCATGTCGTCGGCAGCAACTAGTCGACAGAGCCGCGTCGGCAACGTCCCTACCGACGAATAACGCCGACGACAGTGCGGGACCCACATGATTTTTGGTCAAACGAATGGGGGTGTCCGACATTTTGTTACCGACGTCAGGTCGTCGGTAATGTAATTCACAAAAGGGAAAAACCAAAATTTTGACTCAAATTGATACCGACGTCATGTCGTCGGCGTCGTTAAACTAGGAGCTATTAATTATTAATCATTGGTTAATCCCACGCTAACCACAATTTTTTTGTGTATTTATATATCACCGACGACATGACGTCGGCACTTGTTTTGGCGGTCAAATTCCCGCCTATTTTTTCACCAGGTTTATCAATAGTCAAACATGTTGTTATGATACCGACGACATGACGTCGGTAATATTCTAGATTAAAAATTCAACGCAGCCTTGTCTGGGTCAAGCCAATTTTTTGTCGTTTAGCGTATGGTGCCGACGACATTGAGTCGTCGGCATTGTGCTCGTCGCCTGTTCTCCTGATTCTTGTAGTGATATCTGAATGTAGAAGTTTTTCAAGTATAGGATGCAAAATGTACAAGTAGAAGCATAATTATTTGTCCATCAACTTAAAATGCTATACAGCTCCAATTCTCAATCGTCTGATACTTAGTTTCAAAACGCAAATCCAAACATTCCTGCATGTTATTATTATGTGGTGGTTCTAACTTATCTTCAATTTATAAATTGTAGAGGGGCTTTGAGCAACAATGGCTATCCATAACCTTCTCCAAAGCAGTATTTCTTGGAAACGGTCTTGTTGCCATATTGGCTGGTTTATTGGGGAATCTGTTAGTCGGTTCATTGGCTATGGGACCCGTTGCTCCATTTGATGCAGCTTCCATCTTCCTTGCTATCGGCATGGCTGTCATTATATCAACTTGGACAGAAAATTATGGTGATCCAACCGAAAGCAAAGATTTAATGACCCAATTCAAGGGAGCTGTTGTAGCAATTGCATCAGGTTTCTTTCTATCTTCCATTAAAATTAGATACTACGTTAGTGAATCACTAATTTTTAAATATTCTTTCTTTTGTTAAACCAGATGAAAAGATAGCATTGTTGGGTGCAATTCAATCTCTATTTGAAGGTTCGATGTACACTTTTGTGTCTGTGGACTCCTGCTTTGAGCCCAAACGGTGAAGATATTCCACATGGTTTCATTTTTTCTATTTTCATGTTATCCTCCATGTTGGGAAGTTCTTTGGCTTCTCGCCTTTTGGCCCGTTCATCAATCAAAGTCGAAAGCTACATGCAAGTCGTTTTTGTGATCTCGTGTGCCTCACTATTGCTTCCCGTCATCACAAGTGTACGTGACACACTCCCTTCTAGTTTCTTTTTTACCTGTGGTGATTTCAAACATGCTTGATTTTTATTTTACTTTGTGTTTCAACAGTTTCTTGTGGCTCCTTCCGCGGAGAAGGGTGGAAGCATAAAATTCGCTGGGTGTATCCAATTGATTGGATTCTGTGTATTTGAAGCATATGTTGGTTTATTTTGGCCATCAATCATGAAAATGAGGTCTCAATACATTCCTGAGGATGCTAGGAGCACAATTATGAACTTTTTCCGCATTCCCCTCAACATTTTTGTTTGCATTGTGCTTTATAATGTGAGTCCTTTATTCTCTATCTCTATGCATGCACAACCAGTGGCGAAGCTTGGATTTTGTAAGTGGGGGGTCGGGATCTAAATTTTTTTTTTCTAAGGCTATATTTCAGGTATACCGAAATTTTTGGGGGGTCAAAACCGAATATACTGAAATTTTTCTACACGAAAACTATATACCCCGTACATCGCAAAAAAAATTTCGGGGGGTCGGGCGCCCCCGGCCCCTATGAAGCTTCGCCTCTGTGCACAACAATCAAGCCTTCATTAACTTTTATTTTTGTAACAGGTTGATGCATTCCCTATCACTGTGATGTTTGGAATGTGTTCTGGTTTCCTCTTCCTTGCATCTATGTTGCAAAGGCGTCTTTTGGGTGTTGCAGATAGATCAAGTATGTTCTATATTTAAACTTGCCATATACAATAGTTATTTACGTAAAGTTAGACACGTTATGGTGCAATGCCCTTCTTTCATTTCCAAAATTCAGTTTGGTTTAGTAAGTTGTTGACTTTGTATGTGGTATTCACTATTCAGGGCAAGACAAGGTGAAGGAATTGGAGGCTCAACCACTAAATAGCTGATACAGAGATTAAAAAACATATTGGATTTATAAAGAACTGATCAAAGTCAGCAAATCATTTCTTATTTAAAGGTGTGTGGATTGTGCAAAACATATTATGTGCCATAGACGGTGATGAAATGTAATATCAGTAGTCTTTAGGCTTTATGTTAGTTAAAATTACATTTTAGTCTTTTTGTTAGTTAGTCTTTTTGTTAGACACGTTATGGTGCAATGCCCTTCTTTCATTTCCAAAATTCATTTCTTATTTAAAGGTGTTTGTTACATGTGTTTGTAAAATAAGAGAAAAAGAAGGGTATTTTAGTAAATTTAACCAGCAAACTTACCATGGGTTAGACAAAATGGGGTGCTAGGGACCAACCGGGCCAATATCGACAAGTTCAGGGACGAAAATGAAAAAAAAAAAAATAGTTTAAGGACAATATGCGAGAATCTTGACAAGTTTAGGGACGAACGGTGAAATAGTCTTCTACATTGCTCAAGCAATGAAAGTAAAACCATTGAAACAGGACAATAAATATTATTTATTTATTTATTTATTTATTTATTATTATTATTATTATTATTATTATTATTATTATTATGGTGTTTAATGTAATTTTTAACTTACAATAAAATGAAACTTTAAATGGCCAGGTTATATACACCTCTTCTAAAAGGATTTTAATACTTTTTTTTTTTTTTTTTTTTTTTTTTTTTTTTTTTTTTTCTCCTAAAAATATTTTTTCTTGTGTTTTAAATAGAAAACTACAAAACTAAAAGTACCAAACATAAGGCTACCCACAGTAAGGACCTCCAATCCTTCCCTATTTTTCCTATCACGTCAGCTTTATCTCTCCAGCGACTTGCAGGCGATTGGGTGCCCAAAGGGCGACCAAGTTCATTTTTTTTTTCTTTTTTTTAACACAAACTAAAATTTAATTAATAACTAAAACGTAACATAATAATTCAAATAAAATAAAAACATTACAATAAAATTCAAATAACATTAAAATATTATGATAATAAAACGACTAAACTAGTTTGAATTATGACAATGCCAAATATCTTTCACCAAATCGGCTTTGGGGTTAAGATGAGTTGTTTTGTTGCATATCTCCCTGGTAATTTTCAACGATTGCTCATGCGTTCTTAAGGGATCATAAGAACGGTGCTGCTCTGCTGGAAAGAATTCAGGAGATATCGCCCGCCTTTCGTCCTAAATTATCATATTATGTAATATGATGCATGTGTACATTATATGCGATAGAAACTCTTTGTCAAATCCTTTAGCCGGATGTTTAATCATTAGGAACTTCTTCTTTGGTACACCAAAAACACGCTCCACATCTTTTCTTGCTGCTTCGTGCATCGTCTTATACAATATTCGTTTGTCATCACGCGTCCCTGGATTTTTAATGGACTTCACAATAACAGAGTATTCCGGATATATCCCATCAGCAAGATAATATCCCCGTTTATAAGGCACACCGTTAGCAAAGAATTCCACATCCGGTGCTCTCCCCGTTTTGAGATCACTGAAAAGAGGCGATTTACGAAAAATATTTACGTCGTTATTCATCCCGGCGACACTAAAGAGCGCATGCCAAATCCATAAATCTTGGGAGGTCGGAGAAGTAAGCAGTCACTAAACGGTTATGAGCGCCCAAACGATCCCTACTAATATGGTTTCGTATGAGTTTAGGTTGTGACGCTTGATAAGCCTCCCAACACTCTTCCGCAAACATCAAAAACTCGCTACTAACTTCATTTTCATCATCCGAAGTAGGGATGAGCAAAAGAACCAAAGAACCGGAACCGGACTGAGAACCGGACCGGAACCATGAAGAACCGAACTGGAACCAGAACCAATGGTTCTAGTTCCGGTTCTTGATTTTGAGATTTTTCGGTTCTTGGTTCGGTTCCACCGGTTCTCAGTTCTGGAACCAAATATCCAATAATTATAAAAACATGTAATTTTTTTTACTTCTTATCAAAATATTAATCAAATCCTAAGTATCATTAAAAAAAAAAAAAAAAAAAAAAAAAAAAAAAAAAAAAACCCTACGCCAAACACTCTAAACCATAATTTTTAATTTACTAAAACATCCACAAATCAATAATTAATCTAAACCTAATAACATTCCAAGATCATTCATCATTATCAAAACAGTGGAAGCAAGTTTATATTTTATTTTTATTTGCATTCGATTAGCTTTTACATGTTTATCATGCTAAAATTTGCTAGCACTTTTATTAATACATTGTTTATTATCTATCATCATCACGTAGCCACATGATCCTGACGTAGCACTTTAAGTTTTATTAATACTTTGCCTAACAGATAGTTGTTGAATAACTCCTTATGTGTTATATTATAACTCCTTATGCGTCATACTAAAAGTGCTAGTATTAGTATAATATTGCTTATACTTATGGCAAGAACAAAGGAGGGGGGGGGGGGGGGTTATAGCCTTGAGAGGAGGTTAGTTTACAAGACTTACTCAGAAGAGACAAAGAGAAACAAACTGTGGAACTCTACACGGGCTTAGTTATTTTGATGGACAAAGTTTTAATTTATTTTATTTTGTTTTTCGGATTGTTATGCATTATTGTTTTGTTAAAAATATGAACAAGTGAAAGTAACTATAGAATGATTGATTATTTGAGTTTATGGTTTAGTTGTTAATTGTTATTTGCTTAAATGTAAATGGTTGTAAGTTCTTAAAAAGTTCAATTTTTTATTTTTTTTATTAGCTTAATAGAAAAGCGGTTCCTATATAGATAGATCCAAAAGAACCGGAACTAGAACCGGAACCGGAACCGGAACCGGAACCAAAAACTATATTCGGTTCGGTTCTCGGTTCCCACTTTTCAAAAAAATCGGTTCTCGGATCCACCGGTTCCGGTTCCAACCGGTTCCAGAACTATGCTTATCCCTAATCCGAAGACGAATCGACAATAAATATCTCGTAAGAATTCATGGTGTGAAAAAATATAAAGAATGTTTGAAATGAGATTTGTGAATTGGAGTGTGTTTATGTTGTGTATTTATAAGGTAGTTTAAAATATTTTTTTCTTTTTTATTATTTTTTTTTTCAAACGGTAAGATTTTTTTTTTTTTTTTTTTTTTTTTTTTTTTTTTTTTTTATGTTTTTTTTTTTTTTTGGTTCCAAACGATAACATATTCCAACGGTTGGAATATTAAATGGCCAACAAAATTGTTTCATTTCTATCGGTCGTATACGTAACGGTTACATTTCAAACGGTAAGATTTTTTTATTTTTGATTTATTTTTTGGTTCCAAACGGTAACATATTCCAACGGTTGGAATATTAAATGGCCAACAAAATTGTTTCATTTCTATTGGTCGTATACATGACCAAGTATAAAAATTTGCATCCCACGATCGAGTCCCCACATAAGTCGATCGAGTGGGGAACGATCTATTCGATCTCTTCTGTGACTAGCCTAAGATATAAAGTTTGACAAAATCAAACGTATTAAAAAAACAGAAATACGGATTAAAAAAATAAAATAATAAATAAATAAATCAAAAATACGATAAAAACTCTTTATTTTGTTAATAAGTTGGTAAAGGTGGGCCAATTTATATTTAATGGCCATTTAATAAATGGGTTGTGTTATACTAACCCTCCCTACAAGGGAAGATCCACCTACTTTAATCAAAATGTACAAATTTTATGTAAAATCTATTTATAACTAAAAGAATTAAAGACTTTAAATACTAGCAGAAAAAGTAGCATTCTAAATCTATAAAATATCTCACACAAATAAAGCACAACACAAACTCTAGTACTCAACCAGAAAAAAGATTCAAAAGCAGTGACAGTAAAAACGTTTTCTAAAAAGATGCCCACTTTTTCCTCCATCTTTACATTGCATTTGTCTCATATGCACCTGCCCAAATCCGAATAATAATTATCCCATATCATAACATATCTTCCATTTCCATTCTAGCCCCTTCAATTAAAATTTCACACACAACAAACTCTATCTATATCTAACCAAATATAAAAATATTATATTCCCTTTTCAATACCATCTACGGAGTAATAAAAAAAGAAACATAACATATACTATTAAAATCCCATCATAATTATTATTTTCATAACAGAACAACAATCTTTTCTTCATCATCAATTTCGGATTTTGTCATAAACCCCATCTGGGTTGGTCACAAATTGATCAAAATTATATAGACACATAAAAAAAATCAGTTTTTTTCCTCAATTTTTACCATTTTTTTTTAAAACATTTTGGCCTTTTTGCTTTGTGGGTGTTTTTGAAATCTTAAAAAGATTTGATTTTGATTAATGGGTATGTTTTAGAATTTGATATAATTATTGGGTTTTGAATCTTTAGTGTTTTTGGTGATCAAATTGGCTAAAAGTTAGGATTTTGATCAAATTTATTAGAATTGGGGTTTGAATCTTTAGTCCTTTTGTGTTAAGTTGCAATGGCAGCATTGAAATATTGGAGGGAGTATTTTAGGAGTTCTAATGGTGATATATTTGAAACAATTGAGAAAGCAATCATGGTGGCTGCTTCTGATTATCCGAAAGAGTTTCAGATTAGGAGAGATTGCATTGCTCAGACTTTGTTTAATTGTAAATTGATCAAGTGTATAGGATGTGATAAAGTTGAGTTAGGTGTGGTTGGAAATGATGAACAACATGATGATCGTGATCATCATCAAGTTAGTGATTATAATTATGGTGTTGTGGAAGCTTTGACCGATGAAATCGAAGAGGAATCCTTGATGTTTGGTGAGGTTATGCGGATTAAAGAGATTGTTGATAAACATCAAGATGAGGTTTTTATCTAGAGCTTCACTTTTCTTGATTATGCATTCTTTGATCATATTATTGTTTGAATTTTGTATCTGAGTTTATAGGTAGGAACATAGGACTTGTTCTGTAAACAATTTTGTTGTAGTCTTATGTTTGATGTGATTATGCTAGAATTCACTATTTTTTGTGATGAATAAACAGTTAAGAAATGCTTAATATAGTTTATTGTTGTTGGCAGTCGGAATCGGCGTTGTACAGCTCATTGAGAAAGCTTCAGTTGATGGCTTTATCTGTGGAAACTCTCAAGGTCCGGATACAATTTTATTGTACATCTATCTGTTTTTATTGGGCTATTGTTGATTTTATATTTTGGTGTTCTTATGGTTGCTAATTATGCTTCAGGAAACTGCGATCGGAAAATCTGTGAATCTTCTTCGAAAGCATTCATCAAAGGATGTTAGGGACATTGCAAAGACACTCATCGAGTATGAAACTTTCTTACTTTAGTTTTTTAAAATTTTGTAATCTTAACGGTTAGTTTTCAAATAATTTTAATGAGACTTGATTCCTACCCGTAAAGAAAGAGACCAAGGGATTTACATTTATTCAAACTCTCAAATAGAAATTATAGAATAGTTGTCATTTGATCACATGGACTATCAGCTTCTTAGCTATCCACATTTTAGTACGTAACACGTGATTAAGAGCATGAATATGGGGGTGTTTAACACGTGATTAACACATGAATATGTGTGCCAGCTCAACACGGTTTTTGTCGTTTAGCGACTTTCAGCGGGGACATGCCCGTCGCCGCCGAAAGTCTCCTCGCCCGTCCTACGATTTGTTGTAGTGTCATTTACCTTTGGTATGTACGACTAAAATTGCAGATCATGGAAAAATATGGTAGATGAATGGGTGATGGCTACAAAAGAGACAGTAGTATCTGAAGCTACACCTGAGTCAATAAACCCATCTGTTCTTGATGAAGAAGAAGAAGGCCTTCCATCTCCTCCTTTAGACGATTTAGCTTTCTTTTATCCTCATGCGTCATTAGAGCTATCTGATCAGGTATGCACATCCAACTCCTGTTTTGCATACTCCTTAACAACATCTATTGTTTTGGGATTTTGATGGCTAATTTGGTGCTCTTTTTACTACGCGGTTGTGAAGTTCTTTGATGGCATGGATGAGTATGGAAGTGAGTTGAATTTATCAACTATTTGATTCGTTATTGAATTCTCCACTTGTTTTTGGGCTCACTGTTTTCAATTGTTTCAGATCCTGGAAACAGTTGGGGATTCAACAAGAATCAAAACCTACCCAATTTGAAACAGCAAAAACCATCAAATGTTCCAACTATGTTTCGCAAGAATGAGCCTGATTCTGATTTAAGCAAAGTGAAGAAGAAACAACCAACTGTTGTGAAACCGGTTAAGCCTTCTGTTCAAGAGTCTGGATCTGGAAGACGGGTCAAACCAAATACGGAAAGGAAGTTGCAAAATGTTCCAAAGAGACCTCAACAAATCGTGAGTGATGGCATAAGCAAATTATGAAAATTAAAGGAATATTTTCTTTTGCATGCATCAGACAATTAATTGCTGTTTTTATATGATGAACAGAACCAACGGGTATCAGGCGAGGCCTCAGGCCTAGATAAGTTTGAAGCAGCAAAGAGAAAGCTACAGGAACGGTATCAACAAGCAGAAAATGGTTTGTCTTTCCTTCTTTGAATTATACAAGTAACGATTATAGAGATGACAATTTGACTCATTTACTACAGATAAATGGATCCATTTGAGTGATGTTTTATGTCTAACGTGTTAGCTTTGACCTAGAGTTTCACTAAAAATCAACAGGTTAAAATAGTCGTATCGTGTTTATTGAAATGCATAATAAGTATACACCTCTATAATTTTCATATCAAAGTTAGATGACATTTACAACATTATAATTTTTTGTAATAATATTTTGAAATGGATAAACATGAGTGTTTGCGGGTCGTTTTGACCCCACTAACCCTACCCATCCATATTCCACTTATGTTAATGCATATCGATTAGATGGGTGGACCATTGATGTTGGTCTTTGTTTCTAACAGCAAAAAAGCAACGAACGATACAAGTGATGGAGCTGCATGATCTGCCAAAGCCGAACGGTTTACCAGTAAGAAATCATCATAATAGTAGGCCTGGAAGCAACCACAACAGACATCGTTAATCAAATGAAATGGCGTCAAAAAATAAAGGCTGGTAGATGATGGGTTTGATGTAGATTCTTCTAGTGCAAACACAATAAGAACACATAACTTCAAAATGGTATAGAGCTTAGTTATAGCGTTTGGCTTAATTGTTAGTCAACCAAATGCTACATATACATAGGGTTGTATGAAAGACGCATATCTAAAGGCCAAGGCATATCTCATATTGGTTTACAGAATCTCTAGCAAATTTGATTCCGGTTAAACTTTACAAGGAAATGATTGTGACGCTTTGTTACATAGAACTAGTTAGCAAGCTGAGTGCCGTCACTGTATTTTCTTATCTTGGTACAGTGCTTATCTTTATCAAAAGATTTATCAGTAAGGCTTTTATGCTTAAAGTTATGTTTAACTACATATATTACATTTCAGTGTTTATCGACATAAGCTAAACATGAACCATATTTATGCCATTAGAATTTAATCCAATTCATTGTATGCGTATTCCCATCTGCAGTTTTTCTTACTACTCAAAAGCTAACAATGAGGTCAATGTGGTAAACACTTATTTTCTTATAACAAATTCAAGCAAATACCAATCACTCTCATGTGTTTTCTTATTGCATATATGTTTATTACTCCATGATATTCAATAGCTTAAAAGATATACAATGAGGTGTATTAGATAACAAGGTCAAACAAATATCCGACAAAAGATAGAATCAGCATGTTATTGGAGTAGATATTTTTTGCTAATAAATATTGGTATGGTACGTCTTAAAAAACAAGAATTTACAGATGCTTTTGTTGACCAAAAACATTGTGGTTTTGTTGACCAAATTAACGAATTGTGATAAAAGTCTTGGTCAACTGTATGACTAAGGGCACCGTGTGGACCTACATGTGCTTTGACATTTGCAGTTGTCCCCCCGCCCCGTGTTTATCGTTTACAGTTCTATTTAGAAGACAAAATAAATTGGAGCACCGGATAAGTTTAATCCATCATTTTCTATTTTGAAAAAAAAGATGACCAAGACCTTTTTCGCGAACTCACATAATGACACTAAAGAAAAATGTCTATCTTGTGACATATAAGAAAGTGTCAGCACTAAAAGTAGAAAGTATTACCTAAAAGGAATGTTACTAAAAAAATTATGTGCTTCTTCTAACAAAAAGAGTAAGTAGACTACAGTAGGTAAAAGTCTATTTACAATGACAAAAAAAAAAAAAAAATGAAAAAATGCCTAACTTGTATCCATGCGCTTCATATTCGCCGGGAGTTCGCGCCGAAAATTATAGCCATCCTTACCCCTCACGTCAATCCCACGAGCCACTTATCCACTCCTCTATGCTCTTGATGTTCTTAACAGTCCATCTTTATCTCAGTAGAGTCTTTGGCTGTATAAGAAATTCGTGATTAATAATAAGATAAATAATTTATTTCATTTCGGAACCTTCATAGATTTATCAAATCAATTACTATTTATTAATCTAATAAAAGAGATAAAATAACAGGAATATAGTTTGATTATTTGGCCATCTCTGGCACTTAATCAACAATTCGAAGTGCTTTTCTTGCGTTCCTTTTCAAGTTTACCTACTACAAAATCTGAATGGATGTGATCTCCACGAGACATACGTAATGCTTTAGCTTTTGCCTTTTGATAAACATATTGTTTATATAGTGTCATTAAATCTCAAAATTTTAGGCTTTTGCTAACACCTTTTAAACAGTGTCATTAAAAGGTTAGATTTAATGACACTTTTTTTGTGTCATTAGAATCTGTGTCACTAAAGTCTAATTAGCTTAGTATCTTTTAGTTTGTAGGTTTAAAAAGTAAAATACGAAAAAGAAGTCGAGGCTCAACACCCCTAATTGTTTTAGGGACTTAAATCTTTAGGGCTTAAAGCACTAACTTTAGTAGCTTTACCCTTAAGCTACCACTCGCGTCTCGAGTAAGGCCCTCGTTCGCATCCACTACAACAAAAGAGGGCTAATGGTATGGTAGGAATTCATTGCAAATAGTCATTTGCAACGGATTCCTATTGTAGCATTAATGCTTCATAAAAATTTAAATGGTAACTAATTTCTGTCGAGGAAAAAAATAATAAAAAATAAAAAAAACAGTTGCAACAGTTTTCCAACCAATTGCTTTTAAAAGAACATAAGCAGAATTCAAACCATTTTACACAAAATAAAACCCCATATTAATATTATCACCTATTATTATACATTTATACCCGTCATGTGTCATGTATCACACATTGTGTTTTTTTTATAACTAAATTAGATATGCTATGAGAATAAAAAATAATCAGCTAACATTCTCAAATTCCGTACGTGATTGAGGTACCAGCATTACTAGTCGAAGATGTTCATGTCAACAAAAATGTGGGATCATACGCATTGTATGGCCCAAATGTATTCTTTCAATTAGGTGGAGTGACTTTGTTCCATAGTTCCTCATTATGTGGGTGTGATTCAACGTTCTTCCCATGGCTCTCTACCATACTAGTTAGATGAAAAAAACTATTGGTATCAAATGTTACATAACCGTAACAACTATTTCTAAATTTATAACGAAAATGCTGAAGAAATACTAAAAATAGATATGAAAGACATTATTATTGGTTTCCGTTTTAAATCCCATACCGAATTTGCAACGACTTTACAACAGAAACAAATTTTATTTTCTTTTATATATACACGTTTAATATTCTTGTAAATTGTATATATATAACATAGCACAATGGACGGCGCTGATACAGTAAAATAATATTATTTGGGGCAAGCCCACATGTCGGAGCCCACAATTTTAACTAACCATGGCCTTTCAGGCCCATAAGTGGCTCATTCTCTAGTGGGACTTATCCGATTAGTACTTTGTATAAGGAATCCTTTTCTCATACATCTCTCACCATCTCTCACCTTCTTCGACAAGCAATTCAGGGTTTCTTACACACACCAATATCCAGGTAGGTAACACCGATGTCCAATAATTTTTAGGAATATCGTTTGTTATTAGGTTTACTAGCCGTTTCTACTGGTCGTTGTTTCCCATGTTGCATGTCGTTTGTGAACTACGTACTAATCTTAAAAAAAAAAAAAAAAAAAAAAAAAAAAAAAAAGTAAAATTTCGTTACATATCTGATATGTTGGCTTATTGCATGTTTATGTGGTTGCTGTTTCCATGTACACATGTTGTTAGATACTTTATAAGTCATGTAACTGTGTTCATTGTTTGTTGTATACTTTGTATTTGTTGCTGTAAGATGTTGCTAATGGTTTCATTTTGGTGATACGTAAATGCCTTTAAAATAGTTTGCCATAACCTTTACATCCTGTTGTGTTGTTTTCCGTCTCCTTTTTTTGGCCTATACATATATACATGTGTGCCTTTTTTCCAATATGAAAACCAAAAACAAAGGTATAAGTAATCGTGCACGCCACCCTCCTTCTTTGTCGGGCTTGCGGTTTCTTCTGATACTGCCAATGAGGGTATAGAGCTTGTCGCAGCCAAGACCGCTGTTTTTTGGATTTAATGGTATTTTACGGTATATAGACGTTTTTTTTTTTTTTTTTTTTTTTTTTTTTTTTACGCCACTTGAACTAATATAACGACAGCTTTCAACAAATCTATCGTATTACAATGCAACCTTTTGTAAATGCCCCCGCCGCAACGCGGCGGGTTACCGCCACTCGTTCTCTATATATAACTATGGTGCTTGCACTGGCCACTTTTTTTATTATAATTTTATGGGCCGAAGTTTGGGCTTATGTTGGTCCACTGAAATACCCACCAACAGGCCTGCTATCTTTGTGCTTGCTGGGTTTCATAGTTCATACTTGAATAAAGACATATGGGTTGTTTAGTAGACAAATATCTTTAGAAAGATGTTTCTACCATTTTTTGACGCAAAAGTCTTTTATGAATTATATAAGAACCTTTTTTCATAAAAATAATCATATAAAATAGTGTTGCACCCTTCAAAAGACAAATTAAAGCAGCTTAAATTATCACCGTATTTTACATCTTAACAAAATTAATATAGGAAAAAAAAAAGAAAAAAAAAAAAAAAAAAAAAAAACGTCTCGCAAAAAACTAAAAAGAAAAAAACGAGATGTAAATTAAAATGGTAAAAAAAACCCGCTGCAACGTAGCGGCTAATACCTACCTTGTCCATAATGAATTTGCATCGAATTTGAAAGAGAATATTAAAATAAACTTGTACAAATTATTTAAAATTTTGCAATGGAAGTACAAATAATAGTCTTTTTTTTAATTATTATTATTATTATTATTATTATTATTATTATTATTATTATTATTATTTTTATTTTAAATTCTGTAACAAATTTCAGAAAACACTTAACGGATTTGCCACATAATATTTAATAATAAGTATAAAAGAAGTTAATTTAATTTTTGCAATGGATTTGCAACGGGTTTCTGTGTCGTTGCTAATCCGTTGCAAATATGTTGCAAACCCGTTGCAAAAGAAATTTTTCGTTGCGAATTTCTGTTGCATTTGTAGTACGTAGGGATCCTACAACCGTCCCAATCTGCTGAAATCCTATTGGGCACTTCAATATTTCTATCGTCATGCTATAAACTCAGCCACCTCGCACTAGTACAAAACAGGCTTTCCCCGGCGACTTTTTTAACCCCTTCCCGTCGACATGTTGACGGAATAATACCGTCCCGTCGACATGTCGACGGCACCATATCGACGGCTATCCTTCGACGGGAACCGTGTTCCCGTCGAAAATCGCCGTCGACACGGTGGGTCCCACATCGTTTTCCAGTCAAAGGATTTGTTGTCCGTCAAAACCCATCCCGTCGACATGTCGACGGGCACATATAACTAATTAATGTTTTAATTAGTTAATAATAATTATGTTTTATATAATACCGTCGACATGTCGACGGTATTATATAGAACAATAATAGTATTATTATATTATGCCGTCGACATGTCAACGCCATAAAATTAAAAACATTATTTTTGTTTTAATTATACCGTCGACATGTCGACGGTATGATAAATACCCAAATACTATGTAATAATGATGCCGTCGACATGTCGACGGCATCATTATTACCATCCTGCTAATAGCAGGCTGCAAATATTGCAATTTTCCAGATTTTTTCCGGATTTTCCGGAAAAAATCTACCAAAACCTGTAATAGTAATAGCACCTATAACCACTCAATATCAACATGTCCTAAACGTATAACTCGCCATCGGCTATAACACTTGCAAAATATCGCTAAACACCCTCAAAATGCATAAAAACATATAAAGTTTACAAAACGGGGTGTGGTAATATCTAAACCTAGCTGCCATATCCACAAATGTTTTAATATCCGCGACGTTCAAGTCGCCAAAAGGTTAAACTATACAATACTAACATATGGGTCGCCAAAATATTGTTTCAAGCATAAGTACAACACAAAATACCCAAGTTTGTACCTCTACATCCAAAATCACTCGTGATCATCAGTAGGACCCTCATCATCGCCAGAACCATCCTCATCGCCTCTGAGACTCCCGCTCCCTCCAACTGAGCCACTACCTCCAACGCCACTACCTCCAACGCCACTGCCTGAGCCATCCACGCGCTGAGAACCCGCCTGACTAACATACTCATTCCATCGCGGGTTGGAGGACATAAAACCTGTGACCATATCAATCTGCGCCTTCAAGAGCTTACGCTCTTCAGCGTCTTTACGGCTCTTCTCCTCGGCCTCAGCAATCTTCTTCTCGGCCTCAGCAAGCTTTTTCTCCATCTCAGCATATCCTGAAAATGAAATAATCAAAATTAAAAAACATCTATTGCAATACTTAATTTGAGTCATGATCGAGTAATCTATAATTAATATATTATCAAACTGTACATACCTGGAGGTGGAGGCGGGGTGTGTGGTAACGGTGGCCTGGAGAGCCCGGGTACGACCCTACCCCGTCCGGCGATGTGGCCCCGCTGCTTGCCCTTCAAAACCATCGCAAGTATCTGCTCCTCCGTATACGCCACCCCTTCCGGCGTATTCGCTCCCAGATCTCGCAGCCGGACCATCTCTTCCTATTTAATTGAGAAAAAAATTGAGAAAATTTATATATATATGTAAGTGTGTGTATATATATATATATATATATATATATATATATATATATATATATATATATATATATATATATATATATATATATATATATATATATATATATATATATCGGGTTAATTACAAGATTATGTTTCAATGAATCATTAAAGTGCGTGTTTGGGGAAATAAATAAATAAATAAATAAATAATAAATTAAAAAAAAAAAAAAAAAAAGATACTTACATATTGAACACGAGCCTCATCCTGCAACCACATACCATCATTGTCGCAGTGTGTGTCGTAAAACGACTGGATGAGGGACGGGTATTCTTTGTCCTTGCTGTTCACAAACTGTATATACACATGCATATATATAAGACGAAACAAATTAAAAATGGCAAATCAAACACCATATTTATTCTAATTAAACTTAAATACTTTTATAAAATTAAAATTAATTACTTTTATCGTTGTTGTAATTAAATAATTTTATAAAAATAAAATACTTTTATAAAAATAAAATGTGTCTTACATAGTCGTGGCGAATAGCGGCCAATGACTTGGAACCGTGGCGGCTGTACACCTTCAACTTCTTTCGGTTCTCCTTGTTCACAGCAGCACGCTTCAGGTTCTCCTCCTTCATGTAAAACTTGATATGCTCCTCCCACACAGATGGCTCGACGTTCGGAGGAAGGTTTCTTCGTATCTCATCCACTTTTTCAGGCCCACCCTCCCCGTCGAAGTAAACCCTCTTCATCGTGCCCTTGTTGTCGGAGTAGACCTTAGCAATGTACGCATTGAGGCCCGTCGAAATGGTAGTCCAATTGGGTCCCACCATGTGCCTCTGCAAGTCGAAGATTCGATGAGTTGTTGCCATGTATCACATCATCATCGTCTTCTGCCACAATGACATCCCAGGTCGTGTTGTGATTCACTTCTTGGACGACCTTCCAATGGAGTGGTCGTCTGGCAGGATCTTCAAGGTAGAAGACTTGTTTTGCTTGTGTTGCGAGAATGTAAGGTTGATCTTCAAACGCTGTGCTACATGCCCAAATTTGTGTCATGTTGTTTCTAGTGTTATAACGTTCGACTCTACCTCTTTTGACCAAGTCGAACCACTTAACTCGAAACAGCACAACTTTGAACTGGGTATACGCGAACTCCAGAATTTCTTCTAGATGACCATAATACATTTCTCCTTCCTTCTCGCCAGGAGAACAAATTCCGCTGTTCTGAGTTGTACGTTTTACATCGCGGCTGTGTACAACAAACTTCACACCGTTGACTACGCAAGAGTGAACTGAGGTTACGGTCGATAATGGTCCACAAGCCAAAGCGAATAAGTCGGGAGTACACCTTGGGTCATTGTCTGTGTAAAGTTTACCGATCTATGAACAAAGATAAGAATAGATGGAGATGAGTAATATATATAGTCGTTATTTATACAAGGAATTACATATAATAAGTTTACCTTCGTCTGAAACCATCTAGGAAATTCTTGTTGCATGTCGCTATCAGGATGTTCACTGAAAATGGACATGATATTAGAATTAATCGAAAAGATAACTTGGGAAAAGGAAATTTCAAAATAAAAACGCGTACCTCTCGAACTCGTTCATGTACGCGTCGATCTCAGGACTATTGTGAAGTACATACCATATCACTTTCTTCATTTCTTGGAGACCTAACCGAATAATTGTCACTTTACCAGACGTTTTACATAGTGATCGGAACACCTGGAAATCACTTGTTGGGCGAGGACAGCCCTGAGATGCAGTGGGACGATTAAATTTCGTCCCAATTTCGCCCCGAAAATAACGAGAACAAAAAGTTAATGCTTCGTCTGCAACATAACCCTCCGCTATTGAACCTTCCGGCTTAGCTTTATTTCGTACATAGTTTTTTAGCTTCTTCATGTATCTTTCAAATGGATACATCCACCGAAATGAAACAGGCCCGCCTTGAAGAGCCACTTCAGGTAAATGCATAACCAAGTGAATCATAATGTCAAAAAAAGCAGGAGGATATATTTGCTCGAGACTGCACAAAATTTTGATCAACTGTTCTTTAGCTTTCACCATGTCATTCACCATCAAAGTTCGGGCACAAATTTGCTTAAAGAATGAACAAAGCTCGATTAATGGTGTATAAGTCGGTGTGTCCAGGTATTGCTGAAGTCCATAAGGAAGTAACCGTTGCATCATTATATGACAGTCATGAGACTTCATGCCCGTTATATTGTTATCATCTTTGGTCACTTTCGACTTGAACTTGGATCCGAACCCATCTGGCAGTTTAATTGTTTTGATGTATTGACAGAACAGTTTTCTTTTATCGGGTGTGAGGGAGTACTTAGCTTGAGGCTTCGAGCACTTCCCGTTTTGTTTGTTTCCGAGCCACAACTCCTGTCGAATGCCCAAAGCTTGCAAGTCTTGTCTTGCCTTAGCGGTGTCTTTAGATTTGTCATTCATTAACAAAGTGTTCAAGATACTCTCCAACACATTTTTTTCAATATGCATGACATCTAAATTGTGTTTTAGAGTAAGAGAAGACCAATATTCAAGCTCGTAGAAAATAGACCCACTGTCGAAATCATCTCAAATAGTAAATCAATTATACGCATCCATATCCTAAATGAGACAAAACATTCAAAAAGCAGTCCCAAACAGGGGACTTTCCGAAATTAATTTCTAATAAATTAATTTCGGACGGGTTTTCTATAGGATGATTAACTTCGGACGGGGACTTTCCGAAATTAATCACTAAAATCCTAAAACATTCACAAAAGTCTAACAATATCATATATTTTAAGTTAAACAATTTATTTCAAATATACACATTAAAAAGGAACAAATAATATCATATATACGCATTCATATATGAAATTTAATTTTCGGCTTATGTTTCATAAGCTTATTTTTTGTGAGTTATTTTGAAACTATTTCATATAAGGTAAACAGTTTCAAAATAAGCCACAAAAATTTAGCTTATGAAATATAAGCCGAAAACCAAACAAGCAATAAATATTCTACTTCTACTTCTATCGCACTAATATGAAATATATAAGCCGAAACAAACACCCTCTAACTTGAAGTATTCTACTTCCAATAAATATTCTACTTCCCTTCAAATAATTGTTTCAACTTATATATAACGCAAAACTTCTAATTATTCTACTTAAACCGAAACAAACACCCTCTAACCTAAATTGAAACTATGTACTACTTAATCCGCAATATCCGAAACAAACACATCCGCAAACTAATACTTAATCACTCACATTTCACAAACATACTAACATGTGAAAAATAATACGGAAATGAAAAAAAATTACATACTGTCTCAGCTGTGGTGTCGGGGCTGCAGTCTCGAGCTGCAGTCTTGGGCTGCGGTCTCGGGTTCGGGCTGTGATATCTTGGGCTGCAGTCTCGGGCTGCGGTCTCGGGGCTTGGGCTATATTCATATATAAAAGGTTAAAAAAAAATATATTGTCGGCGACATGTCGCCGGGATATCAAAAGTTTAAAAAAAATAAAAAAGGAAATACATTACCTCTGTCTCGGCTATATATCTCAGCTCTCGACTCTCGCTCTCGGCTGTCCTGGCTCGGCTGTATTAAAAAGAAACAAAAAACAAAAAACAAAAAAACAAAATTAACAATAAAATTAAACAAAATTAACAAATATTAAACAAATTAACAAAAAAAATTTAAAAACTTAAAAATGAAAACTATTACCTGTCGAAGTGGGGAAGAAGAAGAAGTGGAGAAGAAGAAGAATTAAATAATGGAGGGGTAGAGGAGAGAATTAAACATGAGAGGAGGAGGAGGATGTGCACAGTGGTGCTCGTGTGGTGGTGGTGGTAAATGTGGTGGTGTTGTTGGGGACTGGGGTGGAGCTGTGGTGGTGGTGGTGGTATAATGTGGTGGGGTGGAGCTGTGGTGGTGGGGTGGAGGAGTGGTGGTGGGGTGGAGGAGTGGTGTGGTGGAGCTGTGGTGGTGTTGTTGGGGTGGAGGTGGTGTGGTGGTGGTATAATCGCCGGTGCGATGGTTTAATTTTTTTGGGTATTGCGTTTTGTGAGAAATAATTGACCAGATCTGGTTTTGTTATAACTTTTTTTATCCCGTCGACATGTCGACGGGAATATTAAGGGAATTTTTTATATTATTACTAATACCGTCGACATGTCGACGGTAATATCACACTATTTTGTCGTTTGCGCTTTGGCGGGACGTATAAAATTTTCACTAAATTTTTGGCGGCATTATTCCCGTCGACATGTCGACGGGAAAATAGCTTTTATTAAAAAAAATATTTATAGTAAATACTTTTATAAAATTACTTTATTATAAATACTTTTATAAAATTACTTTAATATAATTAAAAAAAATTATTTATTATAAATACTTTTATAAAATATTAAAAAATAAGTTTTATAAAATTAATAAACTAAATTAATTATATAATTGAAAAAGATTATTTATTATAAATACTTTTATAAAATTAAAAAAATATATAAATTTAAAATTAATTACTTATATTATAATTAAAAAAAATCATTTATTAAAATATAAAATAAAATAATTAAAATATCACAAAATACTAAATCCCAACCATTATAAAATTAATAAACGAGTGAGATGTTAAACGAACGAGTCGAGATGCAATGGTTAAACATGCGATGTTAAAACGAACGAGTCGAGATGCTATGGTTATATATGACATGTTAAACGAACGAGTCGAGATGCAATGGTTATACATGAGATGTTAAACGAACGAGTCGAGATGCAATGGTTATACATGAGATGTTAAACGAACGAGTCGAGATGCAATGGTTATACATGAGATGTAAAACGAACGAGTCGAGATGCAATGGTTATACATGATATGTAAAACGAACGAGTCGAGATGCAATGGTTAAACATGCGATGTTAAAACGAACGAGTCGAGATGCTATGGTTATATATGAGATGTTAAACGAACGAGTCGAGATGCAATGGTTATACATGAGATGTTAAACGAAAGAGTCGAGATGCAATGGTTATACATGATATGTAAAACGAACGAGTCGAGATGCAATGGTTAAACATGCGATGTTAAAACGAACGAGTCGAGATGCTATGGTTATATATGAGATGTTAAACGAACGAGTCGAGATGCAATGGTTATACATGAGATGTTAAACGAACGAGTCGAGATGCAATGGTTATACATGAGATGTTAAACGAACGAGTCGAGATGCAATGGTTATACATGAGATGTTAAACGAACGAGTCGAGATGCAATGGTTATACATGAGATGTTAAACGAACGAGTCGAGATGCTATAGTTATACATGATATGTCTCATCTCACTATATCTCTCTCTCTACCTAACACCTTATCCTCACAATATAAACACACACACACACACACACATACTCATCTCACTATATCTCTCTCTATCAGTTTCTGTTTTCTGGCGACACCAGCATTTTCCGGCCGCCGGAATCTTTTTCTGGCCAACACCTTTTATCACCTCAACTTGTAGATCGGGCCACACCGGTCACGATTCAACCACTCAACCTCACAACCACAAACATACACTGTTATCATGGTGAAGAAGATGGCAGAATTTGAAGCGTTTCCTTGTCCTTGTGAACGAGGAGACGTGGTTCTGCGAGAATCGTGTAAACCTTACTCCCGTGGTAAACTATACTATGCGTGTCCTTTCTCGCAGGTGAACAATTACATATTTTTTCTTTAAATAATTTGGTTAGTTGTTAATAATAATAGTTTTTACTCTTTAACAGCCTAGGACAGACGACCATGGATGTAATTTTTTTTTATGGAAGGAGGAACGACTCGCCAAAATGATGATCGGTTCTCTGGGAGCTTCAACATCAAGCGGTTCTGGATCTACTCCAAAAAGGTGCTCAAACTGTCATGAAAAAAATCTTAGAATAAACTTGCTGGAGGCACAAAAACAGGTGTTGGAGGCACAAAAACAGGTGTTAGAGACAAAATTAAGGGTGTTGGAGGCAAAACTTGACATGGCAACGTATCCCAACCACGACCACGCATGTCAGTCGGATGCAATACTCCGTGACCTTGTAGGTGACATGGATAAATTTCATATGTAGTACTGTTATCGTTGTTGTTGTTGTTGTTTGCTGTTGTTGTTGATGTTTTTGATGTTTAATAAAATGTTGTTGTTGTTTAATAAAATGTTGTTGTTGTGGAGCAATAATTAGAACTGAAGAAGCAATAATTATCAACCACAAAGGCAAACTGTTTATTTAAAACAAGCAAGAGTTCTTAACAACATGCATTTTCATACAGACTCAAACTAAACAACTCGACAACCAAACGAAACAACTCAAACTAAACAACTCGACAACCAAACGAAACAACTCGACAACTAAAACAACATATCAAACGAAACAACCCGTTTATTTTTTTTGCGGCTACTTCCCGCTTTACTCGAACTCGCACCATCTTTTCCCTTCCTTGCTCTCATTTCCTTGATATGTGCAAACGTAGCTTCAAGATTTGTGATCCTATTTCCCAGATTATCAAGTTTTGTTTCCAACGTACTTTCAGCTTCGTCGTCACCTCCAACAGCAAGAACTTGAGCTTCAGCAGCAGCTTGAGCTTCAGCAGCATCTAGCTCCTCCATGTACTCTTTGTAGTACGGCTTTTTCCTACACCATTCGATAATCTTGTCTCTCATCCACGGTTCAGCATCCTTAAAATCACCATATTCCTCATAAACTGCATGACCAAAAGTTAACATAACTTCATTAAAGAGGAGCTCGTGTGACAAGATTTTTGAGTACTCCTCTTCAACTGTGCAACCACGCCAAGTCATGTGTGTCTTGTAAAAATTGACGATTGAATTATTTGTGAGATGTGTAAAATGAGACGGAAATAATTTTGTGAAAATGTATATATTGGTTAAAAAATGAGACGGGAATGTATTTGTGAGGATATATATAGCCTGATTTTTGATGATATATTCCCGTCGACATGTCGACGGGAACAAGAAAGCGGGAAAATATCCCGCCCAATATTTTACCCATTTAGCAAAAACGTTTATAATTAGTAATATGCTCCCGTCGACATGTCGACGGGAATCTTAAAACATAATAATTATTATGCTTAATCACACGTTAACTACGAGATAAAGCGTTATTAATATATTGCCGTCGACATGTCGACGGGAATATATTAGCGGGTAATTTTCGCGCCCAACTTTGGTGAATTATTGAGGCCAAAAAATATTCTAAAATGGTCCCGTCGACATGTCGACGGGAAAATACGATTATGAAAAATTCAACGCAGTTGGGCTCGGTCAAGCGCTTTTTTTGTCGTTTTGTGCCTTATGCCGTCGACATTATGTCGACGGGAAAATCCTCGACGCCTGTTCTCCTGATCCTTGTAGTGTCGTACATCATATCACCTTTCTAATCCATTGAACAATTCTACATATTAGCATTGTGGATGCTCGTAGAGTATTGATTAGTTAATGGATAGCAGAAAAATGATACTATATGTATCCTGGTTACAGAGGAACTAAAGTGAATAATCCATGGGTTTGATAAGGACTCAGGTTGCGTTCATGTTTGGCTTGAAGTTGCTACATGCAGGTGTGTACGTACGTACGCTTGTTTGAGATGTGTACACTTGTTGCATGAAAATAATGACAATATGACATCGATCACCAATTGTTTTATAAAAGAAATATAAATACAGCTATACACAATATGAATGTCTAAAGGCTCAGCTAAACTTAAAGAGTTAAAGAAATGTTTTACCTTTTGATACTCTCACAGCTTATAAACCTATCAAATTCTCAATCGATTGTCAAAAGTCTTCCTGGATATGATGGTGATCTTCCTTCAAGCTTGAAGCTGGCAGGTATGCTACTATGTTATGTATCATTAAATTAAATAGCTTGTAAATGGCTAACAAATTGTTTTATAAATCCATCTTAATGACGATTTAAGCAAGTATCGGCACATGTAACTTATATGTTGACATATATTTATTAGAGGATTAGGCCCAAGTCCGGTCTGTAGGTTTAGGGTATCTAGGGTTTTACCATTATAAATAATGGTTAATAATAAAGTAATACCTACAGGGAATTATGTAGTCCAACATGGTATCATGAGCATGTATGATCTTGTGACCTAGTAGGTTATCAAGCTGCCACCTCGTCACACCTACATATTTTTCTCTTCCTTCCGTAGCATATTGTATTCAACGGCAATCTTTTATCTTTTCGGTTACTTCATCTATTACAAATCTAAACCAATAAAAACATCACCTTGCATCACGTGTTGCCATAAACAAAGTAATTATCTTTCCCATCTCCACTAATTAATTCCCAAACATATATAATGATTTATAATTTATTGTGAGTTGGGTAACTTATTTGTGGTGAACGTGATATGGTTACGAATGTTTTCAAGTTACGTGATGAAGACTTTGAAGATTTGTCCGTGCTTTTGCTTGCTACAAGAAGATTTGTTTTATTATTGAAAAAAAATAAAAATAAAAATTATAGTTGTTTTATTATTTGCTTGTTAGTCGATTGTTCGTACGGATTTGTTACCAGTCGACTAAAGTTGATCGTTGGTACCAGTCCCTAAAGTCGACCGTTGGTACGGTGTTGTTACCAGTCGACTTAGACGACCGTTAGTACCAGTCGACTAAAGTCGACCGTTGGTAGGATTTGTACGAGTCGGCTAAAGTTGTGCTTTTACTACGTTAATGTTTTGTTTTCCTTTTCTTTTCCAGTTTGCTACTCCAGTCCGAGCTTTCGCGATTTCGCCGCTCGGACTGCGAGGGAGTATTAGAGGATTAGGCCCAAGCCCGGTCTGTGGGTTTAGGGTATCTAGGGTTTTACCATTATAAATAATGGTCAATAATAAAGTAATACCTACAGGGAATTATGTAGTCCAACAATATTTTTTATGAAAGGTATGTGGAGTAGGAGAGAATGAGCAAGTACAACTGTTTTACTATTTTGTTAAATCGCAAAGGGATCCAGAAAAAGACCCTGTCGTATTTCATATCCCTGGAGGACCAGGGGCTTCAGCGTTGGGTTCGTTGTCATTTGGAGGTTTTGGTATGTTTCTATTCTCTTACCTTGTACATTAGTTTGATCAAAGTTCATCAAACTAGTTTTTGAACTTATTTATTTTGTCACTAGGGTGCATGCCATTGGGGTCTAAAAGCATTTACCTTGTCTTTCACCAAGCCATCAGATGTGAAAAGTTCAGCATTTTCCAATGATGTTAAAACCCTTTCTGCAAACAAATCTTGTTCAAGAGAGATTGCCCAAAAACTAATCAATTGCGATCCAACTAGCTCCAACAGCTCAAAACTGCATGTGAGCTTAAATATACTTTACAAGTATGAATAAGAAAGGTTTTTATAAGATGAGCCATCTCAAGTAGCACATCCAAACAACCAAAAGAGAGGATCACACAGGTGCTTGATTCCACAAGACGCAGCGAAAGCACACTCAATTGAAACGGGTCAAAATGGGTTGGGTCAGGCGGACCCACAGTTGTCTTTCCCATGTTTGTTGTATTTTTGAATATAATATTGTACTAGTAATTATGATTAAAAAAATTAAGAAAAAGATAACTTCTTTCAGTTTAATTGATTCGCGACACTGCAAACATTTGGATACACATTAGGGAGACTTTAGACTCATTTAACGTTTTTCATATTTAGCTATTTTTATACATTGACCCGTTACAAAAAAAAAAAAAAAAGCAATCCAAGTTGGCACATATTTATTTAGCAAACCGTTGCCTAACAAATAAGTTTAGTAGAATCATCATGTATAATGTATTCCATAGAATATGCAACTACGATGATAAGCCTATTTAGAAAATAGAAGAGTTTAGAAGTAACTTACATCTACATCAGTAAACTACATACAAACACACTTCCTTGAATTTATAGCAGTTGAAAATCTGACTAACAATTAGCACTTCTTGTTAACTGATGTTAGGATAAATAAATTACAGTTGGTTACTTAATTCTCTTATTAACTTTATATTTTATCTACAACTTTAGTGCCAAAGATTAGAAACTAAGGATGAAATCAACAACCTTTTGGTTCTTTTCGTTAAGTCCTTTTGGTCATATTAAAGGTCTGTATTTCATTGTTTGCTAAGTGGTTAACAATCTGTCCCTCCTTTTAACGACATTAGATGGATGCCGTTAACTAACACCACATGTGTTGCACATGAATATCTTGAAATGATACTATTACTTAACACTTTGTCTTGACAAGATTTTATTATATTAGATTACATGTTTAAGTTGTAAACAAGATTCAAACGGCACCTACAGATATATCAGTATCAGTACATCAATGAGTTATACAAATCATCACCTACTTTGTCTAAAACCACCAACTACTATACCTAATAACCAAAAACTACGAATGTAGGGTTATAAAGATTACAAGTAACTCCACTTGCATTTGGTGGTTGTGTTCTTGGTGTCAAACTCCACTATTACAACTTTTTCAACCAATCAAAATGTGTCAATAACAGATATTGTAATGTCGTTATCAAATTCTGAATAAAACATGTCGTTATCAAAGTATGATTCATTAAATAGTAAATACTTTGATATCATGTCGTCAATTACCCATATAACTAGCTAGTTAGTATTGCCGGTTTACTAGTGTTGGCGAAAGTTTATAGGACAGATCCACGTATAATCAAACAGCTATATACTTAAGCTGATATTGTAATATCAATATCAAAAAACTATATACTTAAGCTGATCTAATGCAAGCCTCTTAAATTTGAATGTCTCGCCACAAACGTGCCGCAAACCAAGTAATGTGCTTCAATTCTTGAAACTCAATAGTTAGCAGTCTTCAAAGTTAATAAGCCATTGTAATTATATGTCAAATTTCTGACGACTGATATTAATCATTAATTAATACAACAAGCCAACATGGTGTGTAAGAAATTATATTGTTATGATCAACACAATGATAAAATAAGAAAACACCAAGATAATTTAAATATATTGTAACAATAACAAATCAATTGCATGTATAAGATTAACAAGGTTTTATCAATCAACTACCAACTTAACCTATTTAGTAAAGTAGTTGACAAAACTTTATTGTTAACCATAATAACAAAAACCTTCACAAAAGAATGGATTTTTTTAGTTTTTTATATTTTTATTATTTTTTTTAACGGCAATATGTTAATACAAACTTTAGCAAGATACTAGAGAAAATAGCTTACAAATTAAAACAACATTACAAGAGTCTTTTGGATCACCAATAGTATTGCATGAATTTCCTATTCCTATGTTTAATTCATAAATGAGATAATATCTTTATCTCATCTACAAGAGTGTCCTTCCATGGATGTTTTGCATCGAAAATCCGATTCTGAACCTCCACATAACCCATAACGTGGTTTGGATGACCTCGTCAAAGCATACCTTTAAGGATTGTTGTAGATTAGCCGTGTCACCCCAAGTAATAGGATTAATAAGATTTGAGATGAAATTGAAAGAGAGAAATATTTAGTCAAATAATGTATAATGAGTCACTAATGTAACACCAAAACCAAATTACACATAAGCTCTTATTAATTATAAAAGCAAACGTTCACCGGCTTAGCGGTTGGACACATACGTACATAATGCATGGTATCACTACAAAGTACCGTAAAAGAAATATAAAATACTTAGTCTCGACTTTAACATGCATGACTTTAACATGCATGCATGAGAAATCGGATTTAGTAACATTCATACAACTTAATATCCATTTTAACACGAAAATAAAAAGCATCTGGTTGACCATCAGTACGGAATGTAGCAATCCCTCGTGTCATAAAGAAATCACCAGTGCCACCAACAACCGAAAGATCCCTCGTTTCCTCATTCATCAAATCGGCACCCATAATGTTAAGTGTTCCTTTATGCTCAGTGGAATTGAAAATCAACGTGTAAGCACACCAGGCGTTATATTCATCCTTCGTATCATAAAAGTAAAAACCTTGAGCCCGAGCCACAGGAGGAGTTAAGAGGTTGTTTTGTTTGGTAATAGGATCATCAAAGACAACAAGCATCCCATGTTTATAATTCCCTAGTTGGGTACGGTTCACAGCCGTCGCTGCTGTGGCGTTAGCAAGATTGGTGCCATTGAAGAGGATGTCGTGGAAGTATAGCGTGAGTCTCTTGCACGGCTTCTTTTCGTGAAATTTTGTTGAGTGAACACTTGTGAAAAGAGAATGCATGATCAAGACTGATAAGAGAATGAATAGAGTGTATTTATGAACTGTTTGTGCCATTGCTAGCTATATTTTTGTGTGCAAAGAAACCATGTTCTTTGTCCAATATTTATACTCGCAATATGTAAATTTTTCTTAGGGTAGGTCTTGGAATAAATCAACATGGCTATAAAGAAGTTAAGAAATAAAATCCAAAACCAATAATGCAATAGGAGTACCACATGCCGATAAATAATGATAAAATTAAGTAAAGACATATATAGTAAAAAATGACACAGATTTACTACTAGAGTAACCGTGCATAGAGACGGGATTTTTTAGTGAAAAACAATTATAGTTGCGATAATATTGTTAAGTGTTTCATTTAATGTTTATCTTTGCCCCATATAGCGGCAAATAATGTTCTAAAATCAATACCCCTCTTGGATGCCATTTTGGCGACCCATTTTCTATTTTTACAAAATCACAAGATAAAAAATATGATAGGGATAATTACTAAAATAGACCGGGCAATCAAGTGGTTGGCGGTTTCTGCTCCGAGATCGGAAAATCATTTTATTATACCAGGGCAACTTGTACTTTTTGGACAACTGAAATCTGCAAGTGACTATTGTCACTTTTCTGACAATTTTTTAGGCAATTTGTGTATTTTTTGGGCAACAGTCGCTATTTTTTAGGCAACTGAGAACACTTGTCATCATATGGGTCGAGTTGCCCAGTTGTTCGGTCTAAAAAATCATTTTCCAATCTCGGGGCAGAAACCGCCAAACACTTGATTGCCCAGTCTATTTTAGTAATTATCCCAGCATGATAAAAGATGAATGTAGTATACAGTAGTGATTGTGATGCAGAAACAAAAGCTATTAAATTTCATATTAATTGAAAAAAAGAAGTTCGTAAAGCATTACACATTAAAATTAAAAGTTCAAAAAAAAAAAAAAAAAAAAAAAAAAAGTTGGTAAGAGAGCTAGGTGTTAAACACCACCAATAACACTTATTGGTGTGCCACCTTAGCGTTATCTCATCACCACCCCAATAACTTAAACACCATCCTTAGCCAAAAAAATAAAATAAATAAATAAATAATAAAAATAAAATAAAAAATTACACTTATTGGTGCACGCAGTGGCGGATCTGGCGCAAAAACTAAGGTGGTTCCCTTATTTAGTTAATGTAAAAAGACATTACTGGTCAATACCAATTAATAGGTCGTATCAAGTTGGGCTGGGTCGGATCGTATACAATTTGAACCAATTAACTAGTCACACTACGCTTTTTTTTTTTTTTTTTTTTTTTTTTTTTTTTTTATTATTATTATTATTATTATTATTATTATTATTATTATTATTATTATCATTTTCATGTAAAGCGCCGCCCTTAACATACGATCACATGTAAATTAAAATAATACTTCATCCGTCCCATAATAAATGTTCACTTTCATAAAACATGTACATATAAAATCTAATATACAACACAACATGAAATTAATATAAAATCTAATATAAAACACGACACGAAATAAATATAACAAACGAAGCTCTTGATAACAAATATAGAAAATTCTAACAAATTATACTTGTAAATTAAAAGTATTACGATAATGTCCATATTTCTTGTTTGCGTTTTCTGGAAAAAAAAATTACACTAAGGTCAATATCTTTTGTTATTGTCTAAATTTAATAAAAAGTATATTGATGCATAATCTGGCGCGGACTGAATTCGATGACTCTCCTTGAGCTGTTAGTCGTCTTCTCAAGCCCTGAGTAGACCTGTCAACAAAGAGAACCCGTTAGGAGTGGACCCGAGGCCGTAGCCCCGGGATCCACCTCCGACGGTCAAGTTAGTCATTGATGCGATGTAGCATATAAGAGTTAGGTTTAGGATAACCTGTTATGTTTTATTATATTGTGTTGTCTTGCCTTGTATTTATAGGGCATTGATTAGGGTTTAGGCGTAGAGTGGGCCGCTGTCTGCCGGGCCTGACCCATTCCTGGCCCAATCCGGACCATATGTCCACAAGCCCCCCAAGTCTAGTGTGACATAGTCATGGCTATGTTAATCTAGACTTATGTTTTGTTCATGGCCGCGTAGGCCCAATTAACCATGACGGCATGGCCCATGTGTGCGCAACTTGTGTGCACATGGGACAGACCATACTGCGCAGCCCACATGCGACAGTGCGCACTGGGATTGCGATTGTGATTGTCTCACAATTTTGAAGGTGGATCTCGTATGCTGCATCCTGGGTAAGGGCGTACCCTTTGTACCAGTAACGATGCAGCATGGTGCGACAGAAGACGCGCTTCTGTGGCATAAGTGTGCGTTGTGCGCGACGAGGATGCGCGCTGTTCGCGACAGAGGTGCGCGCTGTGCGCGACAAGGATGCGCGCTGTGCACGAACATTACATTCGTCTTTACAACCGACAGAGGACGTCTTCCCTACGGCGAGATGGTGCGAATATTTAAATCCGTCTTTGTACCGGGCTTGCAATACCTCTTACGTACGATCTGTTTCCAAATATACCTGCGTGACGCATACGGAAACAGTGGTAGTATATACCCTGGTAGCCCCCCAAGTTTGATGGTGCTACTCTTGTAGGAGCATAAAACTTAGTTATTCAAATCCTGAAAAACACTTAATGCAAATATTAAAAGTATATGCCGCGAATCGTAACATATAAAAACTAATGAAGTAAAAGATTAAACTTAGCAATATATAGCACATAGCATGTGAAATTAACACATAAGAGAAGTAGTAGTGCGAATTACACCTATCGTGAGGTTTTACAAACTACATAAATAATGAATTGTTGTTTCAATCGCACCGTAACCGTGACCAATAGTTTCAATCGCACGCACAGACGCAGATGGATGTATCGTGACCACATAGACCCGAACGTTTGTGGATGATCGCAGATGATCACGGCTTTTGTCCAGTGCGCTCATGGCGATTGACTAGCATCGTGGTGCCTGTACGTGACAGTACGCACATGGCGCCAATCTGCGAAGATGTCCAAACGCACGGCCTAAAGCGGGTAGATTTATCGTGACTGCGTTGTTCGCGGCTAAAAGATAAAGTAGGTCCGATCGTGCGGTTATAGGTAAAATCGTGTTTACCAAGTTTTAAAAAACTTACATAAAATCTTCTGAATCTTTAAAAAGATAACATATCTTACCGATTTAAAAGATATGCACAAAAAATATTGGGATATCTTTTTAAATTTTAGAAAATATTTTAAACAGATACTGTTTGAAAATATTACTACGAATATTTTATGCGTTTAATATTCATAACGATTATCTAGAATGAAATAATCTAGAATGAACAACTTTGTACGTATAAAAAATATATATGTGCGCTGTGCAATATTATATTTGGAACATAATCTACAAAGTTCTATAATAATTATTTAATATATACCGCATATATATGGGTATTCTAGAAAAATATTGTACCGCATCGTGGTGCTCGTAGCCCATGCGATATTTTAAATATGTATGCCGTAGCATGTGGTAGTATCTTATTAAAAAGATCAAAATATCTTATCAAAAAATATATTTTTAAGTTACTGGCTTTTGAAATCGATGGTTGCTTTCCGGTGATGGGAGAGCACAAAACTTGTCGTGGTCTCACGGATGGCGCCAACTTGTTGATGCATAATCTGGCGCGGACTGGATTCGACGACTCTCCTTGGGCCGTTAGTCGTCTTCTCAAGCCCTGAGTAGACTTGTCAACAAAGAGAACCCGTTAGGAGTGGACCCGAGGCCGTAGCCTCGGGATCCACCTCCGACGATCAAGTTAGTCATTGACGCAATGTAGTATATAAGAGTTAGGTTTAGAATAACCTGTTATGTTCTATTATATTGTGTTGTCTTGCCTTGTATTTACAGGGCATTGATTAGAGTTTAGGCGTAGAGTGGACAGCTATTTGCCAGGCCTGGTCCATTCCTGACCCAGTCCGGACCGTACGTCCACAAAGTAGTTTTCAATATTTATAAAAGTAGAAAAGAAAGTACATAAAAAATAAAAAGTTTACATAAGGAGAAGAGAAAAGTCAAGCCTGTGAATAAACAAGAATTGAAAAGTAGTTTTGTTTTTCTCTCTCTTTTCCTTCTTTCTTCTCAAGTCGAGTACTAATATTCCGGAGATATATTTTTTAGGTTAAGGCCACGTCAAAAGGTCCAACAACAAGAAGAAAATTAAAACAGCCACAATCTTTCAAGTTTCTAAGGTGGTTCCGGTTTTTTAAGGTATGTCCTGTTTTTTTGTTGCATATCGTTCTATAACTTTTTGGCAATTCAAGGGCGGTGCTGAGAACGTCAAAAAAAAAAAAAAAAAAAAAAAAAAAAAATTAAGCTTGGCACAAAAAAAAAAAAAAAAAATGCCCATATATTATAATATTCATAAACCATAATCAAGTACGAAAAGCCAAAAATACGAACAAAAATTATTCTTGCAACAAAAGTATTACTTCTACAAAATAAAATATGTTTAAGTGGGTTGGGCCTAGTACAAATAATAGGTATAAAAAATTTTCATGCCTCTTAGTGGGTTGGCCTCGGCTCGGTTGCTGATTGTGCGCCGGCCCAAAACCGCCCATGTTTGGCATCTAAGGTGGTGTGCATGTAGGTCTCACAAAACACCTCACCAAAAATACCATACATGCCCATAAGAAAAGAGGGGGAGAGAGAAAATAACAACACCACAAGCCATTGCAACAATGCATGTACTAATGGCGCAGTTGACGCTGCATCAACGACGGCGCCATTGGTTGATTTTGGTGGCGAATGGTGCTTAACCCTCCTTACACCGTGCTCTCTAAAGGTAATTAAAAACATCGATGGTAAAAGTGAAAATAGATTCATGAAAATGTTGCAAGATAAGGGAAAATATAAAGATGGTCATTAGTATGAAAAATATTTAAATGACAAGAGGTATATCAGTCCTTTCTTTAGCTGACACCTTATGCACATGCATGGTTCTAAAAATTGCTAGCCGCTAGTCGGACGGCCGATTGCTGCCTAACGATTAATCAAATTTGATTTATTTATACACAGAATTAAAAGTTTTTAAAATTATATATATAATATAAATGAAATACTTTAAAAAACTTTAAGGTTCTATTACATAAGTTACGTATTGAGGGTTTCTGAATGGTCGATCGTTTGTGTTGGTGCAATAATTACCATAGCCATTATAATGTTTTAATGACGACAAATATAAATTCGGGATACTTAAAATCACAAACGATAGCCAAAAACCAAAAACCAGTGAAATGGGGCCTGGCGCGCTACCTGGTGAGAGCCACACGTGCAACCCAATTGGCAAAGCGATCTCGGAACATAGCTAGAACTTAGAAGTTGCGTGCATGATTGGTGGATCGGGAAACAGATATGCGCGCAACTGTTTCTTTTATAACATTTCACCGGACACACAATTGTCGAAATACTCATTTTTAACAATGACAATGTAAGAGAAACTTAAAGACTCAAATCAGTAGTATTAGGGGGCGTTTGGTTCAAGATATGTAAATGATGCTATTTAAAATTCTAAGCAAATTTAATTACTTCCCAAGTAGAAGAAAATTAAATTAGCCCACTTTTAGGCTCATTAATACAATTAAAATTACTGGGCCCATATTTTTATTATGAACCAAACAAGACTATTTGAGCAATTTTAATTTCAAGTTACCTCAATTGCCTTCAATTTACCCCAACCAAACGCCCCCTTAGTATTTTTATAATGATAGATAATGCGTAACTAATAAACATTCCGTAGGCCATGATGCAAGTTTTCATAAGTATTATGATAAAACAGTAATGAGAGGGAAATGAAATGAATTATTATCAAATGAAATGAATTGTTACAAAATGAAGTATATGAACAAGTATTTACAGTAAGCTACTAACACTATACAGTTGACTAACTTTGACTTTCTACATACTAGCTAAATTTTACAAAGAACTTGCAATGCTTTATGTAATGTGGTTTCACCACATTATGCCTTGTACATTGAGTGACTGCATTAATCTTCTTTGTTGTAATATATTGGTGGTAGCTTGTATTCCTTTAAGTATATAATATGTACGACATATATTTTTGCAATCATCATGTGACAGAGTGTAAAATCTGAATAACATCCAAAATGGCTGTTCATGTTGATATGACAATCCTGATATCTATATTAACTAAAAAGCTCGGTCTCCTCTACTACCCAACAAACCCTCCCCTATTATATATATATATACTAAAAGGCAGTACGTGGTGCTGTAGCAAACACTTTAGCAACAGTGTTTGCTGTTTTTGGGTGGGTTGCGTACTGTAGCATTTGGTACTGTAGCGACACTGTTTTTTTTTTTTTTTTTTTTTTTACATGAGGTTAAATATTTAACAAAAACAGCACCTCATGTTAAATTATAATTTCAAAGATAGTCCCAAAGAACTAAGTTTGCAACATATCAATCGTGTTAAAAATTACTGTTCATCAGTTTTTTTCTTTTTATTTATTTATTTTTTTAAACACCACCTCATGTTTTAATTTCAAAATTAGTCCCAAAGGACTAACTTTAAAAAATTGTACTTGCGGTTATCGATCTTTTGCAAATTTAGTCCTTAATAACAAAAATAATTTTTTTCAATCGTTTTATTTCGAGTTTAGATTAACCACAACATTTTCGCAGCAACGCGCGGGTAACCCCGCTCGTTTTTGACTGTTGGGAGGTATTTGTTTAATATAAAAAATAAATAAAATTAATAAATTAATATTAAACCTCACTTTTTCTCTATAAAAAGTTAAAAACCCTACTATTTCTTAATTTTAATACACACTTTCAATCCAATCTTTTTTAAATACATATTTTAACTTCTCATTAAAAATATTACATTAATAATTCAATAATTTTAATACACACTTTCAATCAAATCCTTTTTAAAACCCTACTATTTCTTAATTTTAATAAACACTGTTCCAGATGCTCTAGACGAATATCTACAAATTGGTGATAAAACTTCGCATGATTGTCTTGTTGCTTTCTGTAACGGGGTTATGGAGTTACATGGCAAGGAGTATTTTCGAAGGCCTACAAAAACTTATGTAAAAAAACTCTATGATTTTCACGAGGAGAAACATGGGTTTCCTGGGATGGTAGGAAGCATTGATTATACGAAATGATTGTGGGCTCAATGCCCAAATTCATTACGTGGTCAATTTTCTAGGGGTGATTCCGGGTCAGATCCATTCATTTTATTAGAAGTGGTTGCCTCACAAGATTTATCGATTTGGCATGTGTTTTTTTGGTGTTGCAAGGTCAAACATTGACGTCAATGTTATACATCAATCGCCTCTTTTAAACGATCTTAAAGTCGGAAAAGTACAAGAGGTTCCGTTTTTAGCTAACAACGTGAATTATAGATCGGGATATTATCTTACTGACGGGATATATCAAGAATATGTTGTTCTTGTTAAGTCTATTTCACAGCCAGGCTCGAATGATTATGAAGCGAATAAGATATAAGCAAGCGTATGAAGCAGCAAGAAAAGATGTTGAACGAGCGTTTGGCGTGCTAAAGAAAAAGTGGCCTATAGTGAAAACTCCCGCACGGTAGTGAAGTCTTCAAAAAATTACACATTTAATGTACAATTGCATCATATTACATAATATGATACGAAAAGACAAAAAAGAATGCAATCTCTCCCTACTTTTATCCAGAATACTAACATCTAGAAGATGATCCCATACGATCGAGAGAATCTAGGTTACAAGTTATCAAAGAAACACACAACCAGCAAACTAATCTAAATCTTAAAGCCGATTTAGTAGAACACATTTGGCATCGAACAAACGCACACTAATTTTATTATAATGCTTTTAATTTTATTTGAATTATTTAATGTGATGTTTTTAATTTTATTGAATTATTAATGTAATGTTTTTTAATGATTAATGAAATTTTTAATTTAAAAAAATGGTTGATCACATGTGCAATCTCCTTACTACAAGTGTTTGGTCTTGATTTGGTATAAGGGATGAAAGTTGTGGTGACGCTAATGTGACAATTTTGAGTTTGGTCTTGGTGCGATATTTAAAAGTTTAATAAATACGTATTGAATGCATTTCTTTTAATTTAAAAGAAAAGTTCAAGACAAATGATTGCATACTTACTTGCTAGACAATTCCTTTAAATACATTGCAACAATAACAAATCAATTGCATGCATAAGATTAACAAGGTTTTATCAATCAATTAAGAACCAACTTAACTCATTAGAAAATTAGTTAGACAAATTAAACTTTTTTGCTAACCTTAATAACAAAAACCTTAAAGTGCGCATAAAGAAGAGATGAAATTTCTTTCCCAACAGTAATATATTAATACAAACTCTAGCAAGATACTAGAGAAAAGAGCTTACAAAACAACATTACAAGCGTTAATCTTTTGGATCACCAATCCATTCAGTCCAGTTAGTATTGAATTTTCTATACCTATATTTAATCTATAAATGAGATAATATCTTGATCTCATCTATAAGAGTGTTCTTCTTTAGAGGTTTTGCATCAAAGCAAATCCTATTTCTGAACCTCTAAATAACCCATAATTAATGTAGTTTGGATAACCACGTCAAAACAACCTTTAAGAATTGTTGTAGATTATAGCCGTGTCACCCAAGTAATAAGATTAATAAGATTTGAGATGAAATTGAAAGGGGGAAATATCTAGTCAAATAATGTATAATGAGTCACTAATGTAACATCAAAATCCAAATTACACACAAGCTCTTATTAATATTATAAAAGCAAAACGTACACCGGCTTAGCGGTTGGAGTTGGACATATATAATACATGGTATCACTACAAAGTAGTACTTTGAAAGTACCATAAAAGGAATATTAAATACTTAGTCTCGACTTTAACATGCATGACTTATATTACATGCATGAGAAATCGTATTTAGTAACATTCATACAACTTGATATCCATTTTAACACGAAAATAAAAAGCATTTGGTTGACCATCAGTGCGGAATGTAGCAATCCCTCGTGTCATAAAGAAATCACCAGTGCCACCAACAACCGAAAGATCCCTCGTTTCTTCATTCATCAAATCGGCACCCATAATGTTAAGTGTCCCTTTATGCTCAGTGGAATTGAAAATCAACGTGTAAGCAAACCAGGCGTTATATTCATCCTTCGTGTCATAAAAGTAAAAACCTTGAGCCCGAGCCACGGGAGGAGTTAAGAGGTTGTTTTGTTTGGTCATAGGATCATCAAAGACAACAAGCATCCCATGTTTATAATTCCCTAGTTGGGTACGGTTCACAGCCGTCGCTGCTGTGGTGTTAGCAAGATTGGTGCCATTGAAGAGGATGTCGTGGAAGTATAGCGTGAATCTCTTGCACGGCTTCTTTTCGTGAAATTTTGTTGAGTGAACACTTGTGAAAAGAGAATGCATGATCAAGACTGATAAGAGAATGAGTAGAGTGTATTTATGAACTGTTTGTGCCATTGCTAGCTATATTTTTGTGTGCAGCGAAACCATGTTCTTTGTCCAATATTTATACTCGCAATATGTAAATTTTTCTTAAGGTGGGTCTTGGAATAAATCAAGTTGGCTATAAAGAAGTTAGGAAATAAAATCCAAAACCAATAATGCAATAGAAGGAGTACCACATGCCGATAAATAATGATAAAACGAGGATGACTGCGAACAGCCACGTTGCGGCTGGGCGGTGATCAAGCCATTGTACGTGTGCCGGGTTTTAGCAACTTGATTTTTATTCGTTACTACTTTTCTCACATTGGATTTTTTTTCTTGGGTTTTATGGTTTCTTTTATCAAATAAGGAGTAACAAAATTAAGTACATAAAATATTGCATCTGCGTGGCACGTGGCCCTTTTTAAACACTTTTGATAATGTAAAAAGATGAATGACATGGGCAATTATGTCATGGACTGCAGTAAAATATCGTCATGAGTTGAAGCATGCAAAATAATTTGAAATGGGCTTCTAAGCCCATGGGCAAGTATTAAAAATACGTGTCTGCATATCTTACCAATGATATTGCACGAAATCTTCCATCTTTAATATATATAGTAACTAGCTTAAAGACCCGTTGACACCGGGTTATTTTTTAAAGAAATAGAGAAACTGAGATGATAATAAAAGCAATAACGTAAACTTGTTTCATTAATAATATCAAATAAAGAATGACAAAATTTTGAAAGGTTGGACGACGATAAATGACGATTTAGATTAATAAATGTCCATTCCGATGTTTTGTCCAAATATGAGCATTAGATACGATAATACGTGATTTATTCGATAAACAGGTAGATACAATAAACAACTTAGTTTGTAAATAGTAAGCAAATAAACGTGCATGAATCATATTGTCCACCAGTTAGATACAATTATAATACAACAATGAGTATACTAATGATATAAAATGAATACACAAAGAACCTTGTTCATAAGCCTTCAAGTACTTCCTTGTACACAACATTTTGAGTAGTTTTAGATAAATTGCCATGCTCATCACAAACGACAACCTTCAAACCACTTTTGCTTTTAACTCTCGAGACAACAATGTATAGCTGTCCATGTGTGAAAACAGGCCGAGGTAGGTACAAACCAACTCTTGCTAATGATTGACCCTGGCTCTTGTTAATTGTCATTGCAAATGAAACGGAAATAGGAAACTGTTTTCTGACAATCTTAAGCGGTAAACGCTTATCGGACGGAGTAACCTTCAACCTTGGTATGATTACTGTCTTTCCAAAGTTGGTTCCGTTAATGACACGGGCGTGAATAGAAGTTCTTGTTAATTTAAGAACTTGGAGCCTTGTCCCGTTACACAATCCATTGGCTTGATCAATGTTTCGCAACAACATAATCAGGACTCCAACTTTTAAAGCAAGTCTATGGTTTGGAACACCTGAAAACTTCAATCCATTTATAAATTCTGGGGAGAAAACTGTTGATATAAATAATGTTGAAAAACGTTATTAATATTTCTCAATAACTCTACGTTTTGATAATCACAAAATGTAAACGAAATTAAGTCAAGATTATGACGTAAACAAGTATTTAGTAACTAACATTTACTTCTACAACTTATATCACTTAAGGTATGCATAAACTAAGCAACTTATGCATTACATGATCAAAGGAAATTTCTCTAATAACTAGAACTTTTATAAAATGTCTTAAACATTTTATATCTTTTACAAAATTATTTTTGGAATTAAAAGAATATGTTTAAATCATTATTAATATATGCTTTCAAATTTCTAACCAAAAATGGAAAATTTTATCCAGAAAAACCTTCCCCACAAGAGGACAAAATACTCTAACGTTCTGAAGGGGGCGGCCCCCTTAATCATTAAGGGGACCGGCCCCTAATTAAGGGGACCGGCCACGCTCCAGAACAGTATTTTGCTCCCCTTTAAATACTGATTCATTTCATAAATTTTCCTCACCTTTTTGCACTCAAAACCTTCTGATCTAATCTCCATTTCTATCTCAAAAATCCTTTGATCATATAATTCATAAGTCTTTGTTTCTAAGTGATCCAAAGCTACATCCACTCAAGTGCAAAAAGAAGAACACTCCTCTGCATCCTCTAAATTGTAGTAGTGTTGTGATTAGTTAGTTTCATCTTGTAGTAGTGCTAGATACTTGTAAAGTGTTATGTGAATTTGTTGATTGTAGATACTAGGTGTGTTGTAAAGTAGTGTAGTTGTTGTGACTTAGTTGTGCATATAAGAAGGTGTGAAGTAGACAAGAAGAAAAGGTGTGAAGCTATCTTGAAGAAGTTGTGAAGGTGTGAAGAACAAGTGTAGTCTTGAAGAAGTTGTGAGGTTGGTTCTAGCTACGATTAGAACTCGACATTTAGCTTAGTGTCGTTAATAGGTGTAAGCCAAGGTGTGTAAGGTTTCTCCGCCATAAGGAGTTTGTTGACATAGTGAAGAAAACTCTCGAGTGTGGTACTTGGGGAGTGGAGTAGGGCAAGGAAGGTGTCCTTGTAGCCGAACCACTATAAATTCGCGTGTTGTGGTTTGATCTTTCTAACTTTATCTTTTATTCATTCTATTTCAATACTTTCATTATTAGATTAGCCTTGCTTGTATGTGTTGAAAATTGAATTCACGTAAGATCGAATCAAAAGTTTTTATAACTTACAAAAGATTTTGAAAATAAATTTAAAAGGACGTAAAACTATTCAACCCCCCTTCTAGTTTTCCACAATTGGTATCAGGAGCCACGTCTTGCAAGACCTTTAAAATATATTGTATTTTAAAACTTGTAACGATCTATGGAATCTGAAAAATATTTAGAAGGGCAATCTATGCAAAGACCACCACTATTTGAAAGTGATGAATTTTTATATTGGAAAAATCGATTCGAAACTTATGTGAAATCAGAAGATCTAGATATTTGGCATGTTATTACTAATGGTGATTTCTTACCTATTCAAAATAATCCCGAAAGAAAGAAACATGAAAGCGTACCTTTTGAAAAATAAAATGATGATTTAAAAAGAAAACTTGCTAAAAATAATGAAGCAAAAATGGTTATTTATAATGCGCTACCACGTAAAGAGTACGAAAGGATCTTTATGTGTGAAACCGCAAAAGAAATTTGGAACTCTTTACTAATAACTCACCAAGGTAATAGTCAAGTCAAAGATAATAAGATAGATCTACCTGTTCAACAATATGAGCAATTCACGATTCCGGAAGAGGAATCAATTGATAATGCTTTTGCTAGATTAAACACTATCATCACAAGTTTAAAAGCACTTGATGAGAATTTTTCTAGTAAGAATTTTGTTAGGAAGTTTCTTAGGACTCTTCACCCGAAATGGCGAGCTAAAGTGACGGCTATTGAAGAATCAAAGAACTTATCAATGTTACAACTTGATGAATTAATTGGAAACTTGAAAGTCCACGAAGTTATTATAAAAAAGGACTCCAAAATGGTCAAAGGAAAACGAGAGCAAAGCAAGTCAATCGCCTTGAAAGCTAGAAAGGAATCCAATAACGAAGATAGCTCATCTTTCGAAAGTGATGACGAAGAATATGCCATGGCCGTAAGAGATTTCAAGAAATTCTTTAAAAGGCGAGGAAGATTCGTAAGGCAACCACATGATGAAAGGAAAGCATTTCAAAAGAGTAAGGATGACAAGAATAACAAGAATGAAAGGAAATGTTTCAAGTGTGGTGATCCAAATCATTTCATTGGAAAATGTCCAATGATGACAAGAGATCAAAATCAAAGAACATTTGTTGGAGGAGCTTGGAGTGATAGCGATGAAGATGAGAAAGAAACGACAATGGAAGAAAAGTGTCTCATGGCGAAGACATCAAGTGAGGTACGTTCCGAAACCGAATACTTTAGTGATGAAAATTTATCATTAGATAAAAAAGATTTATATAGTGAATATAATAGATTATGCAAACTAGGACAACAAGTAATGGCTAAAAACAAATCACTAAAATACATAAACAACCAATTGGAAAATGAAGTACTAGAACTAAAAATTAAATTACATCAACTTGAAAAAGGTAAGGAAATTTTTGAAGAATGTAAATTATGTCAAGAGCTTAAAGGTGAAAACGAAATACTTAGGGAAGAAATTCGCAAACTTGATAAATTTGAAAATAGTAGTCAATCACTTAGTAAAATAATAAGTATTCAAAGAGCATCCGGATATAAAACCGGTTTAGGATTTAACTCAACCGAAGCTTCAATAAGCGAAATTAAAAATGTTAAATTTGAAAGTCAACTTAATGAACTAAAACCTCTAAAATCCAATCCTAAGTATATACTTATTAATGATAGAAAAATACCTCTTACCAACAATGAAGAAGTAAAAGCTTTTTATAAACCGTCTTTAAAAACCTCTAAAATCCAAACCTAAGTATATACTTATTAATGATAGAAAAATACCTCTTACCAACAATGAAGAAGTAAAATCTTTTCTAAACCTAAGACAATATCTAAAACTCCACCACCTAGAAAACCAAATAACTCTCATCCTAGGTCTAAAACACCTCAACCAAGAAGAAACCAAAATAGGCAAAACTACAATAACACTAGTAATCAAATGTGGAATTATCAACAAAGCTACAATCCTTGGGGGATACTACCACCTTTCATGCATCGTAGCCAAATGTTAAACATGTTTGGACCAAACAACTTTGGACCAAAGAGGCAATGGGGACCGAATAGCTAGATCAACATTCCTTATGGCTATCTTGAAGTTTCTCTCACCGTAGACTTTTACAAAGTCTATATGTCATTTTGAAGACCACCAGGTACGTTATTCTTTCACAACTCATTGCCATACTTAGATAAATACGCTTTGTTTGGTTACGATTGTTTGCATAGATATAGTTTATTTATTTATTTATTTATTTTTTGTTTGATCATATATATATATATATATATATATATATATATATATATATATATATATATATATATATATATATATATATATATATATATATATACATACATACTAGCAGGGTCCCCGCGCGATGCAGCTGCGGGCACCCTGTAATTTAATTTTTCGGCTAATAATTTATTTTATTTGTACGTTAATTAGTTTTTTATGGTAAAAGTTTGATGAAATTTTGCTTAGTTTGTATTATTTTATTTATTATTTATTTTATTTTTTTGTTTAGTAGTTTGCTTGGTTTGTACAATATGTGAACATATTTTAGTTTATTATGTTCTTTTTGACAATAAATTTACGGATATAAAAAATTTCGTTTAGCTCGTGTCCGTTCGGGCTTGAGCCCGTTTTACCTATGCCCATTCGGGCTCGAGCCCATTTGGCCCATTGCCCGTTCAGGCTTGAATATTTGTATAATATGCTTTATTATTTGTATTAGTAACATTTAATGCAGGAATTGTGTTTAAGTTGGTTGTACTATATGCTTGATTATTTGTATTTCTTATGTAAGGGGTGTTTAATAAGTGCATTAATTGTATTTATTGACCAGTTAATTAATTGTACTTAATGTACATAATAATTTATTTATTGTATTTAATGTTAGTATTAATTGTATGTTAGAATTAAATATGATGGGAATTTCTATAAGTAGCATTAGTTGTTTTACTTATAGCTTTAGAAGTTGTAAGACTTAATTTTAAGTATTCTATTAATAGTAGGCCTTCCTCCATTATAATATAGTATGATAAATATATTCATATACTTATTATATTACATATATACATATATATACATACACACTTGCACATAACCTGGATACGTCATTAATTGACTTTCTAGAACTCCATGAAATTGTTCGTTATCGAACCCTTTCCTTCCCCTTCTTGTTACTTGTGTACTTTTGCGTTCAACACGAAAATCAATTGTATCCATTTTTAGAAGACTCATGATGATGAAGGGATGTGAGTCAAGTGGATCAATATAAAGGAAGAACGCGTTCGCACGTGAATACTATGGATGAAACAAACTCCTTTCGCCGATCAAATTCTATCTTCGTCATCATTTCTTAAACACCACCTATTAGCCCACCATTCACTCACATTTACACACTATATATATATATATATATATATATATATATATATATATATATATATATATATATATATATATATATATATATATATATATATATACACACACACATACTCACATATTCCCGAACACATCTCAAACTCTTCATTAACTTAACACTTTGATCATTTTATCCAAAATTGTCAAAGGTACATTTTAATTATCGAAACGATAATTAAAAATTGTTAAGTATTTCATCATCGTACCAATAAATGCTTATGTATTTTTGATATATTATAAATCTAATTTTATACGTATAAATTTGTTTGTTCCAGAAACGAAAACCGCGAAAATTCAAAAATTCAAAGGGCGGCCCCCCTTAAAGATTAAGGGGACCGGCTTGTTATCGGGGGCGGTCCCCTTAATGTTTAAGGGGGCCGGCCATCTGATACTTCCAAATTCGTTTTCTTCCTTAAATCTTTTGCCAAACACTCCATTTGTTCATAATTCCTCCACCCAACTCTGCTGTGAACGAACCAAAACCACCAAAACTACTAAAATCCTTCACCAAATCACCAATCCGGGGTCGTTTCGCAAGGGGCAAACACTAACCAAACGTATAGCAACATCTTTTGTAAGTTTTCCAACATACATTTCATCACATTTAATTCAATTTAGTGTCTAATCAATAATTAGGTATTTTACCAAAATTTATTTTAATCCGAATTTTAGTAAAATTGTAGTTAGAAATTGAATAACCAAATGCTTCCCATAGGATTAGAGTGTAGAATTGCAACTCAAACTAAGTCTAACACATCATATTGTCAAAATTTTTAATCGCCCATAAACCCTTGTTAATATCACTCTTTAAAAGACACATTGTTGATATAACTTTTAAAAAACTAGTTAAAACTTACTACATTGTAACAATCTAATATTTTAAACAATCAAAATATACTTTTCAATTCATTGTAAAATGTACCATGAAGACAACATGGGCGTTTGGTTCATGAACAAATCATATTTATATGAATTTACTTAAAACATAAAACTAGTTTGATAAACTTATTAACATAAATTGAGTCTATAGAAGTCATCAAGATATATAATCAATATATATATTGATGTTTTAGGCGATATTAATCTAATTAAGGGAGCGTTTGGTTTATCTTGAAAAAGACATTTTGAAAACCAAAATTGATGTTTTTCACTCTTTAAACAAGTTTTATGCTAGTCAAACTCATAAGAAAAAGCAAGATATATAATCTAATATATATCTAGCCTAATTTCGAAATAAATTATGATATCTAAAGTGATGTTTGGATAGAATTGACATTATATCGAACCTATTCCACAACTCCACTTTGACATCATAAAATACATTTTAAACGAGTTTAAAATTAAAAATAAGAAACATTGTAAAACTACTTCCTAGGATATTTTTAGGTCGAAGTAGGCTTCCGTTCCACATGTATTGCATATAATCATATGCATGTTAATTGTTTTTGTCTTAACTTTATTTTTATTGTTATATTGTTTAGGTCAAAATGCCTAAGACCACGGTTTGTGATATTTCAAAAACCAAACAATACATTCCTCAAGTTTCCTCTACTCCCGGCATGTCTCCTTCAGTTGCATGTTTCTATCGTCTCATTGAAAATAGAAACATTCATGAAGGAAGAATTGTCGATCCATCTTTTTATGAATCAAATAAAATCGAATGAATGTTCTCCAATATTCGTTTTGAATGTCTTTACCAAATCAACAAACCAGTCATTCCCCGTTTTATCCTCGATTTCTATAGCCAAGTGACGGCGCAAACTGATCCCTATGGCCACCTCCTTATCTCTTTCATGATCCAACATCAATTCATCACTCTCACTCTTGCTCAATTTGGGCAAATTCTTAGGATCCCATACAACGGCCAAGCCGTATTCTCAAATGAATGGGATCTTTCATCACTTGAAAGAAATCGTCCTCAAGATGGCCCATACTATTCTGAGATTCCTAGTCCTGAAGACATTCGTCGACTACTTGAGCTAGAACGTGGTACGACTAGCCGAAGAATCAAGTCGAAGAATGTCAATATCCATGCTAATCAAATTCTTCTCAAAGAGCTAAGCCCCGATATGAAAAATTGGGAAGAACTCATTCGCAAGAATGCGTTTGGTACCGGCGGTCACCGTGATCATGTCATGGCAAGCATCGCCCACATGCTATATTGTGTAGTTACTGAAGAGAACTACAATTTGGCTTATCTCTTTATTCATCGAATCATGTCCGCCAAAACTACTCCAAACGCAACCTTCCTTACGGTATGTTCCTTACACGACTTTATCGTTATGTCATGGAACATTACCCACATCTTCGGAGTGATATCTACGTGCAAATTCATCCCACTTTAAACCAACTTACTCTTGTCTGTACTCGTCGTTCTCGTAGTGACAAAGGAAAATCTCGTGGTCCTTTGTTTTCTATGCCTCGTGGGTCTACATCTCATCGAGGCAATGATGATGATGAGGAGGAAGACACCTCACGTGTTAGTACTCCATCCCCCACTACCTTCATTGATGATCTTCCTGATCTTGACTATTCCGAATATCAAATTCCTCTTCCTCATGAGCGTACTGATGAGGTTCTCTTTACTCGTCAAACATCCATCATTAACCAACAACAACAAATGCATGAAGAAATTCGAGGAGGATTCAAGTCCGTGGGGAAAATGTTTAGGAAGATAATGGGCAAGAAGAAGTAGAGATGTTGATGTGTTGATACACTGTTATATTATTGCTTTTATATACATTTGTATGGTTTGTTATTTGTCTGATTTGTTCGGAAATACTTGTGTTCTTTCATGATTATTTGATGAATGATGCTTAGGTTTTTAACTATTATCATGCCAGGATCTTGATCATAATTTGATGATAGTATTATGCTTCTTTTAAAATTTGGCTAAATATATATTTGTTTGCATGCATGATTTGTTTGTACATACTTATATTTCATCATTCCTAGAGTATATGCTTCAAATAGAGCTTGCTGGAAACACACACTTGAAAAACCACCCATTTCTGCAAATTTTTGGTTTCTGGTCATCTGGGAAAACACCAGATGGGCGGCCCCCTTAATTTTACTAGGTGGTCCCCTTAATTATTAAGGGGGCCTACATACAATTAAGGGGACCGGCCATCTGGAACCGGGTTTACTGTTTTCTTTTGCACCTTGTGACCTCCATCTCTAGTTTAAGCTACCATTTCTTCTTTTAACCCAACTGATTTTAGAATCTCCTTAAACCATTTCAAAAACATACCTAAATCAACCATTTCCATACTATAAATTCCCTCCAAATCACCAATCTTCATATCATCATTCTTCATCTAAACCATTATGTCTCCACCAAGCACCTCAAACTCTAAGGCCTCTACGAAACAAAAGATTGTTATCATCCCTCCAAAACAACTCTTCATTGACTTAACTAATGAAGACAACACAACTCCATTACCTCCTCCTAAATGCTCATCTCCAAGTGCACCAAATACACCTTCCAAAACACCTTCCACTCATGGAACTTCATCATCCTCCATACCCTCAACTTCCTCAATCAATGACTACATAAACTCACACTTGTCACCACCACAAGCATCATCACCACATCATACACAAGAACCTATCTCCACCCATCTTACCATCTCACTTTCACCAATAACACCACTTGATGCTCATATCTCATCTTCACCAATTACACCACCATTCTTTGTCAATCCCGTTCCTTGGAGCTTACTTGAAGCTCATGGAGATACATGCCTTTGTTACATCCACAACCGAACCATAATCTTTGGTCTTAGAGATGAAATTCAATATATGTTTTCATATATTGAACACTTGCTTACCAACCCACCACCACCACCAACTCCACCATCCTCACTCATTATTCCCCCACCACAATTCTCACCCATTTATCCACCATCACCATCATGCTCTCCAAATTAAGCATATGATATGCTTAATAAATAAAGTCTCTACCACCCTTTTGCTTTCAAGCTCTATGAAGCCCATGTACTCTTTGCATGATGGAATGTTATTCTAGTTGATTAGTTTATGTAGTAACTATCCCATTTGTAATTTTTTTTATACCTCTTGTATTGTCGTGTCTTGACACAACTTTTACTTTTATATGATTGCTTCCTTTTAATCATGCTTATTTATATTCTTGTCACCCTATATATATTTGCATGTATATACTTGTGCTTCTAATATTTTTGTTTTGCAAGCATTCCATAGCTCGTCTCCTTGGTGCCCCTAAACGAGGGGGAGCACACAACAAGGGGGAGTTTTCATCCTGTCAATATTTCACGATTGAAATTTTTCGGCATAACCTTTTTGATTCTACAAAAAGGGGGAGAAGTAAATATAAACTCACTAAAATACTTGTTTAAAAACTAATTTTTGAGTTAATGAGTTTAAGTTTTGTAATCATCAAAAAGGGGGAGATTGTTGATATAAATAATGTTGAAAAATGTTATTAATATTTCTCAATAACTCTACGTTTTGATAATCACAAAATGTAAACAAAATTAGGTCAAGATTATGATGTAAACAAGTATTTAGTAACTAACATTTACTTCCACAACTTATATCACTTAAGGTATGCATAAACTAAGCAACTTATGCATTACATGATCAAAGGAAATTTCTCTAATCACTAGAACTTTTATAAAATGTCTTAAACATTTTATATCTTTTACAAAATTATTTTTGGAATTAAAAGAATATGTTTAAATCATTATTAATAGATGGTTTCAAATTTCTAACAAAAAATGGAAAATTTTATCCAGAAAAACCTTCCCCACAAGAGGACAAAATACTCCAACGTTCTGAAGGGGGCGGCCCCCTTAATTTATAAGGCGGCCCCCTTAATCATTAAGGGGACCGGCCACGCTCCAGAACAGTATTTTGCTCCCCTTTAAATACCGATTCATTTCACAAATTTTTCTCACCTTTTTGCACTCAAAACCTTCTGATCTAATCTCCATTTCTATCTCAAAAATCCTTTGATCATATAATTCACAAGTCTTTGTTTCTAAGTGATCCAAAGCTACATCCACTCAAGTGCAGAAAGAAGAACACTCCTCTACATCCTCTAAATTGTAGTAGTGTTGTGATTAGTTAGATTCATCTTGTAGTAGTGCTAGATACTTGTAAAGTGTTGTGTGAATTTGTTGATTGTAGATACTAGGTGTGTTGTAAAGTAGTGTAGTTGTTGTGACTTAGTTGTGCATAGAAGAAGGTGTGAAGTAGACAAGAAGAAAAGGTGTGAAGCTATCTTGAAGAAGTTGTGAAGGTGTGAAGAAGGAGTGTAGTCTTGAAGAAGTTGTGAGATTGGTTCTAGCTACGATTAGAACTCGGCATTTAGCTTAATGTCGTTAATAGGTGTAAGCCAAGGTGTGTAAGGTTTCTCCGCCATAAGGAGTTTGTTGACATAGTGAAGAAAACTCTCGAGTGTGGTACTCGGGGAGTGGAGTAGGGTAAGGAAGGTGTCCTTGTAGCCGAACCACTATAAATTCGCGTGTTGTGGTTTGATCTTTCTAACTCTATCTTTTATTCATTCTATTTCAATACTTTCATTATTAGATTAGCCTTGCTTGTATGTGTTGAAAATTGAATTCACGTAAGATCGAATCAAAAGTTTTTATAACTTACAAAAGATTTTGAAAATAAATTTAAAAGGACGTAAAACTATTCAACCCCCCCCCCCCTTCTAGTTTTCCACAAAAACGGATTGATCAATGTCGGTGCCACGTTCAGTTTTGTCAACGCTGTCACAACTAAGGTAAACCATTTCTTCTCCTGGAAACTTGTCCAACAGGCGTTCATTTATGCTGTCTACGACTTCATTAGTGGGAGCAAGGATTGCCTTTTCTTGAAAGTAGGTCGGATCATCAATGTTATCCAAAAGGTTTGGATAAGTGAAGTCAATAATTGATTGAACCGGGTCATCAACCGCATCTATTAAAATTTCACATGGCACATCTATAGAAACCTCGCCGTCATTTGGATCTCCTACTTCTCCGTCTCCGACTTTTAATATCCAGTCTGCAAATTCCCGTATTTCGTTCACATCTTCAGGGCGTGATCCTACAGTTAGCCTCATGTTCGCTGTCAGCTTAAGAACGGTGTAGTATTGCCACAAGTATGATTTCCTCAAAGAAGCAGTAACAATGTCTTCCCGGGATCCTTTAGGAATAACAGGTATTACCTGTCTAAAGTCATCGCAAAAAACCATTGTCATTTTTCCAAAAGGGTCTTCACACGTATCGTACCTGCTCCTACGAAGTATATCTCTCAAAGACCGATCTAATGCTTCGAAGCAAAGCTTATTTTCCATGGGCGCCTCATCCCATATAATAAGCTTACATTTTTTTAACATTTTCCCTAGATCGCTTTGAGCACTTATAGAGCAAGTAGAAGTCTCGTCCACATTGATAGGAATATGGAATCTTGAGTGAGCAGTTCGTCCTCCCGACATTAATAAAGACGCAATACCACTGGATGCCACACTTAAAACTATATCACCTCTTCTTCTAATGCCCGCAGCAAGCGTCTTCCATAAGAAGGTCTTACCCGTACCACCGTAACCATAAACAAAGTACACTCCTCCTGTTCCTGTGTCAACCGAGTGTACTATAGTGTCATAAACATTCTTCTGTTCTGTGGTCAAAGAAGCGTACAGGTGTTCGTATTCAGATTGTAACTCCACCGGATTATAATCTGTCTCATCGTGTATAAGTCGATTACCAAAGTCGGTTATGTATGTTTCATCAGGATAAGGCATCTCAGACCAATGCCGCAAAGTTGTACCTCTTGATCTAAGTAGTTGTTCAATATAGTACAAAGTCACATTTTTTTTCCGTCGTCACTGATAATCAAATCTGCATCAAATAAAGGTAACATGAGTATTTAATTGTTGTACAAAGTAACAATACCATTACACATTTTGTGAGACAAAATATGGGCTATACAAAGATAAAAGATATTTGATGACAGTTGCACAAAACAAAATTTGAGGCAAACATATTCTTTAAAGAAATGTGTAAGAGGTTATACTAACAAAGAGTTATTGTATGATATTACCTAGAATTTGTAAAATCTCCCTTCTCTTATATTGAACATCTTGCGCAAGCAAATGCCATGTTTGTAACCAAACAGTCAAAGGAGTGGTGAGTTCCTTTTGCGAAAGCAATGTTACAAATAGTTCACGAAGATGTTCAGGATGTGCTGATAACGCTCAAAGTTAACATGTTTTTATAAGCGTTATTAGTGTTTTTGTGTATGTTATTTGGTTGTTTTTATATGCTTTTGCCACTAAATCTTATCAAAGTATGTTTTTGTAGCATATGTAGCCAAATGCAGGAAAAATGGAGAAAAAGTGAAGAAAATGAAGTATACACGATTACACGAAGATTCCCGAGCTCAAAAGTCCAATCTATGAAGTAATTCATATGAGAACCTAAGTTTTGTCATCTCAAAGTCCTAAGTTTAGAAGTTAATCAAGTTTGGATAGTACATAAAGAACTACACAAGGAAAAGTCAAAGTCCAAAGAAGCCAGGAATTACCATCCGATCGGTTGGAGTTCAACCGATCGGATTGCCATAATGACCTTTCTCCATCCAATCGGTACCAACCCGCAACCGATCGGATGGCCACTTCTGCATGTTTTTACCAACTTTTGTGCACGAATTTTGGTCTTTTGTCCCATGGTTCTAGGCCCTTTTTAGTGTCTTACTGTCCAAGTTCAAGCATTTAAGTCCCTATTTATTACCAAGAGTGTTGGACAAGCCTATAAGGACCTCAAAAGTGCATAACTTAACACACCATTCAAGATACCATTTACTCTCATTACTACACACAATTATTATCATCTTCTAGCTCTCTAAGGAGGAAAATTCGTGCAGAAAGAACCAGGAACTTTGGAGGACCAAGGAAGCAACATTTGGAGTCCGAAAATCTCAAGAAATCATCACCAACACTTAGGTTATCAATACCTTGTCATTTGTTATCAATTTCAAAGCATTGTAAGACTTAAAACCATGGATTCTAATGTTAAATATTCTGAGTTTATTTGCATGTTTGCTATGAGTGGCTAGTAATCTTTTTACACTTGTTTTGATGATGTTTTATACTTAGTGATAGTGATGATTGTGATAACATGTTTTAATTCAATTTCAAGTCAATCCTAAGAACCAATTGTACCTTAAGTTTCATCGTGACATTTGTTTAGCCAAGGTTAACTAATTGATAATAGTTTCAAAGGTCGAAAGATTTGTTATTACTCAACTAGTTATAATCATTTGTCTATGAATGATTGTTTTTCACCATAATTATTCTTGACTAAACAAAGAAACAAGAAGTATGATTGTAATGAGAATGCTTTTATAACATCAAATCGGATTGTTTGTAAACCTTTAGTAGGACGAAAGTTTAAATGTTTATAAACGATTGTGACCTTTTTGTCTATGAAGAGGTTACCTTTTGTATTGACCATTTCCTAAGAGTATTTGATTTGTAATAAAAGTTTGTCTTGTGTTTAAGATATCCACCATACCTTATGAACCTTGGATAGATCTTGAATTGATTGGTTTACACCTAAAGTTTGTTTTTATGAACTAAAATCTTGACGAAGGTTTAACTTGTAGAAACAATAGATTAGATCACCATCTAATTATCTCAACCAACATGTTATTAAAAGTTATCACAATCATGTGTGTCATTAAGTAGAAAACTAATCTAAACAAGTGTAGTTTTTAATTTATTGAATTTGCTTATTATCTTATTTGCGTACATTAGAGATTTACTTTTAGACTTATATTTCGATTCACTCACAAATCCCTGCGAACGATCCCGACTTACCATCATATCTTGCTATAACGGACGAGTACACTTGCTCGTATGTGTTGTTTCTAGATTTGGTAACTCATCCTTATAAATTTAAAACTTGCACTAACAAATAGCACATCAAGTTTTTGGCGCCGTTGCCGGGGATTTTGATCGTGTTTCTTTAAGTTTTAAATGTCCGTTTCTTTTCGTGTTCGTTTTCTTAAAAAAAAATCCGTAGCATCCATCCGATCGGATTTACTTCCAACCGATCGGTTTCCCACATTTTTATTTTTACCGTAGCGTCCATCCGATCGGTTTGGTTCCCAACCGACTCGGATTGATTTTTTTTCTTTCTTTTTTTTTTTTTTTTTTTTTTTTTTTTTTTTTTTTTTTTTTTTTGTTCTCTTGTTTAGGTAATTAACTCGATTCTCTTGATAGTTGTATGAACACTCGTTCTACTACTAAAAAGCTTAGTACACCTTTATCCGATCCCGAAAGTTTGTTTCGTAAGAAGAGATCTTCAACTATTCTTAATTGGTTTGATAATCTTTCCGAAGAACACCCAATTTCTAATCTTTTTGAACCAATACCCATGGCTGACGATTTACCCATGTGGGCCGCCAATAGAACCGTAGCACCCACTCCTGGAGCTGCTATTGTTGTCGCCGACCTTGATGAAACTTTACCGTTAAAGGTCACCATCTTTCTATGATCAAAGACCGTCAATTCGATGGCCGTTCGCGGGCCGATCCACATAAACACATTGCCGAATTCATTGAAATTTGTGGCATGTTTCGTTATGGAGACACTAATGTCGATGCTATCAAGCTCAAACTTTTTCCATCATCACTTGCCGGAGAAGCCAAAGTATGGTATAACGAATTAACCCCAGGAACTATTAATACTTGGGAGGAGATGAGGCAAGCTTTTGTAAGCCGATTCTTTCCACCTGCCATGTACGATAGATTAATGGGAGAAATCCGTGCTTTTTCACAAAATCCTAATGAATCTCTTGTTGAAGCTTGGCTTCGCATGAAAGATTTGCTTCGAAGTTGTCATGGTCATAATTTAGGACGAGGAACAATAATCCAAATCTTTTATCATGGTCTTGATGAAGCATCTCAAGCAATCCTTGATGCTGGAGGAATTTTCCTTTACAAAACACCTAATAAGGCATATCAACTTCTTGAAGATCGAGTACTTCTTAAACTCGATTGGTCAAAAGATTCCAAAACCAAACCCTTACGGAAAACCGTTGCTTTTGCCAAAAGTTCAGATAATTCAAAACTCATGGACAAAATAGAAGCCTTCTCTTCTAAAATGGACTCGCAATACAAAGATATAAAAGGAGAAATGAAAGAAATGCGAGATGGCTGTAATAATTGTGGAGGAAATCACACATCATCCGAGTGTGATGACCAACCTATGAATGGACCCAACGAAGGGGAAGCCAATTATGTCAAAGGAGGATATCGTGGAGGAGGTTTTCGTGGTACTTATTACGGAAGAAGTTCTGGAAATTGGCAAGATCGCCAACAAAGGGATAACAACCGTGATTTTCAACCCCGAACAGACAATCCAAACCCAACAAATTCAGATAAAAAGGAAGAATCTGATTTTGAAAAAATGATGCGAGAATTCGTAAATGCTCAAAGAACCACAAATGAGTTTGTAAAAACTCAATTTTTCAATCTCAAAACCAAAGTTGAGCAAGGTCAGAAAAATCATCAAGCTTCTATTCAGGATCTTGAACAAAAATTTGGTAGACTTTCTGATCAATTTTCTTCTCGAATTCCTGGTACGTTACCAAGTAACACCCAATCCAATCCAAAACCATCTGGATCAAACGATAAGAATTATCGTCCACCACAAAACAGAAATGAGCATATCAATGCTGTATTCACTCGAAGTGGTCTCTCATATGATCCACCACCCATTCCTACCGATAATACTCTTATTCAAGATGAGGAGGAAGAAGCTGAAGAAGAAGCAGTTAAAGAAGAACCAACCCAAAAACCAATAGTTCCACCAATAAAGCCTTATACACCGAAAATACCATATCCACAAGCCCTAAGAAAAGAGATGAGCGAAATAAGAAGTTTTTAGAGATGATCAAAGAAGTTAGAATTAACGTACCCCTCGTTGATGTTCTAGCTGGAAGAAATTTTTGAAAGAACTTCTTAATAATCGAAACAAGTTAGAACAAATTTCCGCTACCGTTCTTAATGAAGAATGCTCTGCTATAATTCAAAACAAAATTCCACCAAAACTTGGAGATCCCGGAAGTTTTCTTATACCATGTACATTAGGAAACAACATCACATGTGATGCTTTAGCCGATTTAGGTGCAAGTATCAATTTGATGCCCTATTCGTTGTATTCTAAACTTTTCATCAATACATTGAAACCTACTAAGATGAGTATAAGATTAGCCAACCATACATACCAATATCCTGTTGGGGTTGCTGAAAATATGCTTATTCAAGTTGGTAAATTTGTTTTTCCTGTGGATTTTGTTATCTTAGAAATGGAAGAAGATAGTCGAGTACCCTTAATCTTAGGAAGACCTTTCTTAAACACTGCTGATGCAATGATTAAAGTTAAAGGTAAAGAACTCAATCTTGGAGTAGGAGAAGATCGAATCATATTCTTAATCGATAAAGCAATGAAATATCCAAATTCCAACACATGCTATAACATCGATGTAATTGATGAAGTCACTGAAGAAGAATTGGATGCATTACTTGACGATTCGAAACCATTCATGACTACTTCAGAAAAGATTAGTGAAACAGATTCTGATAAAGAATTTGAGGAATTCATGGAAATAAAATTAGAAGAAGAGGAAGAAGAGAAATTTGAAGATATCATTGAGAAAGATCAATTGAAAATCAAATCATCTCTAGAAGAACCACCCACTGATTTGGAACTCAAAACCCTTCCTAATAATCTCGAATATTCTTACTTAGAAGAAAATTCACTTCTTCCAGTAGTCATATCGTCGTTGCTCAAAACAAATCAAAAAGAAAGACTTGTTTCTGTTCTTAAGAAGGATAAACGCGCTTTTGCGTGGAAAACTTCTGATATTCCAGGAATTAGTCCAGATTTTTGCAAACACAAAATCAATTGTGAAGAAGGTACTAAACCTGTTTAAGAAAGACAACGTCGACTCAACCCAAATATGAAAGAGGTTGTTAAGAAGGAAATCATTAAACTTCTTGATGCAGGAATTATTTATCCTATCGAGGATAGCCCATGGGTGAGTCCAGTTCATCGTGTTCCAAAGAAAGGAGGAATGACTGTAGTGACAAACGAAAGGAATGAGTTAGTTCCTACTAGAACTGTCACTGGATGGCGAGTATGTATTGATTACAGAAAACTTAACAAAGCCACCAGGAAAGATCATTTTCCTTTACCTTTTATGGATCAGATGCTCGAAAGATTAGCAGGAAACAAATACTTTTGCTTCCTTGATGGATTTTCGGGATATTTCCAAATTCCTATCGATCCAGCCGATCAAGAGAAAACCACATTTACATGTCCTTTTGGAACCTACGCTTACCGGCGTATGCCTTTTGGTCTATGTAATGCACCTGCAACTTTTCAAAGGTGTATGATCGCAATATTTCAAGACATGCTTGAAACATCTATGGAAGTTTTCATGGATGACTTTTCAGTTTTTGGTGATTCTTTTGAAACTTGTCTTTCCAATCTCGATAAAATGCTTGAGAGATGTGAAGCTGCACATCTAGTTCTTAATTGGGAAAAATGTCATTTCATGGTAACTGAAGGAATTGTGTTAGGACACAAGATATCAAGTTCAGGAATGAAAGTAGACAAAGCTAAAATAGATGTTATCACCAAATTACCACCACCAACTAACGTTAAAGCTGTTAGAAGTTTTCTAGGACATGCTGGTTTTTACCGCCAATTTATCAAAGATTTTTCAAAAATATCACATCCTATGACTAGACTTTTAGAAAAGGATTCTGTATTTGATTTCAATGCTGACTGCATTAAAGCTTTCGAAACATTGAAAAGTCAATTGACTAGTGCCCCAATTATGGTTGCACCTAATTGGTCACTACCATTTGAAATCATGTGTGATGCAAGCGATTTCGCTGTTGGAGCTGTTTTAGGAAAACGTGAAGGAAAACATTTTCGTCCTATTTACTTTGCTAGTAAAACACTCAACAATGCTCAACAAAACTATACAGTTACGGAGAAAGAATTATTAGCCGTAGTTTTTGCATTCGACAAATTCAGATCTTATCTTGTGCTTTCAGAAACGATAGTTTTTACCGATCATTCCGCACTCAAATATCTGTTTACCAAACAAGATGCAAAACCGCGTCTTATCAGATGGATTTTATTACTGCAAGAATTTGATATCGAAATAAAAGACAAGAAAGGAGTAGAAAATCTTGCAGCAGATCATTTATCACGTCTCGAGAATCCGAATTTGGAAGAATTAAAAGAAAATGAAATTAATGATTATTTTCCAGAAGAAACTCTCATGACGATAGATAAGGATGATGATGAGGAAATACCATGGTTTAAAAATTACGCAAATTATCTTGCAGGAGATATTCTTAAAAAAGGGATGAGTCACTACCAACGTAGTAAGTTCTTTTCAGAATTAAAACACTATTATTGGGAGAAACCTTACCTTTTTAAGATGTGCAAGGATGGAATGATACGAAGATGTGTTTCGGGTGCCGAAACAAGAAAAATTCTTGATGAATGTCATCATGGCCCAACTGGGGGACATTATGGTCCTTCCACTACAGCTAGAAAAGTTTTTGATGCTGGATTCTATTGGCCTACAATTTTCAAAGAAGCATATACTCTTGTTCAAAACTGTGATGCGTGCCAAAAATCCGGTAACCTTTCTCGAAGAGACGAAATGCCTCAAAAGAGCATTCAAGTCTGTGAAATATTCGACATTTGGGGAACTGATTTTATGGGACCCTTCCCTAAATCACACAAATACGAATATATCCTCGTTGCAATCGATTATGTTTCCAAATGGGTTGAAGCTGAAGCTCTTCCTACTAACGATGCACGAGTTGTTGTCAACTTTCTCGAAAAGCTTTTTGCTCGCTTTGGAATTCCTAAAGCTTTAATAAGTGATAGAGGATCCCATTTATGTAATAAACAAATGGAGAAAGTAATGAAACGATATGGAGTTCATCATCGTTTTGCTACAGCTTATCATCCACAAACTAGTGGTCAGGTCGAAAATACCAATAGAGCTATAAAAAGAATACTTGAAAAAACGGTTAAAGACAATCCTTCCGTTTGGTCAAGGAAATTAGATGACGCTCTATGGGCATTTCGTACGGCATATAAGACACCAATTGGTACGACACCATACAGACTCTTGTATGGGAAAACATGTCATCTACCGTTCGAACTTGAACACCGTGCTTACTGGGCGTTAAAAAGTTGTAATCCTGATTTGAAAATAGCTGGGGAAAAGAGATTTTTGCAATTACATGAACTTGATGAGTTAAGACTTCAAGCTTATGAAAACTCCAAGCTATATAAAGCAAGAACTAAAGCATACCACGATAGGAAGCTGAGAATTCGAAAACAATTCAAAGCTGGAGATAAAGTTCTGCTTTTCAATATGAAATACAAGTTTAAAGCTCCGAAACTCAAACCAAAATGGTTTGGACCATATGTAGTGAAACATGGATTTCCATCAGGATATGTTGAACTTTATGACAAACATGGTGGAAGTTTCATTGTAAATGGGCACCGAATTAAACTCTATTATGATAAGGAGCAATTAAACATGATTTCTAATGAAGAACTTTCATCCGAATTTGAATATGAAGCTATCACATTCATGGCCCCACACAAGGAAATTATTCCTTGGGCACACAGTAATGGTTTCATCTATGATGCTCTTCCTAGAGCATGGGAAAATGTTAAATTGGAAAACATAGATGAAACAGGAGAGGGAATTGTGATAGGAAATGTGTTGTATATCCCTAAAAGGAAACATAACACTAAAACTTCATAATCTATTTCGAAGTTTGAGTCCGGCTGAGGACTCGTTAATAAAACAAGCGCTTCTCGGGAGGCAACCCGTGGGTTTTATTTTTATTTTTGTTTTTGATTTATTTTAATTTTCAGTGTACCCCAAAGTTTTACTACTTGGTCGAACTTAAGTGTGGGGGTGTGCCACTAATTTGAATAAAACTGCAATGCTTTTTGTTTGTTTGTTTTTGTTTCTAATAATGCAGGTGTTGACTACAAGAAACAGAAGATTGGATAACACCGGATATCATGGTTTATTCTCTCATTTTCCCTACTTTCATGCTTTTTCGTTTATCATATTGAGGACAATGTTTAACTTAAGTGTGGGGGGGGGGGGGGGTGAGTAGGTAAAATAAGAAATTAAGTTTAATATCGATTTAATTTTTAAATTTTGTTTGTCCTTATGATCTATTTGTTTTCACGCTTTTAGGAATAATTTATTAGAATAATTGGATCTATCCACTGGTAAAAATTAGTAATTTTGAAAAATTTGAGATGTGTCCCGATTAATATTGCAATCTATTTCTGGGATCGATAGCATTTGCTAGCGCATATTATAACCCTTTCCACTAAATTGTGAGGATTTGAGCCTATTTCATATCTAGCATACATCTTTTATGCTTGAAACTTTTGTTATGAGTGTGCCGGTGATTTTATTTATTCTAGAACTTGTACTTGTAAATCATTATGAGACCGTTGTGAGATTACATTTTTGTAATATAAGTATACATACGTGATAAGAGGCAATCTTAGGATTTTAACCAAATAGCCTTCATTATTGATTTTTAGCTAGTTACATTGATTAGTTAATTTCCAATTTTTAACCCTTTTGTTAGCGTTCATTTTTAACGCTAGATACCCTTAGTTACACCCTTCGAGCCATCCTTTTCGTTTTTGATAAATCCAGAAAAATATAAAAATATTTTACACTTTAAACCTTAGCCTAACACTTGTCAAAGTCCAAATGGTGGGTTGCTAGTTGCTTGGTTGTTGGATAGTTTCTGATGATTATTAGTTAGCCACACTTCACCAATTATGTGTGTGCCATTTCGACAAAGACGGAGACTGCAACATCTTATTTGTATTGTTGTGGTGATGCTTATGTGAAGTGTGGGGGAATTCTTATTTGCAAAAAAAAAAAAAAAAAAAAAAAAAAAAAAAAAAAAAAAAAAAAAGTCATCGTAACTATAAGGTGACAATTATAGCAAATGTGCTATATATGTGAATAAAGAGAATTTTGTGATATGTTGTTAGCAATGTGCTACGTATGAAGAATATTATTATGGCGAATCGATGTATCGTTATTTGAAGAAGAGGAAGATTGTAACTATAATCATTTACGGGTTCGTGGTTTGTTTGGTGACTAGCAACTATGAGACTTAGACTTTATTTTATTTTTCTTTAAAACCAATTTCATAAATATTCCCATGCCTTATCCCTACCCTTACCAAATTACTCTATCTATCCGGATATTGTAATGGCTTTGTGAGAATGTCAAGTGCAAGAATATTGTAGTGACCATCCGGTTTTTGAGTAATCAAGAACTCGCGCCAGTAATCTATTGTGTTTTTGTATGAGATGTTTAAACATAAGCCTGGTACAACCCAAAGCCTTACATTACAACCCAAATAAAAGACTTCTTTGATATGTAGACTTGGTGCTTACGCCATTGCGGTGTAGTTTTGTTTCTTGTACAAGCCTATGGTAATAATTAGATCATGACTGAGCAATGAGTGTGATTTCTCTTATATATACTCCACTTCTTAAATAAATGAGTGATTGAGTGAATTATACTTCGTTCCTTTTTCGTGAGGTGTTTAGAAATGTTAATCAAGCAAGAAAATCATTGGGTATTGTCAAACATCTTGATTTTTCACCATCCAAGCTTAAAAAGGATGAATCTTATCTTGTACTTGTACTTGGTAGATTTGCATCACATTTTTCTAATCATTTTTGGTTACCATGTGGATTTATTTTCTTTAATTCTAGATTTGCTTGAGGACAAGCAAAGTTTAAGTGTGGGGATTTGATAACGCTCAAAGTTAACATGTTTTTATAAGCGTTATTAGTGTTTTTGTGTATGTTATTTGGTTGTTTTTATATGCTTTTGCCACTAAATCGTATCAAAGTATGTTTTTGTAACATATGTAGCCAAATGCAGGAAAAATGGAGAAAAAGTGAAGAAAATGAAGTATACGCGATTACACGAAGATTCCCGAGCTCAAAAGTCCAATCTATGAAGTAATTCATATGAGAACCTAAGTTTTGTCATCTCAAAGTCCCAAGTTCAGAAGTTAATCAAGTTTGGATAGTACATAAAGAACTACACAAGGAAAAGTCAAAGTCCAAAGAAGCCAGGAATTACCATCCGATCGGTTGGAGTTCAACCGATCGGATTGCCATAATGACCTTTCTCCATCCGATCGGTACCAACCCGCAACTGATCGGATGGCCACTTCTGCATGTTTTTGCCAACTTTTGTGCACGAATTTTGGTCTTTTGTCCCATGGTTCTAGGCCCTTTTTAGTGTCTTACTGTCCAAGTTCAAGCATTTAAGTCCCTATTTATTACCAAGAGTGTTGGACAAGCCTATAAGGACCTCAAAAGTGCATAACTTAACACACCGTTCAAGATACCATTTACTCTCATTACTACACACAATTATTATCATCTTCTAACTCTCTAAGGAGGAAAATTCGTGCAGAAAGAACCAGGAACTTTGGAGGACCAAGGAAGCAACATTTGGCGTCCGAAAATCTCAAGAAATCACCACCAACACTTAGGTTATCAATACCTTGTCATTTGTTATCAATTTCAAAGCATTGTAAGACTTATAACCATGGATTCTAATGTTAAATATTCTGAGTTTATTTGCATGTTTGCTATGAGTAGCTAGTAATCTTTTTACACTTGTTTTGATGATGTTTTATACTTAGTGATAGTGATGATTGTGATAACATGTTTTAATTCAATTTCAAGTCAATCCTAAGAACCAATTGTACCTTAAGTTTCATCGTGACATTTGTTTAGCCAAGGTTAACTAATTGATAATATTTTCAAAGGTCGAAAGATTTGTTATTACTCAACTAGTTATAATCATTTGTCTATGAATGATTGTTTTTCACCATAATTATTCTTGACTAAACAAAGAAACAAGAAGTATGATTGTAATGAGAATGCTTTTATAACATCAAATCGGATTGTTTGTAAACCTTTAGTAGGACGAAAGTTTAAATGTTTATAAACGATTGTGACCTTTTTGTCTATGAAGAGGTTACCTTTTGTATTGACTATTTCCTAAGAGTATTTGATTTGTAATAAAAGTTTGTCTTGTGTTTAAGATATCCACCATACCTTATGAACCTTGGATAGATCTTGAATTGATTGGTTTACACCTAAAGCTTGTTTTTATGAACTAAAATCTTGACTAAGGTTTAACTTGTAGAAACAATAGATTAGATCACCATCTAATTATCTCAACCAACATGTTATCAAAAGTTATCACAATCATGTGTGTCATTAAGTAGAAAACTAATCTAAACAATTGTAGTTTTTAATTTATTGAATTTGCTTATTATCTTATTTGCTTACATTAGAGATTTACTTTTAGACTTATATTTCGATTCACTCACAAATCCCTGCGAACGATCCCGACTTACCATCATATCTTGCTATAACGGACGAGTACACTTGCTCGTATGTGTTGTTTCTAGATTTGGTAACTCATCCTTATAAATTTAAAACTTGCACTAACAAATAGCACATCATGTACCCAATGCGCTACGTCTTTAATACTCTCAACATACTCCTTGTCGTCTTCTAAAAGGCCCGCTGTGTAACAATTCACAATTTCAGGTTAATTACCATTCCCGGAAAATTTCACTATTCACTTTTACTATTCATTTTTCCCGAAACTTTCCCGAAAGTTGATTTTTATTTGATATTCTCGAGTGATAAATCATTTCCATGGCAAATTAAATGTTTGACATTCGTCAGATCATTTTCGTGAAAGTTATTAAGGAATTACACGTTTTAGGGTAAAACGTCATTCAGAAATTCTACGTACAACGAAACTCGACCGCGTTAAGTGACCCCGCATCAGAAAAATGTTTGACACACTCATGATTTATTTGAGAATTAATCGTGACTGAGAAAAACATGACCAAAGACTTCTCAGCAGGTCACCCAAGCCTGTACTACTCTCGCATGAGCACGCTTAACCGTTTGGGCGATTAACCGTTAGACCACAAAACGCGTTTCTAAGACTATTTGAGTTTTCAATTTATTAGAAAAAGTCAACATATTCTTTCCCTCCCCCATTGACCAAAAATCATCCCTTGAGTTTATAAGTCATTTCGTGATTTTTAGGCTTACGGTTTGATGTCTAAAAGACATTTAATACCAACCGACACTAGACTGAGCCCAGTCTAGACATTATAAGTCATTTTAAATCATTTTTATCACATTAGAAAAGTAACATTTTACTTTTCTCAATTTTACGCAATATTCGTACGTTTTACGTATTACGCGTTTTAGACCCGTGTTTCCAGCTTTTAGCAGGGTTTTACACCCAAATGGAACCTACCACTCATTTTATATTTTATTATGGAACATATGGATATGTTTATCAATACTTTCAAGTTCCATAATTTTACGACACCCGGTTTTACGTTTTGAGGCTTAATCATTTACGATTGGCATTTCCCGGAGTCAAGTTTCATCCTAATACTTAGGATAATACCAAGCAAAAGCCAAAGCTTCCTCCCCAAGCTTATGAACCGCCTCTAGGGGGGGGGGGGTTTCACACTAGGTGGCTTGATCTCAAGCTTAATGGCCTTAGATTTCATCCATGTGTTCACCTTGGCCTCCAAGGTTGGACTAGTCAACATTTCTAACCTCCTCCAAGCCATATAAATACCCCCTTCCCCTCCTTGGCCGTCCCTCATCACACACACACACCCACACCATCTCATTTTCTCATTCTCTTCAAGTTTCATGCAAGATTCAAGTGATTCTTCAAGGTAGAAACCCTAGTTAGAATATCATTCACCAAAACTCTTCCAATCCCTAATATACTTGGTGATTTCTCTTGAGTTTAAATCCACTCAATTCACCTCAACCTTCATCATCCATCTTTCAAAATTACAAGGGTAGAAAGATTGCATGAAGTGAAGTGGGTTGAAGCAAGTCTATCAATGTCCTATCCTTACATGTTAACTTCCTTTCATCTTTGAAAGCCAAAAGTTGTGACCCAAACCCTAACTTGATTCTTGTTAAATAATCATATTCGTGTTATTTACATATTATTTGTGCTATATTATATCTTGTATTCATGTCCATGATGTATAAAAGTGAGTAAAACAAGTTATTGTACATGATTGATAAGACAAATTACTATAACAAGCAAACTAGTGACTTTCTTGGTAAGACCTGATCAAAATGGTAAAAATATGATGTTGGATCATTACATATTACAGTAGAGGACTTAACAAGGAAACCATAGCAATTTGAACCACCTAAAACGAGTATACGAGTCAAAAGTTACGCCCATTTGAAGTTACCAAAACTTTTCGGCAAACTGCCAAATACCATTCTGATCAAATTTGGGTTTTGAAAGTCCCACTTCTGGTCCGATTCATCAAAAAGTTAAAACACGAAAGTTGTCCAGAATGCCGTTTTCGTTCAGGAACAAAGAAGCTCGAGACCTAAAAACACTTTCCGAGTGATAAAATTCTTCAAATTCTAAACAGCCCATTTTTAGGCGAAAGTCACAAGATTATGGTTATACTTTGAAAGGAACAAGAGGTCTTATGACCTATAATCAAGACCATAACCATGGCTAGAGCCAAGGTTGTGTCTCATGACCTTGGAACAAGGACCAAAGGTCATGGCTAGGCCATGACGAAATGACCATACCAACTTACATAGGCGTAAACATGAAACAAGAGTTGGCGATAACTTGAACATACAATTTGGATCTACTTCACTTAAAAAGGAACCATGAGATATTACAAAGAGAAAATGGTCATACAAGACTTATGAAACTACCCCTAATAACAATCTTCATGTACAAATAAACTTTCCTAAGTTTATTCAAGTATCGGACATGTAACTTTTCAGATCAAAACTTATATCTATATATTTCATCAACTACTACAATAATAGGGAGCCTCATGTGAGGAGTTCATTATGTAAGCCGTCGAGTTGAGTTGTGGATTTACGAGTTAAAGTGTCCTGGCTCCTCGAACGCTTACTAACATGACTTCTGAATTATGTCGGCCCGAACGGTAGTAAACGATATACAAAACATACATGTTTCATGAATCATTACTTTCAAAGACTTACAATATACATCATACCACATCATGGACTAAATGCAAGATATATATATAGGCACTACTTCATATTCTTTACTCCGATCCTAAGTCGCAACATTCGATTATAGGTTGCTCGTAGAAACCTTCACGATTCAACTGTTACATTCCTTACTTGCTATCTTACTTAAGGTGAGTTCATAGCCCCACTTTACATTACTTCAATGTTTTACAAACCCTTGGGGGGAATACATGCTATTATTTTTCTACTCGAACACAATGCTTTCTACTGTATGCTATTCGACTATGTTTTATTATCACTAAGTAACATCCTTGCCAAACCAAGATCCCTTATTATGAACCATTTAATCACTTGCGAGGGTTACTTGCAAGTGAGCGTGAATATTGTGAATAGGCCTATTGGGATTGACGAATCCCATTTGTTTTGACTAAGTTCAAACAAATGCATTAATATTTGAGACATTAGGTATGACGGCAAAGTACCTACCGGGATAAATCTGCCGATCGATATTGGTACACGTTAACGTTTTGGTGTCATAAGCTTAGTGTATAATACATGTTCCGGGCGTATAACAACGTAGCCTACCTGTTTTGTTTTCCAAACATTGGTGTGAGCCTATAACTCACACTACCAATATATTGTGTTCAATCGATTTAACAAACTCTATGAATATCACTCAACCTTTGTGTTGACCTCTCAAGCATGTATTTCAGGTTCATGACGATCAAGGATGGCACGGAAGGACACGGATACTCAAGAGGGCTATAAATTTTATTATCATTCAAAACTCATTTATTATACATTGTAAACATGGAACCAATTAGGACCTCATTTTGAAATCTCTGATATTTATATAATTTGAATGATACATCTTTTAAAACGACTCAATTGGAGTTCGTTTTCTATTATTGTGACTATTGTGCCGTCGAGTAACACCCAGTTTGAATTCCGCTGCATCCATGAATTGGGGGTGTTACAGATTGGTATCAGAGCCATGGTTATAGAGAAACGGGTCTAATTGAGACCTAAACTATAACCACACATACAAGCAAAAATATTTTTATAGCCTTCCACTCTCCGTGTCTTCCATCCTCCAGACGATTATGAACTTAGTAAGCATGTTATGCTACACAAACATATTAGTATATTCATATATACCCATTTTGAGCATTTCCCCGAAGACATTTTTATGCTACACAAACATAATTGCATATTGATATATGTACCCTAAACATAATTGAGCATTTCCCCGTAAGCATTTTATGCTATATGAACACATATAAGTATATTGATATATACACACTAGGCATTTTATGCTACATGAACACATATAAGTATATTGATATATACACACTAGGCATTTTATGCTACATGAACATATTAGTATATTGATATATAAACTCGGTTTATTTTCAATCATTTATCTAAACAATGGACTAAACATATCTGTGTATGCCTATTCTAAGGCATTTCGGCACAGCCACACTCTCCCAATCATGTTCCTACTCCAACATTATATGTCCAAGACATTGTAACTAATTACAATGGTCTCATTCATTTTCCAAGACATTGTGAGATACAATGGTCTCATTCATTTTCCAAGACATTGTATGATACAATGGTCTCATTCATTTTCCAAGACATTGTGAGATACAATGGTCTCATTTACTTTTCAAAACATTGTGAGATACAATGGCCTCATTCATTTTCCAAGACATTGTGAGATACAATGGTCTCATTCATTTTCCAAGACATTGTATGATACAATGGTCTTAATCATTTCTCAAATGTTTTGAGTCACACAATGGCCTAACCTACTTCCCAGACGTTGTGAATTGCACAATGGTCTAACCTACTTCTGAGACATTGTGTTTTGTGCAAATGGTCTCTAGAATTATTCCATCACATCATTAATATCATTTCTTATGATATCAAAAACCCGTCACAATCTATCGATTTCAAAACAAGAAATATGAGATTTCTAAAGGACAAACTAATCCATCATCGACAAAAGCTGAACTTTCTCTACATTCATCAAAGTTTTCTTATGAAACCTTCATTATTAAAAGTTCGTGATCCTGGCCAAGTATGTTCTATTTTAGAACTACTTAAAACTTCCTTTCCATATGTATCTACCCTTACTACCTTCTATGCAATAGAATATGAAAACATACGTTACAAGTCTTGTATGGACGGGACTTGCAACTTAAGGGTTTGACATCGCCTTTGTTTAGTGGACAGTTTCCCGAAAGCAACAGACATATCAAAAGTATACCTAGTTTAGGTATTTGAAAATTTTATCGAACCTTGGCTAAATATAGACTAGTCACCTATATTTAACCTAGGGACAGTGGAATATAGTCTGACTAACTATATTCGACTTAGAATTTTCAAATACTGAGAGTAGTTGTACTAGGGTTATGTTTAGGTTGATTTCCTACATGAACTCGATAAACCACCAGAATACATTAAAACAATCTAGAGACACGATAATGTCTTACCACTCAGCGAAATCTTAACACCTTATTTGTGTTACCTAATTTCATTCTTGAAATTTTTCATTTATGAGATAATCCGAACTACTATCTTGGGATAGTTATCAATTCTTCTCTTCATCCTGTAGAAGTACTATCCTGTTTAGGTCCTAAGGATACCATTCCATCATAAACTTTTAAAATCTCTTAAGATTTTTAAAGCAAACTCAACATCGATACCTAAGAGTATTAATGATAAGCATACACTACACACTTTTGTTCATCAACATATCACATCATTATCTTCACAACCGTTACAAACACAAGCTCATTAACAGATCTTGATGCACTTTTAAAGCTCAAATCATCCTTAGTTACACCACAAGTACCCTCATCAGCTTTACAAGTTTGAATATTCATCTTGTACTTTTGGAACACCAGTATCATCTCGTAATACACTACCTTGTAACTCACCGGCTAAGTATGAATGTTGTGTCGGGAATTCTTGAGTAGGATGATTTATAATGTCCTTATTTGAATGGATTGGGATGCCTTTTCATTTAAATAAAGAAATTATAAATCATCGAACCATACGTTTATATTCCTTTAGTTACATTGTTTGGGATGCCTCTCTATGTAAATAAAGAATTATAAACAAGTGGGCTTAATTATATCCGAAATAACATAAGTATGAAGTCAATAAACACTAGATACAACAACAGATTACCTACTAGGCTATGATTGCAATGACTATCCCAATTTCCATTAGTACGAGGTTTACATTTTGGTTTTCATAATGATAGTGCAATAACAAACAAACTCATTGCGAGGCCATGTAACCATATGCATGTGCAGTCGTACCAAACTCATTACGGGGCCATGTAACCATACGCATGCGCAGTCGTACCAAACTCATTGCGAAGCCATGTAGCCATATGCATGGGAAGCCGTACAATTCAAACAGGACTTGGTCCAACCACATGTTCAACGCTTATTCCATGATTCGATTCTTATATCAATTGCTATTGATACTTGACAACTATATCAAGTTCTATTTTGATATTCAACTACTATATCAATTCCTATTAATATTCGACTGCTATATCAATTTCCTTTGATATTCGACTATTACCATACCTTTCCTATATAAAAGTAAGCCTCATCCTACACCATACACTGAAATGACAAATCAAATTACATCACCGGTAATCCCAGACTTTAGTCCTTATAAGTAACCACACCTTTTCATTGATACCACTCCAACATATGACACACATAGAACTTCGGGACGAAGTTCCCCGTAAGGGGTAGAGACTGTAACAATTCACAATTTCAGGTTAATTACCATTCCCGGAAAATTTCACTATTCACTTTTACTATTCATTTTTCCCGAAACTTTCCCGAAAGTTGATTTTTATTTGATATTCTCGAGTGATAAATCATTTCCATGGCAAATTAAATGTTTGACATTCGTCAGATCATTTTCGTGAAAGTTATTAAGGAATTACACGTTTTAGGGTAAAACGTCATTCAGAAATTCTACGTACAACGAAACTCGACCGCGTTAAGTGACCCCGCATCAGAAAAATGTTTGACACACTCATGATTTATTTGAGAATTAATCGTGACTGAGAAAAACATGACCAAAGACTTCCCAGCAGGTCACCCAAGCCTGTACTACTCTCGCATGAGCACGCTTAACCGTTTGGGCGATTAACCGTTAGACCACAAAACGCGTTTCTAAGACTATTTGAGTTTTCAATTTATTAGAAAAAGTCAACATATTCTTTCCCTCCCCCATTGACCAAAAATCATCCCTTGAGTTTATAAGTCATTTCGTGATTTTTAGGCTTACGGTTTGATGTCTAAAAGACATTTAATACCAACCGACACTAGACTGAGCCCAGTCTAGACATTATAAGTCATTTTAAATCATTTTTATCACATTAGAAAAGTAACATTTTACTTTTCTCAATTTTACGCAATATTCGTACGTTTTACGTATTACGCGTTTTAGACCCGTGTTTCCAGCTTTTAGCAGGGTTTTACACCCAAATGGAACCTACCACTCATTTTATATTTTATTATGGAACATATGGATATGTTTATCAATACTTTCAAGTTCCATAATTTTACGACACCCGGTTTTACGTTTTGAGGCTTAATCATTTACGATTGGCATTTCCCGGAGTCAAGTTTCATCCTAATACTTAGGATAATACCAAGCAAAAGCCAAAGATTCCTCCCCAAGCTTATGAACCGCCTCTAGGGGGGGGGTTTCACACTAGGTGGCTTGATCTCAAGCTTAATGGCCTTAGATTTCATCCATGTGTTCACCTTGGCCTCCAAGGTTGGACTAGTCAACATTTCTAACCTCCTCCAAGCCATATAAATACCCCCTTCCCCTCCTTGGCCGTCCCTCATCACACACACACCCACACCATCTCATTTTCTCATTCTCTTCAAGTTTCATGCAAGATTCAAGTGATTCTTCAAGGTAGAAACCCTAGTTAGAATATCATTCACCAAAACTCTTCCAATCCCTAATATACTTGGTGATTTCTCTTGAGTTTAAATCCACTCAATTCACCTCAACCTTCATCATCCATCTTTCAAAATTACAAGGGTAGAAAGATTGCATGAAGTGAAGTGGGTTGAAGCAAGTCTATCAATGTCCTATCCTTACATGTTAACTTCCTTTCATCTTTGAAAGCCAAAAGTTGTGAGCCAAACCCTAACTTGATTCTTGTTAAATAATCATATTCGTGTTATTTACATATTATTTGTGCTATATTATGTCTTGTATTCATGTCCATGATGTATAAAAGTGAGTAAAACAAGTTATTGTACATGATTGATAAGACAAGTTACTATAACAAGCAAACTAGTGACTTTCTTGGTAAGACCTGATCAAAATGGTAAAAATATGATGTTGGATCATTACATATTACAGTAGAGGACTTAACAAGGAAACCATAGCAATTTGAACCACCTAAAACGAGTATACGAGTCAAAAGTTACGCCCATTTGAAGTTACCAAAACTTTTCGGCAAACTGCCAAATACCATTCTGATCAAATTTGGGTTTTGAAAGTCCCACTTCTGGTCCGATTCATCAAAAAGTTAAAACACGAAAGTTGTCCGGAAGGCCGTTTTCGTTCAGGAACAAAGAAGCTCGAGACCTAAAAACACTTTCCGAGTGATAAAATTCTTCAAATTCTAAACAGCCCATTTTTAGGCGAAAGTCACAAGATTATGGTTATACTTTGAAAGGAACAAGAGGTCTTATGACCTATAATCAAGACCATAACCATGGCTAGAGCCAAGGTTGTGTCTCATGACCTTGGAACAAGGACCAAAGGTCATGGCTAGGCCATGACGAAATGACCATACCAACTTACATAGGCGTAAACATGAAACAAGAGTTGGCGATAACTTGAACATACAATTTGGATCTACTTCACTTAAAAAGGAACCATGAGATATTACAAAGAGAAAATGGTCATACAAGACTTATGAAACTACCCCTAATAACAATCTTCATGTACAAATAAACTTTCCTAAGTTTATTCAAGTATCGGACATGTAACTTTTCAGATCAAAACTTATATCTATATATTTCATCAACTACTACAATAATAGGGAGCCTCATGTGAGGAGTTCATTATGTAAGCCGTCGAGTTGAGTTGTGGATTTACGAGTTAAAGTGTCCTGGCTCCTCGAACGCTTACTAACATGACTTCTGAATTATGTCGGCCCGAACGGTAGTAAACGATATACAAAACATACATGTTTCATGAATCATTACTTTCAAAGACTTACAATATACATCATACCACATTATGGACTAAATGCAAGATATATATATAGGCACTACTTCATATTCTTTACTCCGATCCTAAGTCGCAACATTCGATTATAGGTTGCTCGTAGAAACCTTCACGATTCAACCGTTACATTCCTTACTTGCTATCTTACTTAAGGTGAGTTCATAGCCCCACTTTACATTACTTCAATGTTTTACAAACCCTTGGGGGGAATACATGTTATTATTTTTCTACTCGAACACAATGCTTTCTACTGTATGCTATTCGACTATGTTTTATTATCACTAAGTAACATCCTTGCCAAACCAAGATCCCTTATTATGAACCATTTAATCACTTGCGAGGGTTACTTGCAAGTGAGCGTGAATATTGTGAATAGGCCTATTGGGATTGACGAATCCCATTTGTTTTGACTAAGTTCAAACAAATGCATTAATATTTGAGACATTAGGTATGACGGCAAAGTACCTACCGGGATAAATCTGCCGATCGATATTGGTACACGTTAACGTTTTGGTGTCATAAGCTTAGTGTATAATACATGTTCCGGGCGTATAACAACGTAGCCTACCTGTTTTGTTTTCCAAACATTGGTGTGAGCCTATAACTCACACTACCAACATATTTTGTTCAATCGATTTAACAAACTCTATGAATATCACTCAACCTTTGTGTTGACCTCTCAAGCATGTATTTCAGGTTCATGACGATCAAGGATGGCACGGAAGGACACGGATACTCAAGAGGGCTATAAATTTTATTATCATTCAAAACTCATTTATTATACATTGTAAACATGGAACCAATTAGGACCTCATTTTGAAATCTCTGATATTTATATAATTTGAATGATACATCTTTTAAAACGACTCAATTGGAGTTCGTTTTCTATTATTGTGACTATTGTGCCGTCGAGTAACACCCAGTTTGAATTCCGCTGCATCCATGAATTGGGGGTGTTACAGATTGGTATCAGAGCCATGGTTATAGAGAAACGGGTCTAATTGAGACCTAAACTATAACCACACATACAAGCAAAAATATTTTTATAGCCTTCCACTCTCCGTGTCTTCCATCCTCCAGACGATTATGAACTTAGTAAGCATGTTATGCTACACAAACATATTAGTATATTCATATATACCCATTTTGAGCATTTCCCCGAAGACATTTTTATGCTACACAAACATAATTGCATATTGATATATGTACCCTAAACATAATTGAGCATTTCCCCGTAAGCATTTTATGCTATATGAACACATATAAGTATATTGATATATACACACTAGGCATTTTATGCTACATGAACACATATAAGTATATTGATATATACACACTAGGCATTTTATGCTACATGAACATATTAGTATATTGATATATAAACTCGGTTTATTTTCAATCATTTATCTAAACAATGGACTAAACATATCTGTGTATGCCTATTCTAAGGCATTTCGGCACAGCCACACTCTCCCAATCATGTTCCTACTCCAACATTATATGTCCAAGACATTGTAACTAATTACAATGGTCTCATTCATTTTCCAAGACATTGTGAGATACAATGGTCTCATTCATTTTCCAAGACATTGTATGATACAATGGTCTCATTCATTTTCCAAGACATTGTGAGATACAATGGTCTCATTTACTTTTCAAAACATTGTGAGATACAATGGCCTCATTCATTTTCCAAGACATTGTGAGATACAATGGTCTCATTCATTTTCCAAGACATTGTATGATACAATGGTCTTAATCATTTCTCAAATGTTTTGAGTCACACAATGGCCTAACCTACTTCCCAGACGTTGTGAATTGCACAATGGTCTAACCTACTTCCGAGACATTGTGTTTTGTGCAAATGGTCTCTAGAATTATTCCATCACATCATTAATATCATTTCTTATGATATCAAAAACCCGTCACAATCTATCGATTTCAAAACAAGAAATATGAGATTTCTAAAGGACAAACTAATCCATCATCGACAAAAGCTGAACTTTCTCTACATTCATCAAAGTTTTCTTATGAAACCTTCATTATTAAAAGTTCGTGATCCTGGCCAAGTATGTTCTATTTTAGAACTACTTAAAACTTCCTTTCCATATGTATCTACCCTTACTACCTTCTATGCAATAGAATATGAAAACATACGTTACAAGTCTTGTATGGACGGGACTTGCAACTTAAGGGTTTGACATCGCCTTTGTTTAGTGGACAGTTTCCCGAAAGCAACAGACATATCAAAAGTATACCTAGTTTAGGTATTTGAAAATTTTATCGAACCTTGGCTAAATATAGACTAGTCACCTATATTTAACCTAGGGACAGTGGAATATAGTCTGACTAACTATATTCGACTTAGAATTTTCAAATACTGAGAGTAGTTGTACTAGGGTTATGTTTAGGTTGATTTCCTACATGAACTCGATAAACCACCAGAATACATTAAAACAATCTAGAGACACGATAATGTCTTACCACTCAGCGAAATCTTAACACCTTATTTGTGTTACCTAATTTCATTCTTGAAATTTTTCATTTATGAGATAATCCGAACTACTATCTTGGGATAGTTATCAATTCTTCTCTTCATCCTGTAGAAGTACTATCCTGTTTAGGTCCTAAGGATACCATTCCATCATAAACTTTTAAAATCTCTTAAGATTTTTAAAGCAAACTCAACATCGATACCTAAGAGTATTAATGATAAGCATACACTACACACTTTTGTTCATCAACATATCACATCATTATCTTCACAACCGTTACAAACACAAGCTCATTAACAGATCTTGATGCACTTTTAAAGCTCAAATCATCCTTAGTTACACCACAAGTACCCTCATCAGCTTTACAAGTTTGAATATTCATCTTGTACTTTTGGAACACCAGTATCATCTCGTAATACACTACCTTGTAACTCACCGGCTAAGTATGAATGTTGTGTCGGGAATTCTTGAGTAGGATGATTTATAATGTCCTTATTTGAATGGATTGGGATGCCTTTTCATTTAAATAAAGAAATTATAAATCATCGAACCATACGTTTATATTCCTTTAGTTACATTGTTTGGGATGCCTCTCTATGTAAATAAAGAATTATAAACAAGTGGGCTTAATTATATCCGAAATAACATAAGTATGAAGTCAATAAACACTAGATACAACAACAGATTACCTACTAGGCTATGATTGCAATGACTATCCCAATTTCCATTAGTACGAGGTTTACATTTTGGTTTTCATAATGATAGTGCAATAACAAACAAACTCATTGCGAGGCCATGTAACCATATGCATGTGCAGTCGTACCAAACTCATTACGGGGCCATGTAACCATACGCATGCGCAGTCGTACCAAACTCATTGCGAAGCCATGTAGCCATATGCATGGGAAGCCGTACAATTCAAACAGGACTTGGTCCAACCACATGTTCAACGCTTATTCCATGATTCGATTCTTATATCAATTGCTATTGATACTTGACAACTATATCAAGTTCTATTTTGATATTCAACTACTATATCAATTCCTATTAATATTCGACTGCTATATCAATTTCCTTTGATATTCGACTATTACCATACCTTTCCTATATAAAAGTAAGCCTCATCCTACACCATACACTGAAATGACAAATCAAATTACATCACCGGTAATCCCAGACTTTAGTCCTTATAAGTAACCACACCTTTTCATTGATACCACTCCAACATATGACACACATAGAACTTCGGGACGAAGTTCCCCGTAAGGGGTAGAGACTGTAACAATTCACAATTTCAGGTTAATTACCATTCCCGGAAAATTTCACTATTCACTTTTACTATTCATTTTTCCCGAAACTTTCCCGAAAGTTGATTTTTATTTGATATTCTCGAGTGATAAATCATTTCCATGGCAAATTAAATGTTTGACATTCGTCAGATCATTTTCGTGAAAGTTATTAAGGAATTACACGTTTTAGGGTAAAACGTCATTCAGAAATTCTACGTACAACGAAACTCGACCGCGTTAAGTGACCCCGCATCAGAAAAATGTTTGACACACTCATGATTTATTTGAGAATTAATCGTGACTGAGAAAAACATGACCAAAGACTTCCCAGCAGGTCACCCAAGCCTGTACTACTCTCGCATGAGCACGCTTAACCGTTTGGGCGATTAACCGTTAGACCACAAAACGCGTTTCTAAGACTATTTGAGTTTTCAATTTATTAGAAAAAGTCAACATATTCTTTCCCTCCCCCATTGACCAAAAATCATCCCTTGAGTTTATAAGTCATTTCGTGATTTTTAGGCTTACGGTTTGATGTCTAAAAGACATTTAATACCAACCGACACTAGACTGAGCCCAGTCTAGACATTATAAGTCATTTTAAATCATTTTTATCACATTAGAAAAGTAACATTTTACTTTTCTCAATTTTACGCAATATTCGTACGTTTTACGTATTACGCGTTTTAGACCCGTGTTTCCAGCTTTTAGCAGGGTTTTACACCCAAATGGAACCTACCACTCATTTTATATTTTATTATGGAACATATGGATATGTTTATCAATACTTTCAAGTTCCATAATTTTACGACACCCGGTTTTACGTTTTGAGGCTTAATCATTTACGATTGGCATTTCCCGGAGTCAAGTTTCATCCTAATACTTAGGATAATACCAAGCAAAAGCCAAAGATTCCTCCCCAAGCTTATGAACCGCCTCTAGGGGGGGGGGTTTCACACTAGGTGGCTTGATCTCAAGCTTAATGGCCTTAGATTTCATCCATGTGTTCACCTTGGCCTCCAAGGTTGGACTAGTCAACATTTCTAACCTCCTCCAAGCCATATAAATACCCCCTTCCCCTCCTTGGCCGTCCCTCATCACACACACACCCACACCATCTCATTTTCTCATTCTCTTCAAGTTTCATGCAAGATTCAAGTGATTCTTCAAGGTAGAAACCCTAGTTAGAATATCATTCACCAAAACTCTTCCAATCCCTAATATACTTGGTGATTTCTCTTGAGTTTAAATCCACTCAATTCACCTCAACCTTCATCATCCATCTTTCAAAATTACAAGGGTAGAAAGATTGCATGAAGTGAAGTGGGTTGAAGCAAGTCTATCAATGTCCTATCCTTACATGTTAACTTCCTTTCATCTTTGAAAGCCAAAAGTTGTGAGCCAAACCCTAACTTGATTCTTGTTAAATAATCATATTCGTGTTATTTACATATTATTTGTGCTATATTATGTCTTGTATTCATGTCCATGATGTATAAAAGTGAGTAAAACAAGTTATTGTACATGATTGATAAGACAAGTTACTATAACAAGCAAACTAGTGACTTTCTTGGTAAGACCTGATCAAAATGGTAAAAATATGATGTTGGATCATTACATATTACAGTAGAGGACTTAACAAGGAAACCATAGCAATTTGAACCACCTAAAACGAGTATACGAGTCAAAAGTTACGCCCATTTGAAGTTACCAAAACTTTTCGGCAAACTGCCAAATACCATTCTGATCAAATTTGGGTTTTGAAAGTCCCACTTCTGGTCCGATTCATCAAAAAGTTAAAACACGAAAGTTGTCCGGAAGGCCGTTTTCGTTCAGGAACAAAGAAGCTCGAGACCTAAAAACACTTTCCGAGTGATAAAATTCTTCAAATTCTAAACAGCCCATTTTTAGGCGAAAGTCACAAGATTATGGTTATACTTTGAAAGGAACAAGAGGTCTTATGACCTATAATCAAGACCATAACCATGGCTAGAGCCAAGGTTGTGTCTCATGACCTTGGAACAAGGACCAAAGGTCATGGCTAGGCCATGACGAAATGACCATACCAACTTACATAGGCGTAAACATGAAACAAGAGTTGGCGATAACTTGAACATACAATTTGGATCTACTTCACTTAAAAAGGAACCATGAGATATTACAAAGAGAAAATGGTCATACAAGACTTATGAAACTACCCCTAATAACAATCTTCATGTACAAATAAACTTTCCTAAGTTTATTCAAGTATCGGACATGTAACTTTTCAGATCAAAACTTATATCTATATATTTCATCAACTACTACAATAATAGGGAGCCTCATGTGAGGAGTTCATTATGTAAGCCGTCGAGTTGAGTTGTGGATTTACGAGTTAAAGTGTCCTGGCTCCTCGAACGCTTACTAACATGACTTCTGAATTATGTCGGCCCGAACGGTAGTAAACGATATACAAAACATACATGTTTCATGAATCATTACTTTCAAAGACTTACAATATACATCATACCACATCATGGACTAAATGCAAGATATATATATAGGCACTACTTCATATTCTTTACTCCGATCCTAAGTCGCAACATTCGATTATAGGTTGCTCGTAGAAACCTTCACGATTCAACCGTTACATTCCTTACTTGCTATCTTACTTAAGGTGAGTTCATAGCCCCACTTTACATTACTTCAATGTTTTACAAACCCTTGGGGGGAATACATGTTATTATTTTTCTACTCGAACACAATGCTTTCTACTGTATGCTATTCGACTATGTTTTATTATCACTAAGTAACATCCTTGCCAAACCAAGATCCCTTATTATGAACCATTTAATCACTTGCGAGGGTTACTTGCAAGTGAGCGTGAATATTGTGAATAGGCCTATTGGGATTGACGAATCCCATTTGTTTTGACTAAGTTCAAACAAATGCATTAATATTTGAGACATTAGGTATGACGGCAAAGTACCTACCGGGATAAATCTGCCGATCGATATTGGTACACGTTAACGTTTTGGTGTCATAAGCTTAGTGTATAATACATGTTCCGGGCGTATAACAACGTAGCCTACCTGTTTTGTTTTCCAAACATTGGTGTGAGCCTATAACTCACACTACCAACATATTTTGTTCAATCGATTTAACAAACTCTATGAATATCACTCAACCTTTGTGTTGACCTCTCAAGCATGTATTTCAGGTTCATGACGATCAAGGATGGCACGGAAGGACACGGATACTCAAGAGGGCTATAAATTTTATTATCATTCAAAACTCATTTATTATACATTGTAAACATGGAACCAATTAGGACCTCATTTTGAAATCTCTGATATTTATATAATTTGAATGATACATCTTTTAAAACGACTCAATTGGAGTTCGTTTTCTATTATTGTGACTATTGTGCCGTCGAGTAACACCCAGTTTGAATTCCGCTGCATCCATGAATTGGGGGTGTTACAGATTGGTATCAGAGCCATGGTTATAGAGAAACGGGTCTAATTGAGACCTAAACTATAACCACACATACAAGCAAAAATATTTTTATAGCCTTCCACTCTCCGTGTCTTCCATCCTCCAGACGATTATGAACTTAGTAAGCATGTTATGCTACACAAACATATTAGTATATTCATATATACCCATTTTGAGCATTTCCCCGAAGACATTTTTATGCTACACAAACATAATTGCATATTGATATATGTACCCTAAACATAATTGAGCATTTCCCCGTAAGCATTTTATGCTATATGAACACATATAAGTATATTGATATATACACACTAGGCATTTTATGCTACATGAACACATATAAGTATATTGATATATACACACTAGGCATTTTATGCTACATGAACATATTAGTATATTGATATATAAACTCGGTTTATTTTCAATCATTTATCTAAACAATGGACTAAACATATCTGTGTATGCCTATTCTAAGGCATTTCGGCACAGCCACACTCTCCCAATCATGTTCCTACTCCAACATTATATGTCCAAGACATTGTAACTAATTACAATGGTCTCATTCATTTTCCAAGACATTGTGAGATACAATGGTCTCATTCATTTTCCAAGACATTGTATGATACAATGGTCTCATTCATTTTCCAAGACATTGTGAGATACAATGGTCTCATTTACTTTTCAAAACATTGTGAGATACAATGGCCTCATTCATTTTCCAAGACATTGTGAGATACAATGGTCTCATTCATTTTCCAAGACATTGTATGATACAATGGTCTTAATCATTTCTCAAATGTTTTGAGTCACACAATGGCCTAACCTACTTCCCAGACGTTGTGAATTGCACAATGGTCTAACCTACTTCCGAGACATTGTGTTTTGTGCAAATGGTCTCTAGAATTATTCCATCACATCATTAATATCATTTCTTATGATATCAAAAACCCGTCACAATCTATCGATTTCAAAACAAGAAATATGAGATTTCTAAAGGACAAACTAATCCATCATCGACAAAAGCTGAACTTTCTCTACATTCATCAAAGTTTTCTTATGAAACCTTCATTATTAAAAGTTCGTGATCCTGGCCAAGTATGTTCTATTTTAGAACTACTTAAAACTTCCTTTCCATATGTATCTACCCTTACTACCTTCTATGCAATAGAATATGAAAACATACGTTACAAGTCTTGTATGGACGGGACTTGCAACTTAAGGGTTTGACATCGCCTTTGTTTAGTGGACAGTTTCCCGAAAGCAACAGACATATCAAAAGTATACCTAGTTTAGGTATTTGAAAATTTTATCGAACCTTGGCTAAATATAGACTAGTCACCTATATTTAACCTAGGGACAGTGGAATATAGTCTGACTAACTATATTCGACTTAGAATTTTCAAATACTGAGAGTAGTTGTACTAGGGTTATGTTTAGGTTGATTTCCTACATGAACTCGATAAACCACCAGAATACATTAAAACAATCTAGAGACACGATAATGTCTTACCACTCAGCGAAATCTTAACACCTTATTTGTGTTACCTAATTTCATTCTTGAAATTTTTCATTTATGAGATAATCCGAACTACTATCTTGGGATAGTTATCAATTCTTCTCTTCATCCTGTAGAAGTACTATCCTGTTTAGGTCCTAAGGATACCATTCCATCATAAACTTTTAAAATCTCTTAAGATTTTTAAAGCAAACTCAACATCGATACCTAAGAGTATTAATGATAAGCATACACTACACACTTTTGTTCATCAACATATCACATCATTATCTTCACAACCGTTACAAACACAAGCTCATTAACAGATCTTGATGCACTTTTAAAGCTCAAATCATCCTTAGTTACACCACAAGTACCCTCATCAGCTTTACAAGTTTGAATATTCATCTTGTACTTTTGGAACACCAGTATCATCTCGTAATACACTACCTTGTAACTCACCGGCTAAGTATGAATGTTGTGTCGGGAATTCTTGAGTAGGATGATTTATAATGTCCTTATTTGAATGGATTGGGATGCCTTTTCATTTAAATAAAGAAATTATAAATCATCGAACCATACGTTTATATTCCTTTAGTTACATTGTTTGGGATGCCTCTCTATGTAAATAAAGAATTATAAACAAGTGGGCTTAATTATATCCGAAATAACATAAGTATGAAGTCAATAAACACTAGATACAACAACAGATTACCTACTAGGCTATGATTGCAATGACTATCCCAATTTCCATTAGTACGAGGTTTACATTTTGGTTTTCATAATGATAGTGCAATAACAAACAAACTCATTGCGAGGCCATGTAACCATATGCATGTGCAGTCGTACCAAACTCATTACGGGGCCATGTAACCATACGCATGCGCAGTCGTACCAAACTCATTGCGAAGCCATGTAGCCATATGCATGGGAAGCCGTACAATTCAAACAGGACTTGGTCCAACCACATGTTCAACGCTTATTCCATGATTCGATTCTTATATCAATTGCTATTGATACTTGACAACTATATCAAGTTCTATTTTGATATTCAACTACTATATCAATTCCTATTAATATTCGACTGCTATATCAATTTCCTTTGATATTCGACTATTACCATACCTTTCCTATATAAAAGTAAGCCTCATCCTACACCATACACTGAAATGACAAATCAAATTACATCACCGGTAATCCCAGACTTTAGTCCTTATAAGTAACCACACCTTTTCATTGATACCACTCCAACATATGACACACATAGAACTTCGGGACGAAGTTCCCCGTAAGGGGTAGAGACTGTAACAATTCACAATTTCAGGTTAATTACCATTCCCGGAAAATTTCACTATTCACTTTTACTATTCATTTTTCCCGAAACTTTCCCGAAAGTTGATTTTTATTTGATATTCTCGAGTGATAAATCATTTCCATGGCAAATTAAATGTTTGACATTCGTCAGATCATTTTCGTGAAAGTTATTAAGGAATTACACGTTTTAGGGTAAAACGTCATTCAGAAATTCTACGTACAACGAAACTCGACCGCGTTAAGTGACCCCGCATCAGAAAAATGTTTGACACACTCATGATTTATTTGAGAATTAATCGTGACTGAGAAAAACATGACCAAAGACTTCCCAGCAGGTCACCCAAGCCTGTACTACTCTCGCATGAGCACGCTTAACCGTTTGGGCGATTAACCGTTAGACCACAAAACGCGTTTCTAAGACTATTTGAGTTTTCAATTTATTAGAAAAAGTCAACATATTCTTTCCCTCCCCCATTGACCAAAAATCATCCCTTGAGTTTATAAGTCATTTCGTGATTTTTAGGCTTACGGTTTGATGTCTAAAAGACATTTAATACCAACCGACACTAGACTGAGCCCAGTCTAGACATTATAAGTCATTTTAAATCATTTTTATCACATTAGAAAAGTAACATTTTACTTTTCTCAATTTTACGCAATATTCGTACGTTTTACGTATTACGCGTTTTAGACCCGTGTTTCCAGCTTTTAGCAGGGTTTTACACCCAAATGGAACCTACCACTCATTTTATATTTTATTATGGAACATATGGATATGTTTATCAATACTTTCAAGTTCCATAATTTTACGACACCCGGTTTTACGTTTTGAGGCTTAATCATTTACGATTGGCATTTCCCGGAGTCAAGTTTCATCCTAATACTTAGGATAATACCAAGCAAAAGCCAAAGATTCCTCCCCAAGCTTATGAACCGCCTCTAGGGGGGGGGTTTCACACTAGGTGGCTTGATCTCAAGCTTAATGGCCTTAGATTTCATCCATGTGTTCACCTTGGCCTCCAAGGTTGGACTAGTCAACATTTCTAACCTCCTCCAAGCCATATAAATACCCCCTTCCCCTCCTTGGCCGTCCCTCATCACACACACACCCACACCATCTCATTTTCTCATTCTCTTCAAGTTTCATGCAAGATTCAAGTGATTCTTCAAGGTAGAAACCCTAGTTAGAATATCATTCACCAAAACTCTTCCAATCCCTAATATACTTGGTGATTTCTCTTGAGTTTAAATCCACTCAATTCACCTCAACCTTCATCATCCATCTTTCAAAATTACAAGGGTAGAAAGATTGCATGAAGTGAAGTGGGTTGAAGCAAGTCTATCAATGTCCTATCCTTACATGTTAACTTCCTTTCATCTTTGAAAGCCAAAAGTTGTGAGCCAAACCCTAACTTGATTCTTGTTAAATAATCATATTCGTGTTATTTACATATTATTTGTGCTATATTATGTCTTGTATTCATGTCCATGATGTATAAAAGTGAGTAAAACAAGTTATTGTACATGATTGATAAGACAAGTTACTATAACAAGCAAACTAGTGACTTTCTTGGTAAGACCTGATCAAAATGGTAAAAATATGATGTTGGATCATTACATATTACAGTAGAGGACTTAACAAGGAAACCATAGCAATTTGAACCACCTAAAACGAGTATACGAGTCAAAAGTTACGCCCATTTGAAGTTACCAAAACTTTTCGGCAAACTGCCAAATACCATTCTGATCAAATTTGGGTTTTGAAAGTCCCACTTCTGGTCCGATTCATCAAAAAGTTAAAACACGAAAGTTGTCCGGAATGCCGTTTTCGTTCAGGAACAAAGAAGCTCGAGACCTAAAAACACTTTCCGAGTGATAAAATTCTTCAAATTCTAAACAGCCCATTTTTAGGCGAAAGTCACAAGATTATGGTTATACTTTGAAAGGAACAAGAGGTCTTATGACCTATAATCAAGACCATAACCATGGCTAGAGCCAAGGTTGTGTCTCATGACCTTGGAACAAGGACCAAAGGTCATGGCTAGGCCATGACGAAATGACCATACCAACTTACATAGGCGTAAACATGAAACAAGAGTTGGCGATAACTTGAACATACAATTTGGATCTACTTCACTTAAAAAGGAACCATGAGATATTACAAAGAGAAAATGGTCATACAAGACTTATGAAACTACCCCTAATAACAATCTTCATGTACAAATAAACTTTCCTAAGTTTATTCAAGTATCGGACATGTAACTTTTCAGATCAAAACTTATATCTATATATTTCATCAACTACTACAATAGTAGGGAGCCTCATGTGAGGAGTTCATTATGTAAGCCGTCGAGTTGAGTTGTGGATTTACGAGTTAAAGTGTCCTGGCTCCTCGAACGCTTACTAACATGACTTCTGAATTATGTCGGCCCGAACGGTAGTAAACGATATACAAAACATACATGTTTCATGAATCATTACTTTCAAAGACTTACAATATACATCATACCACATCATGGACTAAATGCAAGATATATATATAGGCACTACTTCATATTCTTTACTCCGATCCTAAGTCGCAACATTCGATTATAGGTTGCTCGTAGAAACCTTCACGATTCAACCGTTACATTCCTTACTTGCTATCTTACTTAAGGTGAGTTCATAGCCCCACTTTACATTACTTCAATGTTTTACAAACCCTTGGGGGGAATACATGCTATTATTTTTCTACTCGAACACAATGCTTTCTACTGTATGCTATTCGACTATGTTTTATTATCACTAAGTAACATCCTTGCCAAACCAAGATCCCTTATTATGAACCATTTAATCACTTGCGAGGGTTACTTGCAAGTGAGCGTGAATATTGTGAATAGGCCTATTGGGATTGACGAATCCCATTTGTTTTGACTAAGTTCAAACAAATGCATTAATATTTGAGACATTAGGTATGACGGCAAAGTACCTACCGGGATAAATCTGCCGATCGATATTGGTACACGTTAACGTTTTGGTGTCATAAGCTTAGTGTATAATACATGTTCCGGGCGTATAACAACGTAGCCTACCTGTTTTGTTTTCCAAACATTGGTGTGAGCCTATAACTCACACTACCAACATATTGTGTTCAATCGATTTAACAAACTCTATGAATATCACTCAACCTTTGTGTTGACCTCTCAAGCATGTATTTCAGGTTCATGACGATCAAGGATGGCACGGAAGGACACGGATACTCAAGAGGGCTATAAATTTTATTATCATTCAAAACTCATTTATTATACATTGTAAACATGGAACCAATTGGGACCTCATTTTGAAATCTCTGATATTTATATAATTTGAATGATACATCTTTTAAAACGACTCAATTGGAGTTCGTTTTCTATTATTGTGACTATTGTGCCGTCGAGTAACACCCAGTTTGAATTCCGCTGCATCCATGAATTGGGGGTGTTACACGCTGCGTAGCAAGCTTCTTTTTAGGTTGGATAAGTTATACCATTAACCTATTTAATCTCATCGTGGTTCCTACAACCTTTTGCACTATTTAGAAGCATCCTGCAATAGTAAGCGTCTCCAGTTGATATAGGTACGCTGTGAATTCTTCCAATCTGTCTTCCTTGCTTCCTACGTGTCCAAATTCTCTTAGGAGTGTTCCAGAAAAATTTAGTAGGAAACTCAGCATACGTTAGATCCCTTGCCAGCGGATACTCTTCATTCACCCTCATCCAACCATCAAACATATCAGCCCCAACTGTTTGCTTTTGAACGGCTGTTTCGAGATCAGCGTCTTCGTCATAGACAACTTGCTGTTTTCCCTCAAGATGAAAGGACAACCTCTCAACAGATGGTGTTCTATAATGAATCTCAAAACCAAACAGCCGCCACGCAGCCTCGCAAGCAGATAGGTATCTGCAATCTAAGAACGCCCTTATCTCGTCAATAGGTTTATCAATTTGTTGACCGTCTTCCGTGATAACAGGTTCATACAACTGTACCGATAGTCTATCCGGACCCTTGTTTATATACTTAAACAAATATTTGATTGACCCGGTCTGGTTGCACCACTCAACGTTAATGTGGCATTGGTAGCGTTTTAGAAGCTAAGCATTATACGTGATGACATAACCGTTATGTAACTTATGTCCACTCTTTTCCAAATATCTTCCGTTGTCAGGTCTTTTATAAACAGGGTGGCCATCCGCGTCTACTGAACTACGTTGGGTGAATTTTTTGGGGAAGTGTCTCGTACACTTACCTTCGGAACTACAAACCTGGTTTGGGTCATCCGCACCGCAAGGACCATGCATCATAAAATCAGACACTAACTTGTACAAATCTGGGTCGTTTTTTTTATCTGGTATCTCGGCAGATATGTGTTTGTCAATCTAATTTGCGTTTGGAACCTTGTCATCCCTATGCAAGAATAAGCATACATGCGCGTGCGGAAGTCCTCTTTTTTGAAACTCAACAGTATATACAACTGCCAAATATCATAAACAAAAGTTACTTAAACATTTATTATTAATATTATTTTGCATACAATTTGTTACATAAAAATATACATTGGTAAAGGTTTATGTATAGTACCTGCTTGAACGCGACCAAATAAACGAATCTCTTTCAAATCCTTCATCAACTGGTCCAGCTTCATTTTAAAAACCCTTGTAAGCATATCGGGGCGATCTGAAGATGGAAGGTTATGCTCTCGCATAAATCTATTTATCTCCGGCCAATTAGGATTGCACGTTACTATTATGAACAAATCCGGACAACCGTACCATCTACACAACGCCATAGCATCCATATAGTTTTGCTTCATGTACCTTGGTCCACCGGTAACTGTAGAAGGTAAGACAACTGGCTTTCCAAGAGCTGTGGGGTCTATGTTTCCAGATGCGATGCTCTGACGAATATTTGAGTACATATCACACCTAAGTTTTGACTGTTTTGACCGATGGAAATATAACCGCTCAGTCTCAACCATAGTGTAGCCGTCCACAAGAAACTGCTGAAACAAACGACCTCTACGCGTGAATAAATTTTCTTGATTAGGGCGATCCATAATGTGATAAGAAAACCACTGCCGCATAGTAACTATTTTGTCATTCTTGTCCTTCTTATCGGTGGTTCTCTGATCTGTGGCCGTCTGTTTACCCTTCTTTCTCAGAGGTATATTCAAATGATAACCATCTTGGGCACGGGGCATCAACAAAGGGTACTGCAAGGGGAGGTACATAGGATGGAAAATATTTATACGTTGCAAACCTTCGCCACGCTTGTCTATGATAATATCTCTTTGTTCCGCGCATGAATCGAAGTCACCTACAATAAGACCAGCAACCTCGTTGGCAGTGGGAAGATTGTAATTTCGTCCATCCTTTCCTCGCTTTACAATGAGCTTTATTTTGATATTCTGCTCGGCGTCTTCCGTGTATCGGTCACGTGCCCTTCTAAAAGTTTGCACAAACTCACTCGAAGTGTCTAAAATTTCTCTTACTTCATTGATAATGTTCCGATCGATAGGAAGCTTTGAATTTGAAGGACCGGATGATGACGCAGAATTGCTGCATATTAGTAATTTTAATTGGTTAAACGAAAAATCAATAAACGTGTTTAACCAAAAATGATAATAATTGCAACGTAAATTACCTTAATGCTTTTTCTCTATTTTCATTTTCGTTTGCTGTGTCATATATATAAAGCTGTGCAAATTTCGGAGGAACAGCTGGTTCCGGAAGCAAACTACCAATACTATAGTATGTTTGACCATGCAACCGGAAAACATACGGAGCACGACCTCGTCTATTTATTGAATCGTCAATCTTCCCACCCATAGAAGTAAAAGAGAACATGCTATTATATGTTCTAATGTTTCTTCTGAAATTCTGACTCTTTGCATCGTCATTAAAGAATAAATCGTGTAAAGGTTTTGGAGCCGGAGGCGGTTGTTTAATAGAAACTTTTCCCTTGCTACAGCTATACGCTTTGTTTGTTAGATTCCCTTGGTTTCCTTTTCAGGCTTCAGCTTCCCATAGCAAAGCATGACAATCTTTACACTCAAATGTAGGATCACCATGGTCGTAGTAGTCTGAAAAAATGAAAAATCTTGCTTAAATAATGTGCAACTAAATTATAATTTAGCCTTTTTCATGAAAGTTAAAAAGAATATTCTAATATATATATATATATATATATATATATATATACACCTTCGGATATACCAACGTATTTGTCGTATACTTTTCTGACATTTCTATCATCGTCATTAAGATTAAACCTAACAGGCGTTGGAGGTTGTAAAGAAGGTCTCTTAGACCGTTTTGTTCGTCTTGATGACTCACCAACTTCGTAAGATGAATTTTGTGTCATTATAGAGGGAATGGTTCTTTGAACAAACGATGTTGATGTGTTGTTGGTACGTTGATTAACCTTATGAGAATCGGGTGTTTGGAAAGAAACTGAAAACAACATTAATAGAAAAATTAAAACACATTCAATCGTAAACATGTAGTTCAATGATAATATGTTGGGTTTAAAAATTTACCGTTTGATACATTAGTCATGGGAGATTGTCTATGACGTGTCGCGCCATCTGGAGTTGATTGGGTGGTATGTGCTACCACAGAATTACGTGTCGCTCTACTACGAATGATATTGCACGGAATCTTCCATCTTTAATATATATAGTAATTAAGTAAAGATATACAAGTTAAGTTATTTTAGAGCTTATGTAAAAACATGGAGATCGAGTGATCAATCAATCTTAGCTAATTATTTTTAACAAAAATAAAACATCCGTTTACACTAGGGTGACAATTCCGGACATGACATGAAACCCGACCTGAAACTGACACGAAAATTAACAGGTTCGGGTTGAGTCTAAATAGATTTCGGGTCGGGTTTTGGTCAACCCATCTAACCCGTTTATTTAACAGGTCAGGTTCGGTTTGGAATAAATTAAGCGAGTCGACCCACCAACCCGTTTAAGTTTTTTTCTTAAATTAAAAATCATTTAAATTTTATTATACGGGTTAAATGGGTACACGGGATAAACCCGTTCAACCTGTTTAACTCGTGTAACGTGCCAACTTTTTTTTATATAAAACGGGTTAAATAGGTCAACCCAAAACCCATTTAACCTATTCAACCTGCGTAACCTATTTAACCCGCCAACCTAAGTATATATACGGGTTAAATAGGTCAGGTTCGGGTTATGTGTAAACGGGTTAGGTTGATATAGTTGACCCGATGATTTAAATGGATCAGGTTCCTGGACCAACCTGTCAACTCAAACTCGCCAACCGAACCCGACTCGAATTGCCACCCCTAATTTACACATCTCTCATCCTTTTATTTATTTATTTTTAATTAATACTCATTTTCACTCTTCTTTTTTAAAAATAATATATCTCATAAATCTTTAATTGTTAGGCAAAACAAATAACACGATTACCACAAGTGTTTAATTATCTTTCAATAGAGAGGCACTTTCATTTACTTTCGACAATTTATTTTTATTTTTATTTTTTTAGGGTATTTTCGATACAAGAGTTTGTATGATATATCACATGTAATATAATACTAATATGTAATTTCGAACACTATTGAAAAATTGGCATAAGTCTTTGTGTAGAACTCTAAATAATTCGCCCTTTTTTTATTTAAAAATTCAAATGCTTAGCTTTCCAACCATATATCACACATAATTTTTGAACTTCCAAATCATTACAGTTTATTCATAGAAGTTGAAGAAAATATACGAATTGTTTTAATTCAAACATGTGTTATATATCCCATGTCATATAACACTAATTTGTTGATTCGAATACAGAACATATTGTCATAAAATGGACACAGGTTTTATTTTTATGTGCAAAAATAGGTGAATCTTTAGAGTTGTATACAAATACTGATAGTGTATAGGGGTTTCAACCCAAAATGGCTAAAACCCATACACTCGACACATGCCCAAGAAAGGCCATAAGCGTAAAACACATCACACATTGCCTGGGAAGAAAGTTACTAGGCCTGACAGCGAGCAAACCAAGCCTGGATAAACACGTCCAGGCAAAGGTGGGGTTGGGATCTTATTCCAAAGGGCCGTTGCAACAAACAACACATTTCACTGCCTCATTAGCTTAGAGATAGTGCTGCCAGTATCTAGGCGATACGCACAATTGTACATGGAACATTCCATGCACCTAGCAGAGCCAAGAATGTCACATCACATGTCATTCTTGTCTCCTCTTTTGGATGTCCACCACGTGGACCATCTTCAACCATTGGATCGCATTCATAGGTGGCACAAAATCCTAAATGCATGCTTATAAATACCAGTTCATTCTCACAAAATGGACCAAGCAACAATCAAGTGAAGCTAATCATTCTTCAAACATTTACACACACACACACACACACACACACACACACACACACACACTATAGTCGTTTGTGAGTGTTACCCCAACTCTTGATCCTTGATCATATTTTGGGGTCCTTACCAAACACGGAAAACCGAATATATGATTATCCTCACCCAAATTACACCTCATACGTACCATACGTAAACATGGAGTCATCCGTATTATATGCAACATAACAAAGTCACTATTTCCATTTTTCTGTCATCGGAAAACTTTGTTTACCAAAAAACTTTGTTGTTTTTTTGTCAAAAAACACAAACAAAGTTTTTTACCCCGAAAATCTTCATTTTTAGGCGTTAAAATTCACATATCTAAACTATTTTTCGTTACAAAACAAGAAAACCTTCATCTTATCACATTTATCATAACAAAAAAATTTCATCTCACCATCTTACTTCGGCAAAAACTCTATTTTCGCATTGACAAGACCTTGTTTCAAGAAAATGTCGAATTTACAAAACCACTCATTCCTTGCGAACGACGCATACTTGCCATTCACTAGCTATAACTGATCAAGTACACCGCCCGTTAGTGCTAGTCTATAGAATAGTTCGGTTTATTATAAATTTAAAACTTGTTAAAAATATATAGACTATAAATAATACATCATTTACCAATTTTGCAAGTGATTACGTGTGAGGCATATATCAAATAAATACAAAGTATGTGAGGAGAATTCACTAGTCAACCTTTGTGAAAAGGTTAACTTGCAAAACTCGTGAAATCCAATTTTTGTGAGAACGCGAGAAGAGATCCTAGCCATCCATATAGTCCCTCATTTTTTTAGATCTAATGGCTAAAATTAATTTACAATTTGCACTAACTCTATACTAAACAAGGGTATTTTTGGAATTACAATCCCCACGCCTGATATATACGGAGTATATAAAAAAAACACATACATTCTCATAGTTGGAGGTGAAAGAGAGTACATTCTCTCCCAATCCCCAACTGCCTTCATAACCACCGCTGCCATAACCATCGTTCGAACCACCGCCGTAACCACCGGTCAAACCACCGCCATTACCACCGTACAAAACACCCACCATTAACACCAATTCAAACCACCGCCATTACCACCGTTCAAACCACCGCCATCACCACTATTCAAACCACCGCCATCACCACTATTCAAACCACCGCCATAACCGCCACCGTAAAACATCAATTAAAAGCTTAAGCAACAAAACTGAAGCTGAGATATGTGAAGAAGACAATCTTTTCAAATTAGATTACTCATAAATTCAAGTAACTACTATTTATTTATTTATTTATTTTTTTGATAAAATTTTATTGTTGAATTGTAAATTATTGTGCATTTGAAGTTATTATCATTGTTTTAATTGTAAATTTGTCACATGTGAATATATAGATTACGAATTAGGTCTTGATTGTTATAGGTGACTTAATTGATTTACGTAAAGTAGAATATAGCAATGATTAAGTTTATTAAGAGTATCTTCGCGCGTGAAAATATAGGAGATATTTTTCTTCGCACGTGAAAAGTTTAGTAATAGCATCTTCGCCCGTGACAATATAGGGAATATTTTTCTTCGCGTGTGAAGATATATGAGACATTTTTCTTCGCGTGTGAAGATATAGGAAACATTTTTCTTCGCGTGTGAAGACATAGGAGACATTTTTCTTCGCTCACGAAAAGTTAAGTAGTAGGATCTTCGTGCGTGAAAATATAGGATATATTTTTCTTTGCGCGTGAAAAGTTTAGTAATAGTATCTTCGAAAACTATAATCTGTAAGATTAATCATGATTTGTGAGTGACATAATCTGTTTTGGATAAGCAATTTGGAGTGAAAATATAGGATATATTTTTCTTCGTGCGTGAAAATATAGGATATATTTTTCTTCGTGCGTGAAAATATAGGATATATTTTTCTTCGCGCGTGAAAAGTTTAGTAATATGGGATTGGTTATTGAAACAACTTATCTGATGATTTGTGAGTGACATAAGCTGTTTTGGATAAGCAATTTGGAGTGGTTGACATCATATTTCTTATTTTTTTAAAAATAAGGAGATTAGCGGTTTTAATAAGCAATCCCAAACTAGTTATCTTCATATTTTGTGATTGTTTATCAGAAAATTTGTTGGTGATATAAGCTATTTTGATTAATGATTTCTGAGTTGCCTATTTCAAACTGGTTATTTTAAAGAGCAATAAGCAAATGAACATTTTGAATAAGCAATGTCATACACCCTTACTTTATTTGTGTTATAAGCTTATGGACTTAAATGTACCTGAATCCGAGTATGCTTAATGCATTTTGATACATCAGAATATCTGATAAACAGTTTTAAGGGCATTTGGGATTGCTTATCGAACTGCTTATCTAATCATATTTCTTATTGTATCCCTGATTTAGTAAACTACATTTACCTATGCTTAATGAAGCGGTGTCATGGTTGGTAATACATTTTACTCTCTATGCAGTTGTGTGTTTGGAATACAAGTGGATGGGAAAAGCAAACAAAGTAAACAGTTGCAAATTCCAGAAGGACGTGTTTTTGCTGAGACCCACCGTGTGCAATTTCATAAAAATTAGACACACTTGCTATGACTTGCAGATATACTTACGTAATTTATTGCAGGATCCCTCACTCCTTGAGTTTGCTTGGCTTAAGCTTCTTGAAGGGAACAAGTCAGTAACAGCCGGAGAATTGGCAAAGGTATGTGTTTTTGAATGTGATATTTGATGTTTCATTGTCTCTCCATTGACCTTTTTACATTCTTACAGATGATATTTGGCATTGCAGAACCTGTTGAGAGCTACTGTGCGCATCTCTTGCTTTCAAGAGATGAAGTTTACTTCACTGTGCTTGACAGCGAAGGCTCTAGTTCTATTTATGGTCCTGGATCAACGGCTAAGGTATGCCATATTTGATTGACCGTTTGTAATGTTCTTGTTTTATATGATTAAACCTTTAAAACAAAACATAAAAGCTTTTGCTCGAATATCTGTAGGCATTTGAATAGCATGACCTTTAAGCTTACTTCTTTATGTTTAGCTGTTTTCAAGAACCAATAACAATAAAATAGGAAATAGATACCTGAGAAAGGAGGAAATAGGTGAACATTCTGTAACTTTATACCTAGCACTAGAGGTGGCAATCCCAACCCATTTAAAGAAAAATGGGTTGTTTGGGTCAAAAATAACAACTTATGGGTTGGATTGGGTTACCCCTTTCACAAAGAAATGGGTCAAATGGGTCAACAATAAGACTTATATGAATCAACAAATGGGTCGAATGGGTCAACAAATGGGTCGAATGGGTCACTTAAGGGTCGGATGATAACTCAACCACCACTATGTGTCTTTTTTTTATGTTTTTATAAGTTTTCGTCCGTTTCAATGTTTTCGTCAGATAGTTCACGTTTTCATCCATTTTTTACGTTTTCGTCCATTTTTTCACGCTTTCGTCTGTTTATTTCCGTTTTCGTCATTTTTTTTCGTTTTAGTCACTCTTTTAATGTTTTCATTAGGTTTTTAACGTTTTCGTCAGTTTTTTTCGTTTTCGTCCGATTTTTTACGTTTTTGACTGATTTTTTACGTTTTCGTCCGATTTTTTGTGTTTTCACCAATTTTTTTACGTTTTCGTCAGTTTTTTTACGTTTTCGTCCGATTTTTTACGTTTTAGTCAGTTTTTTTACGTTTTCGTCCGATTTTTTACGTTTTCGTCAGTTTTTTTACGTTTTCGTCAGATTTTTACGTTTTCGTCTGTTTTTTTACGTTTTCGTCAGACTTTTTACGTTTTCGTCAGATTTTTTATGCTTTCGTCTGTTTTTTACGTTTTTGTTTGATTTTTTACATTTTCATCCATTTTTTACCTTTTCGTCCGTATTTTAATGTTTTCGTCCGTTTTTTTTACGTTTTTGTCTGTTTTTTTACGTTTTCGTCAGATTTTTATGTTTTTTTACGTGAAAAACTGACGAAAACGTAAAAAATCTGACGAAAATGTTAAAAATCAGATGAAAACGTAAAAAATCTGACGAAAACGTAAAAAAACTAACGAAAACGTAAAAAAGCTGGCAAAAACGTAAAAAAACAGACGAAAACGTAAAAAAAACGGACGAAAACATGAAAAAACTGATGAAAACGTGAAAAACTGACGAAAACGTAAAAAATCTGACGAAAATGTTAAAAATCAGATGAAAACGTAAAAAATCTGACGAAAACGTAAAAAATCAGACGAAAACGTAAAAAATCTGATGAAAACGTAAAAAATCGGACGAAAACCTAAAAAGACTGACGAAAACGTAAAAAATCTGACGAAAACGTAAAAAATCAGACAAAAACGTAAAAAAGCGGACGAAAACGTAGAAAAACTGGCGAAAACGTAAAAAAACTGACGAAAACATAAAAAAACAGACGAAAACGTAAAAAACGGACGAAAGCATGAAAAAACTGACGAAAACGTGAAAAAACTGACGAAAACATAAAAAATCAGACGAAAACGTAAAAAAACTAACGAAAACGTAAAAAATCGGACAAAAACGTAAAAAAACTGACGAAAACATAAAAAAGCTGGCGAAAACGTAAAAAAACAGACGAAAACTTCAAAAAACCGACAAAAAAGTGAAAAAACAGACAAAAACGTAAAAAAACAGACAAAAACGTAAAAAAACGGACGAAAACGTGAAAAAACTGACGAAAACGTAAAAAAACTGACGAAAACATTAAAATACGGACGAAAATGTAAAAAAACAGACAAAAACGTAAAAAATCGGGCGAAAATGTAAAAAAACTGACTAAAACGTAAAAAATCAAACGAAAATGTAAAAAATCGGACGAAAACGTAAAAAAACTGACGAAAACGTAAAAATCTGACGAAAACGTAAAAAAACTGACGAAAACGTAAAAAATCGGACGAAAACGTAAAAAAAACTGACTAAAACGTAAAAAATCAGATGAAAACGTAAAAAATCAGACGAAAACGTAAAAAACTGACGAAAATGTAAAAAATCGAACGAAAACGTAAAAAAAACTGATGAAAACGTAAAAAAACAGACAAAAACGTAAAAAAATGGACGAAAACGTGAAAAAACTGACGAAAACGTAAAAAAACTGACGAAAACATAAAAATACGGACGAAAACGTAAAAAAACAGACGAAAACGTAAAAAATCGGACAAAAACATAGAAAGACGGACGAAAACGTAAAAAAATGACGAAAACGTAAAAAACATACTAAAACGTAAAAAAAGGGACAAAACATACTATAGTAGTATAGTAGCATGATTACAGTGGAAATGTAACGAGTCGACCCGATCCAATCCGACCTAACCCGTTTGACCCATGACCCATTCAACCCATTCTTAAAGCATGACCCATTTGACCCATGACCCATTTGACCCATAAACCATTTGACCCATGACCCAAACCGACCCAAACCAACCCATTTGCCACCTCTACCTAGCACAAATCGTTGATTCAGAAACTTCATCTACACCACATAGGTCTAAAATACTTTTGACAGCTTTCTAGCTTAGGTGCAAAGTCTGCCTGTGTGGTCATGTTTTATCTTAACTTTTTTTTACCCATACAAATGAATTGCATAACTGGCATTGTCTATATTCACTTGTTTGAGCAGTTCTTTTTGCCTTTTGTACTTGTTCCAAAGTTTAGACTTTAGACCCACCCCTGAAAAGAGATAACTGTTTGCATACAAGTTTTTGACAAACTAGGCTATAAAGGAAAATAGACTGCTTAGCAGTGTTGGTCCAAAGCATTTGTCTTACGTAAGCTATGCCAAACCCGAAACAAGGTTCTTGAATGACATGGTGCCTGTTTCAGCATGCGTAGCTTTTTAGTTCTTTGCTTATACAATGTCCAATGTTTCATTCAGGTAAACAAATACTTAAACTATATAGATTGTAATGGGTCATTAGAAATAAAATTGTTAAGATACATAAGATGGTTAAGCTTATTATATCAACAGACAATCATCTTCTGTTAGACTCGCTGAATACGCAGACATGATGTTTCAGAAAGATCGACAATCTCATTAAGCAGCTTTTGGAGTTTTAGTATGATTGGATTCTGTTTAGTTAGATTTCTTTTCGAAATGCAAATCAATTTGAAAAATATAGCTTGAAAACAACAATACTCCTTTGGCCAGAATGCTTAGATGTGAACCAACACAGAAAGAAGACCGGAAAAAACATTGAGCCCATCAGTACTAATACAAAGAATATGCACCAGCATCCACCACACTAACTTAGCCTGAACGATGCACATTAAAATCCGGAAATCCAGCACTGGTGAACAAACTGACTATATTGGTGGCCTCGAAGAAAACATACAACTAAAAAATAAGACGGGTTCTAAACAGAAAGATTCTCAGTCCTCCGTTGCCAGAACACTATTATGCAGACCAACACAGAAATGACTAGGGAAAAACAATGTTAGTACAAGTACTAATACAAAATATTGCACCACCATTCATGACACCAAATAGCCTCAAATATGCACAGAAAATGCTGGAAATCGACCACTCCTGAACAAACCCTGACTATATCAAGTGACTCAAAGACAAACATATGACTTGAAAAAAAGACATACATCAAACAATAAACATTTTAAGCTAATAAAGTTTCTATTAAGTGAAGATTTTTTCAGGAGAGATGTATTATTTGCATAAGCACATAGCACAGGCATGGTTTCATCTGACACACATTTTACATATTAAGAAGTTAGAAGTTTTTTTAGGCTCGATAATGTATCATTTTATTATCAACGTGAAAAATATCTGTTAATATTTCTTTACTTAATAGTAAGTAACTCAGGGATGTTTTTCAGCACAATAATCTATTATCAGCCTATCAACAAACATGCATTATGTGCAAATATCTGTTGATATTTCTTCAGTTGTATAAATACATTTAACATGTGTTGATGCAGGTACAACATGGGTGTGATACCATCTCAGAAAAGCTTGGCTTTGTGTGACCGTTTATCAGTTTCATCGTTTTGCTGGTAAGTGAGCACCAGTTTTATTATTCATGCTATAGTATTCAATGCAACTGCAAATAGAATGATTGAATAATCTGAATTTTTTGATGCAGTCCTAGTTAATATTAATAATGTTGTAATGCTACTTTCCTAGACCTATTTGGTACACATTACTAGACTCACCCTATTTGCCAACTATAAGAACCTAGTTAACCAATCTCACCAGATGGAAAAGATATTGTATAGTTGAGTTGAAACTCCAACATGCATTCTTGTGTGTTATCTAAGAAATCAGGAGGAGTAGACATGAAAGTTGAGTCATGGCCAATGGCTTTTAAACTATCTAGTAAATATGGCTTTCTTTGGAGCCTCATCACACCTGATAATTCACTGTACAGTCGATCAATCCAATTGAAGTTTGTGTTATAGTGGTTAATGGATTAAGGCCTAACTCGGCCTCATGGATAATTCTTGTTATATTTACCTTTATATGCATGATGCATCAGAGGCCTAATGCTGTCTAATAAAGTCTGGTGGGGTAACTGACCTAAATGCTCATAAACATGCACTAACGTAACCAGAACTTGTAGAATCACATGTCTCTTCACGGTCGGGAGTAGAGGTAGCAAATGGGTGCGTCAGGACTTACACAAACAACTAGTAAATAAATAATAAGATTTAAATATATTTTATGTCTTAGTAAATAAATAATCTGCACAATTAGTTGATTTGTTGTAGACTTAAATTACAAATGAGAATTATGAAAGTGTATATACATATATTGCACATTTCATCAAATATTATTTGCCTAATATGCTACAAATAGTGAAAGACCAAAGGGTTAGTACAAGCTCTCTCAAAATCCGAAGCTCTCCTCCCCCGATAAGCCAAAAAACTACAACATGTTGATCTCCACCTTCAGTTGTACTTTGCTTTTCATCACCTCGTCATCGAACTTAGTTGATTTCATATGGCATGTTATTAGGATCAAACTCAAACACTATGCAGCTTCAGACCCTATAATTGTGGTTGTATTGGATAAGAGTGTTTAATCCATCGAGGTATACCTTTGTTGTCACCCATCTCAAGAGATGGGTATAAAGCGGATATGCACTCAGGCTGACCATGTTTGTGATGGTTAACTGTCCTGATAAGGCAGGGCTCGGGTGTGACTTGTTGAGGATTGTTCTTGAGTTTGGACTTTATGTAACGCGTGGAGGTTAGTTTATAAAGCTGTTAATAAGTTTTTTAGTTCTATTTGCGATGCTGTTTTTTAGCTTTTTTTTAGATTTAGGGGTATATCTATATATAGTTTGCAGCAATATTTGCATAGGTATATGATGCTAGGGGTGATTATATAATTAAGGGGTGTTATAGATTCAAAAGTACCAGTTTAGCCTTATGATGAAATAATATGTTTTTTCAGTATGCTAGTAATCTGACCCTGTTTCCGTAAGCATAATCATAAGATCTGCGTATTGCATTTTGATAGAGCAAAGCAGATAATCAGTTTTAAGGTGTTTGAAATTACTTATCCAAATTACAGTTTGAAACTCTACTCAAAACAACTTATTTCAAAAAGTCTCCAAGAAGTAATAAGCAGTTTTAACAAACAATCAGATACACCCATTGTATATGTTATATGATCAAGAAGGAATTAGATTTTGATGTTATTAGCATAATTTTTGATGATTTAAGTTTAGTAAGATTATCTTCACATGTGAAAATAATGTCTCGTAGAATTTTAAGATGCGTGAAAAACTTTGTCACATGTGAAAATAGTAGAACATCAACCAGATTCCGATGGTACACATGTGAAAATGGTAGAAAATCCGATTCATGAGAACACTCCACGTTTTCTAGGAGCAAACTGAATGGTGGTGACCCCATGGTAAAAGTAAGTAGAAATCCTGTAAAGGGTATGCAAAGTCGAGGTTTGAATAGAAATGTTGGTAGTGGATTGGGTCCCACTTCTTTTACTAACTTCAGGCATAGTAATTTAGAAGTGGAAAATAATCCTTGCAAGATTATAAAAGGGTATTTGTTACAAGGATACTTGGACTCTACGTATGTTGAAGGTATGAATTCGGGAGATGAAATGGTTTTAGTTGATCTTCTTGATAAAACGGGGCCTGTCTTGGAAAGTTTATCAAATAGAACTGCTAATGATATTCTTAGCACTTTGGCTTCGTTCTTGTCTGAACAACAGTTCTTGAGCTCGATAATCCCATGGCTGTAGCAGGTGATGAAAACTTTTTATTATTTTTGTGTATGAATGAGTCAACCCAATTACCCAAAATTGCCCCTTTTAACGGTTTTATTTAATAGAAAACAATTAAATCGGCTGAACACGCCAAATGGGTCGAAAGTTGTTCCTATTTTTCAATGCATAAAACCTCCTCGATCATTTACAAGTGTGGTGTTGTTTTCGGTTCAACCACAACACCCAAGAGGGTATTTGATTTAGTTTCGGCTCAACGGGAAACCAAGAGGGTGTAGATTTTTTATTTGTCTCAGCCACACTAGCTACTAAGAGTGCATTTTGTTACCTAGTTTCCACACAAAATTGGGTGGTTGTATGCTGCAACGCAGTTCCAACAGGGGGCGTTTATGTTAGAATATGGACATTATTTTAGTAGTCGTGTGTTAGGATCGAACTCGAGATCACGGGATTGCACACTTTACGTATGAGTATTAAAGATTAATACTTGAATATAAATGTTGTATTTATTTATTAATTATCACAAAACATATAAACGTTTATTAGTATATAAGATATATGACTAATGGACGTTAAATTAAAAGAACGAGGACTAGAATGAAATTAGTAGTCAAGAAGGTTCCGGATCCCTTATTTTATTAAGGGCCGATCGGTTTGTATGGGTTTACCCAACCCACACAAAACTTGAGCTCTAAGTTTCTTATAGTATATATACACATCAAAGGTTTAGGTTTTTGGGACTCTTGTGCACACACACAAAAACCTAAAAGCTTTTATCTTTGTTCTTTTCTTTTGATCAATCGATCCATGTTTTCTCCAAAAGGGATGATTGTTTTTTTTTATTAAACAAATATTGTCTTGGTTTAATGTTTTGTGATTTAATTACTTGCATAACTTTAATACGTTTTAGTACGTGTGTACAAGAACGTGATACAATCACACTATTGATTGTTTCTTGGATTGAATTACAAAAAGGTAAGGGGTAATTCTTATAATCCTTATAAACCCTAATTAGGGTTCTTGGTTCCGGAAGATTGCTTTGATTCTTGTTCGGGCTAGAATCACAAAGGTACGTTTACGATTTATATAATTGATTAATTAATTACATGTTATTCGATCTATTATAATTGCTTCCGCTCATGCTCACTTTGATGTACATGGTTTATTTATATGAATGTCATGATATAATAATTCCAACAGTGGCATCTAGAGCCGTTATAATGTGTAATTAATTATCGAAACGCATAAAAATTGGATCTTGATTCGTTTAGTTACATGTTTTTAGGGTTTATTTGTTAGAATCCCTAACCCTAATTTTTTTTTTGGGTCGAATGACCTTAAAGGGTTATTAGGGTTTATGGTTTTTAATTTTTTAATTTGATTAGAAACCCTAAGATGTCATGTAATTGTTATGCGTTTTAGTAAACGATCTTGGTGCAATGTGTTAATTGTTAAGCTAAATCCATGAAAAAGTGCATATTTGCATGGATTTTTATTGTGTTATAATTTAAATTGTTTAAATTGTTTATATATATTAATGGTTAAGTTATATTAAAACATGTAAATTTTCATAGATGTCGAATTGGGGAAGACTCCAATATTAAGTAATCAATTATATGCTATGTGGTATTTATTTAATTTTGGCTTACGCAATCGATTTATCGATGTATGTGGCTCTTTTTCCAAGAAAAAGAAAGCCCTAATTGAATTAATACGTATTACACCTAGATTTGATTATTAATAGGACTTTTGAATAAGATTTGCATGTGGCTACATGTTTTATACATATTTAATTGTTATGATTATGTATATTTGTTTATTTAGTTGTTTTATTTTTTATTTTATATTACTTGTTTTTGTTTATTATTATGTTAGACATTTTTATAAACGAAAAGGGTAATTTTTGAATAGAAAAATAATACGGACTAAATAATGGCGAAATTGTTTTGGTTTTTAAGAGTTTAAATTTCAAATAATTGGTTGATTGATGTTTTTTGTACGTAATGGTTAAATAGGCTCGACCGAAGTTTACACACTATAAGATGGGTATAAGGATGGCATCGCATTAAATTGTGGCCTTAGATAGACAACATTCTGTCTTAACGCTCGTTTGTGTGTAAATTAGACTTACCGAACAACCATTACATGTACATTGTCATCTTAAGGGTGAATAATCCACAATTCCACAATGATTATCCGAAACACTAAGCTTTCGGGCTTATGCAAAAGTACGATATAGTGGACGATAATTGATGGTTATTCTTTAATTGGTGAACCCGATACCTCAATCAAAACTTTGTTATTTTACTCTTAGCAAATTGGTAATAAAAATGTTTTGTAAAACCAATGTTATGAAGTTGTATGCATGCTTCTTCATACATTATTTTGATCACATCAAAATAGTTATACCCTTATAAAATTAAGTCGAATGCCATCTAATTAAGAACACTTAAAGTTGTAATTTACGTCATGTGAGACTTGGCGAGATTGCAATGGAGAGGTAAATTTCATAAATTCATTGCTAGCAGATCAACTGATGTGATGGATTTGTGAGTTTGCAGTTTTTAAGTTAGACGACTTAAATTGAGTAGGAAGTGAGACTTGATTCAAGGCATTAAGATGGGGATCAAACATGCTTACATTACAAAAGTTTTGTGATTGTAAATCCCATAAATCTAGGAATTGCAATATGATATTGGCAATTATTGTACGACAATTACCTTGTTGAATACTATCATTACTAGCAGATCAACTGATGTAATGGTACTATGTCAATTTAGGATCCTAGCTTTAAGAAAATACTACGGTTTATATGAATATTTACCAATGGGTATTTTATTTTCTTAAAGATCTAATTATCGAAAATACTGAAAATTGAATTTTGTAATTCGTTTTAGTGTATTAATGCAACGTTCAAACCGTAAACGTATATTGAGCTTTGGTAAATTGATCTAGTTTTGTTTTCAAACAAATGTTTGATTAAGAAATATTTACTTAAAAGACAAAAGAAGTCTCCTTTCTATGAAGGAAGAGTGAGATACAATCCTATTCCTTTTCATGAATGAGAAAGGATAATAAGAATATTAGATATGTCTAAATTCTAATATAACTCATAGCAAATTTTAATGGTTAAGAAAATTGCATACATTTTTCATAAGGATTTTATCATCTTCATTTGGTGATCAAATTCTTTGTAACAAATATGATATTTGGTTAACAGAAAATTATGTATGACATTTTATGAGTTATTAAATTAGAAGCTAGACTAATTACTGCAAAATGTTTAGAGACAAACTAGTTGTTTTGAATATTTTAAAGGTGCTACATACATTGTAGGATGGTAGACCTATTAAGGAAGAAATTGCATGCCCAAATTTTCAAGTTAATAGCATTTGGTGGATAGTCCATCATTTACGTAGTAGAATACACTTTTTAAATGCATAAGTAATTGTTACGTATGGACATTTAAAGGTGTAGGAAAGTTAAAAGCACACTATTTGCTTTCACTGGATAGGAAACATTTACAATGTTGTCAAATTCAGTGGGAGTATTGTGTACTTATCACTGAATAAGGAATTATTGTAATGATCTTTAATTCAGTGGGAGTTACAAGCTTTGATATCTTGGTAGCTAAAGATAATTACTTTCCAAGTGTAGACACTCATACTTTTAAGGATAGTCTTGTACGTTTCCTTACTAGACATTGTTGTTTTACATATACTTGACACAATCATATTGGTCACATAAACAAATGCATGGCGTGTTGTTTATCAACTATATGAGGTTGTTCCATGCACAAGTGGGAGAAATGTTATCTTTAATGTGTGCAAGAAACAACTCATAAAGATATGATTTAATGGATTCTCTTGACTACAAGGTAAGAGAATAATGTTCTAATATTAATTCAAGAAACACTTGGTGTTACAATTTATGTTATGTGAGACTTAACTAGATTGCAACAACAAGGTGAATTTCATATTTTCATTACTAGCAGATCAACTGATGTAATTGAACTATAAGAATTTGCAGTTTCTAAATTATATACCTATTAGAACATGTGTCAATATGATATCAAGACTACTTTAATTTATAGATTTATGAATTCATGGAATGACATAAATTAATTAAGTAATCTAATACCACTTCAATCTAAATATTTAGGTGTTCTTGGAATGACATAAATAAATGAAGAAATAATGTTAGTTACATTATTGTGAAGTAATAAATTAACTTGAAATTACTATTGAAACCAAAAGATGGTGTTCATAATTACTTTAGTTAAACATGTTTATGTTTCATTGTAAAGATATAAACATAAAGTCTTTTAATTGTTACAAGACTTATAATAAAGTAAGACGTTATCTTGTTGTGTTTTTTAATTAAGACATATACATGAAGTTATTAAATTGTTAAATGACTTATAACGTATAGTGGGATTATAACAGTTTATGTTTTCTTGTAAAGACATGGACATAAAGTGACTTTGTAAAAGTACTTGTGTTATAAGGCATGTAATTGGCTTGAAAATTATTATACCATTAAAATGAATTAGTTGGTAAATAGACAAGTCAAAACGAATATGGTCATCTTAAATATTGTTAGATTGTCTTACAATATTAATACTAATGAAATATCAAATGTTTATGGTATGTTCAGTTAGGAAAATCAAACTCTTGTTATATTGTTTGATTAAAGATAACTATGACTTCTTTTCTTCCAAAAGTTATCAAGGTTAGAATGTTGAGTATGACTTGGACATATTTAATAAAACTCCAACATAGAAGATTAATAAGACATTATCATATGATGGATTGTGATGAATGTGTCGAATCACATTAAGTCTTAAATTGAAGTTCTAAATTTGTTTAACTGCTTATGAAGAAGTTGTTAACAAAGTTAAGTCAGGAACTGTCAATATGTATTTGTAATATCCCAAAAGAAAACATTGTATTGTTTCTTTATTTGCTAAGTATTTAAAGATAGTCTTTAAATTACTAAAAGCAAGTGGGAGTTGTGATCTTTAAATGATAAAATTACAAGATACATAATCTTCTAAAATACACTAGCAAATATCATGATGAAGGTTGACATTTAAATGTTAAATGTTAAATCTCAAAATGATGGAATTATCATTCATAGAATAGTAATATATCTCAGATATTTGATTAATATGCTGAGGGCTATGATTTACAGGATTATTATAAACCTGATAATTATTATGATACATTACCAAATATGAAGTTGGGTAAAGTATGCATGATATGAATGATTAAGATGCAGTCCATAAAGATAATCAATTTTAGAAACTTGGTTTATCTTAATAGTTAGACTAGTAAATGAAGATGAGTTTCTTCAAAGATTAGGTAACTCTTGTGGTTTAAATCTTTGAATAGAAATCATATGGACAACATTGTACACGTATTTAATGTATGTTTTATGACAAGATTATTAATCACATTTAAGCAATTAACTGTGATTGAATATTCTTTTCTAAATACATTAAAAGTATAAAGATTATGATTGTCATATTTATGAAATTGACAATGGAATATCAAAACTCTTTCTTGAGTGATTACTTGAGCGAGGACGATAAGTAATCAAAAGGAGTTTATGAATTCAAATAAATCTTTGGAAGTGTACAAAGTGCAATAATCCATGGATGGATAAATGCATGCATCTAGAAGATTACTCTTATGTTTAATTGTTAAATTCATGTTTTGATTTATAATTGAAATAAGATAATTTCTAAGTATTCCTAAAAGCTAGTGGGAGTATTATGTTTAATTTCTTAAATAATATATGTTGTAGAACATATAAAAGGTAACATTCCATATAAGTTAAAAGTTAAGTTTTAGTTTGGAATGAAACTTTAAAGATTTAGGAAATAAGACATACAACCTTGGAATGAATTTTTTATGTTGAAACATGTGCGGTAAATGAAACTAATATAACATGATACATTATTTAGAAAGTCTAAATGGATATGAGTTACATGAATAAAAATCTAAGTATGACTCAAAGATTGTTCATGAACATCATGTTTTGTTGTATCATGCTTGATTACAAGATGATTTGGCAATATTAATATCTAATTAAAAGTTATTGGATAACTTATGTAATATTCTAAAAGAATATGTTTGATTATAGAATCACATCCTAAAATCTGGAACAGCTTCCAAATTCTATAGATGAACAATTTTTTAATTGTTGAGAAAATTGTCATAGCTAACAAACTTGAAAGTTTGAAGGGCATCAAACATTACACAATAGATATTATGGTTTACGGAAAGTTTTAATAGCATATTGTTGTTGCATACAATGATGCTAATGAAATTGAGATGACACTCAATACTAGTCATGGTAAAGATTTCATCTTTGACTAAATGTACTAGTTATGCTTACTAAAAGCATAGTTGCATTATACATTAAAAGAATAAGAATACTTTAAACTTTAAAATGTTTGGAAGTTTAATTATCATAAATTGGTGGTTAAGGATGTATCACATTTTTATGAAATATGGCATTATCAAAATAGTTGACTATGCACATATAAGAATTTCAATAGTTGAATTCTTGAAATAAGTATTCTTAAAATTCCGATAGATCAAAGTTGGATGATTTATGTCTTGTCAACAAGTATGAATGTCATTGCTTGAGACATAATCCATCAACAAGAGTTATCATGCATTGATCTATTTAGTATTTGGATAAAGGATGTTAAACAATTATTATAATAAATTGAAGTACATGGTATGTTTAATTTATAATATATTGTATCCTATATTTGTATGTTTAAATCCATGAATAATGGTTATTCATAAATTGTCCATTGTCAGTTAATAATATGGGAATATTATTAAATTAAGACAAATCTGAAGGTTGGTATAATATACTTAAAGTATATTGATGCGTAGTCATGCCATTTCAGATGATATTCGATGATACTGAATATAGGACTTATCCCAACTACATGATGTTACTTTATGGATTTAGTTATTAAGTAAATCATGAGAAGTTATCCTCAGACTTGAGATGCAAGATAAGTGTCATGAATGTAGTACATTTTTGTGGAACAACTTAACGCTATACGTAACTGGTAGTAATAAGGGTTGTTTTCGGAAATGTTACAAAGTTTGTGGGTTTTGCTTGTAGTCAAGATAGAATTTGTTCATTCAAATTTATTTTTGAAGTTTAATACTGCTGGGCCCCTCGTAGGGTTGGTGAGATGTATGTGTGGCCGCACCCAAGATCTTCCCTGAATATGTTCAGAAGATTTGGTAATCTTAATCAATCACAAACAACGAGAAACAGAATGGTTAATTAAGGAATGACTTTAATCCATATCCTTATTAACGTGGTATTAGAAACAAAGGGATAATAGTAATGAGAAATCATTAAAAGGTTTGTCCAGGAGCCTTACTCGAGATCGTACTAGAGGCATCGGCGTGTTGCAAGATGCTAACCGATGTGATCACACTATTAAAATATGTCCAAGTGGGAGCTGTTAGAATATGGACATTATTTTAGTAGTCGTGTGTTAGGATCGAACTCGAGATCACGGGATTGCACACTTTACGTATGAGTATTAAAGATTAATACTTGAATATAAATGTTGTATTTATTTATTAATTATCACAAAACATATAAACGTTTATTAGTATATAAGATATATGACTAATGGACGTTAAATTAAAAGAACGAGGACTAGAATGAAATTAGTAGTCAAGAAGGTTCCGGATCCCTTATTTTATTAAGGGCCGATCGGTTTGTATGGGTTTACCCAACCCACACAAAACTTGAGCTCTAAGTTTCTTATAGTATATATACACATCAAAGGTTTAGGTTTTTGGGACTCTTGTGCACACACACAAAAACCTAAAAGCTTTTATCTTTGTTCTTTTCTTTTGATCAATCGATCCATGTTTTCTCCAAAAGGGATGATTGTTTTTTTTTATTAAACAAATATTGTCTTGGTTTAATGTTTTGTGATTTAATTACTTGCATAACTTTAATACGTTTTAGTACGTGTGTACAAGAACGTGATACAATCACACTATTGATTGTTTCTTGGATTGAATTACAAAAAGGTAAGGGGTAATTCTTATAATCCTTATAAACCCTAATTAGGGTTCTTGGTTCCGGAAGATTGCTTTGATTCTTGTTCGGGCTAGAATCACAAAGGTACGTTTACGATTTATATAATTGATTAATTAATTACATGTTATTCGATCTATTATAATTGCTTCCGCTCATGCTCACTTTGATATACATGGTTTATTTATATGAATGTCATGATATAATAATTCCAACAGTTTATTGGCTGCAAAACAGCCCCAACGTGGGGTGTTTGTTTGTTGTTTCTGCCCAGCCATAAGGGGAATTTGGTTTTGCTTGTTTCCAGCCCACACCGCAAGTGTTGGGTTTGATCTATTTTGGGCTAGTTCATTTTCCAGTAACCAACTTTACGTATGCTCATAAAATTTTCCGCTTGTCATCCGCAAATTCCACTAGATTTATTTAGATCACTTGTTACTTCATTGCATTCATAACTCATGAATACTTGTACCGCCACTATGTGACATTGATAGTCGTAACAACACTATTAGGTTCAATTAGCTACATTTAAATTTATTATTTAAGTCATCTGTTTATATTTAATTGTCTCGTGTTTTCATGATATGTAGTGGCATTTGATGTTGTCACAACTCACCATTTCAGGTCATTTCCCGAACTTTGGAAAAACACTATTCATCAAAACACTATTTATCAGTTTACTATTCATCATTTTTGGTGTCAGTTTGACATTCCGAGAAGCATTCAGAAATTTTACTATTCATGGAACACTATTCATTGCGGGAAAAGATTTCATCATTCACGTGCATTACACATTTCATCGTAAATTTAGTTTACGGGTGTTCAAATTCGCGTAACCGTATTGGTTCGGGTGCGAATTCATGCATTATCAGTAATGACATTTCATACGGACTGGAGATAGTCTGCATATCATCAGTAGGTCATTTACATGTTATACCACTCTTAGGATTTTCAAATTTATATATATTCAGTACATTTAACGTTTTTACGTATAAGTAATTATAGTAAACGTTAACACTCGGTTTATACACAACGAATATATCTAAATATTCCCACAATGGTCCCGACATATTTTTATATCCATTTTAACATCATAAAAGTTATAACATTCAGTTACCCAGTATTTTGGAAATTTATTTTATTTATAACGTACGCGTATGAATATAACGACGATTTTCGTGAAAACTAAACAATAATCACCCGATCACTCAGTAAATGTACCCAACATATTTTTAATATATTTTCAACATTATTATGACTTTATTTCATCCCGGTTAACTTCGTGAACAATTATTTCTATTAAAACCGGTACCCGATTTTAACGAATAACACAAAATAGCACATAATTCATGCAAGGTTTTCTAATTAAATCACAAGCACCCTACCCCCCTTCTACCCTTTGAAAACCGGCCACATGAACACCCCTTAACCTTATGCATTGATTTCTATTATATTACTAATAAACCTCAAAAACTATACTTAATCAAAAACCTAAAATCATTATCTACACTTTTTAGAAAGATAGAAAATTTTCTCATCTCTTTCCCCTCTCTTGGAAACCCACGACCATAAACCAAACTCCATGATCAAGTGATGATCTTTCATAGTTTAAAGCACCAAAGTTATTCATTTTATGGTTCTAATCAAGAATCAATCAAGAAAAACACAAGTAATCCAAGCATAATCATCATCTAATCATCTCATTTTATCAAGTAAGTTATCAACTTTATTTTTACATGAAACATCTTATATTTACTTGTATTTCATGATTTCCATGCTAAAAACCATGTACAACTAGCTATACCACCATTTATTTTGTCAAAAATGGAACATACAAACCCTAACTTTTTATTTATGAATTCCCTTGCTATAATAACTTGGTTAGGAGTCCATGGCACCCTAAGAAGGTGTATGGTAGGATTAGATTAGCTATGTGGTGATTACAAGAGGTTTGGTGATGTTAGAAATTAGTTATAAACCTTGAAAACTTGATTTGGAGCATGTTTTAGACATGCTATCCCATTTTGTGAAAACCTGGAAAATCAGTAAACACCAAGGGAACTTTGGCAAAATTTTTAGAAAATACTTTCAAAAACGAATCCGTAGGCGAAAGAACGGATTAAAAAGAGTTTATAACGAAAAAGTTATGATTTTTGCAAGATTGTTGACGAAAAGTATTTTCTGGAAAATAGTTGCTGTTGGACGTTTTTCATTGGTCAAAAAGAGGCTTTAGACGTAACCCGGAGGAGCCGAGCTTTCCAAAATATATTACTACATACTAAGACGTAACCGTGGACATAAAGAACAAGTAAAACGGACAAGTAACGACAAAGATATTTACGTTTGAATATCGGCTAAACCCATTTTTATTTGACAGCTTTTAATAAAAATGGACACAAAAACTACGAAGTACTTTTATAAGCTAGAAATAATATTATGTACCAAATTTTATAACTAATGTAGTATTAGTTATTACAAGTATATTTTCATCATTTCAAGGCGATATTTCAAGGATTACAACCCGAGGATTTCAACACTAACATGGAAACATACGATATATATATAAGTATATATATATTGCAACTAGCTTATTATATTTTCTAATAGCAATATTTTTCCAAATTCTTGGATTATATATTTTGATAACACAAGTGTTTTTACAAAGAGTAGAGTGGTATAGGAACATGAGCATGGACATTCATAACATCATTTGGTGATCTAAATGAGATCATTCATCATTCATATTAGGTTGCGGCTAGTGTGCGCGCCTTGTTTTTCAGCTCATTACATGTTCATGGTACCATCATATTGGGTTGCGGCAGCTAATTGTTCATTGGTGTTCATTTCATTTCATCACGGTTTCATCAGTTAAGGTGAGTTTTCATAGCCCCGTTTTCAATTCAACATTTTTGATTGTTTTCAAATCCCACGGGGGGAATACATTGCATCAATCATTTTAGTACGAGCCCAAGTATTCAAAAACATGTACATTGCTTAAGTTACCTTGCCATGTGATAAGTCCCCTGTAACATCATGAACCGTTAATTTACCGTTAAGCGAGAGTGAGTGGATAGATCTATCGAGGGTGACGCCTCCATCCGTGGTAGTGATTACCAACAGTAAGCGGATGCATGTCATGTCTTTTACATTTGAATGTTTCGGCAGAACATTCGGGAGGGGCATAGAATTTCATCAGTCATAGCTTCGGTGTCATGAGCTTAAGGCTATTGTACAATTTTCATGAGATTTTTATCTTGCACTTTTACTTGTGGTGGCCGTACATCATTACATTTTACAAACCTATGGAATTCACCAACATTCGTGTTGACGTTTTAGCAATGTATTTCAGGTTATTAAGGTAGCTCATGTGACATGCATTTGGACCTTCATGGAGTCGCGGAGTCGACGCGTCTCATCATTATTTCATGCACTTATGTAAACGTTTGATCTAGTATGACTTGTCTTTCATAAACATGCAACATATTTTGGGGACCTCATTTTGTAAACTCTGGATTATTCCAATGATCAAATGCAGTATTTTCCAAACGACACTTTAGGTCGTTCAATGTAACTGTAACTGTGGTGCTATGACAGACACCCCCAGGTATTCCATTCCGCTGCAAGACAGGTAAATTGGGGGTGTGACAGATTGGCATCAGAGCTAAGGTTATAGCGAACTAGGATGTATCTTGGACCCTAGACTATAACCGCATCATCATAGCATCTCATCATTTCATCATAAGTGCATAATCATGATACATGTTGTTTCATACATACCCTGTGCGAGTTATTTATACTCATATCCGTATATGTATATCATTTTATTGACCTGGCTCACAAGTGACATGTCTTCAGATACTCACCCTGACATCCTTTTATCGGATTCCGACATTGAAGATGCCTTGTCATCTTCCACTACCATTATACCACCAGTTGCATTTACACCACCATTAGTACTATTGATTTGCCATAGGAACAGGGTTTTCCTATCATTCAGCCCGTACATAGAATGCCTTTTGGTAGTGTATTCAGAATTAATCTTAATGGACTTATTAGGATGCTTATTGCAAGGAAGATAGTGTGTTTTCTTTCCATCACTAGTAGGGCACTTACTACTCAGGTACTATCACCACCATCAGTTACTTATTACACTATTGGCCTTCCCACAGTGTGTACTTTAGTTTTACCTTTTGGATGTCGCGAGGTAGCACGAAAGAGGGTAGTATTTCATTCACTGGTACCATCATTGTCATTTCCTTTTCCATTCCCACTTGCCATGAACTAGATGACATCTAGTAGATAATACCAATAACACGGACTCAACAGAAACATCCGCAGATTCTTCAGGAATGGTTCAGAACCTATATTATCTAAGATTTGATAGATGCACAACTTCAGACACCACTTCAGGACTATCTCGACCTTATGATGCGACAAACCTGATTTCACACAGAGGGACACCAGGAAGTCCCTAGACCAGATTTATATCCTCACTAGCTTTTACTATTATTCTAGCCACGGAAGGTGTGGAACAACAATCTAGGTTGCAATGCTGCTCAACAATCACCCAAAGGACAAGAAATGAATAGAGCCTTTGCTGCAGAACCGCACACAAAGAGAAGGTATATTGGAAAGTTACCTTACTACAACCTGTGTAATCAATATCACCAAGGTCATTTCAGTAAAACGTGTGGAGTGTGCAAGAAGCAGAGTCATCGGACTGAAAATTGTAGGAAACTCACAAATCAGAAAATCCCAGGGAGTTGCTTCAAATGTGGAAACTTAGGGCATTTCAAAAATGACTGCCCGGAACTAAGGAACAAGGAAAAATCAGGAACTTGGAATCAAGACTGAATCGCTCGAGGAATAGCGTAAGTTGTTGAAAGAGAACCGTCAGGATATTAGAAACATCAAGGATAACAACAATGCTTCAGCAGGAGGAGCTTTGTTTCAATATAAAAACCGTAGTTCGAGCCCTTTTAGGGTTGTATCTTTCCTTTTGTACTTACCGTTGGTACGATGACATGACCTAGTGGTATTAAGCACTTTCCTATCCAATGTAGTATTTATCCTTTGTTACCTAGGTGATAATCATAACCATCATTTACTCCATTTTCTATCCCGATTGCTCAGACTTCAATCGTTTCACAACATTTTAGCATTTTCTTATCAGGTATTAGGTTGATTTCGTATTGGACGAATTAGTAGACTATTACCATTTGACAAGATTCACCCACGTATCCAATGCACCATTCAAGCTATTTTACTATCATATGGGGAAACTGTTTTACAGAAAAATTTTCTGAAGTAAGCTATTTTATTCCATCCTATAAATTGATTTTTCTGTCATTACACCAAGTATTTACTATTATTACGCGAGGCAATTTTCATGTTATTTGAAAGAAAACATCAGGATACCATTTTAATAACAATGCGTTGAACACCATCTAAAACTTTTGATAAAAGTTATGATATTTTGACAAAATCCAACATCGCATCATTAGTCCTCAATTGTACATAGCCTGATCACCTATGTAAAATTCAGGAAGGATTATGCCATGAAGGAAATAATTACCTTTTCAAAGGATTGTTAATAACAATCTTCATTCGAAAGCTTTGTAAACAAAGGAACTCTTTCATAAACATCCCTTTTGCCGAACTATCTCTGGATACTTACCCCACCAGTCACTCATTCAGACATTAAGTTGGATTTTCCCATTGACTTCCCTAGAAGAGACTTTCCATATCAATTACATGCAGGATTCCTTTATACAATAAAAGCAATGAAAGGATTACAGAACTACTAACCAGAACTAGAAGTATATAGAGAGAGAATTCATAACTCAACAACAATCCTAAGATACTGCGAGACTATCCGAATCACCATCCCTGACTTAGTTGTCAAATTCTATCATTTAAAGGTACTAGCTAGACTGAGCTACAGGATTGAACTCAATATAGATGTCCGCAGGACAACACAATAGAAATAAACCAAGGTTCTAATTGAGACTGTAGAGCATTTCATTTAAACATGGCCTCATCCATACATAAACTTTCCTGCAGTAAGTTTTCACAAAGGACAATTGTTTGAATCAAGAATATCGACGTAGATTCCTCTAAGGCATTATGTCTTTAGAAATTTCAGATAACCTCACCTTCATACCAAGCAAGGGATCAAGCCAGAACATATCTCCTCATCTACATGGGAAAACAGAATAGACATTCATCGACACAACATCAAGTGATACCTTCGTCTTGTCTATTACAACGATAAACTATTTCAGGACTTAAGTTAGTCTAAATACCTATGCTTGTAGTTATGCCAGATAACCACCAATAGACATTATCCAACCTCAGGAACTAAGTGTTAGACATCTATGCATTTAAGCGAACATTTCCTATTCTACCATTTTATCCTTGTTAGTGTTTTCACTTTTAAATAAAGTTGATGCGTTTACATAAATCACCTACCTTGTGGAAAAATGATTTCTGAAATTCCTATTTTGAACAAGTACGATCCTTTTTGGTCAAACTTTAGCAACACTATTGTACAATGAGAAATATACATAAACATCAAACTTTGGTAAGCAGTCTTAATCACAACATGTTTGAAAACATTTTTCTACTTCATAACTACTGAAATTTTGAATCATCAGGAAAAATATTACTTAGTAAATCATTTGCTCCATTTTTCTAAGTTCGTTTATTCAGAAAAAGATTTCAACCAAAACTCACAATCGCGAGACAAATTTCCAGAACCAACTTCCCTACAACATCGCTTATGCATTTAGGATTTTGTGACTTGACAGTAAAGAATATTGGTATATGTGATGAAGGAATTAGGAAGGACATCACAAATTAATCACGAACTTCAGTAGTGGAGACCAAACCAAATAGACAAAGAAAAACATATGTCTTATCATCCGTTGGAACAAAACACAAGGAATCAAATTGTTACCTATATTCTATCCCTTTCAGATAACGCCAAGTTCGATGGACCGAACGTTATGGAATTAGTCACAAAGATTTATTGTGCCCATTTCAGTTATTCCTGTTAAGGAAACCGATTCACCTTGGACTTCAGGTAATCATTTCAGGATTTCCTTCAGAAACCCATTTAGATGTGAACATCACCTATCATCCTCAGAACGATGGTCAAAGCGAGAGAACAATTCAAACATAGGAAGGTATGCTCAGAGCATGAGTGATTGACCCTAGAAATGGTTGGACTAATCATTTAACATAAATCAAATTCATATACAACAATAGTTATCATACCAACAGCGAGAAACTGGCAGAAGTTAGATTGGTACATAACACATATCATTTGGATTGGGTATCCTGAATAACAAACCATCCAGATTCAAGTGGGAGAACAAACTAAGTTAAAAGCATTGCCTTGGATTGGCATGATACAAATTAGATAACAAGAGAAGTTGAACCTTTAGCATATTGGACTATTTAAGATTCATTTTAGAATCGACCAACTAGCATACAAACTTGAGTTCTGGCAGAATTCAGCAGTATATATTACCAGTATCACATTTAAAACATTAAGAAGCGCAGACCATCTATTGATGGGCCAAACTTGGAAAAAGCTCAACTCATTAGTTCAGTAGGCATTCATGAGATAACCAGAAATTTTCTACAAGTCAAGAATCAGTTACAAGTTCAATAAGTCGTAAACCATTAAAACTTCAAGTTCTGCAGAGTTATGCAGAAAGTTCTGCCTAGGAAAGGCATGTTATCGTTCAGAAAACTTGGAAAGTTACACCAATATACACTGGACCATTTATATTTCAGACAGGGTAGGCCTAGTGGCCGTTAGATTTGAACATTGCCAGAGAACAACAGGATTACACGAACATATTTCACATTTTCAGATCCCCAGAAATGACTTACAGATGAGTCACTCATGATTCCATTGGAAGGGATCCATCCCAAATGACAATCTCAGACCTTGTAAGAGAACCAACAGAAATCATGGACCGTGTGGTCAAACAGTTGAATCAGAGTTGAATTCCTATCGTTAGAGTTCGCTGGAATTCTCGAATATCATCACCTTTTCACCAATATGTTTTCAGAGACCAACATAAACTGAACTTCGGGACGAAGTTCCTTTTAGAGGGGAAGACTGTCACAACTCACCATTTCAGGTCATTTCAGGTCATTTCCCGAACTTTGGAAAAACACTATTCATCAAACACTATTCATCAAAACACTATTCATCAGTTTACTATTCATCATTTTTGGTGTCAGTTTGACATTCCGAGAAGCATTCAGAAATTTTACTATTCATGGAACACTATTCATTGCGGGAAAAGATTTCATCATTCACGTGCATTACACATTTCATCGTAAATTTAGTTACGGGTGTTCAAATTCGCGTAACCGTATTGGTTCGGGTGCGAATTCATGCATTATCAGTAATGACATTTCATACGGACTGGAGATAGTCTGCATATCATCAGTAGGTCATTTACATGTTATACCACTCTTAGGATTTTCAAATTTATATATATTCAGTACATTTAACGTTTTTACGTATAAGTAATTATAGTAAACGTTAACACTCGGTTTATACACAACGAATATATCTAAATATTCCCACAATGGTCCCGACATATTTTTATATCCATTTTAACATCATAAAAGTTATAACATTCAGTTACCCAGTATTTTGGAAATTTATTTTATTTATAACGTACGCGTATGAATATAACGACGGTTTTCGTGAAAACTAAACAATAATCACCCGATCACTCAGTAAATGTACCCAACATATTTTTAATATATTTTCAACATTATTATGACTTTATTTCATCCCGGTTAACTTCGTGAACAATTATTTCTATTAAAATCGGTACCCGATTTTAACGAATAACACAAAATAGCACATAATTCATGCAAGGTTTTCTAATTAAATCACAAGCACCCTACCCCCCTTCTACCCTTTGAAAACCGGCCACATGAACACCCCTTAACCTTATGCATTGATTTCTATTATATTACTAATAAACCTCAAAAACTATACTTAATCAAAAACCTAAAATCATTATCTACACTTTTTAGAAAGATAGAAAATTTTCTCATCTCTTTCCCCTCTCTTGGAAACCCACGACCATAAACCAAACTCCATGATCAAGTGATGATCTTTCATAGTTTAAAGCACCAAAGTTATTCATTTTATGGTTCTAATCAAGAATCAATCAAGAAAAACACAAGTAATCCAAGCATAATCATCATCTAATCATCTCATTTTATCAAGTAAGTTATCAACTTTATTTTTACATGAAACATCTTATATTTACTTGTATTTCATGATTTCCATGCTAAAAACCATGTACAACTAGCTATACCACCATTTATTTTGTCAAAAATGGAACATACAAACCCTAACTTTTTTATTTATGAATTCCCTTGCTATAATAACTTGGTTAGGAGTCCATGGCACCCTAAGAAGGTGTATGGTAGGATTAGATTAGCTATGTGGTGATTACAAGAGGTTTGGTGATGTTAGAAATTAGTTATAAACCTTGAAAACTTGATTTGGAGCATGTTTTAGACATGCTATCCCATTTTGTGAAAACCTGGAAAATAAGTAAACACCAAGGGAACTTTGGCAAAATTTTTAGAAAATACTTTCAAAAACGAATCCGTAGGCGAAAGAACGGATTAAAAAGAGTTTATAACGAAAAAGTTATGATTTTTGCAAGATTGTTGACGAAAAGTATTTTCTGGAAAATAGTTGCTGTTGGACGTTTTTCATTGGTCAAAAAGGGGCTTTAGACGTAACCCGGAGGAGCCGAGCTTTCCAAAATATATTACTACATACTAAGACGTAACCGTGGACATAAAGAACAAGTAAAACGGACAAGTAACGACAAAGATATTTACGTTTGAATATCGGCTAAACCCATTTTTATTTGACAGCTTTTAATAAAAATGGACACAAAAACTACGAAGTACTTTTATAAGCTAGAAATAATATTATGTACCAAATTTTATAACTAATGTAGTATTAGTTATTACAAGTATATTTTCATCATTTCAAGGCGATATTTCAAGGATTACAACCCGAGGATTTCAACACTAACATGGAAACATACGATATATATATAAGTATATATATATTGCAACTAGCTTATTATATTTTCTAATAGCAATATTTTTCCAAATTCTTGGATTATATATTTTGATAACACAAGTGTTTTTACAAAGAGTAGAGTGGTATAGGAACATGAGCATGGACATTCATAACATCATTTGGTGATCTAAATGAGATCATTCATCATTCATATTAGGTTGCGGCTAGTGTGCGCGCCTTGTTTTTCAGCTCATTACATGTTCATGGTACCATCATATTGGGTTGCGGCAGCTAATTGTTCATTGGTGTTCATTTCATTTCATCACGGTTTCATCAGTTAAGGTGAGTTTTCATAGCCCCGTTTTCAATTCAACATTTTTGATTGTTTTCAAATCCCACGGGGGGAATACATTGCATCAATCATTTTAGTACGAGCCCAAGTATTCAAAAACATGTACATTGCTTAAGTTACCTTGCCATGTGATAAGTCCCCTGTAACATCATGAACCGTTAATTTACCGTTAAGCGAGAGTGAGTGGATAGATCTATCGAGGGTGACGCCTCCATCCGTGGTAGTGATTACCAACAGTAAGCGGATGCATGTCATGTCTTTTACATTTGAATGTTTCGGCAGAACATTCGGGAGGGGCATAGAATTTCATCAGTCATAGCTTCGGTGTCATGAGCTTAAGGCTATTGTACAATTTTCATGAGATTTTTATCTTGCACTTTTACTTGTGGTGGCCGTACATCATTACATTTTACAAACCTATGGAATTCACCAACATTCGTGTTGACGTTTTAGCAATGTATTTCAGGTTATTAAGGTAGCTCATGTGACATGCATTTGGACCTTCATGGAGTCGCGGAGTCGACGCGTCTCATCATTATTTCATGCACTTATGTAAACGTTTGATCTAGTATGACTTGTTTTTCATAAACATGCAACATATTTTGGGGACCTCATTTTGTAAACTCTGGATTATTCCAATGATCAAATGCAGTATTTTCCAAACGACACTTTAGGTCGTTCAATGTAACTGTAACTGTGGTGCTATGACAGACACCCCCAGGTATTCCATTCCGCTGCAAGACAGGTAAATTGGGGGTGTGACAGATGTTAATTCTCTTCTGATTCATATTTACTTTCTGATTCATATTTAAATTTTCACATGTTAAAATTTTTTTACTTTTGAAAAAATTGAAGTGAACTTTTTTCACATGTGAAGAAAAAATTTGAAAAATTTTAATTTTCACATGTTAAAAGCTTTTTACTTTTGAAAAAATTGAAGTGAACTTCTTTCACATGTGAAGAAAAAATTCGAAATTGTTTTTCCACATGTGAAGAAAAAATTCGAAAAATTTAAATTTTCACATGTTAAAATTTTTTTACTTTTGAAAAAATTGAAGTGAACTTTTTTCACATGTGAAGAAAAAATTCGAAAAGTTTAAATTTTCACATGTTAAAATTTTTTTACTTTTGAAAAAATCGAAGTGAACTTTTTTTTTTCACATGTGAAAATTTTTTTCTTTCAATTTTCACATGTGAAAAGTTTTTCATATCTGACGAAAATTAATTTCAAAAAAAAATCGAAAAAAAAATTCGGAATTTTTTCTTCACATATGAAATTTTTTTTTCACATGTGAAGAAAAAAATCAAAAAATTTAAATTTTCACATGTTAAATTTTTTTTACTTTTGAAAAAATTGAAGTGAACTTTTTTCACATGTGAAGAAAAAATTCGAAAAATTTAAATTTTCACATGTTAAAATTTTTCACATGTGAAGAAAAAATTCAAAAAATTTAAATTTTCACATGTTAAAATTTTTTTACTTTTGAAAAAATTGAAGTGGTTTTTTCATATGTGAAGAAAAAATTCGAAAAATTTAAATTTTCATATGTTAAAAATTTTCACATGTGAAGAAAAAATTCGAAAAATTTAAATTTTTACATGTTAAATTTTTTTTACTTTTGAAAAAATTGAAGTGAACTTTTTTCACATGTGAAGAAAAAATTCAAAAAATTTAAATTTTCACATGTTAAAATTTTTTTACTTTTGAAAAATTTGAAGTGAACTTTTTTTTCACATGTGAAAAGTTTTTCATATGTGATGAAAATTAATTTCAAAAAAAATTCGAAATTTTTTTTCACATATGAAATTTTTTTTCGCATGTGAAAATTTTTTTGTTTCATTTTTCACATGTGAAAAGTTTTTCATAAGTGACGAAATTTTTTTTAGTTTTGAAAAAATTGAAGTGAACTTTTTTTTCACATGTGAAAATTTTTTTCTTTCAATTTTCACATGTGAAAAGTTTTTCATAAGTGACGAAAAATTTCGATTTTTTTTTTTGATTTTTTTTTTCACATGTGTAGAAAAAAATTTTGAAAATTTTCTTTCAATTTTCACATATATTTATTTTGATTTTTTTTTCACATGCGAAGAACAAAGTATATATGCTCATTTATAAATGTCCGCATATTTACTTGTGAAGAAGGTTCATTAACATACAAAGAAAAATATATATGCTCATGTATAAATGTACGTGTCTTGACTAGTGTTTCTTCACAAGCGATGAAAAATATATATGCTCATGTATAAAAGTACGTGTCTTATACTAGTGTTTCTTCACAAGCGAAGAAAAATATATATATGCTCATTTATAAATGTACGTGTATTTACTAGTGAATAAAGTTTATTCGCATGCGAAAAAAAAATATATGCTTATGTATAAATGTACGTATATTTTACTAGCGAATAAATTTTATTCACACGCGAAGAAAAAAATATATGCTTATGTACAACTGTGCGTGTATTTACTAGCGAAAAAAGTTTATTCACATGCGAAGAAAATGATATATGCTCATTCATAAATGTTCATATATTTACTAGTGAAGAAAATTCTTTCACACACGAAGAAAAAAAATATATGCTCATGTATAAAAGTATGTGTCTTTACTAGTATTTCTTCACACGCGAAGAAAAATATATATGCCCATTTATAAATGTCTTATAAATATGAAAATATATGTCTCGTAGCTTTTTAAGATACATGAACAACTTGGTCACATGTGAAAATATATGTCTTATAGCTTGGTCACATGTGAAAATATATCTCATAGCTTTTTAAAATGCTTGAACAAGTCGTTCACATGTATGATTTTCCAAATAGCAAGAAAAGTACCTCATGCTATCTTTAAAAATGAGACTACAATCAATGAAAAGACACCAATTCAATAGATATATTAGCTTTGATAGTTTTACACGAAACATCTTATGTCCTAAAATGTACACATCCATTTTCGAGTTGTTGTCAAGTAACAAGCAAAATCAAACCTATCTTATTTAAAAAAATAGTAGCTACGACGGGTCAGAACCTTAGAAAGTTACCCAACATTCATTTATATTGTGTAAAACATCCCAAATAAATATAATTTAATTTATAACAGTATTATTGAAGTAATATCGGTTCATCATTAAAGTTTACATTGATCATGAAGTTGATAGCAAAAAGTAACATATATCATTCTTTGTGAAGATAAGCTAGTCCTTTGAATGTAAGCTCATCAAGTTCCTGATCCTTGGACCCAATTAGGAGTACTTTATACTCGTTTCTTAATCCTCTCCTAAGTTGTTCGCCTGAGCTGACATAGCGCTTGTACTTACTGATTGCAGCATACATACACATCTATAGGATGTAAATGGAGCATGCACAAACTTACCTAAATCGTGGGAGGAAAGCACTACTTATGTCTTGACCCAGAATTTTCACTGATAAATCAAGAAAATGGACGTTAATTAACTCAAGAAAAGACGAGACGAAGACGTACGTGTTGTCCCTTTTGCAACCTCAAACTAGAGCAGTTTCCAGAAGCAATTGCCATTTTGTCATATCTCTTGTGTTTTCCATTCAGTTCTTTTACAGCTTTTTATGGCACTGGTGGACCATTAGATGAATGTATACACTTTCCAAGTTTCTTTTCACTTTGCAAATTTTGATGACGTCTTATTCTCTGCACCATATATATGCAAGTATGATTATGAAGCCATTCAAACATTTTGAAGGCGTTTAAAAGTTGCTATTTGTTCATCCAGTATAAGCAACTTTTAAAAAAGATATTCCTACGGTCTACTAGTTACATATGTTAGTGTGGTGTGCCAAGTGTGCAAAATTGATTACATGGTCTCAGCCTTACTGTTTAAAAGTTGCTATTTGTTTATACAGTATAATCAACTTTTAAATAAGATATTCCTATGGTCTATACTACTAGTTACATATGTTAGTGTGGCGTGCCAATTGTGCAAAATAGATTACATGATCTCAGCCTTACTATTTAAAAGTTGCTATTTGTTTATACAATATAAGCAACTTTTAAAAAAGATGTACCTACGGTCTATACTACTAGTTACATATGTTAGTGTGCAGTGCCAATTGTGCCAAATTGATTACATGGTCTCAGCCTTACCGTTTTTACACAACCGGCATGCCATAATGGTATAAGAAACTGTGGTTAAGTGTCAAATTTTTGAGAAGAAATCATCACACAGGATTGAAACTTAAGTGGCCTATAATAGTGAAATGTGATTAGTAATAACATCGATCCTAAAAATTATAAGTTAAGCCCATAAAACGTACCATATCTGGGCGATGAGGTTTGCTTAGTCGAGCATCACAGTTCTTAAGAATTTTTCCCCTAATTGACATGAAACGGGCGAAGCAATCTGCAAGAAGAACATCACTAGTATAGCATGTAAGTAAGGATGAACAGAGAGCATATTTTGATGAACATCAGCGAATGATGATAACTTGATCATCCCTTTTCACACTCGTAGTTAGGAGCCCCGCATGCTCTTGCAAGTCCTTACTTTCCCCCATGATCAAGGTCATAATTTGCTTCATATTTGACACAACAGTAGATGAATTCCAGCTTAAAAACCAGAATAAGAAAGAACAAACTCAGTTGAGCTGTAAAGTGTTCCACCAGACGACATTCTACTAAATCATAACTGCAAATAAAACTTTTGGAAAGGAAACAACATTCTTACTGCAAACAACTATTCCTGAAACATGATTTGATCAGCTAGAACCTATGAAAGCAATTGATATGCCTGCATATGAAATATGAAATCCAAGAATGGGCCATTCTATTTAACAATTTAGTATATCATGTGTGACCCAATAAAAGAGGATGAACTATGTTCACTATTTTGTTGTATGTATTTCCAAGTGTGTTTTAAGGGTTACTACTTGACTTTATCTGTTATTACTGTATCAATGAAAAGCTGGGTGCGTGGGTATGTAATACAGTCATCTTAATAGCTATTTTTATACGACTTTCTTACCTATTACTCCAAATCCAAATGACCCTAGATAGTCCAAATATAAGGATCACAATAATTCCACCAAGACTGATTGTTGTCACTCCAAACCACACTAATCACTTTTAACACAAATCCCATTAGTTGTCATAAGAGCAGATAGTGGTGAACTTCCAAATTGGAATTTAAGTTAGACATGAAGATTGTAACTCATATCTTATATTTTTTAAATCAGTACCTAATTCTATTTGCCCAACAAACTACCAGTTTGATCAAGTAGATCCTAAACTACTTAAACCGTTAACCTTCCATATATAAATGTCTTATAGAGCATCTCTAACGTATAGACTATACATCAAAACTTTCCACTCCAATGTACGCATATTCTAACAAGAAAGTTTGTATCAAAGTTTTTTAGACTAAATAATAGAAATTTACACATTAATCTTTATATCAGGGTTATCATTTATTTATAAAAACTGTATTTCAGCATAATTTATTTATAAAAACTGTATCAAGATTGGACAAAAAAGGTGTGTCTAGTCAACACAACCAGACCCGTTTTGATCCGTATCAGAGTGTCTGTCCCGTTACACATCCCACCAGAACCATTTGTTATGCCACCCTCTAGATGTAATGTGTAAGAGAAACCAATAAAACCACCGATCCATTTCTAATATGTGTGAGTAATGGAAGTTGCTTTAACTACATTAAATATTTAAGAGATAGAGCAGAATGTACCTAGGGCCTCTATCAGCATACTAGGTTTCTGAACTGTTTCAGCAAAATGGCTACTTCCTTGATCTGGTAAACATCACGGTCAACACTGGTTATTAACACATAACCCACACCCCAGGAAGCAATTGCTTCGGCAACATTTGAAGGTTCATTCGGGTCAGGAGGTGGTGGAGTGCGGGAAGTCGTTACATTGCAGAATCTGAAACAAGTAACTTTGTGAAATCTGTTATAGATCTAAAAGAGATTTTAAGTTGCATTAGTAGTAATATTTCATCTATATAAGCGAAACAGCAATAAGCACTAAAACAGCGACCAACAATCACAATAAAAGGAAGGAAGAGATAGATACCTGCAACCGCGAGTACAAGTATCACCAAGAATCATAATAGTAGCAGTAGCAGTAGCAATAAAATGAAACAAACAATCTCATCATTTTGCAAGTTTAAGTCTACTGCCATCATGATACTTTTCTTATATATTTGACTATTAGGAAAAACCAAGCAAAAAAACAACTTTACTCCATTATCACAGATATGTTTATCGTGAAGCACTGAAGCCTGAATGTAACTTTTTGCAGCATACTGTTACACATTTTTTGCCCAAACATACCATTGATATTGAGCAAAAGTTCCACAGCTCCAACCTCGTGGCTTTCTTTATTTTAGAGACGTGTGAAACCCCACCCTAGCCACTTCATTAACCTGACACGTAAACCCATAGTTCCAAACGCCACCCCACAAGACCCTTTGGTTTAACTTCAACAACATCTTGACCATGTTTGACAACAACCGATAAATTTGCAAGCACTTTTTCAAGAGGTTCCAACATGTCCTTAGCCTGTTTCTGCCCAAAATCCCCTGCATTCTTATAAAGCCAAACCATCGCACTCTCTTTCCTTTCAATATAAGAGCCATCAGAACCAGCTTCTCCATAAAAGTTCATTATCTACTCAGCGTTCTCCATCCACCCGACACAATCATTCCATCCACATGTTTTACATTATGCAACTCGTCAGCAATATTAGACATGAAGTTCGTAATTTGCTTCATCAAACGATCAACACCTGATTCATTGCCTGTTTTCAGTAGTGTGGTAGTGGCAAGGGTAGCAATACTTCTGTTTTGGTCTGAGATCAAGCTCTCCATATCAATATTACAGTTGGTTACAGCCATTGGGTGGGTCGTTGCCACCTGCATAATATAGAAATCAAAGAAATCAGAAAAGATTTTACAGCCTTTGAACTTTTTACTTGGAACCTAAACTGGAGACTGAAATTTCACTAGCGGCATGATGACTGAAACTATTGTTATTCACACATTATGATGGCTGATTTTGGTTTATGTAATTCTTTGTGAGAATTAAAGTCGAAGAGCAACTCAAAACAACCAAGGACAAACAAGTACTTATTTAAATCATTCAAACCAATCAAATAGGCTCAACCAAACACACCCGTTGCGGGCTGTTATCAGCAAAACGAAACACACCCCGTGGTGGCTTCAGTGTGGGTCACGACAACAAGACCAAGCGCGCCCTTCAGGGGCTGTGGTGGATCGAGAACAAGCAGAACCTAATGCCCTGTTTGGGCTGCAAACAACAAAACGACAACAACCAACAGCCTTGGGTTGTTGTGCCGTGACCTGAGCAAAAAATGAACACCCATGATGGGGTGGGCTGCAATAGCAAAAACAAACACCCTATGGATGTTTTACCTGTACACTGAGGACAACACAACCAAACCACCCTTGTGGGTGTTGGACTGAACGTCTGAACCTAAACAAACCATAACTCTCCTGGGTTTGTGGTGAACTAAAACAAAATCCACAACAAATTAAGCTATAACATGTATCATCAAACCATGCGAAGGTATTCGACACCTTATTTCTTCACATGCGAAGGTATTCGACACCTTATTTCTTCACATGTGACTATGTGAGGGTATTCGACACCTTATTTCTTCACATGTGAAGGTATTCGACACCTTATTTCTTCACATGCAAAGGTATTTGACACCTTATTTCTTCACATGTGAAGGTATTCGACACCTTAGTTAAAGCGTCTCAAATCTTAATACCTTATTTCAATCCATCAACACAAATCGAGTTATAAGCAAGTCTACTATTCTATTGAACTTCAGAAATGGTGCATATTATTTCATATTTGCTAGATCACATAACTAATAACCACTTTCATGTTAGTGTTAACACCATCTAGACATTGGCGATGTTGACATAAATAATGTCTAAAAACATTGTTAGCATATTACCAATATCTCTATGTTTTGATAATTACAAAGCATAAACTCATTAGTCTAAAACTTATGACGTAAATAAGTTTTTAGTGCTTAATATTTGTCTTTGCATCCATATCACTTAAGGTATGAATAAACAAAGTGTTTATTGCATTTCATGATCAAAGGAAATTTTTCTAATCACTAGAATTTTTATAAAATGTATTAAACATTCTATATCTTTTACAAAATTACTTTTGGAATTAAAAGAATATGTTTAATTCATTATAAATATATGAATTCAAATTTTCAATCAAAAATGGCAAATCTAATCCAGAAAAATTTCCCTCACAAAAGGACAAGAAAATCCAACGTTCAGGACGGCGGCCCCCTTAATTATACTAGGCGGCCCCCTTAATCATTAAGGGGACCGCCCCCTAATTAAGGGGACCGGCACGCTCAAGAACAGTAAATTTTCTCTCTATAAATACTGGTTCATCCCACAAAATTTTCTCACCTTTTGCACTCCTAAACTTTCTGTTCTAGATCCACATTTCTATTCTCTTAATCCTTTGATCATAAATACATAATTCTTTGTTTCAAAGTGATTCAAACATCATCCTCTCAAGTGCAAGAGAAGAATACTTCTATCCTCCAAGACAAGAAGTATTACAACTTGTTGTGACCTCCACATCCAAGTTGTTGGTGCATCATCAAGATTATTTACTTAATTCTTTGTGAAGATTGTTGTGAATATTTGATTGTAGATAGTTATGCTAGGTATATTGATTGTGTGATTAGTTAGCTGTTTGGTGTGAAGAAGAAAAGTTAGGAATTAGATTGTAATGAAGAAGCTAGGTGTGAAGTTGTTAGTTGTGAAGTAAATTGGTGTGAAGAAGATAGGCGTGAAGTAGATTGGTGTGAAGAAGTTGTGATTTAGTTGTGAAGAAGTTGTGGTGTGTAAATTGGTGTGTAAGGTTTTCTCCGCCATAAGGGAGCTTGTTGATATAGTGAAGAAAACTCTCGAGTTAGGTGCTCGGGAAGTGGAGTAGGGCAAGGAAGGTGTCCTTGTAGCCGAACCACTATAAATCTTTTGTCTCGCGGTTCGATCTTTCCATCTCTCATTTATTTCTTTACTTATCATTGCTATATCTTACTTATTGATAGTTGTTTATATTGTGCAAGACTTGAGATCACATATTATCGAATTTAAATTTTAAAAACTAATAAAACACTAAAACTATCTTTTATAACGAATTAAAAAGACATAAAACTATTCAACCCCCCTTCTAGTTTTCCACAATTGGTATCAGGAGCCACGTCGAGCAAGATTTTTAAAATATATTGTATTTTAAAACTTGTAACGATCTATGGAATCTGAAAAATATTTAGAAGGGCAATCTATGCAAAGACCACCACTATTTGAAAGTGATGGATTTTTATATTGGAAAAGTAGATTCGAAACTTATGTGAAATCAAAAGATCTTGATCTTTGGCATATTATTACCTTTGGTGATTTTCCCCCTATTCAATATAATGTTGAAACTAAAATGGATGAAATTGTATCTTTTGAAAAACAAAATGATGATTTGAAGAAGAAACTAGCAAAAAATAATGAGACTAAAATGGTCATTTATAATGTGTTACCACGCAAAGAATATGAAATAATTTTTATGTGTAAAACCGCAAAAGAAATTTGGGATTCTTTACTAATTACTCACCAAGGTAATAGTCAAGTTAAAGATAACAAAATAGATCTTCTTGTACAACAATATGAACAATTTACGATTCCGGAAGAGGAATCAATTGATAATGCTTTTGCTAAATTTAACACTATCATCACAAGTTTAAAAGCACTTGATGAGACATTTTCTAGTAAAAATTGTGTTAGGAAATTTCTTAGGGCATTGCATCCGAAATGGCGAGCTAAGGTCACGGCAATTGAAGAATTAAAGAACTTGATGACGTTATCACTAGATGAACTCATTGGCAACTTGAAAGTCCATGAAGAAATTATAAGAAGAGATTCGGAAACGGTCAAAGTCAAGAAAGAACAAACCAAATCCATTGCTCTAAAAGCCAAAAAGGAACCTAGTGATGATGATGATTCAAGTGACGAAAGTGAAGACGAAGAATATGCAATGGCCGTAAGAGAATTCAAGAAATTCTTCAAGAGACGAGGAAGATTCACTAGATCATCACGAGACGAAAGAAAACCGTTCCAAAGAAATAGAAGCGACAACTACGGGAAAAGAAAGTGCTTTAGATGTGGAAGTCCAAATCATCTCATTGGCGAATGTCTAAAGCCGCCGGGTTATGAAAATCAAGGCGCATTTGTTAGTGGAACATGGAGTGATAGTGACAAAGAAGAAGTAGAAAAACCAAGAGATGAAAAGTGTTTTATGGCAAAAGGAACCGACGAAATATGTTTGGGAATTGACTTGGAGCATGACGAATGGATCAAGGATAGCGGATGTTCGAGGCACATGACGGGGAACCGCAAGCTATTCTCTACATACAAGGCATATAATGGAGGTAACGTTATTTTCGGTAGTGACTTACGTGGAAAAATCATTGGCAAAGGTACGATTTCTCAATACTCACTTACTATTGAAAATGTAGAGCATGTAGATAATTTAACATATAACTTGCTTAGTATAGGACAAATATGTGACAATAAATGTAGAGTCACCTTTACCGAAGAGGATAGCGAAATAGTTAAGAATGGAAAAATTATAGGTAGAGGAATTAGGAAAGGAGGCATATATGTTATGAAACTAGGAAACAAGCCTGAGGATAGAATATGCCTAACGACCCTAGATGAAAACTCCACATTGTGGCATAGGAGATTAGGACATGCTAACATGCAACAAATACAATCTTTAGCCTCTAAGGAATTAGTTAGAAATTTGCCTAATCTAAAATATGACAAGCATTTTTGTGATGCATGTAAAATTAGAAAACAAGTTCATGCTAGTCACAAAGCTAAAAATATAGTATCCACTACTAGGTGCCTAGAAATATTACATATGGATCTCTTTGGTCCATCCGCTGTGCAGAGCTATGGAGGAAACAAATATACCATAGTAATAGTAGATGACTACTCACGATACACGTGGACTAGGTTTTTAAGTGACAAGACCCAAGACTTTGAAAAATTCGAAATATTTAGTAAAATGATTCAAAATAAATTAGGATGCACAATAGTAGCCATTAGGACGGACCATGGTAGGGAATTTGACAATGAAGTACAATTCAGAAAATATTATGATTTAAATGGAATATCTCACAATTTCTCCGCTCCTCGTACTCCTCAATCAAATGGCGTAGTAGAAAGAAAAAATAGGTCACTACAAGAAATGAGTAGAACAATGTTAAATGAACAATCTATCCCACAAAAATTTTGGTGTCACGCCGTAGATACATCGACATATATTTTAAATAGGGTATCAATTAGGAGAATTCTAGGAAAAACTCCTTATGAGTTACTAAGAGGTAGAAAACCAAACTTAAGCTACTTTAGGGTATTTGAAAGTAAATGCTATATTCTAAACACTAAGGATTACCTCACTAAGTTTGATCCAAAATCATATGAAGGAATACTTTTAGGATACTCACAAAATAGTAAAGCATATATAATACTTAACAAACACACCATGAAAGTAGAAGAATCACTAAATGTAACATTTGATGAAACACCACCACCTCCTAAAACTTTACCTTTAGAAGATGATGACTTAGTTGAAGAAGAAGCTATTGAGGTTAGTAAAACAAAACCCATAGGAAATGACAATGAAGACATTAACTTAGGAAATAACGAAATTGTAAATATTAAAGAATCTAGGTCACATCCACTAGATAATATAATAGGACATCTTAACCAAAGAACCCTTAGGTCACAAGCTTAAGATAAAAATAATTTCTTTTGTTTCCTCTCAGCAATAGAACCTAAGAATATTAATGAGGCTTTAAAAGATGAAAGTTGGGTTATAGCTATGCAAGAAGAATTAAATCAATTTAAGGCAAATGATGTTTGGTAATTAGTCCTAAATCCAATGAATATGACCATCATAGGAACTAAATGGGTATATAGGAATAAATTAGATGAAAATGGAGTAGTTACTAGGAATAAAGCTAGGTTAGTTGCCCAAGGTAATAATCAACAAGAAGGAATTGATTATGACGAAACTTATGCCCCCGTAGCTAGATTAGAATCAATTAGGATACTACTTGCCTATGCATGCGCCCTAGATTTTAAGTTATTCCAAATGGACGTGAAAAGTGCATTCCTTAACGGTTTTATCAATGAGGAGGTATATGTGGCACAACCTCCAGGATTCATTGACTTCGCAAAACCTGATTATGTTTATAAGTTAAAGAAAGCTTTGTATGGACTCAAACAAGCTCCCAAAGCTTGGTATGATCGATTAAAAGCTTTTCTTATTAAACATGATTATTCCATGGGAATGGTAGATAACACTCTTTTCACTAAAAGGAAAGACCCAAATCTCATCATAGTCCAAATATATGTTGATGACATTATATTTGGATCGACTTGTCAAGATGTGTGATGAATTTGCCAAAATCATGCATGATGAGTTTGAGATGAGTATGATGGGTGAACTTAATTTCTTCCTAGGATTACAAATAAAACAATTAGAAGATGGAATATTTTTTTAACCAATCTAAGTACATTAAGGAAATGCTTAAGAAATTTGGCCTAGAAGACTCAAAACCCATGAAGACTCCCATGTCTACGGAAGTAAAGCTCACAAAGGATGATGAAGGTGAGTCCGTAGATAACACCAAGTATAGAGGAATGATAGGTAGTTTACTATACTTGATGGCAAGTGATTCGCCTCAAACAGTCAGATAATTATTGATCAGCCACTTGTGAATGGCCAACTGTAATAGTCAAACAGCTGAGGCAAATGCTTCCGAGGAATACAGTGTTTTCCCGGGTCGTAAGTCCCAACGAGGTGTGCGATGTGATATTATAAACGAATCTGTGATTAGTGAATGTGAACAGGTAAGGTTATAAAAGTGTGTGTGTGTGTTTAACTAGGGTTTTATAACTTAAATAAACTAGTAAAATGATTACGTAAAACCTAAGTATCTAAAACGTATAAACGTACACTAATTTAAAATCAGACGCGACTGCGTACTGAGAAAAAGGTGAGTTTTAAATAAAAATAAACTACAAGGGTTAAAAATGAAAATTCTATAAACTTAAACTTAAAATAAAATTAAACTAAAAATAAAACTATTTTTTAGATTATTATATTATTTATTATTAATTATTTAATTAAAAACTTATTTAACTATTTAATTAAAATCAAACTAAAAATTATAAATACTACAAATTAAACTAAAAACTTATAAAAATATTTTCTAAACTTAAAATAGAACTTGAAGAAAGTATAAAAAATAAAAATAAATCTTTTTGTCTTTTTGTGAATTTCTTATTAATTAAAAACTATTTATATTAATTAAACAATTTAAACTAATTTAAATTACCAATAATACTAAACTAACTTAGAAAATTATGAAAAATTTTATATATCTAATTAACCATTACAGGAATCCTAAAAAAATATAAAAACTTTATTTTATGTATTTATAAACTAGTTTACTAATTATTATTCTATTTATTATTTAATATCTAATTAAACTATTTAAATTATAAAAACTATTAAATGAACAGTAAAAATTCTAGAAAAATTACTAAAATTATATTATGACTTATAAAAGCTAGGAAAAATATAAAATATAGGTGTTACTATATAAAAACTAATTATGCTATTTATAACTTAATTATTTGTTAATTATTAAATAAACTAATATTAATTATAATAAATACTAAATGACAAAACTAAAATCTGAAAAATTTATTAAAAATACTTTAACTTAAAAGGAAATTAATAAAAATATAAAAACACAAATTACTTAATTAAAATCTAAAAATGAAAATTAAAATTAAATTGAATTAAATAGAAACTATCACTTATTATTATATTGTTTTTTCTTGAATTTTCTTTTTCCAAACTATATTATACCTAAATATAACTAACTTTTGTAAAAACAATAATTTTAGAACTTAATAATAAGCTAGTTATAAGCTATAATCCTAGACAGTTGACTTTAGTTGACTTAATGAGCAAATAAGCTCAAATGAGCTTATGTGGGACCCACCTTGGATGAATCTGGTTCTAATAGGTATGTTAGACTTGTCTAAGCTTAATTTAGCTAAATCAGCTCAGTAGATAAGCTAATAAGCTACAATAAGCTAATCCAAAACCTGTTTTGAACACAGAATGGGGACAAAGATCAAGGCCAAAACTAAGTGGGGTCCACTGGGTGTTAGGTCAAACTAGTGGTCAAACTAAGTTCTCTACTAGGAGGGGGGTTGAGGGAACCTAACTAGAGCTACTGGGGCCCACTGAGTTAGTCAGAAATCACTACCAAAGTGGTGGTGATGAACTGATAACTGCTGATGCAGGGCACACCTTTGCCCTGCAAGTATGTTTAGGGGTCTGTGGGGCCCACTCTAAAATTCCTAAAAATCAAATGGTACTGAGACCTTGAAGTTGAGGTGGTAGAGTATTACCAAAACAATTTTCAGAACCTAGATCCTAATACATAAATCTAGAAAAATCCTACAAGTTTTGTCAAAACCTGAAGAGTGCAATTTTGACTTTTAAAGAAAATGAACTATGTTGACTATGATGAACTTTGAATCTAATTTAACTACTGATTGTAATGTAATATAATATATTAAGACTAAATTAGGCTATTATAACAAAATTTGAGCAAGTGTGACTGATATGGAGATGTCAAGTCCTCACAGTTGACTGCCAATGATGTTAGAAGGTGATTTTGACTTTCTAGCTTACTTGTGACAAAAACAATGGTCAAACTGACCTTATATAAACTTAACTAACTTATTAGAACCTAGTTTTATCCTAATAAACAACAATAGTACAGCAGATCAGTATTATCCAAACACACCTTAACAAACTAATTTTATTGATTAACAAAGCAAATGATAAATTAAACCCACTACACTGATTCCTATTGCTATATTATGATTGTATAAGCACAATTTAATATAAATCAATTACATTACAAGCACAAAACTCAGATTTGTCAAATATAAATTTTCCACTGTGTAATCTTTGATTATGAGTAACAAGTAAACTCAATGAACAAGTAAGCTATGTTATACTATATTATGACTAGGTAACACTAAATAAGCATAAAAGCATTCAGAAAAGCAGAAATAAGCTAAGCTACAGTAGGTTACTAGAAATTAAAGAACAAGCTTACAAGTGGGATTGGCCTGAGCAACAATGAACCATGAACCAAGATCACAACCTAGTATCCCCCATAGGATTCTAAACCATGAACAATCCAAATTCCACAGTTACCTTTCTTCTTCCTTCTTCTTCTTATGATTTTCTATTTTTCACTAATTTTTCTATTTTCTTTGGAATTTTGTAATTAAACTCTAAACTGAATCTGAGATATCTGAAAGCTTCTAAAAACTTTGTAAGAGCTTAAATGGACTTATGAGATCATAAAACAACAATAACAAACAACATACAACAATTTGAGATTTTTGAGAATTTAAGAAAATTGCATAAACTGAGACAGTAAATGAAACTTGAAATTGACTTGCATTAAAGATCAAAGTACATTAAACTAACTGAGTACAAGCTATTTTGATTGAAATTATAACTGAAATACAAGATTACACTACCTACGACTAAGCTATTCTACTCCTAAGCTAATTTACACTAATACTCTTAATCTTCTGCTTCTTTTCTTCCTTATAGCCCTTTTCTGAGTTAAGTGGGACCCACTTGACTTTTCCCACCAATTGTGAGCCATTGATGTTGTCTAATTCATCCGGGCCGTTTAAACAATTTCTTGGCGCCAAAGTCTCAACTGGGTCCTGTAGATAACGTGGGGAGGTTTTAGGGCATTTAAGGGTTTTTGGGAGCTTGTGTGAGGTGGAGGGTGAGTTGGTGAAGAGTGGGGAGCAAGGTGGAAGTGAAACCGGAGAGGTGGAAGGTGGTCTGTGTGGTGGTGGTATTTGGGAGGGAAAGAGGTATCGGGGTGGTTTTGGTTTTGTGTTGACCGGGTATTGACCTGGGCTGTTGTGTGGGCTGGACAAAAGGAAAGGGTGGGATGGGCTTGGTTTAAGTTGGGTAGTGGATTTAGGATTTGGTGGATTTAATAAAAGGGTCCGTTTGGTTTTGTTAACTAAAAACACAACAAGGACTAATTTTGTAAATTAGGCAAACTTGAGGGGTGGTTATGGCATTATTCCAATTTTGTTCAAAGGACCATAATTGCCAATATATGAATAGTACTAGGGTATTTTTGATATTTTTAATTTTTTAAATACCCGGGGACTAAAAGTGACAATTTACCAAACTTCAGGGACTAAATGTGTAAATTCACCAAACTTAACACCAAGGACCATTCCTGCAAAAGATTATTAGTATAAGGACCAAAATTGCTTTTCTCAAAGTTTTTACATCCCAGGGACCATTTCTGTCAATTTCCAAAGTACAGGGACTAAACTTGTAATTTTGTGAAACTTTGCACCAAAGGACTAAATATGTAATTTTATGATTAAAAAGGACCTTTGGTGACTTTTTCAAGTTTTTAGAATTACCAGGGACTAGTTTTGACAATTTATAAAACTTGAGGGACTGAAACTGCCAATTATGCAAACTTTGTACGTTTTTCATCTGTTTTTGCATATTTTGCATTTGAAACATATAAAACACACCTCTAAGATATTTTAAGTATTTTAATACATATTTGAGTGTTTTTTGTATGTTTTGGCAGTTCAGATTGGTATAAAATGATGAGTATTTAGACACTCATCAATCCCCCACACTAAACTATTACTAGTCCCTAGCAATCTATTGAGAAAAACTTAATGGATTTTATCTCTTTACCAAAAGCCATCACTTCTGGAGTAGCCAGGTGTAAGAACTGTGGCACACCTGATAACCGTGTGATTTTGAGCAAATCACCAGCTGTCAACGGATTTGATTAGTCTTTACCAAAAGCCGTTTGCTTCTGGACTAGCCAACTCTTGACGGAATAGTCAACATCTTGGTGAGCTGATTACCAATTATGGTTTTTCCACAGCCTTTACCACAAGCCATAATCTTGCGGGCTAGCCAACTCATTAGCTTTTGAGGATAATGGGGAGTTGAGGAACCATACAATTTTTGGCAAATTGCAAGCCATAAACGGGTTTGAGTTATCTTTACCAAGAACCGTTTGCTCCTGGATTAGCCAATCCTGTTGTGGGTTAGACATGGAGGATTGATACCATTTATTGCGTTCTAAGTGAGAAAAAATTTTAAAATTTTGGCTAAAATGGGGGTTCTTGATGGAACATGTGTTTAAATTCGTTAGACGAATCTCCCCCCACACTTAGAACTGAATATTGTCCTCAATATTCAAAGTACCGGGTGTTAAACCGAACTTAGAACGTAAGAAGGAAATATTACATAGCCTTTATTTATTTAAGATGTATATACATACAATTATTTTTTAGATAAAACTTCTTAAATAGAAGCTATCACTATATGTACATTTTTTTTTTTTTTTTTTTTTTTTTTTTTAGAGATATATATATATATACAACATGTGGGGTATCTCCCCCACACTAGGGTGTTACACACGGGTGAAAACCCATGTTTATGCTAGTGTTTTTGATTCCCGAGTCACTAGCTTGACTCGACCCCGAATTTATTTGTCCATGGGGAAGCAAGTGGAAGAGACAATCTGCATCGGACTTTCATTCAAGACGTTTGGATAAACATTTGAAGCACGTGAAAGTTCCACACCGATGAGATAAGTAACCGGCTCATAATTTATAAATGAGAATGCCGGGATCAAAGATAATGTCTTCACTCCCGAAAGAGTGAAGAACAGGATAGGGAACAGAATATATGAAGAAAAGAAAGAAAGTCATGATGAAAATCATGATTAACTCCTCATCCTCAATAGGAGAATTCATTGGTTCATGAATCTCCTCATTTAAGCTCGGTTGATCAAGACATATTATGGGTATGTCTAGATCAAAATAGAATTTATCATACTCCGGAGGAGATATGATATGAGTGAGTTCACAGGAGAACTCCTCAAAGGTGAATGATTCGTATTCGGGATTGAGTTGAGTAAGTTCATTGGGGAACTCCTCAATAGTAAATGATTCATAAACGGGAAGAGAATTATAAGAATGAGAAGTGGTGATACCACTTATCTTCTCTCCCGTTTGATCAAAATGGAACGTTTGCAATTCAGGAATAGAATCATTGATCAAAATCTCACTATCCTTGACGGGGATAGGAGATGAAATAGGCTTTTCATTAAAAGCCTCGATTCTAGAAATGAGAAGATTAGCATTTAATAATGTAAGACGAAGAGATTCGTCTTGGATGATTTCTTCCTCATTCTCTTCTTCTGAGTTGACAAGCTCAGAAGGTAATTCCCCTACATAACTTATGTCTCCACAAGATAAAGAAGAGTTCTCATCAGAATCAGAGAACATCTCAATATGATCATTTGGAAAGACAAGAGGGGGAGGGATATCACACATATGTTCAAGAATTCCCTGTGACTCTCTTGGGATTGAGATAAGGTTCTCAACACTAGACTTTATGAATTCGTCCGATTCCTTTGCAGGAACAGTGTCAAGATGCTCGTCCCCCATGTTCAGAGAGTGAGTGGAAACCACGGGTGTGATAACAGTAGACTCCGGGAGTTGAGAAGGACTAGCAGTAATGGAGTCTACAAGTTCCATTATTTCTACTGCTGGTGATTCAGTTATATTCATTTCTCCCTGTATTTCTACTGAAATAGCTTCAACTGAAGTTGAATCAAAAGGTTCCTCAGACACCTTTGGGATTGGAACAAGTTCATTTATTTCCTTAAGAGGAGTTACTTTGAAGTGCTTGTCCCCCATTATTAAGATATCTGAAGGGTCATTTGAGTTTTTGTCTTCAATTGGTTCATCCTCGTCACTTATATCCTCAAGATGTAATGAGTTAACAAGAGGTTTTTGTTTCTCAAGAATTAGATCCCTAAGAGTGTTTATTCCATCTTGAATGGTTTTGTTGACTTGACTTTGAGCCAAAATCATTTTTATCAATTCAGCTTTAGCTGACTCGTCCTGAGGAAGTGATTGAGGGTTTGTGTACTGTGAAGGCTGGTTAAAACCAAATTCATGATTGTTACAAGGAACCTGTTCATAGACAAACTGATTCCTAGTTTGACAATCAGAGCTGTAGTGAGGGCCTCCACAATACTCACAACAGTTGAACTGATGTGATTGTGAGTCGTCTGTGTTTAAGTCATAATTGTTATCAGGGACCTGCTCATAGACAAGCGTGTTTCCTGTTTGACAATCAGAACTGTAATGTGAACCACCACAATACTCACAACAGTTAAACTGCTGAGTCTCATGGTATGGAAGCTGGTGGAATGAATCAGTCATGTCAGGGTAGGAATAGGGATTCTGGTTATAGACAGACCCGTTTCCTGACTCTACCATGCCACAACTGGGGCAATTACCACCATTATAAGGACTACCACACCTTTGACAGACAAGAAGGTGAGAATAAGACATAGAAAGAATCAAAGGGTTTAGGGGTGAGAAATGAAGAATCAAATAGGTAGGAATGTAAAGGTGAATATTTTTGTGTTTTGTTTTATAAAAATATAGATAAAAGATGGTAAATATACAATGGATGTGTATTCAGGTTCACAAATACGCAAAATCGTTTAGAATAAGCGCACAACCTCCCCGGCAGCGGCGCCAAATTTTGATTCGCCTCAAACAGTCAGATAATTATTGATCAGCCACTTGTGAATGGCCAACTGTAATAGTCAAACAGCTGAGGCAAATGCTTCCGAGGAATACAGTGTTTTCCCGGGTCGTAAGTCCCAACGAGGTGTGCGATGTGATATTATAAACGAATCTGTGATTAGTGAATGTGAACAGGTAAGGTTATAAAAGTGTGTGTGTGTGTTTAACTAGGGTTTTATAACTTAAATAAACTAGTAAAATGATTACGTAAAACCTAAGTATCTAAAACGTATAAACGTACACCAATTTAAAATCAGACGCGACTGCGTACTGAGAAAAAGGTGAGTTTTAAATAAAAATAAACTACAAGGGTTAAAAATGAAAATTCTATAAACTTAAACTTAAAATAAAATTAAACTAAAAATAAAACTATTTTTTAGATTATTATATTATTTATTATTAATTATTTAATTAAAAACTTATTTAACTATTTAATTAAAATCAAACTAAAAATTATAAATACTACAAATTAAACTAAAAACTTATAAAAATATTTTCTAAACTTAAAATAGAACTTGAAGAAAGTATAAAAAATAAAAATAAATCTTTTTGTCTTTTTGTGAATTTCTTATTAATTAAAAACTATTTATATTAATTAAACAATTTAAACTAATTTAAATTACCAATAATACTAAACTAACTTAGAAAATTATGAAAAATTTTATATATCTAATTAACCATTACAGGAATCCTAAAAAAATATAAAAACTTTATTTTATGTATTTATAAACTAGTTTACTAATTATTATTCTATTTATTATTTAATATCTAATTAAACTATTTAAATTATAAAAACTATTAAATGAACAGTAAAAATTCTAGAAAAATTACTAAAATTATATTATGACTTATAAAAGCTAGGAAAAATATAAAATATAGGTGTTACTATATAAAAACTAATTATGCTATTTATAACTTAATTATTTGTTAATTATTAAATAAACTAATATTAATTATAATAAATACTAAATGACAAAACTAAAATCTGAAAAATTTATTAAAAATACTTTAACTTAAAAGGAAATTAATAAAAATATAAAAACACAAATTACTTAATTAAAATCTAAAAATGAAAATTAAAATTAAATTGAATTAAATAGAAACTATCACTTATTATTATATTGTTTTTTCTTGAATTTTCTTTTTCCAAACTATATTATACCTAAATATAACTAACTTTTGTAAAAACAATAATTTTAGAACTTAATAATAAGCTAGTTATAAGCTATAATCCTAGACAGTTGACTTTAGTTGACTTAATGAGCAAATAAGCTCAAATGAGCTTATGTGGGACCCACCTTGGATGAATCTGGTTCTAATAGGTATGTTAGACTTGTCTAAGCTTAATTTAGCTAAATCAGCTCAGTAGATAAGCTAATAAGCTACAATAAGCTAATCCAAAACCTGTTTTGAACACAGAATGGGGACAAAGATCAAGGCCAAAACTAAGTGGGGTCCACTGGGTGTTAGGTCAAACTAGTGGTCAAACTAAGTTCTCTACTAGGAGGGGGGTTGAGGGAACCTAACTAGAGCTACTGGGGCCCACTGAGTTAGTCAGAAATCACTACCAAAGTGGTGGTGATGAACTGATAACTGCTGATGCAGGGCACACCTTTGCCCTGCAAGTATGTTTAGGGGTCTGTGGGGCCCACTCTAAAATTCCTAAAAATCAAATGGTACTGAGACCTTGAAGTTGAGGTGGTAGAGTATTACCAAAACAATTTTCAGAACCTAGATCCTAATACATAAATCTAGAAAAATCCTACAAGTTTTGTCAAAACCTGAAGAGTGCAATTTTGACTTTTAAAGAAAATGAACTATGTTGACTATGATGAACTTTGAATCTAATTTAACTACTGATTGTAATGTAATATAATATATTAAGACTAAATTAGGCTATTATAACAAAATTTGAGCAAGTGTGACTGATATGGAGATGTCAAGTCCTCACAGTTGACTGCCAATGATGTTAGAAGGTGATTTTGACTTTCTAGCTTACTTGTGACAAAAACAATGGTCAAACTGACCTTATATAAACTTAACTAACTTATTAGAACCTAGTTTTATCCTAATAAACAACAATAGTACAGCAGATCAGTATTATCCAAACACACCTTAACAAACTAATTTTATTGATTAACAAAGCAAATGATAAATTAAACCCACTACACTGATTCCTATTGCTATATTATGATTGTATAAGCACAATTTAATATAAATCAATTACATTACAAGCACAAAACTCAGATTTGTCAAATATAAATTTTCCACTGTGTAATCTTTGATTATGAGTAACAAGTAAACTCAATGAACAAGTAAGCTATGTTATACTATATTATGACTAGGTAACACTAAATAAGCATAAAAGCATTCAGAAAAGCAGAAATAAGCTAAGCTACAGTAGGTTACTAGAAATTAAAGAACAAGCTTACAAGTGGGATTGGCCTGAGCAACAATGAACCATGAACCAAGATCACAACCTAGTATCCCCCATAGGATTCTAAACCATGAACAATCCAAATTCCACAGTTACCTTTCTTCTTCCTTCTTCTTCTTATGATTTTCTATTTTTCACTAATTTTTCTATTTTCTTTGGAATTTTGTAATTAAACTCTAAACTGAATCTGAGATATCTGAAAGCTTCTAAAAACTTTGTAAGAGCTTAAATGGACTTATGAGATCATAAAACAACAATAACAAACAACATACAACAATTTGAGATTTTTGAGAATTTAAGAAAATTGCATAAACTGAGACAGTAAATGAAACTTGAAATTGACTTGCATTAAAGATCAAAGTACATTAAACTAACTGAGTACAAGCTATTTTGATTGAAATTATAACTGAAATACAAGATTACACTACCTACGACTAAGCTATTCTACTCCTAAGCTAATTTACACTAATACTCTTAATCTTCTGCTTCTTTTCTTCCTTATAGCCCTTTTCTGAGTTAAGTGGGACCCACTTGACTTTTCCCACCAATTGTGAGCCATTGATGTTGTCTAATTCATCCGGGCCGTTTAAACAATTTCTTGGCGCCAAAGTCTCAACTGGGTCCTGTAGATAACGTGGGGAGGTTTTAGGGCATTTAAGGGTTTTTGGGAGCTTGTGTGAGGTGGAGGGTGAGTTGGTGAAGAGTGGGGAGCAAGGTGGAAGTGAAACCGGAGAGGTGGAAGGTGGTCTGTGTGGTGGTGGTATTTGGGAGGGAAAGAGGTATCGGGGTGGTTTTGGTTTTGTGTTGACCGGGTATTGACCTGGGCTGTTGTGTGGGCTGGACAAAAGGAAAGGGTGGGATGGGCTTGGTTTAAGTTGGGTAGTGGATTTAGGATTTGGTGGATTTAATAAAAGGGTCCGTTTGGTTTTGTTAACTAAAAACACAACAAGGACTAATTTTGTAAATTAGGCAAACTTGAGGGGTGGTTATGGCATTATTCCAATTTTGTTCAAAGGACCATAATTGCCAATATATGAATAGTACTAGGGTATTTTTGATATTTTTAATTTTTTAAATACCCGGGGACTAAAAGTGACAATTTACCAAACTTCAGGGACTAAATGTGTAAATTCACCAAACTTAACACCAAGGACCATTCCTGCAAAAGATTATTAGTATAAGGACCAAAATTGCTTTTCTCAAAGTTTTTACATCCCAGGGACCATTTCTGTCAATTTCCAAAGTACAGGGACTAAACTTGTAATTTTGTGAAACTTTGCACCAAAGGACTAAATATGTAATTTTATGATTAAAAAGGACCTTTGGTGACTTTTTCAAGTTTTTAGAATTACCAGGGACTAGTTTTGACAATTTATAAAACTTGAGGGACTGAAACTGCCAATTATGCAAACTTTGTACGTTTTTCATCTGTTTTTGCATATTTTGCATTTGAAACATATAAAACACACCTCTAAGATATTTTAAGTATTTTAATACATATTTGAGTGTTTTTTGTATGTTTTGGCAGTTCAGATTGGTATAAAATGATGAGTATTTAGACACTCATCAGCAAGTAGACCCGATATCATGTTTAGTGCCCGCCTTTGTGCCCGTTTTCAAGAGGATCCCAAAACCTCTCACCTAGAAGCGGTTAAGCGTATCTTCCGATACATTAAAGGCACTATACACTTAGGATTATGGTATCCTAAGGGATCCGGCATAGAAACCATCGTCTATGCGGATTCGGATCATGCGGGAGACTACGTAGATAGAAAAAGCACTAGCGGTATTTGCACCTTTATGGGATGTTGTCTAACATCTTGGTTTTCGAAGAAGCAAACCGCTCTTGCTATTTCTACTATCGAAGCCGAATATGTAAGCGCTGGAAAGGCATGTCAACAAGCACTATGGATGAAACAAGCTCTTATAGACTATGGCATTAGGTTAGAAAACGTTCCCATTATGTGTGATAACAAAGGTGCGATAGATTTAAGTAAAAATCCGGTGCAACACTCCAGGACTAAACATATAGAAATACGCCACCACTTTCTTAGGGATAATGTACAAAAAGGGAACATATCTATAGAAAAGGTTGCATCGGAAGATAACATAGCGGATATATTCACTAAACCCCTTAAGCGTGAATTATTCAATCACTTGTGTTTAGGATTAGGAATGATGGAACAAGTTGACTAAATTTTATTGCATTTAGACAAAATTTTCTTTTGATTTTCTTTTCTTCCACTTCTCCATTTCTGAGTCTAGGAATCTATTTCGCACAAAATTAAAGATTGGGAAAGTTTATTTTCTTTGCATAAACTCTTTTGTAAAACCCAATCAATTCTTTTTAAAAATTATTCTCACATCTAGGAATCACATGAACATCATTTTCCTTGCATTGTTAACTAATGCTAAAAACATTGTCTTCCAAAATCATGCATAAACTCTCACATAAATTTTCAAGGTATATAATCTAATATATATCTTTGACATTCATGATCGAGCAAAAATCGAATCAAGGAGATTTTGGATTGTTTCTTAAGAATTTCCTTTTCATTTAGAAGTCGAAATAATCACAACTCCACATTTGTTGCATATAGGCACTCACTAGGTCATAATAACTCATAACATTGTCATCTTGTTTCATCACTAGATGCTTGACTCACTAGTTACCTTTGCCTTTGATCTAAGATAGGTGCCTTAGGAAGTTTAAGTGATCTTGCCTTTACTTGTCTCCTTTTGCTTATTATGTGTTACTTATTTGCTCTTTTGCTTATGTGTTTTTGCATGCATGCTATATCTTGATTAGATTAGATGCTATATTGCCTAAAGGAATTGAACTTGCTTGAATCCAAATCCAAAAACACAACCTTTCTGCAAATTTTCTGCCAAAAACCCTTTTCTGGCAATCTGGAAATCACCAGATGGGCGACCCCCTTAATTTTGTAAGGCGTCCCCCTTAATCATTAAGGGGAACGCCCCCTAATTAAGGGGACCGGCCATCTGATGGTCGGGTTTACAGAATCTTTTCTGCTTTTTAGCCCATTTCAACTTACATTTCCCATTTTTCACCAACACATTTTGTCCTAATCTCCCAAACAAACTTTATCCATCCATAAACACACAAATCTTACACTATAAATATCCCAAATCTTCCACACTCTCCATTCATCCCTTCATGACTTCTCCAAACAAACCAAAACCAAAAGCCTCAAGGCTTGCAAGAATGACGAAAAAACCCGTTTGGCGAATAAAAAGCCCTCGAAACAAATCCATCATAACCAATGAAGTTGGAAATCACTCAACACCTCCAACCACTTACTTCCCAAACTTTACACCAAATTCACAAGGACATTCATTTGATCCTCTTTACAAACCATACAACATTGGCCAAACATCTTCCTTCATGCCAAACCACTCATCTCATCCTCCAACCATTTATAATGATCCATACAAGTTTGATCAACCATCCAACTACAATTCCAACTACACAAACCCAATTCATCCATATCAACACAATAACTCTCTCCGCATTGCCACAGAAAAGCAAAAGTTCCGTGATGAAATATCCCAAATCCATGATCTTAGTGATCTCAATGCCATGCATCTTGCACAATGCAACAAAGGGCAACCTCCATCATCACCCTACAACAATTGCCTACCTCACTCTCTCAACTTGGATCAAGTTACAAACCACACTCACTATTGCCCTTGTTGCATCTTCCTTCAAAAACAAATCCTATATTTGAGTGAAGATATTTCTTGGATTGAATATCTCCTCACTCGTCCTCATCCCATACCACCCTTAACACGATTCAACATCGTAAGATACACCTCTTCCGCTCCATATCCCTCTCCATCTAACAACTAAGCTTTATGCTTATGTTCTCCTTCAAGCAAATAAAACAACCAACCATGGGTTGCAAGCAAGTCCAAGTGCTCTCTTAGGCAATATAGGACTATGTCTTTTCTTTTGTTTTATTGTAATCAATATGCTTTAAGCATATTGAATGATGTAATACTAATCATTTCTATGAATGCTTGAATGAATCTATTTTTATTTGCATAATTATTGCTTTGCATGTCTATGTGTCTTGTTCTCTTCAAATATTTTGTGTAGCCAAGATTTCCATAGCTCATTCCCTTGGTGCTCTCAAATGAGGGGGAGCATACATCAAGGGGGAGCATTCTACCCGTTTAATCTTCTTTCACGAAACTTACTCGGCCTAACCTTTTGATTTTACAAAAGGGGGGGAGAAGAGAATGTTAAACTCTAATAATACTTGTCTAAAAATTATTTTTTAGACCTAATGAGTTTAAGGTTTTGTAATCATCAAAAAGGGGGAGATTGTTGACATAAATAATGTCTAAAAACATTGTTAGCATATTAGCAATATCTTTATATTTTAATAATTACAAAGCATAAACTCATTAGTCTAAAACTTATGACGTAAACAAGTTTTTAGTGCTTAATATTTGTCTTTGCATCCATATCACTTAAGGTATGAATAAACAAAGTGTTTATTGCATTTCATGATCAAAGGAATTTTTTCTAATCACTAGAATTTTTATAAAATGTATTAAACATTCTATATCTTTTACAAAATTACTTTTGGAATTAAAAAAATATGTTTAATTCATTATAAATATATGAATTCAAATTTTCAACCAAAAATGGCAAATCTAATCCAGAAAAATTTCCCTCACAAAAGGACAAGAAAATCCAACGTTCAGGAGGGCGGCCCTCTTAATTATACTAGGCGGCCCCCTTAATCATTAAGGGGACCGCCCCCTAATTAAGGGGACCGGCACGCTCCAGAACAGTAAATTTTCTCCCTATAAATACTGGTTCATCCCACAGAATTTTCTCACCTTTTGCACTCCTAAACTTTATGTTCTAGATCCACATTTCTATTCTCTTAATCCTTTGATCATAAATACATAATTCTTTGTTTCAAAGTGATTCAAACATCATCCTCTCAAGTGCAAGAGAAGAATACTTCTATCCTCCAAGACAAGAAGTATTACAACTTGTTGTGACCTCCACATCCAAGTTGTTGGTGCATCATCAAGATTATTTACATAATTCTTTGTGAAGATTGTTGTGAATATTTGATTGTAGATAGTTGTGCTAGGTATATTGATTGTGTGATTAGTTAGTTGTTTGGTGTGAAGAAGAAAAGTTAGGAATTAGATTGTAGTGAAGAAGCTAGGTGTGAAGTTGTTAGTTGTGAAGTAAATTGGTGTGAAGAAGATAGGCGTGAAGTAGTTAGTTATGAAGTAGATTGGTGTGAAGAAGTTGTGTAGAAGTTGTGATTTAGTTGTGAAGAAGTTGTGGTGTGTAAATTGGTGTGTAAGGTTTTCTCCGCCATAAGGGAGCTTGTTGATATAGTGAAGAAAACTCTCGAGTAAGGTGCTCGGGGAGTGGAGTAGGGCAAGGAAGGTGTCCTTGTAGCCGAACCACTATAAATCTCTTGTCTCGCGGTTCGATCTTTCCATCTCTCATTTATTTCTTTACTTATCATTGCTATATCTTACTTATTGATAGTTGTTTATATTGTGCAAGACTTGAGATCACATATTATCGAATCTAAATTTTAAAAACTAATAAAACACTAAAACTATCTTTTATAACGAATTAAAAAGACATAAAACTATTTAACCCCCCTTCTAGTTTTTCACAGGCGATATGCAAAATAATTTAATAAAAAGCTAGATCAGTTTTGACGACCTTGGAACTCAGAGGAGGTTTTAGTACATGAACTTAGCTCATAATCAGTGCCGATTAAAAAACATGAACCATAAGCAAAAAGGCATGTTCATCTTTCATTTTCTTCACATGTGAAAACAACTAGCATTTCATCGAACTCGTAGTGTACATTGACAAACCATCAGCAAAAGACAGGTTCATCTTTCATTTTTTAATCAGGTTTATGTAATCATCTAAATTATTCATGAACATAATCAATAACTAATATCAAACACATAAAACACAAGAAAGAATTTATCTATAATCACTGAATTAAAGGAAATTTATGAATCAAAAGCTTAATTCATACTTACTCAATACCTCGATAGTATTTATTATATAATGATGATGATCGTGATAAATGATGATGATGGTGGTGATCGGCGATGATTATGGCGGTGGACGGTGGTTATGGCCGATGATTACGGTGGTGGACGGTGGTGATCGGTGATGATTGAGGTGCTGGTTATCAGCGATGATTACTGGGGTAGATGGTGGTGATCGGTGATAATTGAGGTGATTGGCGATGATTGAGGTGGACGGTGGTTATCGACGATGATTGAGGTAGAAGGTGGTTATCGGCGATGATTGTGGTGGACGATGGTTATCGGCGATGAATGAGGTGGACGGTGGTTATGGGCGATGACCGCGGTGGAAGTTGGTGTTGATGAATGTTGAGAGAGTAACTGTGTTTTCACACTTTTAAAATGGAGATGTGTGTGTTTTTAAGTTTTATACTAGCCATTACATATTTACATTTTTAGTGTAAAACTTATGATAGATCTTGGCCATTAGATCTAGAAGAAAAAAGGACTAAATGGAGGGCTAGGATCACTTCTCGCGTTCTCACAAAAAAAACACTTCTCATTTGAATGCTTCACTATATATATATATATATATATATATATATATATATATATATATATATATATATATATATATATATATATATATATATTTCTTACTTAAACGATAACTTAAGTTTGTGTTTAAGTTAGTTTCGGATCACCACAATTGTAATTCAACTATGATTGTTATTCCACAAACAATCCTTGTCAAATTCTTTAATTCATTCAAATAAATAAATAAAAAATTAAACATTGAAAAACTTTGTTGTACTCCCTCCGTCTCATATTTATTATCCATATTTTAATTCCAAAAATACCCTTGTCTAGTATATGGTTAGTACAAATTGTAAATTAATCTTAGCCATTAGATCTAGAAAAAGGAGGGGATTAGACGGAGGGCTAGGATCTCTTCTAGCGTTCTCACAAAAATTAGATTTCTCACATGAATGACATATATATATATATATATATATATATATATATATATATATATATATATATATATATATATATATATATATATATATATATATCTTACTTAAACAATAACTTAGGTTTGTGTTTAAGTTAGTTTCGGATCACCACAATTGTAATTCAACTAGGATTGTTATTCCGCAAACAATCCTTGTCAAATTCTTTAATTCATTCAAATAAATAAATAAATAATTAAACATTGAAGAACTTTGTTGTACTCTCCCCGTCTCATATTTATTATCCATATTTTCATGGGTTGTGTTAACCACACTCTCTAGCCGACCTTGTCCCCTTATCCTTTTCCGTTGTCCCCCCATTTATTTCAGTACATCACAGTTTTTTGTCAGTTTCTCTTCCGTATTTCTGAAAGTTTTAAGCGTTTGACATATTAAACTTTATATTTTCTGTTCCGCACTTTTAGGTTTATAGTTTTTTGATATAAACAAAATTAAAAAAAAATAATAATAAATAAATAATAAAAAAGAGGGAGGGCGCGGCTAACATTTTGGGGGGGGGGGGGGGATAACGGCCCCCATTTTCATATATGGATGTCTCAAATTAATTGTCCATTGCCAAAAAAGGAAAGATATATGTGATCAAATTCCCTTTTACCCTTAGACCAATAAATGCATTGACAAGTAAGTATAGTACAAGTAATACATTGATAAACATAAACAAAATGTTTTATTACAAATCCACTAGTACATGAAATCCTAAATATATGTAATTTCAATACTTTCACAAAAAAGTCCACTGCTACTATTTATAGTCGAATTATACAAAAACTAATGTTTCATTTTTTTCCCAGTGCTACTACCAAAAAAGTCCATTACTATAGACAAATTACAAAAAAGTAATGTTTCTTTTTTTTCCCCGCTGCTACTACCAAAAAAAGCCCACTGCTACTATGCATAGGCGAATTACAAAAGCTAATGTGTCATTTTTTTCTTACTGATCCAAATAAGAAACAACATCTTCTATTAGGTCTTGATCACAATCAATTTGCAACGGTAAGTTACCTTCTAGTGCCAACCTACCTTTACCAATATGTGGTGTTTGGTAATTGTTGTCACCCCGAACTTTCATAATTTCTTTCATACATGTTTGTAGAGTTAAAAAAACCTTGTTAAGTTCATGGGATTGCATTCTTTCAAATGATGTTTCAACCGCACCGACGAGCTCATCAACTGTGCCCAATGTCTCTTGTTCTTGAAGTGATTGGATTGCCCGAAAAAATCCAAGATATAATACATTTAAATCCGGACTATTTAGGGGTTGAAAACGAAGTCGAATATTAAAACCATCTTGAGATGGTAGCTTCAAGAAACTCGTTATCGTTAACAGTAATATGAGGTTTCACATTGTCTTGTTGAATATATATTGGACCCTCGTGACCTTGCGGCCATTTAGCTCTAATAGCCGGTAATACTTTGTTTATCAACCATTTCCTTGTTACATCTTTAGTTACCGATAAAATAGGTTTGGTCTCTAATGTTCCCGCAACACGATTCTTACATGAACGCTTAGCGGGTTCTAATGTTGTAAGCGGGAATATACCTATCTTTCCGGAAAACACTTCATTACCGAATTCATCAAACCGTGGTCGTGCAACCGCGGCTAGAAACATGAATTTGGTGATAAACGCTTTGCTTTTACATGTTCTTAACGGTTCATCTTCGTCGGGAGCTAGATAATATCGTTTCGATGGTTTTGACATATAAAACCATTTTTCGTCAATGTGAACAACATTAAACATATCATGAAATTTGGGACTCGAACTTAACAATGAATGATTAATCATTGATAAACAAAATCTTAACCTCGCTCTTTTATTCTCGGAAGTGAGAGTCGGCTTGATGGCACTTGTGTGTGGTCTAAGTGCACCTTCTTTAATTCGCATATGCATAGTTGCTCTTGAAACATCCATTAAACTTGCAAGAGATCGGATATTAGTTCGACACCTTAACGGAATCACCGAAACTAGATTTATATCAATTTGTTTCCTTTTTCGTCCAACAACATTTGGCATTTTCGACGATAAATCAACCGTTGATCCTTGCTCGACTTGATGTTTAGCTTTGTGCCAAATGAGACTCACGGTACAGTCGCATACACCAAATTCTCTTGCCACCTCACTTATAGATCTAAATTTTAATACCCCATTCACACTTTTTCGCAATAAAGCTTGGTATATAGCATTTCGTTGTACTTCAGTAGTGTTTTTTTAATGGATGCATTTGTTAGTAAATGCTCCATTTAGTTAATGTGGAACAATGTAAAAGGAAGGTCTTGGCAATTTAATTAATGAGATACTCTAATGACTGTCATTCTTGGAAGGATACAAAGATTTGGTGGTGTCAAAATTTGATAGCAGTATGGCGCCATCATCTAATGTATGGGGGTAACAACGTTGCCATGCCTAATAATTAAAGGTTTTTTTTTTTTTTTTTTTTTTTTTTTTTTTTGAAAACCTTCCAAACGGTAACAAGAGTAAATGTCCAAACGGTCAAAAACATTAAATGTATTCATCTCACCGAATTGGTAAACCTTACCGAAATCCTTGCCGAAACTATGATGCCGAGAAGATGGCATTGTTGATGCCGAGCGTCGGCGAGCCATGCCGACCATTGCCGAGTTACGTTGCCACCCCCTAAGAGACTTTATTCAAATGTTTTCAAAAATTTTGGTAGGACCTATTTGGTGGCAAAATATTTACTCCGTACATTAGTTTAAATTAGTGTAACTAGCAATAATAATGGAGTAGTATTGATACTAAAGGGCATAAGTGTTATTTTATCATAAAATAGTGGGATTTTCTTAAACTCCGTATTTCTTGTCTCCAGACAATAATTTTGAGACAGATGGAGTAGTATTTTGTTTAAACTGTTTTAGGTATTTTGCATTAAAATATTTTAAACACTACATTTGTTTGCATGGTGGGTGATTTACTTAATTCTTAGATTATAATCACTTGGAACAACTTTTAGTAAAGATTTGTTTTTTATTTCATATTCCGAAGTTTTACGATCATAGATCCTAAAGACTATTTTTAAACACTAGACGAGTACCCGTGCATAGCAACGGAATTTTATAACGGCATTTAATTATAATGATATTTTGGTTAACTGATTTGTGTAACGTTTTATGTAACCAAAATATCACTATAACTATCTGCCGCTATAAAATTCGTTTCTATTTACGGCTACTAATCTATTATTTAAAAGTTTATTTTTATATACTTGTGTATTCATTCTTAAGTTGACAAAACAATTTTACATTTTTACAAGGTTTTGAAACCCGTTTTGACCCGGCCGGGTTAACCGGTTCGACCGGTTCCGGCCGAAAAAAAAGGGTCAAAACAACCCGGGTTTCTAAAACCGGGTTAACCGGTGTGAGCCGCCGGGTTTTGAGTGACCCGGGTCTACCCGGTTCTCGAAACCCGGCCAGGTTTCATTTGTTCAAAAAAATTTAATAAAAACCCGGGTTGACCCGGCGGTCGAACCGGTTGACCCGGTCAAAAAAATAAAATAATAATAAATTGAAAACCGGGTTGACCCGGCGGTCCAACCGGTCGAACCGGTTGACCCGGTGACTCGACCGGGTCGATTTCGAACCCGGTTTTCAAAACATTGCATTTTTATGTTTTCATTTATTAATTATTCATTTAACTTTTCATGTTTTTAAGTTGACAAAAAAATTGAATGTGTAATGTAAGTTTCCATGTTTTTATTTAAGTTTTGATTAAGTTTTAAATGAGATGTATTAAGGAGTGTTAAATGCATTAATTAAAGGTAATTTAGGCAAAACATTAATTTAAGTTTTTTACTTTTCACTTCTTGACTTTTTGACCATTTACTCTTAGAGAGTAAGCATCATTTTTCTGCTGTTTTAATTTCACATGTATGGTACAAAGTACAAATGTACACTTGTGAAATGCTTGTTTAAATGAAGTTTGGATTTGTATGGCGCACGCCATATAGCATCCGTGTTGACCCGTTTTTTCGGCCAAGAGTTATATTGAAAAGAAAATTGAAAATGCTTTGTTTGAGATATTGATTAATAATCTTTGATTAGATTCAAGTATACATCAATTAATAATGAATTGAATCTATAAATTTCAAGTTTGATTCACAAATCTTTGTAAATTGAGTTATAGTAATGATTCACTAAATTTGTACGTATAATTCACAATTATACTTATATTGCAAAATTGTAAAATTTTCAACATTGATTCAATTTTTTTTCTTTCCACATTTTGGATTAGAATAACGTTAAAATAAGTTCTACACTTGAAAAAACTGAATCAAAGTTAAAAATCTATAGGTTTTAGCATTCTCAGTTTCCTTATCTATTTAAAGTTTAAAGTTTAAACCCTTCTCAATAGATCCAGATTATGTCATCATGTACCTATATTATCCGTGTGCCCCTGTACTAATCTCAACTTGCAAACTCATAAGCATGACGAGCAACATGTACAGTCTCAAATATCGTGTAATTTTTACAGTAACGTGTTATTGTTGATGGTGGAAGGTCAAGAAAAATAAGTTTATATTTTAAGGTCTCAAACATGTAAATTATCTAACTGATGACACAATTCTGTATCAGAATGAACAAAAGAACACAGTATAGATTAATAGCAGCACTATGGGGTTATTTGTACACAGCTAGATCCATTGACTGAACTGGAGGGGCTGTAACTTCTACTATGTTTGCATTAGGGTTGATGTCCACAGACCTTTCACGTATTTCCCGGTATTCTTGGCATACCGCACACATATGGCAGCAAAGGTGCGTTATAAAGTCGCCACACGGAGCTTCCTGCACCACAACAAATTGTTATTTTTTTTGTAAACCATTACTAGTTCAAGTGACTTTGGAATCTCTGTCAAACCTATTTTAGCAAGCGGTGAAAAGTTGATTGGTAACACAATTAATTAAAACATTTTACAAATAATGAACCGTTACTTATGCTTACAGATACAATATAGTAACAATAATAATCCCCAAATCATGATCAAAATTACTTAAAGAGGTTGTACTAGTATCCATTAAAGAATAGATTATTGGGTAAAAGGGAAATGAAAGAAAAGAAAAGGTATACCTGCAGATTATATTTTGTGCGAAGTGCTTTGCGATATCCACAGGCATAGCATGCAGCAAAGCATCCAGAAAAGCCTAGAAGCAGACCTCCCGTTAACAAGCAGCAACAAGAGTTGATAAGACCGCATGTGATAAAATGGGTGGTGCATGATCCCATGAAAGTGTTGGATCCTAGAATCTCGGCATTCTTTCCAAAAAGATAGCATGGGCATAATGTACCAACTAAGCCTAAAAAGAGATAAAACATTAAGCTTTGTGTTAGAATTTACAAGCAACACATGCAACCTAATTGGGAAAGCGATGTAGGAACATGGCTAGAACTTAGAAGTTGCATGATGGGTGGATCGGGAAACAAGTCAAAAGTGTTTGCCTTGGAACAGATCATATTAACTACGGGTTGAGTTCAGATGACCTGTAAACACTTATTATCCTTCTCATTTTACTAATTATGGTTACAAAATACAGTAATATAATTGCAACAATATAATAAATCTTTGAAAATATGATTTAGGAGGTTGTAAGCTTTGAAGGAGACTTTGGACAAGTTTCAACAGGTTTCCCTTTAGCTAAAATTCTCGACTTCCTATTTCATTTATATGAGATAAGCACAACCAAGTGAACCATTAATAAGTAACTGATATGAAATTGCCCCCCTCTATTACAGATTTATAGCTAACTTGTTTAATTATATCTAAAACAAAGGAGAGGGTTGGGATTAAAGGCGTAAGAGAGGATGCATTCATATGGACCTCTTTGATGAAAGTGAATGACTAAATGATAGGACTGAAAGGATTAGACTTGGAATTGGTTTTGATTTAGGGGCACATGCCACTAAATAGACAGTGATCCGTTTTGGTGATTATACTTTTTTTGTTCTATTTTCATAGTTATAAACTTATAATTTGTTCCATGCTATTTTGGTAACTTAGTCAACAGGCAACCGATTGAACCAGTCTAAACGCAGACATGGAAAATAATATTGATGTATTACCATAATGGTGGCCTAATAGGTTGCTCTTAAGTGACTTTTTCCCTTGTATAAGAAAATGAATGTCACTGTGATAATCAGAAAGACAGAAAATAATCATTTAATCAATCTGAATTATTCTGAGACAAGACACTACCTCATTAAAATGAATGATAATATCATACCATAGTAAAAAAGATGCAGGATTGAAGATTTATGTGGTAACCTATAAATCCTTTTTTTAACACATTGGCAGTCAATAATTGAAATTGTGTCTTACATTATGGATTCATTCACGACCCAATCAACAAAACTTCAATTTCCATAAAAAGAACATCTAAGAAAAGCCCAATGAAAGGAAAACGCAAGACCACCTATTTTCTTCTCAACTGAAAGTCTGTCAATTGATATGCGAAGATCCAAATATAGATCCATAATCATGTCCAACATAAGTGATCCATATCTCTTATAAGCTTATAAAATACGCATATTTACACATCCGTATCTTGGAAACACACAATAGGAATAATGAATCTAATAAATGTTTGTGATACAGTAAAAGATTGGTGCAGATTGCTCATAAGACATCTTTTTATCACCAATATCAACACACCATTCGACTACTTATAACCAAAATTAGTCTGTAAACGCACCATTCCATTTATACGTACATCTATAATGTTTGTATACCAATATAGTGTGAAGACAAATATAGCATTTGGGAACTCAATAATAGTTATTAAAGGTGGCAATTTGGCAGGTTGGATCCCGGTCTATTTTTTTCCGGGCCAAAGCACTTTTCGGTCTTCTTAATCAGAGCTTGAAAAACTATTACAATAACAATCTAAATATTTGCATTGAAAAAAAAAAAAAAAAAAAAAAAAAAAAAAAAAAAAAAAAAAAAAAAGCAATCTGAATCTTTAAATAACGCAATTTAAAACATTGTATCCACTGAAAAACACTGAGCAAATTTCAAACAGTTTAACTAATTTGACCCACTCCCTGTTTAGTCTATCTTTTTATTTGACCTGTATGACATTAAAAATAACTAAAATCGAACCATTCAGAAGTAATAAGGTCAAAATTGCCACCTGTAATAATTATCATACTCAAATGCACACTACATTAATTAATGAAAAAAAAAAGGCTAAAAGGTAGGAGTGAGCATACAGCTTTGTAGATCATCAAAGCAAGCACAAATTCCAGAAGACCACTCAACTGGAACATCACTAACACGTTCATTTTTTGTGGGAGACTCATCAGTGGTAGGAAGTATATGCTTCTCTAGATCTGACTCTTCTCGATCTGACTGTCCCAAGGGAATATAACGAGGTGGTACATAACCACTCATTTTCGTTGAAAATTTTGATTACTTTCACCAATCCGTTTTAGTTCACTTGACTATATACAAGACACCTACAATATCATATAAACTTGTCAATGATCGGCATATGCGCCAAAAGGGTAAAGCAAAATAGCAAATACACATCCGCACGCAAAAAGGGGTCATTACTAGCAAAGATGAGAAAGTTGGTTCACACCCGCATAGGATATGGATAATAAATTAGCAATTACATAGTTGAGATTAAAAGCCGATAAGATATAATAGTATTGATCAAACAAGTAAGGGCAGAGGTCACAATGAATGTCATCTCACTTCTGTCATATTTCGACATGTAGGCTAATCTGTAAATACATGGTTCTCGAGACGTGGAAAAAGTCTATCAATCCAATTAAGTACCGATAATAGATGCTTAGAAAGAATTCAGGGAGGTTTTAGGTGTTACACGTCCACTAACTAGGATGCTATAAATTTAAACAGATAAATGACTTTGAAACAATGAATAAACGGAGAGCCATAACAATAGGACAGATGAACTAACTATTTGTTGAAGTTAATTTTGATTTCACCAACATAATTGTTGGGGAGGACAATTCTCGGCTCTATCATACTAATCAGATATTTGTATGTAAATTAATCAATAAGAGATGACGGAAGCTCCATTACTGATGAATGTAAAGGTATTGGCGAGTACTTTGTCATATACGAAGATATCAAATGACCAAGTGCATACGCTCATATATACAAGAGAAAATACGATGTTCTATATGGTACTAATGATCATAACACCAAATTTACAAGCCCAAGGATAAAACTAGAAGAGTAGCATAAAACAAGTTGTTTGCCTATAAGGGGGTGTTTGGCTAAGCTTATATAAGTGGGCTTATGAGCTTATATAAGGAGGTTTTGATAAGCCCAAACTTTGTGGCTTATTTGAGGAGGGGTGGGCTTATATAAGGATATTATTATATACCCTCATTTAATATTTATACCTAATTAATGTTGATGTACTTTTTTGTCATTCTACTTTATTAGGGCTTATGAGCTTATGATATATAAGCAAGTAGCCGCTTATCTATATCTATACTACTATACTAGAAATGTGCCCGCGCGATGCGGGGGCGGATTGTTGGGGGTGAAGAGGAGGGAGGTGGGGTGGTGGAAAGTGGTTGTTGGGGTGGTTGTTGAGGTTGTTATAAATTGTTGGGGGTGGTTGTTGGGGTGGTTATAAATTGTTGGAGGTGGTTGTTGAAGTGGTTATAAATTGTTGGGGTGATTGTTAGGGGTGGTTGTTTCCATAAATAGTAAGTAAAAGTCTGAATTTTTAAGCCTTTCTAATTATAGAATAGTCCCAAATACATTATATAGTAGTATAGATAATGCATTTGGGACTATTCTAATTAGTCCCAAATACATTATATAGTAGTATAGATAATGCATTTGGGACTATTCTATAATTAGAAATGCTTAAAATTCAGACTTTTACTTGCTTATTAGGGAAGGATTTCAAAATTAATTAGTTAGGAAGCAGGTTGGTTAGGAAACAAGTTGGTTAGGATGTTTGTTAGGAAGTAGGTTGGTTGTTCAAACTAAAATTATTTGGTTTAACCATTTCTACATATAAAGCATAAAGACAACTAAATATGTAACCGAATAACCAAATAACGCAAAATATAGTCACACGCACCCGCCGCCGCATTGCACGGGTACCGTTCTAGTATAACATAAGCATAAGTCCAATTCATAAGATAAGCCAAACAACCCATAAAACTTGTAGCCTAGTGGCAAAAAGCTTGCGACTATCATCACTAAAATGTGAGAATTCCTTCTAGGTGTTAAAACTCTGAAGTCCCTACACTAACCTTCCAAAGGGAGGGCTTTACCCGGTTTGAGTCTGTAACCCGTGGATTAGTCGGCCAAAAGTTCGGAAACAAAGAATGATCTTTTTCAATTCAAGATTAAGATAAACTAATACAATTGATAACCAAACACCATAAGAAAACAAAACAGTAGTATATATCTTGCCAAATTTATCAAAGGGTTTTATAATTTGTATAGAATCTAAAATTAAAAAATTTGATATAAAATGGATTAAAATTGAGTAACATGAAAACTTGCCTGTTGTTTTAGACGCAGTGTCCGTGAAAGAAAGTGCATCAGATTGATTACTGGAATATTTTATTGGGATTTTAATTTAGTTTAGTTTTGAATGATCGTAGGATGTATCGAGCTTACGGTTTGTTTTGTCCTTTCTCACCTTTCTTAACTCAGGGTGCGTTTGGTTTGTAGCTGGGGTTGTAATGGGATTTGAGGTGCCGTTTGCTATGTGGGTTTTGATTAGGTTTTTAAATTTTGTAGTTTGGTTGGGGGCTTGGTATTCAAATAGTAGAATGACTCCATTAAAACTCAAAGACATGAAAGATGGTGGGTTTTTGATTATTGTATTCTTTTTCACACACTATATTTAATACAAAGTACTTCTTTCTTTATCTCTCACACACATACACATAAATTTATTTTTAAATAATATTTTAGTTTTTTATTTTATTATAAAATTTATTAAATAAATATAATTTCTTTTTTCAAATCCTAAACCAAATCCAAATCTAAACTCCTTTATAAACCAAATGCACCCTGAATTTGTAATTGCTTTGAAAGAAAAGTATAAGAAAGATATGATTGTTTAAAAGATTGCCTCTTTATAGAATTTGTATAAAATTTGGTTTTGAAATTTTATATTGTTATTATATAAGATTAAAAGTAAAAACAAAAAGGAAATAGTGATAAACTAGAAAACGAAAAATCTAATTGTGAAGAGAAAAAAATACATAATTAAAAAATGACTTTTATGTTTAATATAATGGTACATGAAATCTATTTAAAATTTGTTAGAGGGAATGGAATCATGAAACTTAAGGCCGGTTTGTCTAAGAGGCTCGGGTATAGTGGCTGGTGGCTCAAGCTATTGTGCTCGACGCGAGCCTATGGCGCGACAACCCACATCGGGGCGGGCTAGGAAGATTTTTTATTTTTTTTCCTGTAGGTTTAGGAGGAAGAAGGTAGCAGGGTGAAGAAGGTAGCATTGTAGCAGGATGAAGAAGATGAGTATGGCAGCGTGTGTATAACAATATAGGGAATGAATGAATAGGGTAAAAGTATACTCATTAATGGGCTGTGCAATATTTCTGCATACTACTCCCTCCGTCTTTAAATAAGTGTCCACTATTTACTTGTAAACTTTGACCTCAAATTATTTTATTTGTGTTATGTAATACTTGGTATAAAATATATGAATGTATTGAATTTTAAATATATTTTCATTGATATAATTGTCATTAAGTATTACATAACACAAATGAAATAATTTAAGGTCAAAGTTTAAAAAATAAATAAATATACTTTAAAGTCAATATTGGACATTTATTTAGGAACGGAAAGAGTATTATTTAGTTGGGATGTGCAATATTTTTGCATACTATTGGTATTATTTAGTTGGGTTATTCAACCCAACTCAAACTCATCATCTGTTCAAAAAGAAACAAGATACAAGTATGCGAAGTTTCGTAAAAAAAAAAGTATGGTAAGTTTCAAGAGATAAAAGTGGGCCGAGATATTGATATTTTTGGTTGTATTTTTTATTTTGTTTGTGTATTTTTTGTTATAAAAATTTATTTTTAATTTAGTGTGTTGTTCAATTTTATGTGTTTTCTATTTACGTAATGTGTTTTCTATTAATGAAATTAAATCTAGTTATAGCCCAATGGCACCACAAAAACTGGTGTTATGCTTGGGAGGGGGTTTTGGTGACATATCCAAAAGTTGTGTCATGCGAAAAAAGTGTTAAGGTGACACCACTTTTTCCCATGGCACCACCTACGGCACCAAACAATACCTAGCGCTCTAAGGATTGTAGAATGGAATGAATCATATGTATGGTTGTTTGGTTGATTAAGAGCCGACAATAAAGGAATAAAAAGGTAATTTGATACCTTTAGCCTTATACCAAGGCAAAAGGGTATTTTTGTTAATTTTTTTTTATGTTTTCTTCTCATTTTAGTGGATACAATGCATTATTATATATTTATTCTATATTTAAAAACTAATAATTTCAATTTCAATATGTATTTTATTTAGTTAAATACATATCTTATTTATTTTAATTTTCTTTCTCTCTCCTATATTAAATCCAAATCCTAAACCCACCTACAAACCAAACAGGCCATCACTTTTGCAAATTTTCAGAGTTTAGGGTGTGTTTGGTTTTGGGCATATCCTAGTAATAGTTGTTTGGTTTATGACTTTGATATAAAACCCATAAAAGTAAAATTTCTAAACTTATAATTATTGATGAGTTTGTAAACCAATTATCATACCTATACTCATAGCGATTCTCTAGTACAAACCAAACGCACCCTTTACTTTATATAAAATAAAAATATGCTAATCTATTATGGTTCGTTTGTTAAGAATTTTCTCGTCTTTTTGTTATTTTTTCTAGTTTTATTTCCATGTTCTATTCCTATTCTTGATCCCTATCGAATATGGATTTTTTCCATCTCTAACTGGGTGTTGCTTATGTTTCATATTACGAACTTACATGATTTCGGCTTAATTTTCATAAAAAATTGATTTTACTTATTTAAAAACACTAGACGAGTACTTATGCATAGTAACATGATTTTATAACAACAAACATTTATAATTGCCATATTGTGGTTATTCAATTTCATTAACTATGAACTAACACAAAAATGAAAAGAAGATATAATATGGTGTCTTGTATAATAGAGTTTGTAGATACATTTTTTAAAATTATTAAGTTTTGGATTATATATAAAAATAAGTCTCCCATTTTTTCTGTAAGTACAATAAAGAAAAGTTGTCATGCATATTTTTGAAATTTTGAATCAGGATACTTTAAAAAGCAGTATTATTATTCATTAACATTGTTTGAATTTTTATATAAAATTTTTTGTTGTAGAAGGGTATTCCGAGGATTAAACATTATTCATTTTAAAATTTTTAACTAATAAGTAAAAATATTTTTGCTTTATATGGAGTAGAGCTTGTATAAGCTTACCTAAGCTCGTATGAGATAGGGGTAAACATAAATTGAAACCAAAATTAGATCACATACAAAAAAAAGAGAGAAAATATATAAAAAGCAAAACTAAAACAAATGGCCTTTAGGCTGATAGTAATAAGACTAAACCAATTCAATTGGTTTAGGCAATTTGTTCGGTCTTATTCAGTCCCCTACTACCCAACTGAACATAGACACGTCTCCCCCTCCCACCCTCCTTTTTTTTTTATTCATTTGGTCTAGTCTCGGACCGAATGAAATGGAAAGTATATGTGTACCGTTGTATAGTTTTTTAAACATTGGGAGGTGTTTGTTAAAAAAAATAATAAAAAATAAATAAAAAATAAAAAATGAAAAAATCTTTATAAAAACCCTTCAACTTCTTCATTGTTAATCACACTTTCAACCCAATCCTTTTTACATACGCATTTTAACTTCTCAAACCAAACAAATGAATTTTGATCAATTCTTTTTTGATGATACAGATAACGAAGAGGAAGTTAATTGTTTAATCTTCGAGTTTGTTAAAGACGCTTTGCTTATTGAAGCTTCCACTTTTAGAATCCTAAAATCTCACGAAACCCGATAGACAGATATCGTCACGGTACTCATGATCGTCTGGTGGCGGCATACTTCGGTGAAGAACCAATGTACAACGACTATGTTTTCCGTAAGCGATTCCGAATGAGTCGACCACTATTCACACGCAGTGTTCGGGAATTGCCTAATAACTTATCGTATTTTCAACAAGCATATGATTGTACGGGATTTCCCGTTGGTGAAGTGTACTTCTGCAATTCATCAATTAGCATACGACACATTCCAGATGCCTTAGAAGAATATCTACAGTAGCCTCTTTTAAACGATTTCAAAGTCGGGAAAAGCACCATAGGTTTCGTTTATGACTAACGACGTGAATTATAGATGGGGATATTATCTTACTGAGGGGATATATCCGGAATGAGTTGTTCTTGTTATGTCTATTTCACAGCTAGACTCGAATGATACGAAGCGAATAAGATATAAGCAAGCGCATGAAGCAACAAGAAAAGATGTGGAACGATCGTTTGGCGAGCTAAAGAAAAAGTGGGCTATGGTAAAAACTCCCACACGGTTGTGAAGTCTTCAGAAAATTACAGATTTGATGTACGCTTGCATTATATTACATAATATGATACGACAAGACAAAAAAATATAATAATAATAATAATAATAATAATAATAATAATAACAATAATAATAATAATAAAGAAATAAAATAAAAGGCAATATCTCCCGACTTTTATCCGGATAAACAACATCGTGAAGATGATCCCATAAAGTCGAGAGAGTTTAGGTTACAAGTTGTGAAACAAATACACAGCCGACAAACATATCTACATCTTAAAGCCGATTTATTGGAACACATTTGGCATCGAACAAATGCACTCTAATTTTATTGTAATGCTTTTAATTTTATTTGAATTATTAATGTAATATTTTTAATTTTATTTAAATTATTAATGTAATGTTTTTCGTTAATGAAATTTTAATACAAAAAAAGTGTTCGGTAGCATGTGCGGTCCTTTTACTTTGAGTGTTCAGTCGCGTTTGGCGCTGATGTTACTATTAGTCTTAAGCAAGGTTTTCAAGATCGGGATCCTACCTATGATCGTTTTCGTCTTTGCAAGATCGTGATCGTAAGATCGGATCGGGATCTTAAGATCCTAATATAATGTTATTTTCTTAATAGTTTTTGTAATATTATACACATTTACAAATTATTATATATATCATAAATATAAAATTATATGAATGTTTCATTGAAATGTTGTCATAAACTGTGATTATGAAATGTTTAATAAAATTAAAATGTTGTCCTATAGTCAAGACCAGGATCCTATACGATCTTAAGCTTGCAAAAATTCTATGTAGGATCCGGATCATTTTTGATTTGCAGTATCGTAAAATCGTAAGATCTGGCAACCATTCTCTTAAGCCAAACACCCCTAAAACTAGATTCTAGGGTAAAGCAAATAAAGAAAATAGAAAAAAAAAAAAAAAAAAAAAAAAAAAAAAAAAAAAAAAAATTGGTTAATACTGATGAGTAGCAGTGGTAGTAATAAGCGGCTGCAAATACTAAACTCACATATTTCCCTCATGTCTTCCGAGAAAGACGCCGCTCTAGCCGCCGTTCCCTCCGATTCACCTACCATGTACTATAATCATCTCTTTATCTTCACTAGTTTTCTTTTATTAAGCTGATTTCATTTTACATATTCGTTTTGTATTCTTATGTGATGGCATATGTTTTATGGTTTTCATTTGGTGCTTAATTTTATAGTTAATGTTTTTGTATTGCTGCTTTGGTTGACTAGATTAGTCACTAGTGTTTTAGGGTTTCAAATGTGAAGTTGACTTTCCTTTTACTAGTATTTGCCTTGGTCATAAGTTATATTCTATCTAGGGGGTGTTTGTTTCGGCTTATATAGCCGGCTTATGGCTTATTTGGTTTTGGGCTTATGTTTGATAAGCTCACTTTTTGTGGCTTATTTTGAAACTTTTCGGCTTATAATCCTTATATAAGTTCATTATGACATAATGAACTTATATAAGCCGAAAAGTTTCAAAATAAGCTACAAAAAGTGCCCTTATGAAACATAAACCCAAAACCAAAGAAGCCATAAGCTGGCTATATAAGCCAAAACAAACACCCCCCTAGTATCATTATAATGGGTGTTTGTGTAAGCTTATCTGATGAGCTTATTAGTTAGGTTCAGTTAATAAACACATAAACGATAGATTATTATCTTATTGACTTTTCAATATTTCAATATAAGCCCATCATACAAGATAAAACAAACAACCCCTAGCAGATTGTTGATTTTATAAAAATAAGTATAAGATAAAGTGATCACCAATGTTGAAGCTTGATTTAGCCAAACACCCTTGATACGAATTTAGGGTAGAGCAAGTAAAGATAACAAAACGAAAATGAAAAATAGATTAATTCTTTTATGAGCAGCAGTGGTGTTAAGCGGCTGCTGCAGATACTAGACTCACATATTTCCTTTGCCATGACTTCCGAGAAAGAAGCCACTCTTGTCATGTTCCTCCGATTCACCCACCATGTATTCTCATCCCCTCTCCATCTAATGATTCCAAATTATTAACCTTTTTAAACAATTTCTGTATGTTAATTCGCTAAGTTTTTCATTTACTATCTTGTTATATATGCTAACATATATAAATTTTACATGTTTTTATTTGGTGGTTGATTGTGTGTTACATGTTTCTCTATTGCTGATTAGGTTAACTTGGGGTTTATTCTAAGAATTTGTCCTAGTTGTTATGTGGTCTAGGAGATTGCGTATCTGTTTATAAGATGAATGTACAATAAAAATCATGGGTTAAGAGACGCTAGGTGTTAGTAGGGTGGTCGACCATCTTGTAGGTTGTAATCGGCTTAGGCTGGGAGTAATTGGGGTCTTGGGTATTAATTGGATTGGATTCTTTATACACACTTATCGAAATTATATGTATGGCATGTTCAAATATGTTTGGAAACATTAGCACTGTGAAATTTACTCAGGTAGCTAATATTGGCATCATTGATCCACTATAGCTATATTCCAATATCAAGTTGGGCAAACTGTTACCAAACATATTCACTTAATTAGAAGTAAAAATAGGAGTCTCTCTACAAGGACAAAATCTTAAAGAATATGACACAACAAGGTAGTCGCCATGCGATTTGTGAGCAGAAACTTTGTTGTTGCTTATCGACTCCACGAACAGTACTATAAGAATCGGTACTGAACATCCCCCCTTTAATTGTACATGGACTACTATTTCTATTATTTGTCTAGATGCAGTTTCACCTTATTCTTATTACAGTAAATGGATAAATAACAAATAATCCATCATTATTTTAACAAGACCTAGATGAATGTTGAGCTTGTAGCTACGAGGCTCTATTTGACACACAGTGCTGTGCATTGTGGACAAAACAACACTTCTAGTTATGGACTTCTCTATAGTATTTGTATCATTTAAACAAAATAAATCGATTTTACCTTGAACATACCTAAAGCATAATCAAACACACCCTTCCACATCCTTTTTAGGCAGTTAGTCTGCAGGGTCCAGTATGTTTTTGAACATTTATTATACTAGGACTAGGATCTGCACATTGTTCATTTATCATTACTTCTGCCTCTTCTCGCCCTAGTGTTAATTCTACTGCTAGATTTCATGGCATGTCTACCGCTAGATTGGCAGTTTCTCTGATTTTTGTGTTTGTATAATCTCTATAATAATACAGTCGGCCAGCCTTCTTAAATAATTACTTAAGTTTGGCTATCTGATAAGTGTGTGATTGGCTATAATAATAGCCTGTAAAATTCTGATAAAATAAGGCTTACAAACAACTATATAATAATAGCCTGTAAAATTCTGATAAAATAAGGCTTACAAACAACTATATAAGTTGACATCCACGAGGCTGATGAGAATGTATCTAGCTCGTAATTTATATATCATCCTACTTGATTTATGCATCAAAGCTTGCTATGATGGTCTCATACTTTTTAGGTTGTTTGAAATTGGTATCCAGTGAATAAAAATTGCTGTTGTATCGTTTTATGACTTATACCTAACACCACCTCCTTGTTTATACTTATTTGAATCCTTGTGTATCACATTTGCTTGTTCAGTAGTTAAAAACTTTAAACAACTTCAATGTTTATACTTTTACTGCATAAAAGCCTCACAAATATCTATATCTATATCTATACTACTATATAATGTATTTGGGACTATTCTATAATTAGAAAGGCTTAAAAATTCAGACTTTTACTTACTAATTATGGAAACAAACACCCCTGACAATCACCCCAACAATTTATAACCACTTCAACAACCACCCCAACAATTTATAACCACCTCAACAACCACCCCCAACAATTTATAACCACCTCAACAACCACCCCAACAACCACTTTCCACCACCCCACCTCCCTCCTCTTCACCCCCAACAATCCACCCCCGCATCGCGCGGGCACCTTTCTAGTGTTTATGTATGTCTCATTTTTCTATATTTTACAGTTTTGACAAGATTATTAACAAGGAAATCCCAGCAAACATTGTATATGAGGATGATAAGGTAATGCATTACTGCTTCTAAAATTTTGATGTCTTTCAGTTATTAACTAACGATGTGTGTTGTAGGACAAGTTTACATTTGCTTAATATCAAAATCGTTTTGATGATGTGTGTTGTAGGACAAGTTTACATTTGCTTAATATCAAAATCGTTTTGATTGAGGCTGTAAAGGCTTTTATTAACTAGCAAAATGGCTACGCCCATATGAATATCAAGTGTTTAACATTCTTTTATATCATCTGATTGGAACTTTCTAAATGATTAGTTCCGGTAACCATTTCCAGTAAAGACGAACACTTGTTCATATTGAGCTTAACTGTTTCTTCCCTGAACAGAAATATCTAAAAAATGACATGAGTGCATGTTGACCATGCTCTTGATTCTTAAAGACAGGCATTTGTGCCTTATGAGCTTTTGGGGTACTGGTGACTAAGCTGGTGTTGTTTTTCAGTCTCACATTTTGAAGTTTGCTAACTTTAACGAGCTTTTTCTTGAATACAATTAAGACATTATGATTAGGCAATGCTTTTGCCTAATTCTGGGCTTAAGTCTGTGTCTTATACAGTGGATACCTTCATTTAGTGATTGGTATGTGATATAACCTTGGTGTTGTACTTTATAAACAAACAATACGTTCTTGTAATTCAAGAAGTCATACCAATTTAGCATGGATGCTGTGCTGTAGTATGTAAAATCAAACACTATTATGTTTATTATATGTTGTAACTCATGAAGTCGCTGATGTCCAAGGTTGTATGACTAAGTGTACCTTGCATTTTCTTTTTTTCATCTTTTAAACCGCACCCACAATATTTCCGTTTCTCTGCAGGTCCTTGCATTCCGTGACATTGCTCCTCAAGCACCTACACACATTTTGCTTATCCCCAAAGTTAGGGATGGCTTGACTGGTCTCTCCAAGGTAATTAGTTAAATTCATAGATTAAACAGTCATATATTCATATGCAGTCGATAGAAGCATGATGGTTTTGTCCAGAGACGCTCATGGTATTCAGAAGAATATGTTTTTTTATGGGAATCCCTTCATGGCTCGTGTGGATGACTATATGTAGAGCCCATCAGAACATTTATAGGCTTTTTTTTTTTTTTTTTTTTTTGAGAAAAAGTAGCAAACAATGTTTTGAACCACTTCATAATCCTAGACCTGGTATTCATGCCATGTAAGGGCGTCACTAGGATAAACTTCTAAAAAGGTATATGAGTGTGCCATGTCAAGTCACGACACCTTATAGACCTTTTGATTTTTATAAGACCTCCCATAGTGTGTGCTCTAACGCTTCGTTCTCAAGTTCATTTTTAGAAGGAAAGGAAAGGAAATGATAAGAAACTGAAATTTTATTGTGTTCTTGAGTTTTTCTTAGATAGAAAGGAAAGGAAACACAAAGGAAATGAAAGGAAAATTCTTATCATTTTCCTATAGGAATTTTCCGCCCAAATATGGGCGGATTTGGACGTAAACAATTCTACACACACTTTCTAGTATATAATAACCGATATAACTTTCAATATTTACTCATATTCGACTCTTATGATAAAATGAACATATTTAAAAGTGCATAAATGTAATTATGTCTTTTTTTCTTTCTTTTCTTCCCAATTCGAGAACACAACATTATTTCTTTTCCTTTCATTTCATTTCAACTCGAGAACATGAAATATAAAATCAACTTTCTTTCCTTTCCTTTTCCTTTCTTTTCTCTTCTTTACACATCATTTCTATCCCCACCTAGGAAAACTCGAAAACGCAGCGTAAGTATGAAATAGATGCTCACCATGGCTCACATAAACGACCTCTTTATCACCTATAAAGCAGTCATAGTGGATGCTCTTCTTGCCACTGTTACAGTGTATGGATGCTATTTTTTTCCACAGATTTCCAGCTTCTGTCATTGATTATAGTTATTTTAGACTGCTGATTAATAGAAAAAAAAAAAATACAATCAATACATGTGGATTCAAAATTCAGTTTCCTTGGTTTGGATAGAGTAAGAAATATTGAAAATATTATTTGCTCGTTTTCTTGATCCTTTCGGTCATCATTATTCTATTGTTTCTTTGCAAAAATAAGCATCTAAGATTTATGAAAATTCGTATATGTTCATGTGCGCTTGTAGGCTGAGGAGAGACATACTGAAATTCTTGGCCATCTTCTCTACATTGCAAAGGTTGTGGCAAAGCAAGAAGGTCTTGAAGAAGGGTACAGAATTGTCATCAACGATGGACCACAAGGATGTACGTATAGTTTACGACATTTTTATTCATATTTATTAGTTGTTGGCGAATATTTTATTTACAATGTTTTTGGCAGGCCAATCCGTTTACCACATTCATGTTCACCTCATGGGAGGACGACAAATGAACTGGCCCCCTGGCTAATCTGGCATTTCCATTGCAACTCTAAGCCTAGCAGTTTGGTGTGAAGCTTTTTCATGTTGAATTGAATGTCAATTAAACTATGCATAATTATTGGCTGGTTTGTTACAAATCTTTTGCCAGTTATCATGACTCGCATTACTAATGGCATTGTGCTCAGACACATATCCGTCACATAACAATAATAATGCTCGGTTTCAAATATCTATTTGCATAGCTGTTTGTAATCGGCTGCTGTTGTATACTGTCATAGACAGGGATAGCCTTAACCTTCTTAAGACCTCAGCCTTAAGCTATTTGGCCAATTATGATATGGTTTTTGTATGTCAGTCGTAACTCTCGGCCTCACGTCTGATGTAGAAGTGACAACATGGGTGTGTTGGGAAAAAAGGTCGAAACAAGTTTTGAGTTGAATGGGGTTTTGAGTTTGAGTTGACCCACACATTTTTCATTTATTAGGTAATTTTTATAAATTACCCTTGTTTTCTTCAGGTAGGAAATTTTCGCTTTTCAAACGGGTTGTCATTTGCACTTTTATTTCTTTTCAAGTAAATCGACAAAATTACACTCATCTTCTTCGCATATGAATTAGTAATAAGTACTGTATGTTATAACACTTTGTACAAGAATGATGTATGCAATGCTCTACAAGTTTCAGTAAGCAAAAGATGTTTAACCTTTGGAATAGGATCCTAAAGTAAATATCAGTGTCATTTGTACTAGGGGCGAGCATCGGGCCGAAACTGACCCGATCCCGGCTCATCCCGAAACCGACAACCTGGAAAACCCTAACCGAGTCCCGACCCGAGCATAGGTCGGTTTGTGTCGGTTCGGTCGAAGTCGGTTTTGGTCGGTTTTCTCGGTTTCTTTGTGTTTTCTCGGTTAATCCCGAGTCCCGACATAGGTCGGTTTGTGTCGGTTTTGCTCACCCTTAATTTGTACTACCTCAATATTAGTACTTACAATTGGAGATTTCTAAAGGCTTAAAAGTCTTGCATATTAGTATGGTTCGACAAGTTTTGGACATCATCTTGTCAACATAAAAAAAAAAAAAAAAAAACTTTTATTTTTGAGTTAATTAATATGTTGTTACAACCAGTGTTTTAAAAGGCGCGCCAAGGCGCGAGGCGTGGCCTCGGCGCCACGAAATAGACCAAGGCGTGAAGTCTAGGCGTCGTGTGAAAAGGCGTGGAATAAGGCGCGAAAAGGCGTGCCAAGGCGCGCCTTATCGTATGGCGTGGCGCTATTTTTAGAAGGGGATGATGTGGGCTTAAATTTTGGGCCTAGTTATTTCTAAACATAGTTCAAATTTTCACTTTATTTCTTATGCATATCACCTTTTGTAAACCCACCTTTTGTAAACTCACCTTTTGTAAATTCGATATGTATATAAAATATGATATTATAATATAAATGATAAATATATAAATATTTTTTCGCCGCCTTAGTCACGCCGCAAAAAACGCCATGGCTTCGCCATGGCGCGTAAAGCTTGAGGCGTGGCCTTGCCGCCACGCCACGCCTCACGCCATTTATAACATTGGTTACAACAATTTCAAGTTCACATATATGCAAAATATTGGCTACCAGGTATAGGTTTAGAATAAGCAACATATTTAGACATTAAATTCGGGTGAGAGTAACCACTTTTAACAAAACACCGGTAAAGTTAATGTATCAAGCCTTAAACTCTTAAAGCATGTAAGATTTTGCCAACTTGTTTACTTTCAAACGATCTTTTTTGCCAACTTGCTCTATCTTGCACTTGTCTTAGAGCAGGAATAAAAGGATGGGAATGTAGCTGGCCTGGATCTTCTTTCAGAGAGCATAATATCATCAACGAGCTCTTGACGATCTATAAAATCAAGGAAACGGTCATTCCACTAAGAAGAATAATATCCGCGGAATATAAATGGTGGTTTCTAGTCCTACCCGATAGACATGCTTCAATCGACATGATTAAGTTGTGTTACTTTTAATAATACAGTATATATAATATATATAACATTAGTTAGGTCTTAAATTAAATGTCTTTATATTTTGGTTTTTTTCGATGTGTTAATTTTCAAACTTTGAACAATCACGTTTACAACAGGTAAAGATGACATTCATTGATGCATAATAAAATTAGTTCATTTTTTTCGAACAATAGACATTTTAAAAGTAAAAAGTTTATGTTGAAGCAAAGAGAGAACTAGGGATGGCAACGGGGCGGGGCGGCCATCCCCATCCCCAAACCCGATTACCAAAGTTCTCCCCAAATCCGCCTCGATCCCTATCGGGGATCTAATCGGGGCGCCCCGTTGGGGCGTGATGGTTCTTCAAACCCGCTCCGTATTAATCGGGGATCTTATCGGGATGTCTCTTTAGTTGTAATACTCGACTAAAGCCGCACCATTTCACATTTATTGTTATTTTTATTTTAGACCTTTAGCAATAACGAACCTATAATAATCAATTACTAACAAGCCTTATTAAGTTTTCAACGATAGTATTATACATAAATAATGATAAATTATACCGCCAAAAATTAAAACTTAAAAATATGACACTAAACGAGTTTCTATAGTCACAATTTTACATTCTTACAAATATAAAAACTATCAATATTAGAGTAATATATTTTTTTATTACGTAAATACTAAGAAAATACAATATAGGTATAGATATATGTGTATATGTGTATATATTAATCGGGCGGGGCGGGGCGGGGCGGGACGAGGATTCCCCGCTCCCCGCCCCAAACCCGATTAAAATCCCAGTTTAACCCAAACCCGCCCCATAACCCGATTAGCATGCCACGCCCCGCCCCAATTAGTTCGGGTTTCGGGTTTCCCGTCAGATTTTTTTTTTTTTTTTTCATCCCTAGAGAGAACCACTAGTAAGCTAAACCAAGCATAAAGCTAGACAACATGGTAATCTTTTTAATTCCCATTTTCACCTTACGCATCAGCTTTTTCTCTTATTTCACTTTCACTCATTTTTGTGTGGATATAGTCACCTTAACTCATTCTAACTTTTTTTTTCTTTTTATTATTATTTTTTTAAATATTAAAAACATAAACGTAAAAATATAAAAGCATAAACATACGAAATAGAAAAATTTTGATTCATAAATTAAAAATATTACATAGACTTCGAATATTAAAAATATTACATTTAAAACTGAAATTAAATATTACGGGACAACTGAAATTAAAAATAAAATGAATGAGATATATGTTGTTTGAATGAAATATGAGAAGATGTGTATAAAAATAGTAAAATTATGAGGTATTTATAAGTAAAATATGGGTAGCATGTAAAATTTTTTGTTTTTTTTATTTTTATTTTTTAATAGATAGCAAACTAAGTGAACCGTTCACCTTAATATTCTTGGATGGTGTGATTCGCGCGTGAGTTTGCACATAGGATAAGGGATGGCACGTGACTTTTGCAGTTATTTTGAGAGAAATCACCCCCTTGCTGTTCAGTCTAAGCATCAACTAAAAAACACAACTACCCATTTCTAATACAGTAAATAAGTGAGTACCCGTGCATAACGATAAGATTTTGTAACGGCATATAGTTCTAGTTAAGATATGCGATTAAGTGTATCGTGTAACGTTTATCAATTAAGGTTAGTAAGTCTTTATTATCATCTGAGATGACAACAATTTTATACCAATTTGAGTTTAACAAATTAAGATTGAAATATTGATCATAATTAAGATGAAAGTGCAAGAAAAAAAATGGTAAAAATTAGGTAATTTTAAAACATTAGTTTTAGTAACAAAACCAATTTCTAAAACAACCATTTAAAAAAAAATATTTTAAAAAGTAATAAAAAATTTAGATTTAACTTTTACAAAAGTATTTTGAATTAAGTAGTGATTGAGAGACATAATTATAGGCTTAATTTTATACTTAAAACAATATGTCAATACTTCATTGGTTGTATCACAATCCAATAAGTTAACTCCACATAAGGCACACAATTAGACACAATTTTTAGATCTCTCAATCATTTTCTTTCAATTTAGGGTAAATTGCAAAAATGGTCATTCACGTTTCACGAAATAGCAAAAATGGGACCGAGACAAAAAGTAGCGCAAAAAAGACACCAACGTTCCGAATTTTTGCAAAATCACCACCGAGAGGCCTTTTCCGTTAGTTTCATCGTTAAGTGCCATGTCACCGAGGGTATTATCGTCATTTCACTGCTTTAAGGTCCACGTGGCATATCACTATTGATTCAGGGACTAAATTTTCAAAGTTATTTTTATATTTTATTTCATATTTACCACCACCACCACTCTCTACCACCACACAACCAACACCACCACCCTTTACCATTCATCTTCATCTTCTCCGGTGACCAAACCCAGATTCCGTGACCAAACCCAGATTCCGATCACTTTTTCCTTTTCTTTAGTTATCTTCTTGTTATTATTTATTTAGGTTTTCGTGTATAAACAAAAAATGTACCTTTTAAGCATGTATTTGGATGTTGGTCTTGTAAATATCGTTAAGGATGTGTTTATCCTGTTATAAGTTGTAATAATCGGATAATAAGAATTTCTATATGTTTGGCAAGATCTAACTATTTTCGAAATTAGTAAAACTGAAAAATGTAGATCCTGTTAGCGAAATGGAGATAGATTTGTTTTTCTCACATTCGGATTAAATTTTAAATGAGGTAAGAAATATATTCTACCATTTAATTTGTTTTGTTGCTGCTGACATGAAATTGATTATCCAAAACACTAAAACTTATTATTGTTTGGGATTGCTTATTTTTTAGGCAGATAAATTACTTTTATGTTTGGATGAACCTCTTTTTTTCAAAGTAATTAAGCACTATAGGATAACAGCCTGGCTCGTTTTTAAAAGCAAAAAGGTCAGTTTTAAATGACACAAACTTTGGTTATCCAGGGGACCAGGTTTCTTAATGCTTTTTAAGTTTTATTTGGGTATGAAAACACTTTTATTTCTACTGTTTTGCAAACTTCGTAGCTTATCTTCACTTCACAAAACCCCTGTTATTGTTTTTATAGGTATTGCGGTCCCAAAACTCGACTCCAAAACAATACAACAAGCAGTAGGAGTTGTTGGCTGCATTATAATGCCTCATAACGTGTTCTTACATTCTGCACTTGTACAGTCAAGAGAAGTTGACCCAAGAAGAATTGGTTAAGTTCGTGAAGCTATAAGATACTACTCAATTGAATCCACCATAGCACTCGTTATCTCATTTGTTATTAATCTTTTTGTAACAACTGTAACCAATGCAGATATATATTGAAACAAGTCAAGAATATCTATTGAAATCTCAAAAATTGTGAGATGGATAATTAATAAAATAATTCAATTAAAGTTCATCACTTAATGAGGTATAGTAACAAAAATGAGCTTCATATACATGTCTACCAAATCTTGGACTGATGATCACTATGGGCATGAGTATGGCCGGAAAAAGTGACCCGCCTTTACGGAAAAAGTGATCGGAATATGGGTTTGGTTACCGGAATCTGGGTTTGGTCACCGGAGAAGATGAAGATGAAGGGTAAAGGGTGGTGGTGTTGGTTGTGTGGTTGTGGTGGTAAATGTGAAATAAAAGATAAAAATAGCTTTGCAAATTTAGTCCCTGAATCAATAGTGATATGCCACGTGGACCTTAAAGTAGTGAAATGACGATAATACCCTCGGTGACATGACACTTAACGATGAAACTAACGGAAAAGGCCTCTCGGTGGCGATTTTGCAAAAATTCAGAACGTTGGTGTCTTTTTTGCGCTACTTTTTGTCTCGGTCCTATTTTTGCTAATTTGTGGAACATGAAGGACCATTTTTGCAATTTACCCTTCAATTTAACCTTACTCATTTTTAAAGATTAAAAAAAAAAAAAAAAATTGCTACTCGTAAAACAATAGTAAAAGGACCATTACTGCAACTTCCTCCCAAATAAATACCACACCCTTAAAAAAGTTGTAATAGCTCAAAAGGGGGGAAATTTGCTGCTAGAAAAAAAATCAAGCAGCAGCAGCCCTACTCTCAAAATCAAATTCAAAATGCCATCGTTTCCCGAACCAGGATCACTCACTATCTGCGAAATCAACCGTAACCTAAGTACACTCTCTTTCTATTCACCCACACTTTTTATTTTTTTATAATATTTTTTTTTCCTTTTTTTAACCTTTTTTTTAATTGTCATTAGTTACTGCGGATAGTTTATCAGATGACCAAGCTAAAGAAACTTATGGAAAGATTCTTGTAAGTTTTTTATTTAATTTTTTAAAACTGATATTTTGTGAGGTTGAGTGTTGTTTGTGTTGTAATTGTTTAGGGAGTAGTGTTTAGTCCGGTTACGTATCAGTTGGATTGTGCGGAGAGTCCGGAACGAGGGGCCGAGACGCCTGTCAGTGGTGTGGAGGGGTTGATTAAAGGAGTTGTTTCGTATGGTCCCCTTAAAAGGATCTTTGCTCCTAATGATGTAAGTATGCTGTTCAAATTTTTATATGTTTATAGTTTAGGGCTCTTTTCTGCGCGAGTAAATGTTTTGTATGAGTAATGGACTGATTTTTGTATAAGTTATGGCATTGCATTTTTGAAGATGGAGTTCGAAAATGTAATGTTTATGTAGAAGAAGTGGCGGAGACGGGAGAGGGGCAGGGTGGGCACGTGCCACCAGCGAAAAAAATTGTAGTGTAAATTTTCTAAAATATGTGGCTATTTTTGTAATTTGCCCCCCCCCCCCCCCCCCCCCCCCCCCCCCCCCCTTAACGAACCAATTTGTAGTGTAGTAAGTTTCTAAAAATTATCAAAGTTTGCCCCCTCGACTGTTTGGCTCCGCCCATGTGTAGAAGTACTCATCTTGAAGGCTTGAAGCAGCTTATAAGTACTTACGTATAAGCAGAAAAATAAAAATAAAAAAGCAATCTCAGACACTGTCTAAGTTAGTTTTTTTGATAAATCACCTTTATTGGTTTCATCTTCTAACTCTGCAGTAACTATCCAATATCCATTACCATTTTCTTATACCAACATTTCTTTGCTTAAATCCTTGCTTCCTAGATGCGGTATAAATAGTTGCCACAAAATAAACCTTCAGTATTTTTCCTAAAATACGATACATAGATACCCGCACTTATGCATTTGTTATTTAGGTTGCAAGTTTTCTGTACTAAAAAATTGGAGTTGAACTTAATATGAATTGTACCTGAATAAACCAAAGGAGATGAAATAAACACCTAGATGTACGCAAATGACTTTCAGAGAAAGGTTTATTAGTACAAAAGGGCATACACATATTTGGTCATTTGGTGAATCAGAGAACCTCATATTTGGTACTTTTGATTATAAGCATGAGCATATTCCGAAGTTGTTAGTGGCTCACATTTGTTTCATGGATGTAAAATTTTGTAGGTGAAATTATTATCAGATATTGATCTTAAGGGACTTAGCTGGCACCCGAAAAAGGATATTATGGCCTTTGTATCTGCACGGAATCAAGTAACTATTCGTGATTATGGAGATTCAGGTTAGTAACTTTTTGAAATGAGTAATCAAACAAGTTCGTTTGCATACGTTACATTATCCCTCTCATTTTCTTCTCTGCTATGCTTATTAGGAGATGGGAAGGACCCCTACATTCTGATGACCGATCTTCAAAAGGAAATTAAACTCCTGGAATGGAGGCCAAACGCTGGGAAAACACTTTCAGTAGCCTGCAAGTTAGTATATTGATTTTTGTTCTGTAATTTCAATTCCTATGGCTCTTTTGTCTTATAGAGGTATGAACAGGGGTGGAATATGCATGTGGGCTGCTTCCTATCCTGGAAATACTGCGTGTGTAAGATCTGGGGTTAACCCTGGCAGCCTCTCTAGAGGTTCTGGAGTTAAATGGACTCTAGTGGATTTTCTTCGTAGCCATGACGATGAACAAATAAGTGCACTCTCTTGGAGTCCAAATGGAAGATATCCTACACAGCTTTTATTTTTTAAGTAAATATAGGAGTTATCAGTTACTGTTAGCGGTTGCATGCTGATTGCCATTTAGACATTTTAATGTCACATTGCCTTTTTACATGATCATTCATGCTCTCTCATAATGCTTTACTTGACCTATCTTCACATATTTAGCATCTGCCTCATATGAAAGCTCATCATTCACAATATGGGATGTTGCTCAAGGTATACTTTTATCCCTGTTGATCCCATAAAAATCAGTAAATGATTATGGACATGTTTTTTTTGCTTAAATGAAGTTCATGGCGTAGTTCTCTTTCCACACATAATGCTCTGGGGATTTTATTTGACCTATAACTATTCTTAAAAAACTCTTAAGCCAGTATCTTAAAAAGAATTAATTTTCCATATATATATATTGAGGGTGTGCTTGGTTCAAAGTTCAAACTCGGGAAAGGGAAAGGGAAAGGGAAAGGGAAAGAAAAGCATTTCCCCCAATTTATTGGGTAATGGCCCATTACCCACTAGTGGGTAATGGGTCATTGCATTATACTCTACCAAGCACCTTTTTTTCATTATCTTTCCCATTCCTCACCCCCCATAACCCCCTACCAAGCATGCCAAATGTGTGTAATTTTTATTATGGTTGTTTTTGCAGGGGTGGGCACACCCATTCGCCGAGGATTAGGAAACATATCACTGCTTAAATGGTCTCCTACTGGAGATTATTTCTTTGCTGCAAAGTTGTAATGTCTTTTACCATCATCAGCCCAATCTATCTAGTTCATATGTGCAAGAGATATCAAACTTTGACACTAGAGTAATTATCCAATTCTTATGCAGTGATGGAACATTCTATCTATGGGAAACAAACACATGGACATCAGAACCATGGTCTTCAACAAGTGGCTTTGTTACGGTCTGATTATCTCACTTATATGTGCCAATTTCTTAATTGTATTATAAATTAAAGGATCGTAGTTGCTATTTGGACAATACGTGATATTTAAGGTTTTTATGACTGTTATGATGTTATCTTTATTGGTACCAAGTTAAGCGTGTGCTATGATCTTTGATATGCAGGGAGCATCATGGGATCCTGATGGGCGTATGATTCTTATTGCTTTCTCTGAATCATTAACATTAGGCTCCATTCACTTTGCTACGAAGCCTCCATCTCTTGGTATGTGTTCTTAAGTTTATCTTTGTTGACACTGATTGTATTAGAGGTGGCATTTGTACCTGTTCCTGTGTGTGCTCTCTACTTGCAAAGCCTTCTGTTGAATCCAGTACCATTTGATTTAGTGATGTTTGAAGTCATGTTATACCTTATGTTTTCTCTTGTTAGAGTTGGGTTCATATTATGTGTATTGCTGTTAGTTGTATTTGGCGCAGATTTTTATTTTTGAGCTGTGCTTAGTTTGCTCTAGCTCCAACAATCAGAACCTTTGTTGCCTTATTGCATACATTTATAGATCTAACGGGGTTCGTAGTTACTTAGTTTGTATGAAACTTTCGTTGGGAAAGGGATAGATAAACAGAGTCGGAGCTTAGGGATGTTTTGGTTAAATCATAATAAACCAGATCCAAATTGAATGTTCAACCAACTCTCAGTTAATTTAACCAGGAATTTAAGCGGATATAGTCCTACAAATATGGTAGATTAAACTATGTGAGTGAATCATATATTAGTTGTTTATTTTGAAGATATATTGAAGACATCGCACAGGGGCTCTTCCTTAACACCATAGACCAACCAAATTGCAGAAAGAGGCATGCACTAATGATAATAACACCTGTTAAAATTCCTAAGTATTGTAAACTAAATTTGGCCCGTGAACTTGCTAATAATCAAAACGTCCCCGGTAGTTACAAACTTTCTGTTGATTAAACTTCTGGAATATTTTATATATGTCGTTTATCTTATTTTGTTTTAGCTCATGAATATTCTGATAGGACGTTTTGATAATTGCACATTTGGACCAATAGCTTCCGAACTACCTTGTATTATTAAAGAGTTACAACACAAGCCCCGGAATATCTATAATACACATAACGATTCCTAAAGCTTTCTTGAAATTGGAAAAAAGGCACATGGTAGCCAAAGAACATATTACATATCTAACATAATTTTAGGTCAAAATGTCCGAAAATACGATCATCTAGTAATGACCTATATATGACCAACAGTTTACTACTTATGTGAATAGCTAGTTGCTTTTGTTGTCTGCGACTGTTAAGATTGTTGGTTAATTATTTTCCTCGTATTTTTAAAGAATTAGATTTATTAAGTTTCTGTTTCTATATCACCACCCTGCATAACTAAATATAAATTTTCGTGATGATTTTTCTCAGATGCACACCTGTTACCTGTCGACTTGCCAGAGCTGAAATCGTTGACCAACAGGTAGAGACATAAAAGATTTTTTTTGTTATCAAATATAGTGCATTATTTGTCTTCTTTTTTTCCCTTTTCTTGATTCAACAAACCTACTTCTCTTTAATGTATATGTATCCCTAGCAAGTTGATTCTATGCCCTTGTATCTTTATCCAAAATCTGTAGTTTATACCTTTTTATACCTATTCGAACTGTTGGTTTCTTGCTGCTGTAGCTTGTCGTAGTTTACTTTTCTATAAGAAGATACACAACTTATACCTTCTGCTGGCGGAAAAAGTTTCTGAAGGTAGTACAGTACCACAGATCCCCTTAGTAATATATGCAACCTTTATAATTAGAAATGTTCAGCAACATTAAGTTTTCATGGCAAGGATGTATGGGCGTCAAATATCATTTTGCTCAGTCAAATATATGGTCAATATATGTCATCATGCGTACACGTTATTATATACATATATATATATATATATATATACATATATATATATATATATATATATATATATATATATATATATATATATACTCGACATGAATTAGGCGTTAATGAAACTTTTTACAGGAACCTTTCACAAAATTCCCAACTAATAGTAAAATTATCAACTAATCAGACTGCTTGATTATTAGACCATGGTATATATATATATATATATATATATATATATATATATATATATATATATATATATTTTCCGTACACGTTTTTTAGTTTGTTGTAATTGATACTGCAGCGGTGGTATTGAGAAGATGGCATGGGATGCTTCAGGAGAGCGTTTGGCTGTGTCTTACAAAGATGGAAATGAGCTATACAAGGGTCTAGTCGCCATTTATGATGTTAAAAGGGCCACACTCATTACGCCATCATTAATGTCAGTAAAATTTATTGCTTAGATAGTTGTGATTTCCATGTATGATGTATCTCTAGCTATTCATCATCTGGTCTGTTCTTAATATGATGTTTTATTGCTAAAGAAATCTCTTTGCAGCTTTGCCTGATATTTATTATTATTTTTTTTATGATTCAGTGGCTTCATCAGAGGGCCTGGAGATGACCCAAAGCCTCTGTCTTTCTCATTCCATGACAAGTACAAACAGGGACCGCTGTTATCTGTTGTAAGTATTTAGCACCCCACATATTCATATATGATGATCTTAAGTTTTGTTTTTAAAATTTTCGAAGTATAATAAGAGTGTTTATATTATAAGCCAGTTAACAATATATATCTGACTGAAGTTGTATTTAAGGGGTGTTTGGATGTGTGTTTTAAAAAGTGGTTATGTGATGCTAAATAATTGAATTAGATCTACTGTAATAAAACATGCTATTGCCTGTAGACAATAGAGTTTGGATGTGCTTTTGCTGTTGAAAGTTGTAAGAACCAGATGTTTTAGTGTTTATCAGTAAGTTAATGCTAAATTATGTCAAGAGGAGGGTATATAGTTTATTCTAACCCTTAGTCCTTAAATCATAAGTTTTGTTGCATCATGTATTAAAGTGATTAGATTGCGTGTCATCTGGGAGAGTTGGTTTACATCTCGAATAGCAAATCCAAACATCCTCTAGTTTGATAGTTCAGTCCAGTGTTTTTTTATTCGGCAACATTGACGTGCTCACGTGCATACATCAACGAAATTACTGATTACTAAATGATCTCCACAACCCTATATATATGTAGTATGTTGGAGCTAGGGCTGAGCATCGGGCGAAAACCGGACCGGACCGACCAAGACCGGACCGGACCGAGGACCGAGAACCGGAAAAACCATAGACCGAGACCGGACCGAATGTGGTCGGTCCGGTCTCGGTCCGGTCCGGTCCGGTCGGTCTTCGGTCGGTCCGGTCCAATTAGGCAAGTTTTTTTGGGTTTTTGGTCGGTCCGGACCGGACCGGACCGGACCGACCGGACCGAGGACCGAATTTGCCAAAAAGGTTAGACCGAGGACCGGACCGAATGTGGTCGGTCCGGTCCGGTCGGTCTCGGTCCGGTCGGTTTTGTCGGTCGGTCCGGTCCATCCGGTCCGTTTGCTCAGCCCTAGTTGGAGCCTCTTTGGAGACATGGTTTGTGAGGTGAGTTGCTGTTCAAAATAAAAATAAAAATATTAATGGCTTCTTCAATGCATATTTAAAAGAAAAAACCCAACTATTATTCTGTACATGCATGAATACTTAACCAGGCCTGTTCCAGTATCGTGACCATTTGGGATTCAGAGTATGAATATTAATCAATTTTTTGTATGTATGCAGTGTTGGAGCAGTGGAATGTGCGTCACGTACCCTCTCATGATTCGTTAACGTGTACTTGCTTAGCTCAGGTATATTGTTAAGGTATACACTTGGCCTGATCTCACAAGAATTAGTGTAATATTAGGTAGAGGTGGTGGTTTCGACCCATTTACTTGTGATTTGGTTAAATTAGGTTCTTATCATAAACGAGTCAGGTAACAACATTTAGCTGTACGGGGACGCAAAAGACTTGAAAGTCCCCCAAAGTCTTTCTTCCATACAATTTTTTAAATCATGTTTTGCTACTCAGTTTACTATTTATTTGTTAGCGGCCTGACATGTTCTGGCCTATTTTTGACCCATACTAAAAAATGACCCGTTTCAACCCTTTACCCAATCTGACCATTGCTCCACTTCTAAATGTTGGTATAGTGAATCATATCTAATTTACGTTTTTTTTCCCAGTGTTTTTGTAGTAGTATATGCTCTCTCTCTACCCTCTGTCAAACTTCATATGCTGTTGTCAAGTGTCTCCAACAAATGTCCGGATTTCGTTGATGGATTCAAAGCCCAGCGTTGACCGTGACATACAATTATAGAGGATGCTTGATTTGCTTCAAATGGTAGAAGACGGTTAAACAATCTTGAAAGGACAGTTGATCCTGATTTTGAGCGACATTTCTTCAATGTGTTTCTGTTCTAGTATTGAAAATATAAAAAATGGTTATAGTGTCCTTATAAAATTAGCTATCATGAATTTCTAAGGACAATTGGAAACATTTGTAATGTATGTATGAAGGAAGGCTACTTGGTTCCTACTCAGGTGAGTTGGGCAATATGGAAAACTTATCAGATATAATGTATTTGCATCTACGGCAATCATTTCTAAGGATATCAGTGTCTACATCTGATTCCCACGTTTAAACCGATCCTTTTACTTGGTAGGTTTCTACTAGACGGAAAAAAAAAATAAAAAATGCAAGAGTAAGCTACAAACTTTGGCGTAGCAACACTGTCGAAATGGTGAAAACAATCCGAGACAACCAAGACAAGTCCTATGCATGGCAAACAATGACAGACCTTGAGCTATTTTTAACGTACCTAAAATGACATTGCAAACACTGAGCATGTCGGTAAATAGCAAACAATGACATAGACCCTGACAGTTTATTTTTCAGACTATGATATGACCAAAACTATGCATAGATTCCCATTTCGACCACTCAAAATGTGTACATTCATTTATGTTCAAGTATATATGTCCGGCTAAATACCTGCTAACATAACTAAGAGAATCAACAGAGTGAAAGAATGATTCTCCTGTTTAGTTAATCACTCACCGAATCCATTAGAACATAAATGAATGTACACATATATATGTCCGGCTATTGACCACTCAAAATGTGTACATTCATTTATGTTCAAGTATATATGTCCGGCTATTGTCAATCTTAAGTTTAAGTTTTACACTCATTTATGTTGATTCATTTAGTTAATCACTCAAAATGTGTACATTCATTTAGTTAATCACTCAAAATGTGTACACTCACCTGAGCCAAAGAAGTAAGTATTTATGTTCAAGTTGCGTCAATCTGTCGACAACAAGCAAGCTTAAGTTTTACACGCGACTCAATATCAATTGCTGTCATTATAAAGTGGGCTTACATAGCTTTACCATGTTCTATCTTTAATTGTACAATACTCCACATATATTAAACCTTACTATTCGTTTCATTAGGGGGAAGCTATAAACCCCTCACCACTGCCAGTACGCTTTCTGGCTCGCAACCGAAAATTCAAAGGAGCCGGGTATACGTGGAGAACATTTTGTGTAGCGGCCTTATGTCAAGGATACAAATCATTTCATCTCCGACACAATTTATAAGAAAACATGGTCGATTGAAAAAATTGGTAATGCAGAAGTGGATTCATTTGCTCGGTGTGTTAGAGTTTCTAAGTTAGTTGGGTTGGATATTAGTCAACAATACTTTCCTCATCGGGTATATAAGCAATTTGGGTATAATCAAGATATCCCAGCAAATGTTATTCATCTAGAAAGCACTGAAGATGCTTGGGCTGACTATGCTACACCATTATTCTCCAACGGTGTAGCATAGTCAGCCTAAGCATCTTTTCTAGATGAATAACATGGGCTGGGATATCTTGATTATACCCAAATTGCTTATTTACCAGATGAGGAAAGTATTGTTGACTAATATCCAACCCAACTAACTTAGAAACCCTAACACACCGAGAAAATGAATCCACTTCTTCATTACCAATTTTTTCGACACATATACAGTCCGGAGAATGTGATGCTTAGTATTTTTAATGATACCTGTAGATTTAAGCAAAAGAATAATATTATTAATAACAATAATGGCTCGATGTCTAAATTAGTAAGTTATATAGAACATGGAAGGTTACCTTCGCACATCTTCTAGAAACTTTCTAGGCCATGGACATATGATTTCAACAACTTTCTTCGTTTCACCTCGATAAACAAGTGCATGATAGTAATTGTCAAGATCTACAATCAATAGCAACATCATAACTTATAAACACGAACAAGCAAGGACCTTGAACACTTAACACATGGATTGGAACAAATTCTTTAGGGTGAAAGATACATGAAGCCTGGTAAAAAGAAAAACAAATGAAAACTACAATAACAACGATATGGGTAAAAAAAAAAATATGTGTATAATACATCAAGGTTATGATGTATATATATATGCTTCATTACTCGACCGTTACCCAACGGTTGGATTTCAAATGTAAATACTCATAAATGAAAAATCAGAATTCGACTGTTAACAAACGGTCATATTTTGGATGTATACCATATAAAAAAATGTTAGTAATGACAAGATGAAAGAGTAGCCGTTGGCCAACGGTCATAAAAATAATTCCTACTTTTAGAAAGAACCGCTCCGGAAAACTACTATCAAATTTCATTATGATAGAGCCAACAGCGAGATGGGTGCTGCAGGTTGAACTTGAGGCATTTAAGCTTGTTTTACATTATGCATTTTATTTAATAATAATAATAATAATAATAATAATAATAATAATAATAATAATAATAATAATAATAATAATAATAATAATAATAAAAAAGCCAGTATGATTATTATTACAGTAACCACTATCTGCACCAAGAACTGTAACCAACCACAACATGAGAATTAGAGTGGCAAAATGGGTCAAAGCGAGTACAGATAAAAATACTCACCTAAAAAACAGGTCAAACACCCATTTCAAACCATCTTTTTCAAATTCATTATAAACAATGTATTATTCAATTTTAAGTATTAAAATATATCACAAGGGGTATGTAATGGGTGAAAAACATTAAAATGCTTACAATGTCTCCTAAACCTTTTAATTCCAAACAAGTATCATTATTATGTTAACACTCGATGTTGTAATCATCAGTGATACTATGGCATATTTTATAATACGAAAGGACTAGAATGGTGAAGGGTCTTTTGACCAACAATATCTTGAGCATTTGTTTAGATTTAGCCATTTGGACTATTGTTTCGGCAAAAACAAACGCTAAAGATCAGCACATATTGATATCAACCCCAATCAAGAGCATGATTACTGCTATTTCCAAAGACATATTATAAACCCAAGCTTGATAGCACCATACAAATTTGTTGGTCCTTTTTACTTGGTTAATGCTAACTATGGAGTTAAACTAACCAAGTTTCATGGCGTAAACAAAGATACAATTGATTAACAATAAGTAAATGTAAAACGTAAAAATAAAAGATAAGATATTTTTCAATGTTTAATTCTTATTAGAAGTTAATCAAAGAATTATACCCAAGTGTTTGCGGAATAACACTTGGGATTGAATGACAAGTATGGTAAATCTCCTCACTAAACTTAAGCTAAGCTTAAGTAACAACTATGGTACAACTGAGCTATATCAGGTACAAGTATATTATTTGGAGGAGAAAAGGGTCTGTGAATGTCTAAGCATTAATTGCACAAACTTAACCCTTTCTCCTCTTTATGATCCTATTTATACACAAGTATGAACCACTAAATTACCCAAGAGACATAAGACATCCTAAGACAAAATCTTGATAGATTTTGTTTTCTGGCAAAAGATCCTTCATTGGGTTAAGGCAAAAAGGTGTTTTCTGATGACAGACTGGATTTAACCATTTAGGAAAAGTTTGACTTTAAAGTGATAAAACACTTATGCAAACCTTTTCAAACTTTCCTGCCTAGTCCCGCTTATTCTTCAATCTTCATGTCTTCATGTTCAGTCTTCATAGTTGATGAGGAGACATTGGGATTCAGTGAGCTATTGTCATCACTCACCGAATCCATCACCTTCTTCTTTGGCTCAGGTGCCACTTACTGAGAGTCTGCCTCACTGAATGGAGAACCTTTCTTTTTAGGCTCGTTCCAAGCATCCTGAAGATGACTCACTGAGCGACTTTTCACTTAGTGACTTGATAATATTTACGGATATTAAACACTTACGTTATTTTATGTTCAAATCCTAGTTAGAGGAAGTTTGCGGAATTCAGTGACCCAACAGTCTCCCCCTATTTGGATATACAAATAGCCTAAGTGTTTCATGGTTCAGTGTGAGTGAGCAGAGGTCATCTTCTCACACTGAGTGTTAATGTAATTTGAATAGGACATTGATAACTTAAAAAAACTTCAATGTTCATTAATACCTATTACAGATCCTAAGAAAATTACAAAACACAAAAGAAAGATAGATGTTGCAGATTCATATGTCCAGCTTGTAACCGAGGGCTTCAAGCTTTGCTCTCTTTGATCTCAGTACATGCTTGTCAGGATGCTCTTCAATCATAGCTTTCAGGTCCAGGCAGAACCTCACATTTTCAGCACTCTTAATGGGAGAAGCCATCATAAGATATCCAAGCATTGCCTTGATCCCAGCCCTATCAATATCAGACCATCTCTGGAAGGCAGGGTTCCCATATTCGTCAGTGAAGCACAAGCCTCTTTCAGGTTCCTCAAGGACCACGTTATTCATGAAACTGATTCCTTCAGGAAGTGATCTGTCACAGTCTAACCTAGGAACCTTGATCTCAGGCTCCAACTCAACTGGCTTCCTTTTCCTTTTGGAGATCTTTGAGGGAGCAACCTGAGTTGATGGTGCTGGAAGGAGAGAAGGGATATCAAGTATTTCAGGCATTTTCTTCAGCCTTTTGTATCTTAGCTTCAGTGCTTTCAAAAGTTCAGGGACCACTGCATTTTGCTTCTTGGCAATGATAGGTCGAAGCTCATCCAGTTCAGTGATGCCAAATTCAGAGAACTTGAATGGTTTGTGAACATCAAGAATTCTTTTGTCAGGCCCCCTAAAGACAGTGATGACAACAGGATTGGTGTTGCGATGAATCTGAATATCAGTGATAGGTTCTAGTTTCAGTCTTTCTTTCATCACCCAGGTATATCTCTCAATCCCGTCTTTCTTGAGCTGAGCATCCTTCCTGAGATTTTCTTCCATTTCCTTCTGAAGAGTACACCACTACTCTTCTTGAGCTTTCTTGAAAGCTTCATCAGCTTGCCTACCAGCCAATGCCTTAGGATCCAACCCTATTTTCTTAGCTTCCTCATTCACAACCTTAATAAGAGCAGGCTTGCTCATCCTTTCTTCCTTAGCCACTTTCCTTAACTGTTCATCCCTTTCCATATGAGCCTGTATTTCTGCTTCAGTGAGGTGATATACAACTCCATTGATTTCATATGGAACCTTGATGGGTTCATCAGTGTAACACCCCCATTTTTCACTAATCGCAGCGGATTAAGTGTTTGGGGTATTACGTCATGGATAATAGATATAGTAATAGGGAATGACTCAAAAAGAGACATTTTATTAAAATGAGTTATCATTCATTAAAATTATCAGAGTTTTACAAGTTGAGGTCCCGTGAATCTAAGTGTGAGATGTCATGTTTGAATGATAACCAAATAGAAAGTCTTTCAAGTCTCGTGCCTTTCCATGCCATAACTTCCACAGAGCTCCGTTACCTAGGATACATGCTTAAAAGTCAACACTAGGTGTTGAGTGAGAGTCATAGGTTTAGGGGTTAGTGAATACAAGTTCCTCAGGGTTCAGTTGTTACACCCTTCAAGGAAAATGTAGTGTGTGTGTGTGTGTGTGTGTGTGTGTGTGTGTGTGTGTGTGTGTATGTGTGTGATAATTGAAATGCATGTACAATTATCAGGGGTTGGTCAGTTGGTCTGTTGCACTAAGCTCATGAACCACACGTTAACAATCCGGGTCATGGGGGCTGCAGACCCAACCATGAGGGGATGGGAAGGATAACTTGCCAAAGTTAATCCTTCAGTGAGGGTTCAAATATAATACTTATTGGTACTCTCCAGTGAGAGATAAACCAACGGGAGTTGTCAAACTCCAATAGATCTCTCTATTATATTCGCGTTCGCTTGGGTAAAATATCCCAAACAATTAGATTCATGAATTTTGTTGTGTAGGGGTACGTGGCAGATAGTTTACTCGTGCAACAACCAAAGAAAAAGACTTGTATTCGATTTAAAGCATTTAGCATGTATCCCCCTCACAGGGTTTTTAAAGCATTTAAAGAGTGAGGCTATGAAAACTCACATGGGCTTAGGGAAATCTAATTGATGTGAAAAGTGACTCGGAAACTAGACTGCCTACTCACGTATCCTGGTGGTTTTGTTGGTGTGGATGTATGTCAAGCTTTAGTTATCTTGTTTAAGTTTCTTAAGTAATTATTCTTAGGTTTGTTAATGTTTTAGATATAACATAACACCGTTCGGGCCATCACAATCCAGAAGTATAAGACTCCTCACATGAAGCTCCCTACTATTGTATTATATTATCAACATAATACTGTTCGGGATATTATAATTCAGAAGTTAATACTCCTCACGTGAAGCTCCCTACTATTGAGCTATGTTGTTATTAAGTTTAGTTATAACATAACACCGTTCGGGCCATCATAATTCAGAAGTACATGCAATAATCGTTTGAGGAGCTAGGGCACTTTAATTCGTAAACCCAGCAAACTCGTCAAAACGAAATATCCACATGGTACTCCTCATATGAAACTCCCTAGTATTGTGTTATGCTTCTAACTTTAATTAAGTTTTATATTTATATAATATTTTTATTTTATACTCTTATAGTTTATATATTTACAAAATCTACCCTTAGACTTATATACTTATATTTATAACTATCTAAACTTAGCAATATTAGTCCCTATACTTATATATTTTATGAAAATGACAAAAGTGACCCTTGGAATTATAAGTTTTCAAAGTTTACTATTTATACCCTTAACTTTATAACTTTTGCAAAACTAGTCCTTATTAGTTTATAACTATTTTACTTTTTATCCTAAGGTTATATAACTTTGCAAAAAGGGTCCTTATACTTATAACTTCTAAGAAAAGTAAAAAATAGTCCATAGACTTAATATTTTTAGAAAGTTACCATATATACCCCTATGCATAGAAAACTTTGCAAAACTAGTCCTAATTCCATGCAAACTATATTTTTGTTGACATAAATAATGTTTAAAAACATTGTTAGCACATTAACAATATCTCTATGTTTTGATAATTACAAAGCATAAACTCATTAATCAAAAACTTATGACATAAACAAGTTTTTAGTGCTTAATATTTGTCTTTACATCCATATCACTTAAGGTATGAATAAACAAAGGGTTTATTGCATTTCATGATCAAAGGAAATTTTTCTAATCACTAGAATTTTTATAAAATGTATTAAACATTCTATATCTTTTACAAAATTACTTTTGGAATTAAAAGAATATGTTTAATTCATTATAAATATATGATTTCAAATTTCCAACCAAAAATGACAAATTTTATCCAGAAAAATATTCCCCACTAAAAGACAAGAAAATCCAACGTTCTGAAGGGGCGGCCCCCTTAATTCCTTAGGCGGCCCCCTTAATCATTAAGGGGACCGGCCATTAATTAAGGGGACCGGCCACGCTTCAGAACAGTAATTTCCCCCCCCCCCTATAAATACTGGTTCATCCCACAGAATTTTCTTACCTTTTGCACTCCTAAACTTTCTGATCTAGATCCACATATCTATTCTCTTAATCCTTTGATCATAAGTACATAATTCTTTGTTTCAAAGTGATTCAAACATCATCCTCTCAAGTTCAAGAGAAGAATACTTCTATCCCCCAAGACAAGAAGTATTACAACTTGTTGTGACCTCCACATCTAAGTTGTTGGTGCATCATCAAGATTATTTACATAATTCTTTGTGAAGATTGTTGTGAATATTTGATTGTAGATAGTTATGCTAGGTTTATAGATTGTGTGATTAGTTAGTTGTTTGGTGTGAAGAAGAAAAGTTAGGAATTAGATTGTAGTGAAGAAGCTAGGTGTGAAGTTGTTAGTTGTGAAGTAAATTGGTGTGAAGAAGATAGGCGTGAAGTAGTTAGTTGTGAAGTAGATTGGTGTGAAGAAGTTGTGATTTAGTTGTGAAGAAGTTGTGGTGTGTAAATTGGTGTGTAAGGTTTTCTCCGCCATAAGGGAGCTTGTTGATATAGTGAAGAAAACTCTCGAGTTAGGTGCTCGGGGAGTGGAGTAGGGCAAGGAAGGTGTCCTTGTAGCCGAACCACTATAAATCTCTTGTCTCACGGTTCGATCTTTCCATCTCTTATTTATTTCATTACTTATCATTGTTATATCTTACTTATTGATAGTTGTTTATATTGTGCAAGACTTGAGATCACATATTATCAAATCTAAATTTTAAAAACTAAGAAAACACTAAGACTATCTTTTATAACAAATTAAAAAGACGTAAAACTATTCAACCCCCCTTCTAGTTTTCCACAATTGGTATCAGGAGCCACGTCGAGCAAGATCTTTAAAATATATTGTATTTTAAAACTTGTAACGATATATGGAATCTGAAAAATATTTAGAAGGCAATCTATGCAAAGACCACCACTATTTGAAAGTGAGGGATTTTTATATTGGAAAAATAGATTCGAAACTTATGTGAAATCAAAAGATCTTGATCTTTGGCATATTATTACCTTTGGTGATTTTCCCCCTATTCAATATACTGTTGAAACTAAAATGGATGAAATTGTATCTTTTGAAAAACAAAATGATGATTTGAAAAAGAAACTAGCAAAAAATAATGAGGCTAAAATGGTCATTTATAATGCGTTACCACGCAAAGAATATGAAAGAATTTTTATGTGTAAAACCGCAAAAGAAATTTGGGATTCTTTACTAATTACTCACCAAGGTAATAGTCAAATCAAAGATAATAAAATAGATCTTCTTGTACAACAATATGAACAATTCACGATTCTGGAAGAGGAATCAATTGATAATGCTTTTGCTAAATTTAACACTATTATCACAAGTTTAAAAGCACTTGATGAGACATTTTCTAGTAAAAATTGTGTTAGGAAATTTCTTAGGGCATTGCATCCGAAATGGCGAGCTAAGGTCACGGCAATTGAAGAATCAAAGAACTTGATGACGTTATCACTAGATGAACTAATTGGCAACTTGAAGGTTCATGAAGAAATTATAAGAAGAGATTTGGATACGGTCAAAGTCAAGAAAGAACAAACCAAATCCATTGCTCTAAAAGCCAAAAAGGAACCTAGTGATGATGATGATTCAAGTGACGAAAGTGAAGACGAAGAATATGCAATGGCCATAAGAGAATTCAAGAAATTCTTCAAGAGACGAGGAAGATTCACTAGATCATCACGAGACGAAAGAAAATCATTCCAAAGAAATAGAAGTGACAACTACGGGAAAAGAAAGTGCTTTAGATGTGGAAGTCCAAATCATCTCATTGACGAATGTCTAAAGCCGCCGGGTTATGAAAATCAAGGCGCATTTGTTAGTGGAACATGAAGTGATAGTGACAAAGAAGAAGTTGAAAATCCAAGAGACGAAAAGTGTTTTATGGCAAAAGAAACCGACGAAATATGTTTAGGAATTGACTTGGAGCCTGACGAATGGATCAAAGATAGTGGATGTTCGAGGCACATGATGGGGAACCGCAAGCCATTCTCTACATACAAGGCATACAATGGAGGTAACGTTATTTTCGGTAGTGACTTACGTGGAAAAATCATTGGCAAAGGTACGATTTCTCAAGACTCACTTACTATTGAAAATGTAGAGCATGTAGATAATTTAACATATAACTTGCTTAGTATAGGACAAATATGTGATAATAAATGTAGAGTCACCTTTACCGAAGAGGATAGCGAAATAATTAAGAATGGAAAAATTATAGGTAGAGGAATTAGGAAAGGTGGCATATATGTTATGAAACTAGGAAACAAGCATGAGGATAGGATATGCCTAACGACCCTAGATGAAAACTCTACATTGTGGCATAGGAGATTAGGACATGCTAACATGCAACAAATACAATCTTTGGCATCTAAGGAATTAGTTAGAAATTTGCCTAATCTAAAATATGACAAGCATTTTTGTGATGCATGTAAAATTGGAAAACAAGGTCATGCTAGTCACAAAGCTAAGAATATAGTATCCACTACTAGGTGCCTAGAATTATTACATATGGATCTTTTCGGTCCATCCGCTGTGCGGAGCTATGGAGGAAACAAATATACCTTAGTAATAGTAGATGACTATTCACGATACAAGTGGACTAGGTTTTTAAGTGACAAAACCCAAGCTTTTGAAAAATTCGAAATATTTAGTAAAATGATTCAAAATAAATTAGGATGCACAATAGTTGCCATTAGGACGGACCATGGTAGGGAATTTGATAACGAAGTACAATTCGGAAAATATTGTGATTTAAATGGAATATCTCACAATTTCTCCACTCCTCGTACTCCTCAATCAAATGGCGTAGTAGAAAGAAAAAATAGGTCACTACAAGAAATGTATAGAACAATGTTAAATGAACAATCCATCCCACAAAAATTTTGGTGTCACGCCGTAGATACATCGACATATATTTTAAATAGGGTATCAATTAGGAGAATTCTAGGAAAAACTCCTTATGAGTTACTAAGAGGTAGAAAACCAAACTTAAGCTACTTTAGGGTATTTGGAAGTAAATGTTATATTCTAAACACTAAGGATTACCTCACTAAGTTTGATCCAAAATCATATGAAGGAATATTTTTAGGATACTCACAAAATAGTAAAGCATATATAATACTTAACAAACACTCCATGAAAGTAGAAGAATCACTAAATGTAACATTTGATGAAACACCACCACCTCCTAAAACATCATCTTTAGAAGATGATGACTTAGCCGAAGATGAAGCTATTGAGGTTAGTAAAACAAAACCCATAGGAAATGATAATGAAGACATTCACTTAGGAAATAACGAAATTGTTAATGTTAAAGAGTCTAGATCACATCCATTAGATAATATAATAGGACATCTTAACCAAAGAACCCTTAGGTCACAAGCCCAAGATAAAAACAATTTCTTTTGTTTCCTCTCAGCAATAGAACCTAAGAATATTAATGAGGCATTAAAAGATGAAAGTTGGGTTATAGCTATGCAAGAAGAATTAAATCAATTTAAGGCAAATGATGTTTGGGAATTAGTCCCAAATCCAATGAATATGACCATCATTAGAACTAAATGGGTATATAGAAATAAGTTAGATGAGAATGGAATAGTTACTAGGAATAAAGCTAGGTTAGTTGCCCAAGGTTATAATCAACAAGAAGGAATTGATTATGACGAAACTTATGCCCCCGTAGCTAGACTAGAATCGATTAGGATATTACTCGCCTATGCATGTGCCCTAGATTTTAAGTTATTTCAAATGGACATGAAAAGTGCATTCCTTAACGGTTTTATCAATGAGGAGGTATATGTGGCACAACCTCCAGGATTCATTGACTTCGCAAAACCTGATTATGTTTATAAGTTAAAGAAAGCTTTGTATGGACTCAAACAAGCTCCCAAAGCTTGGTATGATCGATTAAAAGCTTTTCTTATTAAACATGATTATTCCATGGGAATGGTAGATAATACTCTTTTCACTAAAAGGAAAGACCCAAATCTCATCATTGTCCAAATATATGTTGATGACATTATATTTGGATCGACTTGTCAAGACATGTGTGATGAATTTGCCAAAATCATGCATGATGAGTTTGAGATGAGTATGATGGGTGAACTTAACTTCTTCCTAGGATTACAAATAAAACAATTAGAAGATGGAATATTTTTTAACCAATCTAAGTACATTAAGGAAATGCTTAAGAAATTTGGCCTAGAAGACTCAAAACCCATGAAAACTCCCATGTCTATGGAAGTAAAGCTCACAAAGGATGATGAAGGTGAGTCCGTAGATAACACCAAGTACAGAGGAATGATAGGTAGTTTACTATACTTGACGGAAAGTAGACCCGATATCATGTTTAGTGTCTGCCTTTGTGCCCGTTTTCAAGAGGATCCCAAAACCTCTCACCTAGAAGCAGTTAAGCGTATCTTCCGATACATTAAAGGCACTATACACTTAGGATTATGGTATCCTATGGGATCCGGCATAGAAACCATCGTCTATGCGGATTCGGATCATGCGGGAGACTACGTAGATAGAAAAAGCACTAGCGGTATTTGCACGTTTATGGGATGTTGTCTAACATCTTGGTTTTTGAAGAAGCAAACCGCTCTTTCTATTTCTACCACCAAAGCCGAATATGTAAGCGCTGGAAAGGCATGTCAACAAGCACTATGGATGAAACAAGCTCTCGTAGACTATGGCATTAGGTTAGAAAATGTTCCCATTATGTGTGATAACAAAGGTGCGATAGATTTAAGTAAAAATCCGGTGCAACACACTAGGACTAAACATATAGAAATACGCCACCACTTTCTTAGGGATAATGTACAAAAAGGAAACATATCTATAGAAAAAGTTTCATCGGAAGATAATATTGCGGATATATTCACAAAACCCCTTAAGCGTGAATTATTCAACCACTTGCGTTTAGGATTAGGAATGATGGAACAAGTTGACTAAATTATATTGAACTAATACAAATTTATACTTGCATAAAATTTACTTTTCGTCCACTTCTTCATTTCTGAGTCTAGGAATCTATTTCGCACAAAATTAAAGATTGGGAAAGTTTATTTTCTTTGCATAAACTCTTTTGTAAAACTCAATCAATTTTCTTTAAAAATTATTCTCACATCTAGGAATCACATGAACATCATTTTCCTTGCATTGTTGTCTAATGCTAAAAACATTGTCTTCCAAAATCATGCATAAACTCTCACATAAATTGTCAAGGTATATAATCTAATATATATCTTTGACATTCATGATCGAGCAAAAATTGAATCAAGGAGATCTTTTGGATTGTTTCTTAGGATCGTTATTTCTCTTTGCATTTAGGAGTCGAAACAATCACAACTCCATATTTGTTGCATATAGACACACACTAGGACAAATTCACTAATAATGTTGTCATCTTGCTCCATCACTAGTTTTCCACTCACTAGTTACCTTTGCCTTTGATCTAAGATAGTTGCTCTAGGAAGATTAAGTGCCCTTGCCTTTGTTTGCCTTCTCTTGCTTATTACTAATTGCTTGATTGCTCTTTTACTTAAGTGTTGTTGCATGCATGCTATATTATAGTTAGATTAGATGCTATATTGCCCCAAGGAGTTGAACTTGCTTGAAATCTAATCCAAATACACAACCTTTCTGCAAATTTTCTGCCAAAAACCCAATTCTGGAAATCTGGAAATTACCAGATGGGCTGCCCCCTTAATTTTGTAAGGCGGCCCCCTTAATCATTAAGGGGACCGCCCCCTAATTAAGGGGACCGGCCATCTGATGGTCGGGTTTACAGAATCTTTTCTGCTTTTTAGCCCATTTCAACCTACATTTCCCATTTTCACCAACACATTTTGTCCTAATCTCCCAAACAAACTTTATCCATCCATAAACACACAAATCTTACACTATAAATACCCCCAATCCTCAAAACTCTTCATTCATCCCTTCATGACTTCTCCAAACAAACCAAAACCAAAAGCCTCAAGGCTTTCAAGAATGACGGAAAAACCCGTTTAGCGAAGAAAAAGCCCTCGTAACAAATCCATCATAACCAATGAAGTTGGAAATCACTCAACACCTCCAACCACTTACTTCCCAAACTTTACACCAAATTCACAAGGACATTCATATGATCCTCTTTACAAACCATACAACATTGGCCAAACATCTTCCTTCATGCCAAACCATTCATCTCATCCACCAACCATTTATAATGATCCATACAAGTTTGATCAACCATCCAACTACAATTCCAACTACACAAACCCAATTCATCCATATCAACACAATGACTCTCTCTGCATTGCCACGAAAAAGCAAAGGTTCCATGATGAAATATCCCAAATCCATGATCTTAGTGATCTCAATGCCATGCATCTTGCACAACGCAACAAAGGGAAACTTCCATCATCACCTTACAACAATTGCCTACCCCACTCTCTCAACTTGGATCAAGTTACAAACCACACTCACTATTGCCCTTGTTGCATCTTCCTTCAAAAACAAATCCTATACTTGAGTGAAGATGTTTCTTGGATTGAATATCTTCTCACTCATCCTCATACCATACCACCCTTAACACGATACAACATCGTAAGATCCACCTCTTCCACTCCATACCCCACTCCATACCCTTCTCCATCTAACAACTAAGCTTTATGCTTATGTTCTCCTTCAAGCAAATAAAACAATCAACCATGGGTTGCAAGCAAGTCCAAGTGCTCTCTTAGGCAATATAGGACTATGTCTTTTCTTTTGTTTTATTGTAATCAATATGCCTTAAGCATATTGAATGTTGTAATGCTAATCATTTCTATGATGCTTGAATGAATCTATTTTTATTTGCATAATTATTGCTTTGCATATATATATATATATATATATATATATATATATATATATATATATATATATATATATATATATATATATATATATATATATATATATATATATATATGTGTGTGTGTGTGTGTGTGTGTGTGTGTGTGTGTGTGTGTGTGTGTGTGTGTCTTGTTCTTCTCACATATTTTTGTAGCCAAGATTTCCATAGCTCATTCCCTTGGTGCTCTCAAATGAGGGGGAGCATACATCAAGGGGGAGCATTAACCTTTTTGATTTTACAAAAAGGGGGAGAAGAGAATGTTAAACTCTAATAATACTTGTCTAAAAATTATTTTTTAGACCTAATGAGTTTAAGGTTTTGTAATCATCAAAAAGGGGGAGATTGTTGATATAAATAATGTCTAAAAACATTGTTAACACATTAACAATATCTCTATGTTTTGATAATTACAAAGCATAAACTCATTAATCTAAAACTTATGACATAAACAAGTTTTTAGTGCTTAATATTTGTCTTTACATCCATATCACTTATGGTATGAATAAACAAAGGGTTTATTGCATTTCATGATCAAAGGAAAATTTTCTAATCACTAGAATTTTTATAAAATGTATTAAACATTCTATATATTTTACAAAATTACTTTTGGAATTAAAAGAATATGTTTAATTCATTATAAATATATGATTTCAAATTTCCAACCAAAAATGACAAATTTTATCCAGAAAAATATTCCCCACTAAAAGACAAGAAAATCCAACATTCTGAAGGGGCGGCCCCCTTAATCATTAAGGGGACCGACCATTAATTAAGGGGACCGGCCACGCTCCAGAACAGTAATTTTCCCCCTATAAATACTGGTTCATCCCATAGAATTTTCTTACCTTTTGCACTCCTAAACTTTCTGATCTAGATCCACATTTCTATTCTCTTAATCCATTGATAATAAGTACATAATTCTTTGTTTCAAAGTGATTCAAACATCATCCTTTCAAGTGCAAGAGAAGAATACTTCTATCCCCCAAGACAAGAAGTATTACAACTTGTTGTGACCTCCACATCCAAGTTGTTGGTGCATCATCAAGATTATTTACATAATTCTTTGTGAAGATTGTTGTGAATATTTGATTGTAGATAGTTGTGCTAGGTATATAGATTGTGTGATTAGTTAGCTGTTTGGTGTGAAGAAGAAAAGTTAGGAATTAGATTGTAGTGAAGAAGCTAAGTGTGAAGTTGTTAGTTGTGAAGTAAATTGGTGTGAAGAAGATAGGCGTGAAGTAGTTAGTTGTGAAGTAGATTGGTGTGAAGAAGTTGTGTAAAAGTTGTGATTTAGTTGTGAAGAAGTTGTGGTGTGTAAATTGGTGTGTAAGGTTTTCTCCGCCATAAGGGAGCTTGTTGATATAGTGAAGAAAACTCTCGAGTTAGGTGCTCGGGGAGTGGAGTAGGGCAAGGAAGGTGTCCTTGTAGCCGAACCACTATAAATCTCTTGTCTCGTGGTTCGATCTTTCCATCTCTTATTTATTTCATTACTTATCATTGTTATATCTTACTTATTGATAGTTGTTTATATTGTGCAAGACTTGAGATCACATATTATCGAATCTAAATTTTAAAAACTAAGAAAACACTAAAACTATCTTTTATAACAAATTAAAAAGACGTAAAACTATTCAACCCCACTTCTAGTTTTCCACAATTTTTATAAAACAAAAAGTTTTACTAGCTTATGTTTAACTAATATTAACTTATTTAAGTTACTTAAACTAGCTTATAGCTTATTATAAGGTATTATAGTATATATTTAGTATTTAGTGCATAATTAGGGTTTTAAAAAGAAAGCTATCATGTTTAAGTGATCAAGGCTTAGGCAAGGGTTCCTAGGTGATCTAAGGCATCCTATAAATATCCTAGGACTGAAATTAAGATATTAGAAGCAAAAATAGAACTTACTTAGCCTAGGGGAGGGTTAATGAGGGCTATTAGGGTTTTCTAGGGCAAAACTAAACTCGACAAGCATGCAAGGCCTAGGTACTCGACTTCTATGTTTCCTAAGACTCTACTACAGCCCTTAGGACCAGAAAGTGTGAGGTGAAGAGAGGTGAAATGGTGTGAATGAAAAGAGAGGGGTATGAGCCCTTTTATAGGGTCGTATGGAGTGATGACCAAGAAAATGGGAGTAGGAGGTGTCGTGGGGGGGGGGGGGGGAGGTGACTCATGGCAGCTATATGTGACTATCCTAAGCTACCATGGTGACTAAGACAAGCTATAGGTGGTTCTAGGGTTTGTGTGGAGGGGATGAAGCCGCGGGGTGAAGGTGGTGACAAGTAGGTGATGCAACTACTTGTGTGCTAGCTTATGAGGTGCTAGACTGTGTGATAAGCATGACTAAGGTGCTAGGATAGGTGCTTGAGGTGCCTGAGGTGGTTATGTTTAGGTTTTAATTAATTTAGGTTTAGTTTTATCCTAATTTGGCTTAGTGAGAGATTAGGGTCTAGCTTAGGGTTTAGTGCCTAGATTAGTGTCCTATGAGTTCCTAATGACTAATCCTAGGTCCTAAGAGGCTTATACTAAGTGGTGGTAGCTTATGGTGAAGTTTTGGGATAGTTTAGACCTAAATCCGGGAAGTTATGACCTAGTTATGGTTTTGTGCTTAAGGGACTTATACCTAAACTCTAAGGGGTTGTACTAGGGTCTAAGGGTGCTAAGACATTCTATTGTTCCTAGGGTAACTCATACATAAGCCTTGAATACTTTCAAATTGGTTTATATAAGCATTTAGGGTTTTGTGAACACATAGGCTTGATTAGGGCTTAATTAAGGTTAGATTAGGGTTTTGTGATGAGTTTAATGTGTTAGATTGGTAGATTGTTTATTGTGGTGTTGTTGTTATCTTATGCTTGACATACTAGAGGTTTATAAGATGTGTGGGTAGAGATATTTGGCTTGTGTGGATACATGAGCAAGTCTAGAGAGTCATGCTAGTAATGAATGCATATAAAAAGTAAAAATTTACCTGTGAAATACCTGATATAGGTATTTGTAGTGGAAATGATAGTGATGAATTTTGTGGGTTGTTATAATCAGGGTCACGCCTGACAAGGGAGGAAGCAGGAACTAACATAGTTTCAGGCTCAGTTGTTGTGAGAATGCTTTTGCCTTTATCCTGCTGGTTTGTTGAGGAAATAGTTGTGTCAGGAGGCTGATATGAGGAGATGGGAGTAGCCTGAGTGACACGCTCCCCCTCAGTGTGAGAGGGTTGTCCTCTTGAAGCAACATTAGTAGCTTCTCTTGAAGCAACATCAGTAGCCTTTGGTTGACCTGTGGAGGATTCTGGTGCTTTAGTGGAAGGAGCATCAGTGACTTTCTCCCCTTCAACTGTTGCCGGAGCCAAAGTGAGGGCAAGAGTTGGAGGTCTCACTGATGCCGAGGGAGTGGTACCCTTGAAAGCTTGATAAATCTCAGTCATCATGGACTTGATGTCAGACGTGTCCTGTTGAATAATAGATGCTTTGGCTTCAAGAGACGCCTGAGCACCTTCAATTGCTGTCATCTGAGAACCAATATTCCAGGCCATAGAGGTTGAAGCTTTAGACTGAGCTGCCACAGTTTGTTCCAAGATAGTGAGAGAGGACTTGACAGAGTCCACTGAGGTGCTGAGAGACTGAAGATTGGAGGACTTAATCAAATTTAGTAGCTCAGTGAGGTTCACAGAGTTTTGCTGATAAGTCTCTAAAGCCTGAAGAAGCTTCCTGGTGAGTTCAAGGTCATCCTTGACTGATTTTGAACAGATTTAACCCCTGCATTCAGCTTATTGAGGGATTCAATAAACTGGTTGAGTGATTGGTCCTGAACGGTCAACTTAAATCAACCAAAGGTATTGGTCAAAGAAAGTCAAACAGCTCGGGCCAACTAACCAAGGAGTACAGTGTATCCCCGGGCCGTTATGTCCCGACGAGGCGTGAAATTGTATTTAAAACAAATTTGTGATCGGGTGAATTTGGATGAAAAAGGGTTATGAGTGATTGAACTAAGGAATATAAGACAAAATAGCTTACTTAGGATATATCAACAAGTATTAAAAACCTAAGTATTTAAAAACGTATTATGAATTAAAAACGTACGTTTAAATTAGAAATAACGTAAACGTACGAAAATAAAAGTGAAATGAGATAAATAAAAGTTCTACAAAAGTGAAAATTAATTTTTTTTTACAAACTTAATAATAAAAGTAAATTATAGAAAAAAGAAAAAATATTTTTTAAACTTTTTAATTATTTATTATTAATTAAAAGCTATTTATATTAATTAAACTATTTAAACTAAATTAAATTATTATAAATACTAAATGAAAAGTTAAAATTATAAACCTTTTTCTACAAATACTTTATACTAGAAGAAACTTAGAAAAAATATAAAAACCTATAAGTGCTTATAAATAAGCTGTGCAAATATTTAATTTTGATTTTTTAAATTAAACTAATTAGACTAAAATTAATTATTATAAATAGTAAATGAAAAGTAAAAATTATGAAATTTTTTACACAAATGCTATGAAGTATCAGAAACTTAGGAAAAATAAGAGGAGGGGGGAAGTACCACGAATAAGCAGTTAAATAAGCTAAAACAGCTTATTAGAGCAAAGGGGGAAAATTTGGGTCAAAAGGAATTGGGTGTAAGATATTAACGAAAAAAGACCCTAGGGCGCATGATATACAGGTACACCCTATCACCTTCCTAAGGGAGAGGTCTCAGGTTTGACCCCTGACTCTCCCTTTTTGCAATTTTTTTTTTCAATTTTCTTTTTACAAAACTTTAAAACAAGTAAAAATAAGAAAGTTTAATAAAGACAACTTTTATAACTCTTTGAAATAAGCTCAGAATAAGTACCTTTGCTTAACAGAGGGCTTATTAAGCCAAAACTTGATTTTTAACACTAAATAAGCTACAAAAAGCTACAAACTAAATACCAAAGATGAAATAAGCTAAAAACAGATGAAGTAAACTGAAATGAAGCTAAAGAAAAGAGAAAAGAACATGTAATAAGCCAAAAAGTTGAAATAAGCAAATCCAAGTACCCTGAACAACAAGCAGGCCTTTGGTGGCTTGTACAGGCCTGGTTTGGCTTATTAAATAAGCTTAAAAGACCAAACAAAGCCCTGAACCAACAAGTTGAGTCAAAGGGCTTCCCAAAAAGCCCAATAAGTCACAATGGGACCCACTATTTAGCTCACAATGAGCTTATGAAAGGGGCTTGGTTACACACTTACACTGATTGCTCAGTATAACTGAGCTTAATGAGTCAAGGTTGGTGGACCAAAATAAGCAGTTAAGGACAATTTGAGCATATGCATAATGAGATGGAATGACAAGCTATCTAAAATAACAAAGAGCTAAGGCTAAGTTACACAAAGGAACAAAACACAAGCTTATGAAATTGGCTTGACACCCCTGGCACAGGGGAGATTTTCAGCAAATGGACTAAAAGAAGCCCTGGAATAAGCTTAAAAAAAATTCTAAAAATTAAAAAAAAAAAAAAAAAATCCAAGCAAGAAGAGCAACCAAATATTAATATCCCAAAAGCATAAGAGCTAAATACTAAAATTGAGATCAATAAAAATCTTGCCAAGTTGAGATTTCTTATAGCTATGCAATATTTGACTTTTTAAGTAAACACTAAGGATTGACCAAAATGAACTTTGATTAGATCCTAGGTACTGAAAACATGATTATAAGCCAAGAGGTGAGTTAACTAAACTAAATTACCCACTAATGAACCTATATGTATGATTATGCAAGTGTAGAAATCCAACAGTGTATGCATACATGAGATTTTGACTTTTCATTAAAGAGTACTAAGATTTTATGAATTAACTAACTTACTGAGACCTAATGTAGCATGTTTAAACCAAAATCTTACACTGAAACACAATGGGGCTCTTTGCATACCCCTAACCCAAACACTCCCTTATATGCACTAATTATTAACTTTTCAAAGCAAATAAGTGATTAAGGCCATGAAACCTTGAACTAAGCTGACAACTAACTGAGATATGATGATTTAAGCATAAGGACACAGGATCAAACAACAATTTCACACCTAACCATATTATGCAAACAGGACAGTACGTATGCTAAAAAGAGCAGACTTGAGATTCAATGAATAAATGACAATAACTAAGCAATAATCTATCATTACTACACCAATTAAGCACAAAAACATGAATAGAGCACTGGTTTAAGCAGTTCTACAGTAATTTACCAAAGAAAAATGAATAAGGCTTACAAAGTGATTCTGTGTGATCCAACCAAGAACAAAGGAACAAACTAATCCTAAAGCCTCCCCTGAGGCACTAAACCATATCTCCTCAGCTTCTTCTCTTCATCTTTTGTGATTTTTTTTTTTTTTTTTTTTTTTATTTTCTCAACTATTTTTTTTTTATGATTTTTGAAATTTTGCATAAAACTTGTTCAAATTATTTCTAAGCTTACAAAGCTTATAAACTACTTAAATAAACTTAAATGAGCAGGGAAGACAACATTGTTAACAAAGTCTAAGCCAAAAGGAAAATTTAAGGATTTTAAGCAAAAATAAAATTCAACAGAAGATTCTTTGGAATTTTTTATTAACCAACGATTGAAATTACACTAATGAGTCTTACATTACAATTCGAAAGCTAAAGGAAACACTTAAAAATAAGAATTGTATTAAAACGACATGGAAATTTAAGTTAAGCTATTCTAAACTACTACTACACTAACTACTCTCTTCTTCTCATTTTTCTTGACTTTTATAGACCAGGGAGATATTCTCTGTCTATCCCACTTCAATATAGACCCTTGGATGGGTTAGAATCAATCCTAGCCATGGAAGTGGTTTTGGCGGGACAAAGTAGAAATTGCAATTGGGTGGGTTAGGTTTGGCAGGTGAGAGTATTAATGAAGGGGTGAGTTGTGGGGGATATGTTAGGTCACCATTATGTAAACACAAGTATGATTATGTAAGAAATGAGATGAGAATGAGAGTGGGATGATTATGAGAAATTTGAGAAAATGAAATGCAAGAGTTTCCTTAATGTTTTCAAATAACCAACCAAGTATTACATAGACCTAAGACTTCTATTTATAGGGAAGGAGCTAGGGCAACACTCCCTCTCCTTCCTTACATGAATTCGTATGGGCTTAAAGCCCATGGACCATTATACTTAAGCCTAGTAAACTTGTAACATTACATTAGTGTAAGTAATAAATAATTAAAGCAACCTATTATTACAAATGACCGAGACTTGACAAAAATAATAAAAACTTAGGTTCCAACAATCTCCCCCTAAGGGTCGGTCATCATGGTTGCTTGACGTCTTTGTCTTAATCTTTGACTTTCATAGCTTTAGACGTCTTCAGAAATGATTAGAATAATGATGGATATACTTTGCTCGTTGTCTTTGTTCTTTGATGATGTAGTAGTGATTATGTTTATGAAGTAATCTGCCATTCGTCACTCCTGCGTCTGTGGTGGTTGTCTGCCATTCCAACATGCTCATACATCTTTGAATTCTGACTTATACATGCACGTAGTCCCTTTCTTTCACTTAAGATCTTTGGTCTTTATACTTTGTAGATTCTTCCTTTTGGCGTAGAATCTTACTTTGAACTTTGTGTTACTTTGATCTTTGAGGGAGCTTTTGATGATTGCAAGATGCATGTATGAGCATGTGGAATCCGTCATCATGGAAGTGAGGTACCTGCGAGTAGACAGTTAGCAATAAATCACCGGTACTTACGGATAAGGAATTAGAGCTCATCAACAGCATATTGTGAAGACTCCTTCTAATCCTTATCCAGGCCGTTCCCATATCAGATACTCCCGAAGGAGCTTACGAGACCTACTAGGTAGCTCAATGACTGGGTGAGTCGCTGGGGATCACTCCACGACTGTAGACCGTTATGGAACCACCGCAGACACTAAGCGTAACCCTTGTGGGGTTACCGAAGTGACCTGCTGTCAGGGCTGTTTGATGTTGACCCTGGCAGGATTTCCGTTCAATCATTGAGAAATACTTAAGTAATCCTCTCATAAACGTTCTCGGCAGATTGCTAAGATCTGCGAAGGACTCGATAGTTTACAACTGATGCCCATTGATGTAGAACACCAGTTGTAGAAGTACTAAGTGTTCCTAAGAGATCTTTGATGTATCTCATGGCTCTAGACTCTATAAGTGCACACCTAGGTTTCCTATGCGGAGACTGGGGAGGTGTCTCCTGCTTCAATATCAACTGTCTCTAAGAGATAGGTCGATAGGTTACGCGGGTTCCCCGTGAGAATGAAACAAGTCCTTTTAAGAGAACTTGAGTGGTTAAGAAGGTTTAGTGCATTGCGTCACTGGGTCCATGACGACTTTGTCTTCAATACCGGTGTTGTCTTTTGCAACAACCAGTAGCATACGTATTGAACCCGGTGTCTGCCCTAAGGTTGAACATATGGAGGGCTATTTCTTTTCACCCTTTACTTTGCTTTTCTTTTTAATTCTTCAACTCCTTCTTTCCCTTTCATTCTTTTCTCCTTTTTTTCATATCATACCTAAGGACTTCTAATTCTAACTATGGGAGATGTCCTTGGGTAGATCCCTCCGGCTCTGGCGGATCATAGGACGGATATTCCTATCTTAATCACCTTATAACTCCGACAGTAGCCAAGAAACCTTTGATTGAAAATCTCTCAGAGTGTTTGTGATAATCAAATATTTTGGTTAACACTTTGAGAGTTTTGTGTACACTTTTGAAGGGCTCCCCCTGCACATGTGCTCATAAGTATTTAATAAATTTGCACATGCGGGAGGAGCAAGCACTTTTAGAATTGATCCACTTTCCGTGAACACGACCGATTCGAGACACGCTTACATCACTAGTTAAACTAGCTTGAAATTATTACCCGGCCTGATCAAGTCCACAGAAAGTTTCTCGAGACGGTACTTTTCTACTAAGACATATCCTTTTCGAGACACGCTTACGTGGCTAGTTAAAGAGATACATAGTCAGTTTTTAGGTGACTACTAGCTCTAGTAACTAACTTGATGTTATTATCCGTCGAGGATAAGTCCTTTCGATGTTACTAACTTGTATTATCTCGTCAATTCCTGGGTTAATACTGAGTCTAGCTCGCACATGATACAACTTAAAGCTTTGACTTCGTATGTTTTAATCACTTTTTCATTTTCTCCCCCTCAAAAATAGCATACAAAATGGTGTTTTTGACAAACTTTAAGATTAAAATATGCCTTTTGAGTCTTACGGGGAGATTCACAAAGAACTTTGATGTTGAGCAAAGTATTTTGTTTTGACAAGTGCTCCCCCTCAACAAGTGATTAGGTCTTATTGAGGTGAAATACTTGTCCTTTTGAGCAGAATTATGAAAAATCATAAATGTTTGATTAATTCTACTCAAAAGTAAGAAGCCTTCGCTCCTTAAATTAGGATTGAGGCACTGAAGCATACCTCAGGGTCCTTTCTTTACAAATACGGGTTGTACACTGTAATGTGTGCACAAACCATAATGAAACATGATTCAATCAAATGAAACAATTGATAATGAAAAATTGAATCAAATGTACCAAGTTACTCTTCGGCTGGTAGTTGAGCATCGAAGTTAGTGAACTGAGGTTCTGGTCTTTCGAAGAGTCGGATAGGGAACGAAGGTCTGACACCAATGTAGCTTTCCAGACGTCTGATTTGTTACCGTCAAAATAACCTTTCTTCAATCTTTAAGACAAAGTTACGAACTTGTCTTCTAGAGCTGGATTTCCATCTAGGTTGTTCCCCCTTAGCTATCTTACGGCGATCATCATTCAACCTTTTGACAAGCCCATCACGAACTGATTTGAGTGTAACATCACAGAATTTGTGTACTTCATCGAACCTCATGAAGCTTTGTAGCTTTTTGCTGTTGATGTAGGTGAAACCAAACGGTTCTTGGATGAGAGTAAACTGTGGTGTTTCATAGAGACCATCAAAGTAGAATTGTGGCTTTGTCAAATTGATCTTTTGTTGGTAACTTTCCACTCCAAGCTGAAGATCTTCCACTCTTTCTTGAACAATCAGTCATCGGATGTAGAGAAGTAGCGATGCCATGAAGTTGTACTGAACGTCTCTATCGAATCCGCGCATTCTACCTTGAACCTTTTCAAGATACATATCTTCTATGTCATTGAGATAAAGGTTGGGAAAGTCTGCTTCGGAGAACTTGTACTTCTTTTCATCTTGTCGTTTAACAACAATTTCACGCATGAATAAGTAGTTAAATCGTTTTGACTGTTGAATCTCCAAGATAGCGATGATCTTTGATTTCTGCTTCACATTTTCCAATGATGTCTCTCCTAATCTGCTTGTATAACCGAGACGACGACGGTCAGGCCAATGTTGAATTCCGTGTAGAGCATCTCTGTCGTAAGCTACGATGGAGTTGCTGAAAATACGGGTGGTTTCTTCAATGGCTGGAATTTCGTATCTAGCGGCTGGTACTGAGATTGTGAGTGAGGAAGCATATTTCTTCTTGGATATCTCTTGAGTGAGCTGGATGTTACGAAGATCTTTGTTGAAGAAGAAGCTGTAAGGTATCTTTGGTTTGTCTGGAAATCCTTTCAACGGTAATGGTTTGGTCCAGTCGGTGAAGTATGGTTTTTCATGATTCTTGGAACTTAGATCGATATTCACTTCTGGATTTAGCCAGTCAAAGTCAGCAGACATTGCACTAGCTATATTTTGCATATGGTATTCGTATTCGACTTTGTTTCCAGATCTTTTCTTGAGGAATTCTTGTGCATCCCTATTGATTCTTCTAAGCTCCGTCTTTGTAAGTTTGTTGATGTGAAGATCCTTCATGATGACTTGGGTAAACTGTAGAGTGTTACCTGGAAGGGGTTCTTCTTCTTCCAGAGGAGGTTGAGCTTGAACCATGTCCGTCAGCCAATCATTCTGAGGAGTGTCATCATTGTCAAGCCATGAATGACGTGTTTTCTTCTTGGATTTCTTAGACTTAGATGTAGTATCTTTGTCTTTAGCTTTGGATGGTGACGAGGGTCCAGCATGAGAATCAGGAATAGGTGAAGCACGGTAATCAGTGTCTGGTTGACCTTGGAAGTCATCAGTTTGTTCCATGAAAATTTCTTCATCTTCGGTTTGACCTTTACCGGTAGTTGAGGGTTGTTGTTGAGTTCCAGGAGGAGTGGAGTCCTTTTGTGGTTGTAGAGAGGATGAGGGACCTGTTCCAGACTTAGGTTTCTTGCCTTTGGAGTTTGGGTCAGGATCGTCATCTTTTCTTGTCCGTTTTCGGGTTCCAGCAGCATCTTTGCATGACTCTTTTGACATATAAGCCACCATAGCATCATGCAGGGCTTTTTCTTCAGCTGTCTGTGTTGTTTTGGTGGCAATGTTGTCGAAGAGTTTGACAAGCATGTCATTGAATGACAATTCTGGGACGGTTGGAGCCATAGTAGAAGATTTTGCGGTGTGAAGAGTGAATGGTGTAGTAGACAACATTTTCCTTGTAACACTTCTAATTCTGTGATCCAAGTTGTCGTTGATTGGTTCAAGAAGGTTTGCTACTGTAGGAGTGATCATGTCAACCAGATTTTCAGTGAGAAAATCATGTGTTGCAGTTCTGATAAATCCTTCATAATCAGAGTTCAAGAACTTGTCGATCAGCTGCTTTGACTCCTGGAATTCCTCAACTTGTTTGGTAAGATTGGTAACCATGTTGGTGAGTTTGTTCACTTGCTCCTGAAGATCAACTGGTTGTTTTGGTTCATTGATCGAATGCTGTTTAGATGCGGTTTCAGAAGGTGTGGGAGATGAGTGCTCGGGTGATGATTCGGACGAAGACTCGTTGTGAGAGTCCGAAGAAGAAGCAGGAGGAGTCGGATCCTTTGGTGGAGAGTCTTGAGGAGGTGGAGGTGGTGCTGAGGAAGTCTGCTGAGAAGATGACTTAAGAAATATGTTGGTGTCGAACGCGTTCTTCTCTTCGTTTTCCTTTCTACGACGTTCCTCTGCTTCCTCTGCTTCTCGTGCAAGAAACTCTGGAGTAATGAGATATTCATGTTCCTGATCCGTAGCTATGTTCTCTTGACCGCCAACATTCTCCTCTATAGTTGCAGTCTCTGTCATAGTGACATCTCCTGTTTTGTCTGTATCTTTAACGGTGTCATCAGGCTGTGGAGCTGATTCTATCGTGGTGGATACGACGGGAGGAATCATGCTGCTTGTAGCTCCTACATGTTCAGACTGATCAATAGGTGGTGGGGTTAAAGGTTGAGACATGAGTCGGCTTTCGAGAGTTGCTTTCTTTTGTTCTTTCCTAAGCTGCTTTTCTTCAGCTCTTGTGTCGACAACTATACTCTTCAGTTTGCGTTTATCGACCAAAGGTTCAACGATTGGTTCGTCCTCATCATCCTGAGGTTCATTGATAGTGACTCCTTTTCTTTTTCCTTGTCTCTTCTTCATAAGTTTCCAGACTGTGTTGTACGGCGATCTCTGTTGCTGGAAATGCTTCATCAGGTGCTCGGTATCTCAGTTCATAGTCCGGTTCTTCTTCTTCAGATTCTGTATCGAACTCAGACTCGGTGTCAGAAGGTGGAGGAGTAGGTTCATCCCGAATAAAGTACTCAGGAGTTGCCTTCTTCTTTGGCTTGGTGACAGGTTTAGGTTTGGGTGTAGGTTTAGGCTTGGTGGAAGTCTTGGGTTTTGACTTAGGAGCATCCTTAGATCTACTATGTGGCGAGGCAGTGGTGCTTGTAGTACTCCCAGACTTTACACCGCCTTTGCTACGAGTCTTAATTGTTGCTTCTTCCTGTACACCTTTGTAAGCGTTGTCATACAGCTTGTAGTTCAGACTCTGCTTGATATTGTCATTCAGTAGGTATTCAGGAAGCCTCATTCCTTTGATCTTGGTTGAGGAAGTGGTCGTCTTGATGAATGAGGTGGTGAAGTCGTCCTCGAAGAGGTGCTTCGGCTCATTAGGATCAGCCATCCTTTTGATGAATTCTGGAGAACTTTTGCAGAGATGTTCTATGATAAGCTTGGTGAATCTTGTGAATGGTATCATAGTCTTCACACGGTCGGTCTGAATACTGTAGACGATATCATTCATGATAGGAACTGCAAAGTCAATCGGTGTCAGAGTCACCATTCCCCAGAATGTTTGCAGGTGTTCGAGCCTTGGATGTTCATGACCACTTTTCCTTCCAGATATAGATCTTACCACCAACAGACAGAATGTTCTCCAAGGCTGAGGAATATTCTTGGCATTAAATCGGGAAAGCTTGACTAGCGGTACATCATCATCAACCTCATATCCTAATTCAATGAAGAAGTCAAGAAGATCCAGCTCAGGTAGTATAGGAGCAAATTCGCTGTCAGTTTGTGGCATGAGAAGGGCTGTTCGAAGAACGTCATGATCTACAGAGTATTCTTGGCTATCCAATGTAACAGTGAAAGATTCATCGTCCAAGTTAGCCTGAGCCGTAAGCCAGAACTGATGAAGGTAGAACAGAGGAACAGAGGTAGAACAGGTGAGCATAGGTTTGCATGGATGTGCAAGTAGAATATCCTTGACAATCTTGCACGAGTTCTCTTTAATACTCAACTTGTCGAAATCAACTCGTGGATTGTTGTCGCCAATCGTGACGTTGTAGTTTTCGGGAGTGATGTCATCTATGGTAAGCAGTGGAAGACTTTGTTCAGTGACGTTCTCATTGGGTTCAGCCATGTTTATCTGAAAAGTATCACCATAAACCAAACATCCAAATTTGTTACGTGTTAGCACAGTTTAAAGTTTGGATACAGATATCTACTTGAGACATTTAAGCACAAATGCGTTATTTTGTTATGAGTCAAATAATGCATATTGCAAATAAGCACAACATGACAATCACAATTCACAATTACATCACATTATACAACAATAATGAATCACAACAATGTAACTTAGATAAAACATGACAATCCCAAACAAGATTTTGAAACTTTATCGAGAAAGTGACTTCTCGAAAGAATTCCACATAAATGCCTTTAATCGAGATTTCTTTCTTTTTCGAAAAAAATTGATGTTTTCGAGAAAAATGTCTTTTATCAACTTGTCGAGAAACTGGTGATATCGAGAAAAATGTAATTCATTGAATGATTTCGAAAAGTGAAACTTTATCGAGAAAGTAATCTTTTCGAAAAAAATTCCTTAGAATTGATATTTATCGAGATCTTTTATCGAGATCTTTCCAATATCAGGTTTTTGCGGAAAAATTAAGTTATCGAGAAAAAACACATTAATTTTTTCGATAAATAACTTTTCGAGAAACTGAAGATCTCGAAAAGTAGAGTTTACAAAAAGATTTCGAAAAAATGGTATTTTCGAAAAATTTGAGCTTTGAACAATATTTATCGAAAAACTTAAGTTTCTCGATAATTTGAAAAGATTTCGATAAAACTCAGTTTCTCGAAAAAATTCTTATACAAGAATTAATTCGAATTTTGTTGAAGTTACACGTACATTTCCTTCACAAATAACTTTTCCAATGATTTTGGCCTGTCACCAAGATAGACAAACATTACTTAGACAAAATCATGAAGTTTTCGATAACTTTCAAGAACATGTTTTCGATAACTTAACAAATTTGAGACAAATGAGTATCACGGAGACTAGCATATCACAACTACATGTATAAAGCTTATAATGACACATAAGCACAATAGTCAACACATAAGACACATTTATCTCGATATTCTTAACGAACGAAGCATACAAGCTTATCGAGAAACACGTTACAATGATTCATATCAACAAAACTAGATCAAATATCCATATAAGAGACCAAAGAAACATATCCCACCTACAATATCAAGCTAATGCGTACAGAACCTTACAAACCCAATTCGACCCAATCTAACGAATTCGAAGACAAAGAAATCATGATGGAATGAGAAAATAAATGATGAGAAAGTGTTAGAAACGAGCATAGTAACTAATCCCTATCAAGAATTAAACACCACAACACGTTAATAGCAATTTTTGAAATCCTAACCCTAGTTCTCGACATCAAGAAATCAAGAGATCGAACCGTTGAAAAACCAATTAACCAAGATCCTATTAGTGTAATATCCAAGTGAAGACATAGGAACTTACAGATTCTTGATCAAGGTCGTGGATTATCCAATTGATTTGGGGCCGTTCGTTTGAGAAAGGGAGGTTTAAGAGTTTATTTTGAATCTGTGGGTTTTAGAATGTACGGTTTGTTTGTTTTATTTGTTTTGAAAAAAAATTTTAGAGTTTAGTCACTTTTAGTCCCTTAACTCTAAGATATATCTATAAGAGTCCAAAATTACTAGCAAACCTAAGTGATATTAGAGATGCATCCGTTAAGCTAACTTATGAAGACGTAAGACAAATGAGACAAAGTGATGTAAAAGAAGTCGACCACACACTCTGAAGAACCGTAACATACGAGAAAACATGCAAGTATACCAATTAAAATTGGTAAAAGATTTAAGCGTGACTCCCCCTCAACACTTGTAAAGTAAGGACAAGGTGTTGAATGGAAGCGATATACTTGCATTTTTTTTTTTTTTTTTTTTTTTTTTTTTATGAAAAATAAAATATGAAAAATCTTTTTGTCTTTTTGATTGGTTTAAAGTTAAGAAAGAAAAAATTTTATATAAAGATAGTTATGATGTTTGACGATCAGTTGTATTTTGAAAACTTTTCCAGATCCTCTGGAGTCAAACATCTTATACCAATTTGGTGAACTAGACTAGCAAACCTTGATGGTGCTAAAGATTTGGTAAGTAAGTCCGCCAGTTGGTACTCAGTTCCAACAAAATAAAGTTCAACTGTACCCCTTTCCACATGCTCTTTGATGAAATGATATCGGAGATCGATGTGTTTGGATTTGCAATGATGCACAGTGTTGCAGGAGATAGCAATTGCACTCTTTGAATCACAGTAGATGGGAATCTTGTTGAATAGGTAGCCATAATCTTTTAAGTTGTGATCTCATCCAAATGACTTGAGCGCAACAAGCAGACATGGCTACGTATTCAGATTCTGTAGATGACAGTGAAGTGCAGTCCTGCTTCTTAGATTGCCATGACACAAGTTTGTCTCCGAGAAATTGTAATCCACCAGATGTACTTTTGCGTGTGTCTAAACATCCTGCATGGTCAGCATCTGAAAAGGCAATTAGTTCGAAACCAGAATCCTTCGGATACCAGATTCCCAAGTTAATGGTTCCCTTAATGTATCGAAGGATTCTTTTGACCTCACTGAGGTGTTTTTCAGTTGGTCTGGACTGATAGCGAGAGCACATGTAGACAGCAAATACTATATCAGGTCTACTAGATGTGAGATACATGAGGGACCCAATCATACTTTGGTATTTGGTAGGGTCAACTGGAGTCCCATGTAGATCAGCATCTAGTTTTGTGGTATAGCCCATTGGTGTATTAAAAGTATCACAAGACATCATTCCATGTTTCTTAAGAATTTCGAGAGCATATTTGGACTGATTTATAAAAATACCACGGGGTGATTGATGAACTTGTAATCCTAGAAAGAACGTAAGTTCACCCATCATGGACATTTCAAAATTATCTTTCATTAATTTTGCAAAATCATTAGAGTAACTTTGTTTTGTTGAGGCAAAAATGATGTCATCGACATATATTTGAACAACAAGTAAGTCCTCCCCGTAGGTTTTTGTAAACAGTGTTGGATCCACCGATCCTTTAGAAAATTTATTGGCCAGCAAGAAAGTGGATAGTTTGTCATACCACGCCCGTGGGGCTTGCTTGAGTCCGTAGAGTGCCTTTTTGAGTCGGTAAACGTGATTAGGATGCTCAGGATCAACGAAACCTTCAGGTTGACTGACATAAACTTCTTCACGGAGTTCTCCATTAAGAAATGCTGTTTTCACATCCATTTGGTAAACCACCATATTCCTGTGTGCAGCATAAGCCAAAAAGATCCGAACAGCTTCATGTCGAGCCACTGGAGCAAAGGATTCAGCAAAATCAAGTCCTTCCAGTTGGGAGTATCCTTTAGCTACCAGACGTGATTTGTTGCGTATGACAGTCCCTTCAGCATCAAGCTTATTCTTCCAGATCCATTTTAACCCGATGACATAGACTCCGTCAGGTCTTTCAACTAATTCCCAGACTTCCAATCTTATGAATTGCTGAAATTCCTCTTGCATAGATTCAATCCAGTTGTCATAAGTCATTGCATCTTTAATGTTCTTAGGTTCTTCGTGACAGACTGTGAGTGCATAGATACAAGTTTCTCCATCTGTGTGAAGTCGTTGTCTTGTCATAACAGGTGCATCTGGATGGCCAATAATATGAACTAGTGGATGGTCACGAGTCCATTTGTGTGTTGACGGGTGTAGTTGATAAGTATCTCGCATGTTAGCAGGATCCAAATTACGTGTTGACGACTCAGCTATATCAGGAACTGTAGTAGCTGGTGCAAACGGATTAAAGAACGCATCAGGATCATGCTCTGTGGGTTGTGGAACTGATTGTGGTGTTGGGTCTTCAGCTGGATGGAGGGAAGTAGAACCAGTTTGTTCTGCTGTAGATTGTGATACAATTGGAGGACCGTCTCTCTCAACACTTGTAGAAGTTTGTTGAGGTGAGTCTGGTACTGGAATGTGATCAGGTTGAGCAGCGGAATTCGGTGAGACCTCAGTAGGACGGTATTCAATTGTGTCATCAAATAGTGGAGCAAACAAGGTTTCTAATTCTTTGCGGTTAAGTGGCAATGGTTCAGCTGAAGATGCCGGAGAGTTGAGACGGTTGAATTCGGGTCCTAAGCTGTGTTGCTCAGAAGCCATTTGGGTGAGTTCATCGAAATTAGCGTGAATGGTTTCTTGAATTTCTCTTGTACGACGATTCCATATCCGAAAACCTTTGGAATTTTCACAATATCCAACGAACACTCCGATGTCAGCCTTAGCTTTGAGTTTACCTAAATCATCACGATCATTTTTCGGATAGCAAAGTGCTCCAAATACATGAAAGTAGTCGATGTTCGGTTTTCTTTTGTGAACAATTTGATATGGTGTTTTGCGATGGCGTTTTGTGATCATGCAACGGTTTTGAGTATAACATGCGGTTGAAACAGCTTCTGCCCACAAGTAATCTGGTAATTGAGCATTAATCAACATAGTTCTAGCAGCTTCCACTAACGTCCTGTTGCGTCTTTCAACCACACCATTCTGTTCTGGGCTTCTAGGAATAGATGTTTGATGTTCAATTCCCACTTTCTCATAATAAGACCTAAGTGTCTGATTTTTGAATTCAGTGCCATTGTCAGTTCTGACGATTCGTACCGTGTTGCGTAACTGAACTTGAATTTTAGTGAGAAAGGTGATGATCATTGAAGGAGCCTGATCTTTACTTCGTAAGAAATAAACCCAAGTCCATCTGGAGAAGTCATCTACAATTACGAGTATGTAGCGTTTACCGTTGATACTTTGAACACGCATCGGTCCACATAAATCCATATGAAGCAGTTGTAAAACATGATTCGTACTTTGCTCAGGTTTAGACGGAAAATGAGCACGAGTACTTTTTCCTTGTTCACAGGCTGGACATAAGTGATCTTTGGTGAAACGGAATCTTGGAAATCCATCGACAAGTTTATAACGAGCAAGGTCAGTCATGGTTCTGAAATTCAAGTGCGAAAGACGTTTGTGCCATAACCAAGATTTAGTTGACTCTGCTTTGGAGAGAAGACATATCGGAGATGTTGCAATCATATCTGACATTGAGATTGTATAAAGATTGGAGCCGCGTGAGCCAGACATTAGATCGTTTCCTTGTAAGTCACGAACAAAGCAAGTTTTCTCACAAAATGCAACTTCTAGATCCCCATCACAGAATTGACCAACAGAGAAAAGGTTGTGTCCAAGGCCTTCCACATAGTAAACACGACTGATTTCAATGTTCCCGCTGATAAAGTCACCATATCCCATGATTAGAGCGTAATGATCATTCCCGAATCTGACAGTACCAATGAACTTTGAGACAAAGTTGTGTAACAGTTTGAGATTGCCTGTCATATGTCGGGTGCATCCGCTATCAACAATCCAGAGAACAATCTGTACCACCTGCATCACCAGAAGAAGACACGGGTGGAACAGAAGTAAGGGTGGAACCCAAAGACAATGCGGGTTCCTGTTGGTTAGTAACACATGTATTCAACAATTTAGGAATCCATTTAAAGTCTGGTTTGTGTTGTAACCAACGTTGCCAATTCCAACTAGTTTTTGCTTTCTTAATGTTAAATGCACTAGTCGTTGGCTCATTCCTAGATTTGTTCTCGGTACCTATGGGGGTAACTTCAGCTTCATTAGAAACCGTAGAAGACGGCTTTCCTAAGTTAGACTTAGAGGCATTAGTGGGCCTAGAAGGAATGCGTGTCCTACGTTTCTTATGACGATTTAGAAGAGAATTAGCTAAACATTTTGTATGATCACCAGATGATACGCTTTTACGACAAAACACACAAGATGCATTAATATTCAAAACATTCAAAGGTTCATCATTCGTTACATTTAGATTTTGATTACAATTTGCCAGATTAGAATCTAAATCTGATGCAACATGAGTTTTATTCAAAGTCCTAAGTTGGTCTTCTACTTCCTGAGCTTCTAGGTGTCCTCTCTTACGTTGCAAGATCCTATTCTTCTTTTTACTTTTTCGCTTGGGTCTGCTAACGCTAGTAGTGGAGACTAGTCCTGTAGAAGTGGAATTATCAACATTAGAATTTTGAACAACCTTTCCTTTATCAGTTTTGTTTAATTGATACATCCCTGATGCTATCACCGTGGTGTCAACCATTTTTCCTTTTTGAAGTAGCTTAACTTTCTCTTTCAAATCAACGATGATGTGATTTTTGTCCTGAATTTCAGACTCAAGTAAACCATTGCAATATTTGATGTCATCGCGGTTTTGTTGCCATTCGGCGTTTTCAATTTTTAAATCCGCAATTTCTTTCTCGTATTGGAAACATCGACCTTTTAAAGACTCGTTGTTTTTGCAAATCTGACAAGAGTTTGAAACATTTTGACTTTGAAACTTCAATTCCCTTTCAAGACTTTTAGCTTGACACCATTCAAGCCTTTGATTGAGTTGACAAATTTCTTTTGAAAATTGTTTTGTCACATCATCATTTTTAATTCTCAACTTTTCATTTTCCTGTTTAAGTGTCTCAATTTCCTCATTCAACAAGTTATTATCAACACAATGATCATGCCTAAGCATAGAAGTACCAGAATTATAAAGATCATTCATGATAACAGACAATATATCAGCATTGAGAACTTGTTCCAAGAGTCGATCAGCATCATTTTTCAAAACTCTGTTTCTTTGCTTTTGAATCAAAATGTCATTTTCAGTTGCATTGAAAACGTTTATCATATTTTTGACCTCCTTTTGAAGTTCCTGATCCCAACGTGTAGCACATAGACGGAGGTGTTGAACAATTGGCTTCATTTGTTTTTGAAAAATATCTCTCTTTTCTCGCTCGTAAGCGGATTGAAAAGTTTCAATTTTAATTTCAGAATTACGTTCAATTGTTTCCTCCAAAATTTCGATGTCTTCCATAAAAGTTTTAAAATAATTTAAGACACGACACGTTTTCGGTAAAGGTGTAAGTTCACCGGATGATGGTAAAGGACCATTTATTTGTGCTACAGTTTGGACAGGGGCTGCATTGTGAGATGAAACATATGACTCTTCGATAAACCATGATTTCTCAGGTAAATCCTTTTGAGTAACAAAAGATTTAGAAAGAGGTGGAGCTTTTGAATAGTCATATGGTGTCCAGTGTTGAACATAACTCATTTTTGATCGACTCTCGTCTTCCAGTTCTTCTTCTTCCTCAGTATCAAAAACAACAGCACGCACAATTGTATTATCAAACATGTGATCAATACTGTAAACCTTAGGATTTTCTTTGAAAGATTTGTGAAGAAACATTGATTTAAAATCGCAAAGTGCAAATCCTTTATCGGGTCTCGGTTTTAAAGCAAACTTTTGAATTGTTGTGACAGAGTTCCCGTGTTTGTAAACAATGTGACGAAATTCTTTGAGTTGTTTTTCAAGATCAACAATATCACCAAGTAAATCATCTATATACTTCCTTTTTCGTGTTTTATGTTCACAAAACTCCTTTTTGCAATTTGACAATTCTGTTTCAGTTTTTGAAAGGTCTCTTTGAAGACGGTCAACTTGCATTTTCAATTCACACTTCTCACTTTCAAGTTTCGAAATCAACTTTCCGTTTGACTCAATTAAATCTTGCATTTTTCATTGAAGATCTTGTTCTTTGTTATAAGAATCTTGAAAAGCTTTTTCAAAACTTTTTGCATGTTTAATCTTTTCTTCTTGATTTGAAAGCTGAATTTTATAACACTCAATATCTCTTGCAAATGACGCATTTTGTTCTTTTAAAACTTTGTTTTTCTCGTTGCATTTTATTATTTGCAATTGTTGAGCATCCAGTTGTTTAGATAACAATATGAGGTCAGGGTCTGGATCAAATGATGGTTCATGTTGTTCTAAATTATCATGTTTATCATTCTCAATTGGATCATCAAATGAAACAACTGTGTCATCATCAAATATGACAACTGTGTTTATTTGTTCATCTGTATGAGATGATGAAGATGATTTAGATGGAACAACTTGCGCCATATCTGATTCATAAGCAGAAGGTGAGACTATTTCATTAATAAAGCATTCATTGAGGTCATGTACCTGAGACAAGCCGTCAGTGTCATACACTGGACCTGAATCATTGAGCTTAAGTTCCTGCATGTTGGCCATAAGCATCACAGCAGCATTGGCTTCCAGATCTTCCATGTCATCATCGTTGTTCACATTTGCCATGAAGTTGTTGTCCTGTTCAGGGAAATGTCCATCTTTTTCATCCTGAAGATCCATGAGTAATGCCTGCTTGTGAAACTTACTACCCCGAGTTCTCGGTTTGGGACATGCTGTAGCAATATGACCTTGTTCATTACAATTGTAGCACCAAACTGCATTCCCTGAGGTGGAGTTCCTTGTAGCAACTGAGTCAGACCTTTGTTGAGAAGATCATGAGTTGTTCCTGATCCCTCCATTGTTACCAAACCTCTGACCATTCCCATAACTTCCTGAAGAACTTCCTGAACCAGATCTACCATAGTTACGATTCTGAATTTCCACTCTTCCATCATTTACAACAGCTTGATTCCTGGTATTAGAAGATGAACGTTGACGGTTGTTCGTTTTGTTGGAGAATTTGCTGAAAGCACGAGCAATAAGAGCAAGTCCCTGATTCAACGTATTAAAGTCATCATCGTCATCATCATTGCAGTTGGAGTAGTACACAGCATCATTGTTGTTTGACGGAACAAGTTGAGTAGAAGTATCTTGTGGAGATGAATCATAAGGGACCATTTGGTTCGAGGTGGAAGATTGTGGATAACTGAAGTAGTTCTGCTCTTGAACATATGCATGATTTGACAGTGGTGGTGGAGCATAGGGAGATTGAGCTACGAGAGCCAAAGAATTTGGTGTTGTTGTGGGTGTGTAACCTCCTCGTAGAGCTCGATCTTTTTCCACTTCAGGTTCATGGTGTTTCAGAAAGTCATACAACAAACCATATGGAGCATCATGAAGATTCTTCGTTTGACGAACAAATGTCACATATTTATGCCAATCAGGGCCAAGACTACCAACAAATTTGGAGTTCACAGCGATCCTTGGTACTGTGATTTTGTGACGTTCCAGATCATTGACCACATTTGTGAAACGATGATAGTAGGATTCAAGTGACTCTCCAGGTTCAATTGTGATGTCAGTGTATTCCATGTAAAGCTTGGATTCCATGTCATCTTTATTCAATTGAGTGCCTTCCATAAGGAGATGAACGTGTTCCCACATAGCTTTGGCTGTTTTCTGAGCATCGACACTTCGATAGATTGGATTTGGTATACCTTGAAGTATATAAGCCATTGCATATTGATCAGCATCACGATGTAGTTTCTGTTCTTCAGTGAGTGAAGTTTCTGGAAGAGGTCTATCACCAGGAGGACGTGGAGGATCAGCAGTTGGATCACCAGCTTCAAATCGTGTTGGCCACTCAAATGGTCCTTCAAGTATCACTTGTTTCAAGAATTTCCCATGAGGTTGCTTAAGTTCAAGAAATCTTAAGAATCGACTTGACCATTGAACATAGTTCCCAGGTGTTAGCATTGGAGGTGTTTCAAGTGATCCTGCCTCATGTCGGGATTGTTGAGTTGTAATAACTTCACACATTCTGTCAAACCAGTGAGGTTGTTTGGAGGAAAACTGAGTGTTTTGTTGTAGCACTTGATTTGGTTGTTGTTGAGGAATGAGGTGTTGTTGCATCATTAGGTAATGATGTAGTGGATTGTATTTAGGAGGTTGTTGATTCATTATGTGCGGAAAGTATTGTTGTTGCTGATACTGCTGATGCTGAGGTTGCTGAGACTGCTGATGTTGAGGTTGCTGAATATGAGGGAAGTAATGATTTGGTGGTTGAGACATCTTAGAACACTTGTGTAGAAATGGATCTTATAGAAAGTGTAGAATTAACCAAGTATCGAGAAACTTAGCACAACTTCAGATTGCGAAACTTGTGATTGCGATAATAGGGTTTGCGAAACTTGGCAGATTTTCGAGAAACAAGGTTTTCGAAAACTTTGTAGATTTTATCGAGAAACAAGATTTCGAAACTGTGCAGGTTATCGAAAAAAAACGTAAGATTTCGAAATTATCAAGGTTTTGCGAAACTTCGAATGATTTCGAAATAGTAAGATTTCGAAACTTTCGAAAAGTTTGCGATAACTTTGAATGATTTCGAAAAAATGAGTTTTCGATAAATCACCAAATTGCGAAACACAGTTTTCGAAATTATACAATTTCGAAAACTTTCCCAAAAGTCGAAGTACTTAACTTTCTTATACAAGAAAGAAAATACCGAGTCCACACAAACGAAGTCGAAGTAGTGCACTGAGAGAAGATCTCGAAAATGAGGACAAGCAAGTTCTCGATAATATGTAAGTTTTTTTGTTTTTCAAAGAAAGCAATCCTAAAACTCGTTTTTATTTCAAGATACTTGTACTTTTATGTGTAAAATGAGTAGATCTTTAAGAAAGTAGAAAACTTTAGGAAATTTTCCAAACTTAAAAAAATTTCGATAAAAGTACAAGTAACCAAAATAGAATATTTTTGTAAAAAGTTTGGAACTTTTTGGTTAGTTTTGATTTTAAACACAAGTTTGTAAGCAAAGATGTGAGAAAAACCAAGAAACTAACAAGAAAGTTTAAAATTTTCTCAAAAATTCGATAAAAAAAACGATTTTTAAGATATAAATCAATGAAAACAATAACTACACCTTCCTCTAGCGAATGATACCACTTGTTAGGTCACCATTATGTAAACACAAGTATGATTATGTAAGAAATGAGATGAGAATGAGAGTGGGATGATTATGAGAAATTTGAGAAAATGAAATGCAAGAGTTTCCTTAATGTTTTCAAATAACCAACCAAGTATTACATAGACCTAAGACTTCTATTTATAGGGAAGGAGCTAGGGCAACACTCCCTCTCCTTCCTTACATGAATTCGTATGGGCTTAAAGCCCATGGACCATTATACTTAAGCCTAGTAAACTTGTAACATTACATTAGTGTAAGTAATAAATAATTAAAGCAACCTATTATTACAAATGACCGAGACTTGACAAAAATAATAAAAACTTAGGTTCCAACAGGACAGGTAGGTGGGAAGGTGAGTGTTTTGAGGAGGGAGCAGGGGGAGGGTTGGTGTTAAAACCACCCTGCTTTTTGTTTCAGTGAGGGAGGGAAAGGTGAACAGTGAAGGTGGTGTTTGACCGAGGTTTGACCGGGGTGGGTTTTTATTATTAAAAAGGGTGGTGGGGTTTTGGGCTTAGGAGGGAGTTGGTCCAAGGATGGGTGGATCAGGTTGTGTTTTGGGTTTGGATTTTGGATTTATAATATCAAAGGTCCATTTGTATTTTAGGCTAAAAACCACAAGGACCTAAAATGTAAAAACTACAAAGCTGAGGGTCCTGAGATGCAATTCTTCCCAAGTTATCAAAAAGGGCCAAAGTTGCCAAGATGAATAGTATAAGGACCCTTGATGACAAATTCTAAATTTAGAATTCCCAGGGACCAAATGTGTCAACTTTTGAAAGTTGAGGGACCAAACTGCACTTTCTTCAAACTTTTTATCCAAGGACCAAACTTGACAACTTGTGACTTTCCAAGGACCAAGGTTGACTTTTTCATCCAAAGTATTCCTCCAGGGGCCAATTCTGTCAATTTTGGAACGTTTAGGGACTGTTTATGCCAATTTATCAAACTTTGCTCATTTTTTGTCTGTTTTCAATCCTTTTATACCTGAAACCAGTGTTGCAAAAATCGGCCGAATCGGCTGATTAATCGGCGATTAATCGGTAATTAGCCCTGGAACTTGGAGGGATTTCCAAGGTAATCGGCCGAATCAAGAAAATCAGCCGATTGATCGGTCAAAAGTCGCTAATCGGCCCTCGACCGCCTCAGTACCGATTCACGATTTTTGCAACATTGCCTGAAACACATAAAAAGCCAAAGGATATTTGTAGTATAATTAAGCATATTTGTGTGTTTTCAGTCATTTTTACAGTTTAAATGGGTATAAAATGATGAGTATTTACACACTCATCATTAAGGTAAGAGACAAGCTTCGTCAGTGAGAAGTCAATGGATGAGTTTTGTTCCCGAACATCATCATAGAATTCTTCAGCCAAATCCTTAAGATTGAAGTAGTGAACAACCTGCTCAGTATGCATGTCGAAGACTTCATTAGCAACCCCACGAAATAAAGCATTAGTGGCCTTCTTTATGAATTTGACGAAGAATCGCCCAGTAAGAGGAGATGTAGCATCATCAGAAGGCTCAGACTCTAGTTGTGAATCAGCAGCTTCATGGTCAGGAGACTAAGGAATTGGTTCAGTGATTTGCTCCTTAGTGTCCATATCATCTCCGGCTTCAAACACTTCTTCCTCACTGTGGAACTCATCATCAGAGAATCGAGCTGTCTGAATGTCTGCCATGGACTGAATCTGCAAAAATGGGTTAGCCGGCTCCTCTTCATAAGAAGACTTGCCTTGGTTTGGCCAGGTCTTGACCCCTCAATTCTAGCATATTAGGTTTTATCTGCCTGGTCCTTAGAGTCAGTTCCTGAGGAATGCGCACCTTCGGGAGTGGGTTTAGGTTCCATATCAGCGGGTGGTTGCATGCCCCCTAAGTCTTTGTCCCCTGAGGCCCCTTCAAACACTGATGGGTGTTTTTCAGTGGCATCCTTAAGAACCGTGATTGTTGTTTCCCTATCAGTGGTTTGTATATTTCCCTCTGAGTCTTTGGGATGAGTTGTGGTGCCCTCAGACAAAAGCTTTGATTTGCGAATGTCCTCATTAGGCGAATGAATGGTGATGTCCCCCTTTACAACAAGCTTGTACTGGCCTGTTGAAGGTTTAGGGACGTTAACTCCCTGATGCTTGGCTTGTGATTTACCCAAGCCTTTAGCAGGATGTGAATGGGTATGGGACCCCGTCTCAGTGGAGTAGTGCTCCCCCACCAAGGATTTATAACCCCTTTCTCCCTGAGACTCTGATTGTGATTGGTCAGAGCCTTTAGCAGGATGTGAGGGTTGAGTTGTTCCTGACCCCACTAACTTGTGTATGTCAATAGGGCCTGAAGGAGAGGGTTTGCCCGAAGACACTGAATGTGATTTCTCAGTATCCTCTGTTGGCGTTTGTTTTGGGGTCAGTGAAGCTGCCACAATATTGAGTGTCTCAGCGGTCAAGGTCAGTGGTTGCCTCCTTTTGCCAGGCTTTGAGATAGAGGATCCAGTGGCGAGTGATCCGGGTTTGAGCACCTTCCTGGACCGTTGTCCCTTCTTCTTCTTCTCTCTCTTTGAGAGAGAAGGAATGAGTGATATTTTATCTGCGCCCTGAATAGTAGTCAACATGTAAGTTGTCAGGGCGACTTCTGTGACCTCAGTAGGGTCTCTTGAGTAGTTTGCCTTGTGTAAGACATCAGGTGCAAAGCCCATTACATCAGGCCTAACATACGTAGAGCCCAACAGATCCTGAAGCACACAGGAAATGAACCTAGGATAAGACATAAGTGTTTGCCTAGATTTCCTTGTGGTCAGTTTAGTGATGAGGTCTTTGAAGATGAGTTCTCCAAAGTCAATTTTTCTACCCTCCACGAGACTGAATACCATCATTGCTTGAGTGGCATTCAATTACTCGGTTGAGGATTTGTTGCCCCCAAGGACTTGAATGACAAATGACATCAGGATCCTCCATGGGGCAGGGAACCAGGTCTTGACGATTGGGGCCTTAGCTAACAAGGCCCCTGGTGTCACGTCAGGGTGTTGTTTATCATAAGGCGCGAGTTCCAGCAATAAGGCTGTTACTTCATCAGCCTTGGGTAGGGTCACAAAGGTCTCAGTGTAATCAAGGCCTGTGGCCTTAATGAAGGTTTTATAGTTGATGGAGAGGGTTTTCTTCCCATTCAACACCGAGAACTTGATAATAGCATCCTTAGTGACATCAGGTTTTTCAACCATAGATGTACACCAAAATTCCCTCAGTAAGTCATGCTATATGACAGAGGGAGTTTTGGTAAAGGCTGTGGAGAGGAAGCAATTTTGAAGAAATTTAACCACACCCTTATAGGCAGGAAATCCTTCAGGGTAGGAGAAATTCCCCACCACATTGGTTTTGGTCATATCCACACTTTCAATCTGGAATTCCACATTGTGAGCGTATTGAATAATTTTAGAAGAGGCCATTTTTTAAAAATTGATTTGAAGGTTTGAAAATGGTCGGAACCTAAAAGTTATGGTCGGAATAACACACACAGTCTGAGAGCAAATTTTTGCAAAAGTTTTGAAAGATTTTGAAAGCGTGTGTGTTTATTCATTTGTGGGGGTATTTATAGGATGAAGAAAAAGGCATGGATTTCAAACCAATAATGTGGGTTTTAATTTTGGTTATAGAAATGGTTTGATATCCGCATTAAATGCCCACCTTTCCTATCATCCTCTTTTTTCGCAACATGTCTAGGTAAATAGTTACGCCTCTCTGCAAAAGTGCATTTTTGCAGAGATGAGGTCACCACAAATATCATTTGATATTTGTGTGAGACAAAGGCATTAAATGCCTAGTGGGTTTTGGGATGATTTGTGGGTGCCCAAGATGTGGTTGCTAGAAGGGTAAAAGACATATATTCAAATATTAAATATAAGTCAGTTACCAACCTGGGACATTTACTAACTAGATACCTAGGGCATTTAGTTTGGCATTGAATGTTACTTTTGGTATACTTGAGGCCCCCTGAATGACTTTTCATTCAGGCAGAGATATCAGAAAGGGTTTCAGTGTGTGTTACTTTCACTGAAAGATGATGGTGATCAGGGACCTTAGAAGATATTTACACCAGGCTGTTTATATTCAATTAGTGGCCTGATTATCTATATCCCACATGCCCAATTCTGCTTTCAATCTTGTGAAAGTGGGTTCATCCAAGGGTTTAGTAAAAATATCAGCCAGCTGATACTCAGTGGGAATGAAGTGTAATTCAATATCTCCATTCATAATGTGGTCCCTGATGAAGTGGTACCTGATATCTATGTGTTTGGTTCTTTGATGAAGGACAGGATTGTTGGAGATGACTATGGCACTTGTGTTGTCACAGAAGGTGGGTACCATCTTATATTGAATGCCATAGTCACTGAGTTGACTCTTCATCTAAAGTACATTTGCATAACATCCTGTTGGAGCCACATATTCGGCCTCAGCTGAGGACATGGCCACTAATTGTTGTTTCTTAGTACTCCAGCACACAAGCTTTCCTCCAAGGAATTGACAGGATCCTGAAGTGCTTTTTCTATCCATATTGCAGCCTGCATAGTCTGAGTCAGTGTATCCCTTAAGGTCAAATCCTGAACACTTAGGATAATACAAAGCAAGGTTTGGAGTTCCTTTTAGATATCTCAGGATCTTTTTCACAGCAGTGAGATGTGACTCTTTTAGGCCTGACTAATATTTTACACATAGACATACTGCAAACTGAATATCAGGTCTTGTGGCAAGGAGATACATCAGTGATCCTATCATGCCTTTGAACAAGCTTTGATTCAGTAATTTGCCAGCAAGATCAGGACCTAGGATATTTGGAGGAACCATGGGGTTTTCACTGAAGCACAATCACTGAGTTCATATTTCTTCAGTATGTTCTTGATGTACTTCTCTTAACTAATGGATATGCCTTTGTCAGTCTGTTTGATTTGAAGTCCAATAAAGTAAGTGAGTTCACCCATCATGCTCATTTCAAACTTTGTGGTCATCAGTTTTTCAAATTATTTGCAAAGTTTGAAACTTGTGGAGGCAAAGATGATGTCATCAACATATACTTGAACAAGGATGACATCACTTTTTGTTCTATAGATGAACAGGGTGTTGTCAATCTTTCCTCTGACAAACTTGTTTTGGATCAGGAAAGCTGAAAGAGTTTCATACCATGCCCTGAGTGCTTGTTTTAGACCATAAAGGGCCTTGTTAAGCTTGCAGACATGGTTAGGAAATTCACAAGCCAGGAGATTGTTGCACATAAACATCTTCTTTAATGTTACCATTCAGGAAGGCACTTTTTACATTCATTTGGTAAACTTTAAAGTTCATGTATGTTGCATAAGCTAGGAAGATCCTGATGGCTTCCATTCTAGCAACAGGTGCAAAAGTTTCCTTATAATCAATACCTTCTTGTTGATTATATCCTTTTGCAACAAGTCTTGCCTTGTTTTTGATGACTGTACCACACTCATCAGTATTGTTCTTGAAGACCCATTTCATTCCAATGACTAAAACACCCTGAGGGCATTTAACAAGGGTCATGACATGGTTTCTGTCAAATTGTTCGAATTCATCTCTCATGGCCTGAACCCAACTTTGATATGTCAGGGCTTCTTTGACATTTTTAGGCTCTATGTCAGAGAGAAAGTCAACATAGAGACATACATTGGCTGAGGCTGCTTTGAGTAACAGCCATGCTTCTGGTAAGCATGCCTTCAGTGGGCTCACCAATGATGTTCACAAGCTCAATTGTTTTGGACTTATTCCAGCTATCCTGAGGTCTAGGATAGGTGTTAGAACTTGTAGAAGCCTAATTATCTGGAGGAGTAGGTTCAGTCATAGTAGCCTGAGGTGCCTCAAGATTTGGATCTTCAGTGGCCTCAATGTGGACAATTTGAGCAGAAGGTTCTTGAACTATTGGTTCAGTGGGTGTAGTCTCATTGGAGACTTGTTGAGTTTCTATGAACTCACTGATGGTAGGTTGAGGTAAATTGTGAGGAATGATGTAGTATGAGATATCTGCATCAACTTGGTATTGAGTAGAAGGATTATTTTTAGGTTGATACTCATCAGGAGGATATCTTGATGAGTCATCAATACCAATTTCCTCAACTAAGGAGTTGGAGAACCTGATGGATTCAGTGCTTTCATCAACAGTTATGTGATAGGTTTCCTCAGTTTGTTGTCTCCTAGTATTGAACACCCTGAAGGCTTTGGAGACAAGGTAATATCCCAGGAAGTATCCAGCATCAGCTTTGGCATCAAATTTACCTAAGTGATCCTTGTGGTTATGAATAAACACAGGACTCCCAAATACATGAAAGTAGCTAATGTCAGGGATCCTTCCTTTGAATATCTCATATGGGGTCTTATTGTGTCTTTTCACAATGATTGACCTATTTTGAGTATAGCTGGCTGTTCTGATTGCCTCAGTCCAAAAGTGTTTTGAAAGGACTGAGCCATTTAACATTGTCCTTGCTGCCTCGATGAGTGTCTTGTTCTTCCTTTCAGCTACTCCATTTTGTTCAGGAGTATAAGGAGAAGAGAAGTTCTGAGAAATGCCTTTCTCATCACAAAAACACTCAAGGTCATGGTTTTTGAATTCAATACTGATGCGTGCATTGTGTCATATACAGTATAGTGGTAATTGCCTATTTCAAGTTTTACATTTATATTTAGCCGACTTATCCTATAACACACACACACACACACACATACACACACACTAACGGATAGTGTATCCGATCAATATGTATATAGTGGTAAGTAGAGTGTCGATCACTAAGAGTGGAACGTAAAGCTTAATTTGTCTATCAGTATTTTAATATCCTAAGTTAGTTTTACAATATAATCTAACGCAAGGGGGGTTTAGTCTGAGAGACTAGCATAGTTTTGGTTTTATTAAATAGTAAAATTAAACTATTGAGAACGAATCAGCAAATAGCAACACGTACACAGATAGATAATAGAGACTACAAGAAGACCTCTCCTGATAATTAAGTAACTTGTCAATTGTTTTATTGCTAGTTTTATATGAAGTGTATCGTAATCTATTCTCTCTCATTGGATCGCAATATATCGGCGAGTAAACCCTTAATGATCACTTATGTCTATCCTACTTATCCAAAGACGTTAGGTTAAATAGGCGAGGGGCAGATATGGCAGTCTACGGGCTCAGCTAGACACAGAGGTTATCAAAGCACTAATATAAGTCACCAAAGACATCAACATATAAACTTTAATTAATGGGAAAGCAATATTAAGGGGAGTGTACGATGTTCCGTAGTCACATATCACAAGCCCATCAATCTTGATGAATTAAAGCATACTATTACAATAAAACAAAACTACTTAATGAATTAAATACATGCAGGACCTTCTTACAGCTCTAATATCTTTGTTTGGAGTGTGTCTTGTGAAGCCTCTTCGACTGAATTCGTCTCCTTATGGTTATGTTGCACACAAAATTCGTAACAGTCTTGGGGTATTTATACTTTCTGTTTAAGGGTTCGATGCGGCGCATTAAGTAACGAGATGCGGCGCATTGACTTAACTTCGCGTGGGGTCCAAGATTAATATATTCTGGAATATTCGTACACCGCCTTTAGATGCGGCGTAACTTGATTCTTGTATGCGGAGCATGTCCTTTAGCGTCTTGAATTATATCTGGTGAAGTCTTGATAGTGATACGCCGTATGTCAGAAATATGATGCGGCGTATCTGGAGTAGAACAAGCTTGATCTTCTTCGTTGACCAAAGTTTCATATGTGGCACATGCTAGAATTGCATGTGGCACATTCTTCAAAGTCAGGCAATGGTCTTTGAATTCATCTAAGTATAATATTGCGGCGTATCTGTTTCAGAGAGATACGGTGCATCTTCTGGGTTTTAGTAGACTTTTGGCATCTTGCTGTTTTTGCTCCATATTTCGTCCAGAATTGTTAAGTTTCACCAATTGCTTGTTTTTACCTGAGAATTACTAAAGTAAATAATTAAGTATCGATTCTCATAAATAATATAATAAAACAAGTCAAATAAATAGGATAAATGATGACAATAAAATGTACTTATTTGAGTTCATCAAGTACTATTGTCAGTCCTGATCTGTTTAACTTTGACATCATTTTGATTTTCAATGTTCCTGACAAAGGACATAATTGTATCAGCTGCCTGACTCTTCTTGGTCAGGAAGTAACCCAAGTGGATCTTGAGTACTCATCCACAATGACCAGAGTATATTTCTCATGGTTAATAACCATTGGATTGACATGTCCAAAGAGATCCATGTGAAGGAGGTGAAGGCAGCTTTTGATGGAAAAGTTTTGTTTTATTTTGAAGGAGGCCCTGTGATGTTTTCCTTTTTCACAAGCTGAATAAGGTTTATCCTTTGAGAACACCAGGGAAGGCATGCCAAGAACCTTGTTTTGTTTGGCAAGGTTGTTGATGTTTTTGAAATTGAGATGAGACAACCTTTTGTGCCACAACCAATTGATTGTTTCACTTGCTTTTGTGAAAAGACAAGTTCCATTTTGAGTGAGAGTTGACATGTCCAAGACATAAACATCATCTCTTCTAGGGGCAATCAATACAATTTCTTTGTTGGCATTAAAGGTTGTTCCTCGTTTATCATCAAACTGAACAATGTATTTAGCATTACACGACACTGATTAGATTGTATTTGATACCATTAACATAAGCAATTCTTGTAAAAACTATACCATTACAGTTTACTGAATAATAACCTTCAGTAGGAGATGATGAGTTATCACCAAATACCACCTTGGGTCCTGGTTCTTCCGCATATTTGTGCATATAATTCTTCAAACCAGTCATACTTCTTGAGCATCCACTATCAAGATGCCAAATAGGATCCCTGGTATGTTTATGCACAAACAACAAACTGGGTTAGTTTTGCTTCTTGACCCACTTCTTAGTGGGCTTAGGTCTAATGGACCTTTTGAATTTGTTAATGGACTCATGGTCAGTGGTGGAGTGAATAGAGCTTCCACATATCTTGCATTTGATGCTTGAAGAGGACCCAGTTGACTGAGATGTGTCTGTTGTTAGTCCTCTTCTAGCCTAAATGACATTGTCATGTCCTGATGCATCATGGGAAGGGTCTCCACAAATATCACAATAGGGATACATAAGACAATCAACAGGGTGATGGTCATTGAATCCACAGTGAGTACAGGGTTTGAAAGGCTTAGCCTTTTGTTTCAGGGTTTTCTTTGATCCTGAGGCATATTTGTGAGCCTGAGCTTTGTAGTTTGCTTGAGCCTTCAAGGAAGTGGTTTAGGATAAGTGGTCAGAAGTTCTGTTGTGGAAAACTAGAAGGGGGGGGGGGGGTTGAATAGTTTTCCCCTCTTTTTCATTTTATAAAAACTTGGTTTCAAAATGTTGATTCGAATTTATTCACTTGTTTGTTTGAAAAACCTTCAATTAGAGTTTAGTATGAAAACAACATATAATCAATATGATCAATTATAAATGTGAGCTTTTGGATTAGTTTTCAAAACTTAGTTTTATGAATGAAGCTTTGGTCGATCTTTATGTGAATACGTTTTCCTTTTTAAAATCTTAAAACGTTTTGTATCAAATTATCGATTAAGTTAAACTCAACATGAGAAGTGTTAATAATATATATAAGTCCATTAGACCATATCATACAATATATATCCTATCACAATATTAACTTGTAACTACACCACAATCAATCATCATGACAATATAAGCAACAATCAACACATATTTGCAAGCATAGATATAAAGCGATAAATGCAAGAATAAATGTGAAAAGATAAGAGAAAGAGGATGCAAACCAGACATGATGATTTATAGTGGTTCAGCTACAAGGACACCTTCCTTGCCCTACTCCACTCCCCGAGTCACCTACTCGAGAGTTTTCTTCACTACTCAACAAGCTCCCTTTTGGCGGAGAAAACCTTACACAACTTTTGGTTAGACCATTTAACGACACTAAGCTAAATGTCGAGTTCTAATAGTAGCTAGAACCAATCTCACAACACGACTTCGATCACTACACAACTTCTACACGACTTCACGACTTCATGACTTCACGACTACTTCACAACTTCTTCTATACTCCACTACTTATTCACACACCTACTTCTTCACAACTACATGACTTCTCCACACTACTACTTCTTCCCACTACTTCTTACTCACTCATTGACTCACTACTAAGTAAGATCATCTTGATCTACTTATTACATAAACATAACTCACAACTTCACATAAACACTAACTAGATTCTAATACATCTTTGGCTTTATGATAGGGAGGATTCTTCTCTTGCAGTTTGAGTGATGAGGGATTGAATCACTTGAAACAAAGACTAATAAACTTATGATCAAAGGATTTAGAAGTGTGTTTGGAAAGGTTTGGGACTGAAAATTTTCGTGCAAAAGGTAGTAAAAATACCAGGTTTGAGGTGGTATTTATAGGGAGAAATTTCTGACAGAATCTGACATGGGAGCGTGGCCGGCCCCTTTAATTGTGTGTCGGCCCCCTTAAAATTAAGGGGGCCGCTCAGACAAAAATGGCAGTTTTTCTTTTCTTTTCTGGGGAAGGTTTATCTAGTGAAATTTTAACTGTTTTTGGCTAAAAATTTGAATTCATATATTTATTATGAATTAAACATTTTCCTATATTTACCAAAAGTGTTTTTCAAAATATATAAGATGTTTATAACATTTTATAAAATTTGTAGTGTCTAAATAAAATCCCTTTGATCATAAAATGTATTAGACATTTGTTTGTACATACCTTAAGTGATTTTTGAAGCATACTTGAGACGTTGAGATGTCGAGGCTTGTTGATGTATGAATGCATAGATGAATTTTGATCACAAGTAACTTAAGCACTTTACGTTATATGTTGTAACTTACATCTTTGTCATCATCAAAACATGAAGAGGATGTTTAAATTAAGTATCGTAATATTCATGCCAACAATCTCCCCCTTTTTGATGATGACAAACTATGTAGACTATAACTTATAGTAAAATGTATAAGTTACTTGTTTACATTTCTTCTCCCCCTTTTGTCGAAGCAAAAAGGTGGACTCATAGACGAGACTTCTACTACACTTGAACTCTTAAGATATAATGTATAAGGCGAGCTTGCATCATCGTAAGTGAAGCCTTGATCCTATCAACCTCAATGCTCCCCCTTGGTGTATGCTCAAAACTTGTTTTGGCTACCAAAGAATTGAGCGATGAAGTAATCCTTCAAAACAAAGTTAGTAGACAAGTGCACATATATATAACGATGATGATAGTATATGCATGACTCTAATAGGGGAGCAATATATGGATGTATTAGGTATATGCACTAAAAGTATAACACATGCAATTATTGTTTTAAAAACAACAACCTAAATCCCCAAAAAAATTACCATGACCAATGCTTAAGACATGACAATGATTATAACCTAATGCAAAGATTCGGCCGACATATTTTGGTAAAAGATGCCAAAAAAATATATATACTCTAAAAGAGTTAAAGAAAAATGAAGATGAGAATGATACGTTCTTTTAAAAAAAAAACGTAGGAAAATGAGGGGGGATGAGCGTGAATGTAAAGGGAAGATGATGACAAAGGGTTGAAAATTATGGTTTAGATTAATATATCGTTTGATAAGGGTAGATGATAGGGAATCATGGGATTTTTAGGTGTTTTGTTGGTTAACGACCGAAGGTGGATATGTGAAATGAGGTGGTGATAACTTGACAACACTTGAAGCTTGGATTTCTTCATTGTGTTCTTCACTTGATAGCAAGTGGAAATGACGCATTTCGTAATGAAATTCACTTGGATGAGGTGGTGATAACTTGATAACACTTGAAGCTTGGATATCTTCTTTGTGTTCTTCACTTGCTAGAAAGTGGAAAGGACGCATTTCATAAAGAAATTCACTTGACTTTCAAGGATTTAAGTTTTGGTGGTGATGACGCACTTAGTAGAATGTAGGGAATGGTGACATGGTTGAATCTTCTTGTGAAGATGGGAAATGAGGATCAAGTGGAGATGACTAGGTGGAAGCGAAAGAGTGATGTTCAATGAAGGAATTTCTTGGGTAGGAGGTGGTGGTGATACTTTTGGTAGTGGAGACAATTGTGAGTTGATATATCCATTGATGGATGGAGTGGTGTCATCTTCATTAGTAAGGTCAATGAAGAGTTGTTTTGGTTGTATGATGACAAGTTTTTGTTAGAGATGGTGTTTCTTGGTGGAGGTGACAAGTGGGTGTTGATATAGTCATTGATTGATGATGATGATGGTATGAAAATGGTGGATGACTCGAGACTGGTAGTACAAAGGATGACTCGGTTTTGGGTGTGAGGTAGAAGGATATATGTGAGTGAGTGTGATTTCCCTTCCCATTAAATTCATGCTCATCGGGACATAGAGTGTGACACAAATAAAGACAAGCCAACATGAAAACAATAATTTTGACAATGACACGAAGGATGAAGGATAGCATACAAGAAGGTTTTCCTAAAGGTGGACGGAAGGTGTTTGACATCTATATAATAATAGAGTCATGACTCAAGAAATAGACATGAACAATGAGTGACATTTTAATTTGCATTTGCTAATTAAAAATACTTAAACATTTCGGATGAAATATTTAAGTTGTCACATCAACTTAGAGAGGTATTAGATTAAAATCTAACTATCTCTTGACAAAGGAGTGGATTGTTAGGATGGAAACAAGATGATGAATAAGGAAGTAAGTATGCATGGAGACTATAGGACACTTAAGACAGTTTTGAGACTAGTATGACTTATCGGATTGTGACACTAAGGTTCTCATGAAATAAGGGTGTAGGATCTAAAGGCAAGAAATATAAACCTAGATGAATGAGACATATAGAGTTAAGCATGTAAAGGCATGAAATCAAATCACATATGAGCAAATAAACATCTAGAAACAACATATATGCGATATGCCATAAATCTAGGAATGAAAGCGTCTAATGAGAAGCAAAGTTCATAAAGTAAGCTTAGCGTTAGGTATATTTAGGAATAGCAATTTAATCAAGTTGGAGAATGAGTATGAGACTATTACTAGTGGTGCTCAATTAAGGCTAAACACGACCATTTTTACGGGTTATACACACCCAACTTCTCACATTGAAGCAATTCAACCGTTAGGTTAAATTGAGTTTCTAGACAATAGATTCTCCAGTAGTCATTCTATTTTTAGAAGAAATTAAATTCCTAAATTTACCTATCGAAGAGTACCAAATATGAAGTTTGCTTGGTTAACTAATGCTTGGCTTAATGTGACTCAAACGTCATGTTTTTATGAAGGTAAATCTAGATGATATATTTTTTATTCACGATCCCAATAGAGACGTGTTGAATGTTTAGATAAGAGTAAACAAAAAGTTTTAATCTTTTGTTCATGATTTACCAGTTGTTTGGCTTTGATGGCATATTACTTGATTTAATAAATGTGCTAGATTTAAGAGTGCACCTTAGCATCTCTTGTGAAATGAATCTTATTAAGATTATTTATCTTAAATGAGTTTGTGATTCTCAAATGATATCAAAACTAGACAATAATATATTCTTAAACAAATATTATTTTCTATGATTTTTGCCAATGTTATATATCATACTTTAACTAGTATTTGAAAAAATAAATTTTACTTGTTTATGGACCGTGACAAGTTATCTTTCAATTCTAATAACTTATATTATTTCAAAAAGGAAAGTGTAGTGCATTATCTTGTAACACAACCATTCATGCTACAAAAAAATGAAATACATAGAATATATAGTGTGTATTATTCTAAAATATGTATTTTATCTTGAAGTGATGATTTTAAGTAGTGTGAGCAAAGTTTACATATGTTGTTAGTTTGCTCATGTTTGGTTTTTCGGATATGACACATTTATCCATTGCATTGCAATGTAAATTGCTTGAATATTTCGGACGAAACATCCAAGTCGTCAATCCTACTTCATTGTATATTTTATGCATGTGTTAAACCTGTTATTCTAATATTTGGAACACAACTATTGGACAAGTAGATTCAATATGACATTATCAACACAAGTGTGAGTTATGATCCAATGCATATTCTTTTCATCTACAAAGGATGCAAATATTTTCATATCAATCTAGTGTGATTGAGTATGTAGATTTAAGAATATATCTCTTGTTATAATTTGATATAATCTTGAAGCTAAACAAATAACAATCCAATTTCTTGTCCACACTAAAAAACATGTCAATTAGATTTGATGAATATATCAACCATAATTTGAATAATGAATTGATATAATATCAAGATCTTTCTTGACCCTCACGAACACTCATTTAACATAAATAAATATTTTGATAGTGTGTTTCATTAATCCTAAGATTATTTATAAGTGAGATTAGTGAATGGTTGAAAGTTGACTTATTATTTCATGATTGTTATATGTTTTGTTTATGTGAAAAACTATTTATTGTTACTTATAATGAAAACACTTAGATTTTGAAAATACTTTGTCTTTTATATAACTACTAATGTTTTAAAATGATTCAATTTCTCTTATAAAACAACTTAAGGTAAAACAAGCTAATTTGTAGAAAATATTCAAGTGTGTTGCGAAGAATAGATTAAATTGTTTGAAATATTTAGGTGACTAGATTTAACTCATTTACAAGATTTTTGAGTAACATTAAGCCATCTATACCTATATGCAATGCAAGCATATAATAACAATCCTAACACAAGAAATCTAGCATAAGATCTAGTTAAGTATAAACCGGAAAGCTAGCTATAAACTAACAGGGCACATATGCTTAGATATACAAATAGCTAAACTACAAATAGCAACAATTATCTAATATATTCAATTAAGGAAATAAAATCACAAAGAAGTTCACATAACACATAAAACACTTATCGTCGTTTTGTGTATTATATACACCAATGTTTACTTAGCTCGATTTTATTTGAAAATAAAATAGTTTCCTCCCCATTCTATAATTTAATTAAGATCAATATTTTGAAAACATAAATACATAATTTTTCAAAAGTATATCAACTAGGAATGCCCGACTTGAAGGAAATGGTAAAACAAAAGTTTTACGTTAAAACAAAACACAAATTTTTAACCACCGTATAGTATTTTTACTTTCTTACTTATTTAAGTTTGTAATGGTTACTTGTAAGTATTTTTAAATGAAAGTAGACTCAATTACCTTTAAAATGCCGGGTGGCACAACTTCTACGGAGTTACAGTTAATTTTATATAATTTTTCAAAGTTTATGAAAAACTGTCGAACAGACAGGCGGACCCCTTAAATTTAATGGGGCCGCCCAGTATTTAAGGGGTCGCACAGACAATTAAAGGGGCAGCCCATCTGATACTCAAAAATGCATTTTTTGCAAAAAATTATTTTCTGACTTTGTGGAAAGGTGTGTAACTTTCTGATTTTAATAACGAACATATAACACTTGTTTTAAGCATAATCTTATCTCGAGCTAGTATAATTAGTGTATATAATATCAAAACTAATACAAGTAAATCAACAAAACAATTTTCATATTTAATCCTCCTTAATGGGTAATTTGATACATGGATCGTACTCAATTTTTTAAACCATTTGTTTTAAAAATTAGAGCGATGTGGCTCTGGTACCAATTGTGGAAAACTAGAAGGGGGGGGGGAGGTTGAATACTTTTCCCCTCTTTTTGATTTTATAAAAACTTGGTTTCCAAATGTTGATTCAAATTTATTCAATTGTTTGTTTGAAAAACCTTCAATTAGAGTTTAGTATGAAAATAACATATAATCAATATGATCAATTATATATGTGAGCTTTTGGATTAGTTTTCAAAACTTAGTTTTATGAATGAAGCTTTGGTCGATCTTTATGTGAATACGTTTTCCTTTTTAAAATCTTAAAACGTTTTGTATCAAATTATCGATTAAGTTAAACTTAACATGAGAAGTGTTAATAATATATATAAGTCCATTAGACCATATCATACAATATATATCCTATCACAATATTAACTTGTAACTACACCACAATCAATCATCATGACAATATAAGCAACAATCAACACATATTTGCAAGCATAGATATAAAGCGATAAATGCAAGAATAAATGTGAAAAGATAAGAGAAAGAGGATGCAAACCGGACACGATGATTTATAGTGGTTCGGCTACAAGGACAACTTCCTTGTCCTACTCCACTCCCCGAGTCACCTACTCGAGAGTTTTCTTCACTACTCAACAAGCTCCCTTTTGGCGGAGAAAACCTTACACAACTTTTTCTTACACCATTTAACGACACTAAGCTAAATGTCGAGTTCTGATAGTAGCTAGAACCAATCTCACAACACGACTTCGATCACTACACAACTTCTACACGACTTCACGACTTCTTCACGACTTCACGACTACTTCACATCTTCTTCTATACTCCACTACTTATTCACACACATACTTCTTCACAACTACATGACTTCTCCACACTACTACTTCTTCCCACTACTTCTTACTCACTCATTGACTCACTACTAAGTAAGATCATCTTGATCTACTTATTACATAAACATAACTCACAACTTCACATAAACTCTAACTAGACTCCAATACATCTTTGGCTTTATGATAGGGAGGTTTCTTCTCTTGCACTTTGAGTAATGAGGGATTGAATCACTTGAAACAAAGACTAATAAACTTATGATCAAAGGATTTAGAAGTGTGTTTGGAAAGGTTTGGGACTGAAAATTTTCGTGCAAAAGATAGTAAAAATACCAGGTTTGAGGTGGTATTTATAGGGAAAAATTTCTTACAGAATCTGACATGGGAGCGTGGCCGGCCCACTTTAATTGTGTGCCGCCCCCCTTAAAATTAAGGGGGCCGCCCAGACGAAAACGACAGTTTTTTTTTTTTTCTTTTCTGGGGAAGGTTTATCTAGTGAAATTTTAACTGTTTTTTGCTAAAAATTTGAATTCATATATTTATTATGAATTAAACATTTTCCTATATTTACCAAAAGTGTTTTTCAAAATATATAAGATGTTTATACCATTTTATAGAATTTGTAGTGTCTAAATAAAATCCCTTTGATCATAAAATGTATTAGACATTTGTGTGTACATACCTTAAGTGATTGTTGAAGCATACTTGAGACGTTGAGATGTCGAGGCTTGTTGACGTATGAATGCATAGATGAATTGTGATCACAAGTAACTTAAGCACTTTATGTTATATGTTTTAACTTACATCTTTGTCATCATCAAAACATGAAGATGATGTTTAGATTAAATATCATAATATTCATGCCAACATCTGTGATCTTCTTGTTTGCATACCATGCAGAACAAGATTCTATAACAATCATCAGTGGCATGATTTGTGTAATTGCATAGTTCACATCTCTTCAGGGGTTTGTTTGTGGATTTTGGTTTGGTGGTGCCTAAGGAAGCTGATGTTGGTTCTTTATCATTATAAGAGGATTTTTCAGTTGATTCCAACTTTTCACTAAGCTTCCTGACAAGTTCAGTTAACTGATCATATTTTGAGTCAGTACTGTCAGGTTTCACTTCAGTGGAGACTGAAGGTGTGTGGATTTCAGTGGGTACAGAGGTAGGTCTCTTCAGGATAGTTCTCCCTAAACCTGATTTCTCCTTGGGAGAATGTGGTTGATAGACAAATGGGGTAAGACCTGAACTAGGTGCAGCTTCCTGAAGTTGTTTCAGTAGAGGGAGTGGTGATTGGGAATCAGACTCAGACTTAGTGATAGACTCAGTGTGACTGAGTTCATCAGTGACTCCTAGCATTTCCTTAATGGCCTGACTTTCAGGCACCAAGATCCTTCCAGTGTTAAAATTTGGCATTTTACTATCAGGATTGACTCTTTCAATCCAATCAATGGGTTTTGGATTTAGTTCCTTGCTAGAGAGTATGCCAGCTGATAGAAAGGCTGTTACATGTTTATTCTCCCTTGAGATTTCAGTGAGTTGGTTTTCTCCCAGTGCAACCTTTTTGGTACTGGTGTGAGACTCACTGAGTCAAAGAGTTTGGGGTTCTTTTGAGTCCAACTAAATATAATAGCTTTTTCTTTCTTAAGTTCTTCCTGAAAAGCTTGATTTTGTTTTACAAGTTCAAAGTTTTGAATTTGAAGTGTAATGTTTTCAATCTTGGCTTGTTTTAAAGCAAGAAGTTCATCTTTACACTGATTTAACTCAAAACTCAATTTGTTATATTTTGAAAAAAAAATTTAATCTTTGCTCTTCAACATATTTAAGATCAACGTTTATATAATCTAAGTAAGATTTCCAATCAGAATCATCATCTATAGAAAGTAAGATGTTTACCTTTCTCATGGTGATGCTCACCCGCTCTCTATTCCTTCCACGGTTCTTTCCCACAGCCAGCTTGTTATCTTCTGAGAGCGCCATCAGGGCACTGATAGGAACTTCTTCATCCTCAGGGGACACTTCTTCCTCATCCCAATCATAGGTTTTAGCAACAAGTCCCTTATTTTTCTGATGAGAAGATTTGGTAACTTGTGGAGACTGAGGGACAGAAGGAGGTGACTCAAGAAGAGCAAGTTTGGCCTTGGCCTTTCTATATTTAGCTTCAAAATATTTTTGAGGAAAATTTTCAGACTTGTTTTGAAAATGTGGAAAACTATAAGGGGGGGGGGTTGAATAGTTTTCCCTTCTTTTTGATTTTATAAAAACTTAGTTTCAAAAATGTTGATTCAAATTTATTCAATTGTTTGTTTGAAAAACCTTCAATTAGAGTTTAGTATGAAAATAACATATAATCAACATGATCAATTATATATGTGAGCTTTTGGATTAGTTTTCAAAACTTAGTTTTATGAATGAAGCTTTGGTCAATCTTTATGCGAATACGTTTTCCTTTTAAAATCTTAAAACATTTTGTATCAAATTATCGATTAAGTTAAACTCAACATGAGAAGTGTTAATAATATATATAAGTCCATTAGACCATATCGTACAATTATATATTCTATCACAAAATTAACTTGTAACTACACCACAATCAATCATCATGACAATATAAGCAACAATCAACACATATTTGCAAGCATAGATATAAAGCGATAAATGCAAGAATAAATGTAAAAAGATAAGAGAAAGAGGAAGCAAACCGGACACGATGATTTATAGTGGTTCGGCTACAAGAACACCTTCCTTGCTCTACTCCACTCCCCGAGTCACCTACTCGAGAGTTTTCTTCACTACTCAACAAGCTCCCTTTTGGCGGAGAAAACCTGACACAACTTTTGCTTACACCAATTAACGACACTAAGCTAAATGTCGAGTTCTAATAGTAGCTAGAACCAATCTCACAACTTCAATCACTACACAACTTCTACACGACTTCACGACTTCTTAATGGCTTCACGACTTCACGACTTCTTCACTACTTCACAATTTCTTCTATACACCACTACATATTCACACATCTTCTTCACAACTACATGACTTCTCCACACTGCTACTTCTTCCCACTACTTCTTACTCACTCATAAACTCACTACTAAGTAAGATCATCTTGATCTACTTATTACATATACATAACTCACAACTTGACATAAACACTAACTAGATCCTAATACATCTTTGGCTTTATGATAGGGAGGATTCTTCTCTTGCACTTTGAGTGGTGAAGGATTGGATCACTTGAAACAAAGACTTATAATCTTATGATAAAAGGATTTAGAAGGATGTTTTGAAGGGATTGGGACTGAAAATTTTTGTGCAAAAGGTAAGAAAAAATTGCAGAAATGAACCAGTATTTATAGGCAAAAATTTCTGACAACTGGAGCGTGCCGGTCCCCTTAATTATTAAGGGGGCCACCCATAATTAAGGGGGCCGCCCTACTGAAATGGTCAGAAATCTTTGTCTTTTCTGGTGAAAGTTTATTTGGTGAAAAACTAACTGATTTTGGTTAAAAATTTGAATTCATATATTTGTTATGAATTGAACATTTTCCTTTAATTACCAAAATTGTTTTTCAAAAATATATAACATGTTTATATCATTTTATAAACTTTGTAATGTTTAAATAAAATCCCTTTGATCATAAAATGTATTAGACATTTGTTTGTACATACCTTAAGTGATTGTTGAAGCATACTCGAGACGTTGAGATGTCGAGGCTTGTTGACGTATGAATGCATAGATGAATTAAGTTCACAAGTAACTTATGCACTTTACGTTATATGTTGTAACTTACATCTTTGTCATCATCAAAACATGAAGAGGATGTTTAGATTAAATATCGTAATATTCATGCCAACAATCTCCCCTTTTTGATGATGAAAAACTATGTAAACTATAACTCACAGTAAAATGTATAAGTTACTTGTTTACACTACTTCTCCCCCTTTTGTCGAAGCAAAAAGGTGGACTCTTAGACGAGACTTCTACTACGCTTGAACCCTTGAGAAAGAATGTAAAAGGCGAGCTTGCATCATCGTAAGTGAAGCCTTGATCTTATCAACGTTAATGCTCCCCCTTGGTGTATGCTCCCCCTTGGTGTATGCTCAAAACTTGTTTTGGCTACCAAAGAATCGAGTGATGAAGTAATCCTTCAAAACAAAGTTAGTAGACAAGTGCACATATATATGATGATGATGATAGATATATGCATGATACTAATTGGGGAACAATATATGGGCGTAATAGGTATATGCACTAAAAATATGATACATGCAATTATTGTTTTAAAAACAACAACCTAACTCCCAACAAAAAATTACCATGACCAAAGCTTAAGACATGATAATGATTAGAACCTAATGCAAAGATTCTACCGACATATTTTGGTGAAAGATACCAAAATATATATTCTAAGAGAGTTAAAAAAAATGAAGATGAGAATGATACGTTCTTTTAAAGACGTAGAAAAATGAGGAAGGATGAGTGTGAATGAAAAGTGAAGGTAATGACAAAAGGTTGACAAATATGGTTTAGATTAATATATCGTTTGACAAGGGTGGATGATTGGGAATCATGGGATTTTTAGGTGTTTTGTTGGTTGATGACCGAAGATGGATATGTGAATGAGGTGGTGATGGCTCGACAACACTTGATGCTTGGATATCTTCTTTGTGTTCTTCACATGCTAGGAAGTGGAAAAGATGCATTTCATAAAGAAATTCGCTTGACTATTAGGGATTTAAGTTTTGGTGGTGATGACGCACTTAGTAGAATGTAGGGAGTTTAGAGGTGTAGATTAAGGAGCGGAAGAGGTTGATAGAGAGTTTGGATGTTGTTCAAGCGAGGGTTTTGGATGAGAACTAGCGAGAAGATACTCAATCCAAGTGAAGTGTTCCTTCAGTGAAATGGTTTGTTTTTGGGGAAAGATGCAACAAGGAAAATTGTTGACATGTTTTGCAACTTGTTTCAAGTTGTGGGGTGATGAAAGAGAGCTAGAGGGAAGATATTCCAAGTTGTATTGAGCAATGTGTAAGGTAAGAAGAGCACTAAGCGCATAGGCTTCCTTGAGTTCTTCAATGAACTTCAAGTGTTTGGTGTAACACTCCCAAAAATCGGGTCCAGCGGAAGCATACATGTCACTGGGGCGCTACTAAATTAGTATCACAACACAAAGTACAGAGAATGGTTTTATCCCAACCGTTTAGGAAAATTTCATAAATCAAAACATTAAGTTTACATCATTCCAGAAATAGTGCGAAAAATATAGGCCCATAAAAGAGTTTAAGCGGTCCCAAATACATCAGAGTTATCTATGACCATGCCATGCCTTGCCAAAAGCCTTCAACAGTTAGCCATCGTCTTAAACCTGAAAATGCATGCTAAAAAGGGTCAGCTATAAAGCTGGTGAGTTCATAGGTTTGTATAAATAGCAATTTAGTATAAAAGAAATGTGAGTTCGATAAAAGTTTTGTGACCATTGTGTCGCTCACAATGTCATGAAAATATAGTTTACTTTCAAGTAAATGTAGTAAAGTCGACCACAAGGTTTTCGAGTGTGAATAACCATTCACATACAAATCAAGTTCAGTTTTAGTGACAACTGCTTTACTCACAGTGTCATGAAAAATATCAGTAAAGTAGACCATAAGTATTAAGCATAAAGTTGGACCATAGGAAAAGTATGTGGTCATTACAACGAATATAATATCACATAAAAGTAAAAGTCTATTACGCTAGCACTAAGTTCATGCAACCGAAGCTTGACAGTTTGCATGCTCTAGAAGCAAGTTAAATAAAGCCCTTGCAAGTGTCTATCCCATGACACTCGTGTTTCGACATGTTATACGCTCGCGTTTGCCTATCCGGCCAAACCGAACGGGGGTGTCAACCCCAATAGATCTATTTATAGCATTCGTGCTTCCCAGCAAGAATTGACGGTTCATGAGTTTGGGCATTGTGGGATTCAGTGTCTTAGGCTAATCCGCGTAATAGTGTAAATAAAGCATAAGTTTCGGTGTGGTCCATAAAAGTGTTTGCATAAAAGCAATTGTCATTCAATAGAAGTGTCTGCGTAACAGCAATGATTTGTAAAGTGTTTTGCATACAGGCAATAGTTCATAGAGTGTGTAGCATAAAAGCAATAGCTCATAAAGTGTGTTGCATAAAAGAAATAGTTCATAAAGTATGTTGCATAAAAGCAATAGCTCATAAAGTATGTTGCATAAAAGCAATAGTTCATAAAGTATGTTGCATGATTATAAAACACTTGTGTATGTTGAAAAATAATCAAATATGCAACCAATATACAAATAGGTGCATTTGAATAATCAATAAAGTATTGCGCATTCAAATAAAACAAGCGTCGAGTTTAGTTAAAAACGAGCATGTATTCTCCCCCAAAATAGTTTAAAAACAAGAAGGTAGGGGTCATGAACTCACCTTAGAAAAGCAGTCTGATAGAGTAAAGTCAAATTGTATAAGTGTGCGGCACCGACACGTGACCTAAATTAGAATGGCAATATTTAGTTTACAATTTTGTATACTCACGACTCAAAGTATTTAAACAAGTTCAAGTGTTTACAAGCGGTTGTGTTTAATGTTGATTGTGTGGCAGAGTTTACGTTTAAAACATTTTCAAAATGTTTATAAGGATTGGCTCTTGGACAATGTACAAATATATATATACGAGTATATAAAAGTATTCATGACGAAAAAGTTTTCGGTTCGGGAGTAACCGAAAGACTTAATACGAAAAGTATTCACAAGTAAAGTGTTTATGAAAAATAAACATTTAGTAAAATAATAATAAATACTTTACGCCAAGTATCTATTTTAATAACGGTTACGCGATACGGTGTATATATAAATGTGTCTATATATATTTAGTTAGTGGATGATAATTTAAAAAATATTTATATTAATTTGTGTTATAAATATTTTCTTGTTACTCTCATTTTCGTCATTTAGTCGGGTTGTGATAAAACATATAAATTAAATAAGTTTGACGAAAATTATCTTGGTCACAATATGTTACAAAGAATTAGTTTTTAAATTTTTATTAAGTGATAAAAATGTAAATAAATGCCAAAAAGAGGCTAATAGGATTCAAACTAGGGTCTCTCGGATAAATAAACAGCGTGTTACCGAGCAGGCCAAAGTACTTATTCGTTCAAATATCTCCATTGTTTTGTATATGGGAAAATGTTAGCTACAATTAATTGTAGCTAGTTGGCTACAATTCCTTTGAAAAAACTTTTAATAATGTACAGTTCAGTCCCTGCGGTTAGACCCTGACACATATTTTCCCCCTGTCCCCACCTTTTTTTTCAAAGGAAATGTAGCCAATTGGCTACATTGTGTTGTAGCTATGTTTTCCCCTTTGTATATATCACATATTTGTACTGTTTAATATAAAGGCTTATGTGTTTTAAAAAAGAAATACTAAAGTCACACCAAGGGCAGATTCGAACCAGGTCTCTTGGTAGACAAAGCAAGCAACAGTGAAGTGGACTAGAGTCCTTTGATGTTAAGGTTTGCAACACATATATATTTAATGGCCCTCTTACAGTCTTACTGTGTTGTATTTTTAGTTCTCGGTGTATACCGAGTTTTTCATGTATACGTGATATGTTTTCGTATTTCTTTCTCCCATTTCAGTTTGCCATAACTTTTCAAATAAGAAATAAAAGTTTGTGAATAAGCACTTAGGGCAACGAAAATAAGACCAAATAAGTCTCGACTTATTTGAGTTTTTACGACTCAAAAGCCAAACGAAGCCAAAATCCTTGAATCGATTTGGTGTAAATTTTTAATAAGTTTGTATGAGTCACAAATAAGCAATATAAGTCGAATAAGCACATGTCCACGAGAGCCAAAACTTAAGTTTTGTTTCCATATAAGTTTTCATTTAGTTGCTTTAAGTTTTCGAAAACCACTTACATCCCACATTTGCTTCTTAGGTGGGACGAACGAAGTAAAAATGAGCACAAGCTTATTGAGCTTATTAGTGTTAAGCGTATATGAAAGATGCCACACAGGTTTTCTAAACACAACAAAGTTCATATTTTGCATGGAAGTCGATATATATATATATATATATATATATATATATATATATATATATATATATGTCAAGAAGCTCATGTCTTCTAGTTTATTATAAAGGTAAATGTAACATGTTTGTGTTTTACGAAATCAAACAAAACGCAAGTTTAGACAAGTGAATTCTTACAGTGGGTTCGAAGAGAAAGTCGAACGAGAAGAAGTAGAGAACCCAAGACAAGTTTTCTTTAAAATAATCACTAACCACCTTTTTACCCAAGCTTCCAATATTTAATCAAACCCTTTAAAACCTTGCTCTTTAAAAGTTCAAATCCGAAAACTCTTAAGTATTTTGAAATGCTATGTGTGAGATTGAGCTTGTAGGTATTCAGTTATAAGGAGTGAACCAAGGGAGGAAATTAGTTTTAAAATATTGGTACAATATACCTCAAAGATATGAATATGGATTTGATGAAAATCTTCTACTGCCACACGTAAGGAAAGAGTAGAAAGAAAGCATGGGGTTGTGTCATACTTGTCCCCAAAACCATTGATACAAGAATGGTTTGTCAAAGTTTTGGTTTCTTTCATTAATAAAAATGTACCTCAAAAACTTAACTTGTGGTTTTGTTGATTAGTTGCTTGTTCGAACAAATAAAAGAAGAGAAGATGAGTATGATTGTTGTCATTCTTGTCTTCAATACAATGGGTCTTGTGCGGTTTGTGTTAAAACCGATCAAGGGAAAAGTGTGAGGACAATGAGAAGTGTGTTATGAAAATGTTTACTCACATAATTAATTTAATAATAATTATTAACTTTTCATTATAATAAAATCAAATGTGCTCTAGTAGTTAAATGAGCGTCGTAGTAGTACCAATATACTAAAATATGTAGACCAAAATTTGGTCCGAAGTCGTAGTGCACCATGAGGTGTTTCTTGGTTACGCGATTTAACTAAAAAGTTTTGCGTAAAAGTGTTCTTATAAAATTTCAAAGTAATAAATTTGGGTTTGGAATTAAATGTTGACGTGGAGAATTACGGGTTGTTACATTTGGAGAAAGGTGATGAAGGTGGATTGTGGTTTTAATTAGGGATGGATGATTGGACATGCAACATAGAAATAGCATGTGAGTTATAGAGTGTGGTGGTGACACTCTTGGTGGTGGAGACATGTTTGAGCTTGGGTAATCATGAAAGCATGATATGGATGGAAGATAGGCTTCATGAGTGGATGGTGTTTTTGTTGAATAAGCATCAAATGAAGCATTGGTGATGAGGTTTGGATTGTTGTTTTGGGATTGTGCATGCTCATCATGAGAAGAAGCATTGGTGGAACCAAGCATGGGTGTTTAGCTTTGTTTGTGAGATGGGTTATTTGTATGAGCATAAGATTTGGGTATTGGTTGATTTGGAACAACATCACTTGAGAGTTTAGATCTTGGGTCATTGGGGGATAACATGTTTGGTTGGATGATTATTAAGGATGAAGGAGATGTATTTATAATGTAGGATTGGTGTGGTTTAGGAAGGTAAATTTTGAGGGCATGGAAATGGTGGATGACTCGAGATTGGTAGTATAAAGGATGATTCGGTTTTTCATTTCACATGGGTGGTTTGAGGATGTGATGAGGCGAAAAATGAACCACTTTTAGGGGGTCATTTAAGTCCGAATCCGAATTTATTTGATCAAATATTGCCCTAAATCGTTCCTTTTGTGATTTTAGGTACTTTGGGAGAGAAATCTGGAAAAGGAAGCAATTCGGACGTTTTTGGAGCATAAAAGTGAAGAAAACGCCAAAGTCTTAATTTTCCATGCTGAGAACAGTAGGTGACGGCGTCAAGAGCAAAACCTTGATGGCGTCAAGAGCAAATCTTATGAATTTCCATGACGACCCAGAACGGATTTGACGGCGTCACGTAGGAAGGGCGTCAAGAGTAAAAGAGTCATGACGGCCTGGAAGTACTTAAGTCTTGACGGCGTCAGAAGTGGATCTAGGCAATCCGAAGAGAGTTTTGGCGGCGAGGTGACGGCGTCACATTGTTTGTCTTGACGCCGTCAGACCTGTTTTTCTATATATAGTTTTCTAATTTTCACACATTAAGAGAGAAGTTTTGGTAGAAACCCTAAGTACGATTTTGGTGTAACTTTACAGGTTTTTCAAGGGTTCCAACCCCTTGATACCTTGCATGATTAATCAAGATAAGTGTTCTTCTAATTCAATCAATATGTCTATGTGTTGGTTGTCTATATCATCTTCTTGTCTTAATTCTATCATGCTAGGCTAGATCTCTTTTGTGTTTGCTTAGATCTAATGAAACCTAGATATTGATTATGTGTTGATTACTTGTTTATCTTTGTTTTGGATGAATGATTTATATGTTAGGCTTAAGAAAACTGGCAGATCTCCAAATGGTAACATGCTTGAACGTCTTAAGAAACATGAACCGAGGCGCACTAGGTCTTTATTGGTTGTATTTAATGCATGAGCCACTGTTTACAATCCCTATAGTTGTGCTGGGCATGGTGTAGGAGGTGATAAGAGCTCATAGAATTGGGGAGTTATGTGTGCCACCCCATGAATGGTATTAAGGAATACGATCCGTCATCCATGCAATTATAACAAGTAATTAACGTGTAAAAGATATCTAGGGAGTAGTGAAATCTAAGTAAACACATTTTCTCCAATTACTGCTCACAACTTTAGTATAAATTAGCTTAATTTCATTTTTAGTATTTTATTTTGATTGCATCTTAGTATTGGGTTAGTTGAATAGCAACTAATTCCGCCCACTCTTCCAAAACCCAAGATTTTACTTGCTTTCATAAAAATATAAACACACAAAAATAATCATCCCTCACCTTTAGAACTAGTATTTAGGCTTTCTAATCCTAGCGACACTATTCCTAAGCTGAACGATCAATCCCCCGGTACTTGTTACTATACTATACTATACTACAACGATCAGGTACACTGCCTGGTGGGGGTTGTAAGCTTCTCGAGATCCCTCGAGAGGTAAAGCCTGTTGCGATTCCCACGCATCAAGTTTTTGGTGCCGCAGCCCGGGGAATAGTTATTGTCTAGGTTAGGATTTCTTTTTATTAGGTCTACTTGCTAGATTCTTTTCTAGTAAGATTTTATTTTTATTTTTAGGTCTTCTTTAGTCTATCTCATTTCTTTGTGCCTTTGTTCGTAACCACCCGACACCATGGACAACGGGAACATCTTTGAACCTGTCATCCCACCACAACAAAGCCCACCATTAGAACCCCTTAGGCCCCGAACCTTAGGAGAGTATTCCCGACCTAGCCACCAAGGCTACCGAAACACCATTGAGCTCACCGGAGCCAATGTGGCCCCCTTGCGATCCGACACCATCTGGTTGGTGCAAAGCGGATGTGCATTCCATTGACTTCGTTCCAAAGATCCAAACCAACATCTTAAGGACTTTCTCAAAATCGTAGATTCCATAGACCTAGGTGTTGAAACTAGAGAGACTACCCGTTTACGCCTATTCCAATTCTCTCTACGGGATCAAGCTAGTCAATGGCTTGAGCGTTTACCCGCGGGATCCATCACCACATGGGATGATCTCACCACTCGTTTCCTTGCTCAATTTTTCCCACCGGGGAGAACTACTAAGCTTAGAAATGACATCTTGATGTTCCAACAACGTCAAAATGAATCTCTTTATGAAGCATGGACTCGTTTCAAGGACTTACTCCAAAAAGTCCCTCATCATGGCATAGATCTTTGGCTCCAAGTCTAAATTTTTTATGACCATATCGACATCTCCACGAGGTGAGCCATTGACCAATCGGCCGGTGGTAAGCTACGTGATCTAAGTGCGGAACAATCATGGGAACTCATAGAAGATCTTGCTCTCTATGACAACGAAAGTTGGAACGATCCCCGTGACTTGAACAAAACGGTCAAGGCAATATCTTTGCCTTCGAACAATTCTAGCACTCCCGACCGTAGGATCATGGAACTTGAGGACCAAGTCAAGTTTCTCATGAAATCTTACAATGCTCCTAAGCCTTCAAGCCAAGTGAACAAAATCACTTCTTCATGCGAATTATGTAGTGGTCCCCACGACACTCGTGATTGTGTGGAACTCCCCGGAACAGCTTTTGCGGACTACGCATCCACGCGTACCGATGAAGCGGGAGATACGTGGTACACTTTCAAGCCCGAGCCAAACACATACGGTGATTCATACAACCCCTCATGGAAAAATCACCCAAACCTTAGGTGGAAACAAAATCAACCCAATCTTTCCAATCCGCCTAACCGTTACCAACCAACCGGTCCACCATCCAACCGTACTTTCAACAACAATCCTTCTAACAACTATGGTAGTACCAACAATCTTGAAGGATTGATGTCAAAGTTTATGGCATCTCAAGAGGCTCACATAGCTAGGTTTGAAACCGAATTCAACCAACAACAAACGGAGATGACCAACAAGATTGACAACTTGTTGAAAGCCCTCAACAACCAAGCATTAGTCACACCTAGGAAGGACACTAGGGACACCAATAACGGAAACCAAATTAAGGATCCCTCATCATCTAAACAGGTCCACTTTGTTAATCTTGTCACTATTAAGCCGATAGATAAGGAGATAGAAGAGAGTGACAAGAATGAAGATAGGGTAGAAGCCGAGACTAAGGATGAGAATAGAGAAGTTGAGGTTGATAGTAGAGAGGAATTAGAGGAGGTAGAACCTATAGAAGAATACTTTGATAAGTTTCCAACCAAGGAAGAACGGGAATACCATAAGGATTTATTCGATAGTCCCGAGAGAACATATATCTTTGGCGACCCCCTTATCAAAATGGGAGACCCCTCTAACATTAACATCCCATGCAATATCGGGCACATGCATATATGGAAAGCTTACATCGACCCTAGATCCCCCGTGAACATCATGACTAGGACTTATTACAATTGGGTGATGAAGAAGCAACTTAATTTTAGGATGATGCCTAATAAGAACCTGATAAGTAATTTTGCGGGAAGAGTGAAAGGATTGCATGTGATTATAGGGAATCTCACCTATGAGATCGATTTTATGATATTTGAGGACACTCGTCCGGTGATAGATGCTTGCCTAAGTCAAATAATATTTGGGAAACCATTTGTTGAGGCCACTAGGATGAGTTATGATCCGACTTTAGGGATAGTTAGATTCAAGAAAGAGAATGATGAGGTTGCTTATCAAATGCCCTACAAGATTGAGCAATACCGCCTTCTCTCTAATTTCGAAAAGGAACACAAGCAAGTGGCTTATTATAGGAATGAGGAGGATAGACGTAGAGGAGTAGAGTATGTTAGAAGTAGGATGCTTGGTTTCTACAAAGAGTGCTTGCAACTAGGTCTGGAATAAAAAACTGGTTTAGAAGATGACCTAGAGAGTGAAACCAATGATGAAATCACGTAGTAACCCATGACCTTGAGTCTAGCTACAAGACTCGTAAATAAAGAAAAGCGCTTCTTGGGAGGCAACCCATGTTTTGTGTGATTTTATTTGTTTGTTTGTTATTTGCTTCCGTATGCATGTTTTATTTTTATTGTTGGTTGATCATGTTTCTAAACTAAATAGTAGAAATACTTTACTTTGTTGTTTGGCCTAGTCTTAACTCCACCTAAAAGTATTTTTGCAAAAGATAAGTGTAAGGGGAAACCCCAAATATGTTTTTAAGAAACAACCGATCATGATTCTCCACAATATTAAATGAACATGTATATTCGTATTTGTTAGAGTCAAATGCTTGTATTGAGTCATAATGAAGTTTTGCAGGATTTTCCAGGAAGTAGGACCAAGTTTTTCCAGAAATTTTCTGGAAACTTAACATAAGGATTTCTGCAGGTCAATTCTGACGGCGTCAGGGGTTTACTCTTGACGGCGTCAGGAGTTAAAATCTGGAAATTTTACCGGTTTTGTTTTTCTAACGGAGTCTTATGGTTTTTGTGAATTATTAAGTTTTATAATCTCCAGGGAATCTGCAAACTTCATTCCACAAGCATTATATCTTATCTTGTTTTCTAGGATTTAGAAACTTATATAGAATGCCGCCGATTTTACGCGAGGTTGTCTTGTCTATTCTGTCAGGTTTTATAGGTTATGTATGACAAGAAGATGATTTACATTCTGGAAGGGAAGCTTTGATTGTTCATTTTCTTGGAGGAAGATTTAACCTGGCCATCCTATTATCCATACCGAGCGAATCAGGGGAGTATTTGATTTTATTCTCTTTACTTTTTCACTTTTACATTCTTTACTTGAACATTGGGGACAATGTTCATCTTAAGTGTAAGGGGAGGGTAAAAAGATGATACCTTACATATGCACTTTTGCTTGAGTTTGCTTTGTTTGATGGTAGATGTGTAATAAAACTATGAGAAATACTTGTTAGTGCAATTTTAGCGCCAAATTTAAAATTTTTTACAACATTTAGGAGTGAAACTTTAGCCATAGCAAGCGTCTCATGGATAGGAGATTGTATGACTAGCACATAACCGTATATTCAGAAAAATTTTCCACCCAAATATGTGAGGTTCGCCTTTAGATTTGATAGGAAAAGCATTCATTATTAGTGCTTATGAGTGTACCGGTAGCATTTAGATTCTAGAACTTGCGTTAGTGATGCATCCCGAGACCGCTAGTGAGACTACATTCGTGTGGTAGGATTTACTACATGATAAGAGGCATTAGGATTACCCTTGTGTTAAACCCGTATTATAATTACTTGACCATTTAAGTCATATTACTTGGCTAGTTAAGTCAACTAATTTTTCCCACACCCTTAGCGTTGTACTCACTTTTAGTACACGAAACCCCTAGTACACCCCTCCGAGCCTATCTTTTCGTTTCTAACTTTAAGCATCTTACTTAAAGGAAGAATTTGTTACACCCCACTTAAATGTACACCCAAATCGCCTTAGCCTTCCGTGTATGCGCTCATTTTTAGTGCATTATTGTTATTTGTTAAACCCTAAGTTAACTTTCTAATTGATTACATGGTTGCTAAGTCGAGTCATATCCTTGTACATATTGTTTTGGGACGATTGGGACTCATGGGTAAGTACTTATTTTATGGAGTAATGGGGAAGAACATAATATTATTACCCCCATATGTACGCTAATCTTAAAAGTGCTCCAAGTGTTTTGATTTTCTTAATTCGAGTCATTAGATTAGTTTAAATGTAAAGTATGTAAAGATTCAAGTGTAAGGGGAATTCTCATCCCCTATGATGTATTATGTTGGATGGTAGGGTAAGAGTGTATGCACAAAAAAAAAAAAAAAAAAAAAAAAAAAAAAAAAAAAAAAAAATTTGAAAAAAAAGAAAAAGAAAAAAAAGAAAAAAAAAAAGAAAAAGAGAAAAAACATACGGACTACCATCCTTTTTTATTCTATGTTCATTTTATGTTTTTGTTATTTTTCATTTATTAGCTTAAGTCGAGTCTAGTCTTGGCTTAGCAACGCCACATTGTACATGTAATTAACTAAGATTGTTAACTCGCCACCAGTAAAACTTCCTTTATCCAACAAAATCGTGTATTTCATATCCCTACACCTAACGTTACAACCCTTTAAAAGACCTCTTTGATAGTTTATCCTAGGTGCTTACGCCATGTGGTGGAGGTTTGATCCTTTCCCAAGCCTATGGTAATCTATTTTGCTATGACAGGTAGTGAGAGATATCTTCCGTTTCCATATTGTAATTTATACTTTATTACACCCGAGAGATGTGAGTATCTAAACACTATTTGTGAGGTGCTTGTGTATGACCTCCGTGCTTGTCTATTGGTCTTTAGTGGAACGATTATTTGTTGTAATTACTTTTATATTAGTGTTAAATGACCCCTAACTTGTCTTTTGAGTAGAATAAAAGCGCATTTGCTTGAGGACAAGCAAATCTCAAGTGTAAGGGTATATGATGAGGCGAAAAATGAACCACTTTTAGGGGGTCATTTAAGCCCGAATCCGAATTTATTTGATCAAATATTGCCCTAAATCGTTCCTTTTGTGATTTTAGGTACTTTGGGAGAGAAATCTGGAAAAGGAAGCAATTCGGACGTTTTTGGAGCATAAAAGTGAAGAAAACGCCAAAGTCTTAATTTTCCATGCTGAGAACAGTAGGTGACGGCGTCAAGAGCAAAACCTTGACGGCATCAAGAGCAAATCTTATGAATTTCCATGACGACCCAGAACGGATTTGACGGCGTCACGTAGGAAGGGCGTCAAGAGTAAAAGAGTCATGACGGCCTGGAAGTACTTAAGTCTTGACGGCGTCAGAAGTGGATCTAGGCAGTTCGAGGAGAGTTTTGGCGGCGAGGTGACGGCGTCACATTGTTTGTCTTGACGCCGTCAGACCTATTTTTCTATATATAGTTTTCTAATTTTCACACATTAAGAGAGAAGTTTTGGGAGAAACCCTAAGTACGATTTTGGTGTAACTTTGCAGGTTTTTCAAGGGTTCCAACCCCTTGATACCTTGCATGATTAATCAAGATAAGTGTTCTTCTAATTCAATCAATATGTCTATGTGTTGGTTGTCTATATCATCTTCTTGTCTTAATTCTATCATGCTAGGCTAGATCTCTTTTGTGTTTGCTTAGATCTAATGAAACCTAGATATTGATTATGTGTTGATTACTTGTTTATCTTTGTTTTGGATGAATGATTTATATGTTAGGCTTAAGAAAACTGGCAGATCTCCAAATGGTAACATGCTTGAACGTATTAAGAAACATGAACCGAGGCGCACTAGGTCTTTATTGGTTGTATTTAATGCATGAGCCACTGTTTACAATCCCTATAGTTGTGTTGGGCATGGTTTAGGAGGAGAAAAGAGCTCATAGAATTGGGGAGTTATGTGTGCCACCCCATGAATGGTATTAAGGAATACGATCCGTCATCCATGCAATTATAACAAGTAATCAACGTGTACAAGATATCTAGGGAGTAGTGAAATCTAAGTAAACACATTTTCTCCAATTACTGCTCACAACTTTAGTATAAATTAGCTTAATTTCATTTTTAGTATTTTATTTTGATTGCATCTTAGTATTGGGTTAGTTGAATAGCAACTAATTCCGCCTACTCTTCCAAAACCCGAGATTTTACTTGCTTTCATAAAAATATAAAAACACAAAAATAATCATCCCTCACCTTTAGAACTAGTATTTAGGCTTTCTAATCCTAGCGACACTATTCCTAAGCTGAACGATCAATCCCCCGGTACTTGTCACTATACTATACTACAACGATCAGGTACACTGCCTGGTGCGGGTTGTAAGCTTCTCGAGATCCCTCGAGAGGTAAAGCCTGTTGCGATTCCCACGCATCAGGATGTACTGAAGAAGGGTTATGAGGTTTGAGTGTAAGGCAGAAGGATATATGTGAGTGAGTGTGTTTTCCCTTCCCATTAAATTCATGCTCATCCGGACATAGATTTAAGCATGTAAAGGCATACAATCAAATCACATAGGAGCAAATAAACATCTAGAAACAACATATATGCGATATGCCATAAATCTAGGAATGACATAATCTAATGAGAAGCAAAGTTCATAAGAGTAAACTAGCGTTAGGTATATTTAGGAAGAGCAATTTAATCAAGTTGGAGAATGAGTATGAGGCTATTACTATTGGTGCTCAATTCAGGCTAAACACGACCATTTTTACGGGTTACACACACCCAACTTCTCACATAGAAGCAATTCAACCGTTAGGTTAAATTGAATTTCTAGTCAATAGATTCTCCAGTAGTCATTCTCTTTTTAGAAGAAATTGAGTTCCTAAATTTACCTATCAAAGAGTACCAAATATGAAGTTTGCTTGATTCACTAATGCTTGGCTTAATGTGACTCAAACGTCATGTTTTTATGAAGGTAAATCTAGATGATATATATTATTCAGGATCCCAATAGAGACGTGTAGAATGTTTAGGTAAGAGTAAACAAAAAGTTTTAATCTTTTGTTCATGATTTACCGGTTGTTTGGTTTTGATGGCATATTACTTGATTTAATAAATGTGCTAAACTTAAGAGTGCATCTTAGCATATCTTGTAAAATGAATCTCATTAAGATTATTTATCTTAAATGAGATTGTGATTCTCAAATGATATCAAAACTAGACATTTATAAATTCTTAAGCAAATATTATTTTCTATGATTTTTGCCAATGTTATATATCATAATTTAATTAGTATTTGAAACAAAATGAATTTTACTTGTTTATGCATTGTGACAACTTATTTTTCAATTCTAATAACTTACATTATTTCAAAAAGGAAAGTGTAGTGCATTATCTTGTAACACAACCATTCATGCTACAAAGAGAATGAAATGCATAGAATATATAGTGTGTATTATTCTAAAATATGTATTTTATCTTGAAGTGATGATTTTAAGTAGTGTGAGCAAAGTTTACATATGTTGTTAGTTTGCTCATGTTTGGTTTTTCGGATATGACACATTTATCCATTGCATTGCAATGTAAATTGCTTGAATATTTCGGAAGAAACATTCAAGTTGTCAATCATACTTCATTGTATATTTTATGCATGTGTTAAACATTTTATTGTGATATTTGGAACACAACTATTGGACAAGTAGATTCAATATGACATTATCAACACAAGTGTGAGTTATGATCCAATACATATTCTTTTCATCTACAAAGGATGCAAATATTTTCATATCAATCTAGTGTGATTGAGTATGTAGATTCAAGAATATATCTCTAGTTATAATTTGATATAATCTTGAAGCTAAACAAAGAACAATCCCATTTCTTGTCCACACTAAAAAACATGTCAATTAGATTTGATGAATATATCAATCATAATTGAATAATGAATTGATATAATATCAAGATCTTTCTTGACCCTCATGAACACTCATTTAACATAAGTAAACATTTTGATAGTGTGTTCCATTAATCCTAAGATTATTTATGAGTGAGATTAGTGAATGATTGAAAGTTGACTTATTATTTCATGATTGTTATATGTTTTGTTTATGTGAAAAACTATTTATTGTTACTTATAATGAAAACACTTAGATTTTGAAAATACTTTCTCTTTTATATAACTACTAATGTTTTAAAATGATTCAATTTCTCTTATTAAACAACTTAAGGTAAAACAAGCTAATTTGTAGAAAATATTTAAGTGTTTTGTGAAGAATAGATTAAATTGTTTGAAATATTTAGGTGACTAGATTTAACTCATTTACAAGATGTTTGAGTAACATTAAGCCATCTATACCTATATGCAATGCAAGCATATTATAACAATCCTAACGCAAGAAATCTAGCATAAGATCTAGTTAAGTATAAACCGGAAAGCTATCTATAAACTAATAGGGCACATATGCTTAGATATAAAAATAGCTAGACTTCAAATAGCAACAATTATCTAATATATTCAATTAAGAAAATAAAATCACAAAGAAGTTCACATAACATATAAAACACTTGTCATCGTTTTGTGTATTATATACACCAATGTTTACTTAGCTCGATTTTATATGAAAGTAAAATAGTTTCCTCCCCATTCTATAATTTAATTAAGATCAATATTTTGAAAACATAAATACTTAATGTTTCAAAAGTATATCAACTAGGAATGCCCGACTTGAAGGAAAAGGTAAAACAAAAGTTTTACGTTAAAACGAAAAACAAATTTTTGACCACCGTATAGTATTTTGACTTTCTTACTTATTTAAGTTTGTAATGGTTACTTGTATGTATTTTTAAATGAAAGTAGACTCAATTACCTTTAAAACTCCGGGTAGCACGACTTCTACGGAGTTACGGTTAATTTTATATGATTTTTCAAAGTTTCCGAAAAACTGTCGAACAGACAGGCGGACCCCTTAAATTTAAGAGGGCCGCCCATCTGATACAAAAAAAAAAATGAATTTTTTGTTAAAAATTGTTTTCTGACTTTGTGGAAAGGTGTGTAACTTTCTGATTTTAAAAAACGAACATATAACACTTGTTTTAAGCATAATCTTATCTCGAGCTAGTGTAATTAGTGTATATAATATCAAAACTAATACAAGTTAATCAACAAAACACTTTTCATATTTAATCCTCCTTAATGGGTAATTTGATACATGGATCGTACTCAATTTTTAAAATCATTTGTTTTGAAAATTTGAGCGACGTGGCTCTGGTACCAATTGTGGAAAACTAGAAGGGGGGGGGGGGGGTTGAATAGTTTTCCCTTCTTTTTGATTTTATAAAAACTTGGTTTCAAAAATGTTGATTCAAATTTATTCAATTGTTTGTTTGAAAAACCTTCAATTAGAGTTTAGTATGAAAACAACATATAATCAATATGATCAATTATATATGTGAGCTTTTGGATTAGTTTTCAAAACTTAGTTTTATGAATGAAGCTTTGGTCGATCTTTATGTGAATACGTTTTCCTTTTAAAATCTTAAAACATTTTGTATCAAATTATCGATTAAGTTAAACTCAACATGAGAAGTGTAAATAATATATATAAGTTCATTAGACCATATCATACAATTTTATATTCTATCACAAAATTAACTTGTAACTACACCACAATCAATCATCATGACAATATAAGCAACAATCAATACATATTTGCAAGCATAGATATAAAGCGATAAATGCAAGAATAAATGTAAAAAGTTAAGAAAAAGAGGATGCAAACCGGACACGATGATTTATAGTGGTTCGGCTACAAGGACACCTTCCTTGCCCTACTCCACTCCCCGAGTCACCTACTCGAGAGTTTTCTTCACTACTCAACAAGCTCCCTTTTGGCGGAGAAAACCTTACACAACTTTTGCTTACACCAATTAACGACACTAAGCTAAATGTCGAGTTCTAATAGTAGCTAGAACCAATCTCACAACTTCAATCACTACCCAACTTCTACACGACTTCATGACTTCTTCATGGCTTCACGACTTCACGACTTCTTCACTACTTCACAACTTCTTCTATACTCCACAACATATTCACACATCTTCTTCACAGCTACATGACTTCTCCACACTACTACTTCTTCCCACTACTTCTTACTCACTCATAAACTCACTACTAAGTAAGATCATCTTGATCTACTTATTACATAAACATAACTCACAACTTCACATAAACACTAACTAGATCCTAATACATCTTTGGCTTTATGATAGGGAGGATTCTTCTCTTGCACTTTGAGTGGTGAAGGATTGGATCACTTGAAACAAAGACTTATAATCTTATGATCAAGGGATTTAGAAGGATGTTTTGAAGGGATTGGGACTGAAAATTTTCGTGCAAAAGGTAAGGAAAAATTGCAGAAATGAACCAGTATTTATAGGTAAAAATTTCTGACAACTGGAGCGTGCCGGTCCCCTTAATTGTATGGCCGGTCCCCTTAATTATTAAGGGGGCCGCCCATAATTAAGGGGGCCGCCCTACTGAAACGGTCAGAAATCTTTGTCTTTTCTAGTGAAAGTTTATTTGGTGAAAAACTAACTGATTTTGGTTAAAAATTTGAATTCATATATTTGTTATGAATTAAACATTTTCCTTTAATTACCAAAATTGTTTTTCAAAAATATATAACATGTTTATATTATTTTATAAACTTTGTAATGTTTAACTAAAATCCCTTTGATCATAAAATGTATTAAACATTTGTTTGTACATACCTTAAGTGATTGTTGAAGCATACTCGAGATGTTGAGATGTCGAGGCTTGTTGACGTATGAATGCATAGATGAATAAAACGCACCTTTGTGATTCTAGCCCAAACAAGAATCAATTAAAGCAAATCTTCAACTTATGAACCCTAATTAGGGTTTATGTGGATTATAAGAATTACCCCTTACCTTTTTGTAATTCAATCCAAGATATAACCAATAGTGTGGTTATATCACGTTCTTGTACACACGTACTAATCAAGTAAAAGATTATGCAACTAATTGAAACACAAAAAGATTTGAGCTTCAAAAAAAATTTGAAACCCTTAAAGATTTAGGGGTGTTCGATTTGTTTTGCAAGAGAAAAGAAGGAGAAGAAAAAACACCAAGAACTATGTGTACAAGAGATGAGAAACAATGAATCTTGTGTTTGTATTTATATTGTATGATTACTTGGAGTCCAAGGCACAAAGGAGGTGCCCCCTTTGTCTTGGCCGATCGGTTTGTAACTCCCCAAGGGATTCCAGAACCTTCTTGACCTTCTAATAATTCATACAATAAACTTTTCTTATTTTTGTCCAACGGTCGTTAGCCATTCTCCGTTAAATACTAACGGTCGTTACTCATTTTGTGTTTATTAATAATTATATATAACATTTATAAATAATTATTCATTTACTCTTCATACGTAAAGTGTACAATCCCGTGATCTCGAGTTTGATCCTAACACACATCTATTATTTTATGTGTATAAAACTAACAAAAACACATACGACTATGCGAGTGCCTCTCAAAGTCCTTATGAACCTTCTGCGGCAACCCCAAATACTTTCTCAAACACGAAACGCTCTTCCTCTCAACTGAAAGTTCAACAAATAAACATAACAGCTCATGAAGCAAACCCACGACCCGTTTCACATCAACATTACTATTATGGCACAAATTTCTCATACGGTGAAACATATGAAAGTTTTTGAAAACCATCCAACCAATCCAAAATCTTTTCACTTTTCGAAACCGATAACCCCTTCAACCCATCACCTATTTACACAACCTTAAAACATCCATCAAAACCCCCTTCCACATTACACAAATAATCATCTGGTAAACCCATGTACCACAACATACCTTTAATTACTTACAAAGGCAACCTATTCTCAACACTCATAAGCACAAACTTCATTAACCTCTCTTCTAACTCATCTTTAATTAAAATCCCTATAAACACATTATTCTTATAATTTACCGGGGTAGTGTCCCCTTTACCCAAAAAATAAATACATTGTTCTTCATCATTAAGCTTAATTGACTTAGGGGTCAACCTAAACTGAGGCAAATTATACTATGGACCCGTACTCTTCAAATACAGACTGGTACATTCTAAGAAGCTTAGAAACATTAAAGGGTATATCAAATTGTAAACACTTTTTAGAAACATCAGAGATTGGGAAGCAACCTTGTGGTGATGCAATGATACAGTTCTTGAGGGCAAATATGGGTATGTTAGAAACTGAGTGTTTGTTGTTTAAATTTTAAACGGAATAACATCATTCGTATTAACCATTTTAAAGAACAAAACTAATGCCTCCCTCTCTTCACCCAAATCATAAAATTCTTCTTAATAAAAGAAGCTTCATTCGGCTTAACTAATATATTGATACTTCTTCCATGTCTACCCAAACAAAAGGGATATGATCTGGTTTGCTTATATGAAAGCAAATACAAAGTTGCGTCAATCTGTCGACAACAAACGAGCTTAAGTTTTACACGCGACTCAATGTAAATTGCTGTCATTATCAAGTGGTCGTACATAACTTTACCATTTACTATGATCTATCTTTAATTGTACAAATACTCCAGATATATTAAACCTTACTATTAGTTTCATTAGGAGGAAGCTTTGAACCCCTCACTACTGCCAGTACGCTTTCTAGCTTGCAACTGAATTTTCTGTTCACATCACTTTTCATTGTTTTGTATCTGATGGTATATTCAGTATACCATTTTCGTTCGACTCGGTAATATAGTCATGTCATTTCGTTTGCATATAATTAGAAAAAGTATCAAAAACTAACTGAGCATGAATGACGCCTTTAAGAAAAGCTCTATTGTTGTAGTCGTTGCCTTAGAAACACTCCTTTTGACAATATACTATTAGTCTGTTACTCATCTTTGTTGTTGGTTTATCTTGTCTTTGAGCTTTTTCAATTTCTTCTTTAATTTGAATTTATCTTGTCACACCTTTCATCATCTCCTATTTTTTCGATCATCGCATAGTTCTTTCTTCATTGTGACGAACTGCAAACTCTCAACCGACAAGTATTAACTTAATATATGTCTAATTGTGTTATAAGCAATTTTTCACACATATACAATTCAGAGAATGTGATACTTTTTGTGTTTGATGATACCTGTATATTTAAAGAAATAGAATAATATTATTAATAACAATAATGGCTCAATGTCTAAATTAGCAAGTTATGTAGAACATGGAAGGTTACCTACACATATTCTTTAGAAACTTTCTAGGCCATGAGCATATGATTTCAACAACTTTCTTCGTTTCACCTCTATAATCAAGTGTAGGATAGTGTTCGTCATGATCAACAATCAATAGCGACATCTTAACTTATAAACACAAACAGGCAAGGACCTTAAACACTTAACACATGAATTGGAACAAATTCTTAAGGGTGAAAGATACATGAAGCTAGGTAAAAAGAAAAACGAATGAAAACTACAATAATAATGATATGGGTAAGAAAATATGTGTATAATACATCAAGGTTATGATGGATATATATATGCTTCATTACTCGACCGTTACCCAACAGTTGGATTTTAAATGTAAATACTCATAAATGAAAAATCATAATTCAACCGTTAACAAACGGTCATATTTCGGATGTATACCGTATAAAATAATGTTAGTAATGACAAGATGAAAGAGTGGCCGTTGGCCAACGGTCATAAAAATAAATCCTACTTTCAGAAAGAACCACTCCTGAAAACTACTATCAAATTTCATTATGATAGAACCAACGGCGAGATGGGTGCTGTAGATTGAACTTGAGGCATTTGACCAAAAAAGCTTGTTTTACATTATACACTATTTAAAAAAAATAAAATAAAATACAGTATGATTCTTATCACAGTAACCAATATCAGCATCAAGAACTGTAACCAGCCATAACATGAGAATTAGAGTCGCAAAATGGGTCAAAGCGCGTACCGATAAAGCATGCTCACCTAAAAAATAGGTCAAACATCCATTTCAAACCATCTTTTTCAAAATATATTATAAACAACGTATTATTTAATTTGAAGTATTAAAATCTATCACAAGGGATTGGGTGAAAAACGCATTCTAAACTTTTTAATTCCAGACAAGTATCATTATTATGCTAACACTCGATTTTGTAATCATCACTGATACTCGATACTCTGCATATTTAAAAATAAGAAAGGACTAGAAGGGTGAAGGGTCGACCCAACCTGATCTGACACATTTTGACCAACAATATCTTGAGCATTTGTTTAGATTTAACCATTTGGACTATTGTTCCGACCAAAATAAACACAAAAGATCAACACATATTCATATAAACCCCAAACAAGAGCATGATAGACTGTGTCGGGCATATTTCTACTTCTATTTCCAAAGACATTATAAAATAAGGCTTGATAGCACCATACAAAGTAGTTGTATTAATTGAAACTATTATCTTTTTATAAATTTATAAGAATTTGAGAACTGTATACAGAAAGTTTTGACCTTCCATCAAAAAGATCATCTTCACCCAAATCCTACTTCAAAGTCAATGATTGATTCTGCAACCTTCTATTCTTCAAAATAACTTTCGGTTCCTTCACCAAAGCATTGTAGGTCGTCCTAACCATAGCAAGAGGATGAGCTCTATAGAAATTTCATCATATTAATACACCTCTTTTAAAATCCCAGTACACGTATTATTCCTCAAAGACTGCTAAAACACATGATGCGTCTATGCGAGTGATTCTCAAACGCCTTATGAACCTTCTGCGACAACCTCAAATATTTTGTCAAACACAAAACGCTCTTCCTCTCTACTGAAAGTTCAAAAAATAAACTTAGCAACTCATGAAGCAAACCCATGACCCGTTTCTCAGCCATATCACTATCCGGGCACAAATTTCTCATACGGTGAAACATATGGAAGTTTCTGAAAACCATCCAACCAATCCAAAATCTTCGTCCTTAGCCTCAATCCTTTATATGTATACAATGGAATCAACATAGCCTCTAAATCTCATACAGTGAAACACAAATCGGACAAAGAACCATTTCATGATCGAAAAAATAGGAGATGATGAAAGATGTGATGAACTATAATACGGATTAAAGAAGGATACATGTCCCAAACCGAGGGTATATGTCGTCAACTGGGGAGGAATCAAGAAGGGAAACGAAGCAGAAGGGTTTGTAGTGAAGAGTGGTTTTGATCAGATGGCGGTAGTAAATGGAATAGTACTTTTCACTATGAACCCTTCTGCTTCGTTTCACCTTCTTGATTCTTCCCCAGTTGACGACATATGCCCTTGGTTTATCCTTCTTTAATCCGTATATATAGTTCATCACATCTTTCATCATCTCCTATTTTTTCAATCATGAGATGATTCTTTCTTCCTTGTGACTAACTCCAAACTCTCAACAGACGAGTATTGACTGTTTTAATATATGTCTACTTGTTTTATAATCAATTTTCAACACATATACAGTCTGGAGAATGTGATGCTTCGTATTTTTTATTATGCCTGTAGATTTAAAGCAAAACAATAATATTATTAATAACAATAATGGCTCGATGTCTAAATTAGTAAGTTATATAGAACATGGAAGGTTACCTTCGCACATCTTCTTTAGAAACTTTTTGGGCCATGAGCATATGATTTCAACAACTTTCTTCGTTTCACCTCTATAATCAAGTGTAGGAGAGTAATCGTCAAGATCTACAATCAATAGCGACATCGTAACTTATAAATACGAACAAGCAAGGACCTTAAACACTTAACACATGGATTGGAACAAATTCTTTAGGGTGAAAGATACATGAAGCCAGGTAAAAAGAAAAACAAATGAAAGCTGCAATAATAATGATATGGGTAAAAAAATATGTGTATAATACATCAAGGTTATGATGTATATACATATATATGCTTCATTACTCGACCGTTACCCAACGGTTGCATTTCAAATGTAAATACTCATAATTGAAACATCATAATTCGATCGTTAAAAAGCGGTCATATTTCGGATGTATACCATATAAAAAAATGTTAGTAATGACAAGATGAAAGAGTGGCCGTTAGCCAACGGTCATAAAAATAATTCATGCTTTCAGAAAGAAGCAGTCCTGAACTACTATCAAATTTCATTATGATTGACCCAACAGCGAGATGGGTGCTACAGGTTGAACTTGATGCATTTCTCCAACAAAACCTGTTTTACATTATGTATTTTATTTAAAAAAAAAAAAACATATAGTGTGATTCTTATCATAGTAACCGATGTCACTACCAAGAACTGTAACCAGCCACAACATGAGAATTAGAGTGGCAAAATAGATCAAAGCGAGTACGGATAAACATGCTCACCTAAAAAACAGGTCAAACCCTTATGTTAGACTGTCAAGTGCTAACAGTTTCAAATTCATTGTAAACAACGTAATATTTAAGTTTAAGTATTAAAATCTATCACAAGGGCTATGTAATGGGCGAAAAACAGTAAACGCTTACAACGTCACTAAACCTTTTAATTCCAAACAAGTATCATTATAAACCCAGGCTTGCTAGCACTATATGAAGTAGTTGTATTAATTAAAACTATCATTCTTATAAATTACTAAGAATTTAAGAACTATATACAGAAAGTTTTGACCTTCCATCTCAAAGATCATTTTCACCTATTTCCTACTTCAAAGTCAATGATTGATTCCACAACCTTCTATTCTTCAAAATAACTTTCGATTCCTTCACCAAAGCATTGTAGGTCGTCTTTGCTTTAGCAAGAGGATGAGCTCTATAGCCATTTCATCATATTAATACACCTCTTTTAAAATCCTAGTACACGTATTATTCCTCAAAGATAGCTAAAAAGCATGCGACTATGTGAGTGCTTCTCAAACGAAGCAAACCCATGACTCGTTTCTCAGCCACATCACTATCCGGGCACAATTTTCTCAAACGGTGAACATATGGAAGTTTCTAAAAACCATCCAAACAATCCAAAATCTTCATCCTTAACCTCAATCCTTTAGTCATATACAACAGAATTGAAATAGCCTCCATTTTTCCACCACTATAAATCTACTCCTCACTGCATTCTTTTGAATCACAGACAAAATCTTGTCACTTTTTGGAAACCGCTAGCCCATCACCCATTTCCACAACCTCAAAACACTCACCTAAACCCCCTTCCACAACATGTAAATAATCATCCGGTAAACCCAAATACCACAACATACCTTTAATCACATTCAAAGGTAACCTATTCTCATATTCACCAGGTATAATCCCTCTACACCGCAAAAGAAAAGGCATCATTTTTTCTCAATGCTCATAAGCACAAACTTCACCAACCTCTCTTCTAATCATCCTTGAAATCCCTGTAAATCATACTTGGGTCCTGTAAACTCTTCAAAAGCAAAGGGGAACATTCTAAGAAACTTTGCCACCTTAAATGATATATCCAATTGTAAACCTTTTAAAGAAACATCAGAGATTGGGTAGAAACCTTGTGGTGATGCAATGATACAGTTCTTGATGGCAATTATTTGTTTGAGTTGGAGGGACTCGTGGATTGATTCAATTGTGTCGAAGTATGAATTTTTTTTCCATTTCATGTGTACATATATTTGTGTAATTGTGTTTCTGGGTGTGTTGGAAACTGAGTGTTTGTTGTTCAAACAGCGTAAATTGTGAACTTGAAAGTTGAAACTGTAAAGCTTAATGGCATAACATCATTCGAATTAAACATTTCAATAAATATATATATATATATATATATATATATATATATATATATATATATATATATATATATATATATATATATATATAAGCACTACCACCTCCCTCTATTCACCCGAATGATAATGCCTCCTAATAATCACATTCCAAGAAACCTCATTCGGCTTACATATCTCATAAAGCTTCCACCTCGCATTAATCGACAACCAAACTCTAACTTATGTCCAAGTTTTGTTGACTTTCTTTGTATTGTTCTTGTCCGGGTTTTTCTCTCTCTAATCGTCTTGTTTGAAGATGAGGAAAATGCCATTTGTTTGTATCGTTTTTTCTTTGTGGTTCAATATATAGTTGCCTTTCTAAAAACATCAACAACCGAACTCGCGATAATCACATTCTGATAAAAGCAATACTTTAAAAAAGCTCCATATGTGGATCCTTTTACTCAGGGTGGCCTAGTGGCAAAATGGCTTGTGACAATCACTCTAAAATGTGTGAGGTCTCAAGTTTAATTCATGCTAGCTGGAATTACCTGGTTTGAGTCTGTGTGGTGGTGGATTCAAATCCAGTGGATTACTCGACCAAAATTTTCGAAAACCATTGTTACCCAAAAAAAAACCGTCACAAAACTAACCTAATTCCAAAAAAAATAATAATAAAAATAAAAAATAAAAAAACATCTCAATCTGTTCATCACCAAAAACAACCTTAATCCTTCATTTTCAAACCCATTATGCGTATACGTTGAAATCAAAGCATTCAAGAGCCGCCATCTTTTTGAGGCATCTCATCAGACAATTCACGTGCGTCATCCAGACACCCACATTTCCCATAGGCTTTCAATAGCTCTTGTAAGTGACAAAAATATGGGGTTGGATCAGAAGTAGATGTGGCAATTTTGCCCAAAATAAAAAAATGGCTAATTTGAGCAAATTTGTAAAAGATTTTGGCACATTTAGCCTCATTCTTTTTTTGAAATGGGAATATATTTCCCATTTAAAAGTTAATAGACAAAACGGACACATATTTTCTCTCAATTAGAGAACATTATAATTTGTTTTATAGAAAAATATATAGATATAATATATTTAACATTTTAAATATAAATTTGAGGTGTACGTTTGAGGAATTTGTAGAAACTAGAAGGGGGGTTGAATAGTTGATGTGTGTTTATTCACACATCCTTTTTAGGCCTTAAATCAGACCAAATACACCAAATACTAACCAAATATGCCAAGAGAATGTGTGTTTTTGTATTTGTGTATGTGCAGGTACGGATATATGAAAAATGGACAAAAACAAAGCAAAAACCGACAAAAACGAGCAAGAGAATGGAAAAAGGTCAAAAGCCGGAGCCGGGGAAGCTTAATGATCAAAGAAAGCATAAAATGTCAATGGAAGTCCTCAAAGATTCATAAAGTTGCAAGATTGGTCCCTGGTCAAAGATTTGAAGAATTGGCAATTTTAGTCCCTATACTTCCAGGAAATTACAAAAATAGTCCCTTGGAAGAAAAGTCAAAAGTGGTCCTTAATGAATCAAAGAATTACAATATTGCCCTTGGGAGAAACTTTGAAAGTTTTACATATTTGGTCCCTGGAATTTTCTGAATTACAACATTGGTCCTTGGTGAAAATATTACTCCTTAAATCCTAATAATAATCCAATCCATAAAACTACCTAAGTCCAAAACCAAACCAAAGCCCAACACCCCACCCATTTTACTCTTACCCGTCCACCCTTTAAACCTGGTCAACCCTGGACTACAACCCGGTCAACATAAAACAAATAAAAATCCCAAACCATTTACCCGCCCCCCCCCCCCCCCCCAATTTTATACTTAACCAGAAAACTAGAAACCTAGTTACTGTTCATGAGCGTAAAATCTAAATTAACAATGAGTAAGGGTACGGAGGTCAATATACGAAGGATTCTAGTAGACCCTAACATGGCAGACCTGCCATGTTAGTAATTTGTGTGAAATAACTCGTCAAATGATTGGGCATATGATGATCCAAGGGCTAAAAATTGAGGATTGATGGCCAAGGTTAATCCAAGGGATGAGATGAGCTTAAACAAACACAAATTCATGTCGATCAGTGACGTGGATTGCTAGAAGCTTCACCCCAAGCTCAAGCCTCAAGTATAAATACCCACCCCCTCCTCAGTCATTGAGATGTAGTTTTCTGAGTGTAGGATTTTAATATAGTTTGTGTTTTATTTTATGTTTCCCTTATTGTAATCTCATTTCAGCTTTTGTACTCAATTTATTAATATTTATATAATTCAGTTTTTTTAGCTTATTGTCTTAATTTTTTTTATTTTAATTCCTGTCTACTTAATTTAATTCAGTAATACTTAGTTAATTTCAATATTTCATTTAAGTGTTTGTTTTACTTGGATTGAGAAAAAACCAAAAAAAAATAAGAAAAATTAGAAAAATAAAATAAAAAAATTAGTTTCAATCTTCATTAAGCTTAATTTCTGTTTGTAAGCTCATATAAGCTCTTCAATAGCCTACTATGAGTATTACTTAGATCTGTTTTGTTCAAATTTTCTAAATTATACAAAAGTCAAACAAGGAGTCCATTTGGCCTGTCAAAAGACAGGCAAGCTTAGTGAACCCCCTCTATTGAGCTGAGGGGGCTTGTGCTTTGTAAGTTCCATTAATTTTACCTTTGAATTGCATCAGTAGAATAATCAGTAGTGTAGCTTTGTTTGTTACTAGTTTCTGTTTCATAATAATTGTTGCATCATTTTATTGTTCTATATTGATGCGTGGAAATTGCACCAGGCTTTACCTCTCGAGGGATCTCGAGAAGCTTACAACCCCCACCAGGCAGTGTACCTAATCGTTGTAGTATAGTATAGTGACAAGTACCGGGGGATTGATCGTTCAACTCAGGAATAGTGTCGCTAGGATTAGAAAACCTAAGAACTAGGTCTAGAGGTGAGGGATGATTCTTTTTGTATTTTTATGTTTTATGAAAAGCAATTAAAATCTCGGGTTTTTGGAAGAGGGGCGGAATTAGTTGCTAGTCAACTAACCCAAAAACTAAGATGCAATCAAAATAAAATAACAAAAATGAAAATAAACTAAATTAAGGTAGTGGTGTGAACAATATATGGGAGAATTGTGTTTACTTAGATTTCACTACTCCCTAGATATCTTTTACAGGTTAGTTACTTGTTACAGTTGCGTGGATGACGGATTGTATTCCTTAATACCATTCATGGGGTGGCGTACTTACTTCCCCAATTCTATAAGCTCTTACTTCACTCCTATGTAGAGCCGGCTAAGAAGCTCCTAACATGGGATCACTAGAATTCGCTCATGCATTAAATACAACCATAAAAACCTAGTATACATCGGTTCATGTTTCTTAAGACGTTCAACCAAGTTACACAATGGAGATCTGCCAGTTTTCTTAAGCCTAACATTGAAATCATTCATCCATTACAACTATAAACAAGCAATCAACCTATAATCAACATCTAGGTTTCATTACATCTAAGCAAACACACAAAAGATCTAGCCTAGCATGTTAAAATCAAGACAAGTGTAAGATATATTCAAACAACACATAGACATATTGAATGAATTGAAAGAAAACTTATCTCAATTGAACATGAAGGGTTTCAAGGGGTGAAAACCCTTGAAAATACTGTTACAAACGAGCTAGGGTTTATAAAGTTCGGCCCTAGAATTCTCCACACAAGTTTCTCTCTAATGAATGAAAAATAGAAAAGTATATATAGATTTTAGGAGGTGACGGCGTCAAGAGGAAAAATCTGACGCCGTCATCTCGCCGCCAATAAAGTTCTCGGACTGCCTAGATCTATAGTTGACACCGTCATGTATGTTTCTGCTCTGGGCCATCACCACATTTACTCTTGACGCCCTACTTCTGACGTCGTCACGTTTTCTCTGGGCCGTCATCCATTTTGCTCTTGACGCCATCATAAAATTCTTCTTGACGCCGTCATCTACTGTTCCCAGCAAGGAAAATTAAGACTTTGCCGTTTTCTTCACTTTTATGGTCAAAAAACGTCCAAAATGCTTCCTTTTCCAGAATTCACTCCCAAAGTACCTAAGATCACAAAAGGAACGATTTAGGGCAATATTTGATCAAATAAATTCCAATTCCGGCTTAAATGACCCCCTAAAAACGGTTCATTTTTTGCTTCATCATATACCCTTACACTTGAGATTTGCTTGTCCTCAAGCAAATGCGCTTTTATTCTAGTCAAAATACAAGTTAGGGGTCATTTAACACTAATATAAAAGTAATTACAACAAATAATCATTCCACTAAAGACCAAAGACAAGCACGGAGGTCATACACTAGCACGTCACAAATAGTGTTTAGATACTCACATCTCTCGGGTGTAATAAAGTATATATCACAATATGGAAATGGAAAACATCTCTCACTACCTGTCATAGCAAAATAGATTACCATAGGCTTGCGAAAGGATCAAAACTCCACCACATGGCATAAGCACCTAGGATAAACTATCAAAGAGGTCTTTTAAAGGGTTGTAATGTTAGGTGTAGGGATATGGAATACATGGTTTTGTTGGATATAGGCATTCTTTACCGGTGGCGAGCTAATCATCTTGGTTAATTACATGTACAATATGGCGTTGCTAAGCCAAGACTAGACTCGACTTAAGCTAATAAATAAAAAATAACAAAAACATAAAATAAACATAGAATGAAACGGGATGGTAGTCCGTATGTTTTTTCTCTTTTCTTCTTTTTCTATTTTTTTTTTCTTTTTCTTAATTTTTTTTATTTTTTATTTTTATTTTTTTTATTTTTTTATTTGCATACATTCTTACCCTACCATCCAAAATAATACATTATAGGGAATGAACATTCCCCTTACACTTGAATTTTTACATGCTTTACAAAAAAACTAATCTAATGACTCGAATTAAGATAATCAAAACACTTGGAGTACTTTTAAGATTAACGCACGTATGGGGGTAGTAAATGATGTTCTTCCCCATTACTCCATAATAATAGTACTTTATCCAATCGTCCCAATTGTCCCAAAACAATATGTACAAGGATATGACTCGACTTAGCAACCATGTAATTAATTAGATAATTAACTAAGGGTTTAAACAAATAACAATAATGCACTAAAGATGAGTGCATACACGGAAGGCTAAGGCGATTTGGGTGTACATTTAAGTGGGGTGTGACAAATTCTTCCTTTAAGTAAGATGCTTAAAGTTAGAAACGAAAAGATAGGCTCGGAGGGGTGTACTAGGGGTTTCGTGTACTAAAAATGAGTACAATGCTAAGGTGTGGGAAAAATTAATTGACTTAACTAGCCAAGTAATATGACTTAAATGGTCAAGAAATTATGATACGAGTTTAACACAAGGGTGATCCTAATGCCTCTTATCATGTAGTAAATCCTACTACACGAATGTAGTCTCACTAGCGGTCTCGGGATGCATCACTAACGCAAGTTCTAGAATCTAAATGCTACCGGTACACTCATAAGCACTAATAGTAAATGCTTTTCCTATCAAATCTAAAGGTGAACCTCACATATTTGGGTGGAAAATTTTTCTGAATAGTACGGTTTTGTGCTAGTCATACAATCTCCTATCCATGAGACGCTTGCTAAGGCTAAAGTTTCACTCTTAAATGTTGTAAAAAAATTTAAATTTGGCGCTAAAATTACACTAACAAGTATTTCTCATAGTTTTATTACACATCTACCCTCAAACAAACAAACTCAAGTGAAAGTGTATCCCATGAGGTATCATCATTTTACCCTCCCCTTACACTTAGGATGAACATTGTCCCCAATGTTCAAGTAAAGAATGTAAAAGTGAAATAGGTAAAAGAATGAAATCAAATACTCCCCTGATTCGCTTGGTATGGATAGTATGGTAACAAGGTTAGATCTTCCTCCAAGAAAATGAACAATCAAAGCTTCCCTTCCAGAATATAAATCATCTTCTTGTCAAACATAACCTGTTAAACCTGAGAAAACAAACAAGGCAACCTCGCGTAAAATCGGCGGCAATCTATATATGATAACAAATCCTAGAAAACAAAGTAAGATATAATGCTTGTGGAATGATGTTTGCAGATTTCCTAGAGATTATAAAACTAAAGATTCAACAAAAACCTTAAGACTCCGTTAGAAAAACAAAACTGGTAAAATTTCCAGATTTTTACACGTGACGCCGTCAGGAATTTCTTCCTGACGCCGTCAGAAGTGACCTGCAGAAATTCTTATGTTAAGTTTCCGGAAAATTTCTAGGAAAACCTTGTCCTACTTCCTGGAAAATCCTGCAAAACATCATTATGACTCGATACAAGCATTTGACTCTAACAAATACAAATATACCTGTTCACTTAATATTGTGGAGAATCATGATCGGTTTTGTTTCTTAAAAACATATTTGGGGTTTCCCCTTACACTTATCTTTCGCGAAATACCTTTGGATGAAGTTAAGACTAAGCCAAACAACAAAATAAAGTATTTTCACCATTTTAGTTGAAACATGATCTACCAACAATAAAAATAAAGTATGCATACGGAAACAAATAACAATCAAACAATATAAAAATCACACAAAACATGGGTTGCCTCCTAAGAAGCGCTTTGCTTTATTTACGAGTCTTGTAGCTAGACTCAAGGTCATAGGTTACTACGTGACCTCATCGTTGGTTTCACTCTCTAGGTCATCTCCTATATTAGTTTTGTATTCCGGACCTAGTTGCAAGCATTCTTTGTAGAAACCAAGCATCCTATTCATCACATACTCTACTCCTCTACGTCTATCCTCATCATTCCTATAGTAAGCCGCTTGTTTGTGTTCCTTTTCTATGTTCGATAGGAGGCGGTATTGTTCAATCTTATAGGGCATTTGGTAGGCATTCTCATCATTCCCTTCCTTAAACCTAACTATACCTAGAGTCGGATCATAGCTCATCTTAGTGGCCTCAACGAACGGTTTTCCGAACAGTACTTGACTTAGGCAAGCATCAATCACCGGACGAGTATCCTCTACTATCATAAAATCGGTCTCATAAGTGAAATTTCTGACAATCACATGCAATCCTTTCACTCTACCTACAAAATTACTTATCAAATTCTTGTTGGGCATCATCCTATAACCAGGTTGTTTCTTCATTACCCAATTATAATAAGTCCTAGTCATGATGTTTATAGGAGACCTAGGATCTATATAAGCTTTCCATACATGCATATGCCCAATGTTTCATGGTATATTGATGTTAGAGGGGTCTCCCATTTTGATAAGGGGTGAACCAAGGATATATGGTGTCTCGGGATCATCGAATAAATCCTTGTGATATTCCCGTTCTTCCTTGGTGGGCAACTTATCAAAGTACTCTTCTATGTTTTCTACTTCCTCTAACTTCTCTCCCTTATCAACCTCAACTTCCTTAATTTCATCCCTAGTCTCGGTGTCTACTCCAACTTCATCCTTGTCACTTTCTTCTATCTCCTTATCAATTGGTTTAACGGTGACAACATTGACAAAGTGGACGTGTTTGGATGACGAGGGGTCCTTAGTTTGGATTCCGCTATTGGCGTCCCTAGTGTCCTTCCTAGGTGTAGTTAACGCTTGGTTGTTGAGGGCTTTCAACAAGTTGTCAATCTTATTGGTCATCTCCGTTTGTTGTTGGTTGAATTCGGTTTCAAACCTAGCTATGCGAGCTTCTTGAGATGCCATAAACTTGGACATCAATCTTTCAAGATTTTTGGTACTACCATAGTTGTTAGAAGGATTGTTGTTGAAAGTACGGTTGGAAGGTGGACCGTTTGGTTGGTAACGATTAGGCGGATTGGAAGAATTGTTTTGGTTTTGCTTCCACCTAAGGTTTGGGTGATTTTTCCAAGAAGGGTTGTAGGAATCACTGTAAGGGTTTGGCTCGGGTTTGAAAGTGTACCACTTATCTCCCGCATCGTCGGTACGCGAGGATGCGTAGTCCGCAAAAGCTGTTCCGGGGAGTTCCACGCAATCACGAGTGTCATGGGGACCACTACATAATTCGCATGAAGAAGTGATTTTGTTCACTTGGCTTGAAGGCAAGATATTTCCTTGACCGTTTTGTTCAAATCACGGGGATTATTCCAACTTTCGTTGTCATAGAGAGCAAGATCTTCTATGAGTTCCCATGATTCTTCCGCACTTAGATCACGTAGCTTGCCACCGGCCGATTGGTCAATGGTTCGCCTTGTGGAGAGATCGATGTGGTCATAGAAGATTTGGACTTGGAGCCAAAGATCTATGCCATGATGAGGGACTTTTTGGAGTAAGTCCTTGAAACGAGTCCATGCTTCATATAGAGTTTCACTTTGATGTTGTTGGAACATCAAGATATCATTTCTAAGTTTGGTAGTTCTCCCCGGTGGGAAAAATTGAGCAAGGAAACGAGTGGTGAGATCATCCCAGGAGGTGATAGATCCCGCGGGTAAACGCTCAAGCCATTGACTAGCTTGATCACGTAGAGAGAATTAGAATAGGCGTAATCGGGTCGTCTCTCTAGTTGCAACATCTAGGTCTATGGAATCTACGATTTTAAGGAAGTCCTTGAAATGTTGATTAGGATCTTCGGAACGAAGTCCATGGAATGCACATCCGCTTTGCACCAACCGGATGGTGTCGGATCGCAAGGGAGACACATTGGCTCCTTGGGTGAGCTCAATGGTGTTTCGATAGCCTTGGTGGCTAGGTCGGGAGTACTCTCCTTGGTTTCGGGGCCTAAGAGGTTGGTTTGCTAGTGGTGGGTTTTTGTGGGTGGTCTTGTCGTGGTGGGTTGATGGGTTCAAAGATGTTACCACCTTCCATGATGTCGGATGGTAAAGGTTACAAACAAAAACACGAAGAAATAAGAAAGACTAAAGAAAACCTAAAAAAATAAAAATAAAATCTTACTAGAAAGGAATCTAGCAAGTAGACCTAATAAAAAGAAATCCTAACCTAGACAATAACTATTCCCCGGGCTGCGGCGCCAAAAACTAGATGCGTGGGAATTGAACCAGGCTTTACCTCTCGAGAGATCTCGAGAAGCTTACAACCCCCACCAGGCAGTGTACCTGATCGTTGTAGTATAGTATAGTGAAAAAGTACCGGGGGATTGATCGTTCAACTCAGAAATAGTGTCGCTAGGATTAGAAAACCTAAGAACTAGGTCTAGAGGTGAGGGATGATTCTTTTTGTATTTTTATGTTTTATAAAAAGCAATTAAAATCTCGGGTTTTTGTAAGAGGGGCGGAATTAGTTGCTAGTCAACTAACCCAAAAACTAAGATGCAATCAAAATAAAATAACAAAAATGAAAATAAACTAAATTAAGGTAGTGGTGTGAACAATATATGGGAGAATTGTGTTTACTTAGATTTCACTACTCTCTAGATATCTTTTGCAGGTTAATTACTTGTTACAGTTGCGTGGATGACGGATTGTATTCCTTAATACCATTCATGGGGTGGCGTACTTACTTCCCCAATTCTATAAGCTCCTACTTCACTCCTATGTCGAGCCGGCTAAGAAGCTCCTAACATGGGATCACTAGAATTCGCTCATGCATTAAATACAACCATAAAACCTGGTACACATCGGTTCATGTTTCTTAAGACATTCAACCAAGTTACACAATGGAGATCTGCCAGTTTTCTTAAGCCTAACATTGAAATCATTCATCCATTACAACTATAAACAAGCAATCAACCTATAATCAACATCTAGGTTTCATTACATCTAAGCAAACACACAAAAGATCTAGCCTAGCATGTTAAAATCAAGACAAGTGTAAGATATATTCAAACAACACATAAACATATTGAATGAATTGAAAGAAAACTTATCTCAATTGAACATGAAGGGTTTCAAGGGGTGAAAACCCTTGAAAATACTGTTACAAACGAGCTAGGGTTTATAAAGTTCGGCCCTAGAATTCTCCACACAAGTTTCTCTCTAATGAATGAAAAATAGAAAAGTATATATAGATTTTAGGAGGTGACAGCGTCAAGAGGAAAAATCTGATGCCGTCATCTCGCCGCCAATAAAGTTCTCGGACTGCCTAGATCTATAGCTGACGCCGTCATGTATGTTTCTGCTCTGGGCCGTCACCACATTTACTCTTGACGCCCTACTTCTGATGCCGTCATGTTTTCTCTGGCCCGTCATCCATTTTGCTCTTGACTCCGTCATAAAATTCTTCTTGACGCCATCATCTACTGTTTCTAGCAAGGAAAATTAAGAATTTGCCGTTTTCTTCACTTTTATGCTCCAAAAACGTCCAAAATGCTTCCTTTTCCAGAATTCACTCCTAAAGTACCTAAAATCACAAAAGAAACGATTTAGGGAAATATTTGATCAAATAAATTCCAATTCCGGCTTAAATGACCCCCTAAAAACGGTTCATTTTTTGCCTCATCATATATTAGCTTATTTCCACATTGTTCATCATAGTTTGGTATTATTTGATCATATATGTCTCATCACTCTGTCTACATATTAGATATGTGTTTGTGAGTGATTTGTATTTGAAACTTGTGTGTCTATGTTGATTTGAGTCTATTGGATCTTTATAAATACTGAGATTGGTGTTTGGAATTGAGTTGAGGGGTTAATTGATTCATATTATAGTGAGACAGTCACTAATAGGGTGTTTGGATCAAGTTGGTTGGCTGGTATCATTGTGGTTTCAGAGGCTTTTGGCTATTTAGATACAACACTTAGGTTAAATTTAGGCTTTGTCAAGCATAAAAACAGTTGGTCATAAAAGTCAAAATCACTTTTGTTTCATCATATTTGCATATCTGTTAGTATTATTATTTGCATAATCATAATATTAGTTGCATAAGTTGTAGTGGTAGCTTAATTTACTCATACATTAGATTAATACTCCATTTACAGTTAAATTTTAGTAATCAAAAATCAATTTAGTCAAAGTTTCTATCAAAGCAACAAGTCAAAGCTGTTTTTTAACTCAGGATTTTAGACAGATCATTAAGAGCATCTGTTGGGTGTAATTTTCATTGGAAATACTTGTGGAAAGATAATTTGTGAAGCTTAGCAGTTAATAAATCAACATCATCAAGAAAACTTAGTTTTAGAAATCAATTGCTTATTGGAAAAGTTGTTCTTAATTGACTGTTTGAGCCTATCACTCCCCTGCTCCACAGGATTTGTCCAATTCTTAGGAAACAAGTTAGTCTAGCAAATAGGTGCTTAAGTGATTTATCTTGGTTGTTTAGTGATCTCAGTTGGTTAGAGGATAAATTGCCCCCATAAGCTCTTAATTCTCAGCTTATTAACACTACTTATTTGGCCTATCTTGTTAGGTGGTTTGATTAACGGTGTGTCTTCAATAACAGGCCTGCAATTGTGTTTTTTAGCCCATATTCTGAGTTTTATTGTTCATTTGAGTTCCATTGTACTTAGAGGTGCTATTTCCCTTGAGTTTGGGCCCTCATCTATCACTGTTTGCTTATTTGCATTTTCATAAGTGCTTAATAACCTGAATTTGGCCCATATCTGTGTTTCTGTGATCATTTGGTCTCATAACTGTTCCATTAAGCTTAATTGAGTCTAAAATACATTTGGTCAACTTTGGGTCAAAGTGCTTATCAAAAAGCATTTCATATAAGCTGTTTTAAGCATTAAGTAATTCCAGTGCTTATTTTCAACTTTTTAAATTTTTCCTAGCTTTAGAATATTATTTTAGAATTTCCCTGAATTTTTCATATTTTTTTGAATTCATTTGCTATTTTTCTTATTTAATTTTAGATTTTAATCAATTTTTAATACTTTTTAATTACCAAAAATCAAAAAAAAAAAAAAAAAAAAAAAAATCAGAAAAAGCCTAAAAAAATCCAAAAATATTTTAGAAATTATTTTTTTATTTATTTAAGATTTTTGGAAATTTATTTTGCATTTTTCCCATTTAATCTCAATTTAATTTGAATTTTTCTTACTTTTTAATTAGTATAAATAGTTTTTAATTCCCAAAACTTACTCAAAAAGCCAAAAAAAAAATAGATTTTCAGTTTCAAAATTACTTTTTAGTTATTTTATAATTTTCAAAATTAATTTTGCATTTTTCTCACTTAATTTCCATTTTCTTTTAATTTTTAATTAGTTAAATTAGTTTTTAATTCATAAAAATTTAATAAAAAGTAAAAAAAAAATATTTTTCTTTTTCTCAAAATTTTCTTTTATCATTTTTAACTTAGGAAAATTATTTTCAAGTTCGTAGGATTTGTATAGCTTAAATTTCACGTTTTGTTTTGCGCGTTAACGTTTATTTTTCGTTTAAGATTACATTTTTAATTCTACGTTGCGTTTTAGGTTTGTTTACTTGAATTACGTGCTTAAGTGATTAATTGTGCTTCATTTTCATATTCATTAGTATAATCTCTTTGAAATCACTTTTTCCCACTTTCACGATACGTTTCACGAATCGGGAATTTGAAATTCCATTCACCCTTCACACGGACTACGACCTCGGGTTATCCATATTTTTTTGCGGATTTCTTTGTGTAATACTATACTATATACTTACTTTGATTTCAAACGAATCAACATTTTGGCACCGCTGCCGGGGAAGGTTGAAGTGAATTTTTGGATTTTCGTTTTCGAAATTGTGTTTTGAAAACATTCCTTTGTATATATTTTCTATAAAAACAAAAAAAAATTGAAAAATCAAAAACACTTTTCCTAAAGTATTTTCAAAAACACAAAAAGAAAGTTACAGCCTCGACTCTCCCGTGGAAGGGGGGTGTTGTAAACCAAATAAGATTCCCAATATAAGAACGCGTGAAATTAATTGCTAATCGGATTACTTTAAATTCTACAACCGAATAAGCGAAAAATACGGTAAGCTTTGACATTAAATTGCAAGCTGAAGAGAGAAACACTCTTCTCTCCCGTTCCGTCCCGAGTAGTTTTAAAGGAACCGGTTACGATTAACGTAACGTTTGAAAAAGAGAACAAAAGTTTAAGTTTTTGAATTTTGCTTTCCAAAAATATAAAAAATAAAAAAAGTTTTTCTTTTCCATTTATTTTTCAAATTTGTGATTTTTGTGGTGTATGAACACCCGTTCATCTTCTAAACATCTTATTTCTCCACTTTCGAACCCAGAAAGTTTGATTCGTCACACACACAGAGTTCGTTTCCCAAACGTTGCGAAAATGGAACAAAATAACCACAACAATCAACACCCTCTAGTGGGTGATTTGCAAAATGTGCCAGCTCCCGATCTCCGAACGATAGAGGAGTTGTGCCAACCGACAATGCACGGAAGAGGCGGTCCGATTGCCCCTCTCAATATCGAGGCTATGGATTTTGGACTCAAGCATCGTATGATTCAACAAGTTCAAAATTCATGCCAATTTCACGGTTTATCGGGTGACGATGCCAACAAGCATCTTGACAAATTTTTAACCGTCACCCAAAGTATGAAACAACATGGGGTCTCCGATGACGCCCTTCGTCTTTCTCTCTTCCCCTATTCTTTGACGCATCATGCCACCGCTTGGTTTGATCGTCTTCCTAAGAACTCGATTCATACCTTCGAAGAAATGGTGTCGAAGTTCTTGGCGAAATATTTTCCACCGTCGATGGTGATGAAACTCCGAAACAATATTAGCAATTTCCGTCAGCTTCTCGACGAATCTTTATTCAAAGATTGGGAACGCTATAAGCTTGCTATTGATCGGTGTCCAAACCATAATATGCTTCTTGTTACGATAATCGATACGTTTTACAATGGTTTGACTTTACGACATCGGGACACAGTCAATGCAGCTGCTGGTGGAACTTTTATGAAACGACGTCCTGGAGATTTTTATGAACTTATTGAGAATATGACTGCTCATTACAATTACTGGAATTCCTCAACCGAGAGGAATGAGTCAATAAGAGCAACCGCTGCTCACAATTCTTCTACGTCTAATTCTGAAATAGCCGCCATTACTAAGAAACTCGATGATTTGTCTACGGCAGTTTTACGAATGCATCAAACGATTCAGAATCAGAATCAAGTCAAAAACCATCAAGTCAACATGGTCAACCATGTTTGTGAGACTTGTGGTGGTCCTCATTTGTATTTTGAGTGCCCAGCCTCCGGTGGCTTCACTCACGAGAATGTGTATGCTACTTTGGGAACCTACAATATGGGCGGTAACGCTTACCAACCACAGAGGGACCGAAATCTTCTTAGCTACCATTCGAACAATTATCTTGGACCACCCGGTTTTAATCAACCGAATCAAGTTAATCAAGTCAATCAAGTGAATCATAACATGCAAAACCGAAATAATCAATTTAACCAGAATCAAAATAAAAACCAAATGAACAATGGTTTTCAAAATCAAAATCAAGGATTTCATCAAAATCGGGGGAATTATAATCAAGGCACGAATCAAGGGAATTTTCCAGGAAATTATGGGAATTTTCAAAATGCTAATCATGGGAATTACAATCATGGAAATCAAAATTTTCAAAATCAAGGTTTCAACAACAATAACAGTGGACAAAAATTTTAAAATCCAGTTGTGAATCAAAATCAGTCGTCCTCGGATGAGTTACTTAAGCAGTTTATGAAAAGTCAAGAAGAAATGAATAAAATGCTAATTAATCAAATGGCTGAATTAAAGAAGTCTTTAAATGATTGACCCTCGGGCTCGGGTACTCTTCCAAGCAACACGATCGCTAACCCGAGGGGCGATGCAAAGGCGATCACGACTAGGAGTGGTGTTTCAATTGGTGGACCAACGGCTCCGACTACCTCTTCTTCTTCTTCTCCTAAGGTAGTCGCCCGTGAAACTGAGGTGACAACGGATACGGGAATTCCTATTGATAATGGAAGGACCATAAACATCCAACCTCCGGTGGTCCCAACGTCAAAAGAAAAACATAAAGTCGTTCACGAAACTGAGAAAGAAATTCCCGTCAAAACAAAATTGCCTTATCCGTCATGCTTAAATGAACAAAAGCACCGTGAGAGAGATAAAAACCAGATGGAAAAGTTTTATCAGATTTTTCAAGAATTACACTTTGATATAAGTCTCACGGATGCTATACTTTTAATGCCTAAATTTGCTTCAGTGTTAAAAGGTCTTTTAAGTAACAAAGAAAAATTGTTTGAAATGTTAAAAACCCAGATGAATGAGAATTGCTCAGCGGTTATCCTTAAAAAGCTTCCCGAAAATCTTGAAGACCCCGGTCGATTTATCATTCCTTGCAATTTTCCTGGGATGGTTCAATGCTTCGCCTTGGCCGATCTTGGTGCTAGCATTAACCTAATGCCGTAATCCATTTGGAAAAAGTTGTCTTTACCCAATTTGACTCCAACTTGCATGACCCTCGAGCTTGCCAACCGAACTACTTCCCGCCCGATGGGAATAGCCGAGGATGTCTTTGTCAATGTGGGAAAATCTTATTTCCCTACCAATTTTGTCATTGTTGATTTTGATGCTAATCCACGGGTACCTCTCATTCTCGGGAGAGGTTTCCTAAGGACTGGACGTGCGTTAATTGATGTTTTCGATGAAGAAATTACCCTACGCATTGGTACCGAAGCCGTAACATTTAATTTGGATCAAACTGCGAGATACTCCTCCGATTATGACAAATTTTCCGTGAACCGAGTTGATGTTATCGACGAAGTTATGGAGGAGTATTCTCAAGAGTTACTTGGTTTTACAAATAATGCTTTGAGTGGCAATCCCACTCCTTCTTCTGAACCAATCATTTCTGATCCTTCCCCTTCCCTTACTCTGTTTGAGGGAAGTGATTTCATCTTGGAAGAGATCGAGGCCTTTCTTTCAAATGATTTGATTTCATCGGAAATTGATCATTCCGTTTGCGACCCAGAGGGAGATGTTCTTTTGATAGAAAAATTGTTGAATGAAGACCCAAATCCATCTCTCCCTCCGATGGACCTTAAAATGGCCGATGTTAAAGAAGTTAAGCCATCTACTGAGAATCCTCCGGAGCCCGAGCTCAAGGATTTACCTCCTCATCTTGAATACGCTTTTTTAGAAGGAACCGACAAACTTCCCGTTATAATTTCGAAAGAACTTAAAGATGAGGAGAAGAACCGACTATTAGATGTGCTCAAGAAGCATAAAAGTGCCATCGCTTGGCAAATTTCCGATATCAAGGGTATCGACCCTCGTTTTTGTACGCATAAGATTTTGCTTGAAGACAATTACAAACCTTCCGTCCAACAACAACAACGGGGTTAACCCGAAAATTCATGAGGTTATCAAAAAGGAAGTTATCAAACTCCTCGATGCCGGAATGATTTATCCAATCTCGGATAGCTCATGGGTTAGCCCGGTCCATTGTGTTCCGAAGAAAGGTGGAATGACCGTAGTGACAAATGAAGATAATGAATTGATTCCGACACGTCTTGTTACCGGATGGAGAGTGTGTATTGATTATTGAAAATTGAATGATTCGACTCGTAAGGACCATTTCCCACTTCCATTAATGGATCAAATGCTTGAACGATTAGCGGGAAATGAGTTCTATTGTTTTCTCGATGGCTTTTCTGGTTACTTTCAAATTCCGATTGACCCTCCAGACCAGGAAAAGACCACTTTCACTTGCCCGTACGGAATGTTTGCTTATCGACGTATGCCTTTCGGCTTATGTAATGCTCCAGGCACGTTCCAGAGGTGCATGATGTCTATATTCTCCGATATGATTGAGAAAACCATGGAAGTTTTTATGGATGATTTCTCGGTTTATGGAGATTCTTTCACTTCTTGCCTCTCCCATTTAGAAAGAATGTTGAAACGGTGTGAAGATACCAACTTGGTTCTAAATTGGGAGAAGTGCCATTTCATCGTTAAAGAGGGCATTGTCCTCGGCCGTAAGATATCGAAATCTGGGATTGAGGTCGATAGAGCTAAAGTCGACGTGATTGCTAAGTTACCTCATCCCACAACCGTTAAAGGAATTAGAAGTTTTCTTGGTCATGCCAGTTTTTACCGACGTTTTATCCAAGATTTTTCTAAGATAGCCCGGCCCCTGACCCACTTACTTGAAAAGGATGCTCCGTTTATCTTCTCAAATGAATGCATTGAAGCATTTAATATCCTAAAGAAGAAGTTAACGGAGGCTCCAATCTTAGTTGCCCCCGATTGGGACTTGCCTTTCGAGCTAATGTGCGATGCGAGCGATTATGCTATTGGTGCAGTTCTAGGCAACGAAAGTCAAAATATTTTTAGCCGATACACTATGCTAGTAAAACAATGACCGATGCTCAATACCATTATACAACTACTGAAAAAGAAATGTTAGCCATCATTTACGCTTTTGAAATGTTTTGACCTTATTTGCTCTTAAAGAAAAGCATAGTGTATACGGATCATTCGGCTCTTAAGTACTTAATGGCAAAGCAAGATGCTAATCCAAGATTGATGCGGTGGGTTCTACTCCTTCAAGAATTTGATGTTGAAATTCGAGACAAAAAGAGAGCTGAGAACCTTGCTGCTGATCACCTTTCGCGTTTAGAAAATCCCCATCAAAGTGATTTTGAGAAAAAGTAAATTGCCGAAACATTTCCTATCGAGACACTTGAGAGTTTATCACATAGTGATCCTAGTACCCCATGGTTCGCCGACTTTGCGAATTACCATGCAGGGAATTTCATATGAAAAGGGATGTCGTTCCAACAAAAGAAGAAATTCTTTAAAGATGTTAAGCATTATTTCTGGGACGACCCTTACTTGTTTAAAATTTGTGCAGATCAAGTGATCCGGCGGTGCGTTCACGGCAAGGAAGCCGTTGAAATTCTCATGGCATGCCACAATGGACCCACGGGGGGACATCATAGTGCCAACTTCACCGCTAAAAAAGTTTTTGATTCCGGCTTCTACTGGCCGACGATATACCGGGATGCTCATGAATTGGTGAAATCATGTAATTCTTGCCAGCGTCAAGGAAAAATTTCTCAGAGAGACGAGATGCCTCAAAATGCTATCCAAGTCTGTGAAATTTTTTACGTCTGGGGTATCGATTTCATGGGTCCATTCCCGTCTTCTAGAGGAAACAAATATATTCTCGTGGACGTCGACTACTTATCGAAGTGGGTTGAAGCGAAAGCGCTCCCCATTAATGATGCCCGAGTAGTCGTGAAATTTCTTAAAAGTCTCTTCGCCCGATTTGGTGCACCTCGTGCTATTATAAGTGATCGTGGGACCCATTTCTGTAATGACCAATTCGCTAAAGTTATGCTCAAATATGGTGTCACACATCTTCTTTCTACTGCATATCATCCACAGACGAGTGGTCAAGTTGAGGTGTCCAATCGTGGCTTGAAACGTATCTTAGAAAGGACCGTAGGAGAACATCGTGTTTCATGGGCTGATAAGTTAGATGATGCATTATGGGCTTTCTGTACTGCTTACAAAACACCCTGATTGGTCCCGAACCACCTAACCTAAACTGACCAAGGAATGGTCAGCAAGGTCAGACAGCCTAGATCAATGCTCCGCGGAAGTATAAGGTTTCCCCGGGTCGTATGTCCCGACGAGGTGTGAATTGTAAACAAACGGTTTCGTGATCGGGTGTATTTGGACAGAAAAAGGTTTTGAGTGATTAGAACTAAGGAATATACTAGAAAATAGCTTAAACAAGCTATTTGAATAAGACAAGAAAGTGGGAAAAACCAGAAACGTTTAAAACTTAAAAACGCGTACGTTACGTTTAAATAAAACGTAAACGTACGAAATAAAACGCGAGTTTTAACAAAATAAAATACTTACAAAAGTGAAAATCACATTTTTACAATCCTAATAATAAAAGAAACTTTTTAGAAAATTAAAATTACTTTTTACACTATTTAATTAATTACTATTAATTAAAAACTATTTAATACTTATTATTAATACTTAAATAACTAAAATACAATATAATATTATTTAAATACTAAAAAGGTGAAAATAAAATTCCTAAAATTATAAAATAACTAAAAATAAGTTTTAAAAATAAAAATAATTATTTTTGTCTTTTTGTGGTTTTTGTATTAATTAATTACTAATTAATTACTAATTATCTAATTAACTATTTTAAATTAAGAAAAATAACAAATGAACAGTAAAAATTATAGAAAAATTTCTAAAATTTTTTTACAACATATAAAAGCTATAAAAAATAGAAAAACTAGATTTTACTTAATGAAAACTAATAATGCTATTTTAAACTTAATATTAATTAATAATTAATAAAACTAAAATTAATTCTAATAAATACTAAATGACACAATAAAAATCTGAGAAAATTAATATAAATACTTTAATATAATAGAAATTTAAGAAAAATATAAAATAGCTAAGTACTTAATAAAAATGTAAAAATGAAAATTAAAATTAAATTACATTAAATAGAAACTATCACTTAATTTTAAATTAACTTTTTTGGATTTTTCTTTTTGAAACTTGATTTACACTTAAAAATAACAAACTTTTGTAAAAACAAAAGTTTTACAACTCAAAAATAAGATGTGGAGAGCTTATAAACCATGGCAGTTGACTATGGTTGACCAAATGGGAAAATAAGTTAAAATGGCATCAAGTGGGACCTACAAAGGATGATTCTGATCCAAATAGCTTATTTGAACTTGTATGAGCTGGAAAAAACACTAGTATACCTCATAATAAGCCAAGGGGTCAAAATAAGCACTTTTGACCCATGTTGCATACTAGGAAATGGGACAGATTTGGTGGCTAAATTCAGGTGGGTCCCAGGGCTTCCAAGGTCAAACAAAGGTTCAAAACCTAAACCCTACTAGGAGGGGGGTTGAGGGAATCAATTTGTGAAGGTGGTGGACCACCATGGTGGCCAGAAAACCACCACCAATGGTGGTGTTTGGGACTGCTACTGCTGAGACAGAGCAGCTTTGTGCCCTGCAGCTCACTTTGGAGAGCTGTGGGGCCAAGGAAAAAAATTACAAAAATTAAATGGTGATGGTAAAATGGAATTGAGGTAGTAGGCTATCACTAGGAACAAGTCTCAAACCATGAAACACCATACACAATTCCACAAAATTACTAGAACTTTTGGAAAAATTTGAAAATGCACCATTTGACTTTTTAAAGAAACTTGGATGTTGACTTTGTGGAACTTTGGTTGGCTATAATCTACTGAGAATGTAAATTTATGTTAATTGAAGGCTAAAACTACCAAGACCAACAAATTTCAAAGTCACAATGATAGATTTGGAACTTAAGGTCTCAACAGTGAACTGCTACAAGGATTAAAGGTTAAGTTTGACTTTTAAACAAAGTGGTGTTGGATTTTATGACTTTTAAGACCTGAGTAAACTTAATGAAACACATACAAACCAAATACAACACCAAGGGACTAATGCACAGTGGTGAAAACCACTGTGCCAAACACTCCCTTATATATAACTGTATTGAGATTTCTAAAACATAAGGATGGATTGAGCAAAGAAACTGATGAACCTTGGTCTAAAATGTTATAATGAGCTAAAACAAACACAAACAAACAAGCTTAAATATCAACCATCTAGGATTCTAAATCAAGCTTATTTGGCAGTTTGAAAAATGAAAATGAGCACAAGGGATTACAAAGAACAAAATAACAATATTAATTAACAACTAAATTACATTACACTAATAAAGCACTTTAAACATAGAAATGAGCAATCATAGGCACTTATGCAGTTAAATGCAAAAATTGGACAAAAGGCTTACCATGGCTTCATGCTGAGAACAGATTAACCAGGTCCTAAAAATCATTCTTAAAGCTTCCAAACAAGCTTACTAAACCATAAGAAACCATCATCCACCATGCTCTTTGATTCAATCTTTTCTTCAACTGTTTTTTTATTTTATGACTATTTATTTGTATTTTTTTATTTTTTAGTAAACTATAAATGAACTGAGTAAAAACAAATGAGCTTACAGAAGCTTAATGGAACAAGTTCAACAACATTAAGCAAGAATTAAGCAAATGTGTCAAATTCACTTAAAATTGCCAAAATGGAATTTTCAAAAGTAAACTTAAATTAAAACATTGGAATAGGTTTAGATTACAGAGATACTTAAAATTACATAAAAGAAACAAAGCTTACAACTAAAATGATAAAAGCTACACTAATACCACATAGGTAAAAACTAAACTAAACTATCTAACACTTCATTCCTCATTTTTCTTTTCTTTTATACACCCTGGAGTGATGCCTTGACTTTCCCACACCTTTACAGCCATTGGATGAGCTTGGCTTGATCTCAACCGTTCAAATTATTTTTGGCGCGAAATTGGATTTTTGGCAGATTTAGGTAGCTTGTGTGGCTTCAAGAGTAATTAATGTGTCTTGGAAGGTAGTGTTTGGAGGGGGGAACAAAACATGGGATAAGGAGGGGGAGATGGTGTGTTGCAGGGGATTACCAGGCCAAGTGGTGAGGTGGAAGGAGGTAAAAGGTGGGCGGTCAAAGGGTGGTTGACCCGTTTTTATTATTAAAACGGGAGTTGGGTTAATTTATTGGTGGGCTGGGTAGGATTGGGCCAAGGGGTGCGTTTGGGGTGTTAGTTGGATTGGGTTTTGGGAGTAATAATAAGGCTTGGTTCGTTTGGTTTGTAGAAATTTTCACACAAGGACCAAGTTTGTAATTAGCCGAAACATGAGGGACCAAATCTGCCATTTTCCAAAATTTGTTTAAAGGACCACTTTTGCCAAGTTAAAATATCCCAAGGATCAAATATTTCATTTTTCCATTTTTTTCAAATTTCTGGGGACTAAAATTGACAAGTTGCCAAACTTCTGGGACCAAACATGTAATTTCCACAAATATTTTACCCAAGAACCATTTTTAACATATTTTGACTTTCCAAGGGTAAAAATGATTTTTTCTTTCAAAAATAACCCACCAGGGACTGAATCTGCCAAAATCTGTAACTCCAGGGACCTTTTATGCCAATTTGGATTTTTAGGGACTAAACATGTAATTTTCTCAAACTTTTTACCCAAAGTCTAAATTTGATAATTTTTACTTTTAAAAACTTTGGGTTGACTTTTCTTTCGTTTTAAAACGTTAGGGACTAGTTTTGTCAATATTTGAAACTTGAGGGACTGAAACTGCCAATTGTGCAAACTTTGTTCGTTTTTCATTTGTTTTTAAACATTTTGCATCTAAGACATATAAAACACACTTTTAAGATAATTTCAGTATTTTGATGCATTATTGGGTGTTTTTGGATGTTTTGGCAGTTCATATATGACAAAAATGATGAGTATTTACACACTCATCACACCCATTGGGTGAACTCCTTACAAGCTGGTTTACAGGAAGGCCTGCCATTTGCCCTTTGAACTTGAGCACAAGGTCTACTGGGCCTTGAAACATGCTAATTTTGACCTTCAAACCATAGGGGTGATCATCTTAAAGTTCAATTGAATGAATTAACTGAGCTTCGTGATCAAGCCTATGAGAATTCTTTGATCTACAAAGAGAAGACAAAGTGGATTCATGATGCTAAGATTAAAAATCATGTTTTCAACATTGGTGATCGAATCCTTCTTTTCAATTCTTGATTGAAGATATTCTTGGGCAAACTTAAAACCCGTTGGTCTGGACCATTCACCATTACCCAAGTATTCCCTTATGGAACCGTCGAGCTAGCTCAATCTAATGGTCCTAAATTTAAGGTGAATGGTCATCGTCTCAAACATTATTTCGGAGGGGACATACCACCCATGGTTGTCCCGGATCTCCAAACTTTCCCTAAGGATAACTAAATTCGGGTATTGAGTCAAGCTCATGCGACTCGGTAATAAAAAAACAAGCGCTTCATGGGAGACACCCCATGCTTATCCATTTTCATTTTCTTTATTTTCTTATTTCTTAAGTAACATGACGTGAGGGGGGTGACCCTTTCCAAACTCGTATTTTCGTGGTTGTTTGTGAATGTTCAGGAATTTTCCCGAAGTTTGAGGACTCTCGTGCTCGTGTTTTGTCGTTCTCTCTACTCGAGTCTCATTCTTCGCTGCTCTTTCGGAAATTCACCATATCCAAAATCTTATCGACTAATGTTTATCTCTTCTTGGCATACTTAATAAACGGCCTTAAATATTACGTAAGACTACCCGTACCCTTAAAACATTGAGGACAATGTATCACTTTAGTTTGGGGGTGAATCTTCGATTTGACCTGGCACCTTCGTCTGAGCTGTTAACTTACGCAACTCCGTTTTCCACCAAAATATTAAATTTTTGTCACCCTTTTATTGCAAAAAAAAAAAAAAAAAAAAAAAAAATGAATGATATATGGTATAATAATAAGATTTGACACCTTGTTTTGGCTTTCCTACCGGCGAGAGTAGAAATAAATGTTTCGACTTGACCGGGCGTGTTGAGCCCTAGCTTGTCTCCCTTAACCAATATAATCAAAAGATTATCGGCAAAGCATCCGTGGATCTCATTACTTGGGATTTTAAATTTGCGGAGATCGAGAAATGATAGAGTTTATTTAGCAGTTTCATGCTAAACGTGGAGTAGTTGGATCTCTTTAGAGCCCACGAAAGGTACTTGTGGCCTCCTTGTTCCCACAAGATTGCACACCAATAAAAATAGATCTCTAGGATTAATTAAGTGTATGGGGTTTGGGCAATACTTAGTTTTTTCTCGTTCCTAAGAAAATCTCTGCATATGGGGGTTTGGTATACATAGGGGTACTACCAGTGTTACGGTGAAATAGACTATTGCATCTTGCTGGTTCGCAACCGATGTTGTGATCTTAGTAAAGGCCGTAGGACTCGGGGTTTGGCATATGATTATGAATATAAATAATAATAATCCAAAGCCAATAAAAAGGCAGAGGAATCCAAAGCTATAAAAAGCAGCGGATATAAATCCAAGGTCATAATAAATCTCTTACATCTTGGCGGCTCTTAAACTGTTGTTGTAATTGAAATAAAGGACTAAGGACCAAATATTATTAAAGTGCTTATAATTATGCAAAAATGCCAAGCTTCGACTCCGGGGGTTTCCCTAATAAAAAGTTCCATCTCGGGTCTCAAACATGGGATGTTTCGGCTGTAAATAAAAAGGGGGCCCCCACAAATCGCGTTAAATTAGAGACCTTCAAGTGGACTCGATTTCTGTATGCAGGGGTTTTCGAGGGAAAGTTTGAAAACTACTTAGCGTTCAAATTTTGTGCTCTTATCGGACTAACAAATATCAAAACGAGAAAATATGAAACAATTAATTTCTCACAAATTAAAATCTTGAGATACCAAACTTAGGACTTGGAAACAAGAGTTAATTACACAAGTAACGTTTGTGGGTAGTGTTAGCATCTAACTTGTGGATAAACAATGATTTCGATTTTACGCTTAGTTTGGGGGCTTGTGAAAAATCAAGGATGACGATTTTTATCCGTATGGTCTCTTCTCTGTGAGAAGTGTTTCTACTCGTAGACCCTGAAAATTATCAACAGATAAGAATTGATAATGAAAGTCAAAGCAAATTGTCACATATATAAAAATGAAAAAGTACAAAAAAAAAATAGTAGTAGTAGTTGTTATTCATGAAAATAGGAAAACGGAGCATTTTTGGGAATAAATAATTTCAATATCTCTTTTGAACATCATTGCTACTTTACAACGTCAGTAAAGAGAGGTTTTGAAATTATTTTTCTCTTTAGCGTGAGGTGATGGCATTGCGTGAGGGCACGGCAACACCTTCGTCTGGGGGAGTTTTGATGTGTGTTTATTCACACATCCTTTTTAGGCCTTAAATCAGACCAAATACACCAAATATGCCAAGAGAATGTGTGTTTTTGTATTTGTGTATGTGCAGGTATGGATATATGAAAAATGGACAAAAACAAAGCTAAAACCGACAAAAACGAGCACGAGAATGGAAAAATGTCAAAATCCGGAGCCGGGGAAGCTTAATGATCAAAGAAAGCTTAAAATTTCAATGGAAGTCCTCAAAGATTCAGAAAGTTGCAAGATTGGTCCCTGGTCAAAGATTTGAAGAATTGGCAATTTTAGTCCCTATACTTTCAGGAAATTACAAAAATAGTCCCTTGGAAGAAAAGTCAAAAGTGGTCCTTAATGAATCAAAGAATTACAATATTGCCCTTGGGAAAAACTTTGAAAGATTTGCAGATTTGGTCCCTGGAATTTTCTGAATTACAACATTGGTCTTTGGTGAAAATATTGGGCATATGATGATCCAAGGGCTAAGAATTGAGGATTGATGGCCAAGGTTAATCCAAGGGATGAGATGAGCTCAAACAAACACAAATTCATGTGGATCAGTGACGTGGATTGCTAGAAGCTTCACCCCAAGCTCAAGCCTCAAGTATAAATACCCACCCCCTCCTCAGTCATTGGGGTATAGTTTTATGAGTGTAGGATTTTAATATAGTTTGTGTTTTATTTTATGTTTCCCTTATTGTAATCTCATTTCAGCTTTTGTACTCAATTTAATAATATTAATATAATTCAGTTTTTTTTACTTATTGTTTTATTTTTTTTATTTTAATTCCTGTCTACTTAGTTTAATTCAGTAATACTTAGTTAATTTCAATATTTCATTTAAGTTTGTTTTACTTGGATTGAGAAAAAACCAAAAAAAAATAAGAAAAATCAGAAGAAAAAAAAATAGTTTCAATTTTCATTAAGCTTAATTTCTGTTTGTAAGCTCATATAAGCTCTTCAATAGCCTACTGTGAGTATTACTTAGATCTGTTTTGTTCAAATTTTCTAAATTATACAAAAGTCAAACAAAATCAAAAAAGCTTATTTTGGAATAAGCTAGCTTATTTGAGGAATAAAGGCAGCAAAAAAAGAGTCCATTTAGCCTGTCAACAGACAGGCAAGCTTAGTGAACCCCCTCTATTGAGCTGAGGGGGCTTGTGCTTTGTAAGTTCCATTTAATTTTACCTTTGAATTCCATTAGTAGAATAATCAGTAGTGTAGCTTTGTTTGTTACTAGTTTCTGTTTCATAATACTTGTTGCAACATTTTATTGTTCTATATTAGCTTATTTCCACATTGTTCATCATAGTTTGGTATTATTTGATCATATCTGTCTCATCACTCTGTCTACATATTAGATCTGTGTTTGTGAGTGATTTGTATTTGAAACTTGTGTGTCTGTGTTGATTTGAGTCTGTTGGATCTATATAAATACTGTTTGGAATTGAGTTGAGGGGTTAATTGATTCATATTATAGTGAGACAGTCACTAATAGGGTGTTTGGATCAAGTTGGTTGGCTGGTATCATTGTGGTTTCAGAGGATTTTGGCTATTTAGATACAACACTTAGGTTACATTTATGCTTTGTCAAGCATAAAAACAGTTGGTCATAAAAGTCAAAATCACTTTTGTTTCATCATATTTGCATATCTGTTAGTATTATTATTTGCATAATCATAATATTAGTTGCATAAGTTGTAGTGGTAGCTTAATTTACTCATACATTAGATTAATACTCCATTTACAGTTAAATTTTAGTAATAAAAAATCAATTTAGTCAAAGTTTCTATCAAAGCAACAAGTCAAAGCTGTTTTCAACTCAAGATTTTAGACAGATCTTTGAGAGCATCTGTTGGGTGTAATTTTCATTGGAAATACTTGTGGAAAGATAATTTGTAAAGCTTAGTAGTTAATAAATCAACATCATCAAGAAAACTCGGTTTTAGAAATCAATTGCTTATTGGAAAAGTTGTTCTTAATTGACTGTTTGAGCCTATCACTCCCCTGCACCACAGGATTTGTCCAATTCTTTGGAAACAAGTTAGTCTAGCAAATAGGTGCTTAAGTGATTTATCTTGGTTGTTTAGTGATCTCAGTTGGTCAGAGTTTAAATTGCACCCATAAGCTCTTAATTCTCAGCTTATTAACACTGCTTATTTGGCCTATCTTGTTAGGTGGTTTGATTAAGGGTCTGTCTTTAATAACAGGCCTGCAATTGTGCTTTTTAGCCCATATTCTGAGTTTTATTGTTCATTTGAGTTCCATTGTACTTAGATTTGCTATTTCCCTTGAGTTTGAGCCCTTAGCTATCACTGTTTGCTTATTTGCTTTTTCATAAGTGCTTAATCAACTGAATTTGGCCCATATATGTGTTTCTATGATCATTTGGTCTCATAACTGTTCCATTAAGCTTAATTGAGTCTAAAATACATTTGGTCAAAGTTTGGTCAACTTTGGGTCAAAGTGCTTATCAATAAGCATTTCATATAAGCTGTTTTAAGCATTAAGCAGTTCTAGTGCTTATTTTCAACTTTTTAATTTTTTTCCTAGGTTTAGAATATTATTTTAGAATTTCTCTGAATTTTTCATATTTTTCTGAATTCATTTGCTATTTTTCTTATTTAATTTTAGATTTTAATCAATTTTTAATACTTTTTAATTACCAAAAATCCAAAAAAAAAAATCAGAAAAAGCCTTAAAAAATCCAAAAATATTTTAGAAATTAGTTTTTATTTATTTAAGATTTTTAGAAATTTATTTTGCATTTTTCCCATTTAATCTCAATTTAATTTGAATTTTTCTTACTTTTTAATTAGTATAAATAGTTTTTAATTCCCAAAAATTACACAAAAAGCCAAAAAAAAAATAGATTTTCAGTTTTAAAATTACTTTTTAGTTATTTTATAATTTTCAAAATTAATTTTGCATTTTTCTCACTTAATTTGCATTTTCTTTTAATTTTTAATTAGTTAAATTAGTTTTTAATTCATAAAAATTAAATAAAATGTCAAAAAAATTATTTTTCTTTTTCTCAAAATTTTCTTTTATCATTTTTAACTTAGGAAAATTATTTTCAAGTCCATAGGATTAGTATAGCTTAAATTTCACGTTTTGTTTCACGCGTTAACGTTTATTTTTCGTTTAAGATTACGTTTTTAATTCTACGTTGCGTTTTATGTTTGTTTACTTGAATTACGTGCTTAAGTGATTAATTGTGCTTCATTTTTATATTCATTAGTATAATCTCTTTGAAATCACTTTTTTCCACTTTCACGACACGTTTCACGAATCGGGAATTTGAAATTCCATTCACCCTTCACACGGACTACGACCTCGGGTTATCCGTATTTCTTTGCGGATTTCTTTGAGTAATACTATACTATATACTTACTTTGATTTCAAACAAATCAATAGTTTCACCGCTCATTTTAATTTTGTAAATCGTTTCGCCGTTTTCTTTTGCAAACTTATTGAATTCTACTTGTTATGTGATATCTAATTAGCAACTAGGAATGTAAACAAACAAGTAAAGAAAAGAGTTAGGAAAGAACACAACCAAAGAGACGTGGCGATTTATAGTGGTTCGGCACGAAGCTCACTCTCCGTCCAACTCCACTCCCCGAGTACCACACTCGAGAGTTATCAACCACTATATCTACACACTCCTTCAGGCGGAGCAATCCGTACACATTCTTACACAAGGCTTAACGACACTAAGCATAATGTCGAGTTCTAATCATATCTAGAACCAATCTATTCCAAAGGCCCACGTGGCCACATGAACAAGCACTCTTGTCCATCTTGAAACTTCACCCGATCCAAATATTCATTTGTTAGACATACTTGGTTCTTCACCCAAACTAAGCCTTCACACACACGACTCACTTGATTCTTCATACGAATCAAGTCTTTACATATATATCACACTTGATCATCCCCGATCCAAGTCTTTACATACTTGGTTCTTCACCCAATCCAAGTCTTTGCACTTGACGAAAAAGGGAATCACTTATAAACATATACCGACATGTTATAGTGATCAAAGAATAAAAGGAAAAAAGACCAGAAAGTTTTGTGTGTGTGAAAAATCTTGTTCTGAAAGAAAACAGTCCAGTATTTATAGTCGACACAAAGGAGCAGACGGTCCCTTAAATATACGAAGGTCCTTTATCACTAAGGGACCGTCGACCCCTTTACGAGACCGCGCCGACAAATGCTCTCATTTTTGTCCAGACGTGGTGAAAAACTATCTGGTGAAGGTTGGAGGGAAAACTAGTTGTTGTAATGTTTGAATTTGAATTTATTTTCTTAATAAAACATTTCTTTTAAAAACACATAAATACTTTTGTGAAAAATGTTTTGTCAAACTTAAAAATGTAAGTTTAGGTGAAAATAAAAGTCTTTGATCACTTAACGAATGACGGTATAAAGTTTGTTCATACCTAAAGTGATGTTGAAGCAGCTACGTAGAAGTAACGAGTTTCCTCGATTAAAAAATTATAAACCGTAACTTTACGTAACATGTCTTTATATTTTGTGATTATCAAAACATGAGAAGACCGAATAATGCAAATAACGTTTTTGACATTATTTGTATTCACAATCTCCCCCTTTTTGATGATTACAAAATATAAACTCATTTTAAGTAAAATTATGCGTTGATAAACTTTTTAATGAGTTTTCCCGTTACTTCTCCCCCTTTTTGTAGAATCAAAAAGGTGTGTCGTGGTTGTTGAGGAGAGAAGACACAAGCTTGGTTGAAAGACAAACGTTGAAGTGACTAACGAAACACAAGATCCCCCTAGCTAAGTGCTCCCCCTTAATGAGGGCACCGGGGAATCGAGCTATGGTGATGTGCTACAAAACAGAGTTAGAATAAAGCACATATATATATATATATATATATATATATATATATATATATATATATATATATATATATATATAAAATATGATAAGGATGTGAAATCAATTCTAATTCTGAGCACTACTAGGAACAGTCCCTTAAATACGGGGACTGATACGCGGGATTGCGCCCTCGCAACAGGTTTTACCTCTCAAGGGATCTTGAGAAGCTTGCAATCCCCGCCAGGCAGTGTACCTGATCGTTGTAGTATAGTATAGTGACAAGTACCGGGGGATTGATCGTACAACTCAGGAATAGTGTTCGCTAGGATTAGAAAGCCTACTAAACTAAGTTTAGAGGTGAGGGATGATTCTTTTTGTATTTTTATATTTTATAAAAAGCAAGTAAAATCTCAGGTTTTGAAGGAGTTGGCGGAATTAGTTTCTAGTCAACTAACCCAATTAACTAAAGTTGCAATCAAAATAAAATAAAATAAAACTTAAACTAATTTGTGGTGTAAACAGTAATAAGAGAAAATGTGTTTACTTAGTGTAGTATACTCTAATATGAGAACATGGATGGTTAAGTGTTTAGGTTGATTTAGATATAGATTTCTAGTGAGAAGTTAGAGAGAGAAAGAGATGGAACCTTAGAGAGAAAATGGTGAAATGTTAGATTTCAAATGAAGGTTCAACCCTTTTCCCATGGGTGGGAAAGGGTATATATAGTTACAATGGAAACGCCCCTTGAAACGGGCTGTAGAGCGGGCTGACAATGGGTAAAGACCCGACCCGACTCCACAAATACTAACCAATACTACTCTACATACTAACTAATATGATAATTACTATGAGCTACAATATGCTAAACAATACTCGGGGTGACCGAGTCTTCATATGAATAATCGTATTCCTAACAATCTCCCCCTAAGGGAGGTCACCCCGGAAAATAAATGTTGAATCATAGCATTCAGATCTTTGATGACATCTTCGTAGCTCGTAGCCTTTTGATTCTTCATTGTTGAGATCTTTGTGCATTAAGTGGTAGACTCTAGATGACACCTTCAATATGGTGGATGATCTTTGGAAATTGTAACAGCTTCATCATCCAAATGATTGTCAGAGGGTCATCTATGAGCAGTAACGTCTCCATGTGATTCGAACATCTTTGTGCTGACATGCTCACACTTTTCAGGATCATGATCTTTTACATCAGAGTTGTGGAAGCATATTTGAGGCCCAATCAATGATCATGATTTCTTAGATTGTGAAGTTGAAGTGTGAGCATGTGTTGATGGATCAGCATCTTTTCAGCAATCAGCCGCAACCGTCAGAAATTCCTGCAAGTAGACAGTTAGCAACAAATCTTCCGGTACTTATAGGTTTGGAATTAGAGATTGTCAACAGCATAGTGTGAAGACTCCTTCTAATCCTTACCAAGACCGTTCCTAATCGGCAAACCCTGAAAGGATTTACACGACCTACCTAAGTAGATCAACGATTGGGTGAGTCGCTGGAGATCACTCCACGACTGTTGACCGTTATTAACCATCGCGACCACTAAGCGTAATCCACAAGGAATTACCTGAGTGACCTGCTTTCAAGGCTCCTTGATGTTGACCCTGACAGGAATTTCCATTTAATCATTGGGAGTTACTAAAGTAACATCCCTCATAAATGTTCTGGTAGATTGCTAAGATCTGCGTAGGACTCATAGTTTACCACTGGTGTCCTTAATGTTCAACAACCAGGGTAGAAGTGGCACGTGTTCCTATGAGATCTTTTATGTATCTCAAGGCTCTAGACTCAATAAGTGCATATGGTTTTCCTATGCGTAGATTAGGGAGAGTTCTCCTGCTTCAATATCAACTATCTCTAAGAGATATGTCGATAGATTACACCGGTTCCCCGTGAGAATGAAACAAGTTCTTTTAAGAGAACTTGAGTGGCTAGAAGGTTTAGTACATTGCGTCACTGGGTCCATGACGTCTTGTCTTCAATACCGATGTTGTCTTAGCAACCATCAGTAGATTATGAATTGAACCCGGTTTCTGCCCTAAGGTTGAATAATTGGAGAGCTATTTCTTTTCACCCTTTCTCATTTCATTTCTTTTTAATTCTTCAACCCCTTCTTTCTCCATTCTCACATTTCTCCTTTTTTCATAATCATACCTACGGACTTTCTAATACTATCTATTTGGTATTGTCCATAGGTAGATCCCTCCGGCTCTGGCAGATCATAGGACGGCTTTCCTAGCTTAGCCACCTTATAATATCATGACTATCCTATGTTGCCATACACCAAATCATTGAAAATTCTCTCAATGTGTTTATGATTAAGAAACACATTTTGTTAACACATTAAGAGTTTTGTTATTTTCAAATTCTCCCCCTTAACATGTGCTCATAAGTATTGATTTGAAAATTTGCACATGTCGGGAAGAGTTGCACTTTTGAATTGATCTACCTTGAGTGAACATGACTGGGCATTCGAGACACGCTTACATCACTAGTTGAACTAGCTTGAAGTTATTATCCGGCCCGATCAGATTCACCCAAGGTTTCTCGAAACGGTACATTCTACTTAAACTAGTCCTCTTCGAGACACGCTTACATCACTGGTTAAACCAGCTTGAAGTTATTACCCGTCCAGGACTAGTCCTTTCAATTCAGGACAATTGTGTTTCATCAATTCATGAGTCAAGACTGAGAAGCACTCATATGAGATGCAAGGATCCTTTTTCACAAACCATTTTGCTCCCCCTCAATATGTGCATTGATATACAAAAGAGTTTGGCACATAGGGAAGAGCATATTTTTGTTATTGGGTTCAAAACATCACGTTTTAATCAGTTTTTTATATTTAAATCACATCTTCTCCCCCGATCAAAAATTTCAAGCCAATTGAGATTTGTGATCCCAAGTGATTTAAATAAGTTTAAAGTTTTTGGAGAAAGATGTGACATTTTTAAGAATGACTAATTTTGAGACAACATTTTGCTCCCCCTCAAACCTTGAGGGAGTATGTTATGTGTTAGAGGTGATGAGTGTATAAATAATGTTGAGTTTAGCGAGAGACTCATGAAAAATTTATATACTAACACATAACAATTGCATTTAATCCACTTGAGTTATGCACAAAGATCTTGTTTTGATGATATATAGTTTTTGAAATCGTTCTCCCCCTCAATCGATGACACATATAATATTAAGCATTTTGCATAAAGTATTAATTCTTATAGCATCGATTGAGTGGCAAATTTTAAACCACATTTTGAGTTTGTTTGATCTTCAAAAACCATGGTACCACCAAGTTTGGAACAAATATTTTCCCAAAGAATCATTGAAGAAAAAATATTTGAGATGCAAAGAAGACTTCTCTTCTTTTACCAGAAATGATGCACTTAAGTGTACATCAAATTGGAAAGGCACGAATGTAAAGTAATTCATGCCTTTGTTAGGAGCAGTCGTCTATTTGGCGACGAACCTTCCCCAATATAAAGACCGGGTTGCTATCTGAAGTAATAGCAAACCATATTGAAAGAATAGTGTTAGAGACGACATGTTTTAGAAGACATTATTAATATAAGGAACTCTTGCTCAAGCATATGTATGTTTCTGTGTCATTATTGAATGACATTTCTAGAAACGTACATAATATTGATTAGACAAGAGACATGTCGTGAGAAGAATATTTTTGGTTTTTTTATGATTTTATGATTTTTATGGGGTTTTTTTTTTAAAGGTTTTATATTCTCTTTTCTTTTTGTTTTTAATATTATGTACAAAGGATATGTGAAGCAACCCTTTTACTCCTCCTGATCTTCCTGAAGACTTATGAGATCCTCAGGAGTGAGACTCTTTAAACTAAGGCGAGGGAGGATGAATTGAAATCGATCCCTAGAAAGTGCTTTGGTAAAGATATCAGCTAGCTGGAACTCAGTCCTCACGAAGTAAAGTTCCACAATTCCTTTCTCAACTTGCTCCCTGATGAAGTGATGCCGAATGTCAATGTGCTTAGTTCTTGAGTGCTGGACATTGTTGCAGCAGAGTGCAATTTCACTTTTGTTGTCACAATACATGGGAATCTTGTTGCATACGAAGCCATAGTCCGAAAGTTGAGATATCATCTATAAGATCTGAGCACAGCACGAGGACATGGCAATGTATTCAGCCTCTGTGGAGGATATTGATGTACTCATTTGTTTCTTTGAAGACTAACTAACTAGCTTATTACCCAAGAACTGAGCACCCCCATATGTACTTTGACGAGTATCTTGACATCTCGCATGGTCAGCATTCGAATAGGCTGTGAGTGCCATAGAAGTGTCCTTTGGGTACCATAGGCCCATGTGGATTATTCCTTTAAGCTACCGAAAGACTCTCTTGACAGCTTCCAGGTGTTTCTTGGTAGGTTTGGATTGATACCGAGCATGCATGCAAACATCAAATAGTAGATCCGGTCTGGTAGCAGTAAGATACATTAAGGAACCAATCATGCTTCGATACTTGGTTTGTTCAACCGGGATCCCAACATCATCTTCATCAAGTTTTGATCTTTCAATCATAGGAGTATCAACTGCGTCACAGGAATCGAATCCAAATTTCTTCAAAATTTCATTAGCATACTTGGATTGATTGATGAAGATGCCATTGGGATTCTGAGATATTTGCAAGCCAAGAAAGAAGGACATTTGACCCATCATGGACATCTGGAACTCAGAACTCATCTCTTGGGAGAAACGATCACACTCTTTGGGATCAGAGGAGGCAAATATGATATCGTCTACGTAGATTTGCACATGAAGAAATGTTTTGCCCGTTTTTCTTGTAAAGAGTGTAGGATCAACAGCACCTTTGTAGAACTTGTTGGCAAGAAGGAATTTTGACAAGGTGTCGTACCACGCCATAGGATCTTGTTTAAGTCCATAAAGAGCCTTCTTCAAGTGATACACATGGTTAGGATGTTCAGGATCCACAAATCCTTCGGGTTGGCTTACATACACCACCTCTTTAAGATCGCCATTTAAGAATGCAGTCTTAACATCCATCTGATAAACCACCATATTTTGACTAGCAGCATTTGCCAGAAATATTCTTATGGCTTCAATTCTAGCAACTAGGATTCTTCAAAGTCAATACCCTCTTCTTGATGATATCCTTTTGCCACAAGCCTAGCCTTGTTCTTCAATACATCTCCATGCTCATCAAGTTTAACTTTAAATATCCATTTGAGAGCAATGATCATAGCACACTCAGGAGGCGGTACTAATTCCCACACATCAAGTCGATCAAACTCATGAATTTCGTCCACCATAGCAGTGAACCATGAGTGTTTAGACATTGCATCCTTGAAATCTTTTGGCTCAACTTTAGAGAGGACAGAATTGAAGAAGCACCACAATGCGTCGGTAGCAAGTTGCTTACGGGTTGATACCGGACGTGCGGGGTTTCCAATAATGTTGTCAATTGGGTGATCATTTGTCCATTTCCTAAGGTGTTCATGAGGTTGTGGATAGGGAACTGAGGTAGCCGTGTTAGATTCATCTGAGGATGTACCATCATTTGACGATTCAGGAGCAAAGATGTTAACAAACGGCTCATTATCAGGTGGAGTTAAAGGATTAACTTCAAAAGAATTATCCACAACTGCTACTCGTTGTACAGATGACGATTGACCATTAGATGTGGTAATTGAACGACTGATGGTGGGAGCTTCAGGATCCCATGATAACGAAGTGGATGGTCCAGCATTATCATCTGGGACATTAGCTACCCCAGCTGGTTGTGGAACGACTGTGGCTTCTGGAGCATCCACATTTTTAGGTTCAAAGTATTCATCAAACATGGGGTCAAACAGCTTCTTCCAATCATCACTTGTAGGAGGTACGAAAGGAGTAGCAGGAGTGGGATTCTGTACAAGCCTGGAGCTTATAGGTCCAGGAGACAAAAGGTTAGGTACGGGTCCAGAACTTGATTGTCCAGGAACCATTTGCTCTATCAGCTCATCAAAAGTAACGTGGATTGTTTCCATTATGTCTCTGGTACGTTTGTTGTAGATTCGGTATCCCTTTCGTTATGGAGCATAGCCAACGAAGAAACCAAAGTCAGCCTTGGCCTTGAGTTTCCCAAGGTCTTCACTGTCATTTGTTGGATAGCACAATGCACCAAATACACGAAGAAACGAAAGATCAGGTTTTCTTCCATGAACCAGTTCATATGGAGTCTTGCAGTAGAGAGGATGTATCAAGGATCGGTTTTGTGTGTAGCATGCAGTAGCAATTGCTTCAGCCCAAAGGAACATAGGAGCTTTGGAGAAGATGAGCATAGTCCTAGAAGCTTCAACCAAGGTGCGATTACGTCTTTCTACAACTCCATTTTGTTGAGGTGTACGTGGAATGCTCTTTTGATGACTAATGTCGACACCTTCATAAAATTGAGTAAGTTGTTTGTTCACGAACTCCATTCCATTATCAGTACGAATGAACCGAACTGTTTTGTTGAGTCGAACTTGCAATTGTTTAATGAGTTTGATGATGATTTCCGGAGTTTCATCTTTTGATCGTAAAAACTTTACCCACGTGAAACGAGAGTGATCATCAACAATAACAAGCACATATTTCTTTCCGTTGATACTTTGAATCCTCATTGGTCCACAAAGATCCATGTGAAGAGTATGGAGGACTTCCATGATGGAATTGACTGTTTTGGGTTTATGGGTGTGCTTTTTTCTCTTGCCCAGTTGACATGCGGAACATAGATGATCTTTTTCATACTTAAGTCTAGGCAAGCCTCGAACAAGATCCTTATGAGTGTGTTCATTGATGGTACCAAAGTTCAAGTGGTTTAAACGACGATGCCATAACCATGATTTGTTCTTAGAGGCTTTTGAGAGTAAGCAAATTGAAGAGGACCGCAGCATTTCTTCAATAGAGATGGTATAAAGGTTAGTCCCCCGACTTCCTTTGAGGAGATCTACACCATCTAATTCTCTAACAAAAAAAGTGTGCTTTCTGAAGGCAACTTCGAGATCAGAGTCACAGAATTGACCAACAGAGAATAGATTGTGTCCAGGTCCCTCCACATAGTATACTCTGGATATCACACTGTAACCAAAGACATAATCACCATAACCCATTATAGATCCAAAATGGTCGTTCCCGAATCTAACCATACCAATGAACTTTTCCACGAAATTCTTGAGCTGCGAGCGATCTCCAGTCATATGTTTTGAGCAGCCTGAGTCCAAATACCAAAGGACGATTTGTACGACCTGCATTTGAAACTAGACAATGGTGGATAACTGAAAAAGCTGGAGCCCCACAAACAGTTGGGGTCCGTTTGGTTAGCACGCACATATATTGGATTATCATATGTCACGGATATATCACTGGAATTAACACATTTTGATGCACTAGACCTAGGAGTGGTACTAAGTGGTTCAATTGGGAACTTTCTACCAGTAGGTCTCCATTTCTTAACTAGCACAACTTTGGAGTTAGTGATCCTAGTCAATGGGCACTTTTCTCCTAAGGTGAATTTCCTTCCAGCAGGTCTCCATTGATAACCAACATTAGTGAACACCTTCCCTGTTTTATTCTAGACTTGTTTAACCGTTTTATCACTTGAAACATTCATGACCGGAGATTGCATAGTGGATTTTAAGAAGGACACAACACAAGCATCATGATTACCAAAAAATAAACATTCGTTACAAGTCTTACAAATAGCACCAGAATTCGAATTAATTACATCATTGTTAAGACAAATGTTTGATTTAACTCGATTCCTTTCATTAACCATAACTTTATTGTTCCTAGAGGATTCTTCTACTTCTTTCATAAGTGTACTCTTAGCCGGCAAAGTCCTATCATTCTTTGTATTGCACCTAGGCTGTGACTTGCTAGCTTTAGATACACCTTTTACTCCTGTAGAAGCAATGAGGGGAACATTAGTATGATTAGTTGCTACTTGTTTTCCGGTGATCATGATGGTGGATTGTGACATGGTTTGGGGATAATCAAATGTAACATGTTTGTTGTCACTGTTAGAGTATGACGCAAATGACCTATCCGACTTGTTATCATTCTTGGGGCATGATCCTATAGCATATTCTAATAATTCCTGGGCTCTATTAGTGAGGAAGCATGCACCAATAATAACATCATCCAGTGGTTTAGGTATCTTCTCATCTTCAATGGTTTCTCTAAGCATGACCAGGAAATCCTTAAGATATCTAAGATAGTTGTTATGGGCTAACTTATTGTTCCTAAGGGGAAGAGAGACATTCAAAGCATCGCACACATATTTCTTACAAGCATGAACATTGAAAATTGCATGATCACATGAGATGACGGGCATTTTACCCTTTACCATAGTCTTTAGATTCTCAATTTCGTTTAGCAAAGAAGTGACTCTTTCATTGTTTTGATCACGCGTTATTTTAATAGACTCAAATAACTCTTTGTAACGTTGTTTAGCATTTGACATTTCAGCACGAAGCCACTCATTTTCATGTTGTAATACATTAATAATGCCTTGTTTCTGACAGTTTTGAGAATCTATCAACATCTGGTAATTGGTATTGGTCACGTCGCCTTTGTTCGACTTTAATTGTGAAATTTGGGCCCTCAACTTCCGAATCGTGTTTGAGTGAGCTTGATTTACGTCATCCTTTTTGGCTAATTCAAAACATGTGTCAAACTCAGGAGCATCCGAAGATGTCTTGGCATTTGATAATTTAATGTTTTCTTCTAGATGTTGGTATTTTAGTTGCAAGTTAAGATTATCAACTTCTAGTTTTGAAAAACTCCTGACCATGTTATCATGGTCGTCGTTTTGAATTTTGTTATTTAGTTTGTAATTCTCCCCCTCAATCTCAATCACACGATTCTGGAATACATTTAAAGTGATCGACATTTCGTGAAAATGCCGAGCCGATAGTGCTGATCCAGTAATAGTGTAAAAAACATCTTGTGCAATGCAATTAGCAATCAAGTTCTCATTCATGATGAGAATGTTTTTCTGTCAATTTCACTATATTTGAGATCAATAGCTAATTGGTTACCCTCATTTTCCACCTCTTTAAAAACCTTTTTCATTTGAGTCACGTCATTATTAATGGTATTTTTAAGGCCTTCAAAATGTTCTTTAAGAGGATCGAAAAATGGCATGACTTCAGTTAGGTAACACTGTTTTGTTTGCTCAAAACCCCTTTCCCCTTCTGTAATCCCAGTTGGTGTAATTCTTGTTTAACAGGTTTTTTCAAAGTCCTTAAACAATTGACCTAGAACATATAACGCAATTAGGGTATTACACTGTGTGGGAAGAGTATATGGTACTAGATGCCTGGGTGTGTGCAGGGGATAGATGGTTGGGTCAGCAATCCTAAAGATGGTACGTGTGTTACCTACGATTCTTTCAGCTTTCATTTTTTCCATGTCAATATTCCAAAACACTTTGTCAGGGAGGATTTTCTTTTGAGGAACAAAAATGGTTGAATGATTGTCATTAGTATAATCATGGTGAAACACAATATTTTTAGCAATGCACAGGGGATCCTTTAGTCGCTCAGCAAGTTTTTCCCTAGTTCTATCCTCAGCCTCATCAATCTCGTCATAGGATTTCACATCAGGAGGGGCATGGTTAGGGTCAAGCATAGTGTTTGCATCATATAGCGCAGGTTGAGCACCTATACCATTTCTAAGAAATTTGGCTTTAGTCTTAGAGGCATCTAGTTCACTAAATTCATCTCTTAGTTTCCGATGGTTTTGCATCATTTGAGCAGATTGAATGGTTTGGCCTTGCGTGTACAACTTATATTCCAATTTGTTTTTCAACATTTTAATTTTTGAGAAATCATTTAGAAGTTTAGTTTCTTTATCTTTGTATTCAAGTTTGATTGAAGTCAACCCCTTTTGAATTTCCTGTCTTTGTTTGACAGTTTGATCCAATTGTTTTTTTAAAGATACTAACTCCCTTTTCAATGTTTCTTGTTTGGAATTGTTTTCAGATATGTAAGCAGGCATTTGCCATTCCATTTTCTGCTCACGTTCATTAAGCTCAAATTTAGCACGCTGCTCGTATATGGCCACCTGATCCTTAAGAATGTTAACTCTAGTGATCAAGGAGTCATCAGGGTTGTATATAGTGTGCTCATGTAGCTCAAGTTCTCTAGAATCAACTGACGGCATGTCACTTGGTACAACTGTCATTTTATTGTCATTCACATATCGTTCATATGGGATATTATTGGTATTTCCCATATTAGTGGTGTCTGTGTTGTCAATATATTTGGGTTGTACCGAGTCACATGCCCCCTGTGGATTGGTAGAGTAATTCAGATTAGAATTTAGTGACGTTGGTACCTCAGAGATGGCAGTTGTGATGGAAGAGCCAGATTGCTGTGGGGATGATGCAGCTGCAGACAGATTAGCCATGAAGATGGTTTGAGCTATGGGTTCGTCATCAACATCTGAATCAAAAGCATCACAGTCTTCAACTTGAAAGATGTTTGGATCATTTAGTGCCATGTCCAGAACAGGTTGATCATCCACATCAGCATCAAACGTATTCTTGTCATCACCAGCCAGAAAGAGCAAAGCTTCTTCATCCAGAGCAGTTCCATTCTCTTACGCCTGCATTAGCAACATCTTGTCCTTGAAGTACTCAGAGTTTTGAGGACGCTTTAGGAGAGTGCAATTCCTAGCTATATGGCCCAACCCTCCACAGTTATAGCACTTAGACTGCCTAGCTTGTACTTGAAGCACATTCCCGACTCTATACTGCCCATTATCTCTACCAGCATTTCTTGGATTGACGTTTTGTCTTCCTTGCACATTCTGCACCACCACCCTTCCATCTTCTATGACTGCCTGATTCCGTGGGTTAGACGAAGTCCTGAGTTGGTTATTAGTTGGTGGAAGTACAGCTCTGAATTGTTGGACTAATAAGGAGACTTGGTTGGAGAGGTTATCAATCATCATGTCAGTATGAGAATACCCAGAGTCAAGGTGGGTGTTTAAGGCAGGTGGTGAGGGAGTCGATGATTGACCATTAGTTGAGGTAGACCTGGATGAAGGTGGTTGAGATTGATCATTTGAAGGTTGAGTGAGTTGTTGAACATTAGAGACAAAGGCAAGAGACTCATTTGTTGTTGTAGGACTGAGCTTTTCTCGCATTAACCGATCATAAGCTGCATGTTTCTCATGTTGTTGGAGATATGCATAGAGTTGTTCATGATTAGTATGCCTGAGACCTTTGTTGAGTTTAACAGCAGTAACAAACCTATCCAATTCTGGTGCCATGTTATTCACGAATTTTGAATTGAGCTGAATGTTGGGCATTGTCATCTTGATGGTTCTCATGTCATTGACCAGCTTGTGAAATCTGACGTAGTAGTCAGTGATGCTGATGAGGCGAAAAATGAACCACTTTTAGGGGGTCATTTAAGCCCGGAATTGAATGTATTTGACCAAATATCACCCTAAATCGTTCCTTTTGTGATTTTAGGTACTTTAGGAGTGAAATCTGGAAAAGGAAGCAATTCGGACGTTATTGGAGCATAAAAGTGAAGAAAACGCCAAAGACTTAATTTTCCATGCTGAGAACAGTACCTGACGGCGTCAAGAGGAAAACCATGACGGCGTCAAGAGTAAAAGTGGTGACGACCCAGTGCTAATCTGACGGCGTCACAAGAAGGGCGTCAAGAGTTAATTTTGTGACGGCCTGCATAAGGAGAATACATGACGGCGTTAGACCCAGATTTAGGCAGTCCGAGGAACTATTTGGCAGCGAGATGACGGCGTCAGACATTTGTTCTTGACGCCGTCACCTTCTAAACTCTATATATAGTTTTCTAATTTTTCATTCAAACGAGAGAAACTTGTGTGGAGAAACTAGGGCCGAACTTGGTAAACCCTAGCTCATATTTTATAGTACTTTCAAGGGGTTTTCACCCCTTGAATCCCTCCATGTTCTATTAAGATAAGTCTTCTCTTAATTCAATCAATATGTCTATGTGTTGGTTGATTATATCTTGTGCTTGTCTTGATTTCAACATGCTAGGCTAGATCTATCTTGTGTTTGCTTGGATCTAATGAAACCTAGATGTTAATTATGTGTTGATTACTTGTTTATGGTTGTATTGGATGAATGATTTCAATGTTAGGCTTAAGAAAACTGGCAGATCTCCATTGTGTAACATGTTTGAACGTCTTAGGAAACATGAACCGATGTGTACTAGGTTTTATTGGTTGTATTTAATGCATGAGTAAATTCTAATGATCCCATGTTAGGAGCTTCTTAGCCGGCTCGACATAGGAGTGAAGTAGGCGCTCATAGGATTGGGGAAGTAAGTACGCCACCCCATGAATGGTATTAAGGAATACAATCCGTCATCCAAGCAACTATAACAAGTAATTAACGTGTAAAAGATATCTAGGGAGTAGTGAAATCTAAGTAAACACATTTCTCCCATATATTGCTCACAACTTTAGTATAATTAGTTTTATTCTCATTTTTAGTATTTTATTTTGATTGCATCTTAGTATTGGGTTAGTTGACTAGCAACTAATTCCGCCAAACTCCCTCAAACCCGAGATTTTTACTTGCTTTCATAAAAAAATATAAAAATACAAAAAGAATCATCCCTCGTATCTAGACCTAGTCTTTAGGTTTTCTAATCCTAGCGACACTATTCCTAGCTGAACGATCAATCCCCCGGTACTTGTCATTATACTATACTACATCGATCAGGTACACTGCCTGGTGGGGGTTGTAAGCTTCTCAAGATCCCTTGAGAGGTAAAGCCTGGTGCAAACCCCACGCATCAAGTTTTTGGCGCCGCAGCCCGGGGAATAGTTATTTTCTAGGTTAGAATCTCTTTTTATTAGGTCTACTTGCTAGATTCCTTTCTAGTAAGATTTTATTTTTACTTTTTTTAGGATCTCTTTAGTCTATCTTATTTCTTCGTATTTTTGTTCGTAACTCTTCACCACCCGACATCATGGACGATGGGAACATCTTTGAACCCGTCATCCCAACACAACAAAACCCACCACTAGAACCTCTTAGGCCCCGAACCTTAGGAGAGTATTCCCGACCTAGGCACCAAGGCTATCGAAACACCATTGAGCTCATCGGAGCCAATGTGACCCCCTTGCGATCAGACACCATCCGGTTGGTGCAAAGCGGATGTGCATTCCATGGACTTCGTTCTGAAGATCCTAATCAACATCTCAAGGACTTCCTTAAAATTGTAGATTCTATAGACCTTGATGTTACAACTAGAGAGTCAACCCGATTACGCCTATTCCAATTCTCTCTACGTGATCAAGCTAGCCAATGGCTTGAACGTTTACCCGTGGGATCCATCACCACATGGGATGATCTCACCACTCGTTTCCTTGCTCAATTTTTCCCACCGGGGAGAACTACCAAGCTTAGAAATGATATCTTGATGTTCCAACAACGTCAGGGTGAAACTCTTTATGAAGCATGGACTCGTTTCAAGGACTTACTCCAAAAAGTCCCTCATCATGGCATAGATCTTTGGCTCCAAGTCCAAATCTTCTATGACCATATCGATCTCTCCACAAGGCGAGCCATTGACCAATCGGCCGGTGGTAAGCTACGTGATCTAAGTGCGGAACAATCATGGGAACTCATAGAAGATCTTGCTCTCTATGAAAACGAAAGTTGGAATGATCCCCGTGATTTGAACAAAACGGTCAAGGCAATATCTTTGCCATTGAACAATTCTAGCACTCCCGACCGTAGGATCATGGAACTTGAGGACCAAGTCAAGTTTCTCATGAAATCTTACGAAGCTCCTAAGCCTTCAAGCCAAGTGAACAAAATCACTTCTTCATGCGAATTATGTAGTGGTCCCCATGACACTCGTGATTGTGTGGAACTCCCCGGAACAGCTTTTGCGGACTACGCATCCTCGCGTACCGACGAAGCGGGAGACAAGTGGTACACTTTCAAACCCGAGCCAAACCCTTACGGTGATTCCTACAACCCCTCTTGGAAAAATCACCCAAACCTTAGGTGGAAACATAATCAAGCCAATTCTTCCAATCCGCCTAATCGTTACCAACCAAACGGTCCACCCTCCAACCGTACTTTCAACAACAATCCTTCTAGCAACTACGGTAGTACCAACAATCTTGAAGGATTGATGTCTAAGTTTATGGCATCTCAAGAAGCTTGCATAGCTAGGTTTGAAACCGAATTCAACCAACAACAAACGGAGATGACCAACACGATAGATAACTTGTTGAAAGCCCTCAACAACCAAGCGTTAACTACACCTAGGAAGGACACTAGGGACACCAATAACGGAATCCAAATTAAGGACCCCTCTTCATCCAAACATGTCCACTTTGTCAATGTTGTCACCATTAAGCCAAAAGATAAGGAATTAGAAGAAAGTGACAAAGATGAAGTTGAAGTAGAAACCGAGAGTAGGGATGAAATTAGGGAAGTTGAGGTTAATAGGGGAGAGGAGTTAGAAGAAGTAGAGACTATAGAAAAGCACTTTGATAAGTTGCCCACCAAGGAAGAACGGGAATACCATAAGGATTTATTCGATGGCCCCGAGACACCATATATCCTTGGCACACCCCTTATCAAAATGGGAGACCCCTCTAACATCAACATACCATGCAACATCGGGCATATGCATATATGGAAAGCTTATATCGATCCTAGATCTCCTGTAAACATCATGACTAGGACTTATTACAATTGGGTGATGAAGAAACAACTTGATTATAGGATGATGCCCAAAAAGAATTTGATAAGTAATTTTGTAGTAAGAGTGAAGGGATTGCATGTGATTATCGGTAATTTCACCTATGAGATCGATTTTACGATAGTAGAAGACACTCGTCCGGTGATAGATGATTGCCTAAGCCAAGTAATATTCGGAAAACCATTTGTTGAGGCCACTAAGATGAGTTATGATCCGACTTTAGGGATAGTTAGGTTCAAAGAAGAGAATGATGAGATTGCCTACCAAATGCCCTACAAGATTGAGCAATACCGCCTCCTTTCTAATATAGAAAAGGAACACAAACAAGCAGCTTACTATAGGAATGATGAGGATAGACGTAGAGGAGTAGAGTATGTGAAGAATAGGATGTTTGGTTTCTACAAAGAATACTTGCAATTAGGTCCAGAGTACAAAACTGGTTTAGAAGACGACCTAGAGAGTGAAACCAACGATGAGGTCACGTAGTAACCCATGACCTTGAGTCTAGCTACAAGACTCGTAAATAAAGAAAAGCGCTTCTTGGGAGGCAACCCATGATTGTGTGTGATTTTTATTTTGTTTGTTTGTTATTTGCTTCCATATGCATGCCTTATTTTTATTGTTGGTAGATCATGTTTCTAAACTAAATAGTGGAAATACTTTACTTTGTTGTTTGGCCTAGTCTTAACTTCACCCAAAGGTATTTTTGCAAAAGATAAGTGTAAGGGGAAACCCCAAATATGTTTTTAAGAAACAAACCGATCATGATTCTCCACAATATTAAGTGAACATGTATATTCGTATTTGTTAGAGTCAAATGCTTGTATCGAGTCATAATGATGTTTTGCAGGACTTTCCAGGAAGTAGGACCAAGTTTTTCCAGAAATTTTCCGGAAACTTAACATAAGAATTTCTGCAGGTCACTTCTGACGGCGTCATGAGTTTACTCTTGACGGCGTCACGTGTAAAAATCAGGAAATTTTACCAGTTTTGTTTTTCTAACGGGGTCTTAAAGTTTTGGTTGAATTATTAGTTTTATAATCTCCAAGAAATCTGCAAACATCATTCCACAAGCATTATATCTTATTTTGTTTTCTAGGATTTATTAGTATATGTAGATTGCCGCCGATTTTATGAGAGGTTGCCTTGTCTGTTTTCTCAGGATTTACAGGTTATGTATGACAAGAAGATGATTATTATTCTGGAAGGGAAGCTTTGATTGTTCATTTTCTTGGAGGAAGATCTAACCTGACCACCTTATTATCCATACCGAGCGAATTAGGGGAGTATTTGATTTCATTCTTTTTACTTACTTCACTTTTACATTCTTTACTTGAACATTGGGGACAATGTTCATCCTAAGTGTAAGGGGAGGGTAAAATGATGATACCTTACAAATACACTTTCGCTTGAGTTTGTTTGTTTGATGGTAGATGTGTAATAAAACTATGAGAAACACTTGTTAGTGCAATTTTAGCGCCAAATTTAAAATTTTTTACAACATTTAGGAGTGAAACTTTAGCCATAGCATGCGTCTCATGGATAGGAGATTGTATGACTAGCACAAAACCGTACTATTCAGAAAAATTTTCCACCCAAATATGTGAGGTTCGCCTTTAGATTTGATAGGAAAAGCATTCACTATTAGTGCTTATGAGTGTACCGGTAGTATTTAGATTCTAGAACTTGCGTTAGTGATGCATCCCGAGACCGCTAGTGAGACTACATTCGTGTAGTAGGATTTACTACATGATAAGAGGCATTAGGATCACCCTTGTGTTAAACCCGTATCATAATTACTTGACCATTTAAGTCATATTACTTGGCTAGTTAAGTCAATTGATTTTTCCCACACCTTTAGCGTTGTACTCATTTTTAGTACACGAAACCCCTAGTACACCCCTCCGAGCCTATCTTTTCGTTTCTAACTTTAAGCATTTTACTTAAAGGAAGAATTTGTTACACCCCACCTAAATGTACACCCAAATCGCCTTAGCTTTCCGTGTATGCACTCATCTTTAGTGCATTATTGTTATTTGTTAAACCCTAAGTTAATTATCTAATTGATTACATGGTTGCTAAGTCGAGTCATATCCTTGTACATATTGTTTTGGGACGATTGGGACTCATGGGTAAAGTACTTATTTTATGGAGTAATGGGGAAGAACATCATATATTACCCCCATATGTACGTTAATCTTAAAAGTACTTCAAGTGTTTTAATTTTCTTAATTCGAGTCATTAGACTAGTTTATTGTAAAGTATGTAAAAATTCAAGTGTAAGGGGAATGTTCATTCTCTATGATGTATTATTTTGGATGGTAGGGTAAGAGTGTATGCAAAAATAAATAAATAAATAAATAAAAAATATAAAAAAATCGAAAAAAACAAGAAAAAGAAAAGAAAAAAAATAGAAAAAGAAAAAGAGAAAAAAACATACGGACTACCATCCCTTTTTATTCTATGTTCATTTTATGTTTTTGTTATTTTTCATTCATTAGCTTAAGTCGAGTCTAGTCTTGGCTTAGCAACGCCATATTGTACATGTAATTGACCAAGATTGTTAACTCGCCACCAGTAAAGACTGCCTATATCCAACAAAACCGTGTATTTCATATCCCTACACCTAACGTTACAACCCTTTTAAAAGACCTCTTTGATAGTTTATCCTAGGTGCTTACGCCATGTGGTGGAGGTTTGATCCTTTCCCAAGCCTATGGTAATCTATTTTGCTATGACAGGTAGTGAAAGATATCTTCCGTTTCCATAATGTAATTTATACTTTATTACACCCGAGAGATGTAAGTATCTAAACACTATTTGTGAGGTGCTAGTGTATGACCTCCGTGCTTGTCTATTGGTCTTTAGTGGAATGATTATTTGTTGTAATTACTTTTATATTAGTGTTAAATGACCCCTAACTTGTATTTTGATTAGAATAAAAGCGCATTTGCTTGAGGACAAGGAAATCTCAAGTGTAAAGGTATATGATGAGGCGAAAAATGAACCACTTTTAGGGGGTCATTTAAGCCCGAAATTGAATTTATTTGATCAAATATCACCCTAAATCGTTCCTTTTGTGATTTTAGGTACTTTGGGAGTGAAATCTGGAAAAGGAAGCAATTCGGACGTTTTTTGAGCATAAAAGTGAAGAAAACGCCAAAGACTTAATTTTCCATGCTGAGAACAGTACCTGACGGCGTCAAGAGGAAAACCATGATGGCGTCAAGAGTAAAAGTGGTGACGACCCAGTGCAAACCTGACGGCGTCAAAAGAAGGGCGTCAAGAGTTAATTTTGTGACGGCCTGCATAAGGAGAATACATGACGGCGTCAGACCCAGATCTAGGCAGTCCGAGAAACTATTTGGCGGCGAGATGACGGCGTCAGACATTTGTTCTTGACGCCGTCACCTTCTAAACTCTATATATAGTTTTCTAATTTTTCATTCAAAAGAGAGAAACTTGTGTGGAGAAACTAGGGCCGAACTTTGTAAACCCTAGCTCATATTTTACAGTACTTTCAAGGGTTTTCACCCCTTGAATCATTCCATGTTCTATTAAGATAAGTCTTCTCTTAATTCAATCAATATGTCTATGTGTTGGTTGATTATATCTTGTGCTTGTCTTGATTTCAACATGCTAGGCTAGATCTATCTTGTGTTTGCTTGGATCTAATGAAACCTAGATATTAATTATGTGTTGATTACCTGTTTATGGTTGTATTGGATGAATGATTTCAATGTTAGGCTTAAGAAAACTGGCAGATCTCCATTGTGTAACATGCTTGAACGTCTTAGGAAACATGAACCGATGTGTACTAGGTTTTATTGGTTGTATTTAATGCATGAGTAAATTCTAATGATCACATGTTAGGAGCTTCTTAGCCGGCTCGACATAGGAGTGAAGTAGGCGCTCATAGGATTGGGGAAGTAAGTACGTCACCCCATGAATGGTATTAAGGAATACAATCCGTCATCCACGCAACTATAACAAGTAATTAACGTGTAAAAGATATCTAGGGAGTAGTGAAATCTAAGTAAACACATTTCTCCCACATATTGCTCACAACTTTAGTATAATTATTTTTATTCTCATTTTTAGTATTTTATTTTGATTGCATCTTAGTATTGGGTTAGTTGACTTAATTCCGCCAAACTCCCTCAAACCCGAGATTTTTACTTGCTTTCATAAAAAAATATAAAAATACAAAAAGAATCATCCCTCGTCTCTAGACCTAGTCTTTAGGTTTTCTAATCCTAGCGACACTATTCCTAGCTGAACGATCAATCCCCCGGTACTTGTCATTATACTATACTACATCGATCAGGTACACTGCCTGGTGGGGGTTGTAAGCTTCTCAAGATCCCTTGAGAGGTAAAGCCTGGTGCAAACCCCACCCATCAGATGCTTTCTCCTGGGTTCATTTTGAAGTGCTCGAATTCATCATATAGCTGAGACTCCCTATCTTCTTTGGTTAACTCAGACCCTGCAAGAAGCATCTTCACATTATCCCAAACTTCTTTGGCTTCTGTGTTGAAGTTGATGAGTTTGTAGACGTCTTTAGGAAGCCCTTGAATGACAATATTCGATGCTCTGATGTCAGCATCATAGCGTTTCTTTTCTTCATCTGAAAGTTCATTGTAGGTGCGAGGTCTTTCTGGACTGAATGCCGCAGGTTGGTCATCAGTAGCTGCGATTGTGTCTCTAGTTGTGCCCATATGGAAAGGTCCTTCATCAATGGATTTCAAGATGTTCACACCGTTTTCCTTTCCTAAGCAGTAGAGACGAATCCTTTGTGCCCATGATTCATAATCAGTTCTGTCCAACATAGGAGGACGAGTATCCGACCCTGCGGCCTGAATGTCATCAGAGGAAGTACTTGCCATGCTATTGAAAGTGAGTAAGTCCAAAAGTCACGTTGTAGACACAAGTGTGTTTCGTGTTATGTTGCAACAAGTCGAATTACAACCACTCCACAGAACACAAGTCAAGTCGTAAGTTAAGTCTCACAACGTCAAGTTACTATTAAAATAACAAGTCAAGTCGTAAGATTAGCCTCACAACGTCAAGTTACTGTAGAGATGGTGGTAACAACTCAAGTCGTAAAAGCACACAACTTACACTAATGCACTCAAATCAACTCACTAAGAATCCCACAACTCGCTAGATTTGAACAACTCACTAGAACGTATCAACCCTCTGACAATATCAACACGCTGAACCCTTGACCTAACTCGCTGGCTGACAACTAGCTAAATGGAAGCAAATTGCTGGTAGACAAATCGCTAATCTGACAACCCGCTAACGATCAACTCGCTACTACCAACTCGCTAGTTCAAAACCTGACAACTCGCTAACTGTTCAACTCGCTACAACCAATTCGCTAGTACCAAAGCCTGACAACTCGCTAGTAATGAGACAAAACTGTCACAATCTTAGCGGTTTGTCCGTATGTACCAAAGTGACAAAACGCCAACACTCTGGTGTCAACTCGCTGGTACTATACTCTTTCTGAACAACTCGCTAACACCAACTCGCTATATCTGACAACTCGCTAGTAATGAGACAAAAGTGTCACTTTCGTAGCGATTTGTCCGTATGTCCCAAAATAGTAAACCGCCAACCCTCTACGCCAACTCGCTACAGAAGTTATCAACTCGCTACAATGAAAATTGTCAAGTCGCTAACAAGAATAGAACCACGAATTTCCACCACAGCCCACACAAACGATGAAGTGACTACACCAAAGTAACTACAAGGTGTCTACACTACTTTTAAGCAAGAAAGTACAAGAGGAATGCCATGAAAAACTCCTAACGAGATCAATAAGGTGAGAAAACCACTAAACCTATTCGAAACCAAGCCAAACACACAAACCAATCAATAAATCCGAGCATACCACGAATCCTAGGATAGAACCATGGCTCTTGATACCAATTGTAGTATACTCTAATATGAGAACATGGATGGTTAAGTGTTTAGGTTGATTTAGATATAGATTTCTAGTGAGAAATTAGAGAGAGAAAGAGATGGAACCTTAGAGAGAAAATGGTGAAATGTTAGATTGCAAATGAAGGTTCAACCCTTTCCCATGGGTGGAAAAGGGTATATATATTTACAATGGAAACGCCCCTTGAAACGGGCTGTAGAGCGGACTGACAGTGGGTAAAGACCCGACCCGACTCCACAAATACTAACTAATACTACTCTATATACTAACTAATATGATAATTACTACGAGCTACAATATGCTAAACAATACTCGGGGTGACCGAGTCTTCATATGAATAATCGTATTCCTAACACTTAGATTTCACTACTCCCTAGATATCTTTTACCGGTTGATTAGCTTGTTACAATTACATGGATGACGGGTTATATTCCTTAATACTAGTCGTAGGGCCGTGTACAATATTCCCTAACTCTATAAGCTCCTACTTCACACCTATGTCGAGCCGATTAAAAGCTCCTAACATGGGATCACTAGAATTCACTTATGCATTAAATACAACCAAAAATCGTAGTACACCTCCGATCATGTTTCTTAAGACGTTCAAGCAAGTTACCAATTGGAAATCTGCTAGTTTTCTTAAGCCTAACATCGAATACAATCATCCACAACAATTATAAACAAACCATCAACCAATAATCAACATCTAGGTTTCACTACATCTAAGCAAACACAATAAAAATCTAGCCTAGCATGTTAAAAGAAAGACAAGCATAAGATAGAATCACACAACACATAGACATATTGTATGATTATTGGGAAACTTATCTTCAATTAAGCATGGATGGAACAAGGGTTGAAACCCTTATTTTTACATAAAATTCGTCTAGGGTTTAAGCTCTCCAAAGTTCTCCTAATGTTCCACTCCTTTACAATGAAAAATTGAAAAAATATATAGAGATAAAACATCCTGACGGCGTCACGTTGTAGTTTCTGATGCCGTTAACTCGCCGCCAAATTAAGAATTGTATTGCCTAGATCCAATCTTGACGCCGTCAAGAAGGAATTATGCTCTGGGCCATCACATACATTTTGACCCTGACGGCCTTGGTGACGCCGTCAGGTCAATTACAAAGAAAATGTTCTGGGCCATCATGTGTATTTTCCACTTCCACCTCTTTTGCCAAGCTTAACGCTGTCATGTGTGAAGTCTTGACATCGTCAGGTACTCTTCCCAGCAAGGATTTTAAGACTTTTCCGTTTTCTTCACTTTTATGCTCCAAAAACGTCCAAAATGCTTCCTTTTCCAGATTTCTTCTCAAAAGTACCTAAAATGACAAAAGGAATGATTTAGGGCAGTAATTAATCAAATAATCATGAATTCGGGCTTAAATGACCCCTTAAAAGCGGTACACTTTTCGCCTTATCAAATACCCTTACACTTGAGATTTGCTTGTCCTCAAGCAAAAGCGCTTGTATTCTAATCAAAATACAAGTTAGGGGTCATTTAACACTAATATAAATGTAATTACAACAAATAATCATTCCACTAAAAACCAAAAACAAGCACGGAGGTTATACACTAGCACCTCACAAATAGTGTTTAGATACTCACATCTCTCGGGTGTAATAAAGTATATATCACAATATGGAAATGGAAAACATCTCTCACTAACTGTCATAGCAAATAGATTACCATAGGCTTGGGAAAGGATCAAACCTCCACCACTTGGCGTAAGCACCTTGGATAAACTATCAAATAGATCTTTTAAAGGGTTATAATGTTAGGTGTAGGGATATGGAAAACACGGTTTTGTTGGATAAAGGCAATATTTACTGGTGGCGAGTTAATCATCTTTGTTAATTACATGTACAATATGGCGTTCCTATGCCAAGACTCGACTCGACTTAAGCTAATCAAAATCTAACAAACATAAAATGAAACGGGATGGTAGTCCTTATGTTTTCTCTTTCTTTTTCTATTTTTTTTCTTTTTCTTGATTTTTTTTTTTTTTTTTTTTTTTTTTTTGCATACACTCTTGCCCTACCATCCAAAATACTACATCATAGGGAATTTACATTCCCCTTACACTTGAATTTTTACATACTTTACAATAAACTACTCTAATTACTTGAATCAAGATAATCAAAATACTTGGAGTACTTTTTAAATATTAACGCACATATGGGGGTAATACATTGATGTCTTCCCCATTACTCCATATTACTAGTACTTTACCCATGAGTCCCAATCATCCCAAAACAATATGTACAAGATATGACTCGACTTAGCAACCATGTAATCAATTAGATAATTAACTAAGGGTTTAAACATGTAACAATAATGCACTAAAGATGAGTGCATACAAGGAAGGCTAAGGCGATTTGGTTGCACATTTGGGTGGATTGTAAACAAATTCTTCCTTTAAGTAAGATGCTTAAAGTTAGAAACAAAAAGATAGGCTCGGAGGGGTGTACTAGGGGTATCGTGTACTAAAAATGAGTACAACGCTAAGGTGTGGGAAAATTAATTGACTTCGCTAGTCAAGTAATATGACTTAAATGGTCAAGTAATTATGATACGGGTTTAACACAAGGGTGATCCTAATGCCTCTTATCATGTAGTAAATCCTAACCACACGAATGTAGTCTCACTAGCAGTCTCGGGATGTATCACTAACGCAAGTTCTAGAATCTAAATACTACCGGTACACTCATAAGCACTAATAATGAATGCTTTTCCTAACAAATCTAAAGGCGAACCTTACCTATTTGGGTGGAAATTTTTTTTGAGTGGTACGCTTTTGTGCTAGTCATACAACTCCTATCCATGAGACACTTGTTAAGGCTAAAGTTTCACTCCTAAATGTTGTAAAAAAATTTTAAATTTGGCGCTAAAATTGCCCTAACAAGTATTTTTCTTAGTTTTATTACACACCTACTATCCAACAAACAAACTCAAGTGCAATTGTATCCTATAAGGTATCATCATTCACCCTCCCCTTACACTTAGGATGAACATTGTCCCAAATGTTCAATTAAAGGATGTAAAAGTAAAGCAGGTAAAAGAATGAAAACAAATACTCCCCTGATTCGTTCGGTGTAGATAGTGTGTCAACAAGGTTAGATCTTCCTCCAAGAAAATGAACTTTGAAAGCTTCCCTCCAGAAATATAAATCATCTTCTTGTCATATATAACCTGTTAAACCCGAGAAAAAAATCAAAGCAAACCTCGCTTAAAATCTACGGCAATCTATATATACTAAAAAAATCCTAGAAAACAAATTAAGATATAATGCTTGTGGAATGAATGTTTGCAGATTTCCTGGAGTTTATAAAACTAAAGAATCAACAAAAACTTTAAGACTCCGGTTAAAACAAAACTCGCAAAATTTTTCAGAATTTTAGTATCTGACGCCGTCAGGTTGTAACTCCTGACGCCGTCAGAATGTTCCTGGAAAGATCTTATGTTAAGTTTCCGGAAAATTTCTGGAAAAACTTATGCCTTATTTCCTGGAAAATCCTGCAAAACATCATCATAACTTGATACAAGCATTTGACTCTAACAAATACTAATATACATGCTCATTTAATATTGTAGTGAATCATGCTCATTTTCGTTCTTATAAACAAATTTGGATTTCCCTTACACTTAGATTTTGCAAAATACCTTTATATGTAATTAAGACGAAGTTAAAAACAAAATAAAGGATTTTCACAATTTACTTTGAAACATGATTTACCAACAATAAAAATAAAACACGCACACGGAAACAAATAAAATCAAACAAATAAAAACACACAAAACATGGGTTGCCTCCCAAGAAGCGCTTTTCTTTATTTACGAGTCTTGTAGCTAGACTCAAGGTCACGGGCAATTACGTGACCACGTCATTGGTCACATTCTCTAGGTCATCCTCAATCTTAGTTTTGTATTCCGGACCCGATTGTAAATGTTCTTTATAAAGATCAACCACCTTTTTCTCAATTGCTCCTATAATCATTTTGCCAAATTCCCTATCAACTTTATATTTTGGCCCTAGATTTAAGCAATCCTTATAGAAAAGGCTCTTCTTCTCCCATACATAGTTCATGCCCTTTTTCTTATCCTCTTCATTGAGGTCCTCAAAAGCACCAATGTTATCCACATCAAATCGAGGCACAAAACAAAATTCCTTCATTCTATTAGGCATCCTATATGTGATCCTATCAGTTTCACTAGTAAGTCGGATCGTCTCTTCTATCCCATCATATTCTAACTTGGACTCTTCAACAAATGGCTTACCTAATACAACATGGGATAAGCGACAATCTATAACACTAGCTAAGTCTTCAACAACCATAAAGTCAATGATATAAGTAAAGTTCCCAACGAAGACGTGTAAACCTTTAATTCTCCTGACAAAATTACAAATTCCGTCGGGGTACTTAGGGTCCCTTCGAGGTTCAAGTCTTGTTTTCACTATATCATTATAAACACTTGAGGACATAATGTTGATTGGGGATTCAAAATCAATGTAAGCGTTGTCAATGTACTTATACCCAATCATACATGATATCTTAACATTCTTAGGATCACCTCTCTTTATCATAGGGTCAATTCTAGCAAAAGGAGGCCGAGGATTATCAACAAGATTATTATAGTACGCAGTTTCCTCCTTAGTGGGATATAGATTGAAATAATCATCCTATTTTTGGATCTATCTCCCCTTCCTCAAGTTCCTTCACATCCTGAACAACAACCTCAAAATCATTAGATCCTAGGTCCTCATTTGAATACAAGGCGGTCGCTAGGTCACTAAATGCATGATCTAGCTCAACATTAATCAACCAATTAAGTTCCCTAAGTTCCCTAATCTCATTCTCAATATGTTCACGCAACAAAGCAACTTCACTAGGGGAAAGGGGTGGATTAACGTTTTCCATAATGGCCAACGGAATAGTCAATGAACTTAATTTACTAACAAAGGCACGAAGAACAAGATAGACTAAAGAAACCTAAAAATAAAAATAAAAATCTTACTAAAAAGGAATCTAGCAAGTAGACCTAATAAAAAGAAATTCTAACATAGACAATAACTATTCCCCGGCAACGGCGCCAAAAACTTGATACGCGGGATTGCGCCCTCGCAACAGGTTTTACCTCTCAAGGGATCTTAAGAAGCTTGCAATCCCCGCCAGGCAGTGTACCTGATCGTTGTAGTATAGTATAGTGACAAGTACCGGGGGATTGATCGTTCAACTCAAGAATAGTGTTCGCTAGGATTAGAAAGCCTACTAAACTAGGTCTAGAGGTGATGGATGATTCTTTTTGTATTTTTATATTTTATAAAAAGCAAGTAAAATCTCGGGTTTTGAAGGAGTGGGTGGAATTAGTTGCTAGTCAACTAACCCAATTAACTAAAGTTGCAATCAAAATAAAATAAAATAAAACTTAAACTAATTTGTGGTGTAAACAATAATAAGAGAAAATGTGTTTACTTAGATTTCACTACTCCCTAGATATCTTTTACCGGTTAATTAGCTTGTTACAATTGCATGGATGACGGGTTATATTCCTTAATACTAGTCGTAGGGACGTGTACAATATTCCCTAACTCTATAAGCTCCTACTTCACTCCTATGTCGAGCCGACTAAAAGCTCTTAACATGGGATCACTAGAATTCACTTATGCATTAAATACAACCAAAAATCGTAGTACACCTCCGATCATGTTTCTTAAGACGTTCAAGCAAGTTACCAATTGGAAGTCTGCCAGTTTTCTTAGGCCTAACATCGAATACAATCATCCACAACAATTATAAACAAACCATCAACCAATGATCAACATCTAGGTTTCACTACATCTAAGCAAACACAATAAAAACCTAGCCTAGCATGTTAAAAGAAAGACAAGCATAAGATAGAATCACACAACACATAGACATATTGTATGATTATTGGGAAACTTATCTTCAATAAAGCATGGATGAAACAAGGGTTGAAACCCTTATTTTTACATAAAATTCGTCTAGGGTTTAAGTTCTCCTAATGTTCGACTCCTTTACTGTAACACCTAAAATCCGAGAACATGTGAAAAGACCAAATTGCCCTTACAATTTGAAATTTAATTAAAAGCTTATTAAAGTACCAAATAAATCCCAAACTTCGAACAATGCACAAGTTATGTATCCAAATAATTTTAAATAATTACATTTAACATTTATACAAGTGGTAAAATTACCAAATTACCCCTCATAGGGCCGATTGACACAAAATTCATTTATATTATGATTTATTTGATTTAAAATGATAGATATCTTTGTAATTTAGGAAGATAATCACAAATATATCTCATCCCAATATCATGGCCGAGATTTTGGGTCCATAAACCCCCTCATCACACGGCATATTTTTTTAAAACCAAAAACCATATCTTTTCCTTTAAAAACCCTAAAACCGATTTCAATAAAACACAAACAATTCTCACAGCCCCCATTAGACTCACACAGCACTCCTAAGCATTTTTCTGTGAGTTATCATCACCCTAAGAAGCCAAGAAAAATCCCATTCGAATTGTTGAAGCCCCATCCGATCGTGGTACCTTCTTCCTTTTGTCGAGCCCTAAAACAAAGGTAAATTCGTTTGTACCAAATTCGACCTCCCCAAAAATGATTTCTTATTTTTCTGATGTTCCTTACATCATATAAGACCCACGAAAATTGGTTTCAAGGTTGGAAGATCATTGGTGAAGTCGTGGTGATTTTGGATCATTTGGCCTATACGCATATGCTATAATTCGTACAGCCCTCTCCACACGTTCAAGTCTTGGTTTGGTATTTTTCTCAGGTCCCTTACACCTTATAAACATCAAATAAATTGTTTGGTTCGACCCATGCATGCTCGACATCACTTTTGTGAATTAAAACCCTAAAAACGTGTTTAATTGTAAAAGATACATTCCGATCCAGAATAATTCTTAATAAAATTTTTATACACTTATTATGATGTGTTATAGCCTGGAAAAATGTTGGAAAAATTATCTTGGCTTAGATCATGGTATTTCGAATTATTTGGTTTTGTGTAAATCGTAAATAAAAAGAAGAAAGAAAATAAAGTCGAGAGCCTAGGGTTTTGGTTTAGGGCTGGAAAAAGGTGATAATTAATGATATGTACTGATGAGTTAATGATTGGAAATTGATTAGAAGGATTAGGGTTTCTAAAACCTATATTTTTGGTTTATACGATTTGGCTAAAATGTTTTTGGTGAGTTTTGTAACTTCTAAAACTTAAGGGTTATCTTTAGAATTATTGTGGGCTGTGTACTATTCGAATAAAATGTAACCTAAGGGTACCATATGTAATTTTTATATTTTAAAAGGTTAAAATGAATTTAAAGCTAATTAGGGTTTCGATTTTGGAAATAATTAAAATGGAGGGACTAAACATGTAAATTTTGAAAACTTAAGATGATTTTGAATAATAAAATATATTCAGGGGGTTTTGTGCAAATTTGGTAATTTAATGGTTTAATATGTAATTATTGATAATTAAAGGTTGAAATTGTAAATTGAAGGGTTAAATATGTAACTTTGATAACTTGAAGGACTTAAAGTGTGAATTAAGAGTATTTGAGGATCCATTCGTATAACATGATAAAATAAGGGATTATTATGTAAAATGGATAAGTTAAGGGTTTAAAGTGTAACTTTGAATACTAAAAGGTTTAAAGTGTAATTTTGGAAATATAAGGGTGTAAAAGGTAAAGTTATGAAACCCTAAGGACCAAATGTGTAAATATGTTAAAAGATACTCTGATTCCATTAATAATGATTCAACTTTCTAATTATGGAAACTTTCTAAAAGTGGAAACTTATTATTTATGAAACCTGCTAAAAGTGGAAAGTCACTTTAAAAGGAAAGTTACTAAAACTGGAAAGCTGGCTAAAATGAGAAATCTGAATTGAATAAGTTATTAATAATAAGCCGATCATTAATTCGTGTAGATTCGCTGAAGAAGGAGTTTGTTTCCGACCTTTATGTTTTCTGTCATGTGTGCACTTACGGTTTAAGGTACAGATATTCTGACCTTTCTCAAAAGGTTTCTCATGATCTCTTTCATATTCTGATCCGTTAGTTCCCGAATTGATGCCATTGCTATGATCCCCTTTACTTGAACTTTCTCTGTTGATCCCATTTGATATGACCTCCGTTATGAACCTATGCTATGAAAACCTTCTTAATGATACCATGGAAATGTTTTGAGAAGAACTGATTTGAAAAGATGTTTATAAATGATGCTAAATTTCTTTTTAAAAGAAAGGTTATTTAACTTTCATGAACACTATATTTTGAAAGACCATTTTTATGAAAACTGTTTTAAAAGATTATTTAAATTGGACTTTTAATAGAAACTTTTGAAACGGACTTTTGAACTGAACCATGAATTTATTTTTGAATATGAACCTTGACCTGATAAACTCTGATTGGACGTTGAATACTATTTCTGATATGAACCCTTTGTTATGAGCTGCTATTATGAACCTTTGATATGATTCTGAGATACACCTTTGCTATATGACCTTTTGTATGATATGAGACCTGACTCTTAGTTTGATACCCGAGCCATTTCTGTTTTCCCTACCTATGGAGGTACCATAGGCATGTCTGTGATGCACCACTGGCATGACTCATGTGTGGGTGAGTGATTTCTCACGTCGTCCCTTTTTATGATTACTATTATGGCCATTATGACTTTGAGTATATGACTTTGAGATTGACTTTGAGTAAGGGGCGTATGGATTGCAATCCTAGATCTGTTCTGTTTAGTGGATTTAACTATGATTATGATTATGATATATGTCTGGTGACTGGTACTGTGTGTTATACATGCCTTTCACAATTTCTGGGAGTTCGCTACTCCACCCATTTGAAGAATGAGGACACCCCTCATATTATCTGATTATCTGAGAGGACTCCCCTCTATATGATTATGAAGAATTATGGTATTGACGGCTTATATGATATGATATGTTTCTGGGCTCGTGGTAGATGACTATCCTTTCTTCTTTCTATTCTATTACTCTTTTATCTATTCCTTATTCTATTTCCCCAATGCACTATATTTCAGTTCTGTTTCATTATCATTGCTTTGTATATGTATCTGTTCACTGGGCTTTTTAAGCTCAGCCGCATTTCTTTTTCCTGCGGCAGGTTTTAGTAGGAAGCTGGGTTATGGGAAGAGAGTGTGACTGGACTTAGAAGACTATGCTTTGGACTAGAGACGATTAGATGAAGTTTCACTTTATTAGATATAGTATTTATTGTTTTGTAACCTTGTAGTTTCAGATTTTCTTTTGTAACCCTGAATTTCGTTGTATGTATGAATCATATGCTTGTGTTTGTTCTGATATGTCACTGTAATGTAATGCTTCTACCCTTATCGGGTTGGGGTGTTACATTTACAATGAAAAATTGGAAAATATATATATAGATAAAACATCCTGATGGCGTCACGTTGTAGTTTCTGACGCCGTCAACTCGTCGCCAAATTAAGAATCGTATTGCCTAGATCCAATCTTGACGCCGTCAAGAAGGAATTATGCTCTGGGCCGTCACATACATTTTGACCCTGACGGCCTTGGTGACGCCTTCAGGTCAATTACAAAGAAAATGTTCTGGGCCGTCATGTGTATTTTCCACTTCCACCTCTTTTGCCAAGCTTGACGCAGTCATGTGTGAAGTCTTGACGTCGTCAGGTACTGTTCCCAGCAAGGATTTTAAGACTTTGCCGTTTTCTTCACTTTTATGCTCCAAAAACGTCCAAAATGCTTCCTTTTCCAGATTTCTTCTCAAAAGTACCTAAAATGACAAAAGGAACGATTTAGGGCAGTAATTGATCAAATAATCACGAATTCGGCCTTAAATGACCCCTTAAAAGCAGTACACTTTTTGCCTTATCAGGGACAGTCTCTTATTGATTAGGGGACCGTCAGTCCATTTAAAGGACCGCAAGCAGTAGGCTTCGAAGTTGCCAGGTATGTTGTGATTTAAGTAACTTCCCATTTTCAAGGTTGGATATTTTTAGTCCATTTTCATGTTTAACAATGACTAATATCACAACATATCAACATATCCAAAACACAATCATTCATTCATTCCACCCAAAGGATACATATAATAGCTACCATAAACAAATTTCATAACAACTACATCATAGAAACATCAACATTAACCATTAACTATTACAACACATTAACTCCCATTGCATGTTTGCTCCAAAGCACAACTTCCACTTGATTATTCATGACTAGATTCTTGAGAGTATCTAGTCGGAGGGTGGAGTGGATGATGGTGAGGAAGAAGGTGGAGTAGAAGGTGGTGCCGAAGGTGGTATGGAAGCAAGGGGAGTTGGTTGCACATTTTGTTGAGCAAGAAGAAACTCAATGTGACCAAACATGATATGTAGTTCATCTCGAAGAGTAGAAATGAGATGAAAATTGTGCTAACAACAAGTACACCCCATAGTGTGGTTGTTAACAAAGTAGTAAGGTAAATGATTACCAATAGTTGGAGAGGATGGTGGAGTTTGAGAGATGTTTTCCAAAGGCCCGTTTGGTGAAGTGGTGGTATGATTAGATGGGTTTGTTGGAGGAGGATGTTGGTTTCTTGGAGATGAGATAGAATGAGTGGGAGATGATGGTTGATTACTCACGAATGGAGTGTAAGCACCCGAACTAGATTGGGTGAGCAAGGGTGACAAGTTTTTGACAAATGATGAGAAAGGTGATGTGGTTGTCTTTGAGCTAGAGGATGTCTTAAAGGAAGAGTGATATGTTCCATTGGTGGATGGTGTTTTGAGTGGTGCACTAGGTGCTTGAAGTGATGATGGTGGTGACTTAGGAGATGGAGTAGTGTCATATAGTGTGAGGTCAATGAAATTGGTTTGAGGTGGAATGATTTTGATCTTAGGCCTTTTGTTTGATGGTTGTGTTGTGGGTTCTTTGTTTGTTTTGGAGGATGAGGCCATTGTAGATGGTGAAGATGAGAGGATAGGTGATTGTGATGAGGTTGAGGATGAGAAGAGGTGTTTAAATAATCAAGTATGGTTATGATTTGGGCAAAGCATGCATTAGGAAATATTAAGCATTTCAAATTGTTTAACTAAACATGGCAAGGTGGTGATAAACATGCAATAGGTTTAGGATTGCAGGAAAGACGAAAACAGTGTAAAAATTCGTGATCCCACTGGGACGGTCCTTTAAATAAGGGACGGTCCCTTATTACTTTGGGGACCGCCAGGTCGATAAGGGACCGTCAGCAGTGGACTTCCAGATTTTTGTCTAGTTTCTTGTTTCTTCAACCTACACATATACTACATTCCTATTTGTCACAAATCAACATAAACAAAGGTTTAACCATGAAATATATTATAAACCAACTAAACATTTCATAATCTCATCCAAATTCAACCATAATCAACAATTAAACATTCCTTAAGAGTTTGCAAAAGATAATCAACACAGTCGTATCAAGTACATTACACATAATCATGAAATGAGTTCTATTCAAATAATATCAACTACTTCTTCTTTTTCTTGAGAAGATTCTTGATTGACTTCAATCCTTTCCTTTGCTTATCCCGAATTTGAGTTAGAATAGTGATCACTGATGGGTCTTGGGAGTCAATATTTTGTGGGAGTTGAGGAAGGACATTCAAGAGGTTTTGGGTTGAAGAATAAGCATTAGCATTGGAATTACCAATGTGTTCATCATCATCTATGTGATGAGAGGATGAATCACTGGAGGATGACTCGGGAAACAAGGTCCTCTTCGTCCCTGAATCAGACCTTGTCTTACACTCAATATAGGTGGTGAACGGGAACATGACATGATCATGGATAAGGTACTTTTCCGATTTGAGTTCCGGAAATTCATCCATGATATGATTGAACAAGCGGGTTAAAAGCATACCATAGGGTAGATTTAACTTGTCCTTTTTGGTAACAAACTCCATTCTCCTAACCATGTAATGTCACAACTCGTAAATTCTTGTCTTTTCCCGAACTTTCACATTTACTATTCATCGGTTACTATTCATCGATCACTATTCATCATTTTACTATTCATCTTTTTCGGAGTCAGTTTATGATTCTGAGAAGCGTTCAAAAATTTTACTATTCATAAAACACTATTCACCTCCGGAGAAAAATTTGTCATTTATGCGTGAGTTGCGTCATTTCTGTATACGTACGGTTATCTACCTAATAAACGTTATCTTATGAGCTATTATTTTGAATAATTGATCCGACAATCCCAACTATAGTCCTAACACATTTTTATACTCATAATAATAAAATAAAAATTATATTATTAAGTTACCCAGTGTTTTCAAATTAATTGCTACATTTTACGGACGGAGCTTATTACTCCGTCGGTTTGCGTTATTTCAACCCGATAAGTATTTTAACACCCGATTCTCATCAGGAATACAATTTCATGATTTTTACAACTTCGTCATATTTTATTTCAACTCGTCACGATTTATTTCTAGTTAACTCGGTACCCGGTATCCCCTAAAACACTAAATATCTACACATTATCTAACAAATCCTTACAAAATCTCAAAAAGTCTTCACATTTCTTCCACCCTTTTCCCAAATTGCCGCCCCCCCCCCCCCCCCCCCCCCCTTACTTCTTTTCTTACATTCTTTGAAATTTTACTACTCCCATTTAATGCTAAGGAGATCTTGTCTTCTAGGACAATAATACATATATCTAATACCTATCTAATTCACCTCATTTCCTCAAAAGCAACTAGCAACTTTTCTCTTTGTTTCTCTCTAGTATATACACGGCAACAACAAAGAGGAGGCAAGACCAAAAATATTTTTCCAAGATCAAGTAGTAAACTAGTTCATTTGGTTATTCTTATAAGAGTTTTGAAATAAAAACTCAAGGTTTCTTAGGTTTTACTCATCCAAGCTCTATAACCTTTCTAAGTAAGTTGTCAAACTCTTGTTCATAATTTCTTCATGTTATTTTTATGATCATATGATTTCTATACAAGATCTACATGCATATGTTAGTTATACCACTCATTTATATTTATATATAACTTTGAAACATTAGAAAAGGAAACCCTTGTTAGATCTACTTGGAGGATGATGTTTAAGAACCCATGACACCCTAGGAAGGTGTATGGTAAGATTAGACTAGATTTGTGGTGATTGAAAGTGTTTTGGTTAAAGATGAAACTAGTTAGAAACACTATAATTGATTTTTGAAACTATATATAAACCTACTGTCCCAAATCGACAAATCCAGAAAACTCAGAGGTTTCCGGGTAATATTGGGCTATAGATTTAGAAAATACTTTTAAAAACGAAGCTTTTGGCGAAAGAACGGATTAAAACGAGTTTATAACGAAGGAGATATGATTTTCCGAAGTTAACGACGAAAACTACTTTTCTGAAAATTCTTTGCTGATGAACAGTTGTCACGACTGTTTCGAGGCGTAAAACTAAATCTAGCCATCCCAACTTACCAAAAATATGTTAGTAATTTTTCCCACGATTCCGGGGATATAAAGAACGAGTAAAATAGACTTATAACGACAAAGATATTCACGCTTCTATATCGGTAAAACCTTATATAATTTGACAGCTTTTAACTAGAAATAATAATAATAATAATACTTCTACGTACTAAATTCTAGATTTTCTAGAAATACTACCAAAGTGTCAAATTCATAACTAATGAAGTACTAGTGATTATAAGTTTATCTTTACGGCGATTAGACGTTATTTCAAGGTTTTTCTAAGTAAGTAATATAACACTAACATTTTATATACGATATATTACGACAAGTTTTTATAAACCTAGTTGGACTTATTTTTCCTAAGTATGGAAAATACTTTACTTTGATAATAACAAATATTTTCAAGTTACGAGTGGTATAGGCATCATGTGCATGGATATTCTCTACATCCTTTCATGATCTAAGTAGATCACTATCATTCATATTAGGTTGCGGTTAGAGATCGAACCTCTTTTCTGTGTATCCATTTTTGTCATCGTAGCTATCGCACCAGGTGAGTCATAGCCCCTACTCTTTTTATACTTGTTTTAACTCTTTGGGGGGAGATACATGCTACTACTTGCTTACTTGTACAAAATACTCAAAACATTTATACTTGATTACATTTATACTTGATTGTTTTATACTTGATTGTCTTATACTTGATTACATTTATACTTGATTTCATACATACGTGATTATGCTATACTTAACTGCGTTATACTAAACTGTGATTGTGTATTCATGAGCAACGTATACTTTGGGAAATGGCACCCAGTAATCTTTTATACTTTGGGAAATGGCACCCAGTAATCTCATAACTTTGGGAAATGGCACCCAGTAGTCTTTAATCTTTGAACAGTGGCATGTACACATATCGTATACTCATATGTCTTACTCATACTATATTTTAGCAGTGGGTTGTGAACACACAGGTTACAAGTCTCTTATGGCGGGACTTGTAACTGAGTGGATTTACGATGCCTTTGCTGTGTGATCATTTTCTATAGACTTTATTTGTTAAACAAACTTTATGAACTCACCAACCTCGTGTTGACACTTTAGCATGTATTTTCAGGTTTTAAGCATATGGCACGCTACTGGAGGTTTTGGCAGGGCATGGCATGGTCATAGAAGACTCTGATTATTTATATAGGGACCGTTTTAAACTATTTTAAGGGCCTACTTCCGCACTACTTTTAACAATGTAAATACAATATTTTTGACTTAACTATTTTATTCTAAATGATTGAAGTGAAAACCATTTTTGAACGTGTGTTGTAATACCAATTGAGTTACACCCCAGCTACATGTATGCTTCTGCTGGACCCGATTTTGGGGGTGTGACATGTAAAATGCTAGATTTTAGGGTGTCGATGAGACAACACAATAAAGCATGTGACCGAGACATGCGGGAAGATGATCCCTATTTCCACCTAGGCAAATGGCGTTGTCAAGTATGATCTCCTCAAAGACCTTGAGGTGATTTTCAATTTCTTTTGTAAGGATTTGGTTTTCTTCATTGAGAATTTTCTTTCCCTTGTGAGTACGAGTAAGAGATGAGGTTCGTGATTTTTAAATGGCAGTTTTAATTTCATTTGGAGTGGGGGGAATAGTGGCATATTTCCCACGTCTAGGGGTGCTGCTGACAAGAACATCAAGGCTCCATTCGTCAGTGAATGAGCATTGCCCCGTGGTAGGAATGCCGAGGATGTGACCAAAATCAAGCAGTGAGTATGAGAAGAATTTTTCTTGAATAACAAACTCAATGTAGAGTTCATTAATGGACTCAGCTCTTAACCTAAACTGACTATAGAATTCAAGGACAAAGCGAGGAACAACTAACTCATTAATTTTGTAAAGACATTCTAGTTTGGCAGAACATAACATGGCCTCAAGATAATTGAAGTCCTCAAAGTCGGGATAAACAACTCGACCCACATGAATGCAACGTTTTTCAAGTCGTTGAATTCTACGGGAAAGATGTAAAGGGTTCTCAGTGGAAATGATGGGAATGTGTTTGCGTGTCTTTGTGTGATCAACCCAGTTTGGTTTAGGCATGTTTTTCCTAAAGAAAAATTAAACAAAGTAATCATTTAGTTAGCTAGCCTATAGTTTTAATACTTATCCCGAGCAACCCTTTTATACCATAATTTATTTTAATTTTGAAATTCCTGATTCATTATGTTGCATGGTTATGAAAACGTTTCTGGCATGTATTAACAATGTGCAACTACGTTTTTGTTACGTGATTAAACAAGATTAACAACATCAAATTCGAATTTGGGGATGAACTCATATTTGACCCATTTTCAAAATTAGCAAAATAAAGTAATTGGTTTGATACTTTGAATATTATGAGTACAACATTGTTTGGATTTGCTATCAATTGTTGTTAATTTAACAAATAAATAAGAATCCCCAATTTTTAATTTTAATGTTTATATGAACCCTAATGGCTTAATTCGAATTAAATAAGTGAAAATAAATAAATTAACTTACAATGGAGTGATTAGCAAGAGTTGGTGATTGATGATCTTAAATTAGTAAGCCTTGAATTAGTTTAATTTTTAGTGAGTATGATTTTGGGCAGCAAAGGGGGTGTTTGGTTTATTGTTGAACGTTCTGCAGAAAGAAAAAGGGGGTGTAGGCTTAAACAGCTGGACGGTCCCTTATCGATAAAGGACCGCCGAGAGCTAAGGGACCGCCCCCAATAGCCTGTGGTCTTTGGACGATTTTTGGTGTTTTGGTTAGTATGAAAAGTCCTTGGTTTTAAATGGTTTTAAAAATAACACTTTGAATTTTAAGACACAAAGATGACTCAATACGTACGAGTAGGCTAATGAATAGGTATAAGATTGAATTGAGACAGAAGAAAAAAAGATGACTCGATACGCTTGAATAAAGAGTGGATTTTGAGTCGAGACAGAGGAAGAATGAAGGACTCGATACGCTTGATTAAGGAGTGGGTTTTGAGTCAAAACAGAAGAAAAGAGAGAATGTGATTAAGGATGAAATTTGCATCGAGGTAGGCTAGAAGTCAATCAAGTAAGTTTCAAGAAATCTCATAGACGAGAACTAGAAAGCAAACAAAGAGTGAAGTAAGTGTGCATCGTCTATAGTGATTGATTGACGTTAAATTCATTATAAACAATGGTTGTGGTAAGGCCATTGTTTTTCCAAATAGTTTGCTTGAATCCAAGAAGGATAAGCATTTAGACAAAGCGCCTAAACAACATAAAAGTATCTAGCACATAATGACATACAAAGGTTATCTAACATGCAAGCAAGTAACTCTTAATCACATAGTTTCATAAATCATATAGCAAGCAATCAAGTAGCAAGCATAATAGTCAAGATTAGTAAGAAGACTTCCCTTGGCCTTTAGCTATCCTTATTTGCACATAACCAAAAATTATGTTGTTGGTGATGCTAGACTTATATGATACTCACTTAGCAATTAGGGTTAATGATTAGTAATAAAATCGGCTTAGTGAGATGACCATTAGGTTGTCAACATGCTTAAGGCCCGTAATGTCTTCTTAGCTAGCTATCCACATTGCACATAAAACCGCACATTGTCTTCTTGATAGTCATTACATCAAAGCAAGTAGATTGATACACCAACAAGGTTGCTCAAGAAATTCTTGTCAGCCACATTACCTACAATGAAAGAATTCAAACTAGTACTATATGATTTCACTTAAACTAAGTGTTTTTCTAATATCACATTTTCATCATCTTTGGCTTGAACATTTCTTTGACGAATGTTAAAACTATTTTACCAAGTGCCATTTTCCATTTGACACAAAATTGTTTTATCAAACTAGATTTTCGGCAAAGATTCATAAATCAACATTTTTGCTTCAAATATTTCACATAAGTTATTTATGAAAAACTTATTTGTAAGACTTCCTATTATTGATTATACATCATCAATAGAAATGGCATGCCAAAGATTATGATCTATTGATTTCACATAACTTTCAAATTCATTTTTCCAAATGACAAATTTTTACTTTCGAAAAATGGTAGCTCATTCAAGTAACACCCTTCTAGATATCATCTTGATTTCATAGATCGATTCAAGTTTTAAAGTACAATATACTTTAAAGATCTTGATAAATGAAGCTCTGATACTAATTATAGAAACTAGAAGGGGGGGGGGGGGGTAGTTTTACCACTCATTTTAATTTTCTAAATAGTTTCGCCGTTTTTAGGTCCGGTTATTTTTCTTTTGCAAACTTATTGAATTCTACTTGTTATGTGATATCTAATTAGCAACTAGGAATGTAAACAAACAAGTAAAGTAAAGAGTAAGGAAAAGAACACAACCAAAGAGACGCGGCGATTTATAGTGGTTCGGCACGAAGCTCACTCTCCGTCCTACTCCACTCCCTGAGTACCACACTCGAGAGTTATCAATCACTATATCAACACACTCCTTCAGGCAGAGTAATCCGTACACATGCTTACACAAGGCTTAACGACACTAAGCATAATGTCGAGTTCTAATCATAGCTAGAACCAATCTATTCCAAATGCCCACATGGCCACAAGAACAAGCACTCTTGTCCATCTTGAATCTTCACCCGATCCAAATCTTCATTTGTTAGACATACTTGGTTCTTCACCCAAACCAAGCCTTCACACACACGACTCACTTGATTCTTCACCCCGAATCAAGTCTTTACATACATATCACACTTGATCATCCCCGATCCAAGTATTTACATAATGACACAACAAATCCTAACCTACACTTTAGGACACCACTCTCCTCACAATAAATACATGAACTAATCTAGTTACAAGATTTCTTGAAACTACATCACCATCCAAGCTCACACAAATATAATACTTGGAACTACATCACCATCCAAGTTTATACCCCATCCTCGACTCACACACAAGTCGGAAAACAATGATATCAATCCTATCACATAACACATGTTACGTTTGTGTGTGGACACCTATAACATCTCGAATCTTCGTAGTTGTCGAGAGTTCTTCTCTTGCACTTGACGAAAGAGGAAATCACTTATAAACATATACCGACATGTTATAGTGATCAAAGAATAAAATGAACAAAGACCAGAAAGTTTTGTGTGTGTGAAAAATCTTGTTCTGAAAGAAAACAGTCTATTATTTATAATCGACACAAAGGAGCAGACGGTCCCTTAATAGGCGACAGTCCTTTATCACTAAGGGACCATCGACCCCTTTACGGGATCGCCCCTACAAACGCTCCCATTTTTGTCCAGGCGTGGTGAAAAACTATCTGGTGAAGGTTGGAGGGAAAACTAGCTGTTGTAATGTTTGAATTTGAATTTATTTTCTTAATAAAACATTTCTTTTAAAAACACAAAAATACTTTTGTGAAAAATGTTTTGTCAAACTTAAAAATGTAAGTTTAGGTGAAAATAAAAGTCTTTGATCACTTAACTAATGACGGTATAAAGTTTGTTCATACCTGAAGTGATGTTGAAGCAACTACGTAGAAGTAACGAGTTTCTTCGATTAAAAACTTATAAACTGTAACTTTACGTAACATGTTTTTATATTTTGTGATTATCAAAATACGAGAAGACCGAATAATGCGAATAACGTTTTTGATATTATTTGTATTAACAGAATTTATTTCGTCGTTTTTGGTCTTTTCTAAACCGATTCGTATAACATGCGCCCCATTTGTCCCGTGCCCGTTTGAACCGTGGCCCATGCCCGCCCGGCCCCCCGTTTTGCCACCTCTAATTGAGTATGTGTGTGAACAACAAGTACGTTACAGGGTCAACCCGGTTATTCAACTAGGGTTAACAAGAAACTAGTTCGTTCGGGCTTGTGTATATTGGGCTCATCGATCGGAACTCGAAAGTAAACCTTTCACATAAGCCTTCAGGTTAATCGAATTAAACCCTATTATTTTAACCCAGTTCAAATAAATTGATATCGGTTGGGGTCAAATGCGCTTATTTTGACAAGGTTTGTAATATTTTGTTTTTAAATCGTTTGCGGATTTCTTTACATGTGAGGTTCCTGTTATCAAATTATTTAATTTGTATGTCACTTATTAAAAATTATAAATCACTGGTTATTTTCAATGGGAGATATAGCAAAAGGTTTTTTCTTCAAAACTTGTATATCAAAGAAAAAAAATGTGTAGATTGACGGAAACACCCTGACCCCGGGTGCTTTTTGGCACCAACCATTATCCTCCCCACAAGGAATAGCTCCGAGCAACTCTCCTGGTCTAGTGGGGCACCAACTGTAGTGAGCTGAGACTCTCGGACTCTTGAGCTCTTATCCACAAAGTCTCTCCAGTGAGCCTATAGGTTTTGCGGAGATGGGTACTTAATTATCTGGGAGCTAAGTGCCATGAATGAGATTCGAACCCGAGTCTATTTACTTAAGAACGAAAGCCCCACCCACTGAAACAATGCCCAATGGTCTTCAAAACTTGTATATACCAAAGATTAGAAATGTTAAAATGGAAGCAAAGAGTTATGGTAACTTAAAAAAAAAGTACATGAGATTATGCCATCCGGCACAATTGCACCCAAATAATTTAATGTAAAATACTCCCGCCGTCCTATATTAAATATCATGTTAGACTTTTCAAAATCTTTCTTTCTCAACTTTTACCTTAAATATTTGTGTTTGTGTAATATAATACTTGATACAAAAAATATGAATGGATTAAGTTTTAAATGTATTTTCATTGCATATAATTTTTATCAAATATTATATAACACAGGCAAAAATATTTAAAATCAAAGTTGATGAAGAAACACTTGAAAAGTCAAACATGGACATTTAATATGGGACGGAGAGAGTATTATTTAATACGTAGTAAATTACGGTTTAAAATCATCATAAATATGTATGTGTATGACAAAGTGTAACAGGTGCAAACACTTTAAATGGTCACACCAACTTTCTAAAAAGGAAAGACTTTACCTAATTTGAGTTTGTGTGTCGGTGGGTTCAAACCTCGTAGATTATTCGGACAAAAGGTCAGAAATCATGGTTACCAAAAAAAAAAAAAAAAAAGATATTGTTTAATTTCTTATAAGTTGTGTTGCATTTTAGAAATCGCGTTATCTTATTTGACATAACTTTCTATAGGGTTATTGCAGATAGTACTTGGTGGTTTAACTTGACAACAATTATTAATAATTCTTTAACCATATTGATTGCGATAAAAAGTTTTTAAAAAAAGTTCAAAAGCTAAAAAAGTTCTAAAGCTAAGAAAAAGTGATAGGGTTAACTTACCTCTGAAGGAATTGAAGGAAGACAATACATGAATACAAGATAAGTAACTTGTCAACGGTCCGTTACGTTTCTGTCTCTCCAAAAAAAACCAAAATGCTTAGCAACAAAATCCCACAAATATCATCATCATCATCATCATCATCAAACTCATCATTAGCGACAGATATTCCAATAGAGATTGTTAGTGACGAAGAAATGTCACTAATTGAAGCTGCCTTTTCTTTGGCTTTTGCATCCAAACGGACTTATAATAATAGTTCTAACTGTTTGGGTGATATTGAAGATGGTGTAAGAAAGAATAATAATAAGAAGATGAAAAAGACTAATGAATCTTTGTTGCAACGGTTTAGGAAGAAAACTGGTTTGTTTGTCACTGATATTACATCTACGGTATTAATTTATCAATATTACTTTTTTTAGATTTTGAATTATTGAGAGTTGTTATTTCATTATCGATCTTGTCTAGTTTATGTTTCATTTTAAAATCACACCTTTCTTTGCACGTAAATCTTTAAGATTAGTTCCTGTTAGAATCTAAATTAGATTGTAATGTTTCCTTTTCTTCATGTTAGGAATGGTGTGAAAAACAAAAGGAGTTATTTCTTGTCTATGGAAAGCCAAAAGCTAGTAGGGCTATGAAAGTTGGCAATGCTCTTCATGCAGTACTTGAAGAAGAGGTACCTTAAAGCTTAGATATAACCATACTTAACCTGCATGAATACAAAGACGGTTTTGTAAGAAATAAGTGTTAGCTATAAATAGCTAAGTGAAATATGTACAATAAGTTTATAAATATAACTCAAGTTAGAACATGTGATAGTTAACTAATTATTTCACAACAATTATCAATACAGCACTAGCAACAAATATCTCACCAAGTAATCCTATACAGTAGTAATTCACTCAAACACAAAGACGCAATATATTTAATGTCACAATATAAAAAAAATAATGTCATATAAATAAAATGATAAATAGACAAAGATGTTTAAAATTTTCAAAATTCAAAATTCAAAAAAAAAAAAAAAAAAAAAAAAAAAAAAAAAAAAAAAACAACGCCTAAAGTACTGAACTTTCACTTGGGTTACTGAACATAGGATGCACACTCTTGTATAATTTCAGTGTCAATCAGAGTAACTTAAACGTGTATTTTTGTGTAAGTTAAACAACATAAATATCTTGTTTTAACAAGTTCAATGATGTTTACGTATATTTTATAAGTTCAATGACCTCAAAATATTATATTTCATAAGTTCAGTAGCATAAGTGAACAAAATGAAAGTTCCGTACCTCAAGCACATTTTTTTTGAAAGATTTAGTAACATATTTGCATATTAACCTTAAATAAAAGCACTCTTTAAACATCCATGTTGTCACCATAATCCACAAATGCACATTAAAACATATAATGACTATAAGTCAACTACCGAATACTCATTTACTCCCAAGTCTCCTAAAATTCACCCAAACTTCACAATCATTAATCCCTTGGTAAGTTAAGTTACAACGGTAGGTAACTGGCTACTTAAGCCACCAATAAGGAACTACTCTCGCTACCTCCCAATACAACCGACATTTATAGAAAGCCATAAAGACAATCTACGCGCTATTAGGGGCAAAGGTAAAAATCGAATCCTAGCCCAATGACTCTCCCTTCAACCGCGAGTAACTGCCACTAATATGTGACCACCCTATTGCCACACACCACTCACATGTATTTTACAATACAGGTTAGTATTGGCATAGCCCAATGCTCACACCATATACCACTCGTGTGTTTTATAGTATAGCCCTATACCGACACAACCAAGTGCTCACACAAGATTCCAATCAGATGTGGTTTACAGTACAGCCTAGTACCGACACAACCCGGTACTCATAACAATCCACCAAAGACAATCTAGGCATTCATGACATAACACAATTACCACACGAACAAAAATCACAAGTAAGTAGGAACTTGACCCACTAAGTCTCACAAGAAGCTTTATAAGAGTTTACTACCCCAACCCAATAATACGAAAATTCATATATATCACATCAGAAAGATAATATAGTAAGCACGCTATTAGCATCATTGTTTACGTATGGTATGTAAATCAGTTTAAGAGATGGGATGTGAATGATTTTGTTGTTTGGTTTTTCGTATAGAACGGTAAGGACCCGATGATAATGATTATGATCAAGGAGTTCGGGTAACACTAAAACAAAAACCATATGTGACTGCTGTGAAGCAGTTTTTGCCCAAGTGTGTGAGAACTTGTTGAAGTTTTGTGTGGTGCCTTCTATTTATAGAGATGCGAGTAGGGTTTAGATAGAAACCCTTGAGGGATGATCAATGGATGTGAGGGAGATAGATGTAGGTCATCTAGAGAGCACACAATGATGACAGGTGGACTCTCCTCCTTGGCTCGTACAAAGTGGTGATTGTCATGCGTTCCCACTACACAGTGTCAGATGGTACATCTTTAAACGTTAGTGACAGTTAGGGAGCAGTATCACAACGTGCTCAGTGTACCTTGATGTGTTTAGCCATGCCCTACGTGGCCTGGGATTAGATTGCCATCAAGTGTTTGTTGATGGGCTTGATTCGTGCGTATATTTAGAGTGCTTGGACCATTAATATTAATATGCTATCAAGTCCCCTAGTCTAGTATTATATCACCTAAAAGTGATATGATGTTGGACTATTTTATCTGAGTCCCCTAGTCCGTGCTGCGCTACCAGGGCTCTTTCTCAAGTTTACTCCTTCTAGGCTTATGTCATATCTTTTTTCGTAATGATGACTAGGTGTAAGCTATTTCTGCCTCGATCAGGGTTCCAAGCTGCATTGGGAAATATGGGTATTTAATGCTTTGCGTGGGAAGTGTAGGAAAATTCATTTTTGGGATAATTCACTGTCTTTAGATTTGATGCTTCGCCATTATCTTTTTGACTGTAGGCGACGTCATCCTGACATTTCTTGAGCGGTGTATTTGACCCGTCCCTTCGACTGTACATAACGTATATGTTGACGTCAGTGGTACTCGCGTCTTTGCAGGGTGTCACGCAGCTTATTAAATGTGTATTGACCCAATGGCCTTTTGGCAAGTGTAATTCGCTTATTCGTTTTCTTTTCCTATAAATAGGGCTATAAAAGTGGGGAAGTTAAACTTGAAGCGATAAAGTCCTCTTTTCATAACGATTAACGATTTGCGAGATATTTAATTTTCGCTGCGATGGTATATAGAAATGTATATCTATAGAGAGATAATTTAATTCTCGTCGCGATGGTATAATTTTTTTCGCATAACGATTAACGGTTTGCGAGATATTTAATTTTTAAAGAAATGGTGAAAGTTTATTTATTTATTTATTTATTTGTTTTGATAAAAAAAAAAAATGAATGGCAAAGATTGATTCATTGGATTTATGACAAATATGAGATCAACTTTTGCCATGTTATCTAAACTACCTATAATGCATTTTATACCCTTTCTCCTCATTTTTTAAGATTTCCAAAATTAGATTTTAAGTATTACAAGTTTTAAAGATATTTTTACAATTATTTAATGCACCAATACATCTTTACATCACAATGTTGTTTTAAACTACCACATCATTCAAAATATAATTAATATACCACATGATACAAACCAATCAAGCTACTAATCTATTTATCAAAAATTAATATACCACATGATACAATGTTGTTTTTACAATTTGACTTATGCTAACTAGCAAGTACCTTTCACCGCTTATCATTACAATTTCATAATACTACTAGCTACCATTTTCATATAGCCAGTGCATTGTGATGCAAGGTACTCTATCATTTTTATTCGAGATAGTGTCTTCATGATTTAAAGTTATTGTCACGAAAAACATATAATAGAATAATATTGTTCGTAAAAAATTTTGATTACAATGTAACCGTCATTACAACATACGAGTTCCCAACAATAATACTAAACTTAAGATGATACAACAAATTAAAATCTAAGGATTGGTCGAGTTATTGTAAGGGAAGTGATTTGCACACTCTCACAATTGATTGACACACTCAAATTAAGAGTGTCTTGACATTTATACCCTCATATTATTTTACTTATTTTCACTTTATAAGGGTATTAATGTCAAAACACTCATAATTTGAGTGTGTCAATCAATTATTGGAGTGTGCAAATTATAAGGGTATTAATGTCAAAACACTCATAATTTGAGTGTGTCAATCAATTGTTGGGGTGTGCAAATCACTTGTGTATAAGAAGCAGTAGTTCGTTTTTCACTTTTTCTTTTGATTCATCTCATGCACATAGCTAGGCTAAACATCACTAGTTAATTTATTTATATTGATTTTAGGCTTACAAACATATTATATCCTAGAGTAAATTACATGGTTGGTCCCTGTGATTTGTCCAAAATAACAACTTTCGTCCCTCGAAGTTTAAAGTTGCATTGGTAGTTCCTAAGTATGTAAACAAATAACACACATGGTCCCTATAGGGACCATTCATGTTATTCTTTGGAGGCGAAAATTTCACCTATAGGGACCATGTGTGTTATTTGTTTACATACTTAGGGACTACCAATGCAACTTTAAACTTCGAGGGACGAAAGTTATTATTTTGGACAAACCACAGGGACCAACCATGTAATTTACTCTATATCCTATTATATAATTAAACATAACATAATTAAACATAAACATGGGTTATTGCTCATGTTTATAAAACCCCTTGATGGACCTCAACTATATGTTAATCACTTACTGCGTAAAATCAATAAAGTTAAAATACATTTACTTTAATGTGAATCATCTATGAATGAAATCCAACAAAACCAATGATGAACTTAGATTTTAGGTCTCCTCTATTTTTTCTCCACAAAAAAAAAAATAAATAATAACTCCCAATACCGTCTTCCACGGGTTATGGGTCCCAATACCGTCTTACACGGTGTATGGGGGAGGTTGAGACGTAGACAACCATACCCCTACCTAAGGTAGAGATGCTGCTTCCGGATCTACCTAAGGTAGAAAAGGACCTCCGGCCTTTTGTAGGGAGTGAGTCTATTTTTTCTCCACATATCGTGAATAATAAATCGACCGGAAGGGTTAAATTAAGCGGCGGAGCTAGTAATGCTACTAGTGGGTGCTGAGCCACCCCTAATCAGCTCAATTAATACATTTGTTATTCGACCAAATAACTAGTTTCTTAATAACTTTGCAATCAACTCTCCTTAATCATATAGCTATGTTGATTAAAGTTCAAAAACTAATTTTGAACAATCAAATACAACACTAAAACGAATTTACTTGTCAACTATGCTCGTTGAATCATTGTTTGGAAAAAAATCATAAATATATCCATCATTGAGCATTTTTCACTATAATTTTTACGTTAAGCTCGGCCTCCCTTAACTTAAAATCCAGACTCCTCCTTGGTTAAATCCCCTATAATATATTTATAGTTAATCTTTTTACTAATTAGTCATAACACTTTATTTACTAGTCACTTTAATCCTCATACTTGACATTTTAATAAATCTGTATTATATATGTCAAGTATTCAAATAGCTCTTAATAGTTCTCTATCGGTCAACCATATCCGAGATGAAATTACAGATGTTACAGAAAAGTTGATTCACTTATTAAAGTTGAAGAAATAGTGTGCTTAAGAAATGGTGATGATGTTTGTTAAGAAGAGATAAGTTGACATGGCGCCGAATTAAGATGTTCGGGGTCACCACTACATATAGTTTAAGCATCGGCTAGGCCACTCCACGTTAGACAACTAATAACCATATTGTAAACTAATCCAAAAACTTATAATAACTTTTTTTTTTTTAAAAAAGGCTAACAAAAATATAATTAACTCACAAACATAAATACCTACAGCCTTTTTATAACTTGTTCATTTTAACCGACTAATTAAAAAGATTTTAATCCACCGCCTCACACAATCACGTCAGGTAAAGTCATTCCTTCTCAAAAGGTTTGCATGACAATTTTAAAATTGTAAAAACATAACACATTTTAAAAAATGATAGTAAGATGCTTAAACCTCACATCAATTTATCAGAGCAAGTGATTTTTATAGTATTCCTTTCGTCTTAAAATTATAATCCTTATTTTTATTTTGAGATGTCTCATAATAAACTTTTTTTTTCCAGCCATAGGGATGATATTTGATTTATTGAAAAGTGTTGTTCTCTTTTGCTAAATAAATAAATAAATAAATAAATAAATAAATAAAGTGTTGGTCTATTTTTTTTTTTTTTTTCCTTAAATTTAAACTTTGTGTTTGTTGAAAAGAAAACAATTTGAAATTTGAAATACCAATAAATTGGGGTTAGCTTACATCGGAAGACAAAACAAGATACTCCGTAATTTCTGTCTCTCCTCAACAACCAAAATGCTTAGCGACGAAATCCCACAAATATCATCATCAGACTCATTATTAGCAACACAGATCCCAATAGAAATTGTTAGCGACGAAGAAATGTCACTAATAGAAGCCGCCTTCTCTTTAGCCTTTGAAACCAAACGAAATTATAATAATATTTCTAACTGTTTGGGTGATATTGAAGATGGTGTTACAAAGAACAATAATAATAAGAAGATGGAAAATATGAATTTGTTGCAACGGTTTTGGAAGAAATCTGAATGTGTTGAAACTTGAAAGTGTGCAATGTAGCGGATTAGGCCTGTCTAAACGGCGCTTAAGTTAAAAGAGAAAGATAGGAAAATTTATAGCACCCAGTAAGCCGTGTTACTCGTTAATTGGAATGGTTATATGTATACGCGTTGGGGTTTATATGTTGGACGTCATTACTTAAACAAGCCTTTCTCCGAGACAAATACTATGTTTGACTTGACGTCATTACATTCTAAGATACTTAGCAACCTTAAAGGGTATATCAAATTGTAAACCTTTTAAAGAAACATCAGAGATTGGGAGGCAACCTTGTGGTGATGCAATGATACAGTTCTTGAGGGCAAATATGGGTTTGAGTTCGAGGGACTTGTGGATTGATTCGGTTGTGTCAAAGTATGATTTTTTTTTCCATTTTATGTGTACATTTGTGTAATTGTGTTTATGGGTATGTTGGAAGCTCAGTGTTTACTGTTTAATCAGCGTAAATTGTGCACTTGAAATGGTAAAGCTTAACGGCATAACATCATTCGTATTAACCATTTCAAAGAACAAAACTTCCCTCTCTTCACCAAAATCATAATGCCTCTTAATACAGGAAACCTCATTCGGCTTAACTAATATATTGTTACTGCTTCCATGTCTACCGAAACAAAAGGGATATATGAAAGCAAATACAAAGTTGCGTCAATCTGTCGACAACAACCGAGCTTAAGTTTTACACGTGACTCAATATAAATTGCTGTCATTATAAAGTGGTCTTACATAGCTTTACCATTTACTATTAGTTTCATTAGGAGGAAGCTCTGAACCCCACATATATTAAACCTTACTATTAGTTTCATTAGGAGGAAGCTCTGAACCCCTCACTACTGCCAGTACGCTTTCTGGCTTGCAACTGAATTTTCTATTCACATCACTTTTCATTGTTTTGTATTTGATGGTATATTCAGTATACCGTTTTTGTTCGTCTCGGTAATATAGTCATGTCATTTTTTTTGCATATAATTAGGAAAAGTATAAAAAACTAACTGAGCATGACACGTTTAAGAAAAGCTCTATTGTTGTAGTAGTTGCTTTAGAAACACTCCTTTTGACAATATACTGTTACTCATGTTTGCTGTTGGTTTATCTAGTCTTTGACCTTCTTCCGTTTCTTCTTTAATTTGTATATATTTTGTCACACCTTTCATCATCTCCTATTCTGTCGATCATCGCATAGTTCTTTCTTCATTGTGACCAACTGCAAACTCTCAACCGACGAGTATTGACTGATTTAATATATGTCTACTTGTGTTATAAGCAATTTTTGACACATATACAATCCTGAGAATGTGATACTTCGTATTTTTCATGATACATGTAGATTTAAAGCAAAAGATTAATATTATTAATAACAACTAGCAGGGTACCCGCGCGATGCGGCGGCGGGTACCTGGATTAAAATTTATGGCAACGAATGTTTATTAGTTTTATGTTTTTCGTTACAACAACTTTTTAGACGGTGAGAATTTTATATTTGAGTAACTTTAACCATGCTGGTCTTTTAAGGTGTACATGCTGGTTCTTTAAGTTGCGTAAGTTATGTTTTTATGCTGGAGTTTTAAGTGCTCGGGTTATCGGATTTTAACAATATATGATTGGTAGCTTGATTAGATTGCATCATGTGCTAAAATGGTTGTATTTTTGAGTTAGTTGATGATTTGAGAAGAATATTAATTGCAATTATTTAACATACATGTTTATGAATAAATTAATTGCACATAAAGCTTTAGTATGTGTATTTACTTAAAATCTATATTAGCTCTTTAACTAATAATAATGTTTTTCTTTATATATTTGTGATAGTAAATAATTGTAAATACTTATTCGGATCCAACTAATAAAATTTTGTCAATCCAAGAGAGATCGGGTGATTAGAGGCCCAACTTTAATTTGGATAATGCAATTAGCCCAATATAAACACGACATCTTAACTTATAAACACGAACATGCAAGGACCTTAAACACTTAACACATGGATTGGAACAAATTCTTTAGGGTGAAAGATACATGAAGCCAGGTATAAAGAAAGACAAATGAAAACTATAATAGTACTGATATGGGTAAAGAAATATGTGTATACTACATCAAGGTTTGATGTACTCCGTATATAAATATGCTACATTTCTCAACCGTTACCTAACAGTTGAATTTCAAATGTAAATACTGATAAATGAAAAATCAAAATTCGACCGTTAACAAACGGTCATATTTCAAATGTATACCATATAAAAATAATGTTAGTAATGACAAGATGAAAGAATGACCATCGGCCAACGCTCATAAAAATAATTCCAACTTTCAGAAAGAACCACTCCTGAAAACTACTATCAAATTTCATTATGATAGAGCCAACGGCGAGATGAGTGTTGCAGGTTGAACTTGAGGCATTTGACCAGCAAAGCTTTTTTTACATTATACATTTTATTAAAATAATAATAATAATAATAATAATAATAATAATAATAATAATAATAATTGACCGGGTCGTCTCTCTTGACGCAAACTGGTATGATGGATTTTGTACTAGGTCGTGTGGTGTCTGACGCCGCACAACGGAAACGTGCCAAGTATAAGGCTAAGTGTTCGGAGATTGGATATGGTTTCATCCCTTTCTCATTTTCCTCCTTGGGTGAACTTCAGACTGAGGCGGTGACCTTACTAAAACGGATCCGGAAGTTCTCCATTTCCCAAGACATTGGTGCACGTGCTACTAGCCATATCTTCAGTAGGATTAGCTTTGCCATCGCTAAAGGTGTGGGGGCCCAGATAGTTTCGAGGCTCCCTACTAATTTCTTGTAATCCTATAGTTTTGTTTCTAATGAAAGTGATGTTTTATAAAAATAAAAATAAAAAATAATAATAATAATAATAATAATAATAATAATAATAATAATAATAATAATAATAATAATAATAATAATAATAATAATAATAATAATAATAAATACAGTATAATTCTTATCACAGTAACCGATATCAGCACCAAGAACTTTAACAAGCCACAACATGAAAATTAGAGTGGCAAAATGGGTCAAAGCGAGTACGGATAAAACACGCTCACCTAAAAAACTGGTCAAACACCCATTTCAAACCGTCTTTTTTCAGAATTAGAGTGAAAAACGTCTACTAAACCTTTTAATTCAAAACAAGTATCATTATTATGCTAACACTCGATATTGTAATCATCACTGATATTCTGGCATATTTAAAAATAAGAAAGAACTGGAAGGGTGAAGGGTCGACCCAACCTGATCCAACACATTTTGATCAACAATATCTTGAGCATTTGTATAGATTTAACCATTTGGACTATTGTTCCGGCCAAAATAAACACGAAAGATCAGCATATATTCATATAAACCCCAATCAAGAGTGTGATAACCTGTGTCAGGCATATTTCTACTTCTATTTCCAAAGACATTATAAACCCAGTCTTGATCGCGAAAAAAAAAAAAAAAAAAAAAAAAAAAAAAAAAAGAGAGAGAAAAAAAAAAGGCTTGATATCACCATACAAAGTAGTTGTATTCATTGAAACTATTATCTTTATAAAGAATTTAAGAACTGTATACAGAAAGTTTTGACCTTCCATCACAAAGATCATCTTCAGCCAAATCCTACTTCAAAGTCAATGATTGATTCCACAACCTGCTATTCTTCAAAATAACTTTCAATTCCTTCACCAAAGCATTGTGGGCGTCCTTACCTTAGCTAGAGGATGAGCCCTATAGCAATTTCATGATATTAATACACCTCTCTAAAAATTCAAGTACACGTATTATTCTTCAAAGACTGCTAAAACACATGATGCGACTATGCGAGTGCTTCTCAAACGCCTTTTGAACCTTCTACGACAAACCCCAAATATTTTCTTAAACACCAAATGCTCTTCCTCTATATTGAAAGTTCAACAAATAAACTTAGCAGCTCATGAAGCAAACCCATGACCCGTTTCTCAGCCACATCACTATTAGGGCACAAATTTCTCATATGGTGAAACATATCGAAGTTTCTGAAAACCATCCAACAAATCCAAAATCTTCGTCCTTAACCTCGATCCTTTAGATGTATACAACGGAATCAAAATAGCCTCCAAAATCTCATACGGTGAAACACAAATCGGACAAAGAACCATGTCATGTTCGAAAAAATATGAGATGATGAAAGATGTGACAAACTATTTATAAAGATTAAAGAAGATCTGAAACTGAAGGCATATGTCGTCAACTTGGGAAGAATCAAGTACGGGAAACGAAGCAGAAGGGTTCGTAGTGAAGAGTGGTTTTGACCTGATGGTGGTAGTAAATCGAATAGTGTCCTTCTACGAACCCTTCTGCTCCGTTTCCCCTTCTTGATTCTTCCGCAGTTGACGACATATGCCCTCGGTTTTAGATATGTATCCTTCTTTAATCCGTATATATAGCTTGTCACATCTTTCATCATCTCCTATTTTTTTGATCATGACACAGTTCTTTCTTCCTTGTGACCAACTCCAAACTCTCAACCAACTAGTATTGACTGATTTAATATATGTCTACTTGTGTTATAATTAATTTTCGACACATATACAGTCCTGAGAATGTGATGCTTAGTATCTTTTATTATACCTGTAGATTTAAAGCAAAAGAATAATATTATGAATAACAGTAATGGCTCGATGTCTAAATTAGTAAGTTATATAGAACATGGAAGGTTACCTTCGCACATCTTCTTTAGAAACTTTCTAGGCCATGAGCATATGATTTCAACAACTTTCTTCGTTTCACCTCTATAATCAAGTGTAGGATAGTAATCGTCAAGATCTATAATCAATAGCAACATCTTAACTTATAAACACGAACAAGCAAGGACCTTAAACACTTAACAAATGGATTGGAACAAATTCTTTAGGGTGAAAGATACATGAAGCCAGGTAAAAAGTAAAACAAATGAAAACTACAATAATAATGATATGGGTAAGAAAAAAGTATGTGTATAATACATCAAGATTATGATGTATATATATATATATATATATATATATATATATATATATATATATATATATATATGCTTCATTACTCGATTGTTACCCAACGGTTGGATTTCAAATGTAAATACTCATAAATGAAAAACCAAAATTCGACCGTTATCAAACGGTCATATTTTGGATGTATACCATAGAAAAAAATGTTAGTAATGACAAGATGAAAGAATGACTGTCGGCCAACGGTCATAAAAATAATTCCTACTTTCAGAAAGAACCACTCCTGAAAACTACTATCAAATTTCATTATGATAGAGCCAACGGCGAGATGGGTGTTGCAGGTTGAACTTGAGGCATTTGACCAGCAAAGCTTGTTTTACATTATACATTTTATTAAAATAATAATAATAATAATAATAATAATAATAATAATAATAATAATAATAATAATAATAATAATAATAATAATAATAATAAATACAGTATGATTCTTATCACAGTAACCGATATCAGCACCAAGAACTATAACAAGCCACAACATGAAAATTAGAGTGGCAAAATGGGTCAAAGCAAGTACGGATAAAATACGCTCACCTAAAAAACTAGTCAAACACCCATTTCAAACTGTCTTTTTTCAGAATTAGAGTGAAAAACGTCTACTAAACCTTTTAATTCAAAACAAGTATCATTATTACGCTAACACTCGATTTTGTAATCATCACAAATATTCTGGCATATTTAAAAATAAGAAAGGACTGGAAGGGTGAAGGGTCGACCCAACCTGATCCAACACATTTTGATCAACAATATCTTGAGCATTTGTTTAGATTTAACCATTTGGACTATTGTTCCGGCCAAAATAAACATGAAAGATCAGCACATATTCATATAAACCCCAATCAAGAGTGTGATAACCTGTGTCAGGCATATTTATACTTCTATTTCCAAAGACATTATAAACCCGGGCTTGATCGCTGGTCAAAAAAAAAAAAAAAAAAAAAAAAAAAAAAAAAAAAAAGGCTTTGTATCACCATACAAAGTAGTTGTATTCATTGAAACTATTATCTTTATAAATTTGTAAGAATTTAAGAACTGTATACAGAAAGTTTTGACCTTCCATCACAAAGATCATCTTCAGCCAAATCCTACTTCAAATTCAATGATTGATTCCACAACCTGCTATTCTTCAAAATAACTTTCGATTCCTTCACCAAAGCATTGTAGGCCGTCCTTACCTTAGCTAGAGGATGAGCCCTATAGCAATTTCATAATATTAATACACCTCTTTAAAAATTCAAGTACACGTATTATTCCTCAAAGACTGCTAAAACACATGATGCGACTATGCGAGTGCTTCTCAAACGCCTTTTGAACCTTCTACGACAAACCCCAAATATTTTCTTAAACACAAAATGCTCTTCCTCTATACTGAAAGTTCAACAAATAAACTTAGCAGCTCATGAAGCACACCCATGACCCGTTTCTCAGCCACATCACTATTAGGGCACAAATTTCTCATATGGTGAAACATATGGAAGTTTCTGAAAACCATCCAACAAATCCAAAATCTTCGTCCTTAACCTCGATCCTTTAGATGTATACAACGGAATCAAAATAGCCTCCAAAATCTCATACGGTGAAACACAAATCGGACAAAGAACCATGTCATGATCGAAAAAATATGAGATGATGAAAGATGTGACAAACTATATATAAAGATTAAAGAAGATCTGAAACCGAAGGCATACGTCGTCAACTTGGGAAGAATCAAGAACGGGAAACGAAGCAGAAGGGTTCGTAGTGAAGAGTGGTTTTGACCTGATGGTGGTAGTAAATCGAATAGTGTCCTTCTACGAACCCTTCTGCTCCGTTTCCCCTTCTTGATTCTTCCGCAGTTGACGACATATGCCCTCGGTTTTAGATATGTATCCTTCTTTAATCCGTATATATAGCTTGTCACATCTTTCATCATCTCCTATTTTTTTGATCATGACACAGTTCTTTCTTCCTTGTGACCAACTCCAAACTCTCAACCAACTAGTATTGACTGATTTAATATATGTCTACTTGTGTTATAATTAATTTTCGACACATATACAGTCCTGAGAATGTGATGCTTAGTATCTTTTATTATACCTGTAGATTTAAAGCAAAAGAATAATATTATGAATAACAGTAATGGCTCGATGTCTAAATTAGTAAGTTATATAGAACATGGAAGGTTACCTTCGCACATCTTCTTTAGAAACTTTCTAGGCCATGAGCATATGATTTCAACAACTTTCTTCGTTTCACCTCTATAATCAAGTGTAGGATAGTAATCGTCAAGATCTATAATCAATAGCAACATCTTAACTTATAAACACGAACAGGCAAGGACCTTAAACACTCAACAAATGGATTGGAACAAATTCTTCAGGGTGAAAGATACATGAAGCCCGGTAAAAAGTAAAACAAATGAAAACTACAATAATAATGATATGGGTAAGAAAAAAGTATGTGTATAATACATCAAGATTATGATGTATATATATATGCTTCATTACTCGATCGTTACCCAACGGTTGGATTTCAAATGTAAATACTCATAAATGAAAAACCAGAATTCGACCGTTATCAAACGGACATATTTTGGATGTATACCATATAAAAAAATGTTAGTAATGACAAGATGAAAGAATGACCGTCGGCCAACGGTCATAAAAAGAATTCCTACTTTCAGAAAGAACCACTCCTTAAAACTACTATCAAATTTCATTATGATAGAGCCAACGGCGAGATGGGTGTTGCAGGTTGAACTTGAGGCATTTGACCAGCAAAGCTTGTTTTACATTATACATTTTATTAAAATAATAATAATAACAATAATAATAATAATAATAATAATAATAATAATAATAATAATAATAATAATAATAATAATAATAATAATAATAAATACAGTATGATTCTTATCACAGTAACCGATATCAGCACCAAGAACTGTAACAAGCCACAACATGAAAATTAGAGTGGCAAAATGGGTCAAAGCGAGTACGGATAAAACACGGTCACCTAAAAAACTGGTCAAACACCCATCTCAAACTGTCTTTTTTCAGAATTAGAGTGAAAAACGTCTACTAAACCTTTTAATTCAAAACAAGTATTATTATTACGCTAACACTCGATTTTGTAATCATCACAGATATTCTGGCATATTTAAAAATAAGAAAGGACTGGAAGGGTGAAGGGTCGACCCAACCTGATCCAACACATTTTAATCAACAATATCTTGAGCATTTGTTTAGATTTAACCATTTGGACTATTGTTCCGGCCAAAATAAACATGAAAGATCAGCACATATTCATATAAACCCCAATCAAGAGTGTGATACCCTGTGTCAGGCATATTTCTACTTCTATTTCCAAAGACATTATAAACCCGGGCTTGATCGCTGGTCAAAAAAAAAAGGCTTGATATCACCAAACAAAGTAGTTGTATTCATTGAAACTATTATCTTTCTAAATTTTTAAGAATTTAAGAACTGTATACAGAAAGTTTTGACCTTCCATCACAAAGATCATTTTGAGCCAAATCCTACTTCAAAGTCAATGATTGATTCCACAACCTGATATTTTTCAAAATAACTTTCGATTCCTTCACCAAAGCATTGTAGGTCGTCCTTACCTTAGCTAGAGGATGAGCCCTATAGCAATTTCATGATATTAATACACCTCTTTAAAAATTCAAGTACACGTATTATTCCTCAAAGACTGCTAAAACACATGATGCGACTATGCGAGTGCTTCTCAAACGCCTTTTGAACCTTCTACGACAAACCCCAAATATTTTCTTTAACATAAAATGCTCTTCCTCTATACTGAAAGTTCAACAAATAAACTTAGCAGCTCATGAAGCAAACCCATGACCCGTTTCTCAGCCACATCACTATTAGGGCACAAATTTCTCATATGGTGAAACATATGGAAGTTTCTGAAAACCATCCAACAAATCCAAAATCTTCGTCCTTAACCTCGATCCTTTAGATGTATACAACGGAATCAAAATAGCATCCAAAATCTCATACGGTGAAACACAAATCGGACAAAGAACCATGTCATGATCGAAAAAATATGAGATGATGAAAGATGTGACAAACTATATATAAAGATTAAAGAAGATATGAAACCGAAGGCATATGTCGTCAACTTGGGAAGAATCAAGAACGGGAAACGAAGCAGAAGGGTTCGTAGTGAAGAGTGGTTTTGACCTGATGGTGGTAGTAAATCGAATAGTGTCCTTCTACGAACCCTTCTGCTCCGTTTCCCCTTCTTGATTCTTCCGCAGTTGACGACATATGCCCTCGGTTTCAGATATGTATCCTTCTTTAATCCGTATATATAGCTTGTCACATCTTTCATCATCTCCTATTTTTTTGATCATGACACAGTTCTTTCTTTCTTGTGACCAACTCCAAACTCTCAACCGACTAGTATTGACTGATTTAATATATGTCTACTTGTGTTATAATCAATTTTCGACACATATACAGTCCTGAGAATGTGATGCTTAGTATCTTTTATTATACCTGTAGATTTAAAGCAAAAGAATAATATTATGAATAACAGTAATGGCTCGATGTCTAAATTAGTAAGTTATATAGAACATGGAAGGTTACCTTCGCACATCTTCTTTAGAAACTTTCTAGGCCATGAGCATATGATTTCAACAACTTTCTTCGTTTCACCTCTATAATCAAGTGTAGGATAGTAATCGTCAAGATCTATAATCAATAGCGACATATTAACTTATAAACACGAACAGGCAAGGACCTTAAACACTTAACAAATGGATTGGAACAAATTCTTTAGGGTGAAAGATACATGAAGCCAGGTAAAAAGTAAAACAAATGAAAACTACAATAATAATGATATGGGTAAGAAAAAAATATGTGTATAATACATCAAGATTATGATGTATATATATATATATATATATATATATATATATATATATATATATGCTTCATTACTCGATCGTTACCCAACAGTTGGATTTCAAATGTAAATTCTCATAAATGAAAAACCAAAATTCGACCGTTATCAAACTATCATATTTTGGATGTATACCATATAAAAAAATGTTAGTAATGACAAGATGAAAGGATGACCGTCGGCCAACGGTCATAAAAATAATTCCTACTTTCAGAAAGAACCATTCCTGAAAACTACTATCAAATTTATGATAGAGCCAACGGCGAGATGGGTGCTGAGGTTGAATTTGAGGCATTTGTCCAACAAAGCTTGTTTTACATCATGCATATTATTTAAAAAAAAAAAAAAAAAAAAAAAAAAAAAAAAAAAAAAAAAAAAAATACACGGTATGATTCTTATCACAGTAACCGATATCAGTACCAAGAACTATAACCAGCCACAACATGAGAATTAGAGTGGCAAAATGGGTCAAAGCGAGTACACATAAAACATGCTCACCTAAAAAACAAGTCAAACACCTATGTCAGACTGTTAGGGCCATAAATGAACTGAACGTTCAGGTAACATTTCTTGAACCGTTTAGTAAAAAGTTCATTTATTTTCGTTTATTTATTAAATAAACGAACATGAACAATATTCCCATTCGTTTAGTTAAATAAATGAACATGAATAAAAGTCGCGTCCATTTATTAATATTCGTGAACATCCAATTATGCGTTTGTTTACATTCACTATTTATTTAGGTTCGTATATCATATCTTTTAATGGTAAGATTTTAAAATTTAATAAAACGACACTTATAAAATGATATATTGTGCATAATTTAATAAAGTTTATGTTCTTTTGTCTATGTCTATTTATGTTCATCGTTTATGTTCATTTAGCGTTCGTTTAGTGTATTAATGAACGAACACAAACGAACATAAAAAATTTATTTTCTTAATAAACGAACACGAACAAGAAATTTCGTTCGTTTAAGCGCCCGTGTCCATTTATTTATCCAGTTAAAATTTAACGAACGAATATGTACACGGCTCCGTTCGTGTTCGTCTGGTTCGTTTATAGCCCTACAAACTATCAAGTGCTAACATTTTCAAATTCATTGTGAACAACGTATTATTTAATTTTAACTATTAAAATCTATCACAAGGGCTATGTAATGGGTGAAAAACAGTAAACGCTTACAATCTCTCCTAAACCTTTTAATTCCAAACAAGTATCATTATAAACCCAGGCTTGCTAGCACCATATGAAGTAGTTGTGTTAATTAAAACTACTTCAATTATAAATTTCTAAGAATTTAAGAACTATATACAAAAAGTGTTGACCTTCCATCGCAAAGATCTTTTTCACCCAATGTTGACAAAACTAGTTTCGATACAAAAGACAAAGGAAATTGCAGACACTTTTATTGAGTTTTCATTGCATTTTGAACAAAACAAAGCATAGCCTTTTATAGGAATAATACAGACTTTAGAGATATAATCATACAAGTAGAAGCTAAAACGTGAGTTGTTACAAAGTAAATATTGACTCAACTGACAGCTTATTATTAAGACTAAGGAAAATGAAAAGACCATGAATTTACTATGCTTTGAATCATTATTCAACATCCCCTTGATTCAAAGCTACAGACGCCAAGGCGCTTTCTAAGATAGGCATGTTGAGCATTAGAAATTGATTTGGTGAGAATATCAGCCACTTGCTCTTTCGTACCGCAAAACTTTAGCACAATTTTGTTGGCCTCAAACGTGGATCTATGGTCTAACATTGTCACAATATACCAAATACACAAGTATAAATCGATATAAACTTTGCTACAAATCAAATATATAAAACTGTCATCATCAAATTGTTTACAACATGTTTTCTATATATACATAACGAAAAGTCATGATTGAAGGATCGTGATGGTTCGAATGAACCAACAGTCGTGTCTCTTCCTTGAATAACTAACTAACATAACTGTCTTTTAACTACTTTTCCTAACTGCCTTTAACTGCCTTGTAACTGCCATTTGTCCAGCGGATTGGGATTAGCACAAGGATTGGGTTTCGGCCCAATATTCTCCCCCTTAATCACAATCGCTGTGACGTAGATCTTTAAGTCTTCTTGATTCATCTTCTGGTTAAATCCACCATTTGAGCTACTACTGTTTTAATTTCTTGTAGTGCTTGTGATCATCCTTATCTCAGTTGAAGTGCGCTTAAGAAATGGTGATGATGTTTGTTAAGAAGAGATAAGCTCATGTGGCCGCAAATTAAGACGTTCGGGGTCACCATTGTCCATTACATATAGTTTAAGTATCTGCTAGGCCACTCCATATTAAACAACTAATAACCATATTGTAAACTAATCCAAAAACTTCTAATAATTTAAGGTTAAAAATGCCGTTTAAAAAAGTATATAGAAAAAAGTGTGTGTATATATATATATATATATATATATATATATATATATATATATATATATATATATATATATATATATATAGGCTCCGGTTCCATTGAGAAGGTTTTTATTTTGAGAAGATTGAGAAATCTTCGTTTGAACAAACTGATTCATGTTTTTTATTTGATTTACAAGTAAACATTATTTTATGGTGAATTGAATCTATAAATCACAAATTTGATTCACAAATCATTATTAAAATCGAGTTATGATGATGATTCATTAAATATGTACAGATGATTCAGTATTCTACATATATCGCAAAATCGAAAGGTTTTGAACATTGATTCAATTTTTTTTTTTTTTTACACATTTTAAATTTTTATCACATTAAAATGAGTTTTACACTTGAAAAACATGAATCAATGTTAAAAAGCTATCGTTTTTGAAAACCTTCTCAATCTTCTCAAAAAAAAAACCTTCTCAATAGATCCGGATTATATATATATATATATATATATATATATATATATATATATATATATATATATATATATATATATATATAACTCTCAAACATAAATATCTACAGTCTTTTTTAACTTGTTCATTTTAACCGACTAATTAAAAAGATTTTAATTCACCGTCTCACATAACCACGTCAGGTAAAGTCATTCCTCCTCAAAAGGTTTGCATGACAATTTTAAAATTGTAAAAACATAACACATTTTAAAAAATGATAGTAAGATGCTTAAACCTCTATCAATTTATGAGAGTAAGTGATTTTTATAGTATTCCTTTCGTTTTAAAATTATAATCCTTATTTTTATTTTGAGATGTCTCATAATAAACTTTTTTTTTCCAGCCATAGTTAGTAGTAGTTAGTAGTAGGGATGATATTTGATTTATTGAAAAGTGCTGGTCTCTTTTGCTCAAAAAATAATAATAATAATAATAATAATAATAAAAATTGTCCTGGTCTCTTTTTTTTTTCTTTCTCAAATTTAAACTTTGTGTTTGTTGAAAAGAAAACAATTTAAAATTTGAAATATCAGGGGTTAGCTTACATCGGAAGACATAACAAGATACTCCGTACATAACTTGTCAACGGTCCATTTCTGTCTCTCCTCAACAACCAAAATGCTTAGCGACGAAATCCCACAAATATCATCATCATTAGCGACAGAGATCCCAATAGAAATTGTTAGCGACGAGGAAATGTCACTAATAGAAGCCGCCTTCTCTTTAGCCTTTGAAACCAAACGAAATTATAATAATATTTCTAACTGTTTGGGTGATATTGAAGATGGTGTTACAAACAAGAATAATAATAAGAAGATGAAAAATATGAATTTGTTGCAACGGTTTAGGAAGAAAACTGGTTTGTTCGTCACTGATATTACATCTTCGGTATTATTTTATTGTAGTTTTTGAATTATTGTTATTGTTATTTCATTATTGATCCTGTGATTTTTATGTTCATTTTAAAATTACACTTTTCTTTGCACCTAAATCTTTTAAGATTAGTTTAGAATCTGAATGTGTTGAAAGTGTGCAATGTAGGGGACTAGGCCTGTCTAAATGGCGCTTAAGTTAAAAGAGAAAGATAGGAAAATTTATAGCACCCAGTAACCCGTTAATTGGAATGGTTATATGTATACACGTTGGGGTTTATATGTTGGACGTCATTACTTAAACAAGCCTTTCTCCAAGACAAATACTATGTTTGACTTGACATCATAAATTTATAGTTGCGAGGATGTTTACAAAAAGTAAGAAGCTTTTACCATAGAATGTTGCTAAACTGTAATTTTTGTAAGATATGATACTGGTTTTTTTTTGGACTTGGAGGAAAATGAGTGTAGTAGTTTTAGTTCGTAATATCAGACAATCAAACCAGAATGTCTGTGTATTGAAGAATGACCCATGTTGACAGTAAAGGTGTAGAAATAATTAATCATTTGTATGACTACTTTACTAGGAATATCTTAAAAATGTTTAGCATGAAGGTTACCAGTATATTACAGTAACTTTTTATTACTTGTCGTATTGGCATATTTGGTAATACAATAGGTTATGTTTATCTTTTTACAAAGCGAAAATGTCTTCCCATTGCTTGCTTTACGTGTTTTTATGGCAAATTATACCTAAATCTGGTGATTTCGTGAAAAAGTTTGTATCTTTGTAGTAGTTCATTATAGATTGTAATGTTTTTTTTTTTTTTTTTTTTCTTCATGTTAGGAATGGTGTGAAAAACAAAAGGAGTTCTTTCTTGTTTGTGGAAAGCCAAAAGCTAGTACAGCTATGAAAGTTGGCAGTGCTCGTCATGCAGTACTTGAAGAAGAGGTACCTGAAAGCTTAGATATCAACATGTCTCTCAAGTAGTCATGAAAAGAATTTGTAATGTTTGTTTGGCTTTTTTTTTTTTTTTACATTATATTATGGTATGATTTTTAACAGGTTATAACAAGAGTCGAGGTGTTGGTAAGATCAGCTGAAGAACACTGGGCTTTGAAAATGATTAATTTCATACACGGTACTAATCAGTTAATTCTTGATGGGTTAACACGGGAATTGCCACTGTAAGCTTCATTAACCAATTTATTTTTCTTACTCTTTATTTATTTATTTATTTATTTTATAAATTGAAGAATACATTTGCAGACAGAGCTCTTTTCTGCATATTTCTCATTTCTTAGCAGTTATATTGCCTTGTAGTCTTTCAAAGCTAGAATTGCTGATTTGTTGTTTGTCACTATTAGTTTTGTCAGTAAGATTCCTAGAGGTTACAATGTTGTCTCGTTTGCTCATAAATGGGTCACTTTTGGTTATGTTTTATCTCAAACGGGTTGACTATAATGGAAGAACTTAACTGAAAATGGTAACAGGTGGAAAGTCACCGAGAATGTAGTTTTAATGCATACAACCTTCCAAAATCCAAACAGAGTTTTCCAGACATCAACTTTTGAAAAATTAAAATCTATAATCTAACTGATTGATTGCACTGCTTGTATCTTCAGGATTGGATTTGCAGAAGGTGTATGTGTGGTTGGAGTTATTGATGAAATACAGATGATGAAAAGTGGAGATGGTCCGACATTAGTTGAAACCAAAACCCGCTCACAAAACAATCTTCCTTCTGAACCCCAACAAAGAAACGCAAGGCTTCAGTTGATGTGCTACAAGTACCTTTGGGACAGTTTACTTGCTCAACCATTCCCTTCTCAACACTTCTTACAATTGTTTTCTTTAAATCCTGATTATGTTCTGTCTAAAGATATCCAAGAGTTTGCAATTCAAGCGGGTGCACCTGTACAGGTAATTTCTTTTTCCTTCTCTTCTTATCTGTTTTTTCGGGAGGGTAATAGGGGCTAATGGGCAAACTAAATATTTTTACTGCCCAAAATGAAAAAGGTTTGAACGCATCATAAGTCGCCTCAAGTGTATTGTAAATGTAAAAAAAAAAAAAAAGTTATTAGTCGTTTCTTTTCTGAAGTTAGATTATTAATGTAATAAAATGCTTGTTTAACATAATTAACTCGTTATCTTCTTTTATAAAACTCAAGAAAATAAAAAATGTATTTCTGGGTTGGCCACACATTTTGACCCGCACTATAAATTGCTCCTTTTGACCTATTAACCAAACCGGCCGACACACTTTTCGTGTATCAAAAATGTATTATGTCCTTATACAACAAAAATGTATTATGGCCTTATACACTCCGGTATGCATAAAAAAAATGTTTGCTCATGTGATATGATTTATGTTCTTTGATGTGTTTGCAGACCCTTAATGACGTATTAGGAAAATACCAATATGTCTTTTCCATGTTGCCTGGACCTCGCGACCAGCTTCTGATAAGGTATGTTGGTGACTCTTCGAACTCTGATCAATAAACAAGTTCAATGTGTTACAAGTACATTGATTAAATGTATTTAGTTATCTAGTAAATCATTTGTGCCTTCTGAAAAGAAAATGTGCATCAAAAGACTAGCAGAACACTTAAAAATCATAGGTTTAGCTTCTATAGGGGTCAATTATATTGATTTAATCTTTACTGTTTAATCGTTGACAGATACGAGTACCAACAAGATCAATCTCTGATAGGGGAGAACGAGTATTTATACGATTATGATTGGGTTACGCATCAGATCAGGTCTAGTATTGAATTCTGGAAAGGTGAACGAGAAGCTAGTTATGCTCTCGAGGATGAGCGTTGGAAATGCAGGCACTGCATGTACGCATCTAGATGTCCAGTAAACACATCTACTCCACAAACCACTCAAGAAACCTAATTATTGTGCGCATATCAGGATGTTCTCTACTTTTTGTCTTCTAATTTTCATTTGATTATGTATAGTGTACATGTATACACATTTCGTAGTGGTAATATTATAGCTGGGTGATCTGAATGTCCTCTTTTGATTACCAGTTTGTTGTTAAACTGCTGTAACTTTTAGCATCAATTCAAGGTGGATTGATTTTTGCATGAAGAGAGAATCTGTAGTTTGATTATTTTACCGTCAGATAAAAAACAAGATCAAAGTGTGACTTTTATTTGATTTGACAAACGTTTAAAAAAAATTGTGACTATTTTATTTGATTTGATTGTTTAACTGGTACCGGTAAGGAAAACTAGTTTTGCATTTACTTAGATTTTGGGTTTCAAGACCAATGAAAAAATGCGTATAATGTCATAATGGTATATATACAAGAAAATTTTATTAAGAGAAGTATCATAAAACATTAAATTGGTGAATGTGAAGTATTCTTTACTTTCTTTCTCACCTAAAAGTAACAAAATTTCAATTTGTAACCACAAAAAATTATGAGAATCTCTTTATAACTCGAGGAAAAGACTTTTTGTCTTGAGTTTTAAGCCAAATTACATTACTTTTTTTTATCCTATTTACTTTATACAAAAACGATCACAAGAGCCTGTAACATTTCTCTTTGATATAAAATTTGTTTATAAGCCCATATAAATTCTTTTAATTGTTTTCACTAAATGACAATATGAAAATAGATGATAAGATAGGCTACAACTTCCATGAAATGGAAGTACTATCAAATTTATGAAAGGTAAGACATACATCCTTATAAGCCATCATTGACTCGTTTAATTTACTTGCAGTTATACCTCCGAAATTTAACAGTACATTGAAACACAGAAAGTACAGGCAAGTCAGGATGAAATGAACCGACTCATTCACGTCTAGATTCCTATTAATATACAAAACCACAAATCACTGGCGAGGCACAGCTGGTGGGGTCGGCTGATGGTTTTGCCCATAGAATCCAATACCCGGAGGCCTGTAGTATCCGCCACTTGTAGTTTGTTGCTGTTGCTGCTGCTGTAGCTGTTGTTGCTGCTGCTGCTGTAGCTGTTGTTGCGGCTGAGGTGGCGGATGGGCGGGCCGCATCATACCCATTGCAACATGTGGCATTGAGGGTGGCGGCGGCGGTAGGCTGCTAGCACCGTATACAAAGGGCATGCCATTACCACCCATCATCATGCCGCCAGAAGACTGAACGAACTGATTCGAGGGAGAATTTGTGCCAACTGTCGATGGTGGTAGAGGAGCTTGTGGTAGTGGTGGAAATGTGGTTTGATTGGCTTGTGACATTGAAGTAAAATAATCAGAATTGTTCATATCTGAATTTGACATTGGGTTTTCTAGCTTGGGTCTTTTCTCGGGGGGAAATATATTGGTGGCGAATACAGATGAGTTAAAGCCGTTGCTGATTGAGGCGGCTTCTTCTGCAACTAGAGAAGAAAGAACAGACGTAAGCATTTGTGCAGAGGATGTTGAAGCAGCAAGTTTTGCAGCCATTGCAGCGGCAGCAGCCTTTTTACTTTCTTCTTCACTAACATGTGTAGTACTTCCAACAGACATGGATTGAGGAAGACTCTCAACAGCTGGGGCTTCACCAGCAGGAAGGGAAGGTGATGTCAGTCTCTTCCTCAATTTTACAGCATGGTCAATTTGATTTCGAGCAACCTGCACAATGATCAGCAACTTTAGGGTCTTTTCCTTTTTCAAATGTACGTGATTCTATTAGCTCCTTCAAATAATCAGCAACTAGCAAACAATCTTAATTGATTATCTGAGAATTATAACATCAAATTCCATCCACAAACCCTTTCCTATAGCCTGTTTTATTACAGCTCGTCAGATTTTGATTATTTAATACTCCCTCGGTCCCAATATTATAGTCCACGTTTTCCTTTTATAGTTGTCCCAAATTACGTGTACACTTTTGGATGGTATAATATAACAAGTTTCCCACAATACCCCTAACTAAGATTCAAATCACCAAAATCAACCAAAACAATAAATAATTAGTTAAGGACAAAACTATATTTTTGCAAAAAGTAAGCTGCTACAATTATGCTTTGCTTAAAGAGTATTTATTGTCTGGGGAGAGTTATTTTTGGACAGAGGGAGTATCCAGATATTCACTTTCAAGAAACATCACTTACTGATGAAATCACCCGTAAATGCAAAGGTATTGTCTAGACAAACAAAATTACTTATAGAAATACAGCAATTACATACAAGCAACACCCATACTGAGCCAGCTAAACCATGCCTATCATTAATAGTGCAGGACCCCATAAACTTTCATAAAAATATTATCCTTACAAGGACATATAGTTTTCCACTGTCACTTTATGAAATAGTGCTCCAAATTATATATGCCGGAGAGAGAGGAAAGTTCTTTCGTATATGTGCCCATTGACTAGTCTAATACAGTATTAAAATCACAACTACTCATATCTCTTTTGTGGCACTTGATTCTTTCTCCATCAACTTTTAAGACAAGTCCACCATATAAGAATTCCAAATCATGTATCCATAACATTTCCACGGTTCTGCCTAATTAAGCATTAGGCATTTTCGTTTTCAGATCCAGGTTATTCGAGATTAATTTATCTCTCATGTATGCATAACCATCCTAACAACTACACATGTTAAACTATTTTTATTACTCAATATCCAATCAGTTGAAACAATGATGCGTAAAAACAGTATTAAAACATAGAATAAAAATAATACGGCAAATAATTCTATGATCATATATAGGTAGATTTTAAAACTAAAACCATCATAAGAAAAAAATCAGAACTACGCATCTCTATAAGACCATCTCCAATGTATACACCAAAGGTCACTTCGCAAGGCTTTTTCACACCAAATTTGGTGTTACACGATATCTTCTCACGCAAATCGAGAGCTCCCACAATGATCCGCCCCTGCGCATGACTTTGCAGACTTTTTCGTTAGGCGGGAAGGCCTGAGGCGGTGGCCTCTTTGAGAAACGGCCATATAAGTCTTAATATTAGTATTAAACAATTAATCCCATTAGCGGCATCTATGTAGATACAAAAAAATAGGGTTTTGGGGATACGCTGAATAAAAATTATAAATAAACAATAAAATCTCCACCTAGTTTCTGTCATAAATATGCAAACAAAGAACAAGGAACTCCGAAATTTTCTATTGTTTTCTTATCAACGAAATTTTCTATTGTTTTCTTATCAACCTTTACTGTTCTATATTCTTTTTGTTTGTTCCTTCATTAACAACTTCTTAATTTTGCTATCACACCCAAGGAAAAATGATTAGACTTCTATTTTTTACTTTTTGGTAATGTTTGATACTCCTCTTTCATGGGATATGAACTATTTACTATAAAGATATCAGGCATTTATGCTTCAATTCACCATATTATGTTTTTGTTCTACTTTTTTTTGTCATATTGTATCACAAGGTTTCTTGCAAAGTTTAACTGGCACACTCCACTCTGGCCCTGGAGTTTTTATTCCTAAGCAGCACTACAAGATACAATAAGGTCCAGGAATACATTAGGAATATTGTCATTTAATGCATTGGTATGCCCCATACAGGAGATTTAGCACATGACCCTTAGGTAATCCTCGGTCTTTTAATTTCCAAAATCTTAAAAGTTTAAAAGAACTTAGAAATATCACATTACTATTTTCCACCATAGAGGGAAATCCCTATCTCCAACATGAGCATAAGAATCGTTAACGTACAAATAAATTTAGACTTTCATTTCAATCATTCCTCAATTCAGATAGAAAAAAAAAAAAAAAAAAAATCCAGATTACCACGCAAACCATCACTAGATCAACACCATCTCATCTCTACTCCACCATTTCTCTAAGAAAATGTATGTCAATTGCCAGTATCTCAATGCTACTCGGCGTATTGCTAGTTCCAGCTCTAATGATCCTCTGATCAAGTAAAAATAGTTTCGGAAAAACCAAAGAGAAGAACCTTAAGTTCCAAGCTCCGTTCAGCCTTAGTGCCAACAATGTATACCTAGTCAAGCTAACAAAACCTCGAAAAAAAGCTTAGATATAAAGAATTTACAAAGAGATACTAGAAGAAACCTTTTTGGGTAACTGTTTTTTCTGATAAACAAATTCTACAATACAAAGCTCACTCTAAATAGAACGTCAAGACCTTCGTTTTAAAAAAAAGACGCCTTGACGCAAGGCGAGCCATTAGTGAGGGTGCATCCAAGAAGGTAAGGAGATTTCATGATGCGTTGTGCTTTAGGCGCTTTGTCGCTTTTTTAGTAGGCCGCATGTATAATCTAGTATAAATCAGTTTATAGGAGAATAGTAAATTGACACGTTTATGGGTATTTTGACTAAGGATAACAGACCAAAAAGAAAGGAAAATGTCATCTTTGAACCTAAGAAGTTGAAGCTAAGTTGGCGAGGGATCCAAATTAGCAACGGTCTGTTTTACCTCCTTTCTGTTTCTCCATTTCAGAAACTAGATAAGCTGTTTGACGAAGCAACAAATTAAGACGTGGTATTCTTACTAGCAGTTCAAAAGCACTACATGACTTAGATATATTTTCCGATATTTCCTAAGAATCACAGGCTGATCCAGACTTCTTTTATTAGCATCGTGATTCTTAGGATCAGCCATAGTTGTCAATAGCGAATAGCGATAAATAGCGACGAGTCACCTATATGCTACGTAGCGAATAGCGATAAAATAGTAGCAAGTATAAATTTTAAAATTATATGTATATTGATACATTTTAGTATAAATAACTAAGCAAGTATAAAAAAATATTGGGCTTTAAATATAAATTAATGCTTTAACTTAGTTAAATTAAGGTTTTTTAATTTATTTTTAATATTACATGGGCCAATCATGGACAATCCAAATTCTGCTAAAGAAGAGTTTAAGTGTATTGCTGTCTTTGTTCAAGTTAAAGAAGTTAAAGGGGCTGAGTGTCTTTTTTCTTTATATTACCCAGCCTCTCTTCTAGGGTTACTTACCACTTATATTACCCAGCCTCTCTTTTTTCTTTATATTACACCGCCACAGTTCGCCGTAAAAAAGCTAGATCTAGCCATTTTTCCGGCGAGTGGGGTCTCACCTCCGACACCACTGTAATCACCATTAAATTCCGAACAAACCCTGAAAACCTCGTCACCTGAACCACCGTGACGCGCCGCCACTGCACCTCCACCTGAACCACCGTTTCGCTATTTTGTCGCTAAATGATAATAGCGGCTGATGACCGCTTCGCTACGTAGCGCGCGATAGTGACCGCTATCGTCGCTATTGACAACTATGGGATCAGCCTGGCTTCTTGGATGCTTAAGCATGACATGGCACAGAAATTTGATGTTGAATTAGATTTCATGTATTTTGTTATACCCAATATCCTCGTGTGCGTGATGCAATGTTTGCAATCACCTTCGCCTCATGCTTTGAGGCAAAGATGGTCAGCCGACGCATACAATGCGCCCGATATCCCAAAATACATATGAACTAAGATACAAAATACTTTCTAGCTTGTACATGTATCATCTAAAATAAATTGCAAAAGTATCTAACACTATTATCAAATTTTATTAGTGTCTTAACTAATAAAATCTGGATCATGCTCAAGTTTTTGAAAATATAAAGATATATCAACTGTACTTGATGCTTCTAAACTACTAGCATGGTTATCACGACTAAATTTGCTCTAGTTTTCTAAAAAGGTTAGAACTTAGGCATCTGTATTTATAGATAGGTAAAAAAAAAACACATATAGAATGAGAAAAGAAAGATCGGTGATGATAATGTTGTTCATTGGACATGAATTAGACCAGAACAAACAGCAACCAGAAATAAATGATAAGTGAAACCAAAAAAAGGCCAGAATACATCCCGGATCTGACGATGAAGCGAATACAGTCATCAGCGACACGTTTAATCAAACGAGTGTGATCCAAATATAAACTTTAATTTAGTTTTTTTAGGAATTAAGAGCTTAAACGCTTGTGGGGGGGGGGAATTTGCCAATTGTTGCCTACCTGTACTAGTTTTACTTTCTACACGTGGCATATGCAGCATAAAAAGATATCAAGCACATAGTAGAAGTTACTTGATGTCTTTCTAGATCATCTTTTTTAATTTTGAAAGGCATTTATTATACATACATTCCCACAAACCACAACAATCTCACTTTTGCCCATGACGGGACTTGAACCCACAACCTCTTGGTTGGGGACATGGCTATCTTACAGGTACAACCTCACTTTCCGCTCATATTATCTAATTTTGAGGAGATGAGATATGATGCATATGGATTCCAGAGTAAACACTTTCACTCTCATGAGTCCATATATGGATATAAACTTGTTCCTCTATTGGAGAAGTTCATATAATCCTTTTACCCAAAAAAAAGTCCATATTATCACAATCACCATGGACCTCCCTATAAACTCCCGTTGGAGATGCTCTTAGAGACTCACGGTACCATATTCAACAGCTAGCACTTGTACACATAAATGCACACATCAAAAGTACGTCGCAGTTTATACTCGGATAAGGATGAACTCCATCCTTTACACCTCTTCAAAGACTATAAATAGATGTGATCTATGTGCTGAACATCAAAGAGAGTGGATGTATACTTTAGCTTATCGGAATTCAAGCTTAGCGAATGATGGGCCCTTCTTATACTAACAGATGCTAATTCCATAAAAAAGTTAGTTGTGGCAAATAAATTGTATGTTTATAAGCGCTGGTTTAAAAACAAAATACAATTTATGATAAGTTGAAATGCTAGTTACTACAAAATAATAACTAGATATTTACCGACATTAAGAACAAGATAATTAAAAGAGTTCTTTTTTGACCTACTCGGCTTCCTAATTTCTGAGGTTCCATAAAACCTTTGCAACAATAAATGCTGCTATCATTATATAATATTAGAACACACCAAGACAATCCAGGTAATTCACCTAACATAGAAAGTCTAACAATCTGCACCTTAGACAAAATAGAAGTTGCTACTTTTGCGCACACACGAACATTTGCAACTTTTTGATATTACCATAATATATCTAAGATGCCCATGGTCACAGACTTAAGGTAGATTTTGAACACAGCTGAAGCATGGAAAGAAAAAAGTATGTGTTTGTGTGAGAGAAAGAGGGAGAGGAAGTGTGTACCTGCAACTGACTGTGAATAACATCTAGCCTCAATTCCTGTATGACCAAAAAAGAAAGTTGCCAAGCACAACATAAGATCACTATACGGCAATAATAATTAGAGAGACCATAAGTTTTAAAATTGACATCAATATATCACATTTATTTGGTCTTAATATGTTATTTTATTGTACAATGCTATGGTATACTGTGACAATCTTTTCATCTACAATTAAAGAAGACTTGTAATGTAATCATACCTGATCCTGGAGTGCTTCTTTAAGCAGTGAAATCAAGGACGATCTAGTCTTTTCAGCAGTTTCAAGTTGGTTGACACATTCTTGAAGTACATTTTCTTGCTCCTGGACTTCATCTAGCAATGAAGATCCTTGTTGAACTCCTGAACAAGGCAAAACAAATAAAACATGGGGATATTGTCAAATATGCCTCCCAAAAAAACAATATCACAGAACTAAAAAGTATTGATCCACTATCAGTAGCTAGAGCCAAAAATGTTAAGAGAAATATACAGTAGAAGATTGATATGAACTAGATTGATATGAGCATCTTAAATAACTTGACTAAGATAAGCATCATTTTAACGATCCTTAGTTTGTATGGCAGCTTTTCGATGTTTAATTCGGAATCACTTGCGCAAATTAGTATCAAGTTACTCAAGAGTGACAATAGAAGCAAGAACAGCACTGCCCAACATATATAAGAATCATTCACCATTACATAGCCAAAAAGATAAATTCCCTTTACCTTGCGTTTCAATTTCTCTTTCCAAATCTCCAAACCGGTGAACTGCACCTTCACAGTTGTTTAAAGACGTATCTTCAGTAGCATTCTCATCATGTACCAAATGGAAAGCAGTGATAATCTTTTCCGGGGCACCGCCAACAGTCAATTTCTGAATGCAAGAATGTAAACGATGTTCAAATTACGTATCTTGATATCACACGAAGCAAAAGAAATCTTACGGTGGATCAAAAATGAAGCGATGTATGATACTCACAAGTCTCAGTGAGCTAGAATCCCTCTTCACTATCTTGATAGGGTTAGGGTTCGGGGTAGAAGATGAAGTCTTTCCATTGGTAGCCGATTGTGGGAGGGGACTTTTACCAAGCATTTCATCTCTCAAGTTCTGACCCCGCGATCCGAAAACCTTCCTGTCCTCCCATATGCCAACCTTGCAAAGTAAAAGGACAAACAGTTATTTTAACTGTATAAAGCTACAGCAGCAGACAATAATACTCTTGGAATGTGGTAACAACATATATAGTGTTTAGCATGCCAAAAGGTTAAAAATAAATAAATAAATAAATAAGGAACCTTCCAACAGTGATATTAAATGCTGAAGTATAAAATCCCGGTAACTAACTCACCATCATGCTAGAGTTTACGTTTGTAAAAACCATTGTATTTGTCAAATACTGGTTATAAGTATTTCTACCTCATACAATATAAATATAATTTCTCAAACATAGAATTTTGTCTACACAGGATCTTGACTTCTAGCCTGAATAAGTCCTAATTCAGTTTTTCAGAGACACTCATAAGATTATTATGAAATATGCTGAACAAATATCATGAACTGAGAATGAACAAGCACAGTACTTGTATAAATCATGTTGTCATAAAAGGATAGAGGTCACTGGTATTCCAGCTATAACTCATAGCCACTAACCACACTTTCAGAAAAAGAGGCAATGTCTACAGCTACTTGCACCAAATGAACTCCATATCATGATTCAGGAGGATGATAAATATGGCCACGGGTCTCATTTCTCCAACATACCTTTGGGAAATATATGCATATATTTGGAAGGATAAATAAGTATGAGAAGGATGGTAAGAATTGAAATAGCCACTCATTAATATGAGGAGTCTACAATCCCTAAAAAGAGACAATCAAGATGAAAGCTAAGGGAGAGCAAGAAAGAGAAAAATTATTGTTTTTTAACCAGCGCCCCCTTTTGATCAATACTTTCATATCAGAATGAATGTTTATGCTTGAAGTATGAACGTCATTAAGATGTAGCGAAACCACACCGTAGATATACATTAACAAGATGTACCTGATGGACCTATACAAGAAAAGAGTAACAAGGCTCGAAAAATGTAATGTCAACAATCTACTAAAACAAGGGATATTCATATACAAATAGATAATTAGATATAAGTGCCGTATCTAGTATGGCAATGAAAAATTTTCAAGGCCGTATGATAAAGTTGAGTGAGACCCCGTATCAATGAAAATTCAGCCAAAAATCACAAAGACATGAGTGGCAGAAGAATGAGATGACAAGGAATGGAGGTATGATACAGATATTATACCTGTTACCGCAAAATAAATTAAATTGAGTATATTTAAAAATACTTTCAATTGAGGTGTATTTGCTCAACTTTTTTTTTTTTTTTTTTTTTTGACTATTAAAAACTAGCAAGAGACTAGAAGATACAATCATACAAGCGCCATACAAGAAGAAAACATTCTAAACAAGTAAACAGACACTGGAACCACAACATCGATTGAAATAAAGAAACAATACCTAAAACGAGAATAAACCTAAAGTTGAACTCGATAGAACCTAAAAGACATATAAGATAAACTAATAAAAGAAATTACCAGTCTTGATGCTACTTTCTTTCCATTATCATCACCATGTTCATTAACATGCTTGAGGGTTGAAGGAATGACCTTCCAAAATTCATTCACAAACTCATTGCCTTTCCGCCTACTATTTTGCAATATATCATTGGCCAAATACAGAAAAGAAACTTGCTGCGCCTGCTGGGCAGATTTAAATGATTTATGCCATATTTCAACAATCTGTTTGGCTTTCTTCCTGTGTGAAATACATGAACGAGACAATGCTAACTTAGCATTAAGGAAACCATAGAGGCAATAAATAAAATGTATTATACCACAAAGAGATATGTGTTGCCGTAATTATCTACTGCTAACTCTCTTCAAATAGAAAAAAAGAAGAGAGAAAGACAACAATTCTTAGATTGAGCAGGAAATAAGAATCAGAGAGAGCGTTAGGGGTGTTCATCGGTTCGGTTCTCGGTTAATCGGTTTATTCGGTTCGGGTTGTTCTGTTAAAAAAAATTTTGGGTCATAACCGAAAACTGAACCGAACCGAAAATATCTATGACCGAACCAAACCGAGAACCGAACCGAAGTTCGGTTCGGTTATGGGTCAAAACCGAAAAACGAATTTTATACTTGAATTACACTATTTATATATTTTTTTAATTTAATTATATATATTTTTGGCAAAAAAAATATTTCAAGTATAAAAAGTGTTTTTTATATTAGTATAAAATTTTAATGGACAATTTATATATATAAAATAATATAAATATATAAAAAAATATATAATATATTTATATAAATTCGGTTTTCGGTTCAGATAGCCAAACCCATATCCAAACCGAAAACCGAATTTTTAATTTGGTTCGGTTCAGTTTTGACAAATTCGGTTCGGTTATAAGTTCGGTTCGGTTTTTTTCCGGTTTGGTTCTGTTCGGTTTTCGGTTTATTACCCGAACCATGAACACCCCTAGAGAGCGTAACTAAATGCCCAGTGCATCCAGCCTCACTTGACTTCCATTTATGCAAAGGATTTTATCACAAAATATCAACACACTTTTTTGGTTGTACCATTTAGTCATTAAAATTTTGACAAATATTTGGCTCAATCAAAGAATGGCCTTTGTGTATCATTCGGGTCATCTCGTACGGGGAAGTTTAACATTTCAATATAAAATAGAGCATTATTATTATTGTTTTTTGACAGCCAATATACCACTTAAAAAATGATTCTTACCGTAAACAAACCCACCTTAAAATGTATGGGATGCAAATAAAAAATCACTGACTTACACAGCGAAAACAAATAACGTATATTAGTATATGAAAAAAATAACCTTTTTCTAATAATAAAGAACTAGTAACTAAAATACATAAAACCAATAGTGAAAATGCATTTTTACCCTTACAAACTAAATAGAGTTTACATATCCAACACACCTTAAATCATAAGACAGATAATCTGAAAATTGCTCCTAGATATAGGATGGTGCAAAGAAATACTCAGCATACTTGAATGCACCACCCTCTACTTGTTCGGAAATACCATTCCGAACTTCAGATTTATTTACGACCTCTTTCGGAACATCCTATACTTGTTTTTGTACACTCCGATCTATGAAGTCAAGACATAATGAAAAGTTTATGCCTTGAAAACAAGTTATAGGGTTAATAAAATATGGTTATATATAGAGAGTTCAAAAGAGATTGTCCAAACCTTTGGAGAGTGATTCCAAGTTAAATGCTCATTAGTGACAAATATACTTCATGACACACGATCATATGAACACAAAAGTACACATTAGGGGACTGGGAGAAAGTAAATTCATGGACTTAGGAGCCTAAATAAATAACTCAGTCAGAGTTCAAGAAGAGAAGTCAACTCCAAGACCAAAAAACTTTGAGTCGTGAAGACATTGTAAAAGTAAGTCTTATCAGTTATCACATACTGATATGGAATCTACAGTTTCAAGGAGATATCAACTTGAATTAAAAAAGAATAAGACCCTGTCCAATCAATGCCGTCGTTTTGGGTGCTAAAATTCAAAGTAGTTTATTTCGATATCTTCTAATTTGCAAATAAATAAAAAAAAATAAATAAATAAAAAAAAAAAAAAAAAAAAAAAAAAAAAGGAAGCATATGATTATTTGATATTTATAGGCTCAAGATGGACATCCAGCTAGAGCTACGTGTTCTACCCTGTAGGAGTGAGATCTAGACCAAATATAAACATTTTGGATAAGAGAACTATAATTAATATCAAATTAACACACTGCAACTAATGGTTTCTCTAACTAAATGATGATTAACTATATTATTGGCCATCAGAGTTTGTCTATAAATTACGAAAGACATGAAAGGAATTTTTCCTGCCAAAAAGGATACACTCTATACTTTGTTGAGAACTGTTGAGTTTAAACAGCTTGTCGGACAACATTTTTCCATCAAAAACATCATCACTCATCCTGCTGGCTATGTAAGTAGATTCAAGAATCCCTGCAGATCATAAAGAAAACAGTAAATAATACCTCATCGTAATTGCAGCAACCTAAATAGACAACAATGGAACAAACAGATAGGCAGACACCAATTATCAATGAGCTAAGAAGAGACGTAGGGGTTCATCAATACTGCAGATTTGCAGTTATATTAATATCTCATTTCATCCACATAACAGACATAGCTTAAGATTATTGGACATGGGCCCATATAAGGAGTTGACAGCTTGGCTTCCCCATTAGGTGCCACCCAACCTTTTTCCAATTCACAGATTGTTTCAACTCCTCATTGTGTGGACCACTCATGAACATATAACATATTTCAAATATCGTGTAAAGCTTAAAGATTAGGTTCTTAGCTTCAAAACAATAAACACCAATTCGAGTGGAATATATCACATTAGCCCAATTTCCATCATGCTACAACACATGATAGCCCTCAAACAAACTTCTAGAGTCTAGACTTCATTCTCCTAGACTCCTAGTATTCTACTTTAAATATCAAATTGTATTGCCTCACAGAGGCCAAATATGGAGGTTGAAGAGCAACTAAACCTAAGAGAAACGTTTTTTTACCAAGTATCGCATTCAATTAACCCAAATCACTCTCTCAACATCCTAACCATGATATACATTCTTTAACTAGAACATTGCTAGACTACCTTTAGAAACCCTCTGCTTAAAATCTTAATCCTCTGGATTAAAATCTTAATTCTCTGATTAAGGGGGTGTTTGGGAGTGTGTTTGCACCCTGATTATCTGATTTTCAGTCTGAAAACGCAAAAAACAAGTTTGAAGGGTTTGGATAACAAGATCTAGAAATCTATTTTTTGCGTTTTGATAATACCCAAAACGCCGTTTTTGAAATGCAGCTGGTGAAAAAACACAATCCCAAAATCCTTTTTGCAAACACGATTTACTTATAATAACGAAATTACCCATTCACCCCACGCTTTACCTTAAAACCGTTTCTGATTGGGTAGATAATTTCTTGTATTAATTGCTCTTACCTTTTTTTTTCTTCACCAACCTGTATTTGGTTGCTGTGTGAAAAAACCCAAATAAAGAAGCGGATATAGCGGCTGAAAGAGAATATATGAAAGTGAATACATATATAAAACCCTAGTTGTGACAAAACCTATTTTCTAAGCCCAATATCAAATATAAGTTCGTGTTTTAACGTTTTCTAAAGGGCTAAAGGCCCATCCAAGTTTCTAAATAACTAACAACAAAAATTAAAAGTATCGCACTGGGGTGTTTTGATAAATATGTCGTGAAGAAAAATAATTGTTATGCTATTATAAAGTATATATTATACATTGTTTATATCAATAAAATCAGAATGTCCTTTTTCATCATTTTACTACTAAAAAGATCAAATACTCTCATTTGCCAAACACTCAAAAAACTGATTATTGCGATATCAAACAGCATAATCAAATCCAAACACTAGATTTTAAAATCACATTTTGTAACAGCCAATTATCCGATTATCCGTTTTCAAAACGCATAATCTATTTTGAATAAGCAATCCTAAACATCCCCTAAAATTACTAGTTAGATTTTTCAAACACAATGCCACATGAGAAGGTTTCCTGTGAAAAAATGGCAACTACATCCACACATAATCCTCTAGTTTGATGTGTTATATGCCTCTTGACTTTTTTTCCGAAAAAGAACATACATTCAAAAAGTTTGGCATTATCCTACACTAGATAAAATCCTATCAAATAAAAAGTTCTTGTTTTCTTTTTAACAGTCTCATAAATAGCATCTCTATTTATTCTACATGTTAAGAAAATACAAATGTTTCTGTTTCAGTGAAAATAAGTTAGCTCATAACATTTTATAATTGAGCTAATACTTAGTGTGCTAAAAGCCTTCGTAAAAGAACTAGTAAAACATGTTAGCTCTCATGAGTGTGTTTGTACTAACTAATGTCTCCAACGGCAGCTCAGTCAAGTGGCAATAAATTGAATAGCAACCATGATAGGTTATTCCAAAAGCAACTACCAATATGAAAGCATAACACCTCTAAATACACATAATCAACTCTTATTCCGCACACTAACAAAATTCGGGGGAAAAATGGAAAACTAAAGCTTGCTCCTGGAGCATCATTGACCTACCATTGTTTCTAATACTTAAACATCAAATATATGTTGCTTATTTATCTCCATAAATTCTATACGCATTCCATTCACTGCAAGAGCTACGCCTACGATCTCATTATACAGCTCGTTAACAAGGAACTGTTCCCACAAGTAAAAACTTGAAAACTCATATCAGACTAACAATATACCTTACTTCAGCATACTTTTCTCGTGTTTACTTACATTTCTTGCTAAACAAACATTAAACTTCTATATAGCCTTCCTTTATTCAGATACACAAATGACAAAGAGCTCTACAACACTCTACTAAATACATTGACTACAACTTTCGACGAGGAGAATAACCCCCAAAACATGTTACAAAACAACCTCCTTCTTAAACAAGAGGGTGCTTGGGATTGCTCATTTCTTATGCATATCTGCTAGTTCATTTACGCATTTCTGTAAATTTATTTATGCGTACTTGCTTATTTTTAAGCAAATAAGAAGTTATGAGTGTTTGTATAATCCAAACTTCTACTTATTTGCTTATTTTGGGACATGTTAAGCAGGTTCGAACAAGAAAGGTTGGATAACACTTTAGACCTCGTATCTAAGCTAAACACCTTTATACATGAGCAGATGAGCTGTCTCGATACTTTTATAGTCTATCAATTGCGTTTTTTTACAGCAAAAGAACATTCAAACACTAAAAGGATGTCTGGTTTACCTTATTTTATGGGCTTATCATCTAACTGAAAATCGGAAAAGCCAAAAAGCTCACTTTTTTGGGCTTATAATCTTATCAACTCGACTTAATGGCTTATTAAGTCCAAATACCTAACTTAATAAGCTAAAAAAAATGAGCTTTTTTTACTTTTCCAAGGGCGTGTTTGTTTAAGCTTATGTGTGGCTTACTAGCTTATTTGTGTTTCGGCTTAGATTTCATAAGCCCAATTTTCCAGCTTATTTGTGAGACTTCTGAGCTTATATAAGTTTATTATAATATGATAAACTTATATAAGCCCAAAAGTCTTAAAATAAGCTGGAAAATTGGGGCTTATGAAATATTAGCTGAAATCAAATAAGCTCATAAGCCCACATATAAGCTTACCCCCCCCCCCCCCCCCCCCCCCCTCTCTCCAATTTTCAATAAACCAATAAGCCCGTAAAATAAGCTAATCCAAACCGCCCTCAATCCCTCATTCTTGCAGTGCTTATCCGCTTCATAAAAAATAAAAAATAAATAAAAAAACCCCGATTAATGTTTATAACCTGTCTTTTTTTAACTATTGTCTATTATCTGTAAATTAATTACTTAGCATATCGAATATCTTCATTTTCGATAACGAAACTAAATGAATTTACAACCATTTGCTTCCAACACTTTATGATATAATCTTACCAACTCAACTTAATGGCTTATTAGAGGTCCAAAATCCTAACTTAACAAACCCAAAAAAGCTCACCTTTTTACTTTTCCAATTTTCAGTAAGCCAATAAGCCAGTAAAATAAGCTAATCCAACCCCCCCCCCCCCCCCTCAATCCCTCATTCTTGCAGTGCTTATCCACTTCCTAAAAAACCCCAACTAATGTTTATAACCTATCCTTCTTGTACTATTATCCGCAAATCAATTACTTAGCATATCGAACATTTTCGGTTTTCGACAACGAAACTAAATCAAGTCATAACCTAAAAAATCAATCCAAACACCTTACAATGCTAAAATCACATAACTTTAACCTAAAAAAACTATACTTTACAATAAAGTAGCAAAAAATAACACATTTACAGTAAGTAGATACAATATGAGCATATTAATCGTAACGATAACTTAAAAAGATGATGAATTTGAAGGTTTGATGATAGTTAAATGACGTACCAGATGAGGTTTGTGTAAGGTGAAGAAGAAGAAAGAAGAGCTGAGTTTGAGTTGAGTTGTACTTATTTAGGGCTTCAGACGAATAAGATCAACAAACACCCACCAAAATTATTTTATTTATTTTCTTTTTTTACTTGAGCGCAGTTTATATATGTCTTGGAGAGGTGGGTGAAGCTACGGGTGTAAATGAGACGATGCGGCTCGTGAGCTATTTGAGATCGGCTCGTAAACTACTTGAAATTCATCTATACCATATAATAAACAAAGGTTTTGTACAAGTCCTCCTAAGCACGCCTCATTAAAAACTCAATTAATACTATGAGGTGGATTGCCTTATTTAGGCTCATAGTACAAGTCTTTTGCTGCAACAATTTTGTATGACCCTTTCCTCTACACGACCCATTCTTTTTCATCTTATTTTTGGAAAACAATAAACACCGTTAATTCCTCCACATCTTCCTCTACACGCTTTGGAGATTTCAGCACCAATTTTGTATAAGTCTTCCTCTACACGCTCGATCTTTAGTTATCATTCTTCAATCAGCTTCCTCTCCACGCTTTGATTCAGTCACACCCGATTCTTCCTCCATAAATTTATTGCTTCAAAATCTGTTTCAATCCCACTATTTCTTCTTCTCTACGTTTTGTTAAGCATTAATCCATTCAAAAATTAAACGATTTGTTTTGATTCGGTCCAGTCAATCATCACTTTCATATTTGTATACGATTTTGTAAGGTATTGAATAGCAATAACCGTTTCTTCAATGACTTCTTCTCAACGTTGAGCGTTAGTTTGAATTTGACAGCTGTGATACTAAACTAACACCAGCAATGGCGATCTTCTCCTCCAAGGGACCGACCATTAGCGACTGAAGATACTGCTGCCAATAGTGTTTACTACATGAATTAGCTATTCGAAACACGCAAACTGAACAAGTTGATTTATCATAGCTAAAAGGGGGTTCCTAAATCTGACATTAAGGAATTGATTTCCTATGCAAAGTCAAACAACAAGGTAAGGGTTCTAACTTTCAACCATTGGCTAAATAAAAGAATGAGTCTTTGATGATGGGCCTGTATCTAAGCAAGGTTGATGGTTTTTGTAGGTTGTTATCGGACCAACAACGTTTATTGGGACTCAAGTTGGAGCCTTCAAGATTAGTGAAACTGCTTGAGCAATCGATAATAGTATACAATGCAAATTGTACACGCCTGGATCCGTCAGTACTGCGTCCAAATCTGTGAGTAAACATATCTGACTTTATGTTGGTGTACTAGGGATGGCAAAATGGGCAGGGCAAGTAACGGGCTGGGTTAAAGTGGGTAGTTTTGTACGGGTTCAAAATGGGCAGGGCAAGTAACGGGCTGGGTTAAAGTGGGTAGTGTTGTATGGGTTCAAAATAATTGTTGGTTTCAAAAAAAATGATTACTCGAATTATAAAATTTTAATAATAATATTTAATTTCCTGAATAAAATAGAATTTGAATACATTTGGCATGCAAACACAAGATTAATCGGCCTAATTAAGTACAAAGGTCATAAAAGCCAACTCTAAAAGACGCTATCTATAAACTTGAATCACATAAACATTGCATCAGAAAATGTTTTTTAGCAATTTTCAGAAATAATTGATGCTTTTGTTAACCTTACAGGGTGGGATGCCTAATGAAATGTACAACACAGTCGCGCAACTGAAAGATGGAATCTATGGAGGTACTGTGAATAAAGATAAACACTTGCAATGGATTATATAGTGATGGGTTTACTCCAAATTCCAGTAACAAGCCTTCAATGTGGAATGAGAACTGGACCAGGTGCTTTCTTGCATTTGGTGGTGTCATCGCATATAGACCAATAGAAAATTACCCACTTGCGGTTGCACATTTTTACCAGATAGGAGGAACCTTTCAAAACTATTATATGGTTAGTATATATGTAACATGTGGTTCCCCTGTATACATCGAATAAAGAAATTTGAACATCTTATGAGCCCTAATTTAATTCAGCTGATAAATTTTCGCAGTACCATGGTGGGGATAACTTTGGTCGTACTACTAGAGGACTGTTTATTTCAACAAGTTATGACTATGATGATCCACTTGATGAGTATGGTATGTTTGTATCTTAATCTTATGTTTTACAACTTTTATACACATGTTTTCTTCGGAATCACAATGTATCCTTTTATAATTTTGTTTTGCACAACTATACAATGACCCACATCGATAATCGGCTTCAGTTTCTTGCTTCTCCTCTTAAGCTAATATTTTGGCATTTTAATATTCGTTGTTAGAATTTCAGTTTTAACATACTTAAAAGTTAATGTCAAACACCCCTTAAACATGTACGTTATAGAGTTTTAGCATAATCAAAATTGAATGCCAAACACCCTCTAAATATGTACTTTAAAGTGTAAATTTTGAACCTAATGGTTTGACAGGCGGGTCAGGCAATATTGGTTAATGCTAAATTATGTCATGGATTAATTTTCTATCAAGGTATAGGTACATTCTACCACATTATATGCATTACTAAATGTAGTGAAGCACCGATGGTTAATTTGCTTGCCTTTTTTTTTTTTTTTTTTTTTTTTTTAAGGTATGGGAGAAGAGTGCCTACAATAACGTTAAATGGGTCAGGAATATTACCCAAAGAGGTTCATATGGAGATCAAATGCTAAGATCAAACGGATTTTTACATACTTTCTTGATGACATGGTGGCCTGACTTGAGTTCGGTGTAATCAAGCTTAGTGTTTATACTGTCGATCCTAATGCTCTTAATTTATAATTACTTTGTAATGTCCATATAGCTCCATGTTTTTGCTATAACGTTTATAGGAATGGTTGGAGTGTTGGACTGAAATATGATTTTTATTCAAACTTATGATATGATTGAAAATTTTAGATGATGGTTCTGTTCAACTAAACTTGAAAATCAGAAAGTATTGCTTTTATATAAAATGTGTTAAACATAATTCCCAGCTGATTCAAGTCTATATTGTTTGATTTGTATCAATCATATATTTAAACAACACTGCAACATGTTGCTCCAGTATTATGTGATAGCAAATAGTTATGACAAGCCTAAATTATATTAAAAAAAATGGGAAGTAAATTGTGCACTTTGGTTGTGTTATGGTAGCTACACGCTTTTGACTTTGAAGGTCAAAATGAGCTGTATTTTGATTTTGGCTTTTGTGTTTTTGATGACGTATAGTCTATATATGGGCCATGAGCCCAAATGATAAACATTACTCGGCCCAAACCCACCACGAGTGGGCTATCATAATGAATAAAGGGCCATAATAATAATAATAACGGCTTGGGCTCACGAAGCCCAAAGCCCAACTAAACTAACCGGGTATGCGATAAGGATCATCTATTCATGGAATAGATATCCTTACCCCGATAAGCACCACGAGTGCGAAGAGTAAGGAGCAAGAAACCTACGCGGTTTCAGCCCCTATATAAGAAATGACATCTCTCATTCAAAGGTACGATATTCAACCCTAACTCTTTACGAGAACCCTAAATCGATTACTTACTCTCACGCCGGAGTCTAATCGGGGGAGACAATCCCTCGATAAGCCTAACGGTGTTGTTTTATTTTCTTAGTACGCAGGTAACAAGTGCTAAGGATTGAATTGGTACGAGAGTATAAGCCCATAACCAGGTACGCCCAACTTTTGTATCAACAAGTGGCGCCATCCGTGGGACCCTACTACAAACTAGAATGACGAAACATAAGAATTCAAGCCAGCGGACTCCGCAGTCAGAAAAACGTGACTATCAGAGGAAGAATCAACAAGATCCAACCTCCAGACAAGTCGCTGGGACAACCAGCACGCCTGGTCACCACGAGGCAGGAACAACCCCACCTCGTCTAGCAGTAGAACTACCTACAAGAACTACTCAAGTCACACCAGTGGTCCCAAGCGTTGAGGAACTCCAACGCACCCTCTTCACCACTCCTCGTCAGGCTACACCCGCGGTGAACAACACTGCGCCGCCAGGCGCGCCTGAACGGAACAGGGCGCCTAACACTGAGGCATAAATTCTTGCAACAACTGAGGACGCACCGGATCTAACTTTGGGAAACTTTGTATCCCAAAATTATGAAACCCTAACCGCCCTCATGCAAGAAGAGGCAACAAGAAGAGCAAGCGCGGGTTTACAAGCCCGACTCAATTTTGGTCCTCACCGCGAACCATCACCATCGCATCACCCACGAGGAAGACGCGCAAAACGTACCACTATCCATGATAGATTGGGTACGATATCTGATTCACAATACTCAGGAGACAGCGAGAGGCGCACCAATGTCCACTCCAGACTTGGCAGTCGGGGAATACAAGATCGGTTAGGGCCTCAACATTCGCCAAGCCAAGGATCTTCCAAACCTGGGAGTAGGAGGATTCAAGACAGGTTGGGGAGAAGAAGATCCCCAAGCAGAGATCCCTCAAGCTCTTCTTCTGAAAGAAGCCGGCGCAAGCGCCGAAAAAGAGATTATTCTTCCAGCGACTCCTCAGACAACGAGGATAAAGAAACAGGACACTGGAAGTCAAGAGGAAGACGCCGCGAGGAAGAGGATGAAGATATGTCTCTCCCATGGCGACGCCAGAAAATCGATGCGTTTACACGGCGCATCAGCGATTACTCAGACCACAAACGCAGGCGCATGCCCGCTAACGTGAAAACATATGAAGGAACAGGTGATCCCGACGATCACCTAAAAATTTTCGAATCAGCCGCAACTATCGAAAATTGGCCACAGCCCGTATGGTGCCACATGTTTAATTCCACGTTAGTAGGAAACGCGCGCGCATGGTTTAGCAAACTCCCATGTAGGAGCATCGGTGGATTTGAGGAATTACGGAAAGCATTCCGCCTCAACTTCACCCAGCGAAAGAAGTGCGCTAAAAACCCTGTGGAACTGGCAAGAGTGAAACAACGTCAAGGGGAATCAACCAGCGCTTTTATGGAACGATTTAAGGATGAGTGTATACAAGTCAAAACATGTCCTGAAATCCTAAAAATTTCAGGGTTCATGAATGGGATCAATAACCCAGAACTCATTCGCAAGCTGAATGACAAAGTTCCACAGACCTTTGACGAATTAACAAAGCGCACCAGATCCTTTATACAAGGAGAAGCAGCTGCTGCGGATAGCAAAAAAGGTTATTCAAACTATAGGCAACAAGAACAGCCGCGGAGACAATCCAACGATCAGAATAACAACCGTAGCAGGAATTATCGCAGTGGAAGAGAGAACGACAAATATACTCCTCTCACTAAGACTCCGAGAGAAATATTTGTGACAGAAGGTGCGAACTTCCCAAAACCACCACCAATGCGCACTGCAGAAGAAAAGCGCCTAGGTAGTGGATACTGCGAGTACCACGGCCAAAAGGGCCATACAACTAACGAGTGCGTCCAACTAAAACAGCTAATTGAAAAGCTAGTTAGAGAAGGGAGGATGGACCACCTCGTAAAAAACATCAAGGAGGGAAAAGATAAACAGAGAAACGGGGGTAAGAAAGAACCCCCAAAGGAAAAAGTTGATACTATATACATGATACAATCATGGCAACGCAGGATAAAGCAAAAAGTCAGCCAAAAATTCTCTCCAGAAAAAGAGATATCCTTCCCTACTATAGCTGCGGACAACGCAGTCGTGGAGCCCTTAACCATTGAAATACATACAGGGGGACATAACATCCACCGCATGTACATTGATGGAGGAGCATCCGCAGACATCCTGTACGATCACTGTTTCAAAAGACTGCGACCGGAAATCCAAAGTCAGTTGATACCAGCTACAACGTCATTAACAGGATTCACAGGAGAAAAGATTTGGCCTATGGGGCAGTTACGTTTGTTGGTGGTCGTAGGAGATGAACAACACTCAACCGCAACATGGATAAACTTTATGGTAATAAAGTCTCCTTCACCATACAATGGTATCATTGGAAGACCGGGAATATCATCCATGCGCGCGGTACCATCCACAGCGCACGGTATGCTTAAATTCCCAGTGGAAGGAGGAGTTGTCACTCTCTATAACACAACAATACCACCAAGAGAATGCATCGCAGTAACAACTGAAGCAGAGACCATTCCAGAACAGCGCACGGAAAAAACGCCAAATTTGAAAGTCGCTATTCACCCAGATTACCCAGAACAACAAGTTTCGATTGGAGGATCTTTATCTGACAAAGTTAAAGCAGCTGTATGCGCACTCTTGCAAAAGAACCTAGACATCTTTGCATGGGAACCAAAGCATATGACGGGAGTACCGCGCTCTATCACAGAACATAAGCTACAAATCCGACAAGGATACCCTCCAATACGACAAAAGAAGCGCGGCCAGGCCCCAGATCGTGCAAAGGCTATTCTGGAAGAAGTACATAAGCTCGTAGACGCAGGCATCATGCGCGAAGTATACTATCACGACTGGCTCTCTAACCCAGTTATGGTAAAGAAGAGCGATGGCAGTTGGAGGATGTGCGTGGACTTCACGGACCTCAACAAAGAATGTCCGCAGGACTGCTATCCACTGCCAGAGATAGACTGGAAGGTCGAGTCCTTATGCGGATACCCCTTCAAATGCTTCCTGGATGCATATAAAGGGTATCATCAGATCCAGATGGCAGTGGAAGATGAAAAAAAAACAGCCTTCCACACCAGTCAAGGAGTATACTGCTACACAAAAATGCCTTTTGGCCTGAAGAACGCAGGCACGACATACCAACGACTGGTGTACACAGCCTTCGAAAAATAAGTAGGCCGCAACTTGGAAGTCTACGTTGACGACCTTGTCATAAAAAGCCATACAGAGGACGAATTGGTGCGCGACATCGAGGAAACATTCCGAACGTTGGGGCGGATCAACATGAAGTTAAATCCAAAAAAGTGCACCTTTGGCGCGACCGAAGGGATGTTCCTTGGATACCTGATAGAACCTGATGGAATCAAGCCTTGCCCAGAAAAGACAAAGGCCGTTATTGATCTCCCCTCCCCGCGCACACTCAAAGAAGTCCAGTTACTAAATGGAAAATTAGCAGGGCTGAACCGCTTCTTATCTAAGTCAGCAGACAAATCTCTTCCCCTCTTTAAAACGCTCACGAAGTGTACAAAAAAAGGAGACTTTCGCTGGACTACCGAAGCGGAAGAAGCTTTCCAACAACTCAAACACCATCTGGCATCTCTTCCCAAACTTGTCGCACCGCGACCAGGGGAAGAACTAATCATGTGCTTGTCGGCAACCCATGGAGCAGTCAGCGCCGTTCTATTGACAGACCGAAACTCCGTCCAGACACCCATATATTTCGTAAGTAAAGCCCTAAAGAAAACAGAGACTAACTACAGCGCTATGGAGAAGCTGGTCTTGGCTCTAGTGTTCGCAGCCAAAAGGTTGCGCAGATACTTTCAAGCGCATCCAATAGTTGTAATCACTGATCAGCCAATCAAACAAGTTATCTCTAAGCCTGACGCATCAGGACACTTACAAAAATGGAGTGTACTGTTAAGTGAGTATAACATCTCATACAGACCGCGCACTGCAATCAAAGGACAAGTCCTAGCCGATTTTATCGTAGAAAAGCCAGACAGCGACAGCCCGGCATCTGCAGCTAAAATAGATTTACAGGAACCCTGGATTCTGTTCACAGATGGATCTTCGTGTGTAGAAGGATCAGGCGCATGCCTTATTCTTACAAATCCAGAAGGTATGGAATTCACCTATGCGCTACGCTTTGAATTCAAAGCCACAAACAATGAGGCAGAATACGAAGCCCTACTAGCTGGACTACGTATTGCAATTCAAATGGGGGTTCGCAACCTAGAAGCAAACGTAGATTCGCGACTGGTCGCTAACCACGTGCTAGGTGAATACGAGGCCAAGGATGAACACATGACCCAATACCTAGAAAAGACAAAATCTTTGATCAAAAACTTTGATAGGTTCACAATAAAACAGGTGCCTAGAGGAGATAACAAGAAGGCGGACGCACTCAGCAAGATCGCATCCACAAGCTTCGCACACTTCTCAAAACAGGTATTGGTAGAAACCCTAAAAAACAAGTCAATCTTGGAGAGGGAGATATCAACGGTGATAGTAGAACAAGATCCTACATGGATGACACCTATCATCGAATTTATTAGCAAGGGAGTCCTACCCCAAGATCATAAAGACGCTCGAAGAATACGCCGCGCAGCGCAACGATTTGAACTACGCGACAATGTACTCTATCGACGGTCTTTTTTACAGCCATGGCTCAGATGTGTTGGACCCCTTCAAGCAGAATACGTCCTCCGCGAAATTCACGCTGGATCATGTAGTATGCACTCAGGGCCACGATCCGTGGTGGCAAGCGCTCTAAGGTCAGGATATTATTGGCCAACAATGCATCGTGATGCACGCGATCTGATAAGAAAATGCAGTAATTGCCAAGTACATAGACCAATTCCGCGCCGACCACAACAAGAGCTGACACCAATTACCTTACCATGGCCATTTTACAAATGGGGTATTGACATCACAGGACCATTCCCTGTCGCAGCTGGAGGAGTAAAATTCCTCATCGTAGCCATAGACTACTTCACAAAGTGGATCGAAGCAAAAGCAGTGGTGAACATCACGGGAAACCAAGTCAAGCGCTTTGTTTGGGACAACATTGTCTGTCGCTTCGGCCTACCGGGCGAGATCATATCAGACAACGGAAAACAATTCTGTGATAACCCATTCAAAGATTGGTGCGCACAATTGAACATCACACAACACTTTGCTTTAGTCAAACACCCACAAACCAATGGTCTAGTTGAGCGCGCAAATCGCAGTCTAGGCGAAGGAATAAAAGCGCGCCTTGACAGACACAAAGGAAAGTGGGTAGATGAGCTCTCGCACGTCTTGTGGGCGCATCGCACGACAATCAAAACCAGTACTGGCGACATGCCATTTTCCCTAGTCTATGGAACAGAAGCCGTCATACCAGCCGAGATAGGAATGCCAACTATACGCACAGCAGAGGTCAACGTCACGACAAATGACGAGGAACGGCGCATAGACTTAGACATACTGGAAGAAAGACGCGAACGCGCAGCTATACGCGAAGCAAAGGCTAAGGCAAAAATGAAGAAATATTATGATGCAAAAGTCAAACACACTTCATTCAGACCAGGAGACTTTGTTTACCGCGCCAACGATGCGAGCCACGCAGAAGACACGGGCAAGCTCGGACCCAAATGGGAAGGACCTTACGAGGTCACAGACGCGCTCGACAACGGCGCATACAGGCTGCGCGATATGGAAGGTCACGACCTGGCGCGCACTTGGAACATTTGCAATCTCAAAAAATGTTACTTTTAGGCTACGGCCCTTTCACAAACACACTTGCATCCTACGAGGTGCCCAATAAGTGTTTGTCTTTCTTTTCTTTTCTAGGAATTGTATTTTCTATTTTTTCTAATTACTTGCAAGTATTAATAAAATGTTATGGTTTCTAGCTAACTCCATAGCGCATTTTACTTTATTGCATATATGTCAATATTGTTTATCTTATATTTCTGCCTACATGGCGTGCATGCACCAATTAAAGACCCACGAAGGCATAAAGGATGAGTTAACCTACTAATTTACTCGTTGAATAAGAGGGTTGCAAACCCATCAACATTGGATCATGTATCCTTGCTAAGCGCCTTACTCTTGAGACGTCGAGGTAAGTTTCACATGCGCACCCCACGACGGATGCGCATATACCAAGTACACCGTACGAGCTTAGCAATATAACGAGCCAAGACACTTGGTCAAATAATAAAACTTCGCAAACAATGCAAGTATAATTCTTCAAAGTCACGCACTTAAAAGACTTAGTTAAAAAAGCAAACTTAGCAAACAATGCAAGTATACTCAAGTCACGAATTAAAAACAAAAATGTATCTTATTCCACATTTATTAATAATAATTACAAGGAAAGATACATAAATATACAAAAAGCCTATATACTATGGCGATGCTCAGGACTCTCCTCTGGAGCGGCGGAACTCCCCGCTTCCTTAAGCTTACTCAAGGTTATGGCATCCTGCATAGATACGGTCGGAACGCTTACAGCCACGCCATCTGATCTAGGAAGGTGTGCAGCGCCAATGCCACACATCACGGCCTTGCCCTTGATACCCTTCTTCACAGCAACCCTTTGCTCATGTCGCTCTAGCACCTCTTTCAAAGGAATTTCCTTCTCAAGAGCAAAAGGCTTAAGGATATCGCGAGGCCGCGCGAACACAGGGACTTGAAGCTGCGAGACATCAGGTTTTAGATAGTAATCTAATTCCTCTTCTGCGTTCTCCACAAGATGGCGCTGCAAAGTCAGACCCGCCATCAGTACAGCTATGGGGTCATCTTGATCGCGCTCCAACTTCCCTATGTGCGGCAACTCAAGAACCTTCAGCCCCGCCATTGCCTGCAGCAGCTCATCATAAGCCGTAGGGTTGTAACCAGGGACTTCCGCCAAGTCCTTCTCCAGCAGCTTGGCCTCATGAAGGTCCTCCATGGCCTGCGACCGACCACGCGCAATCGCACAGTGCACAACCTTTCCAAAAGCTTCCACTACCTCAGCGGACTCTAGTGTGCTCAGGGCTGCCAGGCGCAGCCCATGGCTAATCAACCACCTGCATTCACAAAGAAAATTTGTGTAAGTAAACAACATGGTGGTAAGGTAATTATGACAAAGTGAACGAAAATACCTGCGCTCGGCTATAGTGGACATCAGATGGGGGTACAACTCCTCATCATACTCTATGCTGAGGGCGCGCAGTTTTTCCTCTTGCATCGCAATCGCCTTCTCGATGCGCCCTTGAAACTCCTGGACGCTGGCATGATGCTCCGCCCTCTTCTCTTAAAGATAAGACACCGACTAGGAAGTTTTAGCCTTTATTTTCTCAAGCTTCGCCCTCGCATACCTAAGATCGGCCAACATGCTCAAATTATCATCAGCAATCTTTTCAGCATACGCCCTCGAGGCCTCCAGCTCCACTTGCGCATTTGCCAACTGCGCACGGAGGGTCGCCAACTCCTCCTCCTTTTGGGCAAGAGCACGACTCTCCCCAGCATACCTCCCTTTCAGCTGAGCAACAAGCTCAGCTTGGCGCGCAGTGGTCGCAGCCAGCTCATCCATTAGCTGCTGCGCCTCGCCACCATCAGCAACCTTGGTCTTCCCCTCCCTGTTTTCATTCTGCGGAGAGGAAGCATCATCCACGCAGACCTCATCCTTTGCAGCGTCATCCCTACGCGACAGAAGAAGTCAACAAATATTACAAGTAATATGATAAAAAAATAAAAGAAGAGAGAAATGCACACTTACAGAAACGGAGAAACATCATCAACCTTCAACCGTGCGCCGGAGGTAGAGGTCTCTTCCGCGTTCGACTCTGCATCTCTGATGACGTGTCGACGCCTCTTCCTGGTGCCACTGGCCCCAGCCTCTCCTTTGCGCTTCGAATTCTGCGCAACCTCCTCCCTCAGCGCCTCTTCAGGTTTCAGGATCTGGATGCTGTCAGACGACCCTGATCGCGCCTCCTCATGCGCCACTTCCACAGTGGGCGCCACCTCCGGATTAGGCGGCATACTCTGGACAGGCGTCACCTGAAGTGGTGGCGTGTCCTCAGGGACCACATCAGGAAGGACGGTCAAATGCCCCTCCGTCGCCTCCAGCAAGGGCTGCTCTCCTTCCCTCAGAGGACGCACCCCTATGGTCACCTGCTTTGGCTTGTCCAGCTTGACCACCGTGAACAGATCCATCTCTGCGCGCATCAATAAAGAAAGAAAACACAAAAGGGATTAGTTATTAAAGGCGCGAAAACAAGAATAAAAGACTTACAAAGCATGAAGATTAAAGGATGAACACCCACCCCGGCCATCCTCACTTAAAAAAGTAGGAACCTCATCTGCAGCGCCAAAATAAGCGCGACTCAACCCCACATGTACCAAAAACTCCTCCGGATAGGGGTTAATGGCCAGTCGATTGGCATCTAAAGTTTGCGCGTCAGCAAGACTGTAGGAACCGGGTGCGGGGCGCCCATCCCTTGGTAAGGATTCCTGAGTATAAAACTCAAAGGGAGAGGGAAAGACTACGTCATCTACCCAAAAGAAGAACTCCCTCCAATTCTTGAGGGCGTCAACTTTTTCCGTATAACACTGAAGCACCCCCTGGCGCTTCGCAAAGGAAACCCAACCATTTGACCACGTTGTGTGGTAAAAGGAGCGGAACAAGGCCACGGTCGGTTCTATCGCAAGTAAACGGCAGTTTACTTCAAAATTCGACACCTTCGCCGCACCTATACAGTGCAGCTGAGAGATGTGAAGACGATAGTGATTGAGCAAATCGCTCAGAAAAATAGATATGGGTACGCGGTAATTCGCGTACTCAAAAAATTTCGTGTATAGCCCTATCTTCCCTTCGGGGAAGTCAGCTATACACGCGTCGACATCTGGAGCCTCTGGATGTACATCCAAAGGCACAGAATAGTCGGAAGTGAACTGAATAACGTCCTCAATGGACATCGCGGAGCGAAACTCCTCCAATTGAGCAACCATTTTCATTTGCAAAACTAAGTGGGACACACACAAATTACCTACGAAAGTGAAGTAAGTTTATTTGCAAAAAACGCTCTCGAAGAAGGTGAATAGTGAGTAAGTGTGTGTTTTAATGTGTGTGTGTAAAAATGGGGGGCGGTGACTCTTCTATAGGGTGGTAAAAACCCTAATTTCTCTCCACGTGGATCCCACTACCGAAAACGTGTGGCTGGAACTGAACCGGTACACGTACTTTTTCCCGATTTACGAGGCCCACGTAGATACTACCCCCAATTTTCGAGGTATACGTTTGACATACCTATGACTAGGTGCATTGCACTTTAAATGGGCGGCAATATTTCAATGTTTTCCCGCTACGCTTACCGTTGTTAATATTAGTCTAGTATCCGCGGCTACGAGCCGCGCACACTAGACTGGGGGGACATGATGACGTATAGTCTATATATGGGCCATGAGCCCAAATGATAAACATTACTCGGCCCAAACCCACCACGAGTGGGCTATCATAATGAATAAAGGGCCATAATAATAATAATAACGGCTTGGGCTCACGAAGCCCAAAGCCCAACTAAACTAACCGGGTATGCGATAAGGATCATCTATTCATGGAATAGATATCCTTACCCCGATAAGCACCACGAGTGCGAAGAGTAAGGAGCAAGAAACCTACGCGGTTTCAGCCCCTATATAAGGAATGACATCTCTCATTCAAAGGTACGATATTCAACCCTAACTCTTTACGAGAACCCTAAATCGATTACTTACTCTCACGCCGGAGTCTAATCGGGGGAGACAATCCCTCGATAAGCCTAACGGTGTTGTTTTATTTTCTTAGTACGCAGGTAACAAGTGCTAAGGATTGAATTGGTACGAGAGTATAAGCCCATAACCAGGTACGCCCAACTTTTGTATCAACAGTTTTAATTATCGTTTTGTTGAGCAATGAGTGTATATCATGTTTGAAACTATATCTTCTTTTCAAAGTCGTTCATTTAACTCTAAAATTGTAGATGCACCATATTATAGAATTTTTCGTGATTCCACGGGTCTATAAGCTATGATGATATAAATTAAAGATGCGCAATACTATAAAATCAAGTTGTTGGTGATTTTGGGGTAGAATATGAATCCTCTCTATTAGCGAATTTGGACTTCGTGATTTATTTGTCATATAGTTGCTTGAAATCTGTTAAAGGTCAATCATTGAGGAAGCTGGAAAGGAATTGTTCGGTGTAGCACTACCTGTAACATAATTTATGCCAATATTTGTAAATATGCAAATGAAAACCTTCAAAGGAATTGTGTAATCCGACGAGACTCCAGGTTCTTAAATTAATGAGAACTTCTATCCAGGAATAAATCATTAATGGAACAACTTTGTAAAAAAGGTTATCATACCAAGGATGAGAATTACTCCGTCCGATAAGCGTTTACCATTTAAGATTTTCAGAAAACAATTTCCTATTTTACTTTCATTTCCAATGACAATTAACAAAAGCCAGGGGTCAATCACTTTCAAAAGTTGGTTTGTACCTCGCCGTCCTGTTTTCACACATGGACAACTATACGTTGTTGTTTCAAGAGTTACATGCAAAAGTGGTTTGCAGGTTGTCCTTTGATATCAAGAGTTACATGCAAAAGTGTATTAAATGGGCATTCTGTGTTATCAACATGTAGATAAGTACTTGAAGTTCTATCATCATGGCATCGATTGGGTTTTTAATCGATAGCCACTCACACACATCATTTTATGTTCGAGTCAATTAAAAGATAACAAACTAAATTGTAACAAACTAAATTGCTTATCGTATAATTGACGCATTGTCTATTAGGTGTAACAAACTAAATTGCTTATCGTATAATTGACGCATTGTCTATTAGGTGTGCACGGCATGGACATTGCGTTGTAAATCGATAGGTGCTCACACACATCTTTTGCTACTCAAGTCAATACATTTTGGATAGCCCAAGCTTGGACGTTTGTTATCGTGATTATAATAGAAGCAATTTCTAATTTGATAATGGACGCATTGTCTCATTATTTGTTTCATATTTTAAATGGACATTTTTACGTTATTACTTTTCTTATCATCTCATTTGAACTATTTCTTTAAAAAATTACCCGGTGTCAACGGGTCTCTAAGCTAGTTTGATATAAATGAGTCGAGTTTCAATGATATTATACTTTTAATCTTTATATACATTTAGTTACGTAATTGTCATAAAATCGAATCGGGTCGAGCTTGATATGTTTATTTTTCATCGAGTTCGAGCTTTAAATGTAGAAATAATCTAGCTCGAGTCGAGTTTCGAGCTCGAGTTTTAGTAATCAGAGTTTGAGATTGGAAGTACTAGGCTCGACTCGGCTCGGCTCGTTTACACCTATAGGTGAAGTAGCTATTTATAAATTTTACATGTTGTTTCAATAACACACCATCAAAAATACGTAGCTCACCTAAATAATGATAATAATAATTAAAAAAAATTAAAAAAAAATAAAAAATGATGAAAAAATAAAAGAAACATAACGGCTGTTGTGGCCTTTGCTATGGGACGTATAACATGGTTATGGCACTAGGGGTGCACTTTGGCGGTGCCATGGGTAAAAGAAGAAGAAGAAGAAGAAGAAGAAAAAGGAAAAAAAATCCTATGGCATGCCATAGGGACAATGCACCTTTCATTTTTATCATATATGGTAAAAGCTATAAATGTTTGTGTATTTATACAATAGATTCATTATGAATTACGAACTGATTTAAATCTCATTGTGCATAATATACTGGGATTTATGATTCATTATGTTATATATCTTTTATATATATAAGAATTACAACATTTCCGAACAACTTTTCCAAAACAATCTTATTGAAAAAAATAAAAAAAATAAAATTGGATCAATCAGGTTACTCTTTTTTGACATGTTGCAAAATCGAACAATATGATTGATCAATAAAAGTCAAAATAAAGCTCAATTTGACCAAAATATTAAATTTTCATCTAATTTACAAAATGTGCTAAACACATGTGTCAATTTTGTAAAATGGTTAGAAAAGATTAAAGAATTTTGTAATTAATAAAATTTTAGTTATTAATCCCCATCTATATAAAACAACAAGTTATGGAGGAACAGGAACCGCTTACATTTGTAAAAGTAATCCCTGACATTTTTTTATATATGCAAAAGTTTGTGTGTTTTAGAAAAGTGGGGAGTGGGTGTGTGTTTATATAGTGGGGTGAATTTTTTATATATGTAAAAGTTTGTGTGTTTTAGAAAAGTGGGGAGTGGGTGTGTGTTTATATAGTGTGGTGAGTGAGTTTGTGTGTTTTAGAAAAGTGAGGAGTGGGTGTGTGTTTATATAGTGGGGTGACATTTTTTTATGTATGTAAAAGTTTGTGTGTTTTAGAAAAGTGAGGAGTGGGTGTGTGTTTATATAGTGGGGTGAGTGAGTTTTTGTGTTTCTTTGAGTGTGTTGATGGGCGTTATCCAACTAATTGTAGACCGTTGGATGTTGATCCGCGTGAGATGAATGGAGTAGTTTAATGGTTGATGGGTGAAGTTTCGGCTTGGTGAAGGCAATTAACAACACGTCAGTTAAAACAAAAGTACCATCTATGTTGTTACTTGTTAGCACATTCGTTGCTGGCCTTTTGGTTCATGGCATAACTTTTGTTTTTTAGTGGAGATATATAAACATTTAAGTGAATTATTAAAGATTAGTACTAGGATGATATCCCGCGCGTTGCTGCGAGTTTTTTGCCTGTGTATGTTTCATCATATCAGATGATTGAAGGGACAATGAAGCTACAAAATATTATAAACAAAAAGGAAGACTTGTAATATATTCTCAATTTATATCATTATGTAAACTTATATCATTGTTGCAGAAAACTTGTAATACATTCTCAATTTTTAAAGTTGGCAGAAGAAAAGTAGATTACATGGATTGTTAGATACACCCTTAGCTACCCTTAGCTCCTATTAGTTCTGCCTTTGGTTCTTCAACAATTATATAAAACTCTTGCTTCCACAATTCAAAAGATGGTTACCAGTTGAATATAGTTCCATCTGCGGTCATAATGCATCAAGGTTGCCCATAATCTCCTTCCAATAGTGCGTCTGCTCCAATTGAAATTTCACCACCTGCAAATGCAATAGAACAACTTAGAAAATTGCATGACAAAAAGAATAGCCCATTCAGATGTTGAGTTTTGTATTTTGATTTTAAAATGTAGCTTGGTCATCAATCTACATAATAATATTATTTACATAACCATTGGTTATTTGACAAAGTTTTAGATCAAACTATATGTTAAAATTATCTTTTTCTACTAATGATCCCCTTGAGAAGGAATTGTGAGACCAGAAATGAATAGGTAAACAACAAATGGCAAAACACCCTTGTACCTGAGAATTGTCGTGGAAGCAACTCCACATGGCCCAACTTGTCGAACATGGCCATACTGAAAGTCAGCCTGTCGCCTAACCATCTTGGTCGTCTCTTGATACACTCCAACTTTCGGTTGCTGGAGCTGCAATTTTCCAGATACATGAGCCCGTAAGCTGGTGAAATAAGCTAATCTAAACACCCACTTAATATTTTTCCCAACTGGTTTCTTTTATAATAAATTATATATCAATTGTTCTCAAAATTTATATATAATAGCAATTTAAGTGAGGGGTTGTTAACCTCATGTGGGATTTTCAGTTTAACCAAATGGTGACTGTAACTATTTTATTCACATTAGTTCTTACCCAATTAAAATGTAAATTTTTGTGTGATTACCGAGACGTACCATAGGGAACCGTATTTTGTCACTACTAGAAAAAGGTCTATCCTTGACTCGCATTTTATGACGCACGCTACAAGATGACGCGCAAATAGCAAAGTCATAACGAGTAAATTTTATATAGGGGATGACTCGTTTTCAGAAGCGTCATAACATAGGGTCATAATCAGTTAAAATTTAGCCCGCTTGTTTTCAGTTTTCACACATTTTTGGCTACTCCCGCCCACTTTTTTTCCCCAAAATCAAATTTAGGATTTATTACCCTAACCCTACCCTTCTCTTTCATTATCATCACCAACAAAACACCACCTCTCCCTCTCTTCTCTTTGTTGCGCCGGCCACCACCATCCATACCACACCGCCGCCGCCACAATCACACCGCCACCACCACCACCATAATCAAAATCATCTCCTCTTTCGTTTGACACTATTCACGCGCCAAAAACACCACTCCACCACCTCGTGTATTGCTCACCACCGCTCCAAAACACCACCACACCATTCCTTTAATTTGCTTTCGAAGGTTTTAAGGAAAAGGTAAGAAGAAAATGCGTTTTATGCAAGGTTTGACTTTAACGAAAGACAAACATGATGAAATGGGTTTTTGGGTATAAAAGATTAATGGGTTTAATGATTTTGACACATATAATCACGTTTGGTATCGATTTGAGTGATGTTTGTTCGGATTCGTGGTCAAACCATGGTCAAACCCATGATTTGGGTGTGTTTGGTTGTTCCTTGATTGATTTCATACTTGGGTTATTGTTTTTGTTTGATGTTTAGTAAAACTTGGTACTTGGATTATTGATTCTTGTTGTGTTACTAAGGTATAGATTCATGTCGAAACAAGGTATAGATTCATGTAAATTGTCACTTCATTATTTAGGTATGCAGATATTTCTATTGTGTTTTCATCGGATGGGTTATGGGAACACATGTCGAATCAGAAAGTAGTCGAGATGGTTCACACGAACCCGAGAGAAGTAAGTTTGTTCTCTTTGTTTCAAAATTCAATTGTTTAACACTGATGCTTAATTGTTGTAATATCCTGACTGGTCAGTAAACATTGATAATGGACTGAAACCAAACATGGCTTGTTGTTGCTTACTACAAGCACGTTTTGGTATATGAGTTGTATTATTTGATGAAGAGCTGCATATGATAATTTGTGTATGTTGTGCAAATGAAAGGCTATTCGTATATAGCCCGTTAGGATTTATAGGTATGAGTTGATTATAATTGTTTATATGATGCACATCGTACTTAAATGAGTTAGGGAGCTTCTCACACAATATGGGTACCATTTGGAGTTTCAAATAATGGTTGTTATGCATTAATGACATTTATATTGTCTGAAAGTGTTAAGTTTGAAACTATTTTGATTAGGAGATTAGATGGATTGATGCTGTTATATGGAATTTGTAAATCCCTTCTATCAGTTTCTTGTGTTTTGTTGGATTTAATGTCCCTACTCATAAGTTTGTTATTGTAGCCACTATCATTATCAATAAATCTTATGGAATTCTTTTATGTCGTATGGCATGCTATACGGTTTTCGCGAACTTTATGATTTTGTTGCTTCGTCATTTTTACAAATAAGCTGAATGATTAGCATGTCTTTTATCATTTCGTGCCTACACTAATGCGCGATGTTGGATGAATGATTTCAGGAACATATTTGTGATAGATGGCAGATAAATAGGAAGGACAGGGTACCACCCCTCGGGGAGCTGACTGGGAAGTGGTATCACTCACTGCACCAGGTGGGACTATCCCAGAGTTTAAACATGAAGAAAAGGGTGATGTAGTTGACAAAGATAAAGTTGAAACTTCAAACGCGTTATTCATGTCTGGTCATTTTGTTGTGCCACCTAACCAGCACGAGAACGTGGTATCAGAATCTGAAAACGCAGAGGTCTATGATCATCAGGTCAACTAGTCGGTTTGAATCAGGTAATTGGAGTGTGAGACATGTTTTATGGGTGTCCGATAATGGGTCAAATGTGTGTGGGTCGAAACGGATTTTTGTTTATGCACTAGTCGGGTTTGGTTGACCTTGTCCAATTGTTTTTCTATTAAATTTCTGTAATAAGTTTGATTTTAAAATATATAATTGCAGTAATCATTTAATCTTCTCAATAGAGCAATTTAGCTGGCTATATGCTTTTTATAGAAGTACCACTTTCACTGACTTTCGACCTATTTGCCATCTGTTTACACCTCTAACAAAATTATTGAAAGGCTTTACGCGTGATGGGACTTATGATTTGGTAAGTAACGGTTGGTTGTCATTTGCAGGCAATTGATGAAGCTGAAGAGTAATGGAGTCAACACAACGCCAAGAAACTAATTGATACAAGTGAAAAGGGGTTGCGTCACTCAATACCCCAGATTTCCCATATTTTCGCGTGGAGTTGTTTGAAGAACGGGTATGTTCATTTTATCGATGATGAATCACAGTTCAAGAGCAGTTTTGGTGTGAATGTTGTAAGGGGTATGCTTCGTTTGCCTGCAGAAGACATGCATCGGTGCCACCAACGTGACTCTTTAGACAATAAAAAACAAGCTGTTGCAGATTTTCGTCGAGAATGGGACTCTTTTGACTGGAGTAAGCAACTTGATTAGAATAGTGTTGTATTCTCTCAAAATTTGTTAACTGTATTTGACCGTTCTTGATGATTTTTATTAATCTCTTTTTTGTAAAAGCCATTTTCCTTCAATATATCAGGTTTTTAATTGTCATTTAATAGAAAATTAGGAACTGAAAAAAATTATTTTTTAAAAAAAAAAAAATTAGGTTATGACTCGCAAAAAAGAGTCATAAAAAATTATTTTTTAATTGTCATTTAATAGAAAATTAGGTTTTTAATTGTCATTTAATAGAAAATTAGAAAATTGCGCGTCATAAGGACTCTTCTTGACTCACATTTGGAGTCAAGGATAGACCTTTTTCTAGTAGTGTGTCTATTTAGGAAATGTATGATTTTTAGTTTTCATAATACACTATAGCCTTAAATATTTGTATACTGAATTAAGTTATATGTTTATCGAGCCATTTTTTTCCGCTACATACCTTGTACGCTTGTGCAGTCCTTTGTAAAATTATACTGTAATAAGGACACCAACCCAAATAGGCCCAACACAATTGCTCAAAATCTTGATTGCAATGGCACTTCCAATCACCTATTGAATATCAGCCGCAATCAATGCTATATCTGCCATAAACAAAGGTATACTACTCCAATTAATTAAACCTCATAAGCCCACTAAAAAGCTAATACAAACACCCCCTTACCTTTACTTTTAATAAGCTATGTGGATTCACGACACCATCACACCACCGCCGTGGATCATCAGTAAACAACCATCACCACCACTGCAATTGAGACCCCAAATCCATGAATCGGAACCTGCTTCGTAGACCCAAATCACTACTAAAATCTGAAAACAAAAAATGAACCCAATTCAATACTTCAAATTGAAAAAACTTGAAATTAAAATTAGTTTCACATCTTAAATTTAGCTTGAATAATACTGAAAAAGAGTATGTTTTTTTTACCATATATGAATTAACCTTATATACCTTTCATCTATCGCCATTCACATTCAATTCATTTTATATTAGAGAAGGATAGTGTGGAATAAACGATAGGGCTTAAGATCCACTATTTGGAAATATGGTCAAAGCAATAAGCCAATAACATAAACATTTCTACTTTCATAATCCCTGAATAGAAGGGTCACTTTGTGACGATTCTGGCAGACACAATCTGACCTCACTCTCAAGCTATTGTATTTATGGCTGGTATGAGCTAAAGAATTGGTGAGAGAACTGATGCTCTCAAATCTCAATGATGCTGTAACTTCCTAGTGAAGTAAAAAGCTCGTTCATGTATAGGGTGAACAACTTGCAACATCACGCAGTTATTAATTTAATAGATATTATCTAATGTGTTGGCTATTTATTGCCACGTAAAAGCAATTATTACCAGCTTTATTAACTTAACTGGTTCATCTTGTTTCTTGTTATGTAACTTGAAGGGGTGTTCGATCTCTCGGAAATTTATAAAATGGACTTTCTAGAGACCCCCGATGACTCTCAACTCGGAAACTTTGAACCCCATCGACTTAAGGAAAATTAGACAGAAAAAAATATCTTTTGAGCTTATTACCTGGTGGAAAAGGCGTATGTCGATTTTCACAACCATATCTCAGTCATGACTTCAATCTATATATAATACATGATTCCTTGCACAATCTGCCCATGAATCTGTAGAATATGAAATCATAGTATATAAGTTCACATCTTGAAAAGGTAAATACACTTTTTAGTAAGCACATAGCTGAGACAAATGCTTGACCGTTACAAATATGTCCTAAAAGATAATTACAACCAAACTAAAAAACAATTAGCTTTAACAAAAAAGTCAAGCACATCTTGCACACAAACATCGTCCATTTATTGAATCAACAAAAAAACACTGAATTGGCATTTTCACAAACACTTGGAGTGCATTGAAGATGAAGTATACCTACTATGCATACTAACATCTCTTCCACCAATTAATTACCGAAAAATTTTAAATACAATATCAACCTAGAAAAAATCAATCTTTGACCAAGAAACATATAAAAATTAAAACTTGAAGCCAAAACAACCGGAAAGAGTAAACAAAATTACCACAAAAAAAGCACCATGAATTCTTAATCCCCCCTTGAAGCAAATAACCTCATAAGCCAGGAAATAAGTTAAATCCAAACGCCCCTGACAAAACAACAAAACCCACATAAATAAATAAATAAATAAGAGTTTCAAACTAAGGTGGTTTATATCGAAGGTCAGAACAGATTCCCCACCCCTTGCAGTCCATCGAAACGATGATAGATTATTTAAGAACACTCAAAATAGATAATTTAATTAGAACATACCTTTTGATTTAGGATAAGTAGATGACTGTTTCTTTTCTTCTTTTCTTTTGATTTGAGTTAGATTTGAGAGAGAAGAATGTTTGTGTGTATGTGTGTTTTGTGCGTTGTGGAAAATGAATGAGGGTTCTGGAAGAACCGGGTATGTATTTGTGGTGGATGAGATCCACTGTGTTACTGTGCGTTTCCCTGTGCATCAAGACACAAAACATTGTAGCAAGTTTATTTTATATTTTTTTTGTGAGTGGCTACAGTGTTTTGCAACAGAATTGGGGCTACGAAGACCCTGGTAAATGTTATATTGTATAATGTTTCCCCCAACAAACACTCCCAAAAAAATACAGGATAATGACATGTGTCATTTATTTTGATCTAATAGATGATATTCATTTTGGCGTCCAAGCATTTATTTCAAACTAAAAGCACATCCTAAAACACACTATCGGTAGATCAAACCACATAGTTATCACATGAACAATGAAACCCCAAATTTCTTATCCAATCGAAAAACATACTTTCAGAAATCAATCCAACAAATAGTGTTACAAACATAACGATAGTTACAATAAAAATCAAGCCCAACCGATAGTTCGTTACAAACAATGAATCACCCGATTTTATATATCATGATAAAAATCATTCACAGGCGAATGAAATCATCCACTTACATTTTTGTTGGAACGAATCCTAAAAAAGTAACATCAAATCAATAATTGTTCAACAATGATTTGTTTAAGTTGGGAGGAACCCTAATTTTTGGGGCAAAATTAATTTAGGGGAAATCGCATATCGACAATTCAATTATCATCACAATATCACACAAATTCATGGAATCAAACATTGAAGATTAATTAGTGTTCGTTAACAATTATTGACTATCAAACAGGTTTTTTTTTCGTTTTTATATTTTTTTAGTATTTTGTCTATGATTAATGTACCCATTTGTATATTTTATATGATTAATTTGCCCATTTGTTTACTCCATGCTTTTTCCTCATTTTATTTTTTATTGATGATTTGTACACAGTATGTTACATTTTTATTATTGTTATTTAGCAAATATCTAATATAGAATTACAAAATTTTAAATAAGGTGGAGATATATTTGTGATAATATGATAATTTGGGGAAGGTTGAAATTTTGCAGTTATGGTTTGAAATTTTTAAATCATTAAAGATAATGTAGGAAATTTTAAAATCACCCTTCAATGTAAAACGCGTATTTTTTTTAAAAAAATTAACACAATCACTGATTTTCAGCTTACATATTCAATTTTTGTATCGTTTCCTTACTTATCAAATTACCTTTTAACCTAATCAAGTTACTATAAATTGATTTTATATATACACAGATCATCACACAAAACATTCCACCTTCCCTTGAATCATTTCGGTTTAAAGCAATTAGGTAATGGTTGTTATGAATAATATATGAAAGAGGTTCACTGTTTAATGCAATTTCATATTTTTTGTATTCATTTTATTTGTTATCTCACATCACTGATGTGATTATGGGTTTGATGTAAACAAAATGTAGCAAAACATGACTTTGTTGTATGACGTTGATCCTATGTTAGATGATGTTAAAGTCTTGGTTCGCTGTATAAATAAATGGATATCCCATCCCGTTGGAAACCCTTCTGATGTTTTGAGCTTGGACTTTGTATTCCAAGATCCATAGGCTGTTTTGTACAATTTTTAACTACAATATCAAATTTGAAACATGTGTTTTATCAACAATAGTTACACATCCGTAAATGAATTTATTTATTGCAGGGCAATCGTATTCAAGGAATGGTTAAGAAAGATCATATTAATAAGTTTTAGGTGTTGATTGATGAGGGATCATGCTTCTGTATCGATAAGTTTGGTGTTGGGGAGAATGGAGGCATGTTTCCATTGTTGAATCAACGTTTTAAAATGAATCTATTTAAAAACACATCTATGACGAGGGTTGCAAGCTTTGACAATAACACATGTGGATTTAAGTTTCAGCCTTTCCCAAACTTTACCACTAGACTTTTCAAAGACACCGATTTGGTTGGCAAGTTATTATTTCACACTATTTATGTTTAAAAAATACAACCCTACACACATATTATATGTTTACCATTAATAATATTTTGTGTATGAAAACACAGATGTTATTGGAACAATTGTATCCATTTCAGACCCTATCCCTTTTAACAAATGATATTGGGGATCTGGTTTAAGATTATTGATCGATGTAAATAGTATTTATTTATTTTTTTATTATTTTTTTTTTAGAATTAAATGCTTAGAGATGAGAAGCAATGAAGACAGCCAGATAAAAAAAAAAAAAAAAAAAATTTGAGGGGGGGGGGGGGGGGGAAGGGTTCATTGTCCTTCTGATAATTATGTTGGTTGATCTACCGAATGGGTATTTGATTTTGTGTTTTTTTGTTAAAATTAAATGTTGTGAAGTGAAATAAATAAGGGCCATTGGATGAAAAAAAAAATACCAGGTGTGATTATCTGGGACTTTTGAATGAGAGATTTAGGAGGTAACCTTATTTTATATATGTCGGGATTGTTGGCTAGTAAAACGCATAAATACATTATTATGGGCTTTATTTATACATGCTAAAAAATGTATGTGGCCTACATGTAGAACTCAAAATAGGAATGATTTCCAAATACTGGAAACGGATAAAAAATTATAAAGCACAAAGGCATACATTTATTAAGAGTTATAAGAAAAACATTTCCATTTATATCTAAAGTTCTCTTGTCGCAATCAACAATTTCACATTTGAAGTGTTGACTGTATGTTGAGCCCATATTTTTTTTGAAAATTGTTTGATGCTTGACGTTATTTTGTTTTCTCTCTCTAGGAGAAAATTTTGACAAAAATAATAAATTTTCATCTAATTCATAAAATGTGCTAAAAACATGTGTCAAATTTATAAAAAAGTTATAAAAAACATGACGGATAATTAATAAAATTTTAGTTGTTAATTATTAAATAAAGTATACTTATCAGTTTTTCATATTTTAATAACTATATAACTATAATAAGAAGGGTCGCACAGCCTGGGTGTCACCCTCTTAATGTCCAGCAACCACTAATAAATCCCCATTATCCTCCGCCATCAGGGACCGCAACCACTTACTTGTCATTCAGAGGATGATACTCAGGTTGTTGAACACTCTTTAACATGTGCTCCTATAGCGTAAGTTAAAAAATCCATATAATAAATACCTTCTATAATTTATATTTTATAAAAAATACAACAACATGTTGTTGGTACTTAAATATTATTATTAGTATAAATCAAACTAATGGCACATTTGGTTTGTAGATAGGTTTAAGATTATGATTTGGATTTGAATTTAAATTTGGTTTATGATTTGTGGTAAGAGTGAGAAATTAATATTTAAAAATATATTATATATTAAAATATAAATTACAAATTATTTATATTATTAATGAGAGGATAAAGGAAATGTGAAAGAGAAAATTTTTGAACCCACTCTTTTCATAAAACGCCCCACACCCCCTATCTTCAGATTATCTTTATCGATGGTAGCATCTAACCGGTTGGATGAGAATAAAACAAAAATATATTAATATTATATTGAAAGTGCACAAAAAAAAGAACAAGAGATTGACGATTGGTTTGTTTGGTGACTTGCAAATTTGGTATCCAACCTTGACACATGTCAAATGTTCATTAGTACTTGCAAATTATTATCCAACCTTGTATTTTGGCATGTATTTATTATTTTGTATTATCATTAAAAATTATAAAAAAAAATATCAAAATTTATAGTTTTTTAATTCTTTATCAAAAATGCCACATGTCACAATATAAATAGGCAAATATATTTCTTCCATTTTCTTATTGGTTATCTATATTTTTGATAAACTAATAGATAATTTACATTAATTTTAGTTTTTTTTAATAATATTTATATCAATAATTTTAGTTTTCAATTCTTTATAAATATAGTCCAATATCAGCATATTTCATACGCCTTCTCTATTCTCATTTCTGGTTTCTTAACTGTTTTATATTTAGTTTGTCTCTTATGGATCTTAATTATCCAAATTATTTCCCAAACACCCAGTATTGTGGAGATTTTCAAAGTCTCCTAAACTCTCAATCTCCAAATCTAAATCAAATGCCTAGTATGCCCAATCATGAAACTTCACATAGCATTTCTAGAAATTTGTTTGAAGATTCTCAAAAAGAAGATATAGATGGAAGCATGATGTCATGTTAGTAGTGATTCAACTCATGGAAACAATCAAAGAAAAAGTTCGATGTTGGCAAGAATTTGTCAAATGTATGAGCAAGTGGGTCGTTGCTTACAGAGCAGCATATAGCAGAAAAATGAGTGGAATGAATTTGAAAGATGTCGAACTTGATACGCATAAAATTTATGAGGGGGATGGTAGTAAATTTTTTAGACTTGACTGTATTTAACAAAGTTATGTGTAAAAATCCCAAGTGGATGTTAAACATAGATCGTGACAATACACGTTCACATCCTACAGATTAAGAACCTAATGAAGAAAGTAGTGGCATTACGAAAAGATTGAGAACCAGTGAAGAAGGAGAGTATGTTGTTCACTCCAACCAAGAAACACCAAATAGTGGTGGTTCAACTATTCAACGACCTATTGGTAGAGACGTTGCTAAAAAGAAAGGAAAAGGTAAGGCATCACGATCTTTTTCATTCCCTAATAACGAATTTGTTGAAGAATTGCGTGCAATGAAGATCACTTGGGAAAGTGAAATTGACGTCATGAATAAAAGGCTCGATGTAGATAAGAAAATAGAAGAAATGGAGATAAAACAAGAAGAAATGAAGCTTAAACGGAAAGAAAGAGAACTCAAAAAAGAAGAAAGAAATACTAAAACGATATATATTTTGCATCTGAGTGCTTTGTTGGCAAGAGATCATTATCACCAGAAGAAGAAGACATGAACCGTAATCTATATGAAATGTTGTATGGAAAGTGATGTTTTGAATTATGTTTGTATCAGTATGAATTTTATATTTTGTTATCAGTAATCAAAATAAAATCTTATCATGACATGTGACATTGTCTAATTCGATCATAGAGATTACAAATAATCTTATCAATAATCAAAAGAAAATCTTATCATGACACGTGAAAATGTCTAATTTGATCAATGTGATTACAAGATAATATTACCAATAATCAAAAGAAAATCTTATCATGATACGTGGCAACGTCTAATTCGATAACAAAGATTACAAATAATTTTATGAATAATCAAAAGAAAATCTTATCATGACATGTGGCAACGTCTAATTCGATCATAGAGATTCAAATAATCTTTTATGTGATTACAAGAAAATCTTATCATGACACGTGGCAACGTCTAATTCGATCACTGTGATTACAAGATATTTTTTCCTTCTATAAAAAGAAAGATAATTTATCAAAGTCTAATAGCAAGTTTTACACATTCCACTTATATTTTCTAATTCAAGTTCTTAAAACGAATATGTCATATGCTTCTAAAGACTTATCATCTGATTCTAATACAAGTTCGATCTCATCCAACTCAATCGAGTATCATGAATGGGAATCACGTGTTGTTCAATGTTATAACATCCCGTAAAATTTTCCTACGATTAACACATTATTACAACATAAATTAACCATTTTTACCCATAACATTTTTTTTATATATACTTTGTCAATTACAACGTTATTCACTCTTACCTTGAAACGACATTTACACCTAAACCTTAATAACTTAGATACCATACATAACTTAAAACATTGATACGTAATAAGTATACGTTTCAATAATTAACAAATACAATTTAAATAAATCCCGAGCCTACAAAAATTCCCATGTGTACTCGCTAATAATATTTGACCTCTAAGAACCATGAATGACAATTGTTATCAACCTTCAAATATAATTATGATACTAGAATATTGATCAAGTTAAGGCACCTCACACATTTCATCTCAATTTGACGCAAATAGTAATTTTGTTCCAATACCACTTCGTATAAATTCTAATGAACCACTAACTTTCTATAACGAATTTAAATCCCAATTTTAAGGCCCTTCTGGTCCGAACCAGGAAAAGTGTAAAACACGAAAGTTGTCCGAAATAATGTTTTACGTCTAGACTCGCGAGATTTTGAACCAAAAACGTAAATCGTGGCTGTGATCTATAAAATACAACCTGACCCAAGTAGACCTCCCTCAATTATAACCTACAACTCACCCTCCCTCCCTTGTTACTTCCCCAAATGAAGCCTAAGGAATCCATGTGCATATCTTACACCACCTTCCTGCTCCATTCTATCACTTATCACCTTCTTGTTCATATATATATGGATACATGTAAATCGACAGCTCACACTTTCACCTTCCCTCGTTTGTACTACCTTAGGTATAACCTAGGGGACACCATGTGCAATCCTAACGCCACCTCCATTATGGCCCAATCCAAATACATGCAAACATCCTATCCCTACTCCATATCACATTCTAGATTGAGTATATAAGGGTTCATGCTAATCGATATTTCTAACTCACTACAACTCACATCACATAAAATCATACATACTTGGGGTTTCTGTCGAGCCAGGTGATGGAGAAAGAAAGGTTTTGGAAACTAGTAACTGATCTTGGTTCGTGGGTGAGCCCTTAACCAAGCCTTACACCATTGTCTTTCCACATCTCAGCTATCACTAAACCAAACGTAAACATAAAAGATTTATCTTGCTGTTACTATACGAGAAGAACTAGCCAACAAAAGGAGCCTATATTTCCCTTCATGCGTACAAAGACTCAATCACAAACCACCAACAAAACTCACTTAATTACTCACTCTCTTTTATTCACTGTCGAGAAAGAAGGATCAAGAAGTCTTAGGTTACTGTTTTAGATGCTAAAATCCCTGCTACTTTAGTACAAGATGGGTTCAAAGCTTCGAAGCTTTGAGATTGTTTTGGCCCCTTGCTCGTCTTCCACACCGTTTCCCACCACCACTATTGGTGTAGTAAGTTGTTCCTATATCCTTCTCACATGTGCTTCACTTTTTCATGTTTCGTTATTTATTTTCTCCCAACAGTATCACACGTACCACTTTGTTTCTTTTCATTTACATGCGCATACAGTACTGTTAGCATAACACACTTTCACTTTCGACCTTCATAAAATCAAGTGGCATACATTGGCTCTTGTGTGGCAATACAACAAATAGACATTAACAAGTAAATCAAACACGTATTTGTGAATTACCTGAACAACTCGTCTGTTGATGGGAAGCACAAGATATATAAGCACCATGCATGTTACCTATGACCTCAGTACAATTCAAGTAATATATGTACAAATAATAAACAGTTGAAACCCCTTAATTACCTTAACTAGTAACCTATAACAACAAAGAGACTTTAGCTCAATTGGTTGTGCCATGGAGATGTAAACTAGAGGTCTTGAGTTCGAGCCTACACTAATGCAACTTTGCCATATTTATCATTTTTTTGCAACTCTCACATTTTGACAAGCTCAAACCTTCCAAATTGAACAACATGCCACTTTCTTAAGAACATTAATAGGGTTTAAAACTTATAATAACATTTACACTTTCAGCCCTTGACTTTGAACCACTTATCATTTTCTTAAAAACTTTTGTAAGTTTGTAAACATATTTATTTTTGATTGAATATGTGTAATCATTCAACTATTTAGGTTTAAAAAGAGTAACGTAAGTATAACTTAAAAGTTTACATAGAAACTTAATTACGTTTGACAAAGTAATATTTTACAACTATGTCGTAGTAACATATAAACGAGACCTACATTTTTTTTAGACAATAACAAAGTAATAATTATATTTCAGAATATATATATATATATATATATATATATATATATATATATATATATATATATATATATATATATATATATATATATATAACGTAAATTATATAACTTGACGTTATTATCGGTTAACTTGAATACACATTAAGTAATGATTATTCCTATAATAAAACTCATTGGTTCACTTAACCTGACGTAAACTTGCAATTACTATAATTTATCATTTATCAAACTTTCGATACATATTATAAATTCATAAACGATACTTATGCATAAAGACAAGTTATATTGTATATAACTTGTTCTTGAACTATTAAGCGTTTTGCCACGCAAGCCACCTCTGCCACAAGTCATTTTGTCATCGAACACTATTCAATCATGATTCTCGATAAGTCGAACTTATCTCGAACTTCCATATCATTCAGGTTATCTCTTGAAGTCAATTCCATCTTCACTTCTAACATTACTTATACTCTGCCTATCATAACTCTCAGGTGAGTCATAGCCCCTACTCTTACTTGTTTTACAATGATTTATAAACATTTTTGGGGGAGATGCATGCTTAACTACTATTTTTACTTTGACAAGTATTCATTAACTAAATACATGACTGTATTTCATATAAACTTTACTGGTTTACACACTTTCATATCTCATAAGGAAATACCTGCTATAGACATGATTACAAGCAATTTTTCAACGATATGCTATATTTGATCTCTATTGCCTAAGTACTTATTACCGAAAGTCCCTCGATCATGCGCCTTAATCACTTGCAGGGTGAACGTAAATAATTGTGAATAGATCTATTAGGGATTGACAATCCCCATTTGGTCGCTAGAGAAAAGCCACCAAATGCACTTTATTTGATTCCATAGGTTACTGGTAAATACCTATCTTGAGGGCCACTGTTTTACATCATTATTATGGATAATTTTGATGCCTGTTAATCGTTGAGTGTCATGAGCTTAGGGCAAGAGAACGGTAATAATATAGCACTACAATGACTGATGTTAAGGGCGTACGATGTTGTAGCCCTCTGTTTTATTAAACTACGAGATTGTGCTCACTATATAGCAGAAAAAACTATTAATAATTGGCAAACAAACTACTATTTTGGTGTTGACCCGATTAGGTCAAACAAATAACTATTTTGGTGTTGGCCCGGTGAAGGGCAAACCAACGGATTAATTTGTATTGAATTGATAAGGAAATCACTCATTTTCTAATTAACGATTTAAACTATGAACACTATGGATTTTCTCACACTTTAATTGGATAATCAACTCTTATTTTAAATACTGTGGACTTTTAAACTCTTTGATGTTGGAAATCGATATTCAAAACTATAAACTCTATGAACTCACCAACCTTTGTGTTGACACTTTTAGCATGTGTTCATCTCAGGTAACTAAACAAGAAGGAACTTGAAGGCACGAAGTGGGCTTGTAACCCGGCATGAGCTTAAATAAACATTTTGACATATTTCAAATAAACTTGTTGTTTAAATTATGAAACATCTTGATGTTTCAAATATTTGGTATTTTGAATGAATTAAACTTTAAAGCGTCACTTTTGTGTCGTTTTCTATGATTGTGATAAAGATCCTCGAAGTAACACCCAAAAAGTCTTCCGCTGACATTTTAAGTCTTCCGCAAACGTGATGATTTTGGGGGTGTTACAAATGTAATCAACATAATGATCGCATCCTTGAAGATGTTATTATCAACTATCCTAATTTGGTCATACAAGACCAACCTTCCAGAGCAAGACGCGTGTATCATGAGAAATGTGAGGCACTTTTAATGGCAGACTATTTTGTGGACAACCTAACCTTTAATGAAGTTATCAGCGCAGATTTCACATGTGTAAACAATTGTTTTTACGTATTGTTGATCCTGTTACTGCTAATGATCGATATTTCCAACAAATATCTAATGCCACGGGTAGACAAAGTCTTTCATCTTTGCAGAAATTTACAAGAGCTACGCGGGTGTTGGCTTATGGGATATCATTTGATGTCGTAGTCTCGTAGATGAATACTTGAGGATGAGTGGTGCTGACAAGAAAGTCTCTCATGTTGTTTGTACAAGGTGTAATTTCATGCTTCGGTGATGAGTAGCTTTGAAGGCCAAATGAAGATGATTTAGCGAGGCTACTCTATGTCGGGGAACAACGTGGGTTCCCAGGTATGATAGGTAGTGATGCGTGGGAATCGCAACAGGCTTTACCTCTCGAGGGATCTCGAGAAGCTTACAACCCCCACCAGGCAGTGTACCTGATCGTTGTAGTATAGTATAGTGACAAGTACCGGGGGATTGATCGTTCAGCTTAGGAATAGTGTCGCTAGGATTAGAAAGCCTAATTACTAGTTCTAAAGGTGAGAGAGGATTATTTTTTGTATTTTTATATTTTTATGAAAGCAATTAAAATCTCGGGTTTTGGAAGAGTGGGCAGAATTAGTTGCTATTCAACTAACCCAAAACTAAGATGCAATCAAAATAAAATAATAAAAATGAAAATAAACTAATTTATACTAAGGTTGTGAGCAGTAATTGGAGAAAATGTGTTTACTTAGACTTCACTACTCCCTAGATATCTTTTACACGTTAATTACTTGTTATAATTGTATGGATGATGGATTGTATTCCTTAATACCATTCATGGGGTGGCATACATAACTCCCCAATTCTATGAGCTCTTATCTCCTCCTACACCATGACCCAGCACAACTATAGGGATTGTAAACAGTGGCTCATGCATTAAATACAACCAATAAAGACCTAGTACGCCTCGGTTCATGTTTCTTAAGACGTTCAAGCATGTTACCATTTGGAGATCTGCCAGTTTTCTTAAGCCTAACATATAAAATCATTCACCCAAGACAAGAATAAACAAGTAATCAACACATAATCAATATCTAGGTTTCATTAGATCTAAGCAAACACAAAAGAGATCTAGCCTAGCATAATGGAATTGAGACAAGAACAAGATATAGACAACCAACACATAGACATATTGATTGAATTAGAAGAACACTTATCTCAATTACAATGCAAGGTCTCAAGGGTTTGGAACCCTTGAAAAACCTGTAAAAGTTGCACCAAATTCGTCTTTAGGGTTTCTCCAAAACTTCTCCCTTTTTTTGTAAAAAACTAGAAAACTATATATAGGAAAACAAGGGTGACGGCGTCAAGAGCAAGGGTGTGACGCCGTCATCTTGCCGCCAAATACTTCCTCGGACGGCCTTGATCTACTTATGACGGCCTATGTGACGCCATCATCAACCACGGTATTTTATTCTTAGGACTTTGACGCCGTCAAGAGCAACTCTTGACACCTTCATGCACTGTTCCCAGCATAGAAATTTGAGACTTTTCCGTTTTCTTCACTTTTATGCTCCAAAAACGTCCAAAATGGCTTCTTTTCCAGAATTCACTCTCCAAGTACCTAAAATCACAAGATTTAGGGCAATATTTGATCAAATAAAGTCGGATTCGGGCTTAAATGACCCCCTAAAAATGGATCATTTTTCGCCTCATCATATACCCTTACACTTGAGATTTGCTTGTCCTCAAGCAAATGTGCTTTTATTCTACTCAAAAGACAAGTTAGGGGTCATTTAACACTAATATAAAAGTAATTACAACAAATAATCGTTCCACTAAAGACCAATAGACAAGCACGGAGGTCATACACAAGCACCTCACAAATAGTGTTTAGATACTCACATCTCTCGGGTGTAATAAAGTAATATAACATTATGTAAATGGAAGATATCTCTCACTACCTGTCATAGCAAAATAGATTACCATAGGCTTGGGAAAGGATCAAACCTCCACCACATGGCGTAAGCACCTAGGATAAACTATCAAAGAGGTCTTTTAAAGGGTTGTAACGTTAGGTATAGGGATATGAATTACACGGTTTTGTTGGATAAAGGAAGTTTTACTGGTGGCGAGTTAACAATCTTAGTTAATTACATGTACAATATGGCGTTGCTAAGCCAAGACTAGACTCGACTTAAGCTAATAAATGAAAAATAACAGAAACATAAAATGAACATAGAATGAAACGGGATGGTAGTCTGTATGTTTTTTCTCTTTTTCCTTTTTTTCTATTTTTTTTCTTTTCTTTTTCTTGATTTTTTTTTTTTTTTTTTTTTATTTTTTTTATTATTATTATTTTTTTTTTTTTGCATACACTCTTACCCTACCATCCAAAATAATACATCATACGGGATGAGAATTCCCCTTACACTTGAATCTTTACATACTTTACAATTAAACTAATCTAATGACTCGAATTAAGAAAATCAAAACACTTGGAGCACTTTTAAGATTAACGTATATATGGGGGTAATAATATTATGTTCTTCCCCATTACTCCATAAAATAAGTACTTACCCATGAGTCCCAATCGTCCCAAAACAATATGTACAAGGATATGACTCGACTTAGCAACCATGTAATCAATTAAAAAGTTAACTTAGGGTTTAACAAATAACAATAATGCACTAAAATTGAGCGCATACACGGAAGGCTAAGGCGATTTGGGTGTACATTTAAGTGGGGTGTAACAAATTCTTCCTTTAAGTAAGATGCTTAAAGTTAGAAACGAAAAGATAGGCTCGGAGGGGTGTACTAGGGGTTTCGTGTACTAAAAATGAGTACAACGCTAAGGGTGTGGGAAAAATTAGTTGACTTAACTAGCCAAGTAATATGACTTAAATGGTCAAGTAATTATGATACGGGTTTAACACAAGGGTGATCCTAATGCCTCTTATCATGTAGTAAATCCTACTACACGAATGTAGTCTCACTAGCGGTCTCGGGATGCATCACTAACGCAAGTTCTAGAATCTAAATGCTACCGGTACACTCATAAGCACTAATAGTAAATGCTTTTCCTATCAAATCTAAAGGCGAACCTCATATTTTTTGGGTGGAAAATTTTTCTGAATATACGGTTATGTGCTAGTCATACAATCTCCTATCCATGAGACGCTTGCTATGGCTAAAGTTTCACTCCTAAATGTTGTAAAAAATTTTAAATTTGGCGCTAAAATTGCACTAACAAGTATTTCTCATAGTTTTATTACACATCTACTATTAAACAAAACAAACTCAAGCGAAAGTGCATATGTAAGGTATCATCTTTTTACCCTCCCCTTACACTTAAGATGAACATTGTCCCCAATGTTCAAGTAAAGAAAGTAAAAGTGAAAAAGTAAAGAGAATGAAATCAAATACTCCCCTGATTCGCTCGGTATGGATTATAGGTTGGCCAGGTTAAATCTTCCTCCAAGAAAATGAACAATCAAAGCTTCCCTTCCAGAATATAAATCATCTCCTTGTCGTACATAACCTGTAAATCCTGACAAAAATAGACAAGACAACCTCGCGTAAAATCGGCGACATCCTATATAAGTTACTAAATCCTAGAAAACAAAGTAAGATATAATGCTTGTGGAATGAAGTTTGCAGATTTCCTGGAGATTATAAAACTTAATAATTCACAAAAACCATAAGACTCCGTTAGAAAAACAAAACCGGTAAAATTTCCAGAGTTTAACTCCTGACGCCGTCAAGAGTAAAACTCTGACGCCGTTAGAATGGACCTGCAGAAATTCTTATGTTAAGTTTCCGGAAAATTTCTGGAAAAACTTGGTTCTACTTCCTGGAAAATCCTGCAAAACTTCATTATGACTCAATACAAGCATTTGACTCTAACAAATACGAATATACATGCTCATTTAATATTGTGGAGAATCATGATCGGTTTGTTTCTTAAAAACATATTTGGGGTTTCCCCTTACACTTATCTTTTGCAAAAATACTTTTAGGTTGGAGTTAAGACTAGGCCAAAACAACATAGTAAAGTATTTCCACATTTTAATTGAGAAACATGATCAACCAACAATAAAAATAAAACATGCATACGGAAGCAAATAACAAACAAACAATTAAAATCACACAAAACATGGGTTGCCTCCCAAGAAGCGCTTTTCTTTATTTACGAGTCTTGTAGCTAGACTCAAGGCTACGGGTTACCGTGTATCGCTTATGCTCACATAACCAAGTGTGAGCCATCTAATAGTCGCCTCATCTTTCTTATATTCATCTCCTAACTCTAAGCATCCGCGATAGTATCTTTTATTTTTTTCATGAGTATACTTAAGTCCTTTTCTCTTATCATTCTCACTTAGCATCTCTATGGGCGGATACCTACTACACTTTTCCATGGGAAAATCCTTGAACCTAGGGTGTGTGCGGGGCATTTGATAGACAAAATCTTCTTCCCCATCCGAGAATGTAATTAACCCTTCTATGAGTTTTTCATCAAGGTTGGTCAACTGTTTGAAGGGTTTTCCAAACACAACTTGGGTCAACTTATCATCAATAAATTCTCCTAGATTCTCCATAACCATGAACTCAACAAGATAAACCAAGCTTCCTACAAGCACATGCAATGGTATTGCCCTAGCCACAATGTTTTCTCCTTTGTATTCTAACTCATCTACCATGATTTTATTGTATTCATTACGTGAGATTATGTTCATTGGAAGAGATGAGTTGAGATAGGCGTTAAAGCTCTTAAATCCAATCTTACAAGGGAATTGCATGTTAAATGAACTATCACACTCAATCCTAGTTCTAGGGTCAACATACCTAAGAGGGTTTATTTCCTCTTCCATTCTATCCTCATTAATCACATCACCATCATCAAGATCCTCATCGGAGTCTGAATAGTAAAAAGGACTAGCCCTACGGTCATCATCATGATCAGACTCTTCTAGCTCAGAATTATTGTCAAAGTGGTGGTTGGGTGAAAGGTTAGGTGGGTTCTCGTTCTCAACTAAAGGGAGCGGGGCGGGCATTTGGAAAATCCTACGATGAAAAACACGAATAACAGGAATCAAACGATCAATGTTATTGTTATCCATCGAAATAGCTTACGAACAAAGGACACAAAGAAATTAAGATAGACTAAAGAATACCTAAAAATAAAAAATAAAAATCTTACTAGAAAGGAATCTAGCAAGTAGACCTAATAAAAAGAAATTCTAACCTAGACAATAACTATTCCCCGGGCTGCGGCGCCAAAAACTTGATGCGTGGGAATCGCAACAGGCTTTACCTCTCGAGGGATCTCGAGAAGCTTACAACCCCCACCAGGCAGTGTACCTGATCGTTGTAGTATAGTATAGTGACAAGTACCAGGGGATTGATCGTTCAGCTTAGGAATAGTGTCGCTAGGATTAGAAAGCCTAATTACTAGTTCTAAAGGTGAGGGAGGATTATTTTTTGTATTTTTATATTTTTATGAAAGCAATTAAAATCTCGGGTTTTGGAAGAGTGGGCAGAATTAGTTGCTATTCAACTAACCCAAAACTAAGATGCAATCAAAATAAAATAATAAAAATGAAAATAAACTAATTTATACTAAGGTTGTGAGCAGTAATTGGAGAAAATGTGTTTACTTAGACTTCACTACTCCCTAGATATCTTTTACACGTTAATTACTTGTTATAATTGTATGGATGACGGATTGTATTCCTTAATACCATTCATGGGGTGGCATACATAACTCCCCAATTCTATGAGCTCTTATCTCCTCCTACACCATGACCCAGCACAACTATAGGGATTGTAAACAGTGGCTCATGCATTAAATACAACCAATAAAGACCTAGTACGCCTCGGTTCATGTTTCTTAAGACGTTCAAGCATGTTACCATTTGGAGATCTGCCAGTTTTCTTAAGCCTAACATATAAAATCATTCACCCAAGACAAGAATAAACAAGTAATCAACACATAATCAATATCTAGGTTTCATTAGATCTAAGCAAACACAAAAGAGATCTAGCCTAGCATAATGGAATTGAGACAAGAACAAGATATAGACAACCAACACATAGACATATTGATTGAATTAGAAGAACACCTATCTCAATTACAATGCAAGGTCTCAAGGGTTTGGAACCCTTGAAAAACCTGTAAAAGTTGCACCAAATTCGTCTTTAGGGTTTCTCCAAAACTTCTCCCCTTTTTTGTAAAAAACTAGAAAACTATATATAGGAAAACAAGGGTGACGGCGTCAAGAGCAAGGGTGTGACGCCGTCATCTCGCCGCAAAATACTTCCTCGGACGGCCTTGATCTACTTATGACGGCCTATGTGACGCCGTCATCAACCACGGTATTTTATTCTTGGGACTTTGACGCCGTCAAGAGCAACTCTTGACGCCTTCATGCACTGTTCCCAGCATAGAAATTTGAGACTTTGCCGTTTTCTTCACTTTTATGCTCCAAAAACGTCCAAAATGGCTTCTTTTCCAGAATTCACTCTCCAAGTACCTAAAATCATAAAAGGAACGATTTAGGGCAATATTTGATCAAATAAAGTCGGATTCGGGCTTAAATGACCCCCTAAAAACGGATCATTTTTCGCCTCATCAGGTAGCATTGACTGTATGCATTGGGAGTGGAAAAATTGTCCTACAGGAAAGGCTGGACAATACGCAGGAAGAAGTGGAAAACCAACCATCATTCTGGAAGCTGTTTCGTCATATGACTTATAGATATGGCAAGCTTTCTTTGGAACACCAGGTTCGTGCAATGATATTAATGTTCTCCATCGATATCTTGTTTTTAGTGATGTGTTAGTAGGCTGAGCACCAAAAGTGAGTTATGTTGTAAATGGTAAGCAAAAAAATATGGCATGTTATCTTACTGATGGCATATATCCTTCATGGCTGCATTTATCAAATCTATAACTTCTCTACAAATTAGAAAGCATAGGTTGTTCGCTCAACATCAAGAGGTCGTTCCAAAAGATGTAGAACGACCATTTGGAGTTCTGCAAGCTCGTTTCGCATTCCTTAGACATCCATGATGACATCAAATAAGTACATTATATTGTCATCATTTGTCCTATATAATTGACTTGTTTTATTATATTTTATATGAGAATCGATGCTTAATTGTTTACTTTAGTAATTCTCAGATAAAAACAAACAATTGGTGAAACTTAGCGATTTTAGACGAAATATGGAGCAAAATTGTAACACCCTAACCCGAAAAGGGATAAAGTGTAACATTATGGGGTCAAATCAGAAATAAGCAAGTGGAAAACATTAGTAATACAAGGTTCACAAAACAATTCTAAAGAAAAGATAAAGGACTAATTCTAAACATTATAACTTCCAAACTAATTACAAACTAAGAACCAAAAGGGATCTCTAAGTCTATTCTCTAATCCATGGAAAGCTATCAACAGTGTAGTCCACTAAGAGCTCCTAAGCACTCTTCACCCAACCCAGCTTCCTTCTAAAACCTGCCGCAGGAAAAGAAATGCGGCTGAGCTTAAAAAGCTCAGTGAACAGATATAAACAGACAAAAGCTAATAACAAAAGGGAAACGAAAGTGAATCCAAGCAAACCTGTTGAGACGAATATCAAAGAATATGGAACATATGATAGAATCAACAGAACACGATCAAAGGGAATACGTATAAGGAATATCAAATGAATCAAAGGAAAATGAAATGAATCATAAGTGTAAGCAAATGAACTAAGGAAAGCATGCGCCAATAACAATAAAGAAGTTAGAACAACAAGGATCACATATATAGTAGAAGTAACAGAAATGCCCAACAATCATATATCAAATTGTACATAGAATAGCTAGCTCGATGTATCAAATGTGAAATGAAGTGTATTGCACATACATACCCATTCACCAAATTCAAAACGAAACAAAGTACCTAGGATGCATCCATACGCTCTATACAAAACAAATATACATATACCAAGCTCTAGGCTAAGCATACATACAATAATAATAATGGCCATGGTGTTATAGCATAATAGGGAACGCCGTGGACAAAAACCCATCTTCACAGATAGTGTCAATACCACTGGTGCATCAGTGGCAAGGCCATGGACTCCCCATGACTCGCTACAATTTAATTAAATAATTGGCAGCATATAAGGGCATAGGAATGCTATCAGAAATGAAATATAGTATACAACAAATATCAAAGTAAATCATAACAGAAATGGATCGATCGAATATGGATCATACAAAGGGATCATAGCAATGGTTCAAGTCAAAGGTCCACATCAAAGATTCATATCATGAGGTTTGATTAAGCAAAAATCAATATATATTTATAAGTTCCGAGGAAATCCGCAAGAAATATAGATTACCCGAGACGTATCCCGCGAAGGAATGAATGGAATCGTTGAAATTCGATTCGTGAAATCGTATCGTGAAAAGTGGAAATTGTGAAAATTGTGAATGAGAAACTCAAATTATGAAAAGTAATCACAAATAATGCAGAAAGTACAAGCTATATATGCACAAATGATTAAAATCTAAAAACGGAAATTCAAACGCGATTCTTAAAACGTAATGTACGAATTAAAACGTAACTTTTTTATGAAAAATGATCCTAAAAATGTGAAATTAATTTTTAAAAACCTTAAACTATTTAAAATAATTTTGAGAAAAAGAAAAATATTTTTTTTAAGTTTTTATTAATTTTCTATGAATTTATTTATAATTTTTGAATTTAAAAAGTAATTAAAAATAAGAGAAATTGTAAAAATAAATGGGAAAAATACAAATTCAACTTTGAAAAATCTAAAATAACAGAAAAGAATTTTCTAAAATATTTTTGGATTTTTAAAGACTTTTTCTAATTTTTATTTGGTTTTTATTTATTAAAAGGTATTTAAAAATGATTTAAAACTAAGGTTAATTGAGAAAAATAGTAACCTAATTTAGAATATGAAAAATTCACAGAAATTCAAAAATAATAAAATGAACTTGAGAAAAAATTTTGAAATGAAAACAAGCTGTTAAAATGCTTATTAAGTCCAAATCAGCTTATTGTAAGTGCTTATTAATAAGCACTTGCAACAAAACTATATGAAACTTGAAACACAGATTCAGTATACTCAAATTAGCTCAAAAGTGCTAAACTCAGATCAAAAGAAGCACATAAACACATGAATAAAGCACTAAGCAGTTAATGATAAGCCAATGAATAAGCAAACTAGTCACAGAATAAGCCAGGGGCAAGAAATCATAACTGAACACTAGATTAACTACCAATTAACTCAAATGAATCAAAGCAAACTCAGAAACAAATCAAATTCACAAATGCAGGCCTAGTTTCAAATCAGTAGACATGTTTTGTTGACTAGATTTGCAGTAAACAATAAGCTACCTTAATAAGCTCTGAAGTTCAAACTAAAGGGGGCAAAAGCTAACCTATACTACTGAATTACTAAATCTACCAAAAGCCCTATCATAAACCTACAAATGATTACCTAAATGAATAAGAAATCAACAACCAGTGGGATAATGAACTTGAAACAGTTGACTATTTGACTACATCCAATTTCTTCTAAACAAATCTACTCTTACTTGTTATAAACAGCTAAAACTAAACTGAATTAAGCTAATTAACACTAGATTACAACTAATATTAAAAATTCACTAATAGAATCCTATTTATCTAACAGTTACTAAGTTTTACAATTCAATTTGACTATTTCATAAACTACCTACTGTTTTTAAGCTATATTTTGCTATTACTACTCTGATGAAACCTATATGTAAGACTGAAATAGCAAATCAACTACAACTCAGTTCAGCAATTATTAGATCCAAACACTCCCTTAGACTCTTCTAACTCTATGAAACTAAGAATCCTACTCAAATACTCCATACCAATGATCAATTAAGCTATAATAACACTAACAGAAACTGAATGAACAATCAAACACAACTATCTACTACAGAATTCAGAAACACAAATCTATGCTACTAATGAAGCAATATATTGAATCAGAACTTACAAAGTTGTATCCCCTCAGCATGAACAGAGGGGTTCACTAAGCTTGCATGTCTTTAGACAGGCCAAGTGCTTCCCAATCTCACTTGAACTATCAATTACCCCATTAACCATCACCAAAGTCTCACAGTTGACCTTTGTTGACTGGAATTGAAATTGTGAGTGAAATGATTTGATTAAAACTCTAAACAAACTCACAGAAGCTACAAAGCTTAGATGAGATGTTATAAACTACAAACAAGCTTACTAGAAAACTGAATTTAACAGAATCTATTTTTATATTTTCTTATTTTTATAAATCCTTTGAACTAACTAAAGCTTGAATTGAAATGGAAAAGTAAACAAGATGTTTTAACACTGAGATACTGCTGAGAATTAAAGAGATATAAGCTGAAACAATAAGGTAAAACAATAAGCTGAAATGATTTAACATAAAACGGATTTCATTAAAATAAATGATTACAAATGAAAAGGAAATTACACTACTATAACTGAGAAAGTAAATGGGCAGAGCTTCGCTAGTCTAATCTCCACCACCTAAACAAGCTACACTAAGCCTCTATTTATAGTGGTTGTGAGAAGATTCTAGAGGAGAGAGTTCACGGATTGCCAGCTTGGAAATCCGTGTGATGTGCTTCTTCTGAGCCTTTCTGAGTCGTCTGATCACAATCAATCATTACCCACACGATTTTCACCCTTGGATTATATATCATGACGTGTAGAGACCAATAGGAGGCTGCCACCTATCATTCCATGTATTTCTTTGATGCTGACATACTCTGACACGCTCCTGATCCTCTAGAAGCTAGTTAATTTGACCAAAACACCCTTAATTGTGGTTAATATAGTGGAAAGGGTAATTAGGGTTCATGTGAGTTTGGGTAATTTGGGTAAAAGGGGGAAAAGCGGCGGGGAAAGTTTTTTTTTTTTTTTTTTTTTTTTTTTTTCTTTTTTTTTTTTTTTAAGCTAGGTTTGACTGGGTGGTGTATGGGGTGTTGACCGTGGGGTTTATGGGCTCGGGTTATTTGGTTTTTTGGGCTTTGGGGTTTTGATTTGTAACTTGGACTTGGATAAGTAGTTTTGGATTGGACTTAGCTGATATTGGATTTGGCTTGGTTTTGTGAATTCAGATTTTTGATGTTAGAAACAAATAAGGACCAAATGTGTAATATATGAAACTTTAAGGATTAATTCGGCTAAATTCCTAAAGTATGATCCAAGGGTTTCTATTGACAATGCTCCGATCTTTGAGGGTTGACTTGGACTATTCATGAAATATTTCTTCCAGGGACCTCTTTTGTCAATTGATGAAAGTGTAGGGACTGAAAGTGCAATTTCTTCAAACTTTAACCAGGGACCAAATCTGACAATTCTCAATTCTCTGAGGACTTCAATGGGCTCAGCTTTGACTTTTAGATTCCAACTTTGACTTTCAGCACTCATTCCACTCTTGTGCTCGTTTTTGCCAGTTTCCGTTTGCTTTTTGTCTTTTTACGAGATATCCGTACCTGCACATTCATAATCACAAAAACACACTTTCTTTGGCATTTTGGGTTAGTTTTTGAAATATTTAGTCTCATTTTGATAAAGTAAAGGTGAGTAAATAAGTACTCACCAAAATCCCCCGGACTAAGGTATTGTCGTGCCCTCACGCAATGTGATCAATTCACGCTTTTGGGATAAATAATTTCATAACACTTCCTACTAGTATTGTAAAGTAGCAAGGAGGTTCAAAAGAAGTTACAAAATCATTTATTCTCGAAAACGCTCCATTTTCCAAAGTTTATTCCTTTATTCTACTTATCACTTCTATTTTTGGATTTTCTCACTTTATTCTTGTGACGGTTTGTTGAACTTTCATTATTTTGCAATAATTTTTAGGGTCAAAGAGTAGAAACACTTCTCATGGAAAGTGACCATACGGATAAAAATCGTCATCCTTGATTTTTCACAAGCCCCCAAACTAAGCGTACAAACGAGATCACAACTTATCTACAAGTTAAATGCTAACACTACTCATAAAAGTTACTTGTGGTAACCTCTTACTCCCATGTCCTAAGTTTTTTATCTCAAAAATTTTATTTTTTTGAGAAATGAATTTCTTCATATTTTCTCGTTTCAATACTTTTTAGTCCGATAGAGATACCAAGTTTAAACACTAAGTAGTTTTTCATTTTCTCTTAAGAACCACTGCAATAGAAATTCGGTCCACATCAAGGAATTGGGTACATACAATCTCATATATATAAGTTGCGGAGTACTACACGTGCACCTCATGTGTCCAATTCAGAATCATCCACATGCACCTCACGTGCCAACAACTTTTAAAACACTTAAGCTCTTATTCAACATAACTTTCATATTTTTTTTCACTTTTCTTATATTTTTCATACTTTTCTTTCTTTCAACATCAATGGAAGCTTATCGGGTAGCTCCAAAACCACATACATAATCAACTTTTGACTTTCTGATTTTTTTTTTCATTTTTGCTTTTATTTTTGATGTTCCTTGATATGTACCCAACTTCTAAAACAAATATTCTCTTAAAAAATAAGAAACTAAATATTATCCAAACCTAAATACCACTAATTAACCTAGAGCATCTATTATATATTGGTGATATAATTTTGCGGGAGCAAAAAGCTACAAGTACCTTTCATGAGCTCTAAAGAGAACCAACTACTCCATGTTTAGCATCAAACTTCTAAATAAACTCTATCATTTCTCGCTCTTCGCAATTTAAGATTTCAAGTAATGAAACCAGCGAATACTTAGCCTATAATCAGCCACGCATATATAAAGTCAGTTACGGAAACTTGCAAATTCTAGAAGAAGAATTCGCTTTTTCTAGCTCCTTATGTAAAAGACTAGCGAAAGCTTTTAAGCTGCGCGTGTATAAAGTCAAGTACGGGAACTTGCAGATTCTTAAGAAAGAATTCGCATTTTATAGCTCCTGGTGTACAAGACTAGCACAAGTTTATATGATTATCATTGGTTAAGGGAACAAGCTAGGGCTCAACACGCCCGGTCAAGTCAAAATATTTATTCCTACTCTCGCCAGCAAGAAAGTCAACAAGGTGTCAAAACACTTATTCAAACTTTATTATATTTTTGCACAACTTTTTCAATTTTCTCATTTTTTTGTACTTTTTATGACCTTTTCTTTGATTTTTTTTTTCTCCAAAATTTTTCAAATTTTTTAATTTTTTCAAATTTTAATTTTTTTTAAGAAAAACGGAGTTGCGAGAGTACATAACATGGTGAAAAATGCAAGGTCAAATCGAATCGAAGATTCACCCTCCCCCGGACTAGAATGGAACATTGTCCTCAATGTTTTACGGGTAAAGGCAATCCTAACAAAATTCTAGGGCCGTTTATTAATTATGCCAAAGAAAACGTTAGTCGATAAGATTTTCGGATATAGGATTTCCAAAAGCATCAATGAATGAGACTCGAGTTGGAGAGAAAATAACGAGCACGAGAGTCATCATAAATCGGGGACAATCCTGAACAAACATTCACAAACAACCACGAAACACAAGATTATTTGTTAGAAATAAGAAAAATAAGAAGAAGAATTGGATAAGCATGGGTTGCTTCCCACGAAGCGCTTGTTTTGGTTCACCGAGTCACATGACCTTGACTCGATCCCCGAATTAATTCGTCCTTGGGGAAAAATTCGTGGAAAAATAATCTCAATCGGGCTTTCATTCAAAATATTTGGATAAACATATGAATTATTTGAAAGTTCCACCCCGATGAGATAACCGGTGGTATTCTAATAGTGAAAACTATTAGAAACGATACCAGGGTCAAAAATAGTGTCCTCACTCCCGACGGAGTGACGGAGAAGGGAAATCACACCAAATGTGATAAATGGAAAGAACGTCATGATAACAATCATGAACAATTCATCATCATAAAAAGAAGACTTCATAATTGTGGAATTATGAATCATATCAGTAAGGCTCATTTGAAAAATTTTCCCGGGTGGGAGGGATGGGATAATTTTTTTATAAAAACTCTCATGTTTAAGAATGCCACCCGGATCATGATCATTTTCAAGATCAAAACAGAAATGTTCATACTCTGGATAAGAAAGTTCACCAGAAAACTTTTCAAAATCACAACCAATCTTATCAAAACAAAATGAATCATACTCCGGAAGAGAGATAAAAGCAAGAGAAGTGGTACTGCCACTACTCGTCTCTTCCGTATGATCAATATCAAAGTGAAAAGCTTCATAAACCAGATAAGAATGATCAGGACGAGAAGTGGGATTACCACTAATCTCCTCAGTCATATCAAACGAAAAACACTCATAATCAGGTAAAAATTCCTCGAGCTCGGGCTCCATAAGATCTTCAATCTTAAGCTCAATTTCCTTCTTAACTTTTTCCGGAGGGATTGACGGTTCATCGTTCAACAAATTTTCAAGAAAAAGAGTATCTCCCTCCGAATCAAAGTAAAATTCTTCAATCTCAGATAAAGGGATCGTATCAATAACAAGGAATTCATCGACCTCTTCCCAAAAAGAATCATATTCCTCAATCGGAGGAAAAGATGGGGAAGAGTCGGAGACGATTGGTTTCAAGAAATCATCAAAGGAGTAATCAACAACATTAACGCTTTTAACGATATATTTCTTTGATTTTGAAGCATCGGCACGAAAAATCATTATATCATCGTCATGTCTCAAAGTAAGAGTATCCTCAAAATGATCGACTAGGGCTTTTGCGGTTCACAAAAATGGTCTCCCTAGTATAAGAGGAACTCTTGGATTGGCCTCGTAATCAACAACAACAAAGTCGGCTGGGAAAGTACACTAATTCACTCGAACAAATACATCTTCAGCAATTCCGACCGGGTGAGTAATCGAACGATTAGCAAGCTCTAATGTCATACGAGTCGGTTTAAGATCTCCCATTCTAAGTTGTTCATAGATTGATAATGGCATAAGGTTAATACTTGCACTTGAATCGGCCAGGGTATTGCAAACCTCTTGATCTTTTAAAGAACAAGGAATGAGAAACTTTCCCGAATCTCCAAGCTTCTCGGGAAGCTTTTTGAGAAGAATAGCGGAGCATTGAGCATTAATCGAGGTTTCAGCTAACTCAAGCAATTTTTCTTTATTACTAATGAGATTTTTGAACATTGAAGCAAACTTTGGCATATAAACAAGAGCATCCATGAAACTGATGTCGAAGTGCAATTTTTGAAAAATATCAAGAAACTTTTCTATTTGTCTCTTAGATTTTGCACGGAGCTCTTCATCATTAAACCTTGACGGATATGGAAGTTTTGATTTGTGTTTAACATCTTTTTCAGAAACGACTTTTTCTTTTTCTTTAGACATTTGGACAACCGGAGGTTGGACGTTTTCAGTGCCTCCATTATTAGTAGGAGGAACCGGGTCCTTTGTCGCCTCGGTCTCACAGTCCACTTCCTTAGAAGGAGAAGAAGAAGAGGTAGTCGGAGCCGTGGGTCCATCATATTTAACACCACTGTGAGCCATGATCGCCTTGATCTCGCCCCTCGGGTTTGCGATCGTGTTGCTTGGAAGAGAAGTAGTACCCGAACCCGAGGGTCGATCATTTAAACGCTTGTTTAGATCACTAATTTGAGTAGCAAATAACCGTGTAGTTTCTTCTTGTTTTGCCATAAAATCTTGTTGGTTCTGAAGTAATTGCTTAATCAAATCATCCGTGGGCGTTTGATTTTGAATAACACCTTGATTTTGATTATTGAAATTTTGCCCACAGTTTTGAAAATTTCCATGATTCTGATTTCCATGATTAGCGTTTTGAAAAATTCCAGGGTTTCCATAGTTTCCTTTGTTTTGAAAATTCCCTTGATTCGGGCCTTGATTGTAATTTCCTTGAAAACCCCGGTTTTGATTGAATCCTTGATTCTGATTTTGAAAACCATTATTAACTCGACTCTGATTTTGATTTCCTTGATTATTACGATTTTGAACATTATGGTTTTGATTCACTTGATTGACTTGATTTGGTTGATCAAAACCGGGTAGTCCAAGATAATTGGTGGAACGGTAGCTGAGAAGATTTCGATCTCCTTGAGGTAGGTAACCGTTACCACCCGTGTTTGCAGCATACGCGTTCTCATGAGAAAAGGCACCGGTTGCTGGACATTCGTAATACAAATGAGGACCACCACAAGTCTCACAACCATGGGAAACCATATTGACTTGATGGTTTTTGGCTTGATTCTGATTCGTTTGATGCATTCATAGCATAGCCGTAGACATATCATCGAGCTTCTTAGTAATGGCGGCAAGCTCAGAATTATACAAAGAATTATGAGTCGCGGTCAATCTCGTTGGCTCATTCCTCTCGGCTGAGGAATCCCAATAATTGTAATGAGCCGTCATATTCTCAATGAGTTCGTAACAATCTTCAGGACGACGTTTCATAAAAGTTCCTCCGGCTGCTGCATTGATTGTGTCACGATGTCATAAAGTAAAACCATTGTAAAACGTATCAATTATTGTAACAAGAAGCATATTATGGTTCGGACACCGATCAATAGCAAGCTTATAACGTTCACAAACTTCGAATAAAGACTCATCGGGAAGTTGTCGAAAGTTACTAATATCGTTTCGTAGCTTCGTCACCATCGATGGTGGAAAATACTTCGCCAAGAACTTCGAGACCATTTCTTCGAAAGTATGAATCGAGTTCTTGGGAAGACGATCAAACCAAGCGGTGGCATGATGCGTTAGAGAATAGGGGAAGAGAGAAAGACGGAGGGCGTTATCGGAGACCCTATTTTGTTTCATACTTTGGGTGACGGTTAAAATTTGTCAAGATGCTTATTGGCATTGTCACCCGGAAAACCGTGAAATTGATATGAATTTTGGACTTGTTGTATTATATGATGCTTGAGTCCAAAATCCATAGTGTAACAACCCGTAATTTTTCACGTCAACATTTATTTCCAAACTCTAATTTATTAATTTTAAGACTTTACAAGAACACTTTTTATGTATAACTTTTTAGTTAAATAAACATAAAACTAGAATAACCCTCTTGTGCACTGTGACTTTAGACTATATTTAGTCTACAACATTACGGTAATTTGCCATTACTTTAATTCATAATTTAATTGCTAGGTCTTTTGCATCTTTCTTACTCGCTAGTATTAATTTAATAAATGCTTTCACAATTTAAATGAACACCCAACGTACCCGACAAACCCAACAATTATTTTTAATACGTTCTTATATTCTATTAATAACTACAAAAGTGTCAAACATTAATTTCTCACACTTTTATAATTTTTTTACTAAGCCCACTTAATTATACGTGTTTAACTTTAACCACAAAAACTATCAAAAAATACATATTTTTAATACCCAATACATTCAATAAATACATTTTTTATAAATCAAACACATTTTATATTTTTCTCACAAAATTGACGTACCCTTTTTTATGTATGTACTAACATATACATTAAATTTCAACTTAACTAAGTATTACAAGATTCAAACTAGGAGACATGGACTAGATTTTTTGTGTGCTTGACTAGAAAATTGTTCCCTCCTTTCCCTTGATTCACGCCAACATAGAGCCACCAAGACCAAAAATATGTTTCCTTGACTAGTCCATAAAATTCTCTATAAATATATATACTACACATACATCTTAGTACCTTGTAAGAAATAAAGAAAAAAAAAAAGAAAAACTATATCACTCACTCACACTCTTACACCACACGACCACAAAGAGAGGAAGCAAGGGAAAAATTGATTTTCCAAGTGCAAGGGTTTATTACGAGTTTACTTGGGTAACTAAATTAGTAGCAAGGGCTTGGAGTCATTAGTTGGGGTATCCTTGTGTTCATCACCATCACATACACTTCTTAAGTGCAAGTAAGTCATTACACCATTTTCATAAGCTCTACACTTAATTTCATTTACTAGAGTTTCTTTCCAAGTTTACATTCACTTGTATATCACCAAGTACATGTATCAATTTTTGTAACCAAATGAGTTAACAACTAATGAAAATGGCTAAAACCTATTTTTCAAACATAAATATGTTGGTTATATGTTAAACTTGACAAAGAAAATAGAAAACTGAAACATTACATTAAATTAGTAAATTATTTATTTAACAAGTGTTAATAATTACTTACATACATGTGAAATTTGAGTTCTTTAATCTTGCTAAGTATATTGTTAGAACGCTATTGACATGTTCAAAGATCGGTAGAAGAGCTAGAGTAGTTTTGAAGTTGTTGGAAGCAGTTTTGGATGACTAGAATACTAGAAAACGTACTTTGACACATTTTAACAAGAGGCTGTCCTATTTCGACTTAGACAGGAAACTCAGTTGGTTGAGAGTAAGAGTAGCCTAGAAATTTAGAAAATAGACTCAAAAACGAAAACATGGCCGCTTGAATGGATTAAAACGGACTATTAACGAAGAAGATACCTTAATTTGAAGTTGATTGACGAAAATGATTTTCTGAAGCAATACTTGCTGTTGGAAGATTTTTAAACGGAAAAATCAAGTATTAAAAGTTAACTAGATTAGCCGAAACACTAAAAACATGTTAGTATACTTAAACACGAACCCAGGGATATATTAAACTCAAGAAACGGAGCAACAACGAGAAAGATATGGCCTAAAGAAGTTACGACGTCATATAACTTTTGACAGCTTATTATTTTGGCTATTAGAAAGCTGATGAAACATTTTAAAGTGAATTCTGGACACTTTAGGTGTGATTTTAGCTGAAATAACTTAAACAAAAATGGTAGAATGTTTTATATATACTTGCTCTTGCTAGGAGCGTTGAAGGTTTCTAAAGCACTAAATAGTGAGACGAGTATAGTATAATAAAGAAATCAACTAGTTTTGTCATATTAAAAGTGTAGACTTGATATTTAAACGAGCACCATAACGTAACTACGTTTTTAACCACCAAACTTTACAACAAATATGTACGGGTGATATATATTAAAGTGTAAATTTGCATGCACGACCTTATTTCCAAACCTAAGACATAGTACTTATTTAGGTTGCGGTTAGAGCTACCGGACTTAGATTTACGCGCACGTTATTCCGACTTGTGATACTTTATTTGAGGTGAGTATTCACGAACCCCTTTTTCTAACTATTTTAATCGTTTTGGGGTGGATGCATGAAATATTAATTGAACTCTTTGAACTTTGTTTTGAACCGTAAGATATATACTTTGGATCATTTTGACTTGATTTTGAATCCTTTGACTATTTTGAACTCTTTTAACTTGTTTTGACCTTATAACTTGTTTGAACTCTTGAACTTTATTGCAAACTTATGACTTGTTTTGAACTTAATGAACCGTATGTGCTATGACCTAAAGTCTCGCCATTTTGGTGGAGCGTTCTTAACCCTAAAGTCTCGCCATTTTTGGTGGAGCGTGCAAAGTCTCACCTTATTGGTGGAGCGTTCTTGACCTAAAGTCTCGCCTTATTGGTGGAACGTGCGAAGTCTCCCATATTTGGAGCATTCTTAATCGTATATAATAGTTGTATGATGTACTGTTCGTACATTCGCATTGTTCGTCACCTATTAGTAGTATGGATAGCGCTATTAGAGGTCGGCCAACCTCTCGTTCACTATGTTACGGGACGCATATTATTTAATTAGGAGCTTTGCCTGGCATACATTATTATATACGTGGTGCTTATATTTTGACCTATATTGACCACATGTACATGACTACTAGACCTACGACTTTTTATGCAATGAGTTGTGAACACACAGGTTACAAGTCTTGTATGGGCGGGACTTGCAACTGAGTGGATTGACAATGCCTTTGCATTGTGGACTATGCACAAAGACTAAAAACTTATACTCTCTCTTAAAGGTTTTCATACTATATAAAACGTGTGTACTCACCAACTATTTTCATAGTTAACCCGTTTTCTCTCATGCATTTCAGGTGATCGTCAATAAGTGTTTTCATAAAGATCATTAGAAATCATCACATGTCATCGTTGATTTCGTCATATTACAAGGTATCATATTTTGGAAAACTTGGTCTTATGTTTTTTTTATTGTCATTGTTGGCATAAAACAATATTGTAATAATGTACTATTTCCTTAAATATTAATCAAGGTATTGCACTATATCTCTTTTGCGATGTATATTGATTTCGTCGCACCTCGCGTTTCCGCCTTCGACGGGGTGTGACACGTAGCCTCAATATTAAGAGGGGCAATCAGGCCACCTCCTCCGTGCATTGTTGGTTGGCACAGCTCCTCAATCGTTCGGAGATCGGGAGCTGGCACGTATTGGTGATTATCACCACCCACCAGAGGGTGTTGATTATTTGGGTCTATTTCCACAACGTTGGGGAAATGGACACAGTGTGTGTGTCGAATTACCCTTTCGGGGTTTGACGATGGAGAAATAATACTTTCAAAAGAGGATCGGGTGTTCATACACCAAAAATAAAATCAAAAAGAAAAAGAAAAAGAAAAATCTTTTGGTATTTTTGATTTGGAATTATTTTTGGCTTTTTTAAAATTATTTAAAAACAAATCACAAAAAACTTTTATTCTCTTTTTTCAACCATTACGTTAATCGTAATCGTTTCCTTCAAACTACTCGCGACGAAACGGGAGAGAAGAGTGTTTTTGATTTTTTTACTTTTTTGCAGAAAATATTCACAAGATAGAGGAAGGTTTTCCAAAACACGATTTTTAAAAACGAAATTCAAAAACTCACTTCAAACCCTCTCCGGCAGCGGCGCCAAAAATTGATTAAGCAAAAATCAATATATATTTATACGTTCCGAGGAAATCCGCAAGAAATACGGATTACCCGAGTCGTATCCCGTGAAGGAATGAATGAAATCGTTGAAATTCGATTCGTAAAATCGTGTCGTGAGAAGTGAAAATTGTGAATGAGAAACTCAAATTATGAAAAGTAATTACAAATAATGCAGAAAGTACAAGCTATATATGCACAAATGATTAAAATCTAAAAACGGAAATTCAAACGCGATTCTTAAAACGTAACGTACGAATTAAAACGTAACTTTTTTTTATGAAAAATGATCCTAAAAATGTGATGTTAAAGATCGTTTAAGCCCATCTAGGATATAGTAATATTGATTAAGCACAGCGGAATATAAAAACATAATCAATACTACTAATAAGGTTTTCTTTATTGAAAATAAAAATAAACTAATACAACTACTAAACTACTACTAACGCTCTATGCGTTTCTAGACTCTCATTGGAGAGACTAGCTATGAATGAATGATCTGTAACCTAGACGCCTACCCTCTTTATATAATAGAGGGAGGTTACAAACCCTAGCTTCCTACGAAAGCTAACTATTACATAGTAGGTCCTCATTGTTTCTTCTTTCTTCATTCTTTGCTTGTAGGTTTTGTAATCTTCAAATCTGTAATTCCCAACAATCTTCCCCTATTTGATATGACAAAACAATCTGCATGAAGAAACAATATCATCACCAATAATAAGCTGCGCATCATAACTATTCTTACCCTTTTTGTAATCTTCTAATAGGGTCTTGTGCAACTCGTAAACGCTTCCCCTTAAGTGATGCATATCTCGAACTTTAATCGGCTTCAAATATCCTTATCTGATGTAGTGCGAACAAGCATATTAAATACACCTCAGTTATTCGTGTGGTCCCAGCCATCGCACGCCATAACCGTCCATTGGTACCAAACCAAATCAAAATATAATAATGTGTGTGGTCCCGGCCATCGCACAACATTATTATGTTATGTATTCAACAACCTGTAAACACCAAACCAAATTGTCACACCCCCAAAATCGGGTCCAGCGGAAGCATACATGTAGCTGGGGTGTAACTCAATTGGTATTACAACACAAGTTCAAAACTGGTTTTCACTTCAATCATTTAGAATAAAATCATTTAACCAAAAGTATTGAATTTACATCGTTAAAATATAGTGCGGAAGTAGGCCCGTAAAATAGTTTAAAATGGTCCCCAAGTGAATATCAGAGTCTTCTATGACCATGCCATGCCCTGCCAAAACCTCCAGTAGCGTGCCATTGCTTAAAACCTGAAAATACATGCTAAAGAGTGTCAACACGAGGTTGGTGAGTTCATAAGTTTGTATTAAAACAATAGTGTTGTGAGTACAATAGAGAGTTTTGTAACCATTGTGTAACTCACAATGTCATAAAAATAAAGTTTACCTTACAGTAAAATCAGGATTGTGGACCATGAGTAGAGTATGATCATTACAACAAATATAATATCACATAGAAAAATAGTCTATTACGCTAGCGCTAAGTTCATGCAACCGAAGCTATAACAGTGTGCATGCTCTAGAAGCATGTTAAACATAAAGGCCCGGCAAGTGTTTATCCCGTTACACTTGTAATTCGACATGTTATACGCTCGCGTTTGCCTATCCGGTCAAACCGAACGGGGGAGTCACCACCAATAGATCTATTTATAACATTCGCGCTTCCCAGCAGGAATTGACGGTTCATGAGTTTGGGCATAGTGGGATTCAAGGGCTTAGGCTAATCCGCGTAATAGTTTAGATACAACATAAGTTTCAGTATGGTCCATAAAAGTGTTTGCATAAAAGCAATAGTTCACAAAGTGTGTTGCATAAAAGCAAGAGTTCATAAAGTGGGTTGCATAAAAGCAAGAGTTCATAAAGTGTGTTGCATAAAAGCAAGAGTTCATAAAGTGTGTTGCATAAAAGCAAGAGTTCATAAAGTGGGTTGCATAAAAGCAAGAGTTCATAAAGTGTGTTGCATAAAAGCAAGAGTTCATAAAGTGTGTTGCATAAAAGCAAGAGTTCATAAAATGTGTTGCATAAAGCAAGAGTTCATAAAGTGTGTTGCATGTTTATAAAACGCTTGTGTATGCGAGAAAATAATCAAGTATGCAACTGATATACCCATAGGTGCATTTAAATAATCAATCAAGCCTTCAAAGAAACAGTAGTGTTTAAGTAAACAATTGCGCATTCAAGCATTGAGTTTAGTCAAAAACGAGCATGTATTCTCCCCCAAAACAGTTATACAAACAGGTAAAAATAGGGGGTATGAACTCACCTGGTGCGATAGCTATGATGACAAAAGTGGATACACTGAAATGAGGCACGATCTCTAATCGCAACCTAATGAATGATAGTTTCTAATGTAAGAAACGAAATGATGCTACACATGCAAGTACGTATGTTATCGATACCACTCGTTAGTTTTGAAAATAGTGTTTATCGTCAAAAATTACATTTTTGACGTCTCGTTAAGTTAATAACCACTTTTCATGTAGTTGTGTTGAAAAGGTACTCCACGATCCTCGTTTGGTGTTTTATCAGTAAATATAAGGTTTTCGCCGCAAAAATAACATTTTCATTACTTGAAAATATGACCAAAATGGCCTCGCAAAACTAGTCGCGAAATATTGTACGTTAAGTGTTAATGGTCAAGCTCGGCGTTTTTGAAAACCTTGTAACAATATCTTGAAGTCGTGTTATTTAACTTTTGGCTATACGGGTCTTGATCAATGAGAGAATCGACTCTTATTGTTGCTATTTGAAAATATTATGTTCAACACTTAGAAAATTTCATTATAGCAAAAGCTGTCAAAATATATATCGTTTATCGGGTATATAGATGAGGTCGTAGTTTATTCGTTACGAGTCCAATGATCAAACGGCCAATTGATTTGAAAAGCTTGCTGGGAGATCTTGATTTCATAAAACTACGGCTCGGACTCAAACTGATCCGATCATAAAGAAAAACAGCCGTGAAAGTGGTGTCTCGCAAAGACAGTTTATGTCAAAACTCTATTAGTGTACAAAGCTGATGGAAATATATATATATCGTCGGATTTCAAACACTTGTATCTTTTTCGTTATAAGCCCGTTTTCTATGTTCTTTATATCCCCGCGAAGGTAATCAAGTATACTTTAGGTTTTTCAAGGTCTCGGCTAGTCAAGATATCATTTAATCTCAGTTTTCTTAGCTAGAAAAATCGGGACAGATTCAATATTTCAGAAAATATAGTTTTCGTCGTAAATCTTGAAAATAGCATATCTTTTTCGTCGTAACTCGGGTTTTATCCCCGTTTTCGGCCATAGTTTCGTCTCGGAATGTATTTTCTAAACCTTTGGTCCAAAGTTACCCAAAACCCACTGATTTTCCCACGTTTCACAAAAAGGGACAGTAGCTTTTATATAGTTGTAAAAATCAACTTTCCTAGTTCAAGGGTTGTTCAAAGCTTAACCAAACTATCTCAAATCAACACCACAAATACCCAATCCTACCATACACCTTCTTAGGGTGTCATGGGTTCCTAGTCTTCACCAAAAATGGTGGATCTCATGAGATTGTTAATAAAAATTATAGATCTATGTTTATAAAAACAAAATGAGTAATAAGTGGCATGGATCTTACATACTTGCATGTTTTATCCATATATCTTGAAAATACATAAAAATATAAAGTAAATGAAAGTATGAAAAGATCAAAAATGTTTTTGAAGCTTACTTGAAGATTTGAGGTGATTTGATGAGAAATTGATTAATAATCTTGGGTTTTTACCACAAAACCCCAACTAGATCTTGATTAGGACTTGATTCAACACTTGATCTTGAAAATTTTATGGATTCTTCTTATGTTTGTTTCTTGGTCGATTCATATAGAGAGGAAGAAAGGGATGAGAATTTTTCTAGTGTTGGTATAAAATGAGTAGTGTAAATGGGATGAAATATGGTGGAAAGGAGTATATATATAGCAAGATCAAGTCAAGGTCAAAAAGTTGGTCATAGGGGGGGGGGGGGGGCGGCACCAAAAAGGAGGGAAACATGGGTTTGTGTTGGTGGCTCATTAATGCTCTTGTCTAACACATGTGTAGTTATTAGTTGGTTTTGTTGTGTATTAGGTGTTATCGGGTACCGAGTTAACTAAAAATAAATGTTACCGAGGTAAAATAAAATACGACGAAGTTGTAAAAGTTGTAAAATATTATTCCTGAATGATAATCGGGTGTTGAAATAATTATCGTTTTGAAATAACTCAAACCGACGGAGTAATAAGCTCCGACCGTAAAATGTAGCCATTGGTTTCAAAACACCGGGTAAATTAATAATATAATTTTTATATTATTATTATGAGTATGTAAATATGTTAGGATCATAGTCGGGAGTATTGGGTATACGTTAGTAGTAAAACTGAGTGGTATCGTTAATTACCAATTAAGCATACGTAAATGGAAATAATGCATATCCGTGTAGGTTCTCAAGTGATGATGATGTGTAGACTATTTCAGTCTATATCAAGTGTCATTACTGAATGATGCATGAATTCGCAGCTAAACCTAACTGGTTACGCGAATTTGAAGACTCGTAAACTCAGTTTACGAAATGACGAACGACAATCGTGAATAGTGATTTCCTTCCGGAAATGAATAGTGTCACATGAATAGTAAAATTTCTGAACGCCTCTCGGAATCACAAACTGACTCCGAAAACGATGAATAGTAAAATGATGAATAGTGACCGGTGAATAGTAAATGATGAATAGTGAATAGGAGAAATGTCCCGAAAATGCGGGTTGTTACAGTCTCACCCCCTTAAAAGGAACTTCGTCCCGAAGTTCAGTTTGTGCTGGTCTCTGAAGTTATATTGTTGAAAAGATGATGATTCTTATCATGTAAGCTATTGAGCTCCAACAAGGTTCAAGTCTGACGGCCACCAAGGCTACTCTGTCAGAAATGTTGAATGGTCCAGTGTATATAGGGTTCATGAATGCTTACTGGACTAGAGAGTTGGGCTTTTCCCAATTTCAATCCGTCAATGGATGTTGGCACTTCGGCCATAGAGTGCTTCGAATGGTGTAGTCTCTAAGCTCGTGTGGTAACTATGGTTGCAACTGAATTTGATTTATGGCAAGTGGTTAGTCCAACCATTTCTAGTGTCAATCACACCCGATTTGGGCATATCTCCCTATGTTTGAAACAACCTCAAATTCTGACCATTGGTCTACAGATGATAGGTGGTGTGGTTTCAAAGAGATCTTAATGAAATCGTTAGGAGTTGAGGTGAATCAAATTCCTTTATTAGGAATAATTGAAATGGGTATCATGAATCTTGTTTTGAAAGACTTACAAGGTTAAGTCCGTCAAAGGGTGTTGTTGAAAATAATAGACTAGGATAAGGTTGTGATCCTCTGCAGGATGTCATGGATTGAATCTTTCTCCACCTACAATGCTTAGTCTCCATTACTAAGATTTTCCCCAAGTTATATGTCATCGAATCACAAACTCCTAAAGGTATAAGAGATGTAACATAGTGATTGATTTTCAAAGTTTGTTTTGAGATTGTGTGTTTTATTCATAAACCTTCCCTTTACAACTTTAAGCAAACGGCTTTTTAAAGTAACGTATTTCTTGATGTTTCAAAATTTAATAGTTATGCAAGATAGGACAATTTTCAACATAAGGTGGATAATATGGTTGACCAAAGATTGATGTTTAAAATTTTCTAATCATTCAATAGTTTTGTGAAAGATTAACCAAAAGGAATTTGCTTGTCAAAATAAGTGCCTCAGAAAAGTGTTTTGTATAACGGTAGTTTGGAGAAAAATCTATTTAAAGTGAACGTATCAAGAGGATAAAAATAGCCAGGTATGTATGTCTGCACAAATGCATAGGTGTCTAACATGTTTGAATAAAGTCTATTGGTGAGGACATGTTCAACTGAAGGTTCTATAATCTTGGTTAGGAGGTTGGATGTATCTCTATAGTGTTGCTCAGCGAGCATTCGCATCGAAACTAATCTTGTAATTTAATCAAGCCAATACTTTCCAGATGGTGGAATTGTGGCAATCAGGCCAGTGATAGTGGTTCGAATGGTTTTGTGGTATCCTGAGATTTCTGTTGAGTTTTGAATGGTTTCAATGTTCCGAGGGATCCTCCTTTTAGATGGTATGGAAAGTCTTTCCTAGGGAGGTCATTGATAATATCCACTTATCAATATAAGAAGTAGTGAGGGATGAGTGACATCGGAGTCTATAGAGTGTTAGCTAATTCCTTATACATATATGGGGATGGGGAAGGGAAATGATAGTGAGGGTGAGAAGGGAACAGATTGTGACAACTGCGACAAAATGAGATTGTGATAAAAGAAAATACTGTGATATAAGTGTATCGTGCATAGACGTAGATGTCCATGAGATGAAATGTCCAGTTGGCGTGCTTCCAATCGGTGGTTAACGAGATAGTGAAAAGTATGGATGTTCTGCCAACGAGTGTTTACTCACGCGTAAATGAAACATTTGGAAATTGAGTAAAGGATTCAATCCAGACATAATCTTATTATAACCACTCTCAGTGTTGCAAAATTCACTTCTGAGTCAGACATAGGTGGTCAGCCTATATCTCACTATCCCGGGTTGAATATAGATGACCAGTCTATATTCCACCGAGGTTCCATGAATTTTGAAATACTCAGCTCAGTTATACTAAGACTATGTCCTTCCCAAATACCAAGACGTTCTGAAAGACAAAAGCAAGTGACCAAACTCGAGGTCAAATTATGAAGCTATGCAAGGAAAAGCATAATGTGGTGACATATACGATACATGAGCATGCTTATATGAAAGACAATTGTAGTAATCAACTATAATAAGTGAATATAACATATCAGATAATGAGACACAAATCTCATCACCTATGTCAGCAACTAACCACAAATGAGGCTTCAGCTTGGCAGGCAGGCACGTGACGGTCATAGGGTTATGTTTTCGTGAAAGTAGCTATAGTCTAGGTTTTAAAAACACTTAGTTCGCTATAGCCAAAGCTCTGATACCAATCTGTCACACCCCCAAAATCGGGTCCAGCGGAAGCATACATGTAGCTGGGGTGTAACTCAATTGGTATTACAACACAAGTTCAAAACTGGTTTTCACTTCAATCATTTAGAATAAAATCATTTAACCAAAAGTATTGAATTTACATCGTTAAAATATAGTGCGGAAGTAGGCCCGTAAAATAGTTTAAAATGGTCCCCAAGTGAATATCAGAGTCTTCTATGACCATGCCATGCCCTGCCAAAACCTCCAGTAGCGTGCCATTGCTTAAAACCTGAAAATACATGCTAAAGAGTGTCAACACGAGGTTGGTGAGTTCATAAGTTTGTATTAAAACAATAGTGTTGTGAGTACAATAGAGAGTTTTGTAACCATTGTGTAACTCACAATGTCATAAAAATAAAGTTTACCTTACAGTAAAATCAGGATTGTGGACCATGAGTAGAGTATGTGATCATTACAACAAATATAATATCACATAGAAAAATAGTCTATTACGCTAGCGCTAAGTTCATGCAACCGAAGCTATAACAGTGTGCATGCTCTAGAAGCATGTTAAACATAAAGGCCCGGCAAGTGTTTATCCCGTTACACTTGTAATTCGACATGTTATACGCTCGCGTTTGCCTATCCGGTCAAACCGAACGGGGGAGTCACCACCAATAGATCTATTTATAACATTCGCGCTTCCTAGCAGGAATTGACGGTTCATGAGTTTGGGCATAGTGGGATTCAAGGGCTTAGGCTAATCCGCGTAATAGTTTAGATACAACATAAGTTTCAGTATGGTCCATAAAAGTGTTTGCATAAAAGCAATAGTTCACAAAGTGTGTTGCATAAAAGCAAGAGTTCATAAAGTGGGTTGCATAAAAGCAAGAGTTCATAAAGTGTGTTGCATAAAAGCAAGAGTTCATAAAGTGGGTTGCATAAAAGCAAGAGTTCATAAAGTGTGTTGCATAAAAGCAAGAGTTCATAAAGTGTGTTGCATAAAAGCAAGAGTGTTGCATAAAAGCAAGAGTTCATAAAATGTGTTGCATAAAGCAAGAGTTCATAAAGTGTGTTGCATGTTTATAAAACGCTTGTGTATGCGAGAAAATAATCAAGTATGCAACTGATATACCCATAGGTGCATTTAAATAATCAATCAAGCCTTCAAAGAAACAGTAGTGTTTAAGTAAACAATTGCGCATTCAAGCATTGAGTTTAGTCAAAAACGAGCATGTATTCTCCCCCAAAACAGTTATACAAACAGGTAAAAGTAGGGGGTATGAACTCACCTGGTGCGATAGCTATGATGACAAAAGTGGATACACTGAAATGAGGCACGATCTCTAATCGCAACCTAATGAATGATAGCTTCTAATGTAAGAAACGAAATGATGCTACACATGCAAGTACGTATGTTATCGATACCACTCGTTAGTTTTGAAAATAGTGTTTATCGTCAAAAATTACATTTTTGACGTCTCGTTAAGTTAATAACCACTTTTCATGTAGTTGTGTTGAAAAGGTACTCCACGATCCTCGTTTGGTGTTTTATCAGTAAATATAAGGTTTTCGCCGCAAAAATAACATTTTCATTACTTGAAAATATGACCAAAATGGCCTCGCAAAACTAGTCGCGAAATATTGTACGTTAAGTGTTAATGGTCAAGCTCGGCGTTTTTGAAAACCTTGTAACAATATCTTGAAGTCGTGTTATTTAACTTTTGGCTATACGGGTCTTGATCAATGAGAGAATCGACTCTTATTGTTGCTATTTGAAAATATTATGTTCAACACTTAGAAAATTTCATTATAGCAAAAGCTGTCAAAATATATATCGTTTATCGGGTATATAGATGAGGTCGTAGTTTATTCGTTACGAGTCCAATGATCAAACGGCCAATTGATTTGAAAAGCTTGCTGGGAGATCTTGATTTCATAAAACTACGGCTCGGACTCAAACTGATCCGATCATAAAGAAAAACAGCCGTGAAAGTGGTGTCTCGCAAAGACAGTTTATGTCAAAACTCTATTAGTGTACAAAGCTGATGGAAATATATATATATCGTCGGATTTCAAACACTTGTATCTTTTTCGTTATAAGCCCGTTTTCTATGTTCTTTATATCCCCGCGAAGGTAATCAAGTATACTTTAGGTTTTTCAAGGTCTCGGCTAGTCAAGATATCATTTAATCTCAGTTTTCTTAGCTAGAAAAATCGGGACAGATTCAATATTTCAGAAAATATAGTTTTCGTCGTAAATCTTGAAAATAGCATATCTTTTTCGTCGTAACTCGGGTTTTATCCCCGTTTTCGGCCATAGTTTCGTCTCGGAATGTATTTTCTAAACCTTTGGTCCAAAGTTACCCAAAACCCACTGATTTTCCCACGTTTCACAAAAAGGGACAGTAGCTTTTATATAGTTGTAAAAATCAACTTTCCTAGTTCAAGGGTTGTTCAAAGCTTAACCAAACTATCTCAAATCAACACCACAAATACCCAATCCTACCATACACCTTCTTAGGGTGTCATGGGTTCCTAGTCTTCACCAAAAATGGTGGATCTCATGAGATTGTTAATAAAAATTATAGATCTATGTTTATAAAAACAAAATGAGTAATAAGTGGCATGGATCTTACATACTTGCATGTTTTATCCATATATCTTGAAAATACATAAAAATATAAAGTAAATGAAAGTATGAAAAGATCAAAAATGTTTTTGAAGCTTACTTGAAGATTTGAGGTGATTTGATGAGAAATTGATTAATAATCTTGGGTTTTTACCACAAAACCCCAACTAGATCTTGATTAGGACTTGATTCAACACTTGATCTTGAAAATTTTATGGATTCTTCTTATGTTTGTTTCTTGGTCGATTCATATAGAGAGGAAGAAAGGGATGAGAATTTTTCTAGTGTTGGTATAAAATGAGTAGTGTAAATGGGATGAAATATGGTGGAAAGGAGTATATATATAGCAAGATCAAGTCAAGGTCAAAAAGTTGGTCATAGGGGGGGGGGGGGGGGCGGCACCAAAAAGGAGGGAAACATGGGTTTGTGTTGGTGGCTCATTAATGCTCTTGTCTAACACATGTGTAGTTATTAGTTGGTTTTGTTGTGTATTAGGTGTTATCGGGTACCGAGTTAACTAAAAATAAATGTTACCGAGGTAAAATAAAATACGACGAAGTTGTAAAAGTTGTAAAATATTATTCCTGAATGATAATCGGGTGTTGAAATAATTATCGTTTTGAAATAACTCAAACCGACGGAGTAATAAGCTCCGACCGTAAAATGTAGCCATTGGTTTCAAAACACCGGGTAAATTAATAATATAATTTTTATATTATTATTATGAGTATGTAAATATGTTAGGATCATAGTCGGGAGTATTGGGTATACGTTAGTAGTAAAACTGAGTGGTATCGTTAATTACCAATTAAGCATACGTAAATGGAAATAATGCATATCCGTGTAGGTTCTCAAGTGATGATGATGTGTAGACTATTTCAGTCTATATCAAGTGTCATTACTGAATGATGCATGAATTCGCAGCTAAACCTAACTGGTTACGCGAATTTGAAGACTCGTAAACTCAGTTTACGAAATGACGAACGACAATCGTGAATAGTGATTTCCTTCCGGAAATGAATAGTGTCACATGAATAGTAAAATTTCTGAACGCCTCTCGGAATCACAAACTGACTCCGAAAACGATGAATAGTAAAATGATGAATAGTGACCGGTGAATAGTAAATGATGAATAGTGAATAGGAGAAATGTCCCGAAAATGCGGGTTGTTACAGTCTCACCCCCTTAAAAGGAACTTCGTCCCGAAGTTCAGTTTGTGCTGGTCTCTGAAGTTATATTGTTGAAAAGATGATGATTCTTATCATGTAAGCTATTGAGCTCCAACAAGGTTCAAGTCTGACGGCCACCAAGGCTACTCTGTCAGAAATGTTGAATGGTCCAGTGTATATAGGGTTCATGAATGCTTACTGGACTAGAGAGTTGGGCTTTTCCCAATTTCAATCCGTCAATGGATGTTGGCACTTCGGCCATAGAGTGCTTCGAATGGTGTAGTCTCTAAGCTCGTGTGGTAACTATGGTTGCAACTGAATTTGATTTATGGCAAGTGGTTAGTCCAACCATTTCTAGTGTCAATCACACCCGATTTGGGCATATCTCCCTATGTTTGAAACAACCTCAAATTCTGACCATTGGTCTACAGATGATAGGTGGTGTGGTTTCAAAGAGATCTTAATGAAATCGTTAGGAGTTGAGGTGAATCAAATTCCTTTATTAGGAATAATTGAAATGGGTATCATGAATCTTGTTTTGAAAGACTTACAAGGTTAAGTCCGTCAAAGGGTGTTGTTGAAAATAATAGACTAGGATAAGGTTGTGATCCTCCGCAGGATGTCATGGATTGAATCTTTCTCCACCTACAATGCTTAGTCTCCATTACTAAGATTTTCCCCAAGTTATATGTCATCGAATCACAAACTCCTAAAGGTATAAGAGATGTAACATAGTGATTGATTTTCAAAGTTTGTTTTGAGATTGTGTGTTTTATTCATAAACCTTCCCTTTACAACTTTAAGCAAACGGCTTTTTAAAGTAACGTATTTCTTGATGTTTCAAAATTTAATAGTTATGCAAGATAGGACAATTTTCAACATAAGGTGGATAATATGGTTGACCAAAGATTGATGTTTAAAATTTTCTAATCATTCAATAGTTTTGTGAAAGATTAACCAAAAGGAATTTGCTTGTCAAAATAAGTGCCTCAGAAAAGTGTTTTGTATAACGGTAGTTTGGAGAAAAATCTATTTAAAGTGAACGTATCAAGAGGATAAAAATAGCCAGGTATGTATGTCTGCACAAATGCATAGGTGTCTAACATGTTTGAATAAAGTCTATTGGTGAGGACATGTTCAACTGAAGGTTCTATAATCTTGGTTAGGAGGTTGGATGTATCTCTATAGTGTTGCTCAGCGAGCATTCGCATCGAAACTAATCTTGTAATTTAATCAAGCCAATACTTTCCAGATGGTGGAATTGTGGCAATCAGGCCAGTGATAGTGGTTCGAATGGTTTTGTGGTATCCTGAGATTTCTGTTGAGTTTTGAATGGTTTCAATGTTCCGAGGGATCCTCCTTTTAGATGGTATGGAAAGTCTTTCCTAGGGAGGTCATTGATAATATCCACTTATCAATATAAGAAGTAGTGAGGGATGAGTGACATCGGAGTCTATAGAGTGTTAGCTAATTCCTTATACATATATGGGGATGGGGAAGGGAAATGATAGTGAGGGTGAGAAGGGAACAGATTGTGACAACTGCGACAAAATGAGATTGTGATAAAAGAAAATACTGTGATATAAGTGTATCGTGCATAGACGTAGATGTCCATGAGATGAAATGTCCTGTTGGCGTGCTTCCAATCGGTGGTTAACGAGATAGTGAAAAGTATGGATGTTCTGCCAACGAGTGTTTACTCACGCGTAAATGAAACATTTGGAAATTGAGTAAAGGATTCAATCCAGACATAATCTTATTATAACCACTCTCAGTGTTGCAAAATTCACTTCTGAGTCAGACATAGGTGGTCAGCCTATATCTCACTATCCCGGGTTGAATATAGATGACCAGTCTATATTCCACCGAGGTTCCATGAATTTTGAAATACTCAGCTCAGTTATACTAAGACTATGTCCTTCCCAAATACCAAGACGTTCTGAAAGACAAAAGCAAGTGACCAAACTCGAGGTCAAATTATGAAGCTATGCAAGGAAAAGCATAATGTGGTGACATATACGATACATGAGCATGCTTATATGAAAGACAATTGTAGTAATCAACTATAATAAGTGAATATAACATATCAGATAATGAGACACAAATCTCATCACCTATGTCAGCAACTAACCACAAATGAGGCTTCAGCTTGGCAGGCAGGCACGTGACGGTCATAGGGTTATGTTTTCGTGAAAGTAGCTATAGTCTAGGTTTTAAAAACACTTAGTTCGCTATAGCCAAAGCTCTGATACCAATCTGTCACACCCCCAAAATCGGGTCCAGCGGAAGCATACATGTAGCTGGGGTGTAACTCAATTGGTATTACAACACAAGTTCAAAACTGGTTTTCACTTCAATCATTTAGAATAAAATCATTTAACCAAAAGTATTGAATTTACATCGTTAAAATATAGTGCGGAAGTAGGCCCGTAAAATAGTTTAAAATGGTCCCCAAGTGAATATCAGAGTCTTCTATGACCATGCCATGCCCTGCCAAAACCTCCAGTAGCGTGCCATTGCTTAAAACCTGAAAATACATGCTAAAGAGTGTCAACACGAGGTTGGTGAGTTCATAAGTTTGTATTAAAACAATAGTGTTGTGAGTACAATAGAGAGTTTTGTAACCATTGTGTAACTCACAATGTCATAAAAATAAAGTTTACCTTACAGTAAAATCAGGATTGTGGACCATGAGTAGAGTATGTGATCATTACAACAAATATAATATCACATAGAAAAATAGTCTATTACGCTAGCGCTAAGTTCATGCAACCGAAGCTATAACAGTGTGCATGCTCTAGAAGCATGTTAAACATAAAGGCCCGGCAAGTGTTTATCCCGTTACACTTGTAATTCGACATGTTATACGCTCGCGTTTGCCTATCCGGTCAAACCGAACGGGGGAGTCACCACCAATAGATCTATTTATAACATTCGCGCTTCCTAGCAGGAATTGACGGTTCATGAGTTTGGGCATAGTGGGATTCAAGGGCTTAGGCTAATCCGCGTAATAGTTTAGATACAACATAAGTTTCAGTATGGTCCATAAAAGTGTTTGCATAAAAGCAATAGTTCACAAAGTGTGTTGCATAAAAGCAAGAGTTCATAAAGTGGGTTGCATAAAAGCAAGAGTTCATAAAGTGTGTTGCATAAAAGCAAGAGTTCATAAAGTGGGTTGCATAAAAGCAAGAGTTCATAAAGTGTGTTGCATAAAAGCAAGAGTTCATAAAGTGTGTTGCATAAAAGCAAGAGTGTTGCATAAAAGCAAGAGTTCATAAAATGTGTTGCATAAAGCAAGAGTTCATAAAGTGTGTTGCATGTTTATAAAACGCTTGTGTATGCGAGAAAATAATCAAGTATGCAACTGATATACCCATAGGTGCATTTAAATAATCAATCAAGCCTTCAAAGAAACAGTAGTGTTTAAGTAAACAATTGCGCATTCAAGCATTGAGTTTAGTCAAAAACGAGCATGTATTCTCCCCCAAAACAGTTATACAAACAGGTAAAAGTAGGGGGTATGAACTCACCTGGTGCGATAGCTATGATGACAAAAGTGGATACACTGAAATGAGGCACGATCTCTAATCGCAACCTAATGAATGATAGTTTCTAATGTAAGAAACGAAATGATGCTACACATGCAAGTACGTATGTTATCGATACCACTCGTTAGTTTTGAAAATAGTGTTTATCGTCAAAAATTACATTTTTGACGTCTCGTTAAGTTAATAACCACTTTTCATGTAGTTGTGTTGAAAAGGTACTCCACGATCCTCGTTTGGTGTTTTATCAGTAAATATAAGGTTTTCGCCGCAAAAATAACATTTTCATTACTTGAAAATATGACCAAAATGGCCTCGCAAAACTAGTCGCGAAATATTGTACGTTAAGTGTTAATGGTCAAGCTCGGCGTTTTTGAAAACCTTGTAACAATATCTTGAAGTCGTGTTATTTAACTTTTGGCTATACGGGTCTTGATCAATGAGAGAATCGACTCTTATTGTTGCTATTTGAAAATATTATGTTCAACACTTAGAAAATTTCATTATAGCAAAAGCTGTCAAAATATATATCGTTTATCGGGTATATAGATGAGGTCGTAGTTTATTCGTTACGAGTCCAATGATCAAACGGCCAATTGATTTGAAAAGCTTGCTGGGAGATCTTGATTTCATAAAACTACGGCTCGGACTCAAACTGATCCGATCATAAAGAAAAACAGCCGTGAAAGTGGTGTCTCGCAAAGACAGTTTACGTCAAAACTCTATTAGTGTACAAAGCTGATGGAAATATATATATATCGTCGGATTTCAAACACTTGTATCTTTTTCGTTATAAGCCCGTTTTCTATGTTCTTTATATCCCCGCGAAGGTAATCAAGTATACTTTAGGTTTTTCAAGGTCTCGGCTAGTCAAGATATCATTTAATCTCAGTTTTCTTAGCTAGAAAAATCGGGACAGATTCAATATTTCAGAAAATATAGTTTTCGTCGTAAATCTTGAAAATAGCATATCTTTTTCGTCGTAACTCGGGTTTTATCCCCGTTTTCGGCCATAGTTTCGTCTCGGAATGTATTTTCTAAACCTTTGGTCCAAAGTTACCCAAAACCCACTGATTTTCCCACGTTTCACAAAAAGGGACAGTAGCTTTTATATAGTTGTAAAAATCAACTTTCCTAGTTCAAGGGTTGTTCAAAGCTTAACCAAACTATCTCAAATCAACACCACAAATACCCAATCCTACCATACACCTTCTTAGGGTGTCATGGGTTCCTAGTCTTCACCAAAAATGGTGGATCTCATGAGATTGTTAATAAAAATTATAGATCTATGTTTATAAAAACAAAATGAGTAATAAGTGGCATGGATCTTACATACTTGCATGTTTTATCCATATATCTTGAAAATACATAAAAATATAAAGTAAATGAAAGTATGAAAAGATCAAAAATGTTTTTGAAGCTTACTTGAAGATTTGAGGTGATTTGATGAGAAATTGATTAATAATCTTGGGTTTTTACCACAAAACCCCAACTAGATCTTGATTAGGACTTGATTCAACACTTGATCTTGAAAATTTTATGGATTCTTCTTATGTTTGTTTCTTGGTCGATTCATATAGAGAGGAAGAAAGGGATGAGAATTTTTCTAGTGTTGGTATAAAATGAGTAGTGTAAATGGGATGAAATATGGTGGAAAGGAGTATATATATAGCAAGATCAAGTCAAGGTCAAAAAGTTGGTCATAGGGGGGGGGGGGGGGGGGGGCGGCACCAAAAAGGAGGGAAACATGGGTTTGTGTTGGTGGCTCATTAATGCTCTTGTCTAACACATGTGTAGTTATTAGTTGGTTTTGTTGTGTATTAGGTGTTATCGGGTACCGAGTTAACTAAAAATAAATGTTACCGAGGTAAAATAAAATACGACGAAGTTGTAAAAGTTGTAAAATATTATTCCTGAATGATAATCGGGTGTTGAAATAATTATCGTTTTGAAATAACTCAAACCGACGGAGTAATAAGCTCCGACCGTAAAATGTAGCCATTGGTTTCAAAACACCGGGTAAATTAATAATATAATTTTTATATTATTATTATGAGTATGTAAATATGTTAGGATCATAGTCGGGAGTATTGGGTATACGTTAGTAGTAAAACTGAGTGGTATCGTTAATTACCAATTAAGCATACGTAAATGGAAATAATGCATATCCGTGTAGGTTCTCAAGTGATGATGATGTGTAGACTATTTCAGTCTATATCAAGTGTCATTACTGAATGATGCATGAATTCGCAGCTAAACCTAACTGGTTACGCGAATTTGAAGACTCGTAAACTCAGTTTACGAAATGACGAACGACAATCGTGAATAGTGATTTCCTTCCGGAAATGAATAGTGTCACATGAATAGTAAAATTTCTGAACGCCTCTCGGAATCACAAACTGACTCCGAAAACGATGAATAGTAAAATGATGAATAGTGACCGGTGAATAGTAAATGATGAATAGTGAATAGGAGAAATGTCTCGAAAATGCGGGTTGTTACAGTCTCACCCCCTTAAAAGGAACTTCGTCCCGAAGTTCAGTTTGTGTTGGTCTCTGAAGTTATATTGTTGAAAAGATGATGATTCTTATCATGTAAGCTATTGAGCTCCAACAAGGTTCAAGTCTGACGGCCACCAAGGCTACTCTGTCAGAAATGTTGAATGGTCCAGTGTATATAGGGTTCATGAATGCTTACTGGACTAGAGAGTTGGGCTTTTCCCAATTTCAATCCGTCAATGGATGTTGGCACTTCGGCCATAGAGTGCTTCGAATGGTGTAGTCTCTAAGCTCGTGTGGTAACTATGGTTGCAACTGAATTTGATTTATGGCAAGTGGTTAGTCCAACCATTTCTAGTGTCAATCACACCCGATTTGGGCATATCTCCCTATGTTTGAAACAACCTCAAATTCTGACCATTGGTCTACAGATGATAGGTGGTGTGGTTTCAAAGAGATCTTAATGAAATCGTTAGGAGTTGAGGTGAATCAAATTCCTTTATTAGGAATAATTGAAATGGGTATCATGAATCTTGTTTTGAAAGACTTACAAGGTTAAGTCCGTCAAAGGGTGTTGTTGAAAATAATAGACTAGGATAAGGTTGTGATCCTCCGCAGGATGTCATGGATTGAATCTTTCTCCACCTACAATGCTTAGTCTCCATTACTAAGATTTTCCCCAAGTTATATGTCATCGAATCACAAACTCCTAAAGGTATAAGAGATGTAACATAGTGATTGATTTTCAAAGTTTGTTTTGAGATTGTGTGTTTTATTCATAAACCTTCCCTTTACAACTTTAAGCAAACGGCTTTTTAAAGTAACGTATTTCTTGATGTTTCAAAATTTAATAGTTATGCAAGATAGGACAATTTTCAACATAAGGTGGATAATATGGTTGACCAAAGATTGATGTTTAAAATTTTCTAATCATTCAATAGTTTTGTGAAAGATTAACCAAAAGGAATTTGCTTGTCAAAATAAGTGCCTCAGAAAAGTGTTTTGTATAACGGTAGTTTGGAGAAAAATCTATTTAAAGTGAACGTATCAAGAGGATAAAAATAGCCAGGTATGTATGTCTGCACAAATGCATAGGTGTCTAACATGTTTGAATAAAGTCTATTGGTGAGGACATGTTCAACTGAAGGTTCTATAATCTTGGTTAGGAGGTTGGATGTATCTCTATAGTGTTGCTCAGCGAGCATTCGCATCGAAACTAATCTTGTAATTTAATCAAGCCAATACTTTCCAGATGGTGGAATTGTGGCAATCAGGCCAGTGATAGTGGTTCGAATGGTTTTGTGGTATCCTGAGATTTCTGTTGAGTTTTGAATGGTTTCAATGTTCCGAGGGATCCTCCTTTTAGATGGTATGGAAAGTCTTTCCTAGGGAGGTCATTGATAATATCCACTTATCAATATAAGAAGTAGTGAGGGATGAGTGACATCGGAGTCTATAGAGTGTTAGCTAATTCCTTATACATATATGGGGATGGGGAAGGGAAATGATAGTGAGGGTGAGAAGGGAACAGATTGTGACAACTGCGACAAAATGAGATTGTGATAAAAGAAAATACTGTGATATAAGTGTATCGTGCATAGACGTAGATGTCCATGAGATGAAATGTCCAGTTGGCGTGCTTCCAATCGGTGGTTAACGAGATAGTGAAAAGTATGGATGTTCTGCCAACGAGTGTTTACTCACGCGTAAATGAAACATTTGGAAATTGAGTAAAGGATTCAATCCAGACATAATCTTATTATAACCACTCTCAGTGTTGCAAAATTCACTTCTGAGTCAGACATAGGTGGTCAGCCTATATCTCACTATCCCGGGTTGAATATAGATGACCAGTCTATATTCCACCGAGGTTCCATGAATTTTGAAATACTCAGCTCAGTTATACTAAGACTATGTCCTTCCCAAATACCAAGACGTTCTGAAAGACAAAAGCAAGTGACCAAACTCGAGGTCAAATTATGAAGCTATGCAAGGAAAAGCATAATGTGGTGACATATACGATACATGAGCATGCTTATATGAAAGACAATTGTAGTAATCAACTATAATAAGTGAATATAACATATCAGATAATGAGACACAAATCTCATCACCTATGTCAGCAACTAACCACAAATGAGGCTTCAGCTTGGCAGGCAGGCACGTGACGGTCATAGGGTTATGTTTTCGTGAAAGTAGCTATAGTCTAGGTTTTAAAAACACTTAGTTCGCTATAGCCAAAGCTCTGATACCAATCTGTCACACCCCCAAAATCGGGTCCAGCGGAAGCATACATGTAGCTGGGGTGTAACTCAATTGGTATTACAACACAAGTTCAAAACTGGTTTTCACTTCAATCATTTAGAATAAAATCATTTAACCAAAAGTATTGAATTTACATCGTTAAAATATAGTGCGGAAGTAGGCCCGTAAAATAGTTTAAAATGGTCCCCAAGTGAATATCAGAGTCTTCTATGACCATGCCATGCCCTGCCAAAACCTCCAGTAGCGTGCCATTGCTTAAAACCTGAAAATACATGCTAAAGAGTGTCAACACGAGGTTGGTGAGTTCATAAGTTTGTATTAAAACAATAGTGTTGTGAGTACAATAGAGAGTTTTGTAACCATTGTGTAACTCACAATGTCATAAAAATAAAGTTTACCTTACAGTAAAATCAGGATTGTGGACCATGAGTAGAGTATGTGATCATTACAACAAATATAATATCACATAGAAAAATAGTCTATTACGCTAGCGCTAAGTTCATGCAACCGAAGCTATAACAGTGTGCATGCTCTAGAAGCATGTTAAACATAAAGGCCCGGCAAGTGTTTATCCCGTTACACTTGTAATTCGACATGTTATACGCTCGCGTTTGCCTATCCGGTCAAACCGAACGGGGGAGTCACCACCAATAGATCTATTTATAACATTCGCGCTTCCTAGCAGGAATTGACGGTTCATGAGTTTGGGCATAGTGGGATTCAAGGGCTTAGGCTAATCCGCGTAATAGTTTAGATACAACATAAGTTTCAGTATGGTCCATAAAAGTGTTTGCATAAAAGCAATAGTTCACAAAGTGTGTTGCATAAAAGCAAGAGTTCATAAAGTGGGTTGCATAAAAGCAAGAGTTCATAAAGTGTGTTGCATAAAAGCAAGAGTTCATAAAGTGGGTTGCATAAAAGCAAGAGTTCATAAAGTGTGTTGCATAAAAGCAAGAGTTCATAAAGTGTGTTGCATAAAAGCAAGAGTGTTGCATAAAAGCAAGAGTTCATAAAATGTGTTGCATAAAGCAAGAGTTCATAAAGTGTGTTGCATGTTTATAAAACGCTTGTGTATGCGAGAAAATAATCAAGTATGCAACTGATATACCCATAGGTGCATTTAAATAATCAATCAAGCCTTCAAAGAAACAGTAGTGTTTAAGTAAACAATTGCGCATTCAAGCATTGAGTTTAGTCAAAAACGAGCATGTATTCTCCCCCAAAACAGTTATACAAACAGGTAAAAGTAGGGGGTATGAACTCACCTGGTGCGATAGCTATGATGACAAAAGTGGATACACTGAAATGAGGCACGATCTCTAATCGCAACCTAATGAATGATAGTTTCTAATGTAAGAAACGAAATGATGCTACACATGCAAGTACGTATGTTATCGATACCACTCGTTAGTTTTGAAAATAGTGTTTATTGTCAAAAATTACATTTTTGACGTCTCGTTAAGTTAATAACCACTTTTCATGTAGTTGTGTTGAAAAGGTACTCCACGATCCTCGTTTGGTGTTTTATCAGTAAATATAAGGTTTTCGCCGCAAAAATAACATTTTCATTACTTGAAAATATGACCAAAATGGCCTCGCAAAACTAGTCGCGAAATATTGTACGTTAAGTGTTAATGGTCAAGCTCGGCGTTTTTGAAAACCTTGTAACAATATCTTGAAGTCGTGTTATTTAACTTTTGGCTATACGGGTCTTGATCAATGAGAGAATCGACTCTTATTGTTGCTATTTGAAAATATTATGTTCAACACTTAGAAAATTTCATTATAGCAAAAGCTGTCAAAATATATATCGTTTATCGGGTATATAGATGAGGTCGTAGTTTATTCGTTACGAGTCCAATGATCAAACGGCCAATTGATTTGAAAAGCTTGCTGGGAGATCTTGATTTCATAAAACTACGGCTCGGACTCAAACTGATCCGATCATAAAGAAAAACAGCCGTGAAAGTGGTGTCTCGCAAAGACAGTTTACGTCAAAACTCTATTAGTGTACAAAGCTGATGGAAATATATATATATCGTCGGATTTCAAACACTTGTATCTTTTTCGTTATAAGCCCGTTTTCTATGTTCTTTATATCCCCGCGAAGGTAATCAAGTATACTTTAGGTTTTTCAAGGTCTCGGCTAGTCAAGATATCATTTAATCTCAGTTTTCTTAGCTAGAAAAATCGGGACAGATTCAATATTTCAGAAAATATAGTTTTCGTCGTAAATCTTGAAAATAGCATATCTTTTTCGTCGTAACTCGGGTTTTATCCCCGTTTTCGGCCATAGTTTCGTCTCGGAATGTATTTTCTAAACCTTTGGTCCAAAGTTACCCAAAACCCACTGATTTTCCCACGTTTCACAAAAAGGGACAGTAGCTTTTATATAGTTGTAAAAATCAACTTTCCTAGTTCAAGGGTTGTTCAAAGCTTAACCAAACTATCTCAAATCAACACCACAAATACCCAATCCTACCATACACCTTCTTAGGGTGTCATGGGTTCCTAGTCTTCACCAAAAATGGTGGATCTCATGAGATTGTTAATAAAAATTATAGATCTATGTTTATAAAAACAAAATGAGTAATAAGTGGCATGGATCTTACATACTTGCATGTTTTATCCATATATCTTGAAAATACATAAAAATATAAAGTAAATGAAAGTATGAAAAGATCAAAAATGTTTTTGAAGCTTACTTGAAGATTTGAGGTGATTTGATGAGAAATTGATTAATAATCTTGGGTTTTTACCACAAAACCCCAACTAGATCTTGATTAGGACTTGATTCAACACTTGATCTTGAAAATTTTATGGATTCTTCTTATGTTTGTTTCTTGGTCGATTCATATAGAGAGGAAGAAAGGGATGAGAATTTTTCTAGTGTTGGTATAAAATGAGTAGTGTAAATGGGATGAAATATGGTGGAAAGGAGTATATATATAGCAAGATCAAGTCAAGGTCAAAAAGTTGGTCATAGGGGGGGGGGGGGGGGGCGGCACCAAAAAGGAGGGAAACATGGGTTTGTGTTGGTGGCTCATTAATGCTCTTGTCTAACACATGTGTAGTTATTAGTTGGTTTTGTTGTGTATTAGGTGTTATCGGGTACCGAGTTAACTAAAAATAAATGTTACCGAGGTAAAATAAAATACGACGAAGTTGTAAAAGTTGTAAAATATTATTCCTGAATGATAATCGGGTGTTGAAATAATTATCGTTTTGAAATAACTCAAACCGACGGAGTAATAAGCTCCGACCGTAAAATGTAGCCATTGGTTTCAAAACACCGGGTAAATTAATAACATAATTTTTATATTATTATTATGAGTATGTAAATATGTTAGGATCATAGTCGGGAGTATTGGGTATACGTTAGTAGTAAAACTGAGTGGTATCGTTAATTACCAATTAAGCATACGTAAATGGAAATAATGCATATCCGTGTAGGTTCTCAAGTGATGATGATGTGTAGACTATTTCAGTCTATATCAAGTGTCATTACTGAATGATGCATGAATTCGCAGCTAAACCTAACTGGTTACGCGAATTTGAAGACTCGTAAACTCAGTTTACGAAATGACGAACGACAATCGTGAATAGTGATTTCCTTCCGGAAATGAATAGTGTCACATGAATAGTAAAATTTCTGAACGCCTCTCGGAATCACAAACTGACTCCGAAAATGATGAATAGTGACCGGTGAATAGTAAATGATGAATAGTGAATAGGAGAAATGTCCCGAAAATGCGGGTTGTTACACAAATGAATAGAAGGAACCAACTCGTCGTCCAAGATCCAAGGGCGTCTTCGGACCTAGAATTAAATATCAAAAACAAAATAATATATATATATATATATATATATATATATATATATATATATATATATATATATATTTACTAAACTAATAAGCAGTAACGAGCAGCAGCAGTAAGTATCAGCAGTAACTAGCATCAGTAGTAAGTATCAGCAGTAACTAGCATCAGCAGTATCGATCAGCAGAATCAAAATAATCACATCAGCACAAAGTGTAAGAGAATGATCAAGTATATTAACAATAAGCTTCCCCTTAAACTTATACTTGCCATCTCTTTAATCCAATAACTCCCAGGGAGTGATCATTGGTGAAAAAAAAATCAACTATAACTGATTTGATGAAGAAGTTAAATCTCCCAAACTTTGCATCTTATGTCTTGCACTATCCACGTGACTCCAAGCTCATACTCCCATAAAAAGTATAAGTAGACCGCAACCTCTTGACAAATCCTCAACTAAATGAGACACTGAGCACAATAACGTAACTCCTTAAAGTGATAGCAAATGTACGCATTAAGCACAATAAGATGGATCGTACCCCTTCACTAGATTCATCAAGTCTTTGTCACATCATTAACGCACGAACAAGTTATCTCCAAAGTGTTCCACTCACTTTGAGATATGATAAGAACACGCACCTGTGAAATTTAACTACAACAGCAAATAAATTATAATCAAATGTCTTCAACAAGTAATCTCCTCAACGAACTGATAATGGTTGATAACACCATCCTCCCTAACTAGTAGTAATCTCACATGACTAGTAGGAACCAAAACTGACCAAAAGAAAAAGTATACAACAAGCCAGTAGGAACCATAAAGAAGTCAGCAAGAACCGTATGTATCAGCAGATACCCATCAGTAGGAACCAATCAGGAGGAATGGTCAGAAAGAACCATCAGTAGAAAACAAAGTCATCAGCAGAATCAAGTAAAGCTTCAGCAGAAATCATTAAAGCTTCAGCAGAAACAATTAAAGCTTCAGCAGGAACTAATAGTGCAGCAGTAACCGTCAACAGTACCAATCAAAGTCGTGTCATCATCAAACTATATGAGTATACCAGCGATCAAATTCTTCAAAGATCAGTTAGGGTTTTTTTTTTTTTTTTTTTTTTTTTTATTTATTATTTTTTTTTATTTATTTATTTTTTAAGTATAAAGACAACACTTTTAAAGTGTCGCTAAAACCCTAAAATCATCAAAAATCAATCATACTCATCCCCAGCTGCTTCTTTCATGAATTTTAGATATCAAACATCATATATCCAAGTTCCATAATGAATTTAAAACAAGGAAGCATGAATTCATGAAGTGAAAAGCATAGAAATCCAAAAAATCGACTTACATAAACCTTTTTCAGCAGCAGACTTTGACAATTTTTATCTTTTTACTGAGAGCTCAGATTGAAGATCCCTCCGGTGGAACTCTTCCTTGATATGTTGAGAACTTCCAGTAAAATTTCAGCCCGATCCAACGGTTAACGAATGAGAAATTGCTGTTTGAAAACTGCACTACAGAAAGTGACGAAATTTTTTACCAGATCTACTTCTTCACAACTGCTCTTTATTCATGAACATGAAAACCTTGAAACCCTAGATATCAAGAGCCCCCGCTCTGATACCAATTGTTAAAGATCGTTTAAGCCCATCTAGGATATAGTAACAATGATTAAGCACAACGGAATATAGAACAAGGACAATCAAAGTTACTAATAAGGTTTTCTTTATTATAAATATAAAAACTACTAATACAACTACTAAACTACTACTAACGCTCTATGCGTTTCTAGACTCTCATTGGAGAGACTAGCTATGAATGAATGATCTGTAACCTAGACGCCTACCCTCTTTATATAATAGAGGGAGGTTACAAACCCTAGCTTCCTACGAAAGCTAACTATTACATAGTAGGTCCTCATTGTTTCTTCTTTCTTCATTCTTTGCTTGTAGGTTTTGTAATCTTCAAATCTGTAATTCCCAACATGTGAAATCAATTTTTAAAAATCTTAAACTAGTTAAAATAATTTTGAGAAAAAGAATTTTTTTTTTAAGTTTTTATTAATTTTCTATGAATTTATATCTAATTTTTGAATATAAAAAGTAATAAAAATAAGAGAAATTGTAAAAATAAATGGGAAAAATACAAATTCAACTTTGAAAAATCTAAAATAACAGAAAAGAATTTTCAAAAATATTTTTGGATTTTTAAAGGCTTTTTCTAATTTTTATTTGGGTTTTATTTATTAAAAGGTATTTAAAAATGATTTAAAACTAAGGTTAATTAAGAAAAATTGTAAACTAATTTAGAAAAATATGAAAAATTCACATAAATTCAAAAATAAAAAAATGAACTTGAGAAAAAATTTTGAAATGAAAATAAGCTGTTAAAATGCTTATTGAGTCCAAATCAGCTTATTGCAAGTGCTTATTAATAAGCACTTGCTACAAAACTATATGAAACTTGAAACACAGATTTAGTATACTCAAATTAGCTCAAAAGTGCTAAACTCAGATCAAAAGAAGCACAGAAACACATGAATAAAGCAATAAGCAGTTAATGATAAGCCAATGAATAAGCAAACTAGTCACAGAATAAGCTAGGGGCAAGAAATCATAACTGAACACTAGATTAACTACCAATTAACTCAAATGAATCAAAGCAAACTCAGAAACAAATTAAATTCACAAATGCAGGCCTAGTTTCAAATCAGTAGACATGTTTTGTTGACTAGATTTGTAGTAAACAATAAGCTACCTTAATAAGCTCTGAAGTTCAAACTAAAGAGGGGCAAAAGCTAACCTATACTACTGAATTACTAAATCTACCAAAAGCCCTATCATAAACCTACAAATGATTACCTAAATGAATAAGAAATCAGCAACCAGTGGGATAATGAACTTGAAACAGTTGACTATTTGACTACATCCAATTTCTTCTAAACAAATATACTCTTACTTGTTATAAAAAGCTAAAACTAAACTGAATTAAGCTAATTAACACTAGATTACAACTAATATTAAAAATTCACTAACAGAATCCTATTTATCTAACAGTTACTAAGTTTTATAATTCAATTTGACTATTTCATAAACTACCTACTGTTTTTAAGCTATATTTTGCTATTACTACTCTAATGAAACCTATATGTAAGACTGAAATAGCAAATCAACTACAACTCAGTTCAGCAATTATTAGATCCAAACACCCCCTTAGACTCTTCTAACTCTATGAAACTAAGAATCCTACTCAAATACTCCATACCAATGATCAATTAAGCTATAATAACACTAACAGAAACTAAATGAACAATCAAACACAACTATCTACTACAGAATTCAGAAACACAAATCTATGCTACTAATGAAGCAATATATTGAATCAGAACTTACAAAGTTGTATCCCCTCAGCATGAACAGAGGGGTTCACTAAGCTTGCATGTCTTTAGACAGGCCAAGTGCTTCCCAATCTCACTTGAACTATCAATTACCCCATTAACCATCACCAAAGTCTCACAGTTGACCTTTGTTGATTGGAATTGAAATTGTGAGTGAAATGATTTGATTAAAACTCTAAACAAACTCACAGAAGCTAGAAAGCTTAGATGAGATGTTATAAACTACAAACAAGCTTACTAGAAAACTGAATTTAACAGAATCTATTTTTATATTTTCTGATTTTTATAAATCCTTTGAACTAACTAAAGCTTGAATTGAAATGGAAAAGTAAACAAGATGTTTTAACACTGAGATACCGCTGAGAATTAAAGAGATATAAGCTGAAACAATAAGGTAAAACAATAAGCTGAAATGATTTAACATAAAACGGATTTCATTAAAATAAATGATTACAAATGAAAAGGAAATTACACTACTATAACTGAGAAAGTAAATGGGTAGAGCTTCGCTAGTCTAATCTCCACCACCTAAACAAGCTACACTAAGCCTCTATTTATAGTGGTTGTGAGAAGATTCTAGAGGAGAGAGTTCACGGATTGCCAGCTTGGCAATCCGTGTGATGTGCTTCTTCTAAGCCTTTCTGAGTCATCTGATCACAATCAATCATTACCCACACGATTTGCACCCTTGGATCATATATCATGACGTGTAGAGACCAATAGGAGGCTGCCACCTATCATTCCATGTGTTTCTTTGATGCTGACATACTCTGACACGCTCCTGATCCTCTAGAAGCTAGTTAATTTGACCAAAACACCCTTAATTGTGGTTAATATAGTGGAAAGGGTAATTAGGGTTCATGTGAGTCTGGGTAATTTGGGTAAAAGGGGGAAAAGGGGCGGGTAAAGTTTTTTTTTTTATTATTATTTAGGCTAGGTTTGACTGGGTGGTATATGGGGTGTTGACCGTGTGGTTTATGGGCTCGGGTTCTTTGGTTTTTTGGGCTTTGGGGTTTTGGTTTGTAACTTGGACTTGGATAAGCAGTATTGGATTGGACTTAGCTGATATTGGATTTGGCTTGGTTTTGTGAATTTAGATTTTTGATGTTAGAAACAAATAAGGGCCAAATGTGTAATATATGAAACTTTAAGGATTAATTCGGCTAAATTCCAATTCTCTGAGGACTTCTATGGGCTTAGCTTTGACTTTAGATTCCAACTTTGACTTTCATCACTCATTCCACTCTCGTGCTCGTTTTTGCCGGTTTCCGTTTGTTTTTCATCTTTTTATGAGATATCCGTACCTGTACATTCATAATCACAAAAACACACTTTCTTTGGGATTTTGGGTTAGTTTTTGAAATATTTAGTCTCATTTTGATAAAGAAAATGTGAGTAAATAAGTACTCACCAAGGTTCAAATCAAATGTTCATAATAGCAAAAGGGTTCATAGCAAATGTTCAAAATTTGAAGTTAAATAATCAAAAGATGTTAAAGAAAGTCATGAGAAATCTTAGAGAATAAAATAGATTAAGGACTTTTGAAATTATTTAAAACCTTTTTATCGTAAAAGTATTCCTTTAAAAACACATTTCATAAAAGTCATAAAACCTTCATATAAAACTGGCATCGTATCGTAATCACATAAATCATTTCAAAAATAGTTTTTCTCAAAAGTCATCAGGTTATATTTTTAAAAGGGTCTTCATACGAAATCAAACTATCAAATGAACCAAGGATATCAGATGTATATATATCAGAAATCATAATAGTGGCAATGGAACGGATCATGAGTCATAAGAAACCTTACTGAATGGTTAGAATATCTATACCTCAATCCCATCGAAATCATAACATATGAAAGCATAAGGAAACACTCATTCTTCAACGAATCTACACGAATTAATGATCGGCTTATTATTAATAACTTGTTTTAAATCATAAAACTCATTTTAGTCGGCCTTTCATTTTTAGTAACTTTCCATAAATAATAACTATCCATTTATATATTCAGTTTCCACTTTAAGTTAATTTTGTAATTTAGGATTACGAATGACAATAAACTTAAAGGTTAAATATGCTCAATATAATAGTTTAGGGTTTATTATACCAACTTATCATAGCTTGGGGTCTTATATGTCATATTAATAAAATATGAGGTTTAAAGTGACAAACTCGAAGTTAAGGGTTAAAAGTGTCAATTTAATAAGGTTTAGGGTTAAAGGCGACAACACTCAAAGTTTTCATGCAATACTTCATTTTGATATTTCCATCTCAGTGTGAACACAACAATTTCATATTGTATAAGAATCAGTATATGCGTCTTTTACAAGTTGTCACTTACAACTAGTTCGTATTCTTCATATTGACTTCTATTTTTGTTACGATCATATAAGTAATGTGTTACGACCCTTGACAATCGACCCCAACACACACGCACCATATATTAGTTCCATGCATTTCGTTACACAACACTAGACTCAAAACCCTTCTTGGTTTTACACGTCGACACCAAAGTTTAGCGGGACGAAATAAAGTGTTCGTGAGGGTTCAAATGAGCAGCAAGCAACGACCACGCAATACCACTAAAACACGCGATATAGTCACATTATAATTCAGTTTATATACTCACAAAAACACACATGACAGTCCACCAAAACTCGAGTCATTTCGAGATGATAACAAAATGAGGCGAAGTGGGGCGAGGCAAAGTAAACGTGGTGCTAAGGGAGTTTAAACGAGGCAACCACAAGGTACAATAAACCCCATTCAAACGTGACTAAGGTAACATGTAAATTCAGTTTTATGGACTCAAACACAATCACACAAAATAGTCCACGTACACCAGCTTATCACGAGGTAGTAACACTACGAAACCTTCACATAAACATCACACATCTCCAAGCCATCACCCACGAATAAAAACATGCATGCCCTTTCATAAAATCAGAACTCACACCATGCATGCACCCACGACACACTTTCATACCAAAATAAAACACACTCATACTATTACACCTTTATAGACCCACATCCATTTGCACACAAACACACAACTTGACCTTAAATACAAACACCACAACGAGATCTGGTTCACACAAAGTAACACAATCCGATCCCCAACTATTTAAATACATGCGCCCATCTGCATGTGTATTTTATCAGATTATATAAACGTATTTTTAAGGTTCAAATAAGCATTGATCAGACCATAGTTAAAAGCTTTATTATAGGGTTCGAAATAAGGATCGACATGACCAGTTTATATAAGTTGAATGAATAAAGGTTTAGGATGGACTAGAATAAAAGAATACCTTCTTGTTGACTTGAAAAGAGAAACGAATAGATTAATAACAACACCAAATCCTCCCATCGATTAGCTACACAAGACCACCACGCAAGCTATCTTCTTCCCTTCCTCTTGGCAGCCACGAAAAGAACTTTGTCTGGTTTTCTTGTCGTATTTTTGGTGTAAAAGGGATGACACAAAGAGGATGTTATACGGTTTTGAGAAGAATCAGGCAAGGCGTGTGTTTTTAATAATAGGCAAACCATGTTTATTGATAAGGCTAGAATGCATTGTAATCTTTTATAATAGGAAGGTGATCAAGACATTCATATCTTTTGTAACAAACGATCACAAGAAAATGGGGTATGCTAGAAAATCGTTTAGTGCTTAGGACTTAGGATACAATTAGATTTTTAGGTAACTTAAGATATAATTTATTTAGATTAGTCATTATGTATTTTATTATTTATAATGTATAGTTTATTCAATGACATATTAATTTTTATACTTAGGGAAAATTCAAAATGGTGCAAAATTTATGATTCAAATATTTCGGGTTTTACAATTCTTCCCCTCTAAAGGAAAATTTTTGTCCTCGAAAATTGACGTCGCATATGTTAGACGGAGATAGCAAATCACTAAAGAACATCACAATTCACCTCACGCTCGGGGAGGTTCTTCCAAAAGAATCTTCTCAACGGAATAGTTTCTCATGACTCGATCCCGACAAACTTGGATAGCTCCAGGCTCTCCAATAGAACACAAATCCAATCCAACGAATACGAAGTGGACATGAAACAGATAATAGTCGTAATCTCACAAAGAGATACATGAACATCAGATGAATTTGGAGTGAATACAGAAGTGATACTAGATGGCAGAAAACTTCGTGAATCTAATCAGGTTCTAAACGAGCTAAGGAACTTGCTAAAAGTTTGAGAAGCATAAATCGAATTATCAGACATAATCAGAGTTTCCTAAAGAGGTTGGTAACCTATTCGTACAGACGATTAAGTACGCATAAATCGGAGTATCGGGTCATATCAGAATATATAATGGGATAGGTAGGATAACCGCACGAATAAGAATGAATCTAAGGACTAACATATCATGAACCAAATCTTCTTATATGTCAACACGTCTAACTCTTCTGTACGAAAGCATCATTCGAAACACACAAATCCTGGTCTAAAGTTTCAAAGCTCCTCTTCCACAATGATAACTTTTCTATTAGTTGTTATAATCAACTCCAAACATTCAATGAACGGCTTCTCGACTTAATACAACCGAAGGTGTTCTACATTTCCATTCATACACTATCTGAAAGAACAAACTTTGTCACTTGCATGCCATCAATCTTAATGAGCAAACACAATCAGACCACACACTTGTCAACTTCCTGCTCAACACATCTTCCAAGTTTAAATAGTTGTCATGCATATCCATCAGTCTGTAGATGAAAGGCATAACTATACTTGAGTCTGGTCCCTCAAGCCTTCAGTAGTTCTTCTTGGGACTGTGAGGTAAAAGCGCAAATCTCTAACACGATCACTGCAGGTGCGTCATGCAATTGAGAAATCTTATGTCGGAGGATTTATGCCAACTTGCTAACCAAATACACATCCTAAGTGGAAAAAGTGAGTTGACTAACTCAAACGATCTACCATAACTCAAATTATGTCATCCTTCTTAATTGTGCGTGGGGATTTCGTTCCAAGGTTCATGAAAATTCAAATCCTGCTTTAGATCCTTATACATCTTAATACAACCAAGAGGGATAGAAAAAGTAGAACTGTAACAATTTCTTTCCAGTCATCTAACACATATCATAGTTTGCCATCTTGCTCGTGAGTTTTCCTAATATCTGAAATTGGATTCCATCTTCATGTGAGATATTTCTTCAAGTCTTGAGAGCAAACACCACTGCTGCCAACTCCAAGTCATGTATTGAACAATTCTCCTCAAACGGTTCTGGTTGCATAAGCAATAACTTCTCTGTGCTGCATAAGGGCATAACCAAGTCTTCTTCTCGAAATGTCTTAAAGTTGATACTCATATGAAGGTATGGAAACTAATTTCTATTTCAGCTTTTCCAAAACTCCATTCTCATCCAAGCTAAGCTTCTCTTCCATAATCATAAATTCATCAACGGTAACGCAAGTCGTGAACATCTTCCAACAAATGTCATGCTTCAAGAATATACAAATGATCCTCATATTTCCAACATATTACGAAAATGATTCCCATGTCTCTTCTTCGTCTCTGAATGTACTAAGATGTCATACTATGACAACTTTGTCTAAGTACTCACGAAAGAAACGATTCATCAATTCCATGGAATAGTCAAAACATTAGCTAATACTATTAGCATCGCTAACAGTCATAAGGGTTGTTACGAATACGAAAGGCAATTCCAGAATAACTTCAAGCCATAACTCCATCAAAAGAAAACTACGCGTACTAAAGTTAATCAGACACATCGTCAATTCTAAATAGGGGATGATGATTTCTAACAATGATACGGTTCACCTTCCGGGAGTCAATGCATAATCTCCTGCTATCATCCTTCTTCATCGTGGATAGAATTGAAATACCCCAAAGAGATACACTATGACAAACAAACCACTTCATAGTTTTTGGTTGTTGTTCCTCCAGTTCTCTCAATTCAACTGGTGCTAATCAATATAGAGTTTTCAAAAACAGGAAAACATCATTTTATACAAAGAAGGTTATGTCTCATCAAACCTTACTGTTCTCAAGCACTTCTCAAAGATGTCCTATGATCCCCATAAGTTCAAGTTATATGATGTAATTATTATCACGTTGGCCAGGCGTCATAATACTTGCATCATATAAACCTGCCTTTTTGGAAATCATATTCAACCTCGAGTCATGACTAAACAATCTCTCAGTGCTAGGTCACAGTAAATTCACAATCTAGTGTAAATCTTGGTGGTTCATTCATGGATTATATCAGAAAATCTCAGATCGTAAAATGACTCTCAAGGTAAGATTCATCCCACGGGAACAGGAATAGATGCTAGGAAAACATTTTGCAACCGCGAAAATAACGTACGAGTTTCCAGGTTAGCAAGGATAGCAAAAGTTTAGCAATCGGAAATCATGATAGAAGTAAATCAGAGTGGTTCAAAATGTCAAAGGAGAGACGTAGTATCATAGTAGTTAGCATCTTGATGCCTAGTCAACCAATCCATACCGGAATAATATCGAATTTAACATTCCAAGGAAGGACAGATCAGCATAGCAAACCTTATCATTCAGAAGTGAGGGAGACATTCCTATACTCGTGATTAATTACTACAATATTTCTCATAGGAATTGAAGTGAATAGGGCAAAATCTAATAGTGTAGGGAGACTTAGATAAGCTCAGTAAAAGTAAGAGAAATCACAGAATATGTCAAACACCCCATGTTCATACGAATTCTCAGAATGCTCGAAGAGGCATCTAAATGGTTAACAAATGAATCAGAGGTTGGAATCAAATGGGAATGAAGTTTATGAAATGTCAAACAATACTACAGAATTCTCAACGCGTTTTAAACTTACTTAGTCACTAATCTCATATTGTGCAGAGTCATAAGTTTCAAATCTCCGGGAGGAGAAACCTAAAAAGGGCTTAACTAAAAGCAAAGCACGAATCAGAGTGATGCGGAAGCAAAGAATAATTAAACAAATTCCCTATACTCTACCCAATCCTCAACGGTCATAACTTAAGTTTCAGAGTGGAAATCCTACAGCGAGTTCTCAAAGGTTTTTTCATAACTCCTGTGGTGCAGAACTTAAAGGCCTAATACTCACAGGTCATAGCCTAAGCTCTACGGGTTTTGAATCCGCCGATCAAACCTATCTCTGATACCATAATTGTAACACCCCAACCCGAAAAGATCTAAAGTGTAAAATTATGGGGTCAAATCAGAACTAAGCAAGCGGAAAACATTAGTAATACAAGGTTCACAAAACAGTTCTAAAGAAAAGATAAAGGACTAATTCTAAACATTACAACTTCCAAACTAATTACAAACTAAGAACCAAAAGGGGATATCTAAGTCTATTCTCTAATCCATGGGAAGCTATCAATAGTGTAGTCCACTAAGAGCTCCTAAGCACTCTTCACCCAACCCAACTTCCTTCTAAAACCTGCCGCTGGAAAAGAAATGCGGCTGAGCTTAAAAAGCCTAGTGAACAGATATAAACAGACAAAAGCTAATAACAAAAGGGAAACGAAAGTGAATCCGAAATGAATCCAAGCAAACCTGTTGAGACGAATATCAAAGAATATGGAACATATGATAGAATCAACAGAACACGATCAAAGGGAATACATATAAGGAATATCAAATGAATCAAAGGAAAATGAAACGAATCATAAGTGTAAGCAAATGAACTAAGGAAAGCATACGTCAATAACAATAAAGAAGTTAGAACAACAAGGATCACATATATAGTAGAAGTAAAAGAAATGCCCAACAATCATATATCAAATAGTACATAGAGTAGCTAGCTCGATGTATCAAATGTGAAATGGAGTGTATTGCACACACATACCCATTCACCAAATTCAAAACGAAACAAAATACCTAGGATGGATCCATACGCTCCCTGCAAAACAAATATACATATACCAAGCTCTAGGCTAATCATACATACAATAATAATAATGGCCATGGTGCTATAGCATAATAGGGAACGCCATGGACAAAAACCCACCTTCACAGATATTGTCAATGCCATTGGTGCATCAGTGGCAAGGCCATGGACTCCCTATGACTGGCTACAATTTAATTAAATAATGGGCAACATATAAGGGCATAGGAATGCTATAAGAAATGGAATATAGCATACAACAAATATCAAAGCAAATCTTAACAGAAATGGATCGATCAAATGGATCATACAAAGGGATCATAGCAATGGTTCAAGTCAAAGGTCCACATCAAAGATTCATATCATGAGGTTCAAATCAAAGGTTCATAATAGCAAAAGGGTTCATAGCAAAGATTCAAAATTTGAAGTTAAATAATCAAAAGAATTTAAAGAAAGTCATGAGAAATCTTAGAGAATAAAACAAATTAAGGACTTTTGAAAATTATTTAAAACCTTTTTATCGTAAAAGTATTCCTTTAAAAACACATTTCATAAAAGTCATAAAACCTTCATATAAAACTGGCATCATATCGCAATCACATAAATCATTTCAAAAATAGTTTTTCTCAAAAGTCATCAGGTTATATTTTTAAAAGGGTCTTCATACGAAATCATACTATCAAATGAACCAAGGATATCAGGCGTGTAAAGATCATAAATCATAATAGTGGCAATGGAACGGATCATGAGTCATAAGAAACCTTACTGAAAGGTTAGAATATATGTACCTTAATCGCCATCGAAATCATAACATATGAAAGCATAAGGAAACACTCCTTCTTCAACGAATCTACACGAATTAATGATCGGCTTATTATTAATAACTTGTTTTAAATCATAAAACTCATTTTAGTCGGCCTTTCATTTTTAGTAACTTTCCATAAATAGTAACTATCCATTTATAGTAGGCTAATGATTTGCACACTCCCAATTTTGATTTGCACACTCAAAGCTGTGCTTTACACAGTTGTATATTTATCACATGCTGCTTTTAAAGGTTGTACATATGAGTGTGCGGATCAAAAATATGAGTGTGCCAATCAATACTCTTTATAGTAAGTTTCCACTTTAAGTTAATTTTGTAATTTAGGATTACAAATGACAATTTAATAAACTTAAAGGTTAAATATGCTCAATATAATAGTTTAGGGTTTATTATACCAACTTATCATAGCTTGGGGTCTTATATGTCATATTAATGAAATATGAGGTTTAAAGTGACAAACTCGAAGTTAAGGGTTAAAAGTGTCAATTTAATAAGGTTTAGGGTTAAAGGCGACAACACTCAAAGTTTTCATGCAATACTTCATTTTGATATTTCCATCTCAGTGTGGACACAACAATTTAATATTGTATAAGAATCAATATATGCATCTTTTACAAGTTGTCACTTACAACTAGTTCGTATTCTTCATATTGGCTCCTATTTTTGTTACGATCATATAAGTAATGTGTTACGACCCTTGACAATCGACCCCAACACAAACACACCATATATTAGTTCCATGCATTTCGTTACACAACACTAGACTCAAAACCCTTCTTGGTTTCACACGTCGACACCAAAGTTTAGCGGGACGAAATAAAGTGTTCGTGAGGCTTCAAATGAGCAGCAAGCAATGACCACCCAATACCACTAAAACACGTGATATAAGTTTATATACTCACAAAAACACACATGACAGTCCACCAAAACACGAGTCATTTCGAGATGATAACAAAATGAGGCAAAGTGGGGCGAGGCAAAGTAAACGTGGTGCTAAGGGGGTTTAAACGAGGCAGCCACAAGGTACAACAAACCTCATTCAAACGTGACTAAGGTAACATGTAAATTCAGTTTTATGGACTCACACACAATCACACAAAACAGTCCACGTACACCAGCTTATCACGATGCAGTAACACTACGAAACCTTCACATAAACATCACATATCTCCAAGCCATCACCCACGTAAAAACATGCATACCCTTTCATAAAATCACAACTCACACCATGCATGCACCCACGACACACTTTCATACCAAAATAAAACACACTCATATTATTACACCTTTATAGACCCACATCCATTTGCACATAAACACACAACTTGACCTTAAATACAAACACCACAATGAGATCTGGTTCACACAAAGTAACATAATCCGATCCCCAACTATTTAAATACATGCGCCCATCTACATGTGTATTTTATCAGATTATATAAACGTATTTTTAAGCTTCAAATAAGCATTGATCATACCAGAGTTAAAAGCTTTATTATAGGGTTCGAAATAAGGGTCGACATGACCCGTTTATATAAGTTGAATGAATAAAGGTTTAGGATGGACTATAATCAAAGAATACCTTCTTGTCAACTTGAAAAGAGAAACGAATATATTAATAACAACACCAAATCCTCCGAGCGATTAGCTACACAAGACCACCACGCAAGCTATCTTCTTCCCTTCTTTTTGGCAGTCACGAAAAGAACTTTGTCTGGTTTTCTTGTTGTATTTTTGGTGTAAAAGGGATGACACAAAGAGGATGTTATACGGTTTTGAGAAGAATAAGGCAAGGCGTGTGTTTTTAATAATAGGCAAACCGTGTTTATTGATAAGGCTGAGGAATGCATTGTAATCTTTTATTATAGGAAAGTGATCAAGACATTCATATCTTTTGTAACAAACGATCACAAGAAAATGGGGTATGCTAGATAATCGTTTAGTGCTTAGGACTTGGGATACAATTAGATTTTTAGGTAACTTAAGATATAATTTATTTAGATTAGTCATTATGTATTTTATTATTTATAATGTATAGTTTATTCAATGACATATTAATTTTCATACTTAGGGAAAATTTAAAATGGTGCAAAATTTATGGTTCAAATATTTCAGGTTTTACAAAAATGATCAAGATGGAGAAGCCTACTGAAATCTAGAAGATACGCCGCATCATTCTAGACATATGCGCCGCACTATCATACTTAGATGAATTTGAAGACCATTGCCTGACTTTGAAGAATGCGCCGCATCAGATTATATCATGCGCCGCATATAAAACTTTGGTCAACGAAGAAGATTCAACTTGTTCTACTCCAGATACGCTGCATCACATTATCAACATACGCCGTATCTATATCAAGACTTCACCAAATACGATTCAAGATACTGAAGGACATGCGCCGCATAAAGATTCAAGTTGCGCCGCATCTGAAGATGGTGTACGAATATTCCAAAATATATTAATCTCGGACCTCACGCGAAGTTAAGCAGATGCGCCGCATCTACCTACTCAATGCGCCGCATCGAACCCTCAGACAGAACCTATAAATACCCAAAGAAGTCAGACAAATATATATATAAACAAAAACCCTAAGGAGATGAATTCAGACGACTTGGCAACACAAGACACACCACATAAGAAGATCTTAGAGCAGTAAGATGGTCTTGCATGTATTTAATTCATTAAGTAGTTTTGTTTTATCTATAATAGTAAGCTTTAATTCATTAGGATTGATGAGCTTGTGGTCACCATACTGCTCCCATTAAAATTGATTTCCCATCAATTAAAGTCTATATGTTGATGTTTTTGGTGACTTGTATATGTGCATTGATAACCTCTGTGTCTAGCTGAGTTTTGCTTGGGCTGCCATACCCCCTCCTCGCCTACTTATCTAGTGTCTAGAAAGTGGGATAGTCATAAGTGATCATTAAGAGTTTACTCACCTATATTTATGATCCAACGAGACAGATTAGATTACGATACACAACATATAAAACTAGCAATAAAATAAGTGACAAGCTACTTAACAATCAAGACAGGCCTTCTATCTGTATCTATTATCTATTTGTGTACGTGTTTGCTATTCGCTGATTCGTTCTCATTAGTTTAATTTACTGTTTAACTACCAAATTGTGCTAGTCTCTCAGACTAAACCCCTCTTGCGTTAGATTAGATTGTAAAACTAACTTAGAATATTAAAAAACTGATAGACTAACTAGGAATTACATTCCACTCTTGGTGATCGACACTTTGCTTACCACTATATACATATTGATCGGATACACTGTCCGTTAGTGTGTGTGTTATAGGATAAGTCGGCTAAATATAAATGTAAAACTTGAAATAGGCAAATCACCCTATACTACACCGTGACACGCTGCACACATCAGTCCATGTCTTATTTGGGAGTATGAACAAATGGGATAAATTATGAATGTTTGCATTATTATGCACAACATGATACTTGAAGAAGAACGAGAAACTTACCAAACTTTTGATCCATCCGAATTTTTGAACGACGCACATACAAATGGTAATGATGTTGTTGAGTACTCTACTGAACGAATTGCGGATTTGAGAAGTTATATGAGAAACAGAGAACAACTGCGTAACAGAGAAGCTCATTTATCTCTAAAAAATGACTTGATTGAGCATATATTGGCAAAATTTTGGCGATGACAATTAATTATGTCATTTGTATCTCTAAAATTTATAATTTTTAATTTCTTCATATTTTAGTAATTTCTTTTTTCTAATGAAAAACGTATCTTATTTCAATTAAAACCTAAAAATATAAAAAAATTTATTATTATTATTTTATTATTCAAACCATTACTTTTTCAAAAAAAATACTTATTAAGTAAATATTTTATTAAATATATAGTTTATATAAAACTTTAAATTATTAAATTAGATATAAATAAATAATATTATATGTTAGGTTGGGTTGTTGATAAATGGTAAAAAAAAATATAGATTGATTGTATGTATTGGTTGAGTAGGTAGAGGAAAGAGAAAATAATATTTTATCAAGAGATTAGGTTGTAACAGGTTGTTGATAAAAATAGTCTTAATACATAAATATTTGGGTTACATATCAAAACCCAAATGCAAACAAACAATTAACTTGAAATTTAAAACCCAAAACCCATGCTAACCCCTAAATCAAATGGGTCCTAATATATTTGCACGGAATTATAAATAAAAAAAGAGTAAATTACACTGCTAGTCCCTGTGGTTTGACCAGATTTCATACGATATCCAAAAACACGAAATTATGCACTGTTAGACCAATATTTTGAATAAATTACATTGGTGGTATAATTTTGGTAACGTTGTTAGTTTTTCTTGTTATCTTGGACCGCACGTGCAAATCACATGAGGGTACTTTTGTCCAAACACTTTTTTTTGTCAATTGAACCTATGGTAACCGATTTAGGTCTGTTTGTAACTAGTTCGGGTTGAAAAAACCGGTTACAAACAGCTTTTTTCGTGAAAAATAAAATGTGAAAAACTGTGGTAATGTGTTGTGTACAAAAAACCCGATAAACTTCAACTTTTATTTAATAAACTCGTTATACATCAAACAAAAAGTTGAAATACAAAGCTAATATTCACAAATTTGAAAACATAAACTTAATCTACATAAAACTTAATTGAGAGCTTCTTCGAGAGTGCGTTCTTTTTCTGTGGCTTCGGACCTAGCCTCCTAGCAGCTTCATCTAGAAGCGATTTCTTCATTAGAAAGTGAGATTGCAAAACACGCTTCCATCTCGACATCGTGTAATTCTTGTTCGATGTCTAGTTCACCTTCAAGACTTGAAATGTGTTGTATATGTTCGACTGTGTCTAAGTGATCCTTCAAGCAAATACACATCTCCAAGGATGCCGGTGTGAGTTTTGTTCTTCGTATCGATAATACCCTGACACTAATAGAAAAAGTGGATTCCGAAACTACTGTAGAAGCTTGTACGGTTAGTAAATTTCGGGCCATGGCAGGTAGAACGGGAAATTGAGATTCCCTTCCTTTCCACCAATCCAAAGTATCAAATTTGCGAATTCTTCGGGTCCCATAGTGGATTAAAAATCGGTTCCAATATATCTCCCAAATTCGTTAGTCGATAGTTGGTTACCCATAGCCCGTTTAGTGTTTTCTTTTCTTAAACTATGATATAAGCTATTTATCAGATCCATGCTAGTATTAATAGAAAACGATGAAGAAACCGAAGTCGTTGAAACATTTGTTGAACCATATTTATTAAAATAAACTTCAAATGAATCTTTAAAACATTTGTCAAAATAATTTTTTGCATCTCTTGCAAAGAAAATGTTAGGTTATGCAAATCTATATCAATACAAATCTTATTGATAAGTAGTTCCACCCCGCTAATGTTCAAGCATGGTTTCAATGCGGCATCACAAGTAATTATCGGTGGAATTCTTTGAAATATTTTCGAAGTTTTACTTTCATGGGTTCGACCATTTGTTCATATAGTTGACCATTCTATTCGTATTCGCCTAATTTTGCACACATTAAATAAATTTGGTTGAGTACCAAATGACTCGCGGGATAACAAACACCCAATAATACTATTGTTGTTGCGTTTTTAAAAACTTCGAGTAATTCGGTTATTTTTTAATAGTAAACCAATTTTGGGACGAAAAGGGTGTAACCAAATGCGCATTTGCAAGTTCATCATGAAAACATTGTAAAGTATTTTTTTTATTTTTATTTTTATTTTTTATTATTATCTTTTTTTTTTTTTCCGAAACCACATAAAAACATTTTATAAGTCGAATTCCATCTTGTAGGAACGTCCCAATTAGTGGTTAAAAAAATGGAATCCGTCTCCTTACACAATCTCATTTAATGTTTATATCCACCTTTACCCGAACAAAAAATATCTTGTAAGTTAGTTTTAAAAGCGGTTTTTATCCAACTTATTTCTTGTACCGCTAGTCCATTTTGCACACCCAAGTTTATGATGTGTGCAACACATCGACTATGATAAATAAAAAAAAGGCCGTTCAAAGATGGTTGGTATTTTAGTATTAGTTTTTTGATGGCGTTTGTATTATTACTCGCCTTATCAAATGAGATTGAAAAAATATTTTCTTGTAATTTACTCTTTTATTACATCTCGTAACATATGAAATAAATTTTGACCCGTGTGAGGATACTCAAAATTTTCAAAAGCAATTGTACACTTCATCATTTGCCACGTTACCGGATCAACCCAATGCGTAACAACACAAAGGTACGAACCGGACAAACCATGAGGAGCCGACCAAACATCGGTTGTTAAGTTTACACTTGTATTTATATTTTCAAAACTTTTAGTAGTTTTTTAACCTTTTTGCACATTTTAATACAACCACGTCTAAGAGTAGCATGACTTACTTGATTATATCGCAGTTGAAGAAAATTTTGAATCACCTTAGTTATTCGAGCGTTGTTGAAGTGGTTGAATGACAAATCTTTTTGAATCACAAAGCTTGCAAATTGTTGTCGACACCGCTCCGCCTCGTATGCAAAAATACCCCCTCTCGTGACATAGATGCTTGACCCACATAATGGATTTGAGTCATTCACAATACTTTTCGGTATGCATCTTCAACGTCGAGTTGGGTACATGTTTCAAAAACTTATCGAAATGTTTACAATGAGCCTTAATTTGCCCATCCGACAACTTCACGAGGTTGAAATTACACCAAACTTCTTTTTTTTCGGGTTGTTTCTAAAACTTCAACAATCGTTGGTGTAATTGTAGAACCAACACCGGCGGAAGTTGAAGAAGATTGAGCGTTTAGTGAGCACTTTTTTTTCCCTGTATTGAACGTTTCAATAGTGTTTTGAGAGTGTTTGAGTGTTATGACTAAACCGAACTCAACATGCCTATTTATAATAAACTTAGGATGGCAAAATGGTAATTAAAAAAAGGGTAACAAAAAAGTGCAGAACGAGCAAAAAAAATGACAGAAAGGCTAAAAAAGATATAACGGAAAAAACTGGTTTCCCAAACCGGTTTCCTAACACCCGAACCAAACCGGTTTCAACGGTAATATATTCAAACAGGTTTGAAACCGCCGGTTTTGGTCAAAAACTGGTGTTGACCTTTTTTTTTTTTTTTGGTTTTTTGTACACAACTAATTATAAGCTTCACGGAAGGAATCATAAGGTCATCAATATAAATAAGAGAAGTTATGACTTGAGTCGAGCTCATGAGCAACCTTTATCCGGAAAATAAATAAATAAATAAATAAAATGACAACCACATATAAGATTGACAAGGACATACTTTTATTTATATATAGCCATTGTGCTTCTCACAAAATACATTTCATTTTCTAATAATATACACTTTCAGATCACTGATGTATAAGGCCTATCGTTTATTGCATTAATCTGTACAATACCTTTTGACATTATTAGCAAATCGAAACAAGACAAAGAATTCGGAGAGAGTATGACATTGATGCCATTCTTGCTTTTCTTGAGTGGGCTCTTGACCGGATACACCTGCATGAAATAAGCAAGGAAAATTACCAACCCGGTACTAGCTTTTAAAGTGTTCATTTATCACAAATCCAAAGATCAAAGACATATATACGAGACACAACACAATCAAGATACAAATATTTGAACTGAAATTATCTGAGGCTCGTGAACCAAATTCCTCAGACTTTATTCAAAGGTATATTCTAACTGTTTTAGAATTTAAGATACCACCAGTATAGAAGAAATGACATAATAATACAACTGTATGAAGGTAACTAACCTTGGTCGGATTTTGGAAAGAATTTTCATCATTAACATTCGTGGAGGAGAGCACAGTCTTTGATGATTTAGAATAGTCTATTAACTGAGGATCCAACCCTTCAAAAGCTATGTTTAAATTCACCTTGTTACTCCCATAGTTTACTACCTGAAATTACAATTTTATAAGGCTTCATAACTATGAAATTTATCCTCACCGTTCGTTGATGCTAATAACTGTCATCCACAAGATTCACTGTTTATTCCATCACTTAATATTAAGAGAGGTAAACTGGATAGGCTGCGTAACGGAATGGGCTACTTTTTAGTGTGGGCCGAGTTAGGTTGGCTTGATCCCCCTTCATTTCTACTGTCAAGTTTTATTTTATGAAACATCAATGTATTGATACGGTAGAAGGTCTAAATGGGTTTTTTTTATTTATTATTTTTTTTTTCAGATGGGCATTTCCACATAGACATTCGATCCATTTCTTTTCAGCTAGTTTCTTCTATTTTACCCATTTAAAAGTTAAAACATGAGATATAGGATATTACTAAACTCTGCCTATCTTTATGCAACTGGATCCAATATGTTTCCTAAATTCAATATGTTCAAACATTTGACTAGTAGATTAGATTGTGCTTATAAGCTTATTCAATCTTCACAAATGTCAGGTCAGGGGAAAAGGTGTCTGTCTTACCTTTATTCTCAAATAGTTTGTGTTATCCACACGGTTGTATAACCAAATACTCGATGCTATAAGTGAATCTGATGAATTGGTTTTGAGGGCTGAATTAAGAAGAGTTGCACCATTTGACTTTGAGAAAAAGTGTTGCATCCAGTAACTTGGTGTTCCATATGTCCGATAACTATCAAACACTATTGCATCTGGTTTAAACCTGGAATAGAGAATAGCTTTATCTTACTATAAGTTCTCAGTCTCACATAGTCAATAAAAAAATTCTTAACGAAAAAATCGTACCCATTCGTATTGTCATTGAGAAACAAAGGTGCCTTGCTTGCCATATCCACAACATCACTGCACCAAGAACCACATTAGCACGCTAACAAGACTGAGATACAAGAATCATATTTCAGAACCACATTGCCATATCCAAAACAAAGGTGCATTGATGTACCAAGACTAAAATACAAAGTACACCGGCCGACACTCAGATCTATATTTAATTTGATTATAGTAGAACTGTTTGCAAATTATGTTTGTGAACAATTATGTTGTATATAACTATGATCAAATTTTGGTGCACTTTCATGTCAGTCTTGTTATATTAATGCCTTTTGCCTTGTTTTTCTTTTAGGATAACAGAGTTATAAAAATAAAAAATAAATAAATAAATAAATAATAATTAAAAAAAATAGGGATACTTTTTTTTTTTTTTTTTTTTTTTTTTTTTTTTTTTTTTTTTTTTTTTTTTTCGTGTTTCTGAAGCATATAATTGTTTGATTTTTTTTTGAAACAGACAGGCAAGAACTACAATGAGAAGACTTCACAACTGGATTTAACAGAAAAATATAGGAAGATCTCAACCATAAACCGTGACCATATCATTAATACATTGAGAAAACTGGAACCATATAAATAGATTACCAGATAATTTATGATAAAACTAATTCATTTTTAAAGAGTCAACACACTTTATTTTTTTCACTTAAAAGCATATGAAACTCTACAAACTCATGCAATTTTGGAAGAGCAACTGACCTGTTCTTTTCAATGCCAATAAGAAATCCAGCTTCTGCTAATGCTATCAAAAGATTGCCTCGAGGAGCATTATTGTAACTCACAGCATACTCACTTACAAAAGCCTAAAAATCAATGAGTATTGAAACATTATGAGAAATATCTGCTTAATTAAGTGCATAACACATGGAACAGACTTCCAATCAGTTCAACTGTACAAACCTTTGGACCATTACGTGATGTACCATCGAACTTATGACCCATAGAAAACATTGTGTTTGCATCAGCATAAGCCTTAAAAAAAAAAAAAAAAAAAAAAAAAAAAAAAAAAAAAAAAAAAAATCGCGTTAGCAAATCTAAGTTTAGATTACAATCTCCTATCAAGAGTACAATATAGTTCAACAGAGAAGCTTACGTGATAATCGTACAGTTCTGCCGGATGGTCTAATTTTGAGTTTGATCCATCACAGTTAGAGATCACTTTGATGTCTGGATAAGCTCTTTTTATTGCAGCATGGAACTTAAGGTAGTTTGCTGGGCAAGATGGGAATATAAGCATGTTTTAGATAATATTTTTGGATTAACAACATAAGGAAATCAAGTATGTTTATTTCTATAAATAGTTCAGGTAACTACTCACCATTTCACCAAACTAAAAAAAATAAAAACCCTCAATCCATGTTAAAGTTCTGATTTAATGTAAAGCTTAACATTTTGATATGAAGTAACCATTTAGTCAGCACCATCTAAAAAAGGTCAACACTGGTCAACATTTTGATGGTAAGCTCATAAGCATAAATCGAATATTAACAAGTGTGAGGGTTTATGGGTGAATATAATGTTAAAATGTTTTGGACAAATGATGTTCCAGGTCAGCCTGTACCAAAACATGACCTGTTTCAAACAATTACCCAGCCGGCTCATTTTGTCACCTTTATTGTTTCTGCTATTTATAACTCTTCTTTATAGTTAAAATGCATGGATTTCTAACTAACCTTATGAAAAATGGGTTCAGTTTGACCACATTCATAAGTATGCGCAACTAAAAAAATGAAAGTACATAGATATGCATACCACGGTAATTTCCGTGCCAACAATCTTGGTTCCCGATAGCAATATGTTTCAAGTCGAATGGTTGTGTGTGTCCCATATCAGCTCGGACAGACCCCCATGTTGAACTCGGATCACCTCTAGCAAACTCAATACCATCAAGGACATCCTGAAAAGCAAAATATAATAAATTTGGTCCTAAAGGAAACTGAAAAATGGATGAGGGCTAGGTAAATATGCTCAGAATGGATTCACATCAACATTGGTTTTTTGTTTTCGTGTATGGGTCAAAATGGGTTGGCTTAACAGTCAACTTGAAACACTTTATGTCCAAAAAATTTGTGTCAGATGCAATTAGTAATATTATAATTATAATATAAGTTTCTGAAAATAAATGGATTAATGAGTTTTATGCATTACGAATACACTTTGGGCAAACTTTTGACCCGTTTGACTAATTTCCTATAAGCTAAACTTTTTGTTTTCCGGTTTTACTCTTTTGACTTGCTACAGATAAAAGTATATCCCGAAATGAGCGACTTATACCCATATAGGTTGTGTGATATTATATATGAATAACAGCATCAACATGTCACAATCGAGCACACCACGATAAACATATGAAACGAGTGGTCAGAAAAAGGGCAATAACATACCTGTACCAAAGATCCAATGTTGGACGGAATTACTGCATCTTCTTGGCTGAATCCTTAAGATTACAGAAAAGAAGACGATTAAAGGCTGTCATGATTGAATGATCAGTAATATATAAATATTATTCTGACAGAAGTTCACGGTACCACTGTTCACCACCCATATTGGTGATGCGCCTAAGTCCTCTGCTAGCTGAAGAAGCCAAATTATACGATAATTAATTATACAATTTAATTAAAAAAAAAAATGAAGCACGTGTAATGAACATAGATCATGTCACCTGAAGAAATTCAAAGTACCCAAGTCCATCGTCAATCCAATAAGACCATACATCACCCAAATGTCCCGGTCTCTCTTCCCAGGGTCCCACAGTACTCTTCCACCAATATGCATTTATTAAAGATTTTCCTTCAATAAAACTGCCACCTATGTAATATCACATATGATGATCACTATTAGAGTTTTTATAGAGGTGGCACTTTCGACCTAAGTACTTATGAATGGGTCGATTTTTGTTATGTTCGTTCTCTAATAGTTCAAATTGGCCTAGTGAAAAAATAGTTAGATACGCTTGTACTTTTAATGCGTACATCCTTTTGAGACAATTTTTGCAAAACAATCATATTAATATTGCAATGTTATACTTTTGAAATAATTTATAAGAATAAACTGTTAAGGAAATTCAAAAATACGGACAAACAGTATTTTGGTCAACGCAACTCGACCTGTGCCAAAATTACACGTTTTGAGCCACACCAACATGCAGACAGGCCATTTTTGCTATATCTAAGATGTAAAAATGTCCAGAGTGTCGATTTAGGCATCGATTCAAATAATGGATTTGAATGATTGTTTACAGATGTTAGCATAATATCGTATGGCCAAAGGCTGCTAATAATATCACAATTTAACAAATACATATGACTAAATCAATTTGTCGTGAGTAAAATTGCATAGTAATATTAAAAAACAATCTATGCGAGACAGATTTGTTTTAATGGGTCTAATGCGAGAGCAAAAGTAGGCAAAGTTGAAAATTAACTTTTGGCAACACAAATCATATTTACCTGGAAACCTGAGAAACCCGGGCTTTAAATCTGCAACCAACTTGAAAAGATCATTTCGGTAGCCATGCCCCTGGTAAAACAAAACATAATTATTTTAATGGTGTATCTCAATGTGCTTTATCATCACATTAAAAGAATATATGATAAATGGTATCTATGTATCTATGACTTTAGCCAGCTAACTGTATTCTTCAAGTGAAAAAGATAACTCCCACAAGGCACATCAAGACTGGCCCCCCTAAATCTAAAATGTCATAACATGCGTACTATGATAGATTTTTATTTCCAACTTGTAGCCTGATCTCGAAGTCAAAACTTAAAATTAAAAGACTAGAAAAATCAACATTAGCCAATATAAACAATATCAACTATTTTGCATTTAAATTGGACTAAATATGAGGAACTGTACCATGAATGTATCGGTGGGAATCAGAGAAACTTGATCAAACCATACGACTCCTTTTCTGCTGGTTGTCAACTGCAGTCTAGAATTATGATTCGTTGCTATTGCTTCCAACGCAATTTCTATCTTTTTCCAGTTTGAAACATCAGTATCTCTTCAAAAACCATAATAAAAGTCTTAGTAATCCTTCTTTATAATTTGTATAAGGTTGGTCCATTATAATCTTATATTGACTCACATAATGTTAGCAGTTGCCAATGTTTGCACTCCAGTTGAGTCGGTTAATGACACTGTCACGTTTACTGAATCTACTGAACGGATATACAGAACTAACTTATATGTTTTCCCTTGTTCAATATTCTGCGACAAAAGAAAAAGACACATAAGAGTAGCAAACATTTAAATAGTACCAGTAAGAAGCTATTGATATTGAGCAAAACTGCTATCCTTAAGTTGCTAAATTTGATATATTAATGCATAAAACCTACTAAACCATTCTATTCAAAAATTTAATTTTGCCACTAACTATCTTTATAAAAAGTGTCATGGGTCAACCCAACCAACCCTGACCCGAACCAAAATAATCTTTTCAACAATAACCCGTATTGACCTGTTATCTAACCAGCACGCCCTGCCCATTTTTCTACCTCTAGTTGTAATTCTTACCATTCCCCAGTATCCAGGATTATATACACCAACTCCTCCATCTGGACAAGCATTAACCCCGTCGCTGTCACAAAGCACCTCCATCCGAAGTGCAACAGGGTTTCTCTTGAAGCATGATGAAAGGTCGGTTATTAGTCGTACCACAGAGTAGTTCCCAATAATCGACCAAGGAATAATACTTGAAGGAGAATGTAGTCCACCAGATTCAAAACCTGTTTTTAAATCCGTCAGTTGAAAACATCATTTCGATAAGAAAATTCAGTGGTAATTAGCTATTGTTACTGAACCTTTATTATTATTTTTTCCCCCAAACTAAAAGGAATTCCATTGGCTGATATTATACTTTAAAGTTTAAAGTTGACAGTAGTTGACTTCTGAAACAAACATATTGCTAATTAGTTTACAAATTCTGGGATATTGTGGTCTGACTATTCGTCCTAGATCACACGCAACATTGACGTTCTACTTTCGTTTTCATATTGATGTGTTGAATATTACTAAAATTAGCTAGAGATCAGTGCATTTAGAAAGTAGTTAGTGGATATAAGTTGTATATATAACGCCTTCTTGGTTTGTACATTTCAATATAAGGTGAATGTAACACAAATATCAAAATTATCTTCTGTATGTTTCAGTTCTTTCTTTTCTCCGATTTTGAGTATTATTCAAAAACATTATTCAACTATAGTATTCTAAGCGAAAGATTTCATTTTGATTTCATTTTTTTATAAAAAAATTACCTCTGTTGTTTACCAACTCTCCCCATAACCCCCCTGCACCAGCATGGTTGATCTCCTAAAAAAAGAATATCATCATGGTCAATATACATAAGTAAAGAAATATCAGTTACATTAAAGTATTTGTGCTTTATTTTGACCTAATAAGAAGCACATTAGGAACTAACAAAATGCAAAAGTGTACCTCAAAGGCAACCCCAAATAGATTTTCTGGCATCTTCCTACTGGATCCTTGAGACGCATTTACGAGAAGCATTGCATTTGTATCCAGCAAAGTGGAAGTACATTGAATGACAGAAGAAAAGCCAATAAGAAGCAAAATTATGAGAGCTTGAAGATCACTGCTTGAACCCATTACTACTCCTAGAGACACTTGACTATTTCTAGTGTCCTGTCACAACAAAATGAAACTTTAAAATAAATAAGGGTTTAAAACCATACAGTAGACGTGTATGTTTCCAAATGTCGCATTATGGTACGTGTACTTAAAACCTACTCGTCTAATACTAGGAATTTCTATTAGATGACTAGTTTTTTGGTACACGTATCATAACGGGATATTTGGAAATTGAAGTACACATGTATCAACTTAAACCCATAAAACACCCAACTCAGTTGCATCTAGCTTTTTACTCATCCAACTTGGTTGCATTTAGGCTGGGTTGAGAACACGTCTAAACATATAAATACTCCAGTCGGTCAAATTGGGTTGCCGTGAAATGCTTTTAGTCAATACTGTATGTTGTATAGTATTTTTTTCCTTGGATAGATATATTAAAAAAACATCTCATAGAAACTAAGTTAAATGCCATCCATAAGAATGAATATTTTTCCCAAAGCATCTTACGATTAACTTTGATACCTTATATAGGAATCTCAACCCACTACATCTTTTGGATTAGCTTAAAGGCGATCTTTATAATTATGAATTCAATTAAAAAAAAAAAAAAAAAAAAAAAAAAAAAAAAAAAAAAAAAAAAAAAACATGTTTTGTTATCTTATACAAACATTCTAAGTAGCTTGCTGGCAAATGCAACATTTCTTTTTATTTATTTTTCTATATTCGTACCTTTGATCATGATCCAAAAGACCAAAACTTTTTATTTGTTTTAAACCACACATCCAAGTCCAACCAATGAAATCTTGAATTCCATTATACAGAAAAGACACTTCTACTTTATGTTCTCAAAGAAAACACCTTATTCGTTTAATAAAAATCGTATTCAGGTTTACCTTTCTGTTAGCAAGTTTTCTCAAGTTGGAGGCAAAAAGTAACTAACAAAACAGAATTTTAAACTAAACTCAACTCACCCAAAAAGTCAAAAGTATCCCTCAGTTTACCCATAAAAACTCAAGTCAACCCAGAAAGAGCAACTAATATGCAAACAAACAATCATATGATTAACTGATCAAAGAACATTAAGACAAAGTCAATGATAGATGGTCAAACATCATTGAAAACAAACCATATAAAATTTGGAATTCAAATACAATGTAAGAAAAAAGATTAAAAAATTTTACTCCAACAGTAATGAAAGACACAAAGAGTTAGAATAATGACATGAAGATTGTGGCTTTAATATGGTAACTGGAATAAAGAGTGAAAGTAAAGAAATTATAAGAATGGTGTTTTTCTTTTTCTTCTAATGTTGGATAGATATGAGGTGGGAAAATTTAGTATTGTTATTTGACTATATTTGTTAATAGGTTTAATGCTACTTTTTGTCTTTGCTTTCACGTAAGCAAAACTTATCTGTTTTGTTTTGGGTAGACTTAGAAGTGTCAATTAATTAGTTTTTGGACCCCACTAATCACCACCTATCATCCGATACCATATTATTATAACGAGGATGTCTTCGACCCGTCACGTTACGGTGGGCGTTGGTCATGCACGTAAATGCGTGTCAGTTTTTTATAGCGTGTTAGGGTGCACGGTTGGTATTTTTAGCGAAATAGTCCAAAAGACTCAGGCAACATGATCATTCATCGAAGCAGGTTTTGCGGAGTTATTTGATGCGGTTGTTTTACGTCAAAATATTTTTTGTATCCCGAACTTATCCGAAAAAAAAAAGATTTTTGTTTTCCTTAAAAAAAAAAAAAAAAAAAAAAAAACCCAAGAGTTGTTTAAAAGAAAGCCCAAAAATTATTGTGTTGGGCCTTAAAAAATAGTCCAAGAAAGAAACGGACGCACGCAACGATGCATGATGCATTCCTCTGTTGGGCTTGATTGGATGATGTAAATTTGACGTCAGTTGACTGCGTCACTCGACGCTCTATTAGTATATATAGTAATTTTCGCTTAGATTTAAGATATTTCAGGACCAAATTTGTTTTACATACCAAGGATTAATCTCCACCTTTCATCTTTATTTGATCTAATGTATGAATTAATCACAACAATTTAAAAAACCCACTTTCTATTTTTTTTCCAAATATTAATATCTTTCAAACCGTTAATCGTTAAGCGATAAAAATATACCATTACGACGAGCATTTAATTATCTTTTTATAAATAGGCATTTTGATATACTTTCGACAAAAAAAAATAATAATAATAATAAAAAATAAAAAATAAAAAATAAAAACTTTTTTTTACGTTTTTTTCGTTATTGAAATTTGCATGAAAAAATCATATGTGATTTAACACTAATATCACATGTGATATTCCATATCATATGTGATTTAACACTAATATCACATGCGATATTACATATCATATATGATTTAACACTATATCACATATGATGATGTTGAATAATTAGGAATGACATGCAAGTGAAAGTCGTTGTTTGTTATGTAAGTGTAATGTTAGAAACTTACTTTGACACCTTGTATAAAAGAGATAGAGAACTCGCGAGGCTTAGGTTCAAGAATACAATATCAATTTCCTTTAAAAATCATGTATATTATCTATAATTTTTTTGTCTTCTCTTGTTTCTCTATATATGTGATGGGTACTCTCTCTTATTCTACTAGTTTCATTCTTATATATATTAAATATTTCTAATCATAATCTATATCCTAAAATATAACCAAACACATTTATTACAATCATACATTTGTTTACTTTCTTATTTTTTTTACAATTCTAAATAATATTTGAGTTAATTGCATTTTTGGTCCCTGTGGTTTGGTCAAATTGCAGGTTTAGTCCTCAAAACTATGAAAGTGCAGCGATAGTCCTCATTTTGAAGTTTGGATTACATTTTTAGTCTTTGGATAAAGTTAAATGACTAAAATACCATTTTCTTCTTTAAAAAAAACAAAGGTAATTTTGTCATTTCACACAAAAAATGTAACCCAAACTTCAAAATGAGCACTATCGTTGCACTTTCAAAGTTTTGGAGACTAAACCTTCAATTTGGCCATACCACAGGAACTAAAAATGCAATTAACTCATAATATTTTAAATCTATCTACAAAACAAACACACCCAAAAAGTTAACGATATAAGATCATTTGAGGACCAAACTTTTTTTAAATACCAAGAGACTAATCTCCACCCTCCATCTTTATTTGATCTAATGGATGAGATTAATCTCAACAATTTAAAAAACCAACTTTCATCCTTTTTTTTCAAATATTAATATCTTTCAAACAGTTAATCGTTAAGCAAAAAAAAAAATATACCGTTACGCCGGGCATTTAATTATCTTTCTATAGATAGGCACTTTGACATATTTTCGACAATTTTTTTTTTCGTTTATTTCACTTTTTTTTCGTGGCTGAAAAAATCATATATGATATTACATATCATATCATATTACATATCATATATGATATGATATGTAATAATAATGTAATATCATATATGATATTTTTTTGGCCATGAAAAAAAAAGTGAAAAAAACGATTTTTTTTTAAATTTTTCGAAAGTATATCAAAGTGCCCGTCTATAGAAAGATAATTAAATGCCCGTCGCGATGGTGTAATTATTTTCGCTTAATGATTAACGGTTTAAGAGATATTTAAATTATAAAAAATGGGTGAAATATTAAAATGCCTTTAATCTCAACCATTGATTTCTTTTTTAAATAAATGGTGAGAATAAGTCCTTGATATGTGAGAAATATTTGATTTGTAGAATAAGTCAACTCAAAGTTAATAAGCTAAGTAACCAATTGCCTTAAAAAACCCGCCTTTATACTTTTAAATCACATGTTCACTAACCAAACGCATTTATTGGGATTAAAACCCTCCTCTTGCTCCCATTCCAAATAAAACCAAACATGCCCCTTTGTTTTATCAAAGATCGTATAAAGAGAGAATACATCACGTGCAAGTCACATTTTCAATTATCCAAACCCTACCTGAGCATCCTTTGCCTCTCCTCTGGTCCTTCTTCATCGGTAAAAATCAATATCAACATTCAATAATACTTATAATAGCTACTAGCTAGTGATAATTCAGCCTCCTGTTATCATTTCCCTTTTATGACAGAGCATTAGTTAGTGTCAATTTTATTAATATTGAATCATTGCAATAACAAGGTTATTATAACTTTCTTCATTTTTTTTAATCATAGTTTTCGGCATTTTGACCGACTAATACATGTCGTTTGAGCCTGCCACGACACAGACTCAAACCAGGTGAAGCCCTCCATTTTTCGCGAAGTTGAAGCACAGTTTGTACTTGATTCTTCTTTTCATTGCATAAAGTATTTTTCAACCTCTACCTTGTACTGTTAACCTCACCAACAATGATTTCTCGTCATCAAAAACTTAGACAACTCGTTACATTTTTTTCCAAACCCCCCTTTTTTAGGCTCTTAAATGAACAAAAACTAAATTTCCAACACACCCAGAAACACAACTACACAAATGTTTACATGAAATGGAAAAAAGATTCATACTTTGATACAATTGACTCAATCCACAACTCGTTAAAACTGAAACCCGTAATTGCCCTCAAGAACTGTATCGTTGCCTCACCACAAGGTTGCATACCAATCTCGGATGTTTCGAAAAAAGGTTTACGATTTGATATACCCTTTAAGGTTGCAAAGTTTCTTAGAATGTACCCGTCTGTTTTTGAAGAGTTTACGGGACCCGAGTATAATTTGCCTTGGTTTAGGTTAACCCCAGAAGCTGTTAAGCTTAATGATGAAGAACAATGTGTTTATAGGGATTTTAAGGATGCTTTAGAAGAGAGGTTGGTGAAGTTTGTGCTTATGAGTGTTGAGAATAGGTTGCCATTGAAGGTGATTAAAGGTATGTTGTGGTACTTGGGGTTGCCAGATGATTATTTGTGTAATGTGGAAGGGGGTTTCGGTGAGTGTTTTGAGGTTGTGGAAATGGGTGATGGGTTGAAGGGGTTAGCTGTTTCGAAAAGTGAAAAGATTTTGTCTGTGATTCAAAAGAATGCGTTGAGGAGTGGAGTTTATAGTGGTGGAGAAATGGAGGCTATTTCGATTCCGTTGTTTCCGTCTAAAGGTTTGAGGTTAAGGACGAAGATTTTGGATTGGTTGGACGGATTTCAGAAACTTCCTTATGTTTCACCATATGAGAAATGTCCGGATTTGTACCCAGATAGTGATGTGGCTGAAAAACGGGTTGTTGGTTTGCTTCATGAGTTGCTTTGTTTATTTGTTGAACATTCGGTTGAGAGGAAGAGAGTTTTGTGCTTACGGAAGTATTTGGGATTGCCACAAAAGGTTCATAAGGCGTTTGAGAGGCATCCACATGTGTTTTATTTATCTTTGAGGAATAATACGTGCACTGCAATATTAAGGGAAGCGTATTGTGATGAGACTGCTATAGAGGCTCACCCTCTTGCTGAAGTAAGGAAAAAGTATATTAATTTGGTGAAGGAATCGAAAGTTATTCTGAAAAATAGAAGGCGACGGAATCAGTCTTTTTGCTCCGGTGACGCTAATTTGAAGATGGAATCGGATGAAGATGATGATCATGATGGAAGGTCAGTAAACTTTGTTTATAAAGCTCTTTAATGCTTACAATGTTATAGAATAAAAGTTAGGATGATGCTATAAAAGTCTAAGTTTATGATGTCTTTATTATGGTCTTGATTAGGATCTAATATTTGGGTTAAAATAAAATTCAAGCTTCAATAAACATTATTTAAACCAATATAAATTCACATGCCTACTATTATGATTGATTGTTCACCTTCCTCGTTTCTATCCTAGTTTTGGACTGCAATGTCCCTCACAAATGCAATGTGATTAGTTATAGAGAATGTGGGTGTTGTTTCTAGCTCCTTCTTTATATCAAGTAAAACAACGATTAAAGATAAGTGGGTTCTTCGATCTGTTCCAACTAGAAGGGGGCAATTTTGGCTAAATAGAAAAAATCTGGTATACTTTGGTGTTTTGTTAATCTTTGGGTATGTTTAGTACTTTAGTCAAACAAATATCCAATCAGGCGAAATCAGCTAATAGTAAAATAAGTGTGTAAGAATTTGCAGGTCAAAATGGGTCGAATTGAGCTCGTTTTGACCCGGTAGCACTTTTTTGTCTCTTTTCTTATTTAATTGATCCTCGCATATTTGCAATGTTGTAAGCATTGTGACTGCAAAATAAGTTTTACAGTTGCAAATTATGTATTGGTTTGACACGAACTATGTTTGACCTATTACTCGATGCACTCATCTTGCCCCACTCTAGTTTCAACTTGCACTTATTCTATGACTGGGTTCTTAACATGCGGCGCATGTGGCAACTGCACCTATGTGTATTTCTCTCAGCTATTGATCCAAACGGGCCTAAACGGGACTACAACTAAAAAAACATGCTTAAGGATTACAGGTCAAAATGCGTCTGATTGGATTGGGTCGCCCATATAATCCTTTGAGTTTAAAATACCTGAATATCAAGTATTATTATTACAGAAATTGAGTTATAACATAATAATTATACATGTTTGGAATTAGAAGATTTAGGAGATATTGCAAGTGTTTTAATGCTTTTCATCCAGTACATAGCTCTTGCAATGGAGTAATAAATATAGAAACTAAATATTAAATATTGTATTTTGCTTATATAAATCTGAAAAAGTTAGGATTTAACAATTTGAAATGGACGTGTTTGACCTGTTTTTAAACTTAGCATGTATTAATCCGAACTCGCTTTGACCTGTTATCCAATCTACCCATTTTGCCAACACTAGTTCTTATGCTGTGCTGGATATAGTTCTTAATGCTGATATTGGTTACTCTGAAAATAATCATACATTCGTTTTACTTGCATAGCTTAAAACAATCTTTGGACCTTTGGTGGATCGATTACCTCAAATTAAATCTGCAGCAACCACTTGTTGTTGGCTCTATGATAATGATATTTGATATGGAATAGTAATTTCAAGAAGTGGTTCTTTCTCAAAGTAGGAATTCTTATTGTGACCGTTGGCCAACGATCATTTTTTCTTTATATCATTACTAATTATCTTTTTAATGTGGTATACGTTTGAAATATGACCGTTTGTTAACGGTCGAATTCTCCTTGTTTATTTATGAGTATTTACATTTGAAATTTGACTGTTAAGTAACAGTCAAGATATGTAACATATAAATATACATCATTAGCTTATTGTAGTATACACATATTACTTTCCCATAATCATTATTATTGAAGTTTTCAATCGCCCTTCTTTGTTTTTCTTTCTACCTGGCTTCGCGTATCTTTCATCTTGAAGAAACTTTTCAAATCCATGTGTTAGGTGTTTATGGTCCTTGCCTCTTTGTGTTTATATAGGTTAGGATGGCGCTATTGATTGTAATTCTTGAGGATCACAATCCTAAACTTGTTTATAGAAGTGAAGCTAAGAATGTTGCTGAAATCATATGCCCCTGGCTCAGAAAGTCTCTAAAGAAGATGTGCAAAGGTAACCTTCCAAGCTCTACATAATTTACTCATTCAGACATCAAGCCATTAGCACTGTTATTAATGATATTATTCTTGTGTTCTAAACTCTACAGGTCTAATAAAAAGCACAAAGAATCACATTCGACACCGTATATGTGGTGGGCATGAGTTTCTCTATAGCAACTACAACTACAATAGAGATTGTTCAAGGCGTCATTCATGCTCATTTAGTTTTCTGTATGAGACATGCTATACTCAAATAAATAAATAAATAATAAATAAATAAATAAATAAAAATAAAAAATAACGTGGCTACATATCATATGTTAACTAAGAAGAACAGAGAGCAAAAGAGAGTTTGAAACAGGGCAAAATTAAGGTGGCTACATATCATTTAGTTTTCTGTATGAAACACCAATGATATACATCCACACCAATGACAGGAAAATATTACCAAGTCGAATGTGGTCTGGTACATTTGGGTTTCGTTCCCAAGAAATCTGCTTGGTGTTGTTTAATCAGGTGGCTTGTCGGTGTTGCTGTGGATAAAATGTTAAGTCTCGAAAATGATTGACAGAGTGTACAGCTCAGAGGTGGAACAAAGTTGCAGAAGACGATAGGAGGAAGAAAATGGAGAAGGGTAAAGACTAGATAACCAAACAACAAAGATCAGTGAGATCAGAAACATCTATATATTTTTTACGCAAGGAAGCAACAATGTTGTTTATTTTGGACTAAATATGTTTATATTCACATGTGTGTGGTTTGTACAATATGATTATTAACCTATTTACAATATCCGGTTAATTGGCGGAATGTACATGTTTGTTTTATTTGGAGTGTTTGTATAAACTGAAGAAATGTAATCCCACTTTTTATTTGGAATATTTGTATAAATTTATAGAGATGACAACTTTCGCTCATTTATAAGTGAATGACATGGGTTGTATTTTTGTAAATCATCACATTCGAAAACGGCTTTTAGTCTCATATTAAATCCAAATACTCTTCCAAACCAATAGCAATCCAAACGCAGCATTAATCTTGTAAGGAGTGCATGATTTGAAACTTTTTGCTGAAATGTGTACAGAAATTTTTTTGTTGAAAAAATAGTACATTACCTCGCTTCTCTTTTTCTTTTTACCTACTCAACTCAACTAAAAAACACAGCAAAAGCTATCATCGAATCCACAAATTTCTTTTAGTTTCTTTTTAAATCAGCTATATAATCAAGCTACTATCATTTCCATCTTCAGTATCATGTTTTTAGCCTAATTACCAGTATCTAAGTGTTTTTCCTTAATTCTTATTGCTACGTGCTTGCTTAATTTCATATCATTAGAGTTGACCTTTTAGGCTTTACCACTGCATATGGAGCTGTTCGGTTATTTTAGACCTCACTTTTTGTTGCTTTTGTGGGTGGTTTTTGACTGTTTATGCTTCCGTTATAGAAACCATTTGGTTAAAGTTGTAAACACTCGATCTTGTTCTTTGTATATAGTCTTGTCATTAGGTCATTTGTTAAATTGGAAGTCGCATAACCAATGTGTAGTATATTAGGAGTGATATTAAACATAGTTTAGGGGTTTAATACAAGGGGTTCCCATTCAACGAAACTCTGTAAGGCCTTTTATAACATGAATTACTGCTTCTTATTCTTCTTATCCCCGGCAAAAATTTCTTTATTAGTTTATTTGTGATTTGGTGTCTATAGGAAATACCTAACACCAATAAACCAAAAAGTAAAATATCTGGCAGATTGTGCATATTTTTTATAAGTTTTGAGTCACTCACATTTATTCATAAAACTTGACAGAACATTTTGACTTTCTGATGTAATTTAGGTCTTAGGACCCACAAATTGTCATTGCAATCACTTTTACCACATAGACAACTTGGGTTTTATTGCAAAGTAAGAGTGTAAGAGGCTTAGGGGGTGTTTCTTTTCTTCTTAGAGTCTTGGCAGTGGGTGCGGGGAGGCACGGTGAGGGGTGGCTCCCGTGCGGGAACACCGCTGCCGGTGCTCTCCCACCGCACAAGGAGATACTTTTGCGGTGATCTTTACCGCTTGATTTTGGAAGAAAAGTGTACGTGGGAGACTTTAATATTTGACCGTTTGGGCTTTAAATTGGGACTAACGGATCTTATTTTGGTTGCCTATATATTGTTGTTCAAGAATTGAAAAAAAAAAAAAAAAAAAAAAAAAAAAGCCTACAAATGGAGTCTAGAAAAAATGTTCGTGGATCGAGAGGCGCAAGTCGTCCTCGAGTTCAATCACAAACCGATCACGAATCTTCTTCACAACCCGGTTACCGCCCACAAATGTACCCGCAATCTCCACCATTTTTCTACACCCAACAACCCCTCCCACAACTTCCTACAAACTTCGAGCCGTTTGATTATCAATATACCCAACAACCCCCACCGCAAATGCCTAGTAACTTTGACCTGTATGAGCCACGCTATAACCAACAAAAAAAGCGTTAGCGGGTTAGTGAACCGTTACCAATTCATGATGATAACGAAGATGACGAATATTTCGACAATGTTGATGTGGTACCTGAGATACAACCAATTGATGAAGAAGACGAATGATGACGTATAGCCTATAGTTGGGCCACGAGCCCAAATTATAGACATTACTAAGCCCAAACCCACCACGAGTGGGCTATCATGACAAATGACTTGGGCCATAAATACCAATGGCTTGGACTCACGAAGCCCAAAGCCCAACCAAAATGACCGGTTAAAGGATAAGGATCTTCTATTTACGGAATAGATATCCTTACCCCGGATAAGCACCACGAGTGCGAAGAGTAAGGAGCAAGAAACCTACACGGTTTCTACGCCCTATATATAGAATGATATATTCTCATTAAAAGGTACGATTCACATAATCCCTAACTCTTCAACTAAACCCTAAAACCGATTACTTACTCTCATGCCGGAGTCTAATCGTGGGAGACAATCCCACGATAAGCCTAACGGTGTTGTTTGCTTTCTTAGTGCGCATGTTTCATAAGCACTAAAGTTCTGATTGGTACGAGAGCAGGAGTCCAAGCAAGGTAAGCCCAACTTTTGTATCAACAAGTGGCGCCATCCGTGGGACCCTACACTAAGAACTCAAGACCAGAATGCCGAAAAACAAGAACTCAGGCCAGCGGACTCTGCAGCCGGAGAAAACACGTGATGATTCACATAGGTATCAGATATTCAATCAATACCACGATCACAATATTCAATCAATACCACGATCCTACAAGTGGTATTAGAGCTTGGTTTTAGTTTTTGGTTGATTTTTTTGTGGTGTTTCTTGTCAAAATCGTATCTTTAAAGGCTGTTATAACAAGTTTACAATTTTTTATTAACTTTCTGGTTTTAACAGTTTTTAAAGTGATTTTTTTGGAGTTTATTACATCTCGTTTTTCTAGTCTAGTCACAAACAGTACTTTTGGACTCGTTTTATTCATACATCATCAAATATGCTACTTTTGTGTACAAGATAACAAACCCGTGAGATATTTGTGGTCATTAACTAGGTCAAAAAACTGGTCATAATAACATGGTCTGAAAAAGAGGTCGAAAAAAAAACTGGTCAGAAATTATGGTCAGAACGCAGCCGGAAAAGAGGTCGGAATCTGGTCGGAATCTCACCGGGAAATGGTCAAAGGGTCAAAACCCTCGTTTTACGCACAAGAAAAGTCAAAGAAGCAAAAGAACACCCACTCTCTCAGATGGTCAAAGGGTCGGAATCTTGACTTCTTTGCGAAACACTCATTTTCCACGAGGATCTGCATTTAGGGGGAAGAAATGTGCACATCAAGGACGCATAATAGACTCACATGTTCGAGCTTACAATTTTATTACTACCGGAGAGACGTCCGCAGAGATGATCAGGGGTTCAGTTTTGTTTAAGGACTAAAGATGGTTATGAAACAAAAGTTAACACTGAGTCGTTGGTATTAAGGTTTGGTCAATTTTCTGCTTCATCTTGATTTTTTTTTCTTTTATGGTCACTTTACGCGTAAACTTTATGCGTAGATTTGTAGAAAAACTTACGCGTAGAAATCTTACGCGTAGACAACTTACGCGTAAAGTTGGTCTTTTTGCGTAACCCGTGTCTTTTGCGTAAAACTTACGCGTAAGACAAGGGTTTCTTGCCTTAGTAGCACCTTACGCACAACTTGTCCAAGTTATGCGTAGAAAATTGAAGATTTCGCGTAGGAATCGGGTTTTGACTGTTTGACCACTTTGCCGACGATATTTTCCGATAACTGTTCCTGTTAGAATCGTATTTTTATTTATAAAAAGTGTCGGTCATTAACGTATAGTTATAGGTTGCTTTAGAATATCATTATGATGAAGTTTATGTGTAGTACTCATGATTTGTAAAAGTCTAAGGGCTATTAGTGTAATAATGTAAAAGTTTAGAGAAGCCCTAGACTTCAAGTATAAATACTCTTGTAAACCTCATTTGTGAGGTTGGTTCTCTTAGTGATTCATTTAGTGTTAACAAGGTTATTATTCCACACACTAGAGTTCCCTTCCACTCTCTCTCTACTTACTTTCTCTCTCTAGATCTAGCCAAGATTCATAAGTGATAAGGTTGTTCTACGGTCCTACAAGTGGTATCAATCGCCTAAGGATAATATAGGTTGTTTTAGGTTTGATTTGGTTGAAAAAACATGGTATAAAAGTGGTTTTTGTGATTCGAGGTTACTGTTCATCGCAACATATCGAGTTAGGTAATTTTCAATTCTATCGAGTTAGGTGCATTGTTCTTATCGAGTTTGGTGTAATATCTTAGCGAGTTAGGATTTGGTGTTTATCGAGTTAGGAGTAAAAGTTATCGAGTTAGGTGTAAGTTATCAAGTTAGGTGTAAGTGTTACCGAGTTTGGGAGTTAAACTTATCGAGTTTGGAACTCAACTTTGGCGAGTTAGCCTGTCTTACCTAATCGTTTATCGAGTTAGGTCTATCGTTTATCGAGTTAGGGGAAACTCTGCCCAAATTTCATGGACTTATCGAGTTAGAACCAACTTATCGAGTTAGGCACCAAGTTATCGAGTTAAGCACCAAGTTATCGAGTTAGAACCAACTTATCGAGTTAGGCACCAAGTTATCGAGTTAAGCACCAAGTTATCGAGTTAAGCACCAAAGTTATCGAGTTAGGCACCAAAAAAAAAAAAAAAAGGAGTTTTTTGGCGGGAAAAGTTGAGTAAAATTTATTTTTCACACAAGACTTCATGTTCAATTTTTACGCGAGATTTAAATTTTGGTATAACGTTGAAAATTTTGCCCCGAAATTCAAATTTTTAGGCCAAAATTCAAAATTTTTCGGTAAAATTTGACGGAAAAATTTTCAAAACTCAAATTTTTCTGGTAACCTTAGAATTGTATTTCTTTGAGATTTTCAAATTTTGAGAAAGAAAATTTTCGTATTCATTTTTTTGGAGGGAAAATTTGAAATCACAAAAAAAAAAAATCAACCGAGATCGCTTTTCATCTTCACCAAAACATCTAATCTACAACAACAACCTTTGTTATCTTTCAAAAGATCCTAAGAACAACTTTGCACTTAGAAGTCAATCCATGGCAACACAACAAGATATTCATGCTGCCGGTGCCGAAAACCGACCTCCCATGCTGTCAAAGGGTGGATACTCACAGTGGGCTAGTCGTATGATGCGTTATCTTAAGAGCAAAACAAATGGAAGTCTTCTCATCAAATCCATAGTGGATGGACCCTTCAAACCATCACAAGTACTAGACCCTGGTGATCCAAATGGTACCCCCCAGTACAACCATACTACAGAGAACATAATGAGACTGAATACACTGTGGAAGACAGAAAACAGATTGAAGCTGATGATCAGGCATTTCATTACGTCGTTCTTGGTTTACCTGAAACCATCTATGCTACTGTTGACAGTGAAGTAAGTGCTCATGCAGTCTGGGAAAGAGTCAAGAGGTTAATGTATGGGACAGACATCGGGAAACAGGAAATGGAAACACAATTGCTTAAGGAACTTCGCAAGTTTACTTCAATTCCTGGTGAATCCATAGAGACGTACTACCACAGATTCTGTAAGATCATGAATGATTTATCAAGACACAACCTCAGTCAGACAAATATTGCTAACAACACCATTTTTCTGAATGAGTTACAACCAGAATGGGGAAGATATGTCACTATTGTTTATCAGACAAAGAATTTGCATGAAGTTACTTATGATCAAGTGTATGACTTCTTGAAGCAAAATCAAGATGAAGCTAATGAAGTAAGAGCTGAATTACTTGCTAAAAAGCATGATCCTCTAGCATTAATGGCTGATACACCAACACCTATACCAGTGAACACACAACAACAACCATCATCATCTTCCACTCACAACTACTTGCAACCATCCTACATTCAACAACCAACACCGATCTACCAACAACAATTCTACCCACAGCAACAACATCCACAACAGCAATACCCACATTTCCAAGAACCAGAATTCACTGACAATGATGAAGCCACTGCAGCCTTGACACAAGCGTTTGCTTTTCTGACTAAAGCATTCCAAGGACGCTATTCTACACCAACAAACAACAACCAAAGGATTTCATCGAATACTCGCAACAGACAAATCGCTCAGCCGAGTTTCAATATGGGCAATGGAGGCCACATGGTTGGAGTTTATGGGAATCAGCAAGGATATGCTACTGGAATTAACATGGGTAATCAGAATATGCAGAATGCAGGTCAGTATGCAGGGAATCAGTATGGTCAGTATGCAGGGAATCAGATGGGTCAGCATGTTGGAAATCAGAGGGGTCAGAATGTTGGTAATCAGGCAATGGGTAATCAGAATAGGAATGTGGCAGCTTCAGTTGTTGGGAATTATGGAAATGTGAATCAGGGTAATCCGGTAAAGTGTTTCAACTGCCAAGGAGTAGGTCATATGGCAAGGAACTGTCCTACTAAGCCGAACAAGAAAGATCTAGAGTATTTGCAGAAAGCAGTACTGTTGGCACAAAAAGAGAAGGCAGGGTTTCAGTTGAATGCAGATGAACATGATTTTATGGCTCTTATGGATGAAATGGAAGACAGAGAGGATATCGATGCGAACTGCATATTCATGGCGAATCTTCAGGAAGCTAAGTATGACACAGATTCTGACACACTTCCTGTTTATGACACCAGTGCACCATCTGAGGTATCAAATTTCAACACATGTCATAATAATGATATATTTGATATGTCTCCTCATGAGGAACAACATTCTGAGAAGCAAGCACCCACTTATGATACATACCTGGACACGCCAAGTAGTAGCAATACTTCTTCAGCAACTCCAGATGTGAATCATAATGGAGGCTTCGTTTCACAGCATGCTGAGAATGATGAGGAAACACGTGCTTTATTTGAATCATTATTAAATAATTGTGGTATTGAAATCGAGAAAGTGAAAAAGATCAATCGCGATGTAAAGGCCGCGAATGAGAAATTGACCATTGAGCTTGAGAGATACAAGGAAAATGCAAAAAGTTTTCAAATTCACAAAGAACGCGAGTCAGAATTTGAAATTGGTTATAAGAAGTTACTTGTTAAAGATAGGGAATGGAAAACCAAGTTTGCTAATCTTGAAATAAGTTCAACAAAAACCATTAACTCTTTAAAACAAGAAATTTCTGAATTAACAAACCAACTTTCAAAACAAGAAACAGCTTACACCAATCTTGAAAAAGAAAGGGATGAGTTGAAAAAGGACTTTGCAAAGAAAGAAGATAAACTTTTGGAAGAAATCGTAGAGTCAGAACACAAGATTGCACATCTAGAAGAATTAGTGGTTAAGTCGGGTCAGTCAAGTCAAACAATGAAAATGATTTCAAATCAAACTAATCCGATTTACCATACGAAACACAAAATGGCTCTTGGTAACAACAATCCTTGTAATCTCAAGAAAGCTCAGGAAGAACATAACGTCTTGTATAATGGTAGTGTTTTTTACACCAAACATGATCCTCCCGTCGTTCGGGATTCTATGCAAACGATAGAACATGTCGAAGAGAGCATTTCTAAAATGAAACAAAAGGATTTGAAACCCATTGATTACAACAAATTGAACAAACTTTCGGGAATTACTTTTGTTCCACAAAAAGAACCATCTGTGTTTTCCATAAAACGACCATTCTCGAAAATGTTTTCTAAAAAAGTAGTTGCTTCCAAATCGATTTCTAACATGGAACAGATGTCTTCAAACAACACTTTTAACTCAAGTGCTGCACGGGGATATCTTGATGATCTTAAAACCAGAATTGGGCAACTTAGAACGACTTTAGAATCTAAAACGAGACTAAATGAGATCAACTGGAATTCCACGGTTCATTTACAGCTTAAAAAGATTCTCGAAAATGAATTTGCTCCTCAAATTAATAACATCCATGCTCGAGTAATTCATTTTGAACAAGCATTTTTGAAAGAAACAGCTGACTTCGTCACGGATCACAAATCCCTGATAAAGAAGGCAAATGAATCTTTTGAGCAAATCAATGTTTTGGAAAACCTAAATGATTCTCTCTTTGAAGCAGTTCTGTCTACTGATATTATGTCCATCATTTTACTAACATATTCTGTTCATGACGATGAAAGACTGAGAGCTGAGACCTCCGAAATTGTTTCAAAATATGAAAATGCTCTTATTAAGCTTGAAAAAGAAAATGAGACATATTTTAAACAACTTGATCAAAAAAGCGAAGAATGCAAATATGACAAACTGTCGTATGAGCGTGAATTAAAGAAAATGAAAGAGCAAAATGATCTTTTGAGGGCTCAGCTTGAAAGTCAAAAAGGGAAGGGTGAGGAAACTAAGTTTGCAAAACCGTCGACTTCGGAGAAACCAAATGTTTCAAACACGGTTCAAAAACCAAAAATATCAATTTCAAGGTTTGCTCCAAAAGTCGATGAGAAAAAGGATTTGACAAAACCAGTCACTCCAACACCCTTGCCCAAGAAAAGTGAAAATGAAAAGATTGTTGATAAAGGAAAAGCGGTTGTCGAAACACCAAAAGTGATAGCACCTGGCCTTTTTAGGATTAGTCCCACTAATGCGTTTGCCTCCACATCTGAGACTTATGAGGGCAAAAAGGATAATTCTAAAGAGTCTAGTGATGCTAAAAAGGACAACAATATAAATCCTAATGTGTGTGCCTCAACTTCTACAGGATTAGAAAGCACCTCTAGGAGTAGCAGACTACAGCCTAGGAGCAATACAAGGAACAATAGAGTCTCGCCTGCCTCTACGAGTAGTAGCAAGAATAAAGTAGAAGAACACCCTAGGAATTTATCGCTTTTTAATAAGAGACATGTTTCATCTGAATGTAATGTCGAGAGTACTGGTTCTAATGCATGTAATGACTCTGTTTGCTTGACATGCAAGAAATGTTTAATTAAGTATGTTCATGATGAATGTGATTCTAAGAATGTGAATGTTACGCCTGAACAGAAGAAAGTTCCAAAAGGAATTAGGGCTAGATCTAGATCTACTGAAATATTAGTTGCACGCTTTAGGTCTACCACTAGTAGCCAAATGCCTAGGAACTATCTTAAGTATTGTGTATGAAAACCAACGGGTAGAAAATTCATTCTCCAGGATGGAACATTGAAAGTTGTTCAAATTGAACATGTTGAAACATTCTATGAGTGTGATATGGATTTTACTCCTAACCCAATAGAACCAAATTCAAAACGGTTTCCAAATACAAAATCTTCTGTTCTTCGCAGGTTGTCGAAATATGTCTTTGGATCGTCAACTCGGGTTGCTCCAAGCACATGACCGGGAATTTAAAGCTGCTGATCAATTTCGTTTGGAAATTCATGGGAACTGTACGCTTTGGAAATGATCATGTAGCCGCTATTCTGGGTTTTGGAGATCTTCAGTTTGGGAATTTTTTGATCACTCGAGTTTACTACGTCGAAGGGTTGGGACATAATTTGTTTTCAGTCGGGCAGTTTTGTGATGCAGATTTAGAAGTTGCATTCAGGAGAAACACGGTTTTTATTAGAAATTTGGTTGGTGATGATCTCTTAACTGGTAATCGTGGTACAAACTTGTATGCTATCGACATCAACCAAATGGCTTCTACATCACCAATTTGTCTTATGACAAGGGCAACCGAAACTAAGTCCTGGCTGTGGCATAGAAGATTATCCCATCTCAATTTCGACACCATCAACAAGTTAGCCAAAGACAACATCGTCACCGGACTTCCTAAGTTCAAATACACCAAGGAACACCTATGTCCATCATGCGAACAAGGAAAAAGTAAAAGAGCATCATATAAACCCAAAACCGTACCTAGTTCGGAAGCAAGGTTACATATGTTGCACATGGACTTATGTGGCCCAATGAGAGTTGAAAGCATTAATGGGAAGAAGTATATTCTCGTTATTGTTGATGATTATTCAAGATATACTTGGGTAAAGTTTTTGAGATCAAAAGACGAAGCACCAGGCATCATTATCACCTTTCTGAAGCGTATTCAAGTTCTACTTCAAGCTCCAGTAAGGATTATAAGAACAGACAATGGCACAGAATTTACAAACCAGGAGTTAAGAACTTACCTCGAAGATGTTGGAATTACACATCAAACATCAGTTGTTAGAACTCCACAGCAGAATGGGGTAGTTGAAAGAAGAAACAGAACTCTTGTGGAAGCTGCTCGCACAATGCTAATCTATTCTAGTGCACCACTATTCTTATGGGCTGATGCTGTTGCCACTGCTTGTTTTACTCAAAACCGATCCCTAATCCATCCAAGATTCAATAAAACCCCATATGAGCTTGTGAATAACCGGAAACCTGACATCTCTTACCTTCACGTGTTTGGCGCTTTGTGCTATCCGACGAATGACAGAGAAGATCTAGGGAAGTTAAAAGCTAAGGGTGATATTGGAATCTTCATTGGATATTCAGAAAACTCGAGGGCATTCAGGGTGTATAATAGAAGAACGAAAAAGATAATGGAGACGATGAATGTGAAGTTTGACGAGATTTCACAAATGGCTTCTGAGAGATACGCTCTAGAACCCGCGCTTAATCCGATGGCTTCTAATCAAACCAGATTAGGACCCGCACCAAACAGTCAGACTTTTGGATACATCAGTTCAGGACTCGTGCCTCAAGGAGCTCAGTCAACAAACACGGATAAACCTTCAGAACAAGAACTGGAAAATTTCTTCGAGTTAATGTTTGATGAATATTATGGTGGAACTTCGACAAATGCATCTCAACAACATTCCGCTGCACCCGCTCAAAACCATCAACCACCACCACCACCACAAGATGCATCAACAACAATCGAAGCTGAAGCACCAACTACCTCAACATCATCTACATCTACTCAAGCCACTCCAGTACTTGAAACTGAACTACCAAGAGTTGATGAGCAAAATCAAAACACAAATTTTCTAGAAGAACCAACACATAATTCAAACGATGTTGCGTTAGAAGAAGGAGAAGAAGTATTTGAAAACCCGTTTGCAACAGACTCTACTGAATCTTCTTCAAGGTTACATGAACCGTCTAACACACATACGTTAAACCCAAGGTACCCTTCTACGTTTCAATGGACAAAAGACCATCCAATAGAACAAGTTATTGGTGAACCTTCAAAGCCAGTTCAGACGAGGAGACAACTTGCCACCGATCTCGAATTGTGCATTTATATTTGCTCAATTAGCCTCAAAGAACCAAAGAACATTCGGGAAGCAATGGCAGAAAACCCTTGGATTGAAGCGATGCAGGAGGAACTTCTTCAATACCTGTTACATGATAGTTGGGAACTTGTTGAACGACCACTTGATAAACGCGTTCTTGATCTCAAGTGGTTGTGGAAGAACAAACTGGATGAGGAAATGACTGTAATTCGTAACAAAGCTCGTCTCGTGGCTAAAGGATATCCACAAGAACAAGGGATAGATTTCGAAGAATCATTCGCGCCTGTAGCTAGACTTGAAGCAGTCCGGATTTTCTTAGCCTATGCAGCTCACAAAAACATCACAGTCTATCAGATGGACATTAAGACAGCTTTCTTGAATGGAACTCTGAAAGAAGAAGTGTATGTGAGTCAGCCAGAGGGATTCATCGACAAAGATCATCCAGACTACGTCTACAAGCTTAAGAAAGCCATCTATGGTTTAAAACAAGCTCCAAGAGCGTGGTATGACGAACTATCATCTTTCTTGCTCAAAAACAATTTCACAAGAGGAACGGTTGATGACACCTTGTTTATCAAAAAATTCAAAGATGACATTTTGATCGTTCAAATTTACGTGGACGACATAATTTTTGGATCAACCAATCCTAACCATTCAAAACATTTTAAAAATCTCATGAAAAGCAAATTTGAAATGTCCATGATGGGGGAACTAAAATTCTTTCTTGGTTTACAAATACATCAATCCCCTTGTGGTATTTTTATCAATCAAGCTAAATATACAATAGAGATTTTGAAAAAACATGGAATGGAAAATTGTGACTCTGTTGGTACTCCAATGGTCACTTCACCAAAAATTGATGCTGATTTGTTTGGGAAACCCGTCGATCCGAAGAAATATCGGAGCATGATCGGTTCTCTCATGTACTTAACTGCTAGTCGACCTGATATTCAATTTGCTGTTTGTTTGTTAGCACGGTTTCAGGCAAAGCCTACCGAACTTCACCTCAAAGAGGTTAAAAGGATCTTTCGGTACCTACGAAGAACCATTAACATGGGACTTTGGTATCCGAAGGATTCGGGGTTTAATCTACCAGCCTTTTCAGATGCCGACCATGCAGGAGATCAAGTTACAGCAAAAAGTACATCAGGTGGAGCATAATTTTTGGGTGAAAAGCTAGTAAGCTGGTCGTCAAAGAAACAGGATTGTACTGCGCTATCCACCGCCGAAGCCGAGTATGTGTCTCTATCTGCGTGTTGTGCCCAAGTTCTTTGGATGAGGACACAGCTCACAGATTATGGCTTTACTTTTGACAGAATACCTATGTATTGTGACTCAAAAAGTGTCATAGCCATCTCGTGCAATCCCGTACATCACTCTAAGACGAAGCATATCAAAGTCCGCTACCATTTCATCAAAGAACACGTGGAAGAGGGTACTGTTGAATTATTTTTCGTTAAGACAGATTATCAACTCGCCGATCTATTTACTAAAGCCCTTCCAAAAGAAAGGTTTGACTATTTAGTTCGACGAATTGGCATGCGAAGCCTAACTCCTGAGGAGCTAGAACGTCTTCTCGAATCTTCTTGAAAATGTTTTCAAAATCGCTTCGCTGTAAATATTTTTGAAAAAACAAAATACAAAATTTGAAAAACCAACAAAAACAAAATACAAAAATATAAAATTTTCAAAAAATACAAAAACAATATAAAATCAAAAAATCCAAAAATATTCTTCTCACGACATGTCTCTCGTATAAATCAATATTCTGTACGTTTCTAGAAATGTTATTCAACAATGACACGGATATGTACAGATGCTTGAGCGGGAGTTCTTTTTTATGTTTTTCTAAAACATGTCGTTTCTCAAAATTTTCTTCACGATGGCTTTCGTATACTTCAGTACGAAACCCGGGCTTAAACGATGACTTCTGATTATTTTCAAATCAAGGACTCGTATTTTCAAGGACGAAATCTTTTTCAAAAAGTTCGAGTCTAAACAAACGAAAAAGACTTCAAACAAACACTCGTTTTCAAAATAGAAATCTTGAGCACTTTTTCACGATTCATCAAAAGATTTTTCAAAATCTTTCAAATGAGTGCTCAAGATAACTCCCTCAAAACCCTTAATTGATTTTAAAATGTGCTATCATTAAGGGGGAGTACAAAACAAAATGTTCCGAATTTATGCAAAATGAAATCTGTCTATCTCTCCAAAAAGCTTTTTCTTAATCAGTTGATATCAAAAATATCACGATATGCTATTTTTGAGGGGGAGAAGACATGATTAAAATGTGATCAAAGATGTTTAAAGCTTGTGACTGAATCTCAAAAGAGCTAGACTCAGAATGTACTTATGAATTGATGAAGCTTAAAATGTCAGTAATCGAAAAGACTTGTCCTGGACGGGTAATAATTTCAAGCTAGTCTAACTAGTGATGTAAGCGTGTCTCGAATAGGACTTGTCTGAGTAGAATGTACCATATCGAGAGACTTTCTTTGGACTTGACCAGGACGGGTAATAACTTCAAGCTAGTCTAACTAGTGATGTAAGCGTGTCTCGAATCGGTCATGTTCACTGAAAGTGGATCAATTCAAAAAGTGCAAACTCCTCACGCATGTGCAAATTTCTTAAAAATTCATGAGCACATGTGAAGGGGGAGTCCTTCATAAGAAACAAAAACTCTCAAAGTGTCAACAAAAATGTATTTCTATTCATAAACACTTTGAGAGATTTTCAATCAAAGGTTTCATGGCAATTATTGGATTCATGGAGTCATAAGGTGACTAAGGTTAGGGAAAACCGTCCTATGATCCGCCAGAGCCGGAGGGATCTACCCAAGGACAATTCCAATAGATTAGAATTAGAAGTCCTTAGGTATGATTGAAAAAAGGAGAAAATGAGAAAGGAGAAAGAAGGGGTTGAAGAATTAAAAAGAAAAGTTATGAAAAAGGGTGAAAAGAAATAGCCCTCCATATGTTCAACCCTAGGGCAGACACCGGGTTCAATTCATATGCTACTGGTTGTTACTAAGGTGACACCGGTATTGAAGATAAAGACGTCATGGACCCAGTGACGCACTGCACTTAACCTTCTAGCCACTCAAGTTCTCTTAAAAGAGCTTGTTTCATTCTCACGGGGAACCGGCATAATCTATCGACCTTTCTCTTAGAGATGGTTGATATTGAAGCAGGAGACCTCTCCCTAATCTCCGCATAGGAAACCAAATGTGCACTTATCGAGTCCAGAGCCCCGAGATTCATCAAAAGATCTCATACGAACACATGATATTTCTACACTGGTTGTTCATCATTAAGGACACCAGATGTAAACCTAAGAGCCCTACGCAGATCTTAGCAATCTGCCAGAACATTTATGAGAGGATTCACACTTGTGATTCTCAATGATTGAATGGAAACTCCTGCCAGGGTCAACATCAAACAGCCCTGACAGCAGGTCACTTCGGTAATTCTTTATGGGTTACGCTTAGTGTTCGCGGTGGTTTCAAACGGTCTACAGTCGTAGAGTGATCCCCAACGAGTCACCCAGTCATTGAGCTACTTAGTAGGTCTCGTAAGCTCTTTCGGGAGTTTCTGATATGGGAACGGCCATGGTAAGGGTTAGAAGGAGTCTTCACACTATGCTGTTGACGATCTCTAATTCCTTATCTGTAAGTACCGGTTGTTTATTGCTAACTGTTTACCTGCAGCTATACATCATCTCCATGGCTAAAGATTCCACATGCTCATACATGCATCAACAAAGTCAAAGGAAAGTTCTCAAAAAGATCAAAGGATAGCAACAGTCAAAGAAAGATTCTACGCCAAAAAGAAGAATCTACAAAGTAAAGTGACAAAGATCAACGTGAAAGAACGGAAACAACAAATGCATGTATCACAAAGACTTAAGACGTATGAGCATGTTGGAATGGCAAACAACCACCACAAACACAGAAGTGACGAAAGGCAGATGACATCATCGGATCACTTCAACTACAATGAAGCATGATGAACTGGAACTATGATTCATCTAGTGATTCTTAAAGACGTCAAGAGCTATGAATGATAAAGTTTAAAGACAAAGATGATGACGTCGCGCAACCTCAATGACCAACACTTAGGGGGAGATTGTTAGAATCGTATTTTTATTGATAAAAAGTGTCGGTCATTAACGTATAGTTATAGGTTGCTTTAGAATATCATTATGATGAAGTTTATGTGTAGTACTCATGATTTGTAAAAGTCTAAGGGCTATTAGTGTAATAATGTAAAAGTTTAGAGAAGCCCTAGACTTCAAGTATAAATACTCTTGTAAACCTCATTTGTGAGGTTGGTTCTCTTAGTGATTCATTTAGTGTTAACAAGGTTATTATTCCACACACTAGAGTTCCCTTCCACTCTCTCTCTACTTACTTTCTCTCTCTAGATATAGCCAAGATTCATAAGTGATAAGGTTGTTCTACGGTCCTACAGTTCCGGCCACTTTTTCTGAGAGCTTACAGACCACGTTTTGAGCACAAGAATTCCAGCAAGAAAAGCTGTTTTGGATATGGACTTTTTGGACTATAAAATTGATGACAAATAAGCAGGTGGAGGACTTGAACTAAGATCTATTTTGACCAAAAAAAATAATAACAAAGCACGGAAAAATAAGCAGATAGGGATAAAAGCTTAAATCAGAAACTTTTTAGATATTAAAATAACTTTTAACCCCTTTTTTTATATTATTATTATTTTGAAAATAAGCTTAAAATAAAAGGTAAAAAAGCAGTTTGATAAGCTTTAGATTAGACTCAATAAGCAGAAAATAAGCTACGAATAAGACAATAAGCTTGAAATAAGCAAAATGAAAACTATAAAAAAAAACACAAATAACTTCTATATCATCTTCTAGCTCTGATACCAATTGTTAGGACCTAAGTTTATATCATTTCACACATAAGATATGTTTAGAGAGATGAAGATGTATTTTAGAGAGAGAGAGTACAAGAGAGGAAAATAAGAGAAAGTTTCTTATTCCATAATGAACCAACACCCTCCTTGGAGGGTTTACAAGAGTATTTATACTCATTGTCTAGGGCATCTTACATGTTTCACATAATATCACTAATGGCCCTTAGACTTTAACAAAACATGTATTCTAAACATATTGAAACTTTAACGTACTAATATAATATTGTAACCTATTACAAGACTCATTGACTCGATAATGATCGTCACTTCAAGTGTTCCCAACAAAGAAGCATCAAGATTCGACTCCAAAGCCGACCTCTGGAACAACCAGTGCGCCTAGTCATCGTGAGTCGAATGTAACTCCAATTCCTACCACGGTAGAATTACCTTTGGGGACAACCCGAACTACTACCGTAGTCTCAAGCGCTGAGGACATTCAACGCACTCTCTTTACCACTCCCCACCAAGTGGCATCCATAGTGGACAACACTGTGCCACCAGGAGCACCTAATAGAGAGAGGGAACCCCATGCGGAGACGGACATCCTCGCAGTAGAAGAGGATGCACCTGAGGTGACATTAAACGATTTCGTGTCCCAACATTACGAGACTTTAACTAGTCTCATGCAAGAGGAAGCAAGAAGAAGGTCAAGCCGCGATCTACAAAACCGGCTGGATTTTAACCAAGAAAAATCTCCACCGCGCCACTATGAGCGCAGAAACAATGAGAGGCGCACCAATGTTCACGATAGACTTGGTACAGCATCTAACTCTCAATACTCGGAGAATTACGAAGATAATGTGCAGCACACTAATGTCCACGCTAGGCTTGGTAGCCGCATGATACAAGATAGACTTGGACTACAACGTTCACCAAGCATAAGCGTCTCAAGGTCAGGAAGCAGAAGAATCCAAGATAGGCTTGGGAAACACCACTCCCCAAGTGAAAGTCCTTCAAACTCGGACTCCGAGGAAAAATGGCGCAAGTGCCACAGAAGGAACAACTCCTCTTCTAGCAGCTCCTCGGACAACGAGGATAGGGAGACGGGACATTGGAAATCTAAAAACCGACGTCGGTACGAGGAGGATGAAGACATTTCCCTTCCTTGGCGTCGCCAAAAGGTTGATGCGTTCACGCGACGCATAAGCGATTTCTCAGATGACAAAAGAAAACGCATGCCTACCAATGTTAAAACATATGATGGAACAGGTGATCCTGATGACCACCTAAAAATTTTCGAGTCAGCAGCTGCTATCGAAAATTGGCCACAACATGTGTGGTGCCATATGTTTAACTCTACCTTAGTAGGGAATGCACGAACATGGTTCAACAAGCTTCCACGACGAAGCATAAATGGGTTTGAAGAGTTGCGGAAGGCATTCCGCCTAAATTTCACGCAACGAAAGAAGTGCGCAAAGAACCCTGTGGAACTAGCCAGAGTAAAGCAGCGCCAAGGGGAATCCACAAGCGCTTATATGGAGCGCTTCAAGGATGAATGCATGCAAGTCAAGGCATGCCCCGAGGTACTAAAAATCTCAGGGTTCATGAACGGGATCAATAACCCAGAGCTGATACGGAAGCTAAACGATAAAGTACCCCAAAGCTTTGATGAGCTAACAAAGCGCACCAGATCTTTCATCCAAGGGGAAGCGGCGGCGGCAGACAGCAAAAAAGGTTACTCAACCTTTAAACCACAAGAACAGTCTAGGAGACAATCCAATGACCAAAGTGGCAACCACAACAGGAATTACCGCAACCGAAGTAGTGGAAGGGATAACGACAGATACGTTCCACTCACAAAAACCCCTAAGGAAATATTCGCGACAGAAGGAGCAAATTTTCCAAAACCCCCACCTATGAGCACTCCAGAAGAGAACCGCATAGGAGGAGGATACTGCGAATACCATGGTCAGAAGGGTCACACAACTAACGAGTGCGTCCAACTACGTCAGCTAATTGTTAAATTAGTGCGAGAAGGAAAGATGGACCACCTCGTTAAAAACATCAAAGAAGGGAAAGATAGACAAAAGAATGGGGCCAAAAAAGAGATACCAAAAAGTAAGGCTGACACGATATACATGATACAATCATGGCAGCGAAATATGAAACAAAAAGTCAGCCAAAGATTTACCAAAGGAAACCAAATCTCTTTCCCCACTCTCACTGCGGACAATGCAGTGGTCGAACCACTCACCATCGAGATACAAGCGGGGGGTCACGATATCCACCGCATGTACGTCGACGGAGGAGCATCTGCGGACATCGTGTATGAACACTGCTTCAGAAGGCTAAAACCTGAGATACAAAACCAGTTAATTCCGGCCATGACGTCGTTGACTCGATTCACAAGTGAAATTTTTTGGCCCATGGGACAATTACGCATACTTGTGGTCATCGGTAATGAATACCATTCTACAACAGCTTGGATGAACTTCATGGTAATCAGGTCTCCTTCGTCATACAATGGCATCATTGGGAGACCAGGGATATCAGCCATGCGCGCAGTTCCATCCACAGCACATGGGATGCTAAAGTTCCCAGTGGAAGGGGGAATCGTCACCCTCTATAACACTATTGCATCTCCAAGAGAATGCAACATAGTGACAGATGAAGTTCCGCGCGCTCCAGAACAGCACACGACCAAGGTGACGAACCTGAAAGTCGCAATCCACCCAGATTATCCTGACCAAGAGATATCAATTGGGGGATCATTGTCCGACAAGGGCAGAGCAGCTGTGTGCGCATTGTTACAAAAGAACCTAAACATCTTTGCATGGGAACCCAAACACATGACCGGCGTGCCAAGAGCAATTACTGAACACAAGCTCGAAATCCGACAAGGATATCCTCCAATACGGCAGAAAAAACGCGGCCAGGCTCCAGAACGCGCAAAAGCTATCCTGGAAGAAGTGCACAAGCTAGTAGACGCAAGGATCATGCGAGAAGTTTATTACCACGATTGGCTTGCTAACCTAGTAATGGTGAAGAAAAGTGATGGTAGCTGGAGAATGTGTGTAGACTTCACTGATCTAAATAAAGCATGTCCACAAGACTGCTATCCGCTACCAGAAATTGACTGGAAAGTAGAATCCTTGTGCGGATATCCTTTTAAATGCTTCCTAGACGCATACAAAGGATACCATCAAATTCAAATGGCCAAGGAGGATGAAGAAAAAACAGTCTTCCACACGAGTCAGGGGGTGTACTACTACACAAAAATGCCCTTTGGCTTAAAAAATGCAAGAGCCACATACCAACGGTTAGTGGATAACGCATTTGAGAAGCAAGTGGGCCGCAACTTAGAGGTCTATGTTGATGACCTAGTCATAAAAAGCCATACTGAAGAGGAATTGGTGCGTGACATAGAGGTGACGTTTAAGACATTGGGAAGAATAAACATGAAGTTGAATCCCAAGAAGTGCACTTTTGGAGCAACAGAAGGCATGTTTCTTGGATACCTAATAGAACCCGAGGGTATTAAACCGTGCCCAGAAAAAAACAAGAGCGGTCATCAAACTACCTTCACCGCACACACTAAAAGAAGTCCAGTCACTAAACGAAAAATTTGCCGGGCTAAATCGATTCCTGTCCAAATCAGCGGACAAATCACTTCCTTTCTTTAAAACACTCATGAAATGCACAAAAAAGGGAGATTTTCGATGGACTCCAGAAGCGGAAGAAGCTTTCCAGCAGCTCAAACAAAACCTAGCAGAGCTACCAAAGCTCGTCGCACCCCGACAAGGGGAAGAACTGATCATGTATCTATCAGCGACCCATGGAGCAGTCAGCGCGGTGCTACTAAGAGACAGAAACTCTGTCCAAACACCTATATACTTCGTAAGCAAAACCCTCAAAAAGGCAGAGACTAACTACACCGCTATGGAAAAACTGGTCCTGGCTTTAGTATTTGCGGCTAAGAGACTGCGCAGGTACTTCCAAGCGCATCCAATAGCCGTAATTACAGACCAACCCATCAAGTAGGTTATCTCTAAACCTGATGCATCAGGGCGGCTACAAAAGTGGAGCGTGTTATTGAGTGAGCATAACATTTCTTATAGACCGCGCACCGCGATAAAGGGACAGATATTGGCTGATTTCATTATCGAGAAGCCAGAGGCTGATACTCCATTACCAAAGGTTGACGTACCATTACAAGAACCATGGGTCCTATTTACGGATGGATCCTCGTGCGCAGAAGGGTCAGGCGCAGGCCTTATCCTTACCAGCCCAGATGGAACAGAACACACTTACGCACTGCGTTTTGAATTCATAGCCACAAACAATGAGGCGGAATATGAAGCATTACTGGCTGGACTCCGCATAGCAAATCAAACGGGCATACGCAACCTAGAAGCTAATGTGGATTCACGATTAGTAGCTAACCACGTGTTAGGCGAGTATGTGGCCCAAGAGGAACACATGATCCAATACCTCGATAAGGCCAAGTCCTTGATCAAGAATTTTGACAAGTTCTCCATTAAACAAATCCCACGAGGAGAAAACAAAAAAGCAGATGCGCTAAGTAAGATCGCATCCACAAGCTTCGTACACCTGTCAAAACAGGTATTGGTGGAAACCTTGAAGAACAAATCCATCTCTGAGATGGAAGTATCCTCAGTGATAGAAGAAGAACATCCTACATGGATGACACCCATCATGGATTTTATTAGCAAGGGAACACTCCCCCAGGAACAAAAGGACGCTCCACGGATACGGCGCACAACGCAGAAATTCAAACTATCCTATATCGGCGTTCATTCCTACAACCATGGCTTAGGTGTGTCGGACCTCTTCAGGCAGACTACGTACTCCGGGAAATCCACTCCGGATCTTGCAGCATGCACTCAGGACCACGGTCTGTTGTAGCGCGTGCCTTGCGATCCGGGTACTATTGGCCCACCATGCACCGCGACGCGCGGGACATGATTAGAAGATGCAACGACTGCCAAGTCCACAGACCCATTCCGCGTCGACCACAACATGAGTTAACACCCATCACCTCACCATGGCCATTCTATAAATGGGGAATTGACATTACGGGACCCTTTCCAGTCGCGGCATGAGGGCTTAAGTTCCTCATTGTCGCCATTGACTACTTCACCAAATGGATCGAGGCAAAAGCAGTAGCGAGTATCACAGGCAACCAGGTCAAACGATTCGTTTGGGACAATATTGTATGCCGTTTTGGCCTACCTGGAGAGATTATTTCGGACAACGGATAACAATTCTGTGTTAACCCATTCAAAGACTGGTGCGCGCAGTTAAACATCACACAGCACTTCGCATCAGTTAAACATCCACAAACAAATGGATTAGTAGAACGCGCGAATCGTAGTCTGGGTGAAGGAATTAAGGCGCGCTTAGACAGACATAGAGGAAGATGGGTGGACGAATTATCGCATGTTTTGTGGGCCCACCGCACAGAAATCAAAGTCAGCAACGGCGATACACCTTTTTCTCTTGTCTACGGGACAGAAGCTGTTATACCAGCAGAAATTGGAATGCCAACAATCCGTACATCGGAAGTTAACGTCCCAAAAAACGATGATGAACGACGCATTGACTTAGATCTGTTGGAGGAAAGACGCGAAAGGGCAGCTATCCGCGAAGCAAAAGCTAAATCAAAGATGAAGAAGTATTATGATGCAAGAGTCAAAAACACTTCGTTCAAACCAGGGGACTTTGTATACCGCGCCAACGATGCAAGCCACGCAGAAGACACGGGCAAGCTCGGACCCAAATGGGAAGGACCTTACGAGGTCACAGAGGCATTAGGCGACGGTGCGTACAAAGTGCGCGAGATGAAAGGCCACGAGCTACCACGTACCTGGAACATTTGCAATCTCAAGAGATGCTACCTTTAGGCCACGGCCCACACACTGACACCTCTGCACTTTAGTTAGCGCTCAATAAATGTTGATGTATTTACTTTCTTTTTTTTTTTCATAGGAAATTGTCTTTTTCACTTGCAAGAATTAATAAAACGTTGTGGTTTCTAGCTAACTCCACAACACATTTCAACATTATTGCTTACATCATTCATTTATGTTTCAATTCTGTTTATATTATTGCCTACATGGTGTGCATGCACATATTAAGACCACACGAGGGCAGACAGGATGAGTAAACCTACTAAAGTACTCGTTGAGTAAGAGGGTTGCAAACCTATCAACATTGGATCCCGTATCCCTGTTAAACACCTTACTATCAAGACGTTGGAGTAAGTTAAACAGTACATCCCACGACAGATGCACTTTATCGCACACTGTGCGCGTTTAACAAAATATGGATTCAAAACAATTGACTCCTAAATAGTGGAATTCGCAGTACGCTGCACTCCACCACACGGATTCAAAACAATTGACTCCTAACTTCATAAACAAACTCACTAACTTCATACAAGACTATGACTTTAGTACGTACCCCATAATGAATACGCAACAACAAGTTTAGATGAACTAAGTAACCAAGACACTTGGTCCCTAAAAATTATAAATGTAGCACGCTACACATCTACTTGTATGTATTGCCAACACAAACGTTTATTAAGTTACGGACTTAATGCATACGTTATGGGATCAATACAAAATATTATATGCACATTGTAACTCTGGAAAAGTCTTTTACATACTAAAGACAAAAAAATCTAGGTACAAAACGATATACGCGTGCAAAAAGTTCCATACTTTTATTTACCAAAAACCACGAGTTTTTTACAACAAATAACTACAAGTTATACATAAATATCTACAAACTACGGCAGCGCTGAGGGCTGCGTCCCTGATCAGTAGAACTCCCAGCCTCTTGGAGTTTCTTCAAAATCAACGCATCTTTTGGGGACACGGTTGCCACACTGACCGCAACCCCATCTGATATAGGGATGTGCGCAGCGCCTACACCGCAGAGAGTGGCTTTTCCCTTGACACCCTTTTTCTTGGCCGCCCTCTCTGCATGACGCTCCAAAACTTCCTTCAGAGGGACCTCAGTGTCAAGGGCGAAGGGGTTAAGGATGTCACGCGGCTGCGCGAACACTGGAACCTGCAATTAAGACTCATCAGGCTTCAAGAAAAAGTCAGCTTCAGCCTCCGCGTTCTCTGCTATGTGCCTCCCAAGAGTTAATCCCTGCATGATCAATCTTATAGGATAATTTTGGTCGCGCTCCAGCTGCGCAATGTGCAGAAGCTCGAAGAGCCTCATTCCCTCCATCGCCTGCACAAGTTCATCAAAGGCACGAGCATTATAGTCAGGAACCTCAGCTGGGGAAACCTTCAGCAGTTGACCCTCAGCAAGCTCTTCCACAGCATGCACCTTGCCACGAGCAACGGCGTACTCCACCACCTTCCCAAAGGCACCCACGACCTCTGGGGACTCCAATGTGCCCATGGCAGCCAGGCGCAAGCCATGGCTGATCAACCACCTGCACAAACAGCAACAAATGCATTAGAAAAACAAAAAAGATACAAGAATTAACAAGGAATGTACAACAAGTACCTGCGCTCCGCAATAGTAGACATAAGATGAGGATACAACTCCTCATCAAACTCTATGCTCAGCCTGCGCAGCTTCTCTTCCTGTGCCTCTACGGAGTCTTCTACCTTCTTGCCAAAGGCGGCAAGCTGATTGCACAACTCTGTCTTCCTCTCTTCCAGGCGAGGTCAGCCTTGTACTGCTGCGACTCTCCACGTTCGCGCTGCAGCTCAGCCATCACAGTTAGCTTCTCCTCAGTGGCCTTCTTAGCGCGCTCATCGGCAGCCAATACCTCTGCCTGCGCCTCAGCCACCTGCGCCTTGAGCTGAGCGATTTGCTCATCCTTCTGAGCAAGGCTGTCTCCCTCCACGACGGCCCGCGTCTTTAGCTGAGTGACTAACTCAGCTTGACGAGCAGCAACACCAGCCAGCTCCTCCACTAACTCCTGCGCATACATCTGCGCCGCCGCCTTCAAAGGCTCCTCCACATTAGCAGTCTGTGGCGATGCGGCACGATCAGCAAAAGCCGCATCACCATCTGCAGCATGGTCCCTACAGCATGAAGAAGGTACAGTTAGTACGCGGATACGGCAAATAAAGAAGATTATAGTTATAAATACTTACACAAGTGGTGGAGACTTGGCCTGATTCTTCTTCGCGCTAGTAATGGACATATCATCTGGCGCAGCAGACTCCTCATCAGCAATAAAATGGCGCCTCCTTTTGGAGGTACCAGCACCATAACCACCAGAAGACGCTTCCTTGCGCTTCTCTCTACGAACCTCTGCAACAGGCTCCAAGATCTCCACGCTGTTGGATGATTCAACATGCGTTTCTTCCTCCACGGGAGACTGCTTCTTAGTGGGCGGAACAACCTGCACCGGCGCAACAAACACGGCTGCAGGGGGAGAATCTTCACGCGCAGCAGGCCCAAACACCGTCAGGTGCCCCTCCGTAGCCTGTAAAATGGGCTGCTCACCTTCCCTCAGCGGACGCACCCATACTGTCACGTGTTTGGGCTCCTTCAGCTTTACGACAGCGAACAGATCCATCTCTGCGACAGACAAAAGACAAATAACAAAGAACAACTTAGTTATTCAAGCAAAATAAATAAACACTTACATTATAGAGGCAAAGGCAAGAAAGGATGAGCACCCACCCTGGCCGTCCTCATCAATGAAGGTTGGAACCTCGTCCGCACCATCAAAATAGTTGCGACTCAGCCCCATATGCACTAAAAACTCCTCAGGATAGGAGTTAATGGGAATGCGGTTACTATCAATTATGTCCGCATCCGCGGCGCTGTAAGAACTAGGGATAGGACGCTCATCCCTCGGCAGCGACCCTGTAGTATAGAACTCAAAGCGCGACGAAAATACAACATCATCAACCCATAAAAAGTACTCTCTCCAATGCCTCAAGGAATCTACCTTCTCGGTATAGCATTGAAGGCTCCCTGCGCGTTTTGCAAAAGAGACCCATCCGTTAGGGGTGGTAATTCTCGACACGACACGATAAACGACATGAACCCGACACGAAGTTAAACAGGTTTGGGTTGAGGATAAACAGGTTTGGGTCAAAAACAGGTCAACCCGTTTAATAAACGGGACGTGTTTGGGTTGAGCAAGTGTTAAACAGGTCAACACGTGAACCCGTTTAAGTATATAAGTCTCTAAAAATAAAATATATAACTTGGTTTTAATGTTGGATATGGATTAAATGTATTTTGGTATGTTCTTATGATTATAACTCAGATTTTATTTGAAATTGACGCTTATAACTTATAACTCAAATATCATTGAAATTGTCGTGTAGTTATTTGTATGTTATTTTTATCATATTTTAGATCCTTATATCATTTTTGCATTTAAGCTAGTTAAATAAACAAACCACAAATCTTATTCACTACTTGACCTATTTACTTAAACGGGTTAAACGGGTCACAAACGGATTACACGTGTTATGCAGGTCTGGGTTAGGGTTGAGCTTCTTGACACGATTAATAAATGGGTTGTGTTTGGGTTGAGGTTATTTCAACCCGCCAACCCGCGAACCCGAATATGTCAACACGAACATGACTCGATTGCCACCCCTACCATCCGTGCGACCACGTTGTGTGGTAAAACGCACTAAATAGGTCTACTGTCGGATTGATAACAAGTAACCGACAATTTATCTCAAAATTAGATATCTTCGCCGCACCTATACAGTGCAGCTGTGAGATATGGAGTCGGTAGTGATTGAGCACGTTGCTCAAAAATACATATATGGGTACGCGATAATTCGCATAATCAAAGAAGCGTGTATATAAGCCTATTTTCCCATCGGGGAAATCGGCAATACACGCATCCACATCTGGTGCTTCAGGATGGACGTCGAGAGAAATGAAGTAGTCAGAAGAAAACTGACGTACGTCATCCTCATCCAGCCTAGAGCGGAACTCATGTAACTGAGCAACCATTTTTCAAATATAAACAAGATCTACTTAATTGCGCACGCGCAGTTACCTAGTAGAATGAAAGATTGGAGAAAGAAAGGCTTTGAAAAATTTGGAAATGGTGGAAATATTTTTACCGTGTGATCCACAGTGAATGGAGGCGGTGATTTATATAGGCAACCAAGAAACCCTAAATGGGATGCCACGTGGATCCCACTAACAAAACGTGTGGCTGGGAGACGAACGGTACAACACTTTTCCCTTTTCTCGAGACACACGTGGACAACCTCCCCGTTTTTCGAAGCACTCTTTGTGACATTGATTGGTCCTGAAACGGTCAGATATTATTGACCAAGGTCAATAAGTCAAAGACAGCTCCGTTCCAATTCTCCGGTGATAGTATAGTGTGTCCCCGGGTCGTTATGTCCCAGCGAGATTGAAATGGTGTTTTTGGAAAACGTTTTTGGGAATGAGTGGCACTGAGGACAGTAGCCAAGATGATATGGAATTGATTTTGCTACTGATATTTTGGTATTTACACAATGATATAATATTCACAGATATACAGATATATGCACAAATTCACAATTTGGAATCACGTAACAGACAGAAAAGTGGGTTTTGATAAATTACAAACTACAGGGGGTGCAAGTGAAACTTTTGAAAACTTAAAATTAAAAGAAAATTTAAAATGAAAATGAAATTATAAAAATGATTATCTTAATATTTAAATATTATTTAATTAATTAAAACTATTTAAAATGTGAATTAAACCTAAATTAAATTAACTAAAAATTACAAGGATTACAAATTAAACTAAAAACTTGCAAAAATAATTTCTAAACCTTAAAATGAACTTGAAGAAAATATAAAAAATAAAAATAAATATTTTTGTCTTTTTATGAGTTTTTTATCAATTAAAAACTAATTATCTTAATTAAACTAATTAAACTATTTTAAATTACAAATAATAATTATCTTAGAAAATTATGGAAAAATTTATAAAACTAATTAACCATCACAGGAATCCTACAAAATTATAAAACTTCTAAAAACTTATTTTTAGGCTATTTTACTAATTATTTTCCTTTTAATTAACTTAAATCTAATTTAAATAATTAAAATAAGAAAATTGGAAAATGAACAGTGGAAATTATAAGAAAATTCTTAAAATTATTTTATATTATATAAGAGCTAGGAAAAATATAAAAACTAGGTGTTGCTTTATAAAAACTAATTATGCTATTTAATACTTAATATTAATTAATAATTAATAAAACTAATATTACATCTAATAAATACTAAATGACAAAATAAAAATCTAAGAAAATTACTAAAATTACTTTAATATAAAAGGTAATTAATAAAAATATAAAAATGCCAAGTACTTAATAAAAATCTAAAAATGAAAATTAAAATTTAAATTACATTAAATAGAAATTATCACTTAAAATTAAATTGTTTTTTTTTGGATTTTTCTTTTACAAATCTATTTTAGACCTAAAAACAAACACTTTTTGTGAAAACAACTTTTTTACAACTTAAAAATAAGCCAAGGGCATGCAATAAGCTTCAACAGTTGACTTTGGTTGACCAGTTGAGAGATTAAGCTCACATGAGCTTATGTGGGGACTACTGATGAGATGAAAAATGATCCGTTTTTAGGGGGTCATTTAAGCCCGAATCCGAATTTATTTGATCAAATATTGCCCTAAATCGTTCCTTTTGTGATTTTAGGTACTTTGGGAGAGAAATCTGGAAAAGGAAGCAATTCGGACGTTTTTGGAGCATAAAAGTGAAGAAAACGCCAAAGTCTTAATTTTCCATGCTGGAAACAGTAGGTGACGGCGTCAAGAGCAAAACCTTGACGGCGTCAAGAGCAAATTTCATGAATTTCCATGACGACCCAGAACAGATTTGACGACGTCACGTAGGAAGGGCGTCAAGAGTAAAAGAGTCATGACGGCCTGGAAGTGTATAAGTCTTGACGGCGTCAGAAGTAGATCTAGGCAGTCCGAGAAGAGTTTTGGCGGCGAGGTGACGGCGTCACAAGTTTATTCTTGACGCCGTCATACCTATTTTTCTATATATAGTTTTCTAATTTTCACACATAAAGAGAGAGAAGTTTTGGAGAAACCCTAAGTACGATTTTGGTGCAACTTTTACAGGTTTTTCAAGGGTTCCAAACCCTTGACACCTTGCATTGTAATTGAGATAAGTGTTCTTCTAATTCAATCAATATGTCTATGTGTTGGTTGTCTATATCTTGTTCTTGTCTCAATTCCATTATGCTAGGCTAGATCTATCTTGTGTTTGCTTAGATCTAATGAAACCTAGATGTTAATTATGTGTTGATTACTTGTTTATCTTTGTCTTGGATGAGTGATTTATATGTTAGGCTTAAGAAAACTGGCAGATCTCCACTTGGTAACATGCTTGAACGTCTTAAGAAACATGAACCGAGGCGCACTAGGTCTTTATTGGTTGTATTTAATGCATGAGCCACTGTTTACAATCCCTATAGTTGTGCTGGGCATGGTGTAGGAGGAGATAAGAGCTCATAGAATTGGGGAGTTATGTGTGCCACCCCATGAATGGTATTAAGGAATACGATCCGTCATCCATGCAATTATAACAAGTAATTAACGTGTAAAAGATGTCTAGGGAGTAGTGAAATCTAAGTAAACACATTTTCTCCAATTACTGCTCACAACTTTAGTTTAATTTAGCTTATTTTCATTTTTAGTATTTTATTTTGATTGCATCTTAGTATTGGGTTAGGTTAATAGCAACTAATTCCGCCCAAATCCTTCAAACCCGAGATTTTAATTGCTTTCTAAAAAATATAAAAATACAAAAATAATCATCCCTCACCTTTAGAACTAGTATTTAGGCTTTCTAATCCTAGCGACACTATTCCTAAGCTGAACGATCAATCCCCCGGTACTTGTCACTATACTATACTACAACAATCAGGTACACTGCCTGGTGGGGGTTGTAAGCTTCTCGAGATCCCTCGAGAGGTAAAGCCTGTTGCGATTCCCACGCATCAAGTTTTTGGCGCCGTTGCCGGGGAATAGTTATTGTCTAGGTTAGAATTTCTTTTTATTAGGTCTACTTGCTAGATTTCTTTCTAGTAAGATTTTATTTTTATTTTTAGGTTTTCTTTAGTCTATCTTTTTCTTTGTGCCTTTGTTAGTAAATTAAGTTCATTGACTATTCCGTTCACCATTATGGAGAACGCGAATCCACCAAGTCCAACACTAGAGTTTTACCAGAAAAAAATATAATTACACCAGTTTGGATATACCAAGATGGACGAATGAAATGAGGAGGACAGGATCTTATATTGATTTTATTGAGTACCTTGAGAAAAGAGGCCAAGGGCATAAGACTTTTAAAGAATTCACCTTAGGAGCTCCATCAACCCCTCAAAATGCCTCACTTAGTGAAACCTATGCACCATGTGAGCCTTCACCTAGGATAGTTTCGTATGAGCCACCTAGCTGCATGTCATGGTTAGGCCCTACCATAATACAGGATGAACACATAGGTGACCTTGATGTGATGGAGAATGTAGCCGAACATGATCACATTGATCAAAAAGACCAAAGTTTTATGATCGATGATGATGAATCTCAAGAAACAGATGAAGAATCTTTTGGGCAATTTGTATATAGTAGTCAGAATATTGAGAATGATCCGTATGATTTGGACATAGAAGTTGAGATGCCTAGAGAAGTACGTGAGATACTTGGGAAAATGTTAGGGTTAGATTATAATGAAACACATGTTGAGGATATAGGTGATCTTGACACAAGGAAGGATGAAGTAAATAATCCAAGCCCACAAAGTACCCCACAAGTCCTACCATCATTTGAGGCACACACACCACCCATGACTTACCCGAAAGAAGTAGAAGAGACTATAGGAACCCCAATAGAGGTAGAACCTTTGAACCAAACACAACTAGAGGATATAGGTTTGAATACTTATAATGATAACCTTACTCTTAGTTCTAGGGAAGTTCCTAGTTTTGATGAACCGGAGCCTCAACCAAAACTGTTACCTAATCTTCCATCCTTGGATGAAAATTTAGGAATTGAAATAGGTTCCGATCCACCCATCAAACCATATAGTCCGGGTAGTCTTAGGATAAAGGTAGTGGACTCTAAGCCTTGTAGAGAGGAAGCCAATATAGGAGTGGAAAATGACCTTACATGCTTACATCACCCATGTATGATTGATCAAAAGAAACATTATGGGTTTAAACCGGGTTTATTAGGTCAAGATGGATTCCCAACTAGGAGTCTCTCGAAGTTGATAGAAGATGATCCCTTTCTAAGAGAAAATCTTAATCCGCCCACTAACCCAATTGAATTAGGTAAGGTTATGATGATAGGAGCACAACCCTTTGAGCATATAATTCATCCACCACTCTTTCCTCACATGGCATATTTCCACCCTAAGGGTGTGTATCGCTACTTTCACCCGCACTTAATCCTAAGTGTAGGGAAAACCTCCGCTATTTCCGTTAAATAAGGGTAGAGTCAGGCTCGTAACTCAAACAAAAACAAGCGCTTCTTGGGAGGCAACCCATGTTTTGTGTGATTTTATTTGTTTATTTGTTATTTGCTTCCGTATGCATGCTTTATTTTTATTGTTGGTAGATCATGTTTCTAAACTAAATAGTGGAAATACTTTACTTTGTTGTTTTGGCCTAGTCTTAACTCCACCTAAAAGTATTTTTGCAAAAGATAAGTGTAAGGGGAAACCCCAAATATGTTTTTAAGAAACAAACCGATCATGATTCTCCACAATATTAAATGAACATGTGTATTCGTATTTGTTAGAGTCAAATGCTTGTATTGAGTCATAATGAAGTTTTGCAGGATTTTCCAGGAAGTAGGACCAAGTTTTTCCAGAAATTTTCCAGAAACTTAACATAAGGATTTCTGCAGGTCAATTCTGACGGCGTCAGGGGTTTACTCTTGACGGCGTCAGGAGTTAAAAATCTGGAAATTTTATCGGTTTTGTTTTTCTAACGGAGTCTTATGGTTTATGTGAATTATTAAGTTTTATAATCTCCAGGAGATCTGCAAACTTCATTCCACAAGCATTATATCTTATCTTGTTTTCTAGGATTTAGTAACTTATATAGAATGCCGCCGATTTTACGCGAGGTTGTCTTGTCTATTTTGTCAGTTTTACAGGTTATGTATGACAAGAAGATGATTTATATTCTGGAAGGGAAGCTTTGATTGTTCATTTTCTTGGAGGAAGATTTAACCTGGCCACCCTATTATCCATACCGAGCGAATCAGGGGTGTATTTGATTTCATTCTCTTTACTTTTTCACTTTTACATTCTTTACTTGAACATTGGGGATAATGTTCATCTTAAGTGTAAGGGGAGGGTAAAAAGATGATACCTTACATATGCACTTTCGCTTGAGTTTGTTTTGATTGATGGTAGATGTGTAATAAAACTATGAGAAATACTTGTTAGTGCAATTTTAGCACCAAATTTAATTTTTTTTACAACATTTAGGAGTGAAACTTTAGCCATAGCAAGCGTCTCATGGATAGGAGATTGTATGACTAGCACATAACCGTATATTCAGAAAAATTTTCCACCCAAATATGTGAGGTTCGCTTTTAGATTTGATTGGAAAAACATTTACTATTAGTGCTTATGAGTGTACCGGTAGCATTTAAATTCTAGAACTTGCGTTAGTGATGCATCCCAAGATCGCTAGTGAGACTACATTCGTGTGGTAGGATTTGCTACGTGATAAGAGGCATTAGGATCACCCTTGTGTTAAACCCGTATTATAATTACTTGACCATTTAAGTCATATTACTTGGCTAGTTAAGTCAACTAATTTTTCCCACACCCTTAGCGTTGTACTCATTTTAAGTACACGATACCCCTAGTACACCCCTCCGAGCCTATCTTTTCGTTTCTAACTTTAAGCATTTTACTTAAAGGAAGAATTTGTTACACCCCGCTTAAATGTACAACCAAATCGCCTTAGCTTTCCGTGTATGCACTCATTTTTAGTGCATTATTGTTATTTGTTAAACCCTAAGTTAACTTTCTAATTGATTACATGGTTGCTAAGTCGGGTCATATCCTTGTACATATTGTTTTGGGACGATTGGTACTCATGGGTAAGTACTTATTTTATGGAGTAATGGGGAAGAACATCATTTATTACCCCCATATGTACGATAATCTTAAAAGTGCTCCAAGTGTTTTGATTTTCTTAATTCGAGTCATTAGTTTAGTTAAATGTAAAGTATGTAAAGATTCAAGTGTAAGGGAAATGTTCATTCCCTATGATGTATTATTTTGGATGGTAGGGTAAGAGTGTATGAAAATATATATATATATATATATATATATATATATATATATATATATATATATATATATATATATATATATATATATATATATATATATATATATAGAAAAAAGGAAAAAGAGAAAAAACATACGGACTACCATCCCTTTTTATTCTATGTTCATTTTATGTTTTTGTTATTTTTCATTTATTAGCTTAAGTCGAGTCTAGTCTTGGCTTAGCAACGCCACATTGTACATGTAATTGACTAAGTTTGTTAACTCGCCACCAGTAAAACTTCCTTTATCCAACAAAACCGTGTATTTCATATCCCTACACCTAACGTTACAACCCTTTAAAATACCTCTTTGATAGTTTATCCTAGGTGCTTACGCCATGTGGTGGAGGTTTGATCATTTCCCAAGCCTATGGTAATCTATTTTGCTATGACAGGTAGTGAGAGATATCTTCCGTTTTCATATTGTAATTTACACTTTATTATACCCGAGAGATGTGAGTATCTAAACACTATTTGTGAGGTGCTAGTGTATGACCTCCGTGCTTGTCTATTGGTCTTTAGTGGAACGATTATTTGTTGTAATTACTTTTATATTAGTGTTAAATGACCCCTAACTTGTCTTTTGAGTAGAATAAAAGCGCATTTGCTTGAGGACAAGCAAATCTCAAGTGTAAGGGTATATGATGAGACGAAAAATGATCCGTTTTTAGGGGGTCATTTAAGCCCGAATCCGAATTTATTTGATCAAATATTGCCCTAAATCGTTCCTTTTGTGATTTTAGGTACTTTGGGAGAGAAATCTGGAAAAGGAAGCAATTCGGACGTTTTTGGAGCATAAAAGTGAAGAAAACGCCAAAGTCTTAATTTTCCATGCTGGAAACAGTAGGTGACGGCGTCAAGAGCAAAACCTTGACGGCGTCAAGAGCAAATTTCATGAATTTCCATGACGACCCAGAACAGATTTGACGGCGTCACGTAGGAAGGGCGTCAAGAGTAAAAGAGTCATGGCGGCCTGGAAGTGTATAAGTCTTGACGGCGTCAGAAGTAGATCTAGGCAGTCCGAGAAGAGTTTTGGCGGCGAGGTGACGGCGTCACAAGTTTATTCTTGACGCCGTCATACCTATTTTTCTATATATAGTTTTCTAATTTTCACACATAAAGAGAGAGAAGTTTTGGAGAAACCCTAAGTACGATTTTGGTGCAACTTTTACAGGTTTTTCAAGGGTTCCAAACCCTTGATACCTTGCATTGTAATTGAGATAAGTGTTCTTCTAATTCAATCAATATGTCTATGTGTTGGTTGTCTATATCTTGTTCTTGTCTCAATTCCATTATGCTAGGCTAGATCTATCTTGTGTTTGCTTAGATCTAATGAAACCTAGATGTTAATTATGTGTTGATTACTTGTTTATCTTTGTCTTGGATGAGTGATTTATATGTTAGGCTTAAGAAAACTGGCAGATCTCCACTTGGTAACATGCTTGAACGTCTTAAGAAACATGAACCGAGGCGCACTAGGTCTTTATTGGTTGTATTTAATGCATGAGCCACTGTTTACAATCCCTATAGTTGTGCTGGGCATGGTGTAGGAGGAGATAAGAGCTCATAGAATTGGGGAGTTATGTGTGCCACCCCATGAATGGTATTAAGGAATACGATCCGTCATCCATGCAATTATAACAAGTAATTAACGTGTAAAAGATGTCTAGGGAGTAGTGAAATCTAAGTAAACACATTTTCTCCAATTACTGCTCACAACTTTAGTTTAATTTAGCTTATTTTCATTTTTAGTATTTTATTTTGATTGCATCTTAGTATTGGGTTAGTTGAATAGCAACTAATTCCGCCCAAATCCTTCAAACCCGAGATTTTAATTGCTTTCTAAAAAATATAAAAATACAAAAATAATCATCCCTCACCTTTAGAACTAGTATTTAGGCTTTCTAATCCTAGCGACACTATTCCTAAGCTGAACGATCAATCCCCCAGTACTTGTCACTATACTATACTACAACGATCAGGTACACTGCCTGGTGGGGGTTGTAAGCTTCTCGAGATCCCTCGAGAGGTAAAGCCTGTTGCGATTCCCACGCATCAACTACTATGGTAAAACTTGGTTCAAATAAGTTCATGGGACATGTTTAAGCCAGAATATTACAAATAATCTCTCAGAATAAGCAAATAAGCACTGATTAAGCACTTCCCAAAACCAAATGCTACTCAGAATTGGGACAAAGTTTAGGTGCAATTCCAAGTGGGTCCCAGGGGTCTTAGGGTCAAACCTTTGGTCAACCCTTGAAGAGTACCATGAGGGGGGTTCAAAGAACCAAGGGGGGAAGTGTGGGGCCCACTGGGGTGGCTTGTGGCAACCACCAAAGTGGTGGTGGTTGTTGGGGGTGGTAAAACCATGGGTTGATTGGGGTGTTTTATTAGAAAGGGTGGGCTTTTTGATGTATGGGCTTAGGGAGAAGAAAAGGGTGGGCTTTTGGTTGTGTTGGGTTTGGATTGGTTTTGGGTTATAATAAAACTAAGGATCCGTTTGGTTTTAAGTAATAAATCACAAGGACCAAAGTTGTAATTTGGCCGAAAGTTAAGGGCTGGATTTGTAATTTTCCCAAAGCTGTCAAAAGGGCCTAACTTTCCAAGTGTAAATAGTACAAGGGGTATTTTTGATATTTTTCACTTTTTAAACACCCGGGGACTATTTTTGCCAAACTTTGAAACTTCAGGGACCTGTTATGTAATTTCACCAAACTTGTCACCCAAGGGCCATTCCTGCCATAAAAGATTGAGGGAATTGCAAAAATCGTCCCTAAACTTTGGCCAATTTGCATGTTTCGTCCCAGAACTGTTGAAACTGCAAAAATCGTCCCTGTGGCAAACTTTTGGGGCAAATATCGTCCTTTTGGGGCATATATCGTCCCAAATTGGTCAAACTTTAGGGACGATACATGCACACGGACCAAACTTTAGGGACGACACATGCACACGGGCGAAACTTTAGGGACGATCCTTGCAGTTTCAAAATTTGTAGGACAAAACATGCAAATTGGTCAAACTTTAGGGACGATTTTTGCAATTTACTCTAAAAGATTAGTATAAGGACAAAATTTGTTTTTCTCAAAGTTTTCATATCCCAGGGACCATTTTTGACAATTTTCCAAACTTCAAGGACTAAACTTGACATTTTGTGAAAGTTTATACCAAAGGACTAAATGTGTAACTTTTTGATTTAAAAGGACCTTTGGTGACTTTTTCAAGTTTTTAGAACAACCAGGGACTAGATTTGACAATTTTTGAAAGACGAGGGACTGAAACTGCCAATTTTGCAAACTTTATACATTTTTCATCTGTTTTTGATTATTTTGCATTTGAAACATATAAAACACATTCCTGGGATATTTTCACTATTTTGATGCAATATTGAGTGTTTTTAGATATTTTGGCAGCTCAGAAAAGGTAAAAATGATGAGTATTTACACACTCATCAGATATTTTGGGACTTGATACATTGTTCCTCATTTTTTGGGCGGGAAGTATTTAATTTCTTCCCGCCACGCTTATCGCTAGTCTCACTAGTCTAGTATCCGCGGCTACGAGCCGCGCACACTAGACTGGGGGGACATGATGACGTATAGCCTATAGTTGGACCACGAGCCCAAATTATAGACATTACTAAGCCCAAACCCACCACGAGTGGGCTATCATGACAAATGACTTGGGCCATAAATACCAATGGCTTGGACTTACGAAGCCCAAAGCCCAACCAAAATGACCGGTTAAAGGATAAGGATCTTCTATTTATGGAATAGATATCCTTACCCCGGATAAGCACCACGAGTGCGAAGAGTAAGGAGCAAGAAACCTACACAGTTTTTAAGCCCTATATATAGAATGATATATTCTCATTAAAAGGTACGATTCACATAATCCCTAACTCTTCAACTAAACCCTAAAACCGATTACTTACTCTCACGCCGGAGTCTAATCGTGGGAGACAATCCCATGATAAGCCTAACGGTGTTGTTTGCTTTCTTAGTGCGCAGGTTTCATAAGCACTAAAGTTCTGATTGGTACGAGAGCAGGAGTCCAAGCAAGGTAAGCCCAACTTTTGTATCAACAACGAACAAGTCGATGAGGTTGAAGAGGTGCCGCGGCCTAAAAGTGGAAAAAACCAAGTAAGATTTGGACACACAATGAGGAAGAGGCGTTAGCTAAGTCTTGGATTAAAATTTCGGTGGACAAATTGTTGGTGACCGTCAAACAAAGCTAGGATTTTGGAAGCGAGTTCTAATTCATTTTCAAAGCCTTGTCTCGAGAACCGAACGCACTCATCATCAATTGAACTAGAAATGGACTCCTATGCTTCAAATGATCGCTGCGTTCAACGGTTACTACATACAAGCGGTATATTTTTTTTATATTTATATACTTGTTTCATATATACTTGTTTATTAGTTTTTTTTGGTTTCATATATACGTGTTTTTTTTGTTTCATATATACTTTTTTTTTTTTTTTTTTTTTTTTTTTTTTTTTTTTTGTAGAAACGTTTGAAAGAAAGTGGATGCAACGATCTTCAAGTTTATGAGAGAGCCCAACTAGATTTTGAAAAACAATATAACAAAGCTTTCGCGCATACCAAAGCGTGACACATTCTCAAAGATCAACGAAAGTGGCAAGAACAACCGTTGGTTAATCAGGCTGCGGAATCCACGGGATCGAGCAAGAAAAGAAAGTCGTCGGAGTCAAGTAGCGCTCAAACGCCAACAAACGAGACGCCAATAACCGTCGAAGATTTCGAATCTGACTTACCGAACCTCAACGAGAACCCAACTCCATCACGTCAATCGAAAGGCAAAAAAAAGACGATTTCTAGAGATTCAAGCCGAAGCTCGATGCGTGATACCCTTGCAAGTTACATGGCCGAAAAGAGAAGTTTAATGCAGCAGCAATTGGAGGTGCAAAAGAAAAAAGACGACGAATATTTCAAATTTCTTGATGGGGAGGTGATGAATCGTGACATGAGGTTCGTTATGGATCCGCACGACAATATCCCAGACCCGAATTTTAAGGATTTCGTCATCAACAAGAAACGCCAGATATGCGCAAAATACGGGTGGCCATGTAGTTTGTAGGAGTTTAATTTTATGGTTTTAATAATATTATGTAACTTTTTTAATTTTTAATGGAATTTTAGTCTTTTAATAATATTATGTAATGTTTATTTAATTTTAATGAATTTTAGTTTTTAATAAATTTTAATAGAATTTAAAAAAGAAAAAAGAAAAAAGAAAAAAAAAAAGAAGTGAGTGAAGGGTGAGGGGTGTGATGCCAACAAAAAGTGAGTGAGTGAAGGAAAAAGTGGGAGGGTGATGTGGCATAAGGGGATTGGTTGTTTGTGAGTGAAGGGATTTGAGGTGAGGGGAGTGTTGCCAACCTCCTTAGTGGGGAAGAAAAGTGGGGCCAAACTCTTAATGCCTTTTAATTGAGAGGGGCATTAAAACTTCACTCTCCCAATTAAGTGGCTAATTAAGTGGTTCATATGGAACCACTTAATTTAGTAAACACCCCCTAAGTCAAGACTTTATGTAATAGATGCAGAAAGGAGATATTTTTAAGCCCCAATATGTGTAGAATTAAGATATGACTTCGGAATTATAAACTCTTAAAGATATAGTGAACAGTTCGAGTTGTCACCACGTAAGATGAAGGAAAAGATGGATAATATGGTTTATTGATGTTCCATTTTTTGTTTTGTAGCGTTATGTCTCTTTTCGATGTAACTTATCTTTTTGGTTTATTGGTGTTAGGTATTTGCTTGAATCATGAAGCAGACTCACACAAAAAGGGTCCATCTGTTTCGGTTAGTTGTGGATATCTAATATGCAATTAAAGCATAACTTAATTAGAATGAGTTTGACAAAAGGTATGCTTATGCATTTTACCTCTTAAATAGTTTTTACTAGAATGTAAATTGGTTCACAATATATAGGTGCTGGTATGCGTGGGTCAAGTAATGAATGGAAACGGGTTTGGGTTGAAATAGATTACCCTTATTATGGTTCGTGGTGATTGCTGACCACTATAATATTGGTCAAACTGATCTTGATTCTTAAAAAGATTTGAAAACCAATCTTGGCCATAAAAACTCTCATCGTGACATTTTAAGTACTTCTATTAGCTTGTTAAGTTTGTTTTTGTTTTGTTTTGTTTTTGTTTTTGTTTCGGTAAAGGGGAGTAATCCTGCATCCTGGTAAATATATTGACCAAAGACGTTTAAGTACAATAGATATATATGAAATCCCATATCTCAGCCCGTTAAATAGGCAAAAAGCTTACATAACAATATACTTTCTATTTTCTAAACAAGAAAACAAACCATTACTCAAAGGATAACATAGGACATAACGAAATAAAATTACTTCTTAAGACCTTGAAGCTTGGTGCCATACATGGCATTAAAAGCATCTAAATTCCCTAGAAGATCATAAACATAGTTCGCATAGTCATCGTAGTCATATTCATCATACTCATCCTCAAACTCTTGGCCACCCCCGAATAGATTAGCAGACTCATCAAATAGGTTAGCAACCACCTCATCATCAGAATCAGAAACCACGATCTCTCCCACATTAGAAAAAGGGTTAACTCTCTTAGTAGAAGAGGCGGGTGGAGTACAAGAATCACTAGTTTTAGGAGCCACAACCGACCCATTCTCTTTCAAATCACTCACAAGAGGTTCTTGTGTTGCAGTACCTGTCTTAGTAGACGCAACCTCATTAACCTCCATTGTACGACCAGAATCGATATTAATTTCTAATAGAATTCGATATTAATATCTACTAGGGGTGAGAGGAACCGTACCGCAAACCCAAAAAAAAACCGCAAAACCCACTGATGAGGCGAAAAATGAACCACTTTTAGGGGGTCATTTAAGCCCGGAATTGAATTTATTTGATCAAATATTGCCCTAAATCGTTCCTTTTGTGATTTTAGGTTCTTTGGGAGTGAAATCTGGAAAAGAAGGCATTTTGGACGTTTTTGGAGCATAAATGTGAAGAAAACAGCAAAGTCTCAATTTTCCAAGCTGGGAACAGTAGGTGATGGCGTCAAGAGCAACAATTTGACGGCGTCAAGAGCAATTTTCATGACGACCCAGTGCTGAAATGAAGGCGTCACAAGGAAGAGCGTCAAGAGTAAAAGTGGTGACGGCTTGGAAACACATAACACTTGACGGCGTCAGATCTGGATCAAGGCAGTCCGAGATTTATTTTGGCGGCGAGATGACGGCGTCACCTAATTGGTCTTGACGCCGTCAGACCCTATTTCCTATATATAGTTTTCTAATTTTCACACATTAAGAGAGGAAGTTTTGGAGAAACCCTAAGGCCGAACCTAATACGATTTTTACAGGTTTTTCAAGGGTTTTCAGCCCTTGAAACCTTACAAGTGTAATTGATATAAGTGTTCTTTTAATTCAATCAATATGTCTATGTGTTGGTTGTCTATATCTTATTCTTTTCTTGATTCCACCATGCTAGGCTAGATCTATCTTGTGTTTGCTTGGATCTAATGAAACCTAGATGTTAATTATGTGTTGATTACTTGTTTATGGTTGTATTGGATGAATGATTTCAATGTTAGGCTTAAGAAAACTGGCAGATCTCCAAATGGTAACATGCTTGAACGTCTTAGGAAACATGAACCGATGTGCACTAGGTTTTATTGGTTGTATTTAATGCATGAGTAAATTCAAATGATCCTATGTTAGGAGCTTCTTAGCCGGCTCGACATAGGAGTGAAGTAGGTACTCATAGGATTGGGGAAGTAAGTGCGCCACCCCATGAATGGTATTAAGGAATACAATCCGTCATCCACGTAACTATAACAAGTAATTAACGTGTAAAAGATATCTAGGGAGTAGTGAAATCTAAGTAAACACATTTTCTCCATTTATTGCTCACAACCTTAGTTAATTTAGATTTATTTTCATTTCTAGTATTTTATTTTGATTGCATCTTTAGTATTGGGTTAGTTGACTAGCAACTAATTCCGCCTATATCCTTTAAACCCGAGATTTTTCTTTGCTTTCTAAAAAATTATAAAAACACAAAAATAATCATCTCTCATCTTTAGCACTAGTAATTAGGTTTTCTAATCCTAGCGACACTATTCCTAGCTGAACGATCAATTCCCCGGTACTTGTCACTATACTATACTACAACGATCAGGTACACTGCCTGGTGGGGGTTGTAAGCTTCTCGAGATCCCTTGAGAGGTAAAGCCTGGTGCGATCCCCACGTATCAAGTTTTTGGCGCCGCAGCCCGGGGAATAGTTATTGTCTAGGTTAGAATTTCTTTTTATTAGGTCTACTTGCTAGATTCCTTTCTAGTAAGATTTTATTTTTATTTTTTAGGTTTCTTGTAGTCTATCTTTTTCTTTGTGCCCGTTGTTTGTAAAACCATTTTCACTTGTCACTATGGCAGATGAAATTCCATTTAGATCACTGACAATAGAGGAACAACTATATTTCACTAATAAATTTGATTCCTATCATTCCAATGATTTTTTGTGTGATCTTTATGACATCCAAGAGGAGTTGGGGGTAAAGTTAGATGGGTTTGATGAATTTTATGCATGTGTGATTTCAATTAGACGATCATTATCAGGATCAATTCCTTTTAGTGAGACCCTTTGGAAGAATTTCGAGGAAAGTTTCCTAACCGTGAACCATAAGTTGAATGAATTGATGAGTTTGTATCCGTCAGACTTTGAGGAAACTGTGGAAAACTAGAAGGGGGGGTTGAATAGTTTTACGTCTTTTTAATTTTTATAAAACAAATTGTTTAAAAGTTTTCGTTGATTTATAAAATATAGATTCGATGATATATGAAATCTAGTTATACACAATATGAACAACACTAAGTATATATCTACTATGAAGCAATAATTATGTAAGTAATGAAATAAGTAAAGGATGGAAAGATCAAACCGAGAGACAAGCGATTTATAGTGGTTCGGCTACAAGGCACCTTCCTTGCCCTACTCCACTCCCCGAGCACCTAACTCGAGAGTTTTCTTCACTATATCAACAAGCTCCCTTATGGCGGAGAAAACCTTACACACCAATATACACACCAATTTACACACCAATTTACACACCAATCTTCACACCAATCTTCACACCAATATACACGCCAATCTTCTTCACACCTAGCTTTTACACACCAATCTTCTACACACCTTCTTCTACACACCAATCTTCACAACTAACCTATTTCACAACTAATCAACTTCTACTATCTACACAACTATTCTCTAACAAATATTCACAACTAATCACACTATGAAATAATAATTAATGATGATGCTCAAACAACTTAGATGTGGAGATCACAACTAGTTGTAATACTTCTTGTCTTGAGGGATAGAAGTATTCTTCTCTTGCACTTGAATGGATTATGTATGGATCACTTTGAAACAAAGATTTAAGAATGTATGATCAAAGGATTTATAGATTGGAAATGGAGATCTAGAACTGAAAGTTCTGGAGTGCAAAAGGTGGGGAAAAAATCCAGGTTTAAGGTGGTATTTATAGGCAAAAGTTTCTGACAGAGGAGCGTGGCCGGTCCCCTTAAAGCATGGCCGGCCCCCTTAAAATTAAGGGGGCCGCCCAACTGTAACGGCCAGAAACTTTGTTTTTTAGTGGGGAAAGTTTATATGGTGAAAAACTAACTGATTTTGGTTAAATATTTGAAATCATATATTTAGTATGATTAAAACATTTTTCCTTATTACCAAAAGTGTTTTTCAAAAATATATAATAAGATTATATAATTAAATAAACTTTGTATTAGTTAATTAAATACCCCTTTGATCATACATTGCACTAAACACTTTGTTTATTCATACCTTAAGTGATTTGGATGTAAAGAGAAATATTAATCACCAAATACTTGTTTATGTCATAAGTTTTAGTTCTTTGAAGTTATATTTTGTAATGATCAAAACATAGAGATATTGATAAAAACTTAATAATGTTTTTAAGGCATTATTTGTGTCAACAATCTCCCCCTTTTTGATTATTACAAAACCTTAAACTCAAAAGATTTAAAACTTGTTATTAGACAAGTATTATAGAGTTTACCATTTCTCTTCTCCCCCTTTTTGTAAAATCAAAAAGGTTAGGCCGAATAATCTTCGTGAAAGAAGTTTAAACGGGTAGAGAACTCCCCCTTGATGTATGCTCCCCCTTGTTTGAGAGCACAAAGGGAACGAGCAATTGGAATCTTGGCTACAAAAATATTTTGAAGAGAACAACACACATATATATGCAAAAACAACAATTATGCAAATAAAAATAGATTCATTCAAGCATGATAGAAATAACTAGCATGACAACATTCAATATGCTTGTAGCATATTGATTACAATAAAACAAAATAAAAGATATAGTCCTATATTGCCTAAGAGAGCACTTGGACTTGCTTGCAACCCATGGTTGATTTGTTTTATTTGCTTGAAGGAAAACAAAAGCATGGAGCTTAGATGTTTGATTGAGGTGGATATGGGGTGTTGTATGGAGCGGAAGAGGTGGATCTCACGATATTGTATCGTGTTAAGGGTGGTATTGGATGATCACGAGTGAGAAGATATTCAATCCAAGAAATATCTTCACTCAAGTAGAGGATTTGTTTTTGAAGGAATATGCAACAAGGGCAAAAGTGAATGTGATTTGTAACTTGATCCAAGTTAAGAGAGTGGGGAAGGCAATTTGCATAGGGTGATGATGGAGGTAGCCCTTTGTTGCGTTGTGCAAGATGCATAGCAAGGAGATCACTAAGATCATGGATTTGGTTTATTTCATCACGGAACTTTTGTTTTTCCGTGGCAATGTGGAGGGGATCATAGGTTTGGTATGGATGAGTTGGGTTAGAGTAGTTGGAATTGTAGTTTGATGGTTCATCAAACTTGCATGGATCATTATAAGTTGTTGGAGGTTGAGGGGTGTAGTTTGGCTTGAAGGAAGATGTTTGGCCAATGTTGTATGGTTTGTAAAGTGGATCAAATGAATGCCTTTGTTGGTTTGATGCAAAGTTTGGGAAATAAGAAGTTGGTGGGGAGGAATGATTTCCAACTACATTTGTGATGATGGATTTGTTTCTAGGACTTTTTCGTCGCCAAACGGGTTTTTCCGTCATCCTTGCTAGCCTTGAGGCTTTTGATTTTGGTTTGTTTGGAGAGTTCATGATGGGATGAATGGAGAGCTTTGAGGATTGGGGATATTTATAGTGTAAGATTTGTGTGTTTAAGGATGGATAAAGTTTGTTTGGAGGATTAGGACAAAATATGTTGGTGAAAAATGGGAAATGTAGGTTGAAATGGACTAAAAAGCAGAAAAGATTCTGTAAACCCGACCATCAGATGGCCGGTCCCCTTAATTAGGGGGCGGTCCCCTTAAAATTAAGGGGGCCACCTTACATAATTAAGGGGGCCGCCCATCTGGTGATTTCCAGATTGCCAGAATTGGGTTTTTGGCAGAAAATTTGCAGAAAGGTTGTGTTTTTGGACTTGGATTCAAACAAGTTCAATTCCTTTAGGCAATATAGCATCTAATCTAACATTAGATATCATGCAAAAACACATAGGCACTAGAGCAAATAATCAACACATAATAAGCAATAGGAGGTAAGTAAATGCAAGCACACTTAAGCTTCCTAAGACACCTATCTTGAATTAAAGGCAAGGGCAATTAGTGAGTGAAAGACTAATGATGGATCAAGATGACACCATTACTAGTGAACTTGTCCTAGTGAGTGTCTATATGCAACAAATGTGGAGTTGTGATTGTTTCGACACCTAGAAGCAAAAAGAAATAACGATCCTAAGAAACAATCCAAATGATCTCCTTGATTCAATTTTTACTCGATCATGAATGTCAAAGACATATATTAGATTATATACCTTGACAATTTATGTGAGAGTTTATGCATGATTTTGAAATATAATGTTTTTAGAATTAGTCAACAATGCAAGGAAAATGGTTTTCATGAGGTTCCTAGATTGTGAGAATAATTTTTAGAGAAAATTGATTGAGTTTAAAAAAAAATTTATGCAACAAAAATAAATTTTCCCAATCTTTAGTTTTGTGCGAAATAGATTCCTAGACTCAGAAAAGATGAAATGGAAGAAAAATAAATTTCATGCAAGTATTAATTCGAAATATTTCAATATAATTTAGTCAACTTGTTCCATCATTCCTAATCCTAAACGCAAGTGGTTGAATAATTCACGCTTAAGGGGTTTTGTGAATATATCCGCAATGTTATTTTCCGATGCAACCTTTTCTATAGATATATTTCCTTTTTGTACATTATCCCTAAGAAAATGGTGACGTATTTCTATGTGTTTAGTCCTAGAGTGTTGCACCGGATTTTTACTTAAATCTATCGCACCTTTGTTATCGCACATAATGGGGACATTTTCTAACCTAATGCCATAGTCTATGAGAGCTTGTTTCATCCATAGTGCTTGTTGACATGCCTTTCCGGCGCTTACATATTCGGCTTCGGTGGTAGAAATAGCAAGAGCGGTTTGCTTCTTCGAAAACCAAGACGTTAGACAACATCCCATAAACGTGCAAATACCGCTAGTGCTCTTTCTATCTACGTAGTCTCCCGCATGATCCGAATCCGCATATACAATGGTTTCTATGCCGGATTCCTTAGGATACCATAATCCTAAGTGTATAGTGCCTTTAATGTATCGGAAGATACGCTTAACCGCTTCTAGGTGAGAGGTTTTGGGATCCTCTTGAAAACGGGCACAAAGGCAGACACTAAACATGATATCGGGTCTACTTGCCGTCAAGTATAGTAAACTACCTATCATTCCTCTATACTTGGAGTTATCTACGAACTCACCTTCATCGTCCTTTGTGAGCTTTACCTCCGTAGACATGGGTGTTTTTATGGGTTTTGAGTCTTCTAGGCCAAATTTCTTAAGCATTTCCTTAATGTACTTAGATTGGTTGAAGAATATTCCATCTTCTAATTGTTTTATTTGTAATCCTAGGAAGAAGTTAAGTTCACCCATCATACTCATCTCAAACTCATCATGCATGATTTTGGCAAATTCATCACACATGTCTTGACAAGTCGATCCAAATATAATGTCATCAACATATATTTGAACAATGATGAGATTAGGGTCTTTCCTTTTAGTGAAAAGAGTGTTATCTACCATTCCCATGGAATAATCATGTTTAATAAGAAAAGCTTTTAATCGATCATACCAAGCTTTGGGAGCTTGTTTGAGTCCATACAAAGCTTTCTTTAACTTATAAACATAATCAGGTTTTGCGAAGTCAATGAATCCTGGAGGTTGTGCCACATATACCTCCTCATTGATAAAACCGTTAAGGAATGCACTTTTCACATCCATTTGGAATAACTTAAAATCTAGGGCGCAAGCATAGGCAAATAATATCCTAATTGATTCTAGTCTAGCTACGGGGGCATAAGTTTCATCATAATCAATTCCTTCTTGTTGATTATAACCTTGGGCAACTAACCTAGCTTTATTCCTAGTAACTATTCCATTCTCATCTAACTTATTTCTATATACCCATTTGGTTCCTATGATGGTCATATCCTTTGGATTTGGGACTAGTTCCCAAACATCATTTGCCTTAAATTGATTTAATTCTTCTTGCATAGCTATAATCCAACTTTCATCTTTTAAAGCCTCACTAATATTCTTAGGTTCTATTGCTGAGAGGAAACAAAAGAAGTTGTTTTTATCTTGGGCTTGTGACCTAAGGGTTCTTTGGTTAAGATGTCCTATTATATTATCTAAAGGATGTGATCTAGATTCTTTAATATTAACGATTTCGTTATTTTCTAAGTGAGTTTCTTCATTGTCATTTCCTATGGGTTTTGTTTTACTAACCTCAATAGCTTCTTCTTCGACTAAGTTATTATCTTCTAAAGGTAGCGTTTTAGGAGGTGGTGGTGTTTCATCAAATGTTACATTTAGTGATTCCTCTACCTTCATGGAGTGTTTGTTAAGTATTATATATGCTTTACTATTTTGTGAGTATCCTAAAAATATTCCTTCATATGATTTTGGATCAAACTTAGTGAGGTAGTCCTTAGTGTTTAAGATATAGCATTTACTTCCAAATACCCTAAAGTAGCTTAAGTTAGGTTTTCTATTTCTTAATAACTCATAAGGAGTTTTTTCTAGAATTCTTCTAATTGATACCCTATTTAGAATATAAGTCGATGTATCTACGGCGTGACACCAAAATTTTTGTGGAATTGATTGTTCATTTAACATAGTTCTACTCATTTCTTGTAGTGACCTATTTTTTCTTTCTACTACCCCATTTGATTGAGGAGTACGAGGAGCGGAGAAATTATGAGATATTCCATTTAACTCACAATATTTTCCGAATTGTACTTCGTTATCAAATTCCCTTCCATGGTCCGTCCTAATGGCAACTATTGAGCATCCTAACTTATTTTGAATCATTTTGCTAAATATTTCGAATTTTTCAAATGCTTGGGTTTTGTCACTTAAAAACCTAGTCCACGTGTATCGTGAGTAGTCATCTACTATTACTAAGGTATACGTGTTTCCTCCATAGCTCCGCACAGCGGATGGACCAAAAAGATCCATATGTAATAATTCTAGGCACCTAGTGGTGGATACTATATTCTTAGCTTTGTGGCTAGCATGAGCTTGTTTTCCAACTTTACATGCATCACAAAAATGTTTGTCATATTTTAGATTAGGCAAGTTTCTAACTAATTCCTTAGAGGCCAAAGATTGTATTTGTTGCATGTTAGCATGTCCTAATCTCCTATGCCACAAAGTGGAATTTTCGTCTAGGGTCGTTAGGCATATCCTATCTTCAGGTTTGTTTCCTAGTTTCATAACATATACACCTCCTTTCCTAATACCTCTACCTATAATTTTTCCATTCTTAACTATTTCGCTATCTTCTTCAGAAAAGATAACTTTACATTTATTATCGCATATTTGGCCTACACTAAGTAAGTTATATGTTAAATTATTAACATGTTCAACATTTTCAATAGTAAGTGAGTCTTGAGAAATCGTACCTTTGCCAATAATTTTTCCACGCAAGTCACTACCGAAAATAACGTTACCTCCATTGTATGCCTTGTATGTAGAGAATAGCTTGCGATTCCCCGTCATGTGCCTCGAACATCCACTATCCTTGATCCATTCGTTAGGTTCCAAGTCAATTCCAAGGCATATTTCGTCGGTTGCATTTGCCACAAAACACTTTTCTTCTTTTGGTTTTTCCACTTCTTCTTTATCACTATCACTCCATGTTCCACTAACAAATGCGCTTTGATTTTCATAACCCGGCGGCTTTAAACATTCTCCAACGAGATGATTTGGACTTCCACATCTAAAGCACTTTCTTTTCACGTAATTATCACTTCTATTTCTTTGGAACGATTTTCTATTGTCATGTGATGACCTAGTGAATCTTCCTCGTCTCTTGAAGAATTTCTTGAATTCTCTTACGGCCATTGCATATTCTTCGTCTTCACTTTCGTCACTTGAATCATCATTATCACTAGGTTCCTTTTTGGCTTTTAGAGCAATGGATTTGATTTGTTCTTTCTTGACTTTGACCGTTTCCGAATCTCTTCTTATGATTTCTTCATGAACCTTCAAGTTGCCAATTAGTTCATCTAGTGATAACGTCATCAAGTTCTTTGATTCTTCAATTGCCATGACCTTAGCTCGCCATTTTGGATGCAATGCCCTAAGAAATTTCCTAACACAATTTTTACTAGAAAATGTCTCATCAAGTGCTTTTAAACTTGTGATGATAGTGTTAAACTTAGCAAAAGCATTATCAATTGATTCCTCTTCCGGAATCGTAAATTGTTCATATTGTTGTACAAGAAGATCTATTTTATTTTCTTTGACTTGGCTATTACCTTGGTGAGTGATTAGTAAAGAATCCCAAATTTCTTTTGCGGTTTTACACATAAAAATTCTTTCATATTCTTTGCGTGGTAACGCATTATAAATAACCATTTTAGCCTCATTATTTTTTGCTAGTTTCTTTTTCAAATCATCATTTTGTTTTTCAAAAGCTACAATTTCATCCATTTTGGTTTCAACATTATATTGAATAGAGGGAAAATCACCAAAGGTAATAATATGCCAAAGATCAAGATCTTTTGATTTCACATACGTTTCGAATCTATTTTTCCAATATAAAAATCCATCACTTTCAAATAGTGGTGGTCTTTGCATAGATTGCCCTTCTAAATATTTTAAAGATTCCATAGATCGTTACAAGTTTTAAAATACAATATATTTTAAAATTCTTGCTAAACCTGTCTCTGATACCAATTGTGGAAAACTAGAAGGGGGGGTTGAATAGTTTTACGTCTTTTTAATTTTTATAAAACAAATTGTTTAAAAGTTTTCGTTGATTTATAAAATATAGATTCGATGATATATGAAATCTAGTTATACACAATATGAACAACACTAAGTATATATCTACTATGAAGCAATAATTATGTAAGTAATGAAATAAGTAAAGGATGGAAAGATCAAACCGAGAGACAAGCGATTTATAGTGGTTCGGCTACAAGGCACCTTCCTTGCCCTACTCCACTCCCCGAGCACCTAACTCGAGAGTTTTCTTCACTATATCAACAAGCTCCCTTATGGCGGAGAAAACCTTACACACCAATATACACACCAATTTACACACCAATTTACACACCAATCTTCACACCAATCTTCACACCAATATACACGCCAATCTTCTTCACACCTAGCTTTTACACACCAATCTTCTACACACCTTCTTCTACACACCAATCTTCACAACTAACCTATTTCACAACTAATCAACTTCTACTATCTACACAACTATTCTCTAACAAATATTCACAACTAATCACACTATGAAATAATAATTAATGATGATGCTCAAACAACTTAGATGTGGAGATCACAACTAGTTGTAATACTTCTTGTCTTGAGGGATAGAAGTATTCTTCTCTTGCACTTGAATGGATTATGTATGGATCACTTTGAAACAAAGATTTGAGAATGTATGATCAAAGGATTTATAGATTGGAAATGGAGATCTAGAACTGAAAGTTCTGGAGTGCAAAAGGTGGGGAAAAAATCCAGGTTTAAGGTGGTATTTATAGGCAAAAGTTTCTGACAGAGGAGCGTGGCCGGTCCCCTTAAAGCATGGCCGGCCCCCTTAAAATTAAGGGGGCCGCCCCTTATAATTAAGGGGGCCGCCCAACTGTAACGGCCAGAAACTTTGTTTTTTAGTGGGGAAAGTTTATATGGTGAAAAACTAACTGATTTTGGTTAAATATTTGAAATCATATATTTAGTATGATTAAAACATTTTTCCTTATTACCAAAAGTGTTTTTCAAAAATATATAATAAGAGTATATAATTAAATAAACTTTGTATTAGTTAATTAAATACCCCTTTGATCATACATTGCACTAAACACTTTGTTTATTCATACCTTAAGTGATTTGGATGTAAAGAGAAATATTAATCACCAAATACTTGTTTATGTCATAAGTTTTAGTTCTTTGAAGTTATATTTTGTAATGATAAAAACATAGAGATATTGATAAAAACTTAATAATGTTTTTAAGGCATTATTTGTGTCAACAGAAACAAATGATGTGATGGAAGAGATAGTAGAAAACCCAAGCCCACAAAGTACCCCACAAGTCCTCGCATCATTTGAGGCATACACACCGCCTGTGACTTACCCGAAAGAAGTAGAAGAGACTATAGGAACCCCAATAGAAGTAGAACCCTTGGACCAAGCACCATTAGAGGATATAGGTTTGAATACTTGTAGTGATGACCTTACTCCTAGTTCTAGGGAATTTTCTAATGTTGATGAACCGGAACCTCAACCTTTACACAACTTTCCATCCTTAGATATATTTCTAGGAGACAAAAGAGGAACCGACCCACCCATCAACCAATATTATCCGGGTAGTTTTAGGATGAAGGAAGCCATTCACTCACCCCCTTCACCTCACGTGGCATATTTCCACCCTAAGGGTGTGTATCGCTACTTTCACCCACACTTAATCCTAAGTGTAGGGAAAACCTCCCCTATTTCCGTTAAATAAGGGTAGAGTCAGGCTTGTGACTCGAACAAAAACAAGCGCTTATTGCGAGGCAACCCAAGCTTTATTTGTTTGTTTGTTTGATTTTATTTGTTTCCGTATGCATGCTTTATTTTTATTGTTTGTGGCTCATGTTTCAAAGTAAATTGTGAAAATGCTTTATTTTGTTTTTAACTTCGTCTAATTACATATAAAGGTATTTTGCAAAAGATAAGTGTAAGGGGAAACCCTAAATATGTTTTTAAGAAACAAACCGATCATGATTCTCCACAATATTAAGTGAACATGTATATTCGTATTTATTAGAGTCAAATGCTTGTATTGAGTCATAATGAAGTTTTGCAGGATTTTCCAAGAAGTAGGACCAAGTTTTTCCAGAAATTTTCCGGAAACTTAACATAAGAATTTCTGCAGGTCACTTCTGACGGCGTCACGAGATTACTCTTGACGGCCTCACGTGTAAAAATCAGGAAATTTGACCGGTTTTGTTTTTCTAACGGAGTCTTACGGTTTTTGTGAATTATTAAGTTTTATAATCTCCAGGAAATCTGAAAACTTCATTCCACAAGCATTATATCTTACTTTGATTTCTAGGATTTAGTAACTTATATAGGATGCCGCCGATTTTATGCGAGGTTGTCTTGTCTGTTTTCTCAGGATTTACAGGTTATGTATGATAAGAAGATGATTTATATTCTGGAAGGGAAGCTTTGATTGTTCATTTTCTTGGAGGAAGATTTAACCTGGCCACCTAATTATCCATACCGAGCGAATCAGGGGAGTATTTGATTTCATTCTTTTTACTTTTTTCACTTATACATTCTTTACTTGAACATTGGGGACAATGTCCATCTTAAGTGTAAGGGGAGGGTAAAATGATGACACCTTACAGATACACTTTCGCTTGAGTTTGTTTTGTTTGATAGTAGATGTGTAATAAAACTATGAGAAACACTTGTTAGTGCAATTTTAGCGCCAAATTTAAATTTTTTTACAACATTTAGGAGTGAAACTTTAGCCATAGCAAGCGTCTCATGGATAGGAGATTGTATGACTAGCACAAAACCGTACTTTCAAAAAAATTTTCCACCCAAATATGTGAGGTTCGCCTTTAGATTTGATAGGAAAAGTATTTATTATTAGTGCTTATGAGTGTACCGGTAGTATTTAGATTCTAGAACTTGCGTTAGTGATGCATCCCGAGACTGCTAGTGAGACTACATTCGTGTAGTAGGATTTACTACATGATAAGAGGCATTAGGATCACCTTTGTGTTAAACCCGTATTATAATTACTTGACCATTTAAGTCATATTACTTGGCTACTTAAGTCAACTAATTTTTCCCACACCATTAGCGTTGTACTCATTTTTAGTACACGAAACCCCTAGTACACCCCTCCGAGCCTATCTTTTCGTTTCTAACTTTAAGCATCTTACTTAAAGGAAGAATTTGTAACACCCCACTTAAATGTACACCCAAATCGCCTTAGCCTTCCGTGTATGCGCTCATTTTTAGTGCATTATTGTTATTTGTTAAACCCTAAGTTAACTATCTAATTGATTACATGGTTGCTAAGTCGAGTCATATCCTTGTACATATTATTTTGGGACGATTGGGACTCATGGGTAAAGTACTTATTTATTGTCACACCCCCAAAATACCTGAATGGCAGCGGAATGGAATACCTGGGGTGACTGTCATAGCACCATACTTACAGTTATGTTGAACGACCTAAAGTATCGTTTAGAAAACACAGCGTTTGATCATTAAAACATTCAGAGTTTACAAAACTTAGGTCCCAAAAGAGTTTGCCAAAACAGTTAGAATAAGTTCAACAAGATCAAACGTTTCATAAGTGCAGAAAATATAGTGAGACGCGTCGACTCCGCGACTCCATGAAGGTCCAAATGTATGCACATGAGCTACCTTAATAACCTGAGAAATACATTGCGAAAAACGGTCAACACGAATGTTGGTGAATAATCATAGGTTTATAAGTAAATACTAGTGTACATATGCCATAAGTAATGCCAAGAAATAGGATGTCCGGAAAGTATATACATTGGCTCTTAAGCTCATGACCCCGAAGCTAGACGATACTTGGCCCCAATGAGTGTTTACCAGACACTCTAATAATAAAGACATGAAATGCATTCGTTCCATTTGGAGCAACCCAAACACGAATGGAGGCGTCACCCTCGATAGATCTATCCACTCACTCCCGCTTAGTACCAGAAATTAACGGTCCATGATAATAAAAGGGGACTTTTCAAGACGTGGTAAATAAGACAACTTAAGCAATGTATGAAATTTTATACTTAGGCATGTACACAAAACAAGTAATGCAATGTATTCTCCCCCGTGGGATTTGAAATCAAAATATAGAATTAAAACGGGGCTATGAGAACTCACCTCGAAGTGATGGTACAAAGATGGTGCAATGAGGTAAATGTAGTCGGGACAATGAGGCGCGAGTACTAGCCGCAACCTAAATGAATAACCATGATCTAACTTAGATCAAGCCGTAATGAAATGAATGCACATGCACATGATACTCATACCACTCGTAATTTGAAAATACTAGTTATCGTCGTAGAACAATGGTTTCCATACTTAGGAAAATAAGTCCTTATATAGGAGTATATAACTTGTCGTACTATCTCGTTAAAAAGTGTTAGCGTTAAATTCCTTGTATTGAAAACCTTGAAATATGTCGTTAAGTCATATAAGTATTCTCTCGGGTCATACGTATTCGCTTGATAAGAAAATAGTCCTTAGTAATATTTTCTAGAAAATATACCGTTTAGTACGTACGTTATTATTTTTATTTGTGACCAAAAATATATCCATAGTTTGACGATGTTAGAATGGTCATAACTTTGTCGTTTTAGGCTCGTTTTCCTTGTTCTTTATGTCCACGGATTCGTCTTTGTATATACTAGTATATTTTTGACAACTCGGCTCTTTTAGGTTACGTTTAATGCCTCTTTTTACCCATTGAAATCTGCCAAACAGCAAGCAGTTTTTGTAAAAGTAGTTTTCGTCGTTAAATTTGAAAAAATCATATCTCCTTCGTTATAAGCTTGTTTTAGTCCATTCTTTCGCCTAAAGTTTCGTTTTTGAATGTATTTTCTAAATCTTTGGTCAAAACTTAGTCACCATTTACTGATTTTCCCACGAAATTAAAATAGGGACAGTAGGTATATCAAAAGTTTCAAAAACCATTTTCAAGTCTCTAAACTAGTTCCATCATCCATCAATCCACTTTCAAACACCACAAGACTAATCTAATCCTACCATACACCTTCTTAGGGTGTCATGGGTCCTTAAATATCATCAAACCACTAGGTCTAACAAGAGTTTCATATGTTTCCATTTCTAGGGCTTCAAAGTTAAAATATACAAAAATGAAGTGGTACAAAATGATGCATGTAAAAGATCTTGTAAGAAAATCATATGAACATAATAATAACTTGTAAAAATCATAAAAATGAGTTTGTATACTTACTTGGTGGTTTAGAGAGTTTAGATGATAAAAAGCTTACTAATCCTTGAGTTTTTATTTCAAAACTCTAACAAGGATGATTATACTAACTAGTTTATAATAAGATCTTGTAAAATTTACCCTCCTTGCTCCTTGATCACCTTGGATCGAACCAAACACAAGAGAAATGAAGAGAAAAGTTGCTAGTTGTAAGTAAAAAGTGATTTTGTGTGAAAATGAGTAAGAAAAGTTTAATTTATACAAAGGGGACAATTGTTTGGTGACATTTAATTAGTTTGGTGAGGTTTAAATGCTTGAAGACCTTTAGGGGGGGGGGGGGGGGGTGGCCGGTTCTAGGGGAGGGAAAAGGGGGTTGTGTTGGAAAATTTAATTAGAAAAAGTTAGTAGTATTATGTAGTTAAGTTAGTTTTAGGTTTAATCGGGTACCGGGTTTGTTAGAAATAAATTTTATTGAAGTTATTCAGGACGTAATAAGGTCGTAAAAATTGTAAAAATATGTCGGGTACAAGTACGGAGAGTTCGGGTGATTATCGTTTAATTTTGGTGAAAACCGTCGTTATTAAGTTAAACGTACGATACGTAATAGTTAAATTTCCAAAATACTGGGTAAATTAATATTATAGTTTTTATATTATGGAAATGAGTATAAAAATGTATTGGGATCATAGTCGGGAGTGTCGGACATGTTAGATACTTTTATAGTTCGCGTATTAGTGTTTATTTAAAATAAACGTACGTAAATCGTTAATAATACCAAAAGTATTAATTTAGTTATCCTACGAGTGGAATAGTATGCAAGTGCCATAATGATAATATGAAGACTATTTCTAGTCCGTATGAAGTGTCCCTGATAATAATGCATGAATTCGCTCCTGAACCAATACGGTTACGCGAATTTGAACACTCGTAAACTAAATTTACGATGACATGAATAATGCACGTGAATAGTGGTAATTCTTCCGGAAATGAATAGTGTCAAGTGAATAGTAAAATTTCTGAATATGTCTCGGAATGTCAAATTGACCTAAAAAACGATGAATAGTGATCGATGAATAGTAAATGATGAATAGTAACTTGTGAATAGTAAATTGTCGAGGCTTGGAAAAATGACTGGAAATTACGAGGTGTGACAGTCTTCCCCACTAACAGGAACTTCGTCCCGAAGTTCAGTTTTGGTTGGTCTCTGGAGTACATTTGGTAAAAAGACGTGGATACTTGAGTTGCATTTGGTCCTCCCGTTCCCAAGTAAATTCGGGTTCTTTTCAAGAATTCCAGCGAACTTTCACGATAAAGATTCGACTTTGCTTCGACCGTTCGACCTCACAGTCCATGCATTCTAATGGTTCTATTACCAAGTTTACGTTTGTCTCAAGGTTGGATTCCCTTCCAAATGGGATTATAATTGACTAATCTGAAAGTCATTTCCTGGATTCAAATAGGTGAAACATAGTTGTGTAATCCGGCTGTTCCTTAACAAGGCTCAAGTCTGACGGCCACTAGGCCTACTCTGTCCGAACTATTAAGTGTTCCAGTGTATATCGGCTTTAACTTTTCAAATATTTCCGAATAATATCATGCCTTTCCTAGGCAGAACTTTCAACGTAATCTGGCTACCAACTTGAAGTTTTAGTGGTTTACAACTTATAGAATTTGTAATTGATCCTTGACTTGTAGGAAATTTCTGGTTATTTCATGAATGCCTATTGGAATAGTGAGTTTGGCTTTTTCCGAGTTCGGTTCGTCAATAGATGATCAGTGCTTCTTCAGGTTTATAATGTAATATGGATAATATATGTTGCTGAACTCTGTCAGAACTCAAATCTTATATGTCAGCTGGTCGATTCTATCATGAATCTGAAATGGTCCAATATACTTAAAAGTTCAATCTCTCGTGTTACCAAAATCGTATCATGCCTCTTCAAGGCAAAGCTTTCAATTTAGTTTGTTCTTTCACGTGAATCTAGTAAATTTGCTTGTTCAAGGATACCCAATCCGTATGATGTGCGTCATGTACCAACATAACTCCTACCAGTTTCTCGTTGCTTGTAACCGATTCTTGTCTTGTGAAATTTCCTTTGTTGTTCCATGGTTTGGTTCTAGACCAGTGAATTTTTAACTTTCCGATTTCAGTTTGTAAACGGGTAATTGGTACTTCGACCATAAAGTGCCTCAAATGGTGTAGTCTCTATGCTCGCGCGATAACTATGGTTGTAAAAGAATCCAATTTATGGTAAATGGTTAGTCCAACCATTTCTAGAGTCAATCACTCATATTCTGAGTATAGCTTTCCTATGCTTGAATCGTTCTCCCGTTATGACCATCGATCTGAGGATGATAGGCGGTGTTCACATCTTTATGAGGTTCCGAAGGAAATCTTAAAATGTTTGCTAGAAGTCCAAGGTGATTCAATCACCTTTATCAGGAATAATTGAAACGGTACGATAAATCTTGTGACTAATTCCACAACGTTACGTCTTTCGAACACGGCGTTATACGAAGAAGATAGAATACGGTTAACAATATTTGATTCTTTGGGTTTTGGTCTAATGGATTGCTAAGACATGTGTCATTCTTTGCCTACTGTGCTTGGTCTCCATTACTGACGTTTGTAATCGTTCTATGATGTTCCTCCTAATTTCCTTCATCACATATTCCAATATTCCTTATTGTCAAGTCACAAAGCCCTAAATGCACAAGCGATATAGTATGGTGATTTGTTTCCAAATTTATCTCGCGATTTTCGAGTTTTTGGTCGAAATCTTTTTCTGAATAAAAAATTTTAGAAAATGGAACAAATGGTATACTCAATATTAGCTTTATTGATGATTCAAAATTTGATAGTTATGAAATGTGACGCGGTTTTCAAACATGTTGTGAATAGAACTATTTACCAAAGTTTGATGTTTAAACATTTCTCATTGTATAATGGTTCAAGTAAATACTGGCTAAAAAGGGTCATATTTATTCAAAATAGGCAATTCAAAATTATTTTCCACGAGATATGTGATTTGTATGGACAAAATTTTGAAATCCACTTCATTTAAAAATAAAAATATTAACAAGGATAAAATAGTAGGATCGGAAATATTCGCATAAATGCATAAGTGTCTAACATTTGGTTCCTGACATTAGAAAATGCCTATTGGCGATTTTTCGACAAAACTACAAGTCTAGGTATCCAACCAACTTAAGTCCTGAGATGGTTTATCGTTGAAATTGCCATCATGTTGGCAATATGAGGGTTTCAATTGATACCATGTCGATGAATTTCCGTATTGTCTTCACATGTAGCTGGGGAGATATTCTTGAGTCTGATGCCTTTCTCGATGTATAGATGAGGTTATCCAGAAGTTATAGAGAACATAATGCTTTAGGGGAATCTATATCGATATCCATAATTCGAATCAATCATTCTTGTCGTAAATTCACTGCAGGGAAGTTTGCGTATGGATGAGACCATGTTAACTCAAAACACTTTTCAGTATCGGTTAGGAGGCTTGGTTTATTCCCATGGTGATGCTTAGCGTACCTTCACAATGTGTTTGATCCCGTAGCTCAGTCTAGCTAGTACCTTTGAATAATAAAATCGGACAACTAGGTCAGAGATGGTGGGTCGGATGGTCCAGTGGCATCTTAGAACTGTTATTGAGCTATAAATTGCCTTGGTGTATACTTCTATTCTAGGTTAGTAGTTTTTCGTAACCCTTTTATTGTTTTTCTTGTATCAAGGAATCCTCCTAGTACTTAATATGGGAAGTCTCTCCTAAAGAAGTCAATGGAAAGTCTAACTTAATGACTAAGTGTGTGACAGGTGGGGTAAGTATCCAGAGAAAATTTGTCAGAAAGAAATATTCATAAAAGAGTTTATTTGTTTAAAACGCTTTTGGATGAAGATTGTTATTAACAATACTTTATAAAGTAACTATTTCCTTCATGGCATAATCTTTCCTGAAGTATACATAGGTGATCAGGCTATGTATAGTTGAGGACTAATGATGCGATGCTTGATTTAATCAAAATAATATTATTTTTCTCAAAAGCTTTAGGTGGTGTTCAACGCGTTGTTATTAAAAATGGTATACTAAATATTCCCATTCAAAGTAATATAAAAATTGTTTCGCGTAATAATAGTAAATATATGGCGTAGTATCGGAAAAATCAGTTTATAGTATGGTAACAAAATGGCTTATTTTAGAATTTGATAAAAACAATTTCTCCATAAGGTAGTAAAATAGTTTGAAATAAAACTCGTGGAATGGTTTATTGGATACATGGGTAAATACTACGGAATGGTAATAATCTACTAGTCCGTCAAATACTAAATCGGCCTAATCTCTAATAAGGCAATGACATAATGTTACGAAACGATTGAAAATTGAACGATTGGGATAGAAAGCGGAGTAAACGAAAGTTATGGTTATCATAGAGGTAACAAAAGATAGTCATTACATTGGATAGGAAAGTGCTTAATACAACTAGGTTACATCAACGTACTTATGGAAAGTACCAAAAGAAAGTACAACCCTAGAGGGCTCGAACTATGGTTTTAAAACATGAACTGCCTCCTCCAGTTCCGGTCTCTCAACACCGGGCATTCACTCTTGAAGTGTCCCACTACTCCACATTCACGGCAGATTACCGTGAGTTCCTGATGCTTTGTGAGGGTGGGAGTCTTGCAATCCTTGGCTTTGTGTCCGATCTTCTTACAGTTGCCACATGGTTCCGGGCAACGTCCTTTGTGATGAAACTGACACCTGTTGCACTCGGGTAATTTACCTACATATCCTTTCTTTTGGCTTGACCCAGCAGTAAAGGTCTCCACCACTTGTTGTATCTTAAATGGTCGTTGAGTAGCATTAGCATCCTGATTACCGACCCATTTTCTCTTGTTGTTATTATTGTCTCCCGATGTCTTGTCGCGAACTATGAGTTCCTTTGTTTCGATTGCCATCTGGATAGCTTCAGACATGGTATTGGGTTCACATGCGCTGACCATCCTACGAATTTCAGGAGAAAGTCCTCCGATGTACCTTTCGAGTTTCTTGCTTTCCGGTTCATCCATTGCAGAGCCTAGTCGAGCAAAATCATAAAAATAAGCAGTATACTTGACAACATCATCTCCTTCCATGGTAAGGTTTAGTGTTTCTTGTTCAATTGCTTGTAATTCGCTTTTCACACAGAACTTCAAACTCATCATCCTTTTTAGTTTCTCCCAAGAGTGTGAGTAAGCAGCATCAACTCCTACTACCTGGACATACTTAGTCCACCATTTCTGGGCATGCTTCTGAAAAGTGCAAGTGGCGAACTTAACCTTGTCTTCCTTACGACAGTCACCACTTTGAAAGATTGTTTCTAATTCTTCGAACCATTTGAGAAATTCTTTTGTGTCTACACTTCCGCTAAAGAAGGGGGGATTACAACCCATAAATTCCATGTGAGTAAGTTCCTTGGTGAGGGCGGTAGTTGCGTTCCTGGCAATGAATTGTCCAACAGCGGCTTGCGTCATGCTTGGAGTGGTTTGCTTAAATCTATTTCCATCAAATCATGAGGGTCCATGAGAATCTATAGGTAATAAAAATAATCATATTCATAACACATGAATATAATACATGAAGGTTTCGGTCTATATGGGCCAATATCATAGATAGCACAACCATTCCCCTATAGTAGAGTCAATACTTGGTGATTCCATTCGTACATCAATCAAAATACTACAAGTTTCTTCGAACTATGCCACACCTCTCGTGGCTAGGATAATAGTAAAAGCTAGTAAAGACATAAGTCTAGTCTAAAGACTTCCTGTAGTCCTTCTAGGTGGAATCAGGTTTATGGCATCATAAGGTCGAGATAGTCCTGAAGTAGTGTCTGAAGTTGTGCATCGATCAAGTCCTAGATAGTGTAGATTCTAAGCCATTCTTGAGGAACCTGCAGATGTTCCTGTTGAGTCCGTAATCTTGGTATTATCCACAAGGTGTTATCTAATTCATGGCAAGTGAAAATGGAAAAGGAAACTGACAATGGTGGTATTCTAAAGGATGAGGATAACATTGATGACAATGAGATCCTAGTGATGAGTTAGGAGATAATGGTGATAATAGTGAATGGGATACTACCCTCTTTCGCGCTCTCTCGCGATATCCAAGAGGTAAAGTTGAAGTACGCACTATGGGACGACCAATAGTGTAATAAGTAACCAACGGTGGTGGTAGTACCTAAGTAGTAAGCGTCCTACTAGTGAAGGAAATAAGACATGCTATCTCCCTTGTAATAAGCATCCAAATAAGTCCATTAAAATTAAGTCTGAATACTCTACCAAACGGCATTCTATGTATAGGCTGAATGAGAACCTCGCTCTTATGACAATTCAATAGTGCTAATGGTGGTGTGAGTACAGCTGGTGGTATAATGGTAGTGGAAGATGACAAGGCATCTTCAACGTTGGAATCCGACGAAAGGATAACGGCGTGGGTATCTGAAGACATGTCACCTGTGAACCAGGTCAATATAATCATATATATATATATGAGTATGGGTATGAATAACTCGTACAGTGTGTGCGTAAAGCAACATGTATAGTGAATATGCACCTATGATGAAATGATGAGATGCTATGATGATGTGGTTATAGTCTAGGGTCCAAGATACATCCTAGTTCGCTATAACCTTAGCTCTGATGCCAATCTGTCACACCCCCAAAATACCTGAATGGCAGCGGAATGGAATACCTGGGGTGACTGTCATAGCACCATACTTACAGTTATGTTGAACGACCTAAAGTGTCGTTTAGAAAACACAGCGTTTGATCATTAAAACATTCAGAGTTTACAAAACTTAGGTCCCAAAAGAGTTTGCCAAAACAGTTAGAATAAGTTCAACAAGATCAAACGTTTCATAAGTGCAGAAAATATAGTGAGACGCGTCGACTCCGCGACTCCATGAAGGTCCAAATGTATGCACATGAGCTACCTTAATAACCTGAGAAATACATTGCGAAAAACGGTCAACACGAATGTTGGTGAATAATCATAGGTTTATAAGTAAATACTAGTGTACATATGCCATAAGTAATGCCAAGAAATAGGATGTCCGGAAAGTATATACATTGGCTCTTAAGCTCATGACCCCGAAGCTAGACGATACTTGGCCCCAATGAGTGTTTACCAGACACTCTAATAATAAAGACATGAAATGCATTCGTTCCATTTGGAGCAACCCAAACACGAATGGAGGCGTCACCCTCGATAGATCTATCCACTCACTCCCGCTTAGTACCAGAAATTAACGGTCCATGATAATAAAAGGGGACTTTTCAAGACGTGGTAAATAAGACAACTTAAGCAATGTATGAAATTTTATACTTAGGCATGTACACAAAACAAGTAATGCAATGTATTCTCCCCCGTGGGATTTGAAATCAAAATATAGAATTAAAACGGGGCTATGAGAACTCACCTCGAAGTGATGGTACAAAGATGGTGCAATGAGGTAAATGTAGTCGGGACAATGAGGCGCGAGTACTAGCCGCAACCTAAATGAATAACCATGATCTAACTTAGATCAAGCCGTAATGAAATGAATGCACATGCACATGATACTCATACCACTCGTAATTTGAAAATACTAGTTATCGTCGTAGAACAATGGTTTCCATACTTAGGAAAATAAGTCCTTATATAGGAGTATATAACTTGTCGTACTATCTCGTTAAAAAGTGTTAGCGTTAAATTCCTTGTATTGAAAACCTTGAAATATGTCGTTAAGTCATATAAGTATTCTCTCGGGTCATACGTATTCGCTTGATAAGAAAATAGTCCTTAGTAATATTTTCTAGAAAATATACCGTTTAGTACGTACGTTATTATTTTTATTTGTGACCAAAAATATATCCATAGTTTGACGATGTTAGAATGGTCATAACTTTGTCGTTTTAGGCTCGTTTTCCTTGTTCTTTATGTCCACGGATTCGTCTTTGTATATACTAGTATATTTTTGACAACTCGGCTCTTTTAGGTTACGTTTAATGCCTCTTTTTACCCATTGAAATCTGCCAAACAGCAAGCAGTTTTTGTAAAAGTAGTTTTCGTCGTTAAATTTGAAAAAATCATATCTCCTTCGTTATAAGCTTGTTTTAGTCCATTCTTTCGCCTAAAGTTTCGTTTTTGAATGTATTTTCTAAATCTTTGGTCAAAACTTAGTCACCATTTACTGATTTTCCCACGAAATTAAAATAGGGACAGTAGGTATATCAAAAGTTTCAAAAACCATTTTCAAGTCTCTAAACTAGTTCCATCATCCATCAATCCACTTTCAAACACCACAAGACTAATCTAATCCTACCATACACCTTCTTAGGGTGTCATGGGTCCTTAAATATCATCAAACCACTAGGTCTAACAAGAGTTTCATATGTTTCCATTTCTAGGGCTTCAAAGTTAAAATATACAAAAATGAAGTGGTACAAAATGATGCATGTAAAAGATCTTGTAAGAAAATCATATGAACATAATAATAACTTGTAAAAATCATAAAAATGAGTTTGTATACTTACTTGGTGGTTTAGAGAGTTTAGATGATAAAAAGCTTACTAATCCTTGAGTTTTTATTTCAAAACTCTAACAAGGATGATTATACTAACTAGTTTATAATAAGATCTTGTAAAATTTACCCTCCTTGCTCCTTGATCACCTTGGATCGAACCAAACACAAGAGAAATGAAGAGAAAAGTTGCTAGTTGTAAGTAAAAAGTGATTTTGTGTGAAAATGAGTAAGAAAAGTTTAATTTATACAAAGGGGACAATTGTTTGGTGACATTTAATTAGTTTGGTGAGGTTTAAATGCTTGAAGACCTTTAGGGGGGGGGGGGGGGGGGGTGGCCGGTTCTAGGGGAGGGAAAAGGGGGTTGTGTTGGAAAATTTAATTAGAAAAAGTTAGTAGTATTATGTAGTTAAGTTAGTTTTAGGTTTAATCGGGTACCGGGTTTGTTAGAAATAAATTTTATTGAAGTTATTCGGGACGTAATAAGGTCGTAAAAATTGTAAAAATATGTCGGGTACAAGTACGGAGAGTTCGGGTGATTATCGTTTAATTTTGGTGAAAACCGTCGTTATTAAGTTAAACGTACGATACGTAATAGTTAAATTTCCAAAATACTGGGTAAATTAATATTATAGTTTTTATATTATGGAAATGAGTATAAAAATGTATTGGGATCATAGTCGGGAGTGTCGGACATGTTAGATACTTTTATAGTTCGCGTATTAGTGTTTATTTAAAATAAACGTACGTAAATCGTTAATAATACCAAAAGTATTAATTTAGTTATCCTACGAGTGGAATAGTATGCAAGTGCCATAATGATAATATGAAGACTATTTCTAGTCCGTATGAAGTGTCCCTGATAATAATGCATGAATTCGCTCCTGAACCAATACGGTTACGCGAATTTGAACACTCGTAAACTAAATTTACGATGACATGAATAATGCACGTGAATAGTGGTAATTCTTCCGGAAATGAATAGTGTCAAGTGAATAGTAAAATTCTGAATATGTCTCGGAATGTCAAATTGACCTAAAAAACGATGAATAGTGATCGATGAATAGTAAATGATGAATAGTAACTTGTGAATAGTAAATTGTCGAGGCTTGGAAAAATGACTGGAAATTACGAGGTGTGACATTTATGGAGTAATGGGGAAGAACATCATATTATTACCCCCATATGTACGATAATCTTAAAAGTGCTCCAAGTGTTTTGCTTTTCTTAATTCGAGTCATTAGATTAGTTTATTGTAAAGTATGTAAAAATTCAAGTGTAAGGGGAATGTTCATTCCCTATGATGTATTATTTTGGATGGTAGGGTAAGAATGTATGCAAAAAAAGGAAAAAAAAAAAAAATCGAAAAATCAAGAAAAAGAAAAAAAAAATAGAAAAAAGAAAAGAGAAAAAACATACGGACTACCATCCCTTTTTATTCTATGTTTATTTTATGTTTTTGTTATTTTTCATTTATTAGCCTAAGTCGAGTCTAGTCTTGGCTTAGCAACGCCATATTGTACGTGTAATTAACCAAGATTGTTAACTCGCCACCAGTAAAAACTGCCTATATCCAACAAAACCGTGTATTTCATATCCCTACACCTAACGTTACAACCCTTTAAAAGACCTCTTTGATAGTTTATCCTAGGTGCTTACGCCATGTGGTGGAGGTTTGATCCTTTCCTAAGCCTATGGTAATCTATTTTGCTATGACAGGTAGTGAGAGATATCTTCTGTTTCCATATTGTAATTTATACTTTATTACACCCGAGAGATGTGAGTATCTAAACACTATTTGTGAGGTGCATGTGTATGACCTCCGTGCTTGTCTATTGGTCTTTAGTGGAACGATTATTTGTTGTAATTACTTTTATATTAGTGTTAAATGACCCCTAACTTGTATTTTGAGTAGAATAAAAGCGCATTTGCTTGAGGACAAGCAAATCTCAAGTGTAAGGGTATATGATGAGGTGAAAAATGAACATCTTTTAGGGGGTCATTTAAGCCCGGAATTGAATTTATTTGATCAAATATTGCCCTAAATCGTTCCTTTTGTGATTTTAGGTACTTTGGGAGTGAAATCTGGAAAAGAAGGCATTTTGGACGTTTTTGGAGCATAAAAGTGAAGAAAACGGCAAAGTCTCAATTTTCCAAGCTGGGAACAGTAGGTGTCGGCGTCAAGAGCAACAATTTGACGGCGTCAAGAGTAATTTTCATGACGACCCAGTGCTGAAATGAAGGCGTCACAAGGAAGAGCGTCAAAAGTAAAAGTGGTGATGGCCTGGAAACACATAACACTTGACAGCGTCAGATCTGGATCAAGGCAGTCCGAGATTTATTTTGGCGGCGAGATGACGGCGTAACCTAATTGGTCTTGACGCCGTCAGACCCTATTTCCTATATATAGTTTTCTAATTTTCACACATTAAGAGAGGAAGTTTTGGAGTACCCTAAGGCCGAACCTAATACGATTTTTACAGGTTTTTTAAGGGTTTTCAGCCCTTGAAACCTTACAAGTGTAATTGAGATAAGTGTTCTTTTAATTCAATCAATATGTCTATGTGTTGGTTGTCTATATCTTGTTCTTGTCTTGATTCCACCATGCTAGGCTAGATCTATCTTGTGTTTGCTTGGATCTAATGAAACCTAGATGTTAATTATGTGTTGATTACTTGTTTATGGTTGTATTGGATGAATGATTTCAATGTTAGGCTTAAGAAAACTGGCAGATCTCCAAATGGTAACATGCTTTAACGTCTTAGGAAACATGAACCGATGTGCACTAGGTTTTATTGGTTGTATTTAATGCTTGAGTAAATTCTAATGATCCCATGTTAGGAGCTTCTTAGCCGGCTCGACATAGGAGTGAAGTAGGCACTCATAGGATTGGGGAAGTAAGTGCGCCACCCCATGAATGGTATTAAGGAATACAATCCGTCATCCACGCAACTATAACAAGTAATTAGCGTGTAAAAGATATCCAGGGAGTAGTGAAATCTAAGTAAACACATTTTCTCCATTTATTGCTCACAACCTTAGTTAATTTAGATTTATTTTCATTTCTAGTATTTTATTTTGATTGCATCTTTAGTATTGGGTTAGTTGACTAGCAACTAATTACGCCCATATCCTTCAAACCCGAGATTTTACTTTGCTTTCTAAAAAATTATAAAAACACAAAAATAATCATCTCTCATCTTTAGCACTAGTAATTAGGTTTTCTAATCCTAGCGACACTATTCCTAGCTGAACGATCAATCCCCCGGTACTTGTCACTATACTATACTACAACGATCAGGTACACTGCCTGGTGGGGGTTGTAAGCTTCTCGAGATCCATTGAGAGGTAAAGCCTGGTGCGATCCCCACGTATCACCCACACCACAAAAACCGAAACTGCAACAAAAACCGCGGTGCGGTTCCTAAAAATAAAAAAACCGCATTTTGCGGTGCGGTTTCGGTTTATACCGAAAAACCGCACCACAGTAACCGCACCGCACGGCAAATGCATTTAATAGGTTAATTATTGTCTAAAATTTCTTTATTTTTGTATGATAAAATGTTTTGGTTTATACTTTCATAATTAGTTATTTTAAACACATTTAATAGGTTAATTATTGTCTGAAATTTTAGGTTATATAATTTTATTTTTTTATCAATTTATCATCGAAGTTTTTAAAATTATTCGCCTCATTTGACTTTTAGTATTGTATAGATTTATAATTTCATACTAATACACAACATTTTGTAGATATGTTTTAACTCATCATGTAACCTTATAATATATTTACTCTATAATAAATATATATGAAAAATATGATCTAAGAAAAAAACTTTAAAAACCGCAAAACCAATCCGCAAAACCGCAAAACCGCAAAAACCGTAAACCCGCAAAACCGCAAAACTACGCGGTTGCGGATTCTCAATTTTTTAAAACTGCAATTGCGGATGCGGTTCGGTTTTTACCAAAACCCGCACCGACCCGCATCATGCTCACCCCTACTGTCAAATATTAAGCAGTCGATCATTGAATTTAGCTTATTTTGTATCACTTAAAAACTATATGGTCTTTAGATTACAAAGATGTTTAATTTCTCAATTGTGGTGATTAAGGTTATCAATTGATATTTAGAATATTGTATAAACTGCATACATCAAGGAGTCATTGGTTTCTGCTGGAGTAGGCATATACTTAATAGATTATGTGGTAATTTCAGCTTATGCATGGGTGGGTTAGGGCTATATTTATATATTTATCTGGTGAAATGGGTAAAAAACTATAAAATCCTTTGTCAAAATAAATTTATGATTGACATACCGAGTAATAAATTGCGTTAAATCATTTTTGACACACTTGCTGTTTCTAATAAAGTTCAATTTCTTTGACAGAAAGTTAGTGACTGCGTATGAAAAGTTACTCCCATTTTTGCGAGCTCTACTACCGATCACTTTTTATATGTCCTGCTTCTGATTAAGTTGTTTTTATTTTATTTTATTTTATGCTTCTTAAGACATTTTAAAATGAAAATGACCTCTTATCAAGCAACCATTGGGTGTTTATGTAGATTAAATAAAACAATTGAGGGTGAAGTTTTCATGAGGGATATGGCTTAATTTGGCATTCAACCTGACACGACAATTTGCAGATTTTTTATTGTTAGCCATTGTAAAGAGAAGAATCTTGATCAAGCGGAGTCATTATTGAGGTTCTTTGCAGAAGAATTCCAGTTATCTGACAATGAAAGTTATAATGAGGTTTTTAAAGCGGTTTGTGAGGAAGGTGATATTGGTAAGCGATGGAATATCCGAATAGGATGCAGAAAGTTGGATTCATTCCAAATAGTCCGAGTTTTAAATCTTCATTTAATGGGTTATCGAGAACAGCAGCTTACACAAAAGCGTTTAATGTAAACCCTTGTATATTCTATACGGCTTTAAAGAAATGCCTTTTCCATTTTTCTCACTTCAAAATCACTGACATTATCTGAAATTATTTGCAGGGTCCGTGGTTCCTCTTTCTGCAATAGAGTGTTACTTTTCCCTTTTACTTCCTTCAAAATCACTGACATTATCTGAAATCTTGCAGGGTCCGTGGTTCCTCTTTCTGCAATAGAGTGTCACTTGGAAAGCTCCTTTGTAACAGTATGAGATCATTTGACAAAAGGGATTTTTGTTGCATGTGTTGACCGAGTGATGGACTGATAGTTCTATTATCCAAGAGTGCGTGGCAGGGTCAATCTTAGATTTGTGCTCTTCTTGCAAGCTTGCTCTTGAAGTGGTCAGTCTTTTTCATTTATTCATTGACACCAATTGCTTTGGTTTTGCCTTGATATGTCCTCTTGAGCATCATGTTGCTCCAGATGGGCCCTTGGGATTTTGTTGGTTGGTAATGTGTTTGACACAGAAAGTCAAATCCTTTTGAGCGCTAAAAGATTAATGCACTACACCTCGCTCTTTTGTACACTAAAACAGTACACAAACTGTTCAATCAGTTGTATGTAAGTAACAAAATAGCAACTTTATGCAGTTGTTGTACAAATTTATGCAGTTATATGTACCCAAAACTTTATGCTTTACAATTGCGCTAAACTCAAATAGATAAAACCAAACGGCGCCACTTGACACCCGCAGCAAAGCGCGGATGCCACATCATATCCCTCATTAGTCTATATCTGATGCAAACAACCTACTAAAATACTGCAGTTTTTATACATCATTTTAGATTATCATTATAATAATATCTTATATAATAAATGTGAAATCAAATCTTTCAAGAGGTTTCAGTTGCACCAAGAGGAGAGGTCAATTTGGCCACTTAAGAAAAATAGAGCCATCACATTAGACAATGGAAAGTTAAAAGTGAAACAAATTGGTCAAACATATCTAAATTTCATTTAGTGCAAAAAATATAGTATATAAAAATACATGTGTCGTTTTTTAAAAGAAAACAATAAAAAGAAAAGGAGATAATTAACAAAACTTTACTTGTTGAATTTAAAAAAATTATATGAACCAAAGTAAGTTATTAGTTTCGATGTTCTTTAATAACTTTATAAATTTAATAACTAACCCATAAACTTTAAATCCCCTTGGAAATTGTGATTTTTTTTTTTTTTTTTTTTTTTTTTTTTTTTTTTTTTTTGTTTTTTTTACAACAATAATATATGTTGTTGGTATTTATAAATTTCAAAATGAAAGCACTAGTTACAGTGATATGCAAATGAATACACGAGATTGTACATATACGAACGACTCATGTTATTCATATTTTAAGCAAGGATATTCGAAAATACCTTTTTTTTTTACTCTCCACGTTTAATAACGACTCATGTTATTCCTTTACATAAGTTTAACCGGCTGGTTCATGGGTTTAAAAGTTAAATACCGACATAATTATTATTAGAAGGAATATTATGATCAAAATGAAAGCACGGCCCCACGGGTTATTATGAAATAAAAATAAATACACAAGATTCCACATATAGCAACGACGCATGTAATTTCTTTTTACAGTTTAGTCAACGATATCCGGAAAAACAATTTCTCATGGGTCATTAGGTGCTATTAAACTTAAACAACATAAACCTCAACACCATGCCAATTAAACAAAGTCAAATCTTTCGTCCAACACAAATCTATACAATATATTAAATGATATTAATACATAAATGAAAATTTTATGTAAGAATTCGCGCGTGCACGGTTTTGGTTATCTTTTTTGTTTCTTTAGGGCGGAACAATATTTTCAAACAGGTCTGTTTGGCGCGCAAACTTATCAGAGCTTATCATAGCATGAGCTTATATTTTTTAGAAAAATAAGCTACCATTCCAAATAATTCTCGTTTGGCTGAGATAGCTTGAAAGAGCATGTAAAAAAAAAAAAAAAGATACTAAATGGAATGCTAGTTGAAGGAGCATGTAGAAAAAAGCTCCAGCGACATGCTCAAGACATGCTCCAGCAACCCGCTCTAGCTCCTACTAGTGCCAAAAATACCTGCTCAAGAATTTGCAGGTCAAAATGTGTGAGATTGGGTTGGGTCAACCACTCAAACCATTTGATATGTCATTTTAATGTATACATAGTATCATACAAAATTGAGTCTTCAGATAATAATCGTACTTGCTTAGAATTAAATGATTTAGGAAATGTACGCGTTTCATTAGATACCTGTTATAATTATATACTTGTTTAGAATTAAATGATTTAGGAAATATTTACTTGTCCTTTGTCATTTTAAAATACGCCATTCAGCGTTTAATGTTTTTCACCCATTACATAGCCCCCCTTTAATTATTAATAGTTATCAAAACTTCAGATTACATGATACGAGGCATGCAGAACGCGTACTACGCACAGGCTTCCAATCTAATTGTTAATCGCGTATTCTTTCTGTGTTGTATGAAATGTTTTGACTTTCTTGTTTAAAAATTTAAAAATGTTTGATGTTATGGTTTCATGGTGTTGTATTTTATAAATAGGATTTTGGTTATTAAATAGTGATGACTTTGTTTCTTTTGGCCTATTACTTATTTGCATGATTAAAAAAATGGCTTTGTTTCTTTTGATCTATTACTTAGCCCTACAATACTTGTCCATTAGATGGTTTTTGCATGGTAATATGAAGCACACGGGGTCTATCTAATTGGTCATAGTTTAATGTGCGTTAAATATTTTCTTTTTTAAGTTTGTAAGTTAAAATTTGTGTAATAATGTATATATAATAATGCCACATAAACTGAATAAAAATCGTTACAAACCTTTTTAGTTTCATCTCATTTTATTGTACAACTAATTTCATTGAAAATTAACATTGAAGTCTAACTAATATTAATAAATTTTATCAATAAACTCAATGCTAAATAGCTAGCCAAATGAATATTAATTAACACACTATTAATAATTCCTAAAACCTTTGGACTACACTATTATGTTTTAAACTTAATTTTTTTAATTTACAAATGAGTTCGAGCAAAAATTATGTACATTTTCTTTTATATTTCAAGTTCCATGCTTACATAAACTAATCACGCTAAAAAGTATCATTTAACCATTTAAATGTTGCTTTACATACATGCTTATGCATATTTTCTTAAATCAATTCACACATGTGAGCTACATCAATAGAAAACACGCATAAATTACTTGTATTTGATATTATAATTTACAAACGGCTTTAACTCCAGAGGATTTCTATAACAACCACTGTAACACTTTCCAAGTTTTCTGTAACACAATGGATCCAAGCTACTAACATCTAAACAGGCACGCTATCATGGTCATTTTAATTCAATTAAGAGCAAGCTCATAAGGCATATGCAACCTGATCATTTAATATTTATACATTCTCTATGTGTTTACACTTCTCACTTTCTCATTTACCCGTCAACCCTTGTTGACCATTCACTATCTTTACTATTACAATTTTAGTCTATTCGACTTTATTGCATATAAACCTTACATAGGCCATCAACTATAACACACTCATTAGCACCTTTTTATTCTTCCACACATTCTATAACATTAGCATGATCACGTCATGTTTTACAATAAAACTCATTATTGCCTTTTTGCTCATATACTTAACTCATCTCTTTTAATCTTAGCATTTAAGCTATATTATTTTATCGCATCTTCACATGATATCATATGTTAATTCAATTTTACAACCTTCACATCATTTGATACATAACATGTCATGTGTCACTTCAATTTTACCTTTACACGTTATACTATAACATAAACTCATCGTCCTTACAATACATGGTTAACATCAACTACTTTAACTTACTATTAACCCGTATCTAATACCATAGTCTCGATCAAACATTAGTCATGAATTATCAATAAGACCATATGTTGGTGTTCAATGTCACACAAATTATACACATCCATTTCTATTCACATTTTCTATAACTTCAATATGGCTTATCGCATCTAATTACTTCTTACTATCACTACTATAGCACACTTTCATATAATAATCACTGACACTATCCAAGGTGCAAGGTGATCTTATCATAAAATACATCAAATCCACCATGGACTTATACCACATATACATCATTACTATAAAACATATTCAATGCTTATCATCCTTAGCTCATATAACACATTACATGCGCATTCTATAACTTAAATGATTATCCTTCCACATTACTTACATTTACGGGCTACACATCTATGAGTGGTCGAAGTTTAGGCAACCTAAATGGAAACCTAATTCACTTAAACCGAAGCTCTGATACCAAGTTGTTACACCCCATGCCCATTTGACAAAAAATTAAAACTTTACGCGGAAATGACTCAACTATAACGAACCTTTAGTTACTCTCTTACCAACTGATAAAAAACTATAAAAAACCAACCTTTAAAAGTATTTTTAAAGGATACTAAACTCAATTACCTTTAAAATGAGGGTGGCACGACTTCTTACGACTTACAGTTCAATGTCTACAAAATAAACAAAACCGACAAAATCTGGGAAAGCACCATACAGCTGTATGGAAAAATAACATACTTATGTTTGGCCAAACCAACAGATTACACCCTTTCTGTGTTTATGAAAAAATACCATATGGCTGTATGAAAAAATACCATACGGCTGTATGGTCTCTGACCTGCAATTTAGCTAATTTTATACATTTGTATACGTTTCGAAAAACAACTTCCATAACTCGAAACAACACCAAAACTTACAGAACTCATTAACATATCAAGATAAATCATTTTCATTGCCATTCGACCCGTTGAACCCCAAAATAGGTAGATTTATACAGTAATCTAAACACTCTTTTTAAACCAAAACATAAACACTTTACCTATAACTATAACAAACCATTTGACACATAAACACTATAAAATACATAACATAAACTTGACAACTCATTTATAAACCATTTAAAGACTCTCGGGGATTCAACTTTGCTTCAAGCTCGGTGTCTACCTAAGCTCCTAATACAATATCCAAAGCTTTTAGTCCTTTCTTCTAAACCTTAAACTCCTTACCAATAGCTTTACCCTTCTTCACATGAACCTACAAACCATTGTAAACATCTATAACGTAAGTGAAACGCTTAGTAAGCAAATTAGATTAATACGTGATTAAATACTTCAATTCACATAATATGCATAATAAACACTTATAGTCACATAACTCAATAAGCCATCAATCTCATATACATTTACCATAGAAAATCATAACTATAACACATATTAATCACAAAACATACCTTAATCCTTACATAGAACTATCACTTGTATCATTTCATTAACCGAACTTTCTAATTCTCCAACTTACTAATCTAATAACACAATTCCTATAACACATTCATGAATCACATAACATGAGAATATCCATACTAAACACATAATAATCATAGTTACTTACCTTAGCAATCCAAGCTAAGATTACCCACCATAATCATCATCATAACATCATCATCAATCTCCTCTTTACATCCTAGGTTAAAATCATCATAATATAAACATTTAATATTCATAATCAAATAACTATAACAATGGTTTATGTAACCATATCCTATCTCAAAACACTTCTAATCTTAATATAATCATATCTTGATTATATGATGGTTAACCCCATAAACCACTAACTTCTTACACTTCTAATAACTCAATATAAGATTACTTACTGATAAGACGAAAAGTGTACCGCTTTTGGGGGGTCATTTAAGGCCAAAGTCGAGATTATTTGATCAAATATTGCCCTAAATTGTTCCTTTTGTCATTTTAGGTACTTTTAAGAGGAAATTTACAAAAGGAAGCATTTTGAACATTTTTGGAGCGAAAAAGTGAAGAAAACGACAAAGTCTCAAAATCATGCTAAAAATTGTACATGACGACGTCAAGGATCACTAGTGACGGTGTCAAGACTTGACAAAGAGATGGATAAATCAAATTACACGTGACGTGCCAGAGAGGTTTTTGAAGATTTGGACATGACGGCGTCACCAAGGCCATCAAGAGGAAATTGCACATGACGGCCAAGACCAAGTTTATACGTGACGACATCAGAAGTGGATATAGGCAATACGAGTATTATTTTGGCGGCGAGTTGACAGCGTCCGACCTTACTCTTGACTGCGTCAGATTCTAAAATCTATATATACTTTTCTAGTTTTCATTCATTGTGTGCAACTTTGAAGGGAGAAAACCCTAGACGAATTTTACTGCTATTTTGAGGGTTTCAAACCATTGTTTCATCCATGCTTAATTGAAGATAAGTCTTTCAACAAATCATTCAATATGTCTATGTGTTGTTTGATTATATCTTATGCTTGTCTTCTCTTTAACATGCTAGGCTAGGTTTTCTTTGTGTTTGCTTAGATGTAATGAAACTTAGATATTGATTATTGGTTGGTAGCTTGTTTATAATTGTTGTGGGTGAATGAATTCGATGTTAGGCTTAAGAAAACTGGTAGACTTCCAATTGGTAACTTGCTCGAACGTCTTAAGAAACATGATCGGACGTGTACTATAATATATTGGTTATATTTAATGCATAGGTAACTACTAATGAGGCCATGTTAGGAGCTGGTAGTCGGCTCGACATAGGAAGAGGTAGAAGCTTGTAGATTTAGGGAAGATCGTACACGGCCCTACGAATGATATTAAGGAATATAACCCGTCATCCATGCAATTGTAACAAACTAATCAACCGGTAAAAGATAGCTAGGGAGTAGTGAAATCTAAGTAAACACATTTTCTATCATTATTGTTTTCGCCACAATTAGTTTAAGTTTATTTTATTTTATTTTGATTGCATCTTTAGTTATTTGGGTTTGTTGATTAGCAACTAATTCTGCCCACTCCTTCAAAACCCAAGATTTTTACTTGCTTTACATAAAATATAAAAATATAAAAAGAATAATTTCTCATCTCTAGACCTAGTTTAAGTGAGTTTTAACCCTAGCTAACACTATTCTTTGAGTTGAATGATCAATCCCCCGGTACTTGTCTCTATACTATACTACAACGGTCGGGTACACTGCCTGGTGGGGATTGCAAGCTTCTCAAGATCCCTTGACAGGTAAAAACTTTTGCGAGGGCGCAATTCCACGCATCAAGTTTTTGGCGCCGCAGCCCGGGGAAATAGTTATTGTCTAGGTTGAAATTTCTTTTTATTAGGTCTACTTGCTAGATTCCTTTCTAGTAAGATTTTTATTTTTATTTTTTATAGGTTTCTTTAGTCTATCTTTTTCTTTGTTCTTTTGTTCGTAACCTTTGCCATCCGCCATCATGGAAGGTGGTAATCTCTTCGACCCCATCAACCCACCACAACCAAACCAACCTCATAGACCCCGAACTTTAGGAGAGTACTCCCGTCCTAGCCACCATAGCTATCGAAACACCATTGAGCTCACTCAAGGAGCCAATGTGTCTCCCTTGCAATCCGACACCATCCGGTTGGTGCAAAGCGGATGTGCATTCCATGGACTTCGTTCCGAAGATCCTAATCAACATCTCAAGGATTTCCTTAAAATTGTAGATTCCATATACCTTGATGTTGGAACTCAAGAGACGATCCAATTGCGTCTCTTCTAATTCTCTCTATGTGACCAAGCTAGTCAATGGCTTGAGCGTTTACCTGTGGGATCCATCACCTCTTGGGATGATCTCACCACTCATTTCCTTTCTTAATGTTTCCCACCGGGGAAAACTACTAAGCTTAGAAATGACATCTTGATGTTCCAACAACGTCAAGGTAAAACTCTCTATGAAGCATGGACTCGTTTCAAGGACTTACTCCAAAAAGTCCCTCATCATGGCATAGATCTTTGGCTCCAAGTCCAAATTTTCTATGACCATATCGATCTCTCCACAAGGCGAACCATTGACCAATCGGCCGGTAGCAAGCTTCGTGATCTAAGTGCGGAAGAATCTTGGGAACTCATAGAAGATCTTGCTCTCTATGACAACGAAGGTTGGAATGATCCCTGATACGTGGGAATTGCACCCTCGCAATAGGTTTTACCTCTCAAGGGATCTTGAGAAGCTTACAACCCCCACCAGGCAGTGTACCTGATCATTGTAGTATAGTATAGTGACAAGTACCGGGGGATTGATTGTTCAACTCAGGAATAGTGTCGCTAGGATTAGAATGCCTACTAAACTAGGTCTAGAGGTGAGGGATGATTCTTTTTGTATTTTTATATTTTTATGAAAGCAAGTAAAATCTCGGGTTTTGGAGGAGTGGGCGGAATTAGCTGCTAGCCAACTAACCCAATTAATCTAAAGATGCAATCAAAATAAAATGATAGAAATGAAAACAAAACTAGTTATACTAATGTGGTGTAAACAATGATGAGGAAAGTTGTGTTTACTTAGGTTTCATTACTCCCTAGATATCTTTTACAGGTTGATAGCTTGTTACAATTGCATGGATGACGGGTCATATTCCTTAATACTAGTCGTAGGGCCGTGTACAATATTCCCTAACTCTATAGGATCCTACTTCACTCCTATGTCGAGCCGTTAGAAGCTCCTAACATGGGATCATTAGAATTCTCATACGCATTAAATACAATCAAAAATTGTAGTACACCTCCGATCATTTTTCTTAAGACGTTCAAGCAAGTTACCAATGGAAGTCTGCCAGTTTTCTTAAGCTTAACATCGAATACGATCATCCGTAACAATTATAAACAAACAATCAACCCATAATCAACATCTAGGTTTCACTACATCTAAGCAAACACAAAAGAAATCTAGCCTAGCATGTTAAATAGAAGACAAGCATAAGATATAATCAAATAACACATAGACATATTGAATGATTTGGAAGAATACTTATCTTTAATTGAACATGAAAGATTCAAGGGGTTGGAACCCTTGAAAAAGCTGTAAAATTTGGTCTAGGGTTTTTCCCAAAAAGTTGCACACAATGAATGAAATTTGGAAAACTATGTATAGATTTTACAGGGTGACGGCGTCATGTGTTAAGTTGTGACGCCGTCAAATCGCCACCATAATGAAATCGTATTGCCTAGATCTACTTTTGACGCCGTTGTGGAAAACTAGAAAGGGGGGTTGAATAGTTTTACGTCTTTTTAATTAGTTGTAAAAATAGTTTTAGTGTTTTAAAACTTAGATTCGATAATATGTGATCTCAAGTCTTGCACAATATAAACAAGTATCAATACGAAATATATAATAATGATAAGTAACAATAATAAGTAAGAGATGGAAAGATCGAACCGCGAGACAAGAGATTTATAGTGGTTCGGCTACAAGGACACCTTCCTTGCCCAACTCCACTCCCCGAGCACCTAACTCGAGAGTTTTCTTCACTATATCAACAAGCTCCCTTATGGCGGAGAAAACCTTACACACCAATTTACACACCAATATTCACACCAATCTACACACCAATTTACACACCAATCTACACACCAATAATCACACCACAACACCTTCACACCTAAGTCACACCTTCTACACACCTTCTTCAAATCAATCTACTTCACACCTAGCTTCTTCACACCAATAGATTTCCTAGCTTTTCTTCTTCACACCAAGCTATCAACTAATCACACAATCTATATCTAACACAACTATCTACAAGCAAGTATTCACAATGAATATGTAAATAATCTTGATGTTACACCAATTACTTTGATGTGGAGATTACAACAAGTTGTAATACTTCTTGTCTAGGAAGATAGAAGTATTCTTCTCTTGCACTTGAGAGGATGGAAATTGGATCACTTTGAAACAAAGAATATATACACACTTATGATCAAAGGATGAGAGAATAGAGAATTAGATCTGGATCAGAAAGTTTAGAAGTGCAAAAGGTGAGAAAAATCTGAGGGATGAATCAGTATTTAAAGGGGGGGAAAATACTGTTCTGGAGCGTGGCCGGTCCCCTTAATTGTAGGCCGGTCCCCTTAATGATTAAGGGGGCCGCCTAGTAAAATTAAGGGGGCCGCCCTCCTGAACGTTGGGTTTATTTGTCTTTTTGTGGGGAAGGTTTTTCTGGATTAGATTTGCCATTTTTGGTTGGAAATTAGAATTCATATATTTATAATGAATTAAACATATTCCTTTAATTCCAAAAATGTTTTGTAAAAGATATAAAATGTTTTGTGACATTTTATAAGAAATCTAGTGTTTAAGAAAATTGTTCCTTTGATCATAGAATGCAATAAACACTTTGTTTATTCATACCTTAAGTGATTTAGATGTAAAGACAAATGTTAAGCACTAAAAACTTGTTTACGTCATAAGTTTTAGATTAATGAGTTTATGCTTTGTAATTATCAAAACATAGAGACATTGTTAATATGTTAACAATGTTTTTAGGCATTATTAATTTATGTCAACAATCTCCCCCTTTTTGATGATTACAAAACCTTAAACTCATTAGGTCTAAAAATTAATTTTTAGACAAGGATTTAGAGTTTAACATTCTCTTCTCCCCCTTTTTGTAAAATCAAAAAGGTTAAAGCTCCCCCTTGATGTGTACTCCCCCTCATTTGAGAGCACCAAGGAGATGAGCTATGGAAATCTTGGCTACACAAAATATTAGAAGAGAGCAAGGCAAATCTACATGCAAAGCAATAGATAACAAAAAAATTCATTCAAGCATCATAGAAAGCATTACAACATTTAATATGCTTAAGGCATCATAATAAAACAAATGAAAAGACATAGTCCTATATTGCCTAGAAAGAACACTTGGACTTGCTTGCAACTCATGGTTGATTGTTTTATTTGCTTGAAGGATAACATAAGCATGAAGCTTAGTTGTTAGATGGAGAGGGATATGGGGTGGAATATGGAGCGGAAGAGGTGGATCTCACGATGTTGTATCGTGTTAAGGGTGGTATTGGATGATTACGAGTGAGAAGATATTCAATCCAAGAAATATCTTCACTCAAGTAGAGGATTTGTTTTTGAAGGAATATGCAACAAGGGCAAAAGTGAGTGTGGTTGGAAACTTGATCCAAATTGAGAGAGTGGGGAAGGCAATTTGCATAGGGTGATGATGGAGGTTGCCCTTTGTTGCGTTGTGCAAGATGCATAGCAAGGAGATCACTAAGATCATGGATTTGGTTTATTTCATCACGGAACTTTTGCTTTTCCGTGGCAATGTGGAGAGGATCATAGGTTTGGTATGGATGAGTTGGATTTGTGTAGTTGGAATTGTAGTTTGATGGTTGGCCAATGTTGTATGGTTTGTAAAGAGGATCAAATGAATGACCTTGTGGGTTTGAGGTAAAGTTTGGGAAGTAAGAAGTTGGAGGTGTTGAATGACTTCCAATCTAATTGGTTATGATGGATTTGTTTCGAGGGCTTTTTCTTCGCCAAACGGGTTTTTCCGTCATCCTTGCGAGCCTTGAGGCTTTTGATCTTGGTTTGTTTGGAGAGTTCATGATGGGATGAATGGATAGTTTTGAGGATTGGGGATATTTATAGTGTAAGATTTGTGTGTTTAAGGATGGATAAGGTTTGTTGGAAGATTGGGACAAAGTGTGTTGGTTAAAATTGGGAAATGTAGGTTGAAATGGGCTAAAAAGCAGAAAAGATTCTGTAAATCCGACCATCAGATGGCCGGTCCCCTTAATTAGGGGGCGGTCCCCTTAATGATTAAGGGGGCCGCCTTACAAAATTAAGGGGGCCGCCCGTCTGGTGATTTCCAGGATGCCAGAATTGGGTTTTTGGCAGAAAATTTGCAGAAAGGTTATGTGTTTGGATTAGAATTCAAGCAAGTTCAATTCTCTTAGGCAATATAGAGTCTAATCTAATCAAGATATAGCATACATGCAAAAACACACAAGCAAAGGAGCAAATAATCAACACATAATAAGCAATAGGGGGTAAACAAAGGCAAGCACACTTAAGCTTCCTAAGGCACCTATCTTAGTGAGTGAAAAACTAGTGATGGATCAAGATGACACCATTATTAGTGAATTTGTCCTAGTGAGTGTCTATATGCAACAAATGTGGAGTTGTGATTGTTTCGACTCCTAGAAGCAAAAAGAAATAGCGATCCTAAGAAACAATCCAAATAATCTCCTTGATTCAATTTTTGCTCGATCATGAATGTCAAAGACATATATTAGATTATATACATTGACAATTTATGTGAGAGTTTATGCATGATTTTGAAATATAATGTTTTTAGAATTAGTCAACAATGCAAGGAAAATGGTCTTCATGGGGTTCCTAGATTGTGAGAATAACTTTTAGAGAAAATTGATTGAGTTTTACAAAAAAAAAAATTATGCAATGAAAATAAATTTTCCCAATCTTTAGATTTGTGCGAAATAGATTCCTAGACTCAGAAAAGGTGAAATGAATAAATTTCATGCAAGTATTAATTTGAAATAATTCAATATAATTTAGTCAACTTGTTCCATCATTCCTAATCCTAAACGCAAGTGGTTGAATAATTCACTCTTAAGGGGTTTTGTGAATATATCCGCAATGTTATCTTCCGATGCAACCTTTTCTATAGATATATTTCCTTTTTGTACATTATCCCTAAGAAAATGGTGACGTATTTCTATGTGTTTAGTCCTAGAGTGTTGCACCGGATTTTTACTTAAATCTATCGCACCTTTGTTATCGCACATAATGGGGACATTTTCTAACCTAATGCCATAGTCTACGAGAGCTTGTTTCATCCATAGTGCTTGTTGACATGCCTTTCCGGCGCTTACATATTCGGCTTCGGTGGTAGAAATAGCAAGAGCGGTTTGCTTCTTCGAAAACCAAGACGTTAGACAACATCCCATAAACGTGCAAATACCGCTAGTGCTCTTTCTATCTACGTAGTCTCCCGCATGATCCGATTCCGCATATACAATGGTTTCTATGCCGGATTCCTTAGGATACCATAATCCTAAGTGTATAGTGCCTTTAATGTATCGGAAGATACGCTTAACCGCTTCTAGGTGAGAGGTTTTGGGATCCTCTTGAAAACGGGCACAAAGGCAGACACTAAACATGATATCGGGTCTACTTGCCGTCAAGTATAGTAAACTACCTATCATTCCTCTATACTTGGAGTTATCTACGGATTCACCTTCATCGTCCTTTGTGAGCTTTACCTCCGTAGACATGGGTGTTTTTATGGGTTTTGAGTCTTCTAGGCCAAATTTCTTAAGCATTTCCTTAATGTACTTAGATTGGTTAAAGAATATTCCATCTTCTAATTGTTTTATTTGTAATCCTAGGAAGAAGTTAAGTTCACCCATCATACTCATCTCAAACTCATCATGCATGATTTTGGCAAATTCATCACACATGTCTTGACAAGTCGATCCAAATATAATGTCATCAACATATATTTGAACAATGATGAGATTAGGGTCTTTCCTTTTAGTGAAAAGAGTGTTATCTACCATTCCCATGGAATAATCATGTTTAATAAGAAAAGCTTTTAATCGATCATACCAAGCTTTGGGAGCTTGTTTGAGTCCATACAAAGCTTTCTTTAACTTATAAACATAATCAGGTTTTGCGAAGTCAATGAATCCTGGAGGTTGTGCCACATATACCTCCTCATTGATAAAATCGTTAAGGAATGCACTTTTCACATCCATTTGGAATAACTTAAAATCTAGGGAGCAAGCATAGGCAAGTAATATCCTAATTGATTCTAGTCTAGCTACGGGGGCATAAGTTTCATCATAATCAATTCCTTCTTGTTGATTATAACCTTGGGCAACTAACCTAACTTTATTTCTAGTAACTATTCCATTCTCGTATAACTTGTTCCTATATACCCATTTGGTTCCTATGATAGTCATATCCTTTGGATTTGGGACTAGTTCCCAAACATCATTTGCCTTAAATTGATTTAATTCTTCTTGCATAGCTATAATCCAACTTTCATCCTTTAAAGCTTCGCTAATATTCTTAGGTTCTATTGCCGAGAGGAAACAAAAGAAGTTGTTTTTATCTTGGGCTTGTGATCTAAGGGTTCTTTGGTTAAGATGTCCTATTATATTATCCAAAGGATGTGATCTAGATTCTTTAATATTAACGGTTTCGTTATTTTCTAAGTGAGTTTCTTCATTATCATTTCCTATGGGTTTTGTTTTACTAACCTTAATGGCTTCATCTTCGACTAAATCATCATCTTCTAAAGGTAGCGTTTTAGGAGGTGGTGGTGTTTCATCAAATGTTACATTTAGTGATTCCTCTACTTTCATTGAGTGTTTGTTAAGTATTATATATGCTTTACTATTTTGTGAGTATCCTAAAAATATTCCTTCATATGATTTTGGATCAAACTTAGTGAGGTAGTCCTTAGTGTTTAAGATATAGCATTTACTTCCAAATACTCTAAAGTAGCTTAAGTTAGGTTTTCTATTTCTTAATAACTCATAAGGAGTTTTTCTTAGAATTCTTCTAATTGATACCCTATTTAGAATATAAGTCGATGTATCTACGGCGTGACACCAAAATTTTTGTGGAATGGATTGTTCATTTAACATAGTTCTACTCATTTCTTGTAGTGACCTATTTTTTCTTTCTACTACCCCATTTGATTGAGGAGTACGAGGAGCGGAGAAATTATGAGATATTCCATTTAACTCACAATATTTTCCGAATTGTACTTCGTTATCAAATTCCCTTCCATGGTCCGTCCTAATGGCAACTATTGAGCATCCTAACTTATTTTGAATCATTTTACTAAATATTTCGAATTTTTCAAAGGCTTGGGTTTTGTCACTTAAAAACCTAGTCCACGTGTATCGTGAGTAGTCATCTACTATTACTAAGGTAAACTTGTTTCCTCCATAGCTCCGCACAGCGGATGGACCAAAAAGATCCATATGTAATAATTCTAGGCACCTAGTAGTGGATACTATATTCTTAGCTTTGTGGCTAGCATGAGCTTGTTTTCCAACTTTACATGCATCACAAAAATGTTTGTCATATTTTAGATTAGGCAAGTTTCTAACTAATTCCTTAGAGGCCAAAGATTGTATTTGTTGCATGTTAGCATGTCCTAATCTCCTATGCCACAATGTGGAGTTTTCGTCTAGGGTCGTTAGGCATATCCTATCTTTAGGTTTGTTTCCTAGTTTCATAACATATACACCTCCTTTCCTAATACCTCTACCTATAATTTTTCCATTCTTAACTATTTGTCTATCTTCTTCGGAAAAGATAACTTTACATTTATTATCGCATATTTGGCCTACACTAAGTAAGTTATATGTTAAATTATTAACATGTTCAACATTTTCAATAGTAAGTGAGTCTTGAGAAATCGTACCTTTGCCAATAATTTTTCCACGCAAGTCACTACCAAAAATAACGTTACCTCCGTTGTATGCCTTATATGTAGAGAATAGCTTTCGGTTCCCTGTCATGTGCCTTGAGCATCCACTATCCTTGATCCATTCGTCAGGCTCCAAGTCAATTCCAAGGCATATTTCGTTGGTTGCTTTTGCCATGAAACACCTTTCTTCTCTTGGTTTTTCCACTTCTTCTTTGTCACTATCACTCCATGTTCTACTAACAAATGCACCTTGATTGTCATAACTCGGCGGCTTTAGACATTCACCAACGAGATGATTTGGACTTCCACATCTAAAGCATTTTCTTTTCACGTAATTGTCACTTCTATTTCTTTGGAACGATTTTCTATCGTCATGTGATGATCTAGTGAATCTTCCTCGTTTCTTGAAGAATTTCTTGAATTCTCTTACGGTCATTGCATATTCTTCATCTTCACTCTCGTCACTTGAGTCACTATCATCACAAAGTTCCTTTTTGGCTTTTAGAGCAACGGATTTGACTTGTTCTTTCTTGACTTTAACCGTTTCCAAATCTTTTCTTATAATTTCTTCATGGACCTTCAAGTTGCCAATAAGCTCATCTAGTGACAATGTTATCAAATTCTTTGATTCTTCAATAGCCGTGACTTTAGCTCGCCATTTCGGATGCAATGCCCTAAGAAATTTCCTAACACAATTTTTACTAGAAAATGTCTCATCAAGTGCTTTTAAACTTGTGATAATGGTGTTAAATTTAGCAAAAGCATTATCAATTGATTCCTCTTCCGGAATCGTAAATTGTTCATATTGTCGTACAAGAAGATCTATTTTGTTATCTTTAACTTGACTATTACCTTGGTGAGTGATTAGTAAAGAATCCCAAATTTCTTTTGCGGTTTTACACATAAAAATTCTTTCATATTCTTTGCGTGGTAACGCATTATAAATAACCATTTTAGCCTCATTATTTTTTGCTAGTTTCTTTTTCAAATCATCATTTTGTTTTTCAAAAGCTACAATTTCATCCATTTTAGTTTCAACATTATATTGAATAGGGGGAAAATCACCAAAGGTAATAATATGCCAAAGATCAAGATCTTTTGATTTCACATACGTTTCGAATCTATTTTTCCAATATAAAAATCCATCACTTTCAAATAGTGGTGGTCTTTGCATAGATTGCCCTTCTAAATATTTTAAAGATTCCATAGATCGTTACAAGTTTTAAAATACAATATATTTTAAAATTCTTGCTAGACGTGGCTCTGATACCAATTGTGGAAAACTAGAAGGGGGGTTGAATAGTTTTACGTCTTTTTAATTAGTTGTAAAAATAGTTTTAGTGTTTTAAAACTTAGATTCGATAATATGTGATCTCAAGTCTTGCACAATATAAACAAGTATCAATACGAAATATATAATAATGATAAGTAACAATAATAAGTAAGAGATGGAAAGATTGAACCGCGAGACAAGAGATTTATAGTGGTTCGGCTACAAGGACACCTTCCTTGCCCTACTCCACTCCCCGATCACCTAACTCGAGAGTTTTCTTCACTATATCAACAAGCTCCCTTATGGCGGAGAAAACCTTACACACCAATTTACACACCAATATTCACACCAATCTACACACCAATTTACACACCAATCTACACACCAATAATCACACCACAACACCTTCACACCTAAGTCACACCTTCTACACACCTTCTTCAAATCAATCTACTTCACACCTAGCTTCTTCACACCACTAGATTTCCTAGCTTTTCTTCTTCACACCAAGCTATCAACTAATCACACAATCTATATCTAACACAACTATCTACAAGCAAGTATTCACAACAATCTTCACAAAGAATATGTAAATAATCTTTATGTTACACCAATAACTTTGATGTGGAGATCACAACAAGTTGTAATACTTCTTGTCTAGGAAGATAGAAGTATTCTTCTCTTGCACTTGAGAGGATGGAAATTGGATCACTTTGAAACAAAGAATATATATACACTTATGATCAAAGGATGAGAGAATAGAGAATTAGATCTGGATCAGAAAGTTTAGAAGTGCAAAAGGTGAGAAAAATCCGAGGGATGAATCAGTATTTAAAGGGGGGAAAATACTGTTCTGGAGCGTGGCCGGTCCCCTTAATTGTAGGCCGGTACCCTTAATGATTAAGGGGGCCGCCTAGTAAAATTAAGGGGGCCGCCCTCCTGAACGTTGGGTTTATTTGTCTTTTTGTGGGGAAGGTTTTTCTGGATTAGATTTGCCATTTTTGGTTGGAAATTTGAATTCATATATTTATAATGAATTAAACATATTTCTTTAATTCCAAAAATGTTTTGTAAAAGATATATGTCACAACTCATCATTTCAGGTCATTTCCCGAACTTTGGAAAAACACTATTCATAAATCACTATTCATTAAAACACTATTCATCGTTTTACTATTCATCATTTTCGAGGTCAATTTGATATTCTGAGAAACTTTTTGGGAAATTTACTATTCACTAAACACTATTCATTTCCGGAAAAGTTTTCATCATTCACTTGCATTACTCATTTCATCGTAAATTTAGTTTACGGGTATTCAAACTCGCGTAACCGGATTGGTTTAGGTGCGAATTCATTTCATTAGTGCTAAGGACACTGCATACGGACTAGAGACAGTTTGCATATCATCATAACAGCATTTTCATATTATACCACTCTCAGGATTTCCAAATTACTATATTCAGTACATTTAACGTTTTTACGTATAAGTAATTATAGTAAACGTTAACACCCGGTTTATACATGACGAATATATCTAAATATTCCCACGATGGTCCCGACATATTTTTATATCCATTTTAACATCATAAAACTTATAACATTCAGTTACCCAGTATTTTGGAAATTTATTTTATTTATAACGTACGCGTATGAATATAACGACGGTTTTCGTGAAAACTAAACATTAATCACCCGATCACTCAGTAAATGTACCCAACATATTTTTAATATGTTTTTAACATTATTATGACATTATTTTCATCCCGGTTAACTTTGTGAACATTTATTGCTATTAAACCCGGTACCCGATTTTAACGAATAACACGTAACAACACTTAACGATACACTAGATTTCTAATTAAATACCAAGCACCCCTACCCCCCTCCTTGGCTCACCAAAACAGGCCACATGAACCCTTTTAACCTCATGCCTTAAATTCCTAAGTATAATACTAATAAACCTCTAAACTTATACTTTAACCAAAAATCACAAATCATAAATCACTTTTTAGAAAGAACAATTTTCATCTCATCTCTTCCATTTCTCTTGAAAACCCACGACCCAAAACCTTCTCCAAGATCCATCCATGGTTTTTGAAAAGCTATAACACTAAACTTGTTCATTTTACATGCCTAATCAAGAATCAAGCAACAAAAACACAAGAACATCAAGCATAATCATCCTATAATCATCTCATTTTGTCAAGTAAGTAATCAACTTTATTTTTTCATGGATCATCTTATTTTTACATGTATTTCATAAGTATCATGCTAAAAACCATGTACAAGTAGCTATACCACACTTTATTTTGTCTAAAAAGAAACATACAAACCCTAACTTTTTAGTTATGAATCCCCTTGCTCTAATAACTTGGTTAGGAGTCCATGGCACCCTAAGAAGGTGTATGGTAAGATTAGATTAGCTATGTGGTGATTACAAGAGGATTGGTGATGGTAGAAATTGGTTTTTAACCTTGAAAACTTGATTTGGAACCTATTTTAGACATGCTGTCCCGTTTTGTAAAAATCTGGAAAATCAGTAAACACCAAGGAAACTTTGGCAAAATTTTTAGAAAATACTTTCAAAAACGAATCCGTAGGCGAAAGAACGGATTAAAAAGAGTCTATAACGAAGGAGTTATGATTTTTGCAAGATTGTAGACGAAAAGTATTTTTCTGAAAATGTATGCTGTTGGACGTTTTTCATTGGACAAAAAGAGACTTTAGACGTAACCCGGAGGAGCCGAGCTTTCCAAAATATATTACTACATACTAAGACGTAACCGTGGACATAAAGAACAAGTAAAACGGACAAGTAACGACAAAGATATTCACGTTTGAATATCGGCTAAAACCATTTTATATTTGACAGCTTTTATTAAAAATGGCACCAAAACTACGAAGTACTTTTATAAGCTAGACATAATATTAAGTACCAAGCTTTATAACTAATGTAGTATTAGTTATTACAAGAATGTTTTCATCATTTCAAGGATTACAACTCGAGTATTTCAACGCTAACATGGAAACTTACGATATATATATATATAAGTATATATATATTACAACTAGCTTATTATATTTTCTAATAGCAATATTTTTCCAAATTCTTGGATTATATATTTTTGATAACACAAGTGTATTTTCAAAGACTAGAGTGGTATAGAAACATGAGCATGGACATTCATAACATCATTTCATGATCTAAACTAGATCGTTCATCATTCATACTAGGTTGCGGCAGTTAACCGAACATTGTTGTTCACTTCATTTCATTTCAAGTATCATTACTTCGAGGTGAGTCATAGCCCCTACTCTTTTAATTGTTTTATCAACACTTTGGGGGAGATACATGCTACTACTTGCTTACTTGTACAGATTCACATAACATTTATACTTGGGAAACAATTATACTTGGAAACATTATACTTGATCACTTATACTTGATATCATACATACGTGATTGTGTTATACTTAACTGTGTTATACTAAACTGTGATGGATACATACATACATACTTCCAATGGCCCCAGATTCAGTTCTGGGCACAACCATGGAGACATTTATACTTCCTATGGCCCCAGATTAAGGTTCTGGGCACAACCATGGAAGTATACATACTTAGGTGAGGTCTTCGGAGATGAAGTGTAGACTCACTACTAATTGCTTAACTGTTGTTATGAACTTATACATATCTTACTTATACTATATATTGTAGCAGTGGGTTGTGAACACACAGGTTACAAGTCTCTTATGACGGGACTTGCAACTGAGTGGATTTACGATGCCTTTGCTGTGTGAACATTCTTTATAAGCTTTTTCAACTGCATTAAGACAAACTCTATGAACTCACCAACCTTTGTGTTGACACTTTTAAGCATGTTTATCTCAGGTTAGAAAGGCGATAGCAGGTGTGTGGAGTTGAGAGTCTTAGGGCATGCTTTTGGAGACTTTCACTTTTATCGTTTACCATTCGATACACTTTAAAAACTTATGTATCATTCTACTTTGGGATCTTTGTTTTGTAAATCATGACTTTTATCAATTCGAATGGTAACTTTTCAAAAACGTCTCATTTAGAGTTCGTTTTCTATATCTTGTACTTTGTGCCCTGAAGTAGCATCCCGATGACACAGTCTTCCGCTGCGGTATTTTGGGGGTGTTACAGATTGGTACCAGAGCCTTGGTTATAGAGAACTAGGTTGTTTTAGAGTCTAGACTATAACTACATACATGTAGACTCTCCTCCCTATCGCCTTGCACTTTACATACACTTACGCTTGCTGGTAATTTATTTATTTTTAGACCCACGCTATTAGATACTTTGTAGAAACCGTTAGAAACTAGACTTCCCGGTGACTTTAACACTTAAGGGAGAATCCTTTGTTCCTTTGTACTAAGCGTGACGTTCCCTAGATGCCCATTTAAGCAACGTCTACCACTGAGATATGTGTGCCTGGTGATATGTACACTTGTGAAAGGGAACATTTATAATTGTGGTGGCCAACATAATTATAAGTGCTTCACGACACACGTGGACATATGACTATGCAGATGTAGATCGGTGTTGGCACAACTTAGGAAACAACTGGTAGCACGGTATTATATATGAGGATGTGAAGTATAGACTTTGGTTAATCAACGGTTTTCCCTCATCTCTGACATTTAGTACCACGAAAGCGGAATTAACAACACCAATGGTATAGGCCAGAATGGTAATGGCAACAACAACATTAGGACCGGATGCACGTATAAGGAATTTACGTCATGTAAGCCAATTGATTTCGATGGTGTAGGAGGCGCGTTGGTGTATACTCGATGGGTTGAAAAGATGGAGTCGGTGATCGACATTAGTAACTGTGCAGCACATCAAATGGTGAAGTATTCCATGTGTTTACTATCAGGAAAGGCATTGACATGGTGGAATACGCAGATTCAAGCTAGGGGTAGAGCGGCAGCTGTAGGTATGACATGGGATGATTTTAAGGCATTACTGAAGGAGGAATACTGCCCGGACAACGAGATGCAAAAGCTGGAGGATGAACTCTATCATCTCTCTATGATAGGGGCTGGTCATGCAGCCTATACAGATCGATTCCATGAATTAGCCAGACTAGTTCCACACCTAGTTACCCCTGAGTCCAAGAGGATCGAGAGGTACATATATGGCCTTGTCCCAGAAATTCGTGGGATTGTAAAAACAACTGAGCCTTCAACAATTCAGAGTGCAATATTGAGAGCAGGGACTCTGACAGATGAGATGGTTAGAAATGGAAGCTTGAGGGACAGTGATAAAAGGAAGGGAACAAGCGAGTCGAACAAGCAGACTGACAACAAAAGGGCAAGGACCTTTGCGGCGACTAATTCGGGTCAGAGAGAGTATTTAGGCCAGCATCCTAAATGTACGAAATGTAACTTTCATCACCAAAAGACTGTGCCCTGCCGTATGTGTGCTAATTGCAGACAGTCTGGTCATTATGCAAACCAGTGTAGAGAACCAGTGAACCAAAAGACATGCTATGAGTGTAACAGCCCGGATCACTTTCGAAACAACTGTCCTAAGTTGAAAAGAAATCTTAACCAAGGAGGCAATCGTCCAAACTTAGCAGCAGCAATTGAAGGGCCACGAGATGAGGCCAATGAGATTCCACCCGCAATTGGCAGAGCTTACTTCTTAGGAAATCCTATCACCCAACATGTCGGCGGTAGCACAACGGGTACATTCTCTTGAACAACTATCGTATTTTAGTAGCACTTAAGTCTTAATATAGGACCTATACACAACATTGACTAATCTGAGACCTAGCAGCATTAACCTTAGTCACCCTAACATTAGAAATTTGATTAGTGTAAGCAATTCCAAAGTCGAGCAAATCTTTCAAAAGATCTTTTTCAAGGATGTTGAATCCAGACCTTGATTTTTAGCTTGGTTCTAGTGACTGTTCTTGTTTGATTGGGTTGCGAAAATCGAGCTAAAAGTTAAAGTCATCACTCAAACCGATTTAGCTTAATCTCATGACTGTTCTTGTTTGATTGGGTTGTGGGCTTAAGTGAAAATCGGTTACCTAAATGATTAACCTAAAGGAGGTCTTTTGAGGACTATGCTCGGGATTGGGAAGGTTTGCCTCATCAAGTCTGACCACGAGAACGTACCTAGTTGGATAGAAACCCACATACATAAGCTTTGACACATTTAACTGATTAACATTAACTGAACTTCGGGACGAAGTTCCTTTTAGAGGGGAAGACTGTCACAACTCATCATTTCAGGTCATTTCCCGAACTTTGGAAAAACACTATTCATAAATCACTATTCATTAAAACACTATTCATCGTTTTACTATTCATCACTTTCGAGGTCAATTTGATATTCTGAGAAACTTTTTGGGAAATTTACTATTCACTAAACACTATTCATTTCCGGAAAAGTTTTCATCATTCACTTGCATTACTCATTTCATCGTAAATTTAGTTTACGGGTATTCAAACTCGCGTAACCGGATTGGTTTAGGTGCGAATTCATTTCATTAGTGCTAAGGACACTGCATACGGACTAGAGACAGTCTGCATATCATCATAACAGCATTTTCATATTATACCACTCTCAGGATTTCCAAATTACTATATTCAGTACATTTAACGTTTTTACGTATAAGTAATTATAGTAAACGTTAACACCCGGTTTATACATGACGAATATATCTAAATATTCCCACGATGGTCCCGACATATTTTTATATCCATTTTAACATCATAAAACTTATAACATTCAGTTACCCAGTATTTTGGAAATTTATTTTATTTATAACGTACGCGTATGAATATAACGACGGTTTTCGTGAAAACTAAACATTAATCACCCGATCACTCAGTAAATGTACCCAACATATTTTTAATATGTTTTTAACATTATTATGACATTATTTTCATCCCGGTTAACTTTGTGAACGTTTATTGCTATTAAACCCGGTACCCGATTTTAACGAATAACACGTAATAACACTTAACGATACACTAGATTTCTAATTAAATACCAAGCACCCCTACCCCCCTCCTTGGCTCACCAAAACAGGCCACATGAACCCTTTTAACCTCATGCCTTAAATTCCTAAGTATAATACTAATAAACCTCTAAACTTATACTTTAACCAAAAATCACAAATCATAAATCACTTTTTAGAAAGAACAATTTTCATCTCATCTCTTCCATTTCTCTTGCAAACCCACGACCCAAAACCTTCTCCAAGATCCATCCATGGTTTTTGAAAAGCTATAACACTAAACTTGTTCATTTTACATGCCTAATCAAGAATCAAGCAACAAAAACACAAGAACATCAAGCATAATCATCCTATAATCATCTCATTTTGTCAAGTAAGTAATCAACTTTATTTTTTCATGGATCATCTTATTTTTACATGTATTTCATAAGTATCATGCTAAAAACCATGTACAAGTAGCTATACCACACTTTATTTTGTCTAAAAAGAAACATACAAACCCTAACTTTTTAGTTATGAATCCCCTTGCTCTAATAACTTGGTTAGGAGTCCATGGCACCCTAAGAAGGTGTATGGTAAGATTAGATTAGCTATGTGGTGATTACAAGAGGATTGGTGATGGTAGAAATTGGTTTTTAACCTTGAAAACTTGATTTGGAATCTATTTTAGACATGCTGTCCCGTTTTGTAAAAATCTGGAAAATCAGTAAACACCAAGGAAACTTTGGAAAAATTTTTAGAAAATACTTTCAAAAACGAATCCGTAGGCGAAAGAACGGATTAAAAAGAGTCTATAACGAAGGAGTTATGATTTTTGCAAGATTGTAGACGAAAAGTATTTTTCTGAAAATGTATGCTGTTGGACGTTTTTCATTGGACAAAAAGAGACTTTAGACGTAACCCGGAGGAGCCGAGCTTTCCAAAATATATTACTACATACTAAGACGTAACCGTGGACATAAAGAACAAGTAAAACGGACAAGTAACGACAAAGATATTCACGTTTGAATATCGGCTAAAACCATTTTATATTTGACAGCTTTTATTAAAAATGGCACCAAAACTACGAAGTACTTTTATAAGCTAGACATAATATTAAGTACCAAGCTTTATAACTAATGTAGTATTAGTTATTACAAGAATGTTTTCATCATTTCAAGGATTACAACTCGAGTATTTCAACGCTAACATGGAAACTTACGATATATATATATATATATATAAGTATATATATATTACAACTAGCTTATTATATTTTCTAATAGCAATATTTTTCCAAATTCTTGGATTATATATTTTTGATAACACAAGTGTATTTTCAAAGACTAGAGTGGTATAGAAACATGAGCATGGACATTCATAACATCATTTCATGATCTAAACTAGATCGTTCATCATTCATACTAGGTTGCGGCAGTTAACCGAACATTGTTGTTCACTTCATTTCATTTCAAGTATCATTACTTCGAGGTGAGTCATAGCCCCTACTCTTTTAATTGTTTTATCAACACTTTGGGGGAGATACATGCTACTACTTGCTTACTTGTACAGATTCACATAACATTTATACTTGGGAAACAATTATACTTGGAAACATTATACTTGATCACTTATACTTGATATCATACATACGTGATTGTGTTATACTTAACTGTGTTATACTAAACTGTGATGGATACATACATACATACTTCCAATGGCCCCAGATTCAGTTCTGGGCACAACCATGGAGACATTTATACTTCCTATGGCCCCAGATTAAGGTTCTGGGCACAACCATGGAAGTATACATACTTAGGTGAGGTCTTCGGAGATGAAGTGTAGACTCACTACTAATTGCTTAACTGTTGTTATGAACTTATACATATCTTACTTATACTATATATTGTAGCAGTGGGTTGTGAACACACAGGTTACAAGTCTCTTATGACGGGACTTGCAACTGAGTGGATTTACGATGCCTTTGCTGTGTGAACATTCTTTATAAGCTTTTTCAACTGCATTAAGACAAACTCTATGAACTCACCAACCTTTGTGTTGACACTTTTAAGCATGTTTATCTCAGGTTAGAAAGGCGATAGCAGGTGTGTGGAGTTGAGAGTCTTAGGGCATGCTTTTGGAGACTTTCACTTTTATCGTTTACCATTCGATACACTTTAAAAACTTATGTATCATTCTACTTTGGGATCTTTGTTTTGTAAATCATGACTTTTATCAATTCGAATGGTAACTTTTCAAAAACGTCTCATTTAGAGTTCGTTTTCTATATCTTGTACTTTGTGCCCTGAAGTAGCATCCCGATGACACAGTCTTCCGCTGCGGTATTTTGGGGGTGTTACAATATAAAATGTTTTGTGACATTTTATAAGAAATCTAGTGTTTAAGAAAATTGTTCCTTTAATCATTGAATGCAATAAACACTTTGTTTATTCATACCTTAAGTGATTTGGATGTAAAGACAAATGTTAAGCACTAAAAACTTGTTTACGTCATAAGTTTTAGATTAATGAGTTTATGCTTTGTAATTATCAAAACATAGAGACATTGTTAATATGTTAACAATGTTTTTAGGCATTATTAATTTATGTCAACAGCCGTCATGTAGGATTTTCTTCTGGGCCGTCACTGATACTTGGACCATGACGACCTTAGGTGACGCCGTCATCTCCTATGCACAAAAACTCTCTGGATCGTCACGTGTACTTTCCACATCCACCTCTTTTGTAACTCTTGACGCCATCATGTGGAGAGCCTTGAAGCTGTCAGCTAATGTTCCAGCAAGGAAAATTGAGACTTTGCCGTTTTCTTCACTTTTATGCTCCAAAAATGTCCAAAATGCTTCCTTTTCCAGATTTCTCTCCAAAAGTACCTAAAATGACAAAAGGAACGATTTAGGGAAATATTTGATCAAATAATCACGAATTCGGGCTTAAATGACCCCTTAAAAACGGTACACTTTTCGCCTCATCAAATACCCTTAAACTTGAGATTTGCTTGTCCTCAAGCAAATGCGCTTTTATTCTAATCAAAATACAAGTTAGGGGTCATTTAACACTAATATAAAAGTAATTACAACAAATAATCGTTCCACTAAAAACCAAAGACAAGCTCGGAGGTCATACACTAGCACCTCACAAATAGTGTTTAGATACTCACATCTCTCGGGTGTAATAAAGTATATATCACAATACGGAAATGGAAAACATCTCTCACTACCTGTCGTAGCAAATAGATTACCATAGGCTTGGGAAAGGATCAAACCTCCACCACTTGGCGTAAGCACCTAGGATAAACTATCAAAGAGGTCTTTTAAAGGGTTATAACTTTAGGTGTCGGGATATGGAATACACGGTTTTGTTGGATAACGAATATTTACTGGTGGCGAGTTAATCATCTTGGTTAATTACATGTACAATATGGTGTTGCTAAGCCAAGACTTGACTCGACTTAAGCTAATGAATCAAAAAAGTAATAAAAACATAAAATAAACATAGAATGAAACGGGATGGTAGTCCGTATGTTTTTTCTCTTTTCCTTTTTCATTTTTTTTGCATACACTCTTATCCTACCATCCAGAATAATACATCATAGGGAATGTACATTCCCCTTACACTTGACTTTTAACATACTTTACAATAAACTATTCTATTGACTCGAATCAAGATAATCAAAACACTTGGAGTACTTTTTAAGATTAACGCACATATGAGGGTAATAATTTGATGTTCTTCCCCATTACTCCATCACATAAGCACTTTACCCATGAGTCCTAATCGTCCCAAAACAATATGTACAAGATATGACTCGACTTAGCAACCATGTAATCAATTAGATAATTAACTAAGGGTTTAAACATGTAACAATAATGCACTAAAGATGCGTGCATACAAGAAAGGCTAAGGCAATTTGGTTGCACATTTGGGGTGGATTGTAACAAATTCTTCCTTTAAGTAAAATGCTTAAAGTTAGAAATGAAAAGATAGGATCGGAGGGGTGTACTTGGGGTTTCGTGTAATAAAAATGAGTACAACGCTAAGGTGTGGGAAAAATTAATTGACTTTACTAGCCAAGTAATATGACTTAAATGGTCAAGTAATTATGATACGGGTTTAACACAAGGGTGATCCTAATGCCTCTTATCATGTAGTAAATCCTACTACACGAATGTAGTCTCACTAGCGGTCTCGGGATGCATCACTAACACAAGTTCTAGAATCTAAATGCTACCGGTACACTCATAAGCACTAATAATGAATGCTTTTCCTATCAAATCTAAAGGCTAACCTCACATATTTGGGTGGAAAATTTTTCTGAATGGTACGGTTTTGTGCTAGTCATACAACTCCTATCCATGAGACGCTTGCTAAGGCTAAAGTTTCACTCCTAAATGTTGTAAAAAATTTTAAATTTGGTGCTAAAATTACACTAACAAGTATTTCTCTTAGTTTTATTACACACCTACCATCAAACAAACAAACTCAAGTGCAATTGTATCCTATAAGGTATTATCATTTACCTTCCCCTTACACTTAGGATGAACATTGTCCCCAATTTTCTATTAAAGGATGTAAAAGTAAAACTGGCAAAAGAATGAAAACAAATACTCCCCTGATTCATTCGGTGTGGATAGTGTGTCAACAAGGTTAGATCTTCCTCCAAGAAAATGAACATTCAAAGCTTCCCTTCCAGAAAATAAATCATCTTCTTGTCATATATAACCTGTTAAACCTGAGAAAACAATCAAGGTAACCTCGCATAAAATCGGCGGCAATCTATATATACTAACAAATCCTAGAAAACAATTTAAAATATAATGCTTGTGGAATGAATGTTTGCAGATTTCCTAGAGTTTATAAAACTAAAGAATTAACAAAAACTTTAAGACTCCGTTAGAAAAACAAAACTTGCAAAATTTCCAGAATTTTACACATGACGCCGTCAGGCGTTAATTCCTGACGCCGTCAAAAGTGACCTACAAAAATCTTTACGTTAAGTTTCCGGAAAATTTTGGAAAAACTTATGTCCTACTTCCTGGAAAATCCTGCAAAACATCATTATGAATCGATACAAGCATTTGACTCTAACAAATACTAATAAACATGTTCATTTAATATTGTGGCGAATCATGATCAATTTCGTTCTTAGAAACAAATTTGGGGTTTCCCCTTACACTTAGCTTTTGCAAAATACCTTTATATGAAGTTAAGACGAAGTTAAACGACAAAATAAAGCATTTTCACAATTTAGTTTGAAACATGATCTACCAACAATAAAAATAAAGCATGCATACGGAAGCAAATAACAATCAAACAATTAAAAATCACAAAAAACATGGGTTGCCTCCGAAGAAGCGCTTTTCTTTATTTACGAGTCTTGTAGCTAGACTCAAGGTCATAGGCAATTATGTGACCTCATCTCTCGAGATGACGTATCCCATATAATTATGATCCTCACTATTGTGGTGGTGATGTTTCAATCGATCGACACTCACAGTCACCTCCCCTCCTCCTTTACTGCTCAAGGTAGCTATCCCATCTTGGCGTATACTTTCAATTGTAAATAGTCCATACCACCAGGGACTTGGCTTATTGGGAGGTATTGTTATCTCTGAGTGTCTTAAGAGTACCAGGTCTCCTTTTGCGAATGGTACATGATTCTCCGTCGGTTGACTACATTCAAACTTGACATGAACTTTATTGCTTCTTTTGCCTTTCTTAGGCTTAGTTTCTTTGTAGCTTTTGATTCTTGTTTCCCATGCGAGGATTTTTTCTTGAACATGATTAGGCGATGTGTCAATGTTGTTTTTGAGCTTTCTTTTCATCAGGCTTTCTTGCACACATCGTGGGGTCATAGGAAGGCTAATCTTTCTTTTTCCTGACTTAAGTTCGATTTCCCTTTTTTCATACCTAATGACAGCTCTAGCGGTGGTGAGGAATGGTGCTCCAAGAATTATTCGCATGCACCCACCTCTTTTATCATCGATGATCATGAAATCGACGGGATACATGAACCCTACAACCTTGACCAGTACATCCTCTGCAATTCCCAAAGGGTATACATAAGAGTGACCATCGAAGGATAACTTAACACGGGTGGTGTCCGACATTTCTGTGGTTAGTTGGGTATAAATAGTTAAGGGCATAAGATTTACTTCCGATCCTTGATCGGCGAAAGCATCCAGATATTGCAAATTCCCAATGCTGGCTGGTATCTCAAAGTTCCCACAAGCCATCTGTTTAGTAGCCACTTTTTGTATAAGTAGCTTCTCGAATACCGGTCCCCCAGGCAATGTATCATACTCATCTTTCCCCTCTTTCTCCTTCTTTGAAACCTGTTTGGAGGATTGGTTATGCCCGTCACCCTTTATCCAATTTGTTATGGTGTTTTCGTTTATATCATGTTTTAGGTAGTAACCTAGTGATTGGGATTTTGGTGGTTCCTCAATGGTTTGTTCACCAGGGGTTTCCTTTTCCTCATTATCCTCGTGGACAATTGTGATAGAATTAACAAATCGGGTAGTGGGGGTAGTGCTTTCTTTCCTTAGTAACATCATATCTGGGGTCTTTTGGTTTGCATATTCCTCCACTAAGCTCATCATCTCCTTCATTTTCTCTTGCATTTCCTCCTTTTGTTTATAAACAACTTCCTCGAATTTAGCAAGCCGCTCAGAATGGGTTGCCATGTACTCTCTCATTCGAGCTTCGAATTTCAGGCTAAGGCTTTGAGGAGGTGAATAAGGTGGAGTATAATTTTGAAAGGTTTCGACATTCTCTCTAGAGGGTGACTCAGACAACGGTGTCAGAATCGTATTTGAGAGCGAATTGACTGTTGCCCATCTAGGACTTAAAGGTCTCTTTTGTTTTTCCATGAGATAGTCAACCTTTGTCTCAAGTTTGCAAAGGAGTTCTTCGGAGATTTGATTGGTTTCCCCAATCATCGAGATTGCATTGATAGCCGAGTTTATAACATGGGTAACTTCCCATAACTCTTGATTTTCGAAGGCAAGCTCATCAATAATCTCCCAAGATTCCTCGGCGTTTCTATCACGCAACCTGCCTCCGGCGGCTCGATCAATGGTACGTTTGGTGTGAAAGTCGACATGGTCATAGAAGATTTGAACTAATAGCCAAAGATTTATACCATGATGAGGGACTTTTTGGAGTAAGTCCTTGAAACGAGTTCATGCTTCATAGAAGGCTTCACCTTGACGTTGTTGGAACATCAAGATATCATTTCTAAGCATCGCAGTTTTCCCCGGTGGGAAAAATTGAGCAAGGAAACGAGATGTGAGATCATCCCAAGAGGTGATGGATCCCGCGGGAAAACTTTCAATCCATTGACTGGCTTGATCACGTAGAGAGAATTGGAATAGGCGTAATCGGGTCGACTCTCTAGTTACAACATCAAGGTCTATGGAATCTACGATTTTAAGGAAATCCTTGAGATGTTGGTTAGGATCTTCAGAACGAAGTCCATGGAATGCACATCCGCTTTGCACCAACCGGATGGTGTCGGATCGTAAGGGGGACACATTGGCTCCTTGAGTGAGTTCAATAGTATTTCGATAGCCATGGTGGCTAGGACGGGAATACTCTCCTAAAGTTCGGGGCCTAGGAGGTTGGTTTGGTAGTGGTGGGTTTTGTGGGTGGTTTTGTTGTGGTGGGTTGATGGGTTCAAAGATGTTACCACCTTCCATGATGTCGGATGGTAAAGGTTACGAACAAAGACACGAATAAATAAGATAGACTAAAGAAAACCTAGAAAATAAAAATAAAATCTTACTAGAAAGGAATCTAGCAAGTAGACCTAATAAAAAGAAATCCTAACCTAGACAATAACTATTCCCCGGCAAGGGCGCCAAAAACTTGATACGTGGGAATTGCGCCCTCGTAATAGGTTTTACCTCTCAAGGGATCTTGAGAAGCTTACAACCCCCACCAGGCAGTGTACCTGATCGTTGTAGTATAGTATAGTGACAAGTACCGGGGGATAGATCATTCAACTCAGGAATAGTGTCGCTAGGATTAGAATGCCTACTAAACTAGGTCTAGAGGTGAGGGATGATTCTTTTTGTATTTTTAAATTTTTATGATAGCAATTAAAATCTCGGGTTTTGGAGGAATGGGCGGAATTAGTTGCTAGCCAACTAACCTAATTAATCTAAAGATGCAATCAAAATAAAATGACAGAAATGAAAATAAAACTAATTATACTAATGTGGTGTAAACAATGATGAGGAAAGTTGTGTTTACTTAGGTTTCATTACTCCCTAGATATCTTTTACAGGTTGATAGCTTGTTACAATTGCATGGATGACAGGTCATATTCCTTAATACTAGTGGTAGGGTCGTGTACAATATTCCCTAACTCTATAGGATCCTACTTCACCCCTATGTCGAGCCGTTAGAAGCTCCTAACATGGGATCATTAGAATTCTTCTACGCATTAAATATAACCAAAAATCGTAGTACACCTCCGATCATGTTTCATAAGACGTTCAAGCAAGTTACCAATGGAAGTCTGCCAGTTTTCTTAAGCCTAATATCGAATACAATCATCCATAACAATTATAAACAAACAATCAACCCATAATTAACATCTAGGTTTCACTACATCTAAGCAAACACAAAAGAAATCTAGCCTAGCATGTTAAATAGAAGACAAGTGTAAGATATAATCAAACAACACATAGACATATTGAATGATTTGGAAGAATACTTATCTTTAATTGAACATGAAAGATTGAAGGGGTTGGAACCCTTGAAAAAGCTGTAAAATTCGGCCTAGGGTTTTTCCCTCAAAGTTGCACACAATGAATGAATTTTGGAAAACTATATATAGATTTTACAGGGTGAAGGCTTCATGTGTTAAGTTGTGACGCCGTCAACTCGCCGCCATAATGAAATCGTATTGCCTAGATCTACTTGTGACGCCGTCATGTAGGATTTCCTTCTGGGCCGTCACTAATACTTGGACCATGACGGCCTTGGGTGACGCCGTCATCTCTTATGCACAAAAACTCTCTGGATCATCACGTGTACTTTCCACATCCACCTCTTTTGTAACTCTTGACGCCGTCATGTAGAGATCCTTGACGCCGTCAGGTACTGTTCCAGCAAGGAAAATTGATACTTTGCCGTTTGCTTCACTTTTATGCTCCAAAAACGTCCAAAATGCTTCCTTTTCCAGATTTCTCTCCAAAAGTACCTAAAATGACAAAAGGAACGATTTAGGTCAATATTTGATCAAATAATCACGAATTCGGGCTTAAATGACCCTTTAAAAGCGGTACACTTTTCGCCTCATCAATCCCCGTGATTTTAACAAAATGGTCAAGGCAATATCTTTTCCTTCGAACAACTCAAGCACTCCCGACCGTAGGATCATGGAACTTGAAGACCAAGTCCAGTTTCTTATGAAATCCTATGAAGCTCCTAAATTTTCAAGCCAAGTGAACAAAATCACTTCTTCATGCGAATTATGTAGTGGTCCCCACAACACTCGTTATTGCATGGAACTCCCCGAACAAGCTTTTGCGGATTACGCATCCTCGCATACCGACGGAGCGGGAGACAAGTGGTACACTTTCAAACCTGAGAAAAACCCTTATGTTGATTCATACAACCCCTCTTGGAAAAATCACCTGAACCTTAGGTGGAAACAAAACCAAAACATGCCCCAAAACAATTCTTCTACTCCACCTAATCATTATCAACCAAACAGTCCACCCTCTAACCGTAGTTTCAACAACAATCCTTTCAACAACTATCGTAGTACCAATAATCTTGAAGGATTGATGTCTAAATTTATGGCATCTCAAAAAGCCCGCATAGCTAAGTTTGAAGGATTGAAGTCTAAATTTATCATAGTACCAATAATCCAAATTTATGGCATCTCAAAAATCGACAACTTGTTGAAAGCCCTCAACAACCAAGTGCTAACTACACCAAAGAAGGACACTTGGGAGACTAGTAGCGGAACCCAAATTAAGGACCCCTCATCATCTAAACACGTCCACTTTGTCAATGTAGTTACTATTAAACCAGTCGATAATAATAGGGAAGAAAGTGATGTGGATTAGATTAAGGAAGTTGTGGATAAAAAGGAAGAGAAAGTTGAGGAAGTAGAAGATGTAGTGGAATAATTTGATAGGTTACCTACCAAGGAAGAACGGGAATACCATAAGGATCTATTCGATGACTCCGAGACACCATACGTCCTTGGTTCACCAATCATGAAAGCGGGTGATCCCTCTAACATCAACATACCATGCAACATTGGGCATGTGCATGTGTGGAAATCCTACATCGATCTTAGATCTCCCATAAACATTATGACTAGGACCCATTACAATTGGGTAATGAAGAAGCAACTTGGATATAGGATGATTCCCAACACGAGTTGGATAAGTAACTTTGTGGGAAGAGTGAAAGGATTGCACGTCTTTGTAGGAAACTTCACTTATGTTACCGATTTTGTGATTGTAGAAGATATTCGTCCGGTTATAGATGGTTGCCTAAGTCAAGTAGTGTTCGGAAAGCCATTTTTTGAGACTTCTAAAATGAATTATGACCCGTCTCTAGGGATAGTTAGGTTTAAGGATGAGAACGATGAGATAGCTTACCAAATGCCATATAAGATTGAACAATTTTGTCTTTTATCAAACATCGAAAAGGAACACAAGCAAGCAGTCTACTATAGGAATGACGAGGATAGACATAGAGGAGTAGACTATGTTATAAATAGAATATTTGGTTTCTACAAGGAATGCTTACAACTAGGTCCGGAATACAAAACTAAAATCGAGGATGACATAGGAACCGTGACCAATAACGAGGTCACGTAATAGCCCGTTACCTTGAGTCTAGCTACAAGACTCGTAAATAAAGAAAAGTGCTTCTTGGGAGGCAACCCAAGTTTTATTTGTTTCTGTATGCATGCTTTATTTTTATTGTTTGTGGATCATGATTCATAATAAATTGTGAAAATGCTTTACCTTGTTGTTTGTCTTAACTTCATAAAAAGGTATTTCGCAAAAGATAAGTGTAAGGGAAATCTAAATTTGTTTTTAAGAATAGAATTGGACATGAACCACAACAATATTAAATGAACATGTATATTAGTATTTGTTTGAGTCAAATGCTTGTATCGAGTCATAATGATGTTTTGTAGGAATTCCAAGAATTAAGGCGTGAGTTTTTCCAGAAATGTTCCGGAAACTTAACATGAGATTTCTGTCAGAGCAGTCTGACGGCGTCAGGATCATAACCTGACAGCGTCACGTGTAAAAATTCTGAAAGTTTTTGCGAGTTATGTTTTTCTAACAGAGTCTTAAAGTTTTTGTTAATTCTTTAGTTTTATAAACTCCAGGAAATCTGCAAACATTCATTCCACAAGCATTATATCCTTAGATATATAGATTGCTGCCGATTTTACGCGAGGTTTGCCATGATTGTTTTATCAGGTTTAACAGGTTATATTGGACAAGAAGATGATTTATATTTCTGGAGGGAAGCTTTCAACGTTCATTTTCTTAGAGGAGGATTTAACCATGTTATCCATTTATCCACACCGAACGAATCAGGGTAGTATTTGTTTCATTCTTTTACCTTCATTACTTTTACATCCTTTTTATTGAACATTGGGGACAATGTTCAGCCTAAGTGTAAGGGGAGGGTAAATGATGATACCTTAGAGAATGCAATTGCACTTGAGTTTGTTTGTTCAATAGTAGGTGTGTAATAAAACTAAGAGAAATACTTGTTAGGGCAATTTTAGCGCCAAATTTAAATATTTTTACAACATTTAGGAGTGAAGCTTTAGCCTTAATGAGCGTCTCATGAATACGAGTTGTATGACTAGCACAAAAACCGTACCACTCAAAAAAAATTTCCACCCAAATATGTGATGTTCGCCTTTAGATTTGTTAGGAAAAGCATTCATTATTAGTGCTTATGAATGTACCGGTAGTACTTAGATTCTAGAACTTGCGTTAGTGATGCATCCCGAGACCGCTAGTGAGACTACATTCATGTAGTTAGGATTTACTACATGATAAGAGGCATTAGGATCACCCTTGTGTTAAACCCGTATCATAATTACTTGACCAATGAAGTCATAATTACTTGACTAGTAAAGTCAATTAATTTCCCCACACCTTTGCGATGTACTCATTTTTAGTACACGATACCCCTAGTACACCCCTACGAGCCTATCTTTTTCGTTTCTAACTTTAAGCATTCTACTTAAAGGAAGAATTTGTTTACAATCCACCCCAAATGTACACCCAAATCGCCTTAGCCTTCCGTGTATGCACTCATCTTTAGTGCATTATTGATACATGTTTAAACCCTTAGTTAATTGTCTAATTGATTACATGGTTTCTAAGTCGAGTCATATCTTGTACATATTGTTTTTGGATGATTGAGACTCATGGGTAAAGTACTTGTGTTATGGAGTAATGGGGAAGAACATCATATATTACCCCCATATGTGCATTAATCTTAAAAAGTACTTCAAGAGTTTTGATTATCTTGATTCGAGTCATTAGAATAGCTGATTGTAAAGTATGTAAAAATTCTAGTGTAAGGGGAATGCAAATTCTCTATGATGTATTATTTTGGATGGTAGGGTAAGAGTGTATGTAAAAAAAAATAATAATAATAAAAAAAAAATCGAAAAATTAAGAAAAAGAAAAAAAAAATAGAAAAACGAAAAAGGGTAAAAACATACGGACTACCATCCCGTTTCCTTTTATGTTTGTTTTATGTTTTTGTTAGTTTTTTTTATTAGCTTAAGTCGAGTCGAGTCTTAGCTTTGCAACGCCACATTATACATGTAATTAATCAAGATGATTAACTCGCCACCAGTAAATATTGCCTTTATCCAACAAAACCGTGTTTATCATATCCCTACACCTCACGTTATAACCCTTTTAAAAGACCTCTTTGATAGTTTATCCTAGATGCTTACGCCAAGTGGTGGAGGTTTGATCCTTTCCCAAGCCTATGTTAATCTATTTGCTATGACAGGTAGTGAGAGATGTTTTCCGTTTCCATATTGTGATATATAATATATTACACCCGAGAGATGTGAGTATCTAAACACTATTTGTGAGGTGATAGTGTATAATTTCCGTGCTAGTTTTTGGTTGAAGTGGAACGAATATTTGTTGCAATTACTTTTATATTAGTGTTAAATGACCCCTAACTTGTATTTTGATTAGAATAAAAGCGCATTTGCTTGAGGACAAGCAAATCTCAAGTGTAAGGGTATTTGATAAGATGAAAAGTGTACTGCTTTTGGGGGGTCATTTAAGGCTAAAGTCAATATTATTTGATCAAATATTGCCCTAAATCGTTCTTTTTATCATTTTAGGTACTTTTGAGAGGAAATTTACAAAAGGAAGTATTTTGGACGTTTTTGGAGCGAAAAAGTGAAGAAAACGACAAAGTCTCAAAATCATACTGAAAATTGTACATGACGACGTCAAGGATCACTAGTGACGGCGTCAAGACTTGACAAAGAGATGGATAAATCAAATTATACGTGACGTGCCAGAGAGGTTTTTGAAGATTTGTACATGACGGCGTCACCAAGGCCATCAAGAGGAAATTGCACATGACGGCCAAGACCAAGTTTATACGTGATGACGTCAGAAGTGGATCTAGGAAATACGAGTATTATTTTGGCGGCGAGTTGACGGCGTCAGACCCTACTCTTGATGCCGTCAGATTGTAAAATCTATATATACTTTTCTAGTTTTCATTCATTATGTGCAACTTTGAAGGGAGAAAACCCTAGACGAATTTTACTGCTATTTTGAGGGTTTCAAACACTTGTTTCATCCATGCTTAATTGAAGATAAGTCTTTCAACAAATCATTCCATATATCTATGTGTTTTTTGATTATATCTTACGCTTGTCTTCTCTTTAACATGCTAGGCTAGGTTTTCTTTGTGTTTGCTTAGATGTAGTGAAATTTAGATACTGATTATTGGTTGGTTGTTTGTTTATAATTGTTGTGGGTGAATGAATTCGATGTTAGGATTAAGAAAACTGGCAGACTTCCAATTGGTAACTTGCTTGAACGTCTTAAGAAACATGATCGGAGACGTACTACGATATATTGGTTATATTTAATGCATAGGTAACTACTAATGAGGCCATGTTAGGAGCTAGTAGTCTGCTCGACATAGGAAGAGGTAGAAGCTTATAGAGTTAGGGAAGATCATACACGGCCCTACGAATGGTATTAAGGAATATAACCCGTCATCCATGTAATTGTAACAAACTAATCAACCGGTAAAAGATAGCTAGGGAGTAGTGAAATCTAAGTAAACACATTTTCTCTCATTATTGTTTTCGCCACAATTAGTTTAATTTTATTTTATTTTATTTTGATCGCGTCTTTACTTATATGGGTTAGTTGATTAGCAAATAATTCCACCCACTCCTTCAAAACCCGAGATTTTTACTTGCTTTTCATAAAATATTAAAATACAAAAAGAATCATCTCTCATCTCTAGACCTAGTTTAAGTGAGTTTTAACCCTAGCGAACACTATTCTTTGAGTTAAATGATCAATCCCCCGGTACTTGTCAATATATGATGAGGCGAAAAGTGTAGCGCTTTTAAGTGGTCATTTAAGTCCGAATTCGTGATTATTTGATCAATTATTGCCCTAAATTGTTCCTTTTGTCATTTTAGGTACTTTTGACTAGAAATATGGAAAAGGAAGCATTTTGGACGTTTTTGGAGCATAAAAGTGAAGAAAACGGTAAAGTCTCAAATTCCTTGCTGGGAATAGTACCTGACGATGTCAAGCCATAACACATGTCGGCGTCAAGAGTGACAAAAGAGGTGGAAGTGGAACTTATAACATGACGGCCCAGAACATTTTCAGTGTAACTGGCCTGACAGCGTCACTAAGGCCGTCAGGGTCCAAATACATGTGACGGCCCATAGAAGATTTGGACATGAAGGCGTCAAGACTGGATCTAGGCAATACGAATTTCAACTTGGCGGCGAGTTGACGGCGTCAGTGTCTAATACATGACGCCGTCAGGATGCTTAGTCTATATATATTTTTCTAATTTTTCATTGTAAAGTGTGGAACAAATTGTGGAATACCTAAACACAAACCCTAGGTCGAATTTCCTACATATTGAAGGGGTTTCAAACCCTTCTTTCTTCCATGTTTTAATAAAGATAAGTTCTCCAATAATCATTCAATATGTCTATGTATTGTTTGATTCTATCTTATGCTTTTCTTTCTTTTAACATGTTAGGCTAGGCTTTGATTGTGTTTGCTTAGATGTATAGAAACCTAGATGTTGATTATTGGTTGATTGTTTGTTTATAATTGTTAAGGATAATTGTATTCAATGTTAGCCTTAAGAAAACTGGCAGACTTCCATTGGTAACTTGCTTGAACATCTTAAGAAACATCATCGGAGGTGTACTACGATTTTTGGTTGTATTTAATGCATAAGTGAATTCTAATGATCCCATGTTAGGAGCTTTTAGTCGGCTCGACATAAGAGTGAAGTAGGATCTTATAGAGTTAGGGAATATTGTACACGGCCCTACAACTAGTATTAAGGAATATAACCCGTCATCCATGCAATTGTAACAAGCTAATCAACCGGTAAAAGATATCTAGGGAGTAATGAAATCTAAGTAGACACAACTTTTCTCATTATTGTTTCCACCACATTAGTACATTAGTTTAATTTTCATTTCTTTTATTTTATTTTGATTACATTTGTAGTTAATTGGGTTAGTTGACTAGCAAATAATTCCGCCCACTCCTTCAAACCCGAGATTTTACTTGCTTTTATAAAAAAATATAAAAAATACAAAAAATATAATCTCTCACCTCTAGACCTAGTTTAGTAGGCTTTCTAATCCTAGCGACACTATTCCTGACTTGAACGATCAATCCCCCGGTACTTGTCACTATAATATACTACAACGATTAGGTACACTGCCTGGTGGGGGTTGCAAGCTTCTCAAGATCCCTTGAGAGGTAAAACCTGTTGCGAGGGCGCAATCCCACGTATTAATATACTATACTACAACGGCCAGGTACACTGCCTGGTGGGGATTGCAAGCTTCTCAAGATCCCTTGAGAGGTAAAACTTTTTGCGATGGCGCAATTCCACGCATCACTTACTAGATGTTGAATCATTGATAGAGCTTATTCTTGTCATAAACATGTATAATTCACTAAGAATTAACACCATACTTGATCATCATCTTTTCTCTCATTTTCCTCTTGTTAATCCGACATATACACACACCTGGAAACTCTAGAACCATTTGGAGAAATCCTGGAAATAACTAATACTTATCTAATTAGTTTCAAGTTTGGCCAAATGATATATTTGGCCCCTCAAGTCCCTTTGCTTATAATTTGGCCACATTAAACTTTACAACTTAAACTTTACAACTTATTTAACATTTACAACTTTAGTCCTTTAAGTCTATTTCTCTTATATTTGTGACACATCATATTTTCTATAACCACATTAGGCAATACTTTGACTATCGGGTTCGACTACAATTTAACTCTCGTTGACTAACCAATCATATTGAGTCTCTCGACTCATAAAAGTCGTAGTCAAACTATTCAAATAGCATATTAATTATTCAATACTTAAACATTGTTTGGGTGTAACAATAAAAAAGAAAAATAATTGTTATGCCTACTAATCATATCTACAAATGTATCTAATGATTTGATTGGTTGATTTAAAAAATGATTGGCGTGAATTTGAAGAGATAATGTACATAATTCAATTGTACGTAATTTCTATGCATTAGATATGTATTTAGGCATATGTTGTATGTCTAAATAGCATTACTTTATTAAGAAATGTCGAACATATAAAAACTTTTTTGCTAAACAAAATCAAACTTAAGGAAGCTTGTGTAAAATATTTGTTAAAGAGGGACTAGTATAATATGTAAGAGATATGTTTGGACATATTATGAGACATGGCGTGCATTCTCATACATGCTGATCATAGATGTCATGTACAAGACGAGATGTATAATATGCCTTTAGTTCAAATTGTTGGTATAATTTTAACCAGCAAGACATTTTGCATAGCTTTTGTTTTTATAAGTGAAGAAAAGATGGACAACTATAAATGGGTCTTGAAATAGCTAAAGTGGACGCTAAATGAGTTCATGCACCACATGGTATAGTCACAGATAGCGAGATGGTTCTTATGAATACGTGTGAAATAGTTTTTTGCACTCCAATCATTTACTATGTAAATGACAACAGGTCAAAATATTTTGAAGTATTAGGTCACAATGTGATTGGGACCATTTTAAATCTAGATGGGAATACCCATATCTTAGCCGGCAAGATGAGATTCGTGAATATAATTATCGTGTTCCTCAAGCTTATAATCTTATGTAATAGTTTTGTAATTCCGATTATATTTGTATCAATGAAAAATATATTATTTTTTAACTTTTTATTTGTGTATTTATTTGTATATTTATTATGATTAGTTGATTATTATGTGATAATTAATTGTTAAAAAATATAGTAATAATAGAAATGATTGTTTAATGATTATGTTAATATATAAATAAGATAAAACATTATAATTGGATATAACGAGGTGTTTGGACCGTGCGACGCACACAGTTTGTATAAAATTATTCTTTACATAATGCTCAACGTAAACCATTGAAGTATAAATCTAATGTTGCATCTGACTGAAACGTGCATTGCGATTCTTAGCCAAATAATTTTAGAATAAGTTGAGTTAACATCGAATCTAACATAATGGTTAAGTATTAAGCCCTAGATTGACTTTATCAATTCACGTAGCATGATATTCAAATTTACAAAAAGTTTTGCAATTAACTTTAAAGATAAAATAAAAGAGACTCAAATTTAAATGTTGTCTTAAATATAAACTTAATCTGAGTTTTATTGTGAAAATAGGCTCTACTAAATCACAGTTAGGCAGATGGGTCGAAATAGGTTCTACTAAATAATCTACCATTCTCTAGACCATGCCAAAAATGATCTAACTAGTTCAACCAAGCAGACCATCATTATCAAAAGATGCAAATGATAACCCTCAAATACACAAATCTTCAACCTACATGCTCACATTCATTATTTTATCAAATATCATCTTAAAATTATTAAACATACATATGACATTACAAACCTTCCCACTGGGTTTTTTCTTGGGAAGGTTTTTTAAGGAGGCAGTCTCACCTAGGACAATCTCATACAAAGTAGCTAATAGATAATTGTGGAGATTTTTGCTCCTGCCATTTGTTTTTTCCTATTGATGTTTTAGTTATCGTATTGTATAGCATTTGTAACGCTTAGTGGCATGTCACAAGCAATTTAGTGGGTAGTTCAAGCGTTTATTGAGGTTAATGTGGTACTTCAGCCACATTTATTTGTACTTAATTGCTGCTGTTTATATATATTTTAGTAGGGTGAAACCCTTTTACCTAAAAAAAAACCACAATTTACTAAAAACTTCACACTTCTTATATGTAATCTCAACTTAGAGAATTACAATTAAGAGCATATAGACCTTGTTGAAAAGTACCTTCTCACCATGAAACCTATCGACCCTGTAAAAGAAAAGGACGCACACAATTTAAACAAAAGTAGTTTAAATATTCGAAAGTTGAAAAATATGTATGTGACAATAATATAACGAAACAAACCCATTAAAACACATTTTGCTTTATTTAGTGTCTTCCTATCAAAGGCCATGTTCTTTTGATATCAACAATGGTTAATATGCTTTTTTAAACAGAATATAATTATCAAACACAATATATTTATTGGGTTTTTTCAAACTTGTGCCCTCAGGGCACAAGTTAAGCACACAAAAATGTGTAGTTTTTTGTTTTTTTATTTTATTTTTAATTTTTTTAATTTTTTTTTTGTCCTTGTTACTTTTTAAATATAAAGCTATTTGTTTGTGTACATTTTGTGAGTCTATCAGTACTTTTTGTTTGCTTAACTTGTATTCGAAGACACAAGTTAGAAAAACTCATATTTATTACACTCTTGACATGAACTTTTAAGACTCAACAATTAATGATTGGGACTCGATCTTTAAAAATGGATAGTTATAAGGGAGTGTTGGTGTTGGGCCAAGTCCACCACTTTGTACATAAATTTGACGCACATTGGGCTCAACACTGGACTTGGTATTGTTGAATTTACTTTGTTGAGGGGTTTTGACTGGGAAAGAGATTTATTATTATTTTGACAGTTCCCATGGACTCAAAAGTAATACCATCAGGCCTAGGTCTCATATCATGCGTTCCATGCACAAACTTACTATACAACGACTCCCATAAGAGCATGAGCCACGCCTATAGTTGCGACATTGGTCAATACCCGAGTTGGCCATAGTGACTTTATCATTCGTAGAACTAGTAGCAAGTAAAACATTGGGTGATGAGGATGAGGTGTGATAAGAAGATGTAGTTTATGACTGTTGTAGCACATCATTCTCTTTAAGCAATACCTTGGAAAGCACATCATCAAACTTGAGAAGGGTTTCCCTGTGACGGATCATACGTGCAAGTTCGGGAAATCAGGTATGTAATCCATTAATAGCATATGTCACTAAACTCGAATCACTTACCTTCGAGCCTAGATTGGCAAGTCGGACGGCTTTACTCTTGCTAGCTTGAAAGTAACCGGTGACGGAGAGGCTTCCAATGATCATATTACGGATCTCGTTATCAAGTTGAATGATACGACACTGGTACAAAAAGTTGTATTGGTCACGCCAGAAATGTGTGACGATATGCATATAGTCACACACATTATTTTGTTGTGTGTCACCAAAGGTCCCGCCACCGTAGGTAGCATATGGTCACATTGTTGAGTGCGTAGCCTTTTTTATCGAAAAAGAGTGACCAAAACCCTGAATATGTGTGACAAATTAGGCACAAGTTTTGTTGGATTAGTCAGTATAAGTGACCGTAAACACTTTATAGTCACACAAATGTTTTTTTTAGAGTAACTATTGCTCGTCCTTTGGCCACATCAATATATAATATATATGACATTTGAGATGATTTATTCAAGTAAATGTGTATTATGTGTGGCTATTTCCCGTCCTGTGGCCACATAAATATATAATAAATGTGACGTTTGTGAGGATTTAGTCACACAACAGGTATTGTTTTTTTTGAGTTAGTCACATACAATTTAAAAAAAAAAAGTGGCCAAAAGTGTGAATAAGTGTGACCATATGCTGTTTAAAGTGAAGAAATGTGTATTTTGCGTGACTATTGATCATCCAATGGCCACTTGAATTTTATGTTTGTGTGGCCTTTTGTAATATTTAGTCACACAAAGCATTTTTGTTTTGGGTATTTAGTCACATAAAATTAAGCATCAAGTGGCCAAAAATGTTAATAAGTGTGATCATATGTTTTTTAAAGCGAAGAAATGTATATTTTTTGCGACTATTGATCATTTAATGGCCACATTAATTTTATGTTTATGTGGCCTTTTGTAATATTTAATCACACAAATTATCTTTGTTTTGGGTATTTAGTCACATACAATTAAGCATCAAGTGGCCAAAAGTGTTAATAAGTGTTACCATATGGTGTTTAAAATGAAGAAATGTGTATTTTGTGTGACTATTGATTATCCAATGGCCACATGAATTTTATGTTTGTGTGGCATTTTGTAATATTTAGTCACACAAAGCATCTTTGTTTTGGGTATTTAGTCACATACAATTAAGCATCAAGTGGCCAAAAATGTTAATAAGTGTGACCATATGTTATTTAAAGCGAAGAAATGTAAATTTTGTGTGACTATTGATCATTCAATGGCCACATTAATTTTATGTTTGTGTGGCCTTTCGTAATATTTAATCACACAAAGCATCTTTGTTTTGGGTATTTAGTTACATACAATTAAGCATCAAGTGGCCCAAAGTGTTAATAAGTGTGACCATATGGTGTTTAAAATGAAGAAATGTGTATTTTGTGTGACTATTGATCATCCAATGGCCACATGAATTTTATGTTTGTGTGGCCTTTTGTAATATTTAGTCACACAACGAATTAAGCAAACAGTGACCAAAAGTGTTAATAACTGTTACTATATGCATCTTTTAGTCACATTTAAAAAATCAATATATATCAAAACAATTCAAATATATATCAAAACAAATTCAAATACAATAATTGGAATGTATATAACTGAACAAAATATAAAATTGGACATCCTTTTATACACCAAGGAGTCTTAGTCGGCTTACAATACTTTCCTAAGTATCTATAATCTTTTCCATAAGCAACTAGCAACTTCGAGCGGTCTTAATATCTGAGTAGTACCAACTTTCACTAGCAGTAGTAACTTTTGTACTAGCAGTAGTAAATACTTGGGCATATTTTCTTTGAAGTTCATGAGCTGCACTAAATCAATCTAAGCAATATTAACACAAACATGATCAGCAGTAATTCAAACAACACCATGAAGTCTTTTAATCCAAAACAATGAACATAATAATAAAATTTGCAGTTAAACTTACAAGTTTTTCTCCCATTGATCTAATCTCATTATCTGGATATAAAAGCCTTGAAAATGTAGGCTGCTGCATATCAACACATCAGGATGAGAGCAGAACTAGAACATGTCAAAGCTCACAACATAACAGAACTAGATGAGCCACTGGTTCAACTATCTGCACAAACATGATAGGAGAGTTACTACTAGTACCACGTTAGTACTGCTGGAGCAGAGTTACTACTGCTAGTATATATATAACAGAATGTATATAAATGAAGCAAATATATATACAATTGTATTTCAAATTCAATAAAAATTGAATGTATATAAATGAAGCAAACATATATATAATTGTAATGTCGTATATAATCAAATTCTCAACTATGATAAGTTAAAACATGTTGACTCTTCGCCGCCTTAGCTTGCCTTTGCAAGGTTTCACTGGAGACCAAATGTTTTCGCTTCGTTGGTACTAATTTTAATCCAATATTTTGTTCACTAATATTTGGTATCGTAGTTGGTGGTGTAACCTGTAGAACCGGTTTGTCGTGGCTTAAGCGTTTTCGTATGTCCGATAGTTTTAACAGGTTCCTATATGTATATATAAAACACGGTACATTAGTCATATATGTAAAACTAAAAAAATCAAAGTTGGATGTTTTATTACTTACCACTATTTCCATTACTGGTACGTTTTCCAAAGTTTTAATGGCCATTGGAGTGGTCACTTGCAATATAAATAAAGAAATACAATGTGTTAACATTAGAAAATGAAATTGTTAACAACAGAAAAAATGGCTTACATCTGAGTCTAACGGTAGTTTCTTTCTGCAAAAAAAATATGAGAAATGTAAGAAACCAAGGAACTAATAACGCTGCATAATATAAGATCTGCCAACCATGAAACAGTAAAAATATACATGGGTTGGCTTTGGTGACTGAGATGGTGCATACCCACGCCTCGAAAATGAAGTGTGCCAGAAAATCCAGCTGAGGGAATTTTTAGCCACGCATCCCATGTATCATCCTCACCTGTGAAAATAGCATGTAGCCCCTGAAAGAAACAAGTAACGTGATTAATGCTAACATAAAAGACGACAACATTAGATGTCCCGAATATAAGTTTAGCATCAAAAAACAAACATACGGGTTGCATATCAACTCAGGCAACAAATAATATACAAGTGGTTGAAATGTTCTGCAGTACCAAACCTGGAACGAATAAATGTGAAACACATTACCAAGCAAGAAAATCACTAACATTTGGTACAAATGAAACAGTTTCACAAAAAGCAACCATATTTTAGTTAATTTCCTATATAACAGATGTTATGTTAATCTTTTGATAGATAACTTACGCATCTGCGATAAGTAAACTCCAACTGTTCAGCAACATCCTCCCGGAGTGGAAACCAAGTAAGACTCCCTTTAGGAGAAAAACAGTGGCCTCTTAGAACACGTCGATTGTCTCCATTCCAATAAACAGGAAAACTATGTCGTCTTAATAAGTCTACATGCAACGATTACCATCACACGAATTTATAATCAAAAACATGTTTAGGCTAGTTTTAATCCACGAAAATCAATATAAATCATTTTATATTCGATTACACATTCAAGAAAATATAAATTAAATATGTGTTTGAGCATACCCTTGAACAGAGTAGGATAGGTGAGATGAGGGTGATGGTGGCTTGACAGTGATGGTGGTGGATGTGGTGTTTATCTCGAACCAAACAACTGAAGCAAACAAACTCACCCATTGCCTCCCTTATCTTGATGACGGTGATGGCGTGGAGGAGCAATGGTTGGTGGAACGAAGGTGAGTTAAGGCAGTGAAGTGTGGCGGTGGTGTGAGTCGGTTCTAGAGAGAAGGAGAATAGATGAATAGATAGAAGATAAAATTGACTAGTGTAAGTGTTAGTGTTTTGATTTTGGGGAAAAAGGGGTGGGATCTTGAGCGGGAGATTGAAATTTTTGTGGAAAAATTAGGGGCGGGATCTGACTAGTGTAAGTGTTAGTGTTAGTGTTTTGATTTTGGGGAAAAATGATCTCGAAATGTTTAATGAGTTGAGCTCAATCTTATATAAGTGTAAATATTTATTTATGAATGTATCAAGCTTTTCGAGCTGAAGTCGAACTGAATTCAATTCTTAGGTTATATTATATTTCAATTTTAATTTGTGTCAGAAAACACATCTTTACAAATAAATCGAGCTTTTCGAGTCAAGCTCAAGCCGAGTTCAAACTTTCTCGATCCCGGATAACATGATCGAGAGGGTGATGGAGGCATGACTGTGATGGTGGTGGATGTGGTGGTTATCTCGAACCAAACAACCGAAGCAAACAAACTCACACCCATTGCCTCCCTTGTCTTGATGACGGTGATGGCGTGGAGGAGCGATGGTTGGTGGAACGACGGCGAGATACGGCGGTGAAGTGTGGCGGTGGTGTGTGAGTTAGTTCTAGAGGGAAGGAGAAGAGATGAATAACAGAGAGAACATATATCTGACTAGTGTTAATTAGTGTTTTGATTTTGGGTGAAAAAGGGGTGGGATCTTGGGCCAGAGATTGAAATTTTGGGGAAAAAAAGGGGCGGGATATATCTTGAGCCACATATTGAAATTTTGGGGAAAAGGTGAGCTCCAAATCTTTAATGAGTTGAGCTCAACCTTATGTAAGTTGGATTCGAGTTATTGTTGAGTTCTCGAGCTTGTAAGTGATATAAAATATGTTTTTTTTTTTTTTTTTTTTTTTTTTTTTTTTTTTTTTTTTTTTTAATATGTAAGTGTACTAAGTGTAAATAGTTATTTATAAATGCATCAAGCTTTTCGAGCTGAAGTCGAACCGAATTTAATTCTTAGGTTATATTTCAATTTTAATTTGTGTAAGAAAACACATCTTTACAAATAAATAGACCTTTTCGAGTCAAGCTCAAGCCGAGTTCAAACTTTCTCTATCCCGGATAACATGATCAAGAGGGTGATGGTGGCTTGCTTCTTAGTGTCTGTGACAAACGGTATACGCCTACCAAGCTGGTGCAACACATGCATGACCAGTGATAATGGCTAATTCGCATTGGTCATGGGTCATGTGCATTAGGTTATCACTGGTCACATTCATTAATATGGGTATTTGACATCATATGGGTCATATGAATTGGGTTATAGTTGCTTAGAGTGTCATGTTACGACACATCCATGACTGTTGACAATTGGTAATTAACATGGGTAATGGGTCATATGCATTGGATTGTAGTAGCTTAGAGTACGTGTCATGTTATCGACCAATACATTCCTAGTGATCGACAATGGGTAATTAACATGGGTAATGGGTCATGTGCATTGGGTTATAGTGGCTTATAGTGTCATGTTATCGACCAATACATTACTGGTAATCGACAATGGGTAATTGTAGGACCTTAGATATTACAACTTTATCACAAATATAGAAGATTAGAAGAAGAAAGATGGTGACTTGGCGACTTATATGTATTTCGTGTATATGTAGAGAGAGATGGAAATATGAGAGCTTTTATTCAAGAAAACACACACAAATACACACACAAGCACACACCTCAAATGAGCCTTTGAGGTGTTTATATAGTAAGATACATGAGATGCCCTATGGGCTTTCTATGGGCTTGGGCTTGGACTTGGTTACATGGTTGATAACAAGGCTTATGAAACATAGCATATAACATATTAGCTTGCCAAGTCCAAGGCCCAATGACTAAATTATTACTAATCTTAACAAACGACACAAAGTTACAATATGAGAATGACCATCACTTCTATATATATATTTTTAATGCTAACAATCTCCCCCTAAGGGTTGGTCATTCGAATGATGCTCCACGTGAGTGGGTCTTCCGTGTTCTTTGTCTTTAACTTTGTGTGTCGTTGTAGAATAGTCTTTAGTCTTTGTTCCTTCATGCTTTGTGATATTCAATAACTGATTTTCATCGTTCTTTGTTCCTTTGTGATGTGGAGTTATCTGCCTTTCGTCACTTCTGGGTCTGTGGTGGTTGTTTGCCATTCCAACATGCTCATACATCTTTGGATTTAGATATTCATATGCACGTAGTTCCCTTTCTTTCATTTTGATCTTTAGTCTTTATACTTTGTAGATTCTTCTTTTTGGCGTAGAATCTTTCTTTGAACTTTGTGTTGTATAGATCTTTGAGGGAGCTTTCTTTAACTTCCAGATGTATGTATGAGCATGTGGAATCTGTCACCAAGGAGATGAAGTGCCCCTGCATATAAACAGTTAGCAATAAAACATCCGGTACTTACAGATAAGAATTAGAGCTCGTCAACAGCATAGTGTGAAGACTCCTTCTAACCCTTACCATGGCCGTTCCCATGTCAGATACTCTCGAGAGAGCTTACGAGACCTACTTAGTAGCTCAATGACTGGGTGAGTCACTGTGGATCACTCCACGACTGTAGACCGTAATGGAACCACCATGAACACTAAGCGTAACCCATAAAGAATTACCGAAGTGACCTGCTGTCAGGGCTACTTGATGTTGACCCTGGCAGGAGTTTCCATTCAATCATTGAGAATCACAAAAGTGAATCCTCTCATAAATGTTCTGGCAGATTGCTAAGATCTGCGTAGGACTCTAAAGTTTACATCTGGCGTCCTTAATGATGAACAACCAGTGTAGAAATATCATGTGTTCCTATGAGATCTTTTGATGAATCTCGGGGCTCTAGACTCGATAAGTGCACATTAGGTTTCCTATGCGGAGATTAGGGAAAGGTCTCCTGTTTCAATATCAACCATCTCTAAGAGACAGGTCGATAGATTACGCCGGTTCCCCGTGAGAGTGAAACAAGCTCTTTTAAGAGAACTTGAGTGGTTAAGAAGGTTTAGTGCAGTGCGTCACTAGGTCCATGACGTCTTAGTCTTCAATACCGGTGTCACCTTAGTAACAACCAGTAGCATATGAATTGTACCCGGTGTCTGCCCTAAGGTTGAACATTTGGAGGGCTATTTCTTTTCACCCTTTTTCATAACTTTTCTTTTTAATTCTTCAACCCCTTCTTTCTCCTTTTTCATTTTCTCCTTTTTTTCAATCATACCTAAGGACTTCTAATTCTAATCTATTGGATTTGTCCTTGGGTAGATCCCTCTGGCTCTGGCGGATCATAGGACGGTTTTTCCTAACCTTAGTCACCTTATAACACCATGACTATCCTATTGTTGCCATAAAACCATTCATTTGAAAATATCTCAAAGTGTTTATGATAATAAAACACATTGTTGACACTTTGAGAGTTTTGCATTTCTTTTGAAGGACTCCCCCTTCACATGTGCTCATGAATTATTTAAGAAATTTGCACATGCGTGAGGAGTTTGCACTTTTTGAATTGATCCACTTTCAGTGAACATGACCGATTCGAGACACGCTTACATCACTAGTTAGACTAGCTTGAAGTTATTACCCGTCCTGGTCAAGTCCAAAGAGAGTCTCTCGATATGGTACATTCTACTCTGACAAGTCCTATTCGAGACACGCTTACATCACTAGTTAGACTAGCTTGAAATTATTACCCGTCCAGGACAAGTCTTTTCGATTACTGACATTTTATGCTTCGTCAATTCATTGGTACTATCTGAGTCGAGCTCCTTTGAGATTCAGCCACAATCTTTAAACATCTTTGATCACATTTTAATCATGTCTTCTCCCCCTCAAAAATAGCATAGCGTGATATTTTTGATATCAACTGATTAATAAAAAGCTTTTTGGAGAGAAAGACAGATTTGATTTTGCATGAAATCGGAACATTTTTTCTTTTTATACTCCCCCTTAATGATAGCAAATTTAAAATTAATTTAAGGGTTTAGAGGGAGTTATCTTGAGCACTAATTTTGAGAGATTTTTAGAAATCTTTGGAACAATCTTGAAAAAGTGCTCAAGAATTTTGTTTGAAAACGAGTTTATGCTGGAAATCTTTTTCGTTTGTTTAGACTCGAACTTTTTGAAAAAGAGTTCGTCATTGAACGTACGAGTCCTTGATTTGAAAATAATCAGAAGTCATCATTGAAGTCCGGGTTTCGTACTGAAGTATACGAAAGCCATTGTGAAGAAAATTTTAAGAAACAACATGTTTTAGAAAAACATTTTAAAGAACTCCCGCTCAAGCATCTGTACATATCCGTATCATTGTTGAATGACATTTCTAGAAACGTACAGAATATTGATTTATACGAGAGACATGTCGTGAGAAGAATATTTTTGGATTTTTTGATTTTATATTGTTTTTGTATTTTTTGAAGTTTTATATTTTTGTATTTTGTTTTTGTTGGTTTTTCAAATTTTGTATTTTGTTTTTACAAAAATATTTACAGCGAAGCGATTTTGAAAACATTTTTCAAGAAGATTCGAGAAGACCTTCTAGCTCCTCAGGAGTTAGGCTTCGCATGCCAATTCGTCGAACTAAATAGTCAAACCTTTCTTTTAGAAGGGCTTTAGTAAATAGATCGGCGAGTTAGTAATCAGTCTTAACGAAAAATAATTCAACAGTACCCTCTTCCACGTGTTCTTTGATGAAATGGTAGCGGACTTTGATATGCTTCGTCTTAGAGTGATGTACGGGATTGCACGAGATGGCTATGGCACTTTTTGAGTCACAATACATAGGTATTCTGTCAAAAGTAAAGCCATAATCTGTGAGCTGTGTCCTCATCCAAAGAACTTGGGCACAACACGCAGATAGAGACACATACTCGGCTTCGGCAGTTGATAGCGCAGTACAATCTTGTTTCTTTGAAGACCAGCTTACAAGCTTTTCACCCAAAAATTGTGCTCCACCTGATGTACTCTTTGCTGTTACTTGATCACCAGCATGGTCTGCATCACGCTCTTGGAGCTTGTTTTAAACCATAAATTGCTTTCTTAAGCTTGTAGACGTAGTCTGGATGATCTTTGTCGATGAATCCCTCTGGCTGACTCACATACACTTCTTCTTTCAGAGTTCCATTCAAGAATGCAGTCTTAATGTCCATCTGATAGACTGTGATGTTTTTGTGAGCTGCATAGGCTAAGAAAATCCGAACTGCTTCTAGTCTAGCTACAGGCGCGAATGATTCTTCGAAATCTATCCCTTCTTCTTGTGGATAACCTTTAGCCATGAGACGAGCTTTGTTGCGAATAACAGTCATTTCCTCATCCAGTTTGTTCTTCCACAACCACTTGAGATCAAGAACTCGTTTATCAAGTGGTCGTTCAACAAGTTCCCAACTATCATGTAACAGGTATTGAAGAAATTCCTCCTGCATCGCTTCAATCCATAGGTTTTCTGCCATTGCTTCCCAAATGTTCTTAGGTACTTTGTTGCTTATTGAGCAAATGTAAATGCACAATTCGAGATCGGTGGAAGTTGTCTCCTCGTCTGAACTGGCATTGAAGGATTACCAATAACATGTACTAACGGATGGTCTTTTGTCCATTGAAACGTAGAAGGGTACCTTTGGTTGAACGAATGTGTGTTAGATGGTTCTTGTAGCCTTGAAGAAGATTCAGCAGAGTCTGATGCAAACGGGTTTTCAAATACTTCTTCTTCTTCTTCTAACGCAACATCGTTTGAATTAGATGTAGGTTCTTCTTGAAAATTTGTGTTTTGGTTTTGCTCATCAACTCTTGGTATTTCAGTGTCAAGTACTGGAGTTGCTTGAGTAGATGTAGATGATGTTGATGTAGTTGGTGCTTCAGCTTCGATTGTTGTGGATGCATCTTGTGATGGTGGTGGTTGATGGTTTTGAGCGGGTGCAGCGGAATGTTGTTGAGATGCATTAGTCGAAGTACCACCATAATATTCATCAAACATTAACTCGAAGAAGTTTTCCAGTTCTTGTTCTGAAGGTTTATCCGTGTTTGTTGATTGAGCTCCTTGAGGTACGAGTCCTGAACTGATGTGTCCAGAAGTCTGCTGGTTTGGTGCGGGTCCTAATCCGTTTTGATTAGAAGCCATCGGATTAAGCGCGGGTTCTAGAGCGTATCTCTTAGAAGCCATTTGTGAAATCTCGTCAAACTTTACATTCATCGTCTCCATTATCTTTTTCGTTCTTCTATTGTACACCCTGAATGCCCTCGAGTTTTCTGAATATCCAATGAAGATTCCAATATCACCCTTAGCTTTTAACTTCCCTAGATCTTCTCTGTCATTCGTCGGATAGCACAAAGCGCCAAATACGTGAAGGTAAGAGATGTCAGGTTTACGGTTGTTCACTAGCTCATATGGTGTTTTATTGAATCTTGGATGTACTAGGGATCGGTTTTGAGTAAAACAAGCAGTGGCTACAGCATAAGCCCATAAGAATAGTGGTGCACTAGAAAAAATTAGCATTGTGCGAGCAGCTTCCACAAGAGTTCTATTTCTTCTTTCAACTACCCCATTCTGCTGTGGAGTTCTAACAACTGATGTTTGGTGTGTGATTCCAACATCTTCAAGGTAAGTTCTTAACTCCTGGTTTGTAAATTCTGTGCCATTGTCTGTTCTTATAATCCTTACTGGAGCTTGAAGTAGAACTTGAATACGCTTCAGAAAGGTGATGATGATGCCTGGTGCTTCGTCTTTTGATCTCAAAAACTTTACCCAAGTATATCTTGAATAATCATCAACAATAACGAGAATATACTTCTTCCCATTAATGCTTTCAACTCTCATTGGGCCACATAAGTCCATGTGCAACATATGTAACCTTGCTTCCGAACTGGGTACGGTTTTGGGTTTATATGATGCTCTTTTACTTTTTCCTTGTTCACATGATGGACATAGGTGTTCCTTGGTGTATTTGAACTTAGGAAGACCGGTGACGATGTTGTCTTTGGCTAACTTGTTGATGGTGTCGAAATTGAGATGGGATAAACGTCTATGCCACAACCAGGACTTAGTTTCGGTTGCCCGTGTCATAAGACAAATTGGTGATGTAGAAGCCATTTGGTTGATGTCGATAGCATACAAATTTGTACCACGATTACCAGTTAAGAGATCATCACCAACCAAATTTCTAATAAAAACCGTGTTTCTCCTGAATGCAACTTCTAAATCTGCATCACAAAACTGCCCGACTGAAAACAAGTTGTGTCCCAACCCTTCGACGTAGTAAACTCGAGTGATTAAAAAATTCTCAAACCGAAGATCTCCATAACCCTGAATAGCTGCTACATGATCATTTCCAAAGCGTACAGTTCCCATGAATTTCCAGACAAAATTGATCAGCAGCTTTAAATTCCCGGTCATGTGCTTGGAGCAACCCGAGTCGACGATCCAAAGACATATTTCGATAACCTGCCAAGAACAGAAGAGTTTGTATTTGGAAACCGTGTTGAATTTGGTTCCATGGGGTTAGGAGTAAAAGCAGAATCACACTCATAGACAGTTGCTACTTGTTTAGCTTGAGTTATTTCTAATTTTCCGTCCTTAAGAGTGAACTCTCTACCCGTCGGAATCCACATACAAAACTTAAGATAGTTCCTAGGCATTTGACTAATAGTGGTAGTCCTAAATCGTGCAACTAATCGTTCTAAAGATCTGGATCTAGCACTAGGTCTTTTTGGAACATTCTTCTGTTCAGGCGTAACATTCACATTCTTAGAAACACATTCATCATGAACATCATTAATTAAACATTTCTTGCATATCAAACAAACAGAGTCATTACATGCATTAGAACCAGTACTTTCGACATTACATTCAGATGAATCATGTTTCTTATTACAAAGCGATAAATTCCTAGGGTGTTCTTCTACTTCTTCAACTTTATTCTTGCTACTACTCTTAGAGACAGGCGAGACTCTATTGTTCCTTGTATTGCTCTTAGGCTTTAGTCTGCTGCTCCTAGAGGTGCTTTCTAATCCTGTAGAAGGTAAGGCACACGCGTTAGGATTTATATTGTTGTCCTTTTTAGCATCCCTAGATTCTTTAGAATTAGCCTTTATGCACTTATCATTTGTCTTAGATGTTGAGGCAAACGCACTAGTGGGACTAATCCTAAAAAGGCCAGGTGCTAACACTTTAGGAGTTTCGACAACCGCTTTTCCTTTATCAACAATCTTATCATTATTACTTTTCTTGGGCAAGGGTGTTGGAGTGACTGGTTTTGTCAAATCCTTTTTCTCATCGACTTTTGGAGCAATTCGTGAAATTGACATTTTAGGTTTTTGAACCGTGTTTGAAACATTTGGTTTCTCCGAAGTCAATGGTTTTGCAAACTTAGTTTCCTCACCCTTTCCTTTTTGACTTTCAAGCTGAGCCCTCAAAAGATCATTTTGCTCTTTCATTTTCTTTAAGTCACGCTCATACGACAATTTGTCATACTTGCATTCTTCCTTTTTTCGATCAAGTTGTTTAAAATATGACACATTTTCTTTTTCATGCTTTATAAGAGCATTTTCATATTTTGAAACAATTGCGGAGGTCTCAACTCTTAGTCGTTCATCGTCTTGAACCGAATATGTTTGTAAAATGATGGACATGATGTCGGTGGTCATAACAGCTTCGAAGAGAGAATCATTTAGGTTCTCCAAAACATTCATGTTTTCACGAGCATCATTAGCTTCGGTTACCAGGGATTTGTGGTCCTTGACAAAGTCGGCCGTTTCTTTTAAGAAAGCTAGTTCAAAATTTTTTACACTCGCGCTGATGTTATTCAGTGGAATAGTAATTTCGTTTTGAAACACCTTTTGTTGTTCGATGTGAAAACTAGAATGCCAGTTGTTAATATCGATGGAAGTTTTGGATTTAACAATGTTTTGAACTTCTTGAATTCTCATTTTAACGTCATCGAGAATGTTTCTAGCCTCACTTGTTTTAAAAGTGTTGTTAGAGGAAATTTGTTCCAGTTTTGAAAGAGACTTGGAAACAACTTTCTTTTTAGACAAGAATTTCGCAAATGGTCGTTTTATGGAAAACGCAGGTGGTTCTGTTTGTGGAACAAAAGTGATTCCCGAAAGTTTGTTCAATTTGTTGTAATCAATGGGTTTCAAATCCTTTTGTTTCATTTTATTAATGCTCTCTTCGACATGTTCAATCGTTAGCACAGAATCCCGAACGACGGGAGGATCATGTTTGGTATAAATCACATTACCATTGTACAAAGCATTCTGTTCTTGCTGAGCTTTCTTGAGATTACAAGGGGTGTTGTTACCAAGAGCCATTTTATGTTTCGTATGGTAAATCGGATTAATTTGATTTGAAATCATTTTCATTGTTTGACTCGACTGACCCGACTTAACCACTAATTCCTCTAAATGAGCAATCATGTGTTCTGACTCTACGATTTCTTCCAAAAGTTTGTCTTCTTTCTTTGCAAAATCCTTTTTCAACTCATCCATTTCTTTTTCAAGATTGGAATAAGCTGTTTTTTGTTTAGAAAGTTGGTTTTGTAAGTCAAAAATTTCCGTGTTTAAAGATTTTATCTTTTTGAAAGAATTAACATCAAGTGTGTCAAACTTGAGTTGCAATTTTTGTTTCTCTGAAACGGAATTTTGATAACCAGTTTCTAATTCAGACAATCTTTTGCACATTCTCAATTTCAATTCGACAATTATTCAATAATGATTCAAACAAAGCACGTGTTTCCTCATCATTCTCAGCATGCTGTGAAACGAAGCCTCCATTATGATTCACATCTGGAGTTGCGGAAGGAGTATTGCTACTACTTGGCGTGTCCAGGGATGTATCATAAGTGGGTGCTTGATTCTCAAAATGCTGTTCCTCATGAGGAGACACATCAAATATATCATTATTGTGACATGTGTTGAAGTTAGATACCTCAGATGGTGCATTGGTGTCATAAACAGGAAGTGTGTCAGAATCCGTGTCATACTTAGCTTCCTGAAGATTCGCCATGAATATGCAGTTCGCATCGATATCCTCTCTATCTTCCATGTCATCCATAAGAGCCATAAAATCATTCTCCTCTGCGTTCAACTGAAACCCTGCCTCATTCTTTTGTGCCAACAGTAATGCTTTCTGCAGGTACGCTGTGTCTTTCTTGTTCGGCTTAGTAGGACAGTTCCTTGCCATATGACCTACACCCTGACAGTTGAAACACTTTACCGGATTACCCTGATTCACATTTCCCAAATTCCCAACTACTGGAGCTGCAACATTTCTATTCTGATTACCCATTGCCTGATTACCAACATTCTGACCCCTCTGATTTCCAACAATCTGACCCAACTGATTCCCTGCATTCTGACCATACTGATTCCCTGCATACTGACCTGTATTCTGCATATTCTGATTGCCCATATTAAATCCCGTAGCATATCCTTGCTGATTCCCATAAACTCCAACCATTTGGCCTCCGTTGCCCATATTGAAACTCGGCTGAGCAATCTGCCTGTTACGAGTATTCGATGAAATCCTTTGGTTGTTGTTTGTTGGTGTAGAATAGCGTTCTTGGAATGCCTTTGTCAGAAAAGCAAACGCTTGAGTCAATGCTGCAGCAGCTTCATCATTGTCAGTGAATTCTGGTTCTTGGAATTGTGGGTATGTCTGTTGTGGAATAACTTCTTGTTGTTGTGGGTAGAATTGTTGTTGGTAGACCGGTGTTGGTTGTTGAATGCATGATGGTTGCATGTAGTTGTGAATGGATGATGATGGTTGTTGAGTGTTCACTTGTAATGGTGTTGGTGTATTAGCAATTAGTGCGAGAGGATCATGATTCTTTGCCAATCTTTCTTTCCTAACTTCATTAGCCTCAACTTGGTTTTGCTTCAGAAAGTCATAGAGTTGATCATAATTCACCTGATGTAAGTCCTTTGTCTGATTAACAATTGTAACATAACGACCCCATTCTTCTGGAAGGTTATTGACGAATTTGATGTTTGTTGCAATTGTTCGAGGTGTCAACTTGTTTCTGATTAACTCATTCATCAACGTGCAAAACCTTGTGTAGTATGATTCAATCTGTTCACCTTTAGTGGATGTGAAGTTCTCCCATTCAGTAAGAAGTTTGTTCTCAACGTCTTGTTGTCCAATCTCTGTTCCATGACAAATCCTTCTAACACGTTCCCACATAGCATGAGCAGTTTCACAGTTTTCGACCGCAGCAAAGATCTCCCGAGGTAATCCAAGTTGGATTAGATGCATTGCCATATCATCAGCTTTGATTTGCGCCTTGTCTTCATCAGTGTAATCTTCTTCTGTTTGTAAACGCATGTATGGTTCAGTAGGATTTGTTGAGTTTGGATCACTTGCAACTTGAACTTGTCTTGGCTGAAATGGACCCTTCTTAATGGAGTTGAGCATGAGGTTACCATCAGTCTTAGTTTTGATGTAACAAAGCATGCGGCTTGTCCATGGGAGATATCCACCTTTTTCAAGCATAGGAGGTCGGTTTTCCGCACCGGCTGCATGAATATCTTGCTGAGATGCCATTTGATGAAGTGTAGATGGATAAAGTTGATACTTGGATCGTTCCAACGAAATAGGAGTAGAGTTTAGAGTGAGTAGATGCAAGTTTTTATGGTGAAAATTTTGACTGAAAACCTTGAAACCTCAATAACTTCTTCTCGGAGCGTTTTTAGGCATCGATTTAGCGTGTCGTTCTCCTCTGTCTGACGGTCGTTTTGACAGCTGATTCGTCGAAAACGGAGTTACGGTTCAAAAGTTATGGCCGTTTGAAGTTTAGTCGTCAAAAACCTCACTTTTGTCAAAGTTCTCGAAATTTTTTTAAGTTCTCGATAAATTCACCCAAGTTCTCGATAAGTTACCCAAGTTCTCGAAAAAATTTTCAAGTTTCTCGATAAATTCAGGTTCTCGAAAAAAAGAAGAATTTTCTAAGTTCTCGATAATATTTCCAAGTTCTCGAAAATTTTCCAAATTCTCGAAAATTTTGCCAAGTTCTCGAAAATTATTTCAAGTTCTCGATAATTGTTCAAGTTCTCGAAAATTTTTCAAGTTCTCAAAAATAATGCCAAGTTCTCGAAAATTATTCAAGTTCTCGATAATTTTTCAAGTTCTCGAAAAATTCCAAACTTATCTAAATTATACAATTTAGAAAAGTATCCCAAGTCGAAGTGTTTTTTCTAACTTATACAAGGAAGAAAAACACCGAGTAAGCCACGGAATCGTCTGAAGATACTTGAAGAGAAATTATCGATAAAAGGTGGTGTGAGGTTCTCGATAAATGGCAGAAAAATCGTTTAACTTAAAGCACTCCAAAATTAAGTTTGTGTTCCAAGATACTTGTACTTCTATGCTTAAAAACACCAAAATTTGAAGAAAGTTCCAAACTTGATGATTTTTTATGAAAGATTTTAAGATCTCGAAAACAAGTACAATACCAAAGTCGAACTTTTAAGCTTGAAATTTTCAAAAAGGTTGAAACTTTCTTGTTAGAAAAGGTTTATAACACTAGTTTGTAATCAAAAACGTGTTAAAAACCAAGAAAAACAAGAAAAGTAAGAACTTTTCTAAAAAAAACTCATGAAATATAGCTTAAAGAACACGAACCACACAAACTCTCAACCCTCCTAAATCATTGTTAGGCGATTGATACCACTTGTAGGACCTTAGATATTACAACTTTATCACAAATATAGAAGATTAGAAGAAGAAAGATGGTGACTTGGTGACTTATATGTATTTCGTGTATATGTAGAGAGAGATGGAAATATGAGAGCTTTTATTCAAGAAAACACACACAAATACACACACAAGCACACACCTCAAATGAGCCTTTGAGGTGTTTATACAGTAAGATACATGAGATGCCCTATGGGCTTTCTATGGGCTTGGTTACATGGTTGATAAAAAGGCTTATGAAACATAGCATATAACATATTAGCTTGCCAAGTCCAAGGCCCAATGACTAAACTATTACTAATCTTAACAAACGACACAAAGTTACAATATGAGAATGACCATCACTTCTATATATATATTTTTAATGCTAACAGTAATTAACATGGGTCATGGGTCATGTGCATTGGGTTGTAGTCGCTTATAGTCTAATGGAAACCAAGCATGACTGGTGATAATGGCTAATTCACATGGGCGACTTTTTAATACAAAATACACTAAAGGGTGCGCTTGGTTCAAACTTGGAAAAGGGAAAGGGAAAGTGTAAGATAATGGTCAGGAAAGGGAAAGGTAAAGAAAATCAATCCCCCCAAAATATTGGGTAATGAACCATTCCCCACAATTGGGTAATGGGTCATTGCATTATGCTTTACCATGAGTATTTTTTCATTACCTTTCCCATTCTTCAATTCACCCCCTATACCCCCTACCAAGCATTAGGGGTGTTTAAAAAACCCGAGAAACCGACAAACCGCTCAATCCGAAACCGAAAAAAACCTGAAACCGAAGAAACCGAAACCGAACCGAACTGCCCCGTGAACACCCCTACCAAGCATGCCCTAAAATACAAATGTAGCTTTAATACTTACTGTATTAGTTTTAAAACTTTTACTACTTTTTACTTTTAGTTTATACTTTTAATAATTTTTAAACTTATATTTTAAACTTATAATATATACAAAGATTTATGTTGTGTTACTTTTGCGAATAATTAGAGCAAAAGAGATATTAAGGTGTGTTTGGATTAGTTTATTTTGTGTGGTTATCGGCTTATTGAGTTTTGGGAAAGTTAATAAGCTTACTGTTTGTTGGCTTATTAGCTTATCCACTTAAAATAACATAGGCTTATTGGCATCCCCAAATCTCAAAAAGCTGATAAGATCATAAATTAATATAATCCAAATACCCATTTAGAGCTACTTATTCTTAGGCTTAGGTTGACTATCTGTTATAAGAAGTATGTTGCATTTGTATTGATAGAATAAGGAAGAACATGCTGTGTTGTTTTTGCGAGTAATTAGAGCAAAAGAGATATTAAAGTTTGCTTGGATTAGCTTATTTTATCTTAGGCTTAGGTTGACTATCTGGTATAAGAATTATGGTGCATTTGTTTTGCGAATATTTAGGCTAAAACACCCAAGTATCAAAGATGGAAGAAGTATCAATGATGGGTGAATAGACACCACTTTCAAGTATGAACATAAACTTGTTTTGGTGTTGTTCATCCATTGTTGATTCATCTTTACTCTTTGTCAAAATACAGAAACAATTATCAAGTATAATTTGTAGGTTCGATGCTTGAATTTAGTGTCTTCGTATTCCAGCATGTTGGTAGGTTATGTTGTTGTTGGCTAGGGTAGAAAGGATGGGAGTTCATTGCATTACTAATATAAATTTAATATGATTTCATTCATGCACGATTAGCTCTCTAATGTCATAGAATCTACATAATTAATATGTATGTTCGTCACATCTAAGGGAGCAATATAAATGATAGTAAGAATCTGTTTTTTAATAACTTAAAGCTCTATAATTAGGGCAGATCTATCGCGCGTTGTAGATGGTTCCGTCGCTTAATTTGGAAAACGTCTACTACCGTATGTGTGGTTGATCTTGATCACAAGCTTTGGCTCTTTCAATAATGTTCCTTGATTAAAACTTTTGTCCCGACAATGAAGATACATTCTTGAAAGTGCCAAAGCTTGTGATCAAGATCAACCACACAAACGGTAGTAGACGGTGTTCAAAAAACAAAGCAATGGAACCATTCTGCAATGATAGATAGATCGGGCCTGATCATTGAGACGTCTTCAATGCGATGATGATATAGTGCGTATTGTTCAGGACATGCCACACTCTTTCATTATCGCATTCAAGATGAGTGATGTTACTTAGACTCTATTCTTTACTCAACATTTCTAGAATGTTTGTATCACTCTAGTTGCATTCCATTCTTTTTTATTATCTAATTGAGTCTGGAATTTCAACATACCTTTCCATTCTGAGTGCCCAAACATTTTCTTTTGTTTTTTCAACAATCTAGCAATGCGGCTGGTGCAGTCCTTTGCTAAAAGGGAGTTGAAATGACAAAAGGAGATGTAGTGGGTACTCAGAAGGGTTACGTATGTTGGTTTATTGCATTCCATTCTTTTTATGATCTAAAACCAGCCATCCACCAAGTAATGTTGCCATTCGAGTTCCAAGAACAAAGGTTGTTTCAAACACACCTTGAATTGCAACATTGACTGTTTTTGTCCACATCAGTTGACTGTTTTGGCCTTGGTCTTTGCACACCTGCATTTTTGGCCTTGGTACTGCAAATACTTTTTTTTCTCATGTTTGCACATATGAAAAAGTAATGTCATGATTGCACAATTTCACCATGGTTTTGAAAGTCCAATTTAGTAATAAATAAGTTTGGTGAGGGGATTTGGGGTCTGGTTCCTCCATATAATATATAGGGAGTTTGTTGCAAAATAGGTCCCAAAACGTCCCTCAACACTAAAGGTGATAGCAGCGTAAACTATCTACTAGCAGCATTAACTGTATACGTTAACATACCCAAGCACCCATGTAATTAACAATTATACAGAAACATTATTGGTAACATAGTGGTTCATACTGAATGATTAAAACATTAAAATAACATAATAATGATTCATATCATCTTACATCAGGCTAAATTCAATGATGATAATTTAAAGTTTTTTGAATGCTTTTGTAAAGATCAACAATGTTTCCACAGATTTCTTCTATTTCTTGAGTCCGAAGATCAACTTTGTTCTTAATCGCCAATATGGTCTCTTGGTCTTTCTTGTTCTGTGCTTCCAACCGCTTGATTCGGTTGTTGTAAAGTTCAACCAACCGTTGTTCAGTACCAAATAGGCCTCCAGAATTGCATTTGTCCCAGCAATATTGGGTTAGGCCGTGGATTTTATATTTTTCTGGCATTGGAGGAGGAAGAGAAGTATCCCTTGACGGAGGAGGAGGAGAAGTATCCCTTGAAAGTTTTGTTTTCTTTGAAGCAGGATTTGAAGATGATGAAGCCATTGCAGTTCCAAACAAAAATTGAACACGTAATGAAAAGATGAAATAAGTTGGTTGTAATTCCTTTGTATTTATAGGCACACAAGAGTTGCAATGTCACAACGTTTAAGTGTCACAACGGTTTACAGTTACTTTTTTTATAGTTACACCGGTTTATAGTAATTTATGCCTAGCAGCATTAAGTTATGCCAAGCAGCATTAAGTTCTGAGTTACTATAACTCTTCATGGTTTCATTTAACTTGATGTTTTAACTTTATTTCGTTTGTAAATACAAGAATTTTTAATTAGATTATAACTTTTACACTATAGTTTTAAAATATTGTTACAAACATTTAATTAGATTATAACTTTTACACTATACTTTATTTGACTTTATGAAGTCAATTTTATAATGTGTTTGTTATACCTTAATTTTATTTGACTTTATGTAATCCTTTTGCTTGTTCCCTTTTTGTACCATCATGCTTCTCACCTAATTCTTGATTTCTTTCTCAACAAAATCTAAATTCTTATTTCATCTATCAACTAAGTAACATCAAAAAAAGGTGTTGGATCTCTTTATTAATCAGGTCATAACAGTGTTGAAGTAAGTTTGCCAATTCAGGGAGTAAACACTGTCACAAACACAAATTTTACACAACTACTAACTAGATTAATACCATTATGTTTATTCTTACTATATTTTCTAACATTTGAAACCACTTACAATGCATTTGTTTGAGATCTTTGTTTGACTTTTGGTATGATCAAGAGGAGGAATGTGATTGGTACAAGATGCATTTGTTTGAGATCTTTGTTTGACTTTTAACAAAGCATCATAACATAGTCAAAAAAGCAAAATAACATAATAAATCAACAAACAGATAACATAATTGATAATATAACATTAAAATTGATAAAAAAAACATAACATGACATATGACATTAACATTCATTCAAATTGATAACAAAAACATAACAAAAAATAGTATATCATTAAAATTCATTAAAGTTTAAACATAACTTTGATGAAAAGGAGGGAAACATTAAAGGAACATTCAAAACATAGATGACCATGAAAGAAACTCTAAAGTCCCTTGACAAATGTATGCTTGTTGAAGAGCTTGAGCTTCGCTTCTGCCATCTTCTTCTTCAAATCTAAAAGATCGATAACATCAGACTTTTGAAGCTTCTTCAAGAACTCCAAGCATTTGAACATCTGCACCGAGGGACGCGTAAGTTCCATTTCAGCCATCATCTTGTTCCTTTGAACGACAATATCAAGCAACTATTGATATGCCACAAACAGATCTTTGGCATACTTGATATCACGCTCCGTCTCCCTAGAAAAGAACACCGTCATCTGGTATGGTAACTCAGTTGAGTTAGCAGCCGCAACAAGTTCCTCAAGAAGGACAAATTGAGACATTCTTTTGCAAATTTGATTCAAAAAATTTTTATTGTGTTTGTTTACTGGATGAATGAGCAAGTTACTTGGGGTATAGGCTATAAATAGGCGTGGTAAGTACATGTGAAAATGTGTTTTAGGCGTGTTTTGGGTAATAAATGATAAACGTTTGGGTTACCAACATACACATCCCAAAATTTCCTAGCAACATTAATTTGATTCAAAATTTTTTTACTGTGTTTGTTTACTGGATGAATGAGCAAGTTACTTGGGGTATAGGCTATAAATAGGCGTGGTAAGTACATGTGAAAATGTGTTTTAGGCGTGTTTTGGGTAATAAATGATAAACGTTTGGGTTACCAACATACACATCCGAAAATTTCCTAGCAACATTAATTTATGCCTAGCAGCATTAAGTTATGCCAAGCAACATTAATATAATTACTGTAGATTACAACTTCATTTCGTTTAACTTGATGTTTTAACTTTATTTCGTTTGTAAATACAATAATTTTAATTAGATTATAAATTTTACATTATAGTTTTAAATGATTGTTACAAACATTTAAAACTACAATATTAAAACATCAAATCTTTGTAAATTTTAAAAAAATAAAACAATCCTATCTAAATTCATTTTTCAACTAACTTAATCTATTTTTAGGTAATGATTAATATATTTAAAGTAGACTACAACAACTTCATTTATGTTACAAGGATAAATGTGTACATGGTTAATGGTCACATATAATACCCTTATAACGTGGCCATAATCATGATTTAGATACACATTTGTGATATGGTGTGACTATTGTAAAGCCTATAGTCACATGATCGTGCTACAAATATATGTGACTATACACATTAGGATTTGGAAAGCAAACACACACTAAACTTTAGACACACATATTAACTTACGTGACCATATGTATCGAATTTTTGTTACGCTTAATCATGTTTGTATGGTTTAGTGTGACCATTTATGACATTTGGTCACACTCTTCAAGTGTGTGACTGTCACAACTCGTAATTTCAGGTCCTTTTTCAAACGTCAAAATTTCATTATTCATCTCAGGAAGTTACTATTCATCATTTACTATTCATTGATCACTATTCATCGTTTTACTATTCATCGTTTTCGGAATCACACACTTGAAGAGTCAGTTTGAGATTCCGAGAAGCGTTCGAAAATTTTACTATTCATATGACACTATTCATTCCTGGAAGGAAATCACTATTCACGATTGTCGTTCATCATTTTGTAAATCTAGTTTACGGGTATTCAGATTCGCGTAACCGGTTTGGGTTTAGCTATGAATCTATGCATCATCAGTAGGGACACATCATATAGACTAGAGTAGTCTACATATCATCAGTAACATCATCATCATCACATTAGATAATGCACGGATACGCATTATTTCCATTTACGTATGCTTAATTTGTAATTAACGTTACCACTCAGTTTTAATACTAACGTATACCCAATACTCACGAAGATGATCCTAACATATTTTCGTACTCATTATAATAATATAAAAGTTATATTATTAATTTACCCGGTGTTTTGAGAATTTTTCCATATTTACCGGTATACGGTTATACTTTCGTCAGTTTTCAATATATAAACACGATAACTATTTTAACACCCGATTCTTATCAGGAAGGTAAATTTATGAAGTTTACAACTTTTATACATCTCGTCTTGTTCCGTTAAAATTGATTTCTAGTTAACCCGGTACCCGAAACTTACAATATACTACATTATACACCTCAAATACATGCTAATACTTCAAGAATACATGAAAACTACAAAATTATCTTACAAGATACACTAAGGTCGACATATGCATGAGTATGTGTCCATTAGATCTTTTACTTCACATGTAAAATTACTAAACTACCCTTTACATAAGATATTTACAAGAAAACACAAGTCTTACACATAAACACATATTACAAGATCAAAAAGGTTTTCTTTTCTTTCTTTCTTTCCAAACTCACGGCCTAACCAACAACAACAAACAAGATCCATCAAATTTTCCAAGAACAAGTATATTTCAAGTAATCTATATAATCCTTGTTAAGGTTTTGAAATAAAAACCTCAAGGTTATTAATCAAATCATCTCCAAATCCTTCAAAGTATCAAGTAAGCTTCAAGTAATATTTTTCATCATCTAATACTTTTATTTCACTAGTTACATGATATATTTTCAAGCTATATTAGCAAAACATACAAGTATTTATGTTATATATACCACTTTACAAGTATTTTGGTTTTTATGAGTATATATAAGCCTATGATCATTCCCTTGAAATCCTATAATATTTGGTGATGTTTAAGACCCCAGGACGCCCTAAGATGGTGTATGGTAGATTAAGGGTTGTATTGAAGTTGATTGGAAGGTTTTTGTACAAGTTAGTAACTAGGAAACCAAGTTTTGAACAATATAAATACCTACTGTCCCTATTTTGAAAACGTGGTAAACTCAGTAGCTTGGGGTTATTTTTAGGCCAAAGATTTAGAAAATACATTCCAAGATGAAACTATGGCCGAAAGTTTGGATAAAAACGAGTTTATAACGAAGGAGATATGATTTTCCGAAGTTCAACGACTAAAAGTTATTTCAGAAATATAGTGTGCTGTTGGGTAACTTTTGTTGGGCAAAATGAGATATTCAACGTAACCTAGATAAGCCGAACTACTAAAAATATGTTAGTATGTTGCCCCATGATTCCGGGTATATAAAGAACGTAGAAAACGAGTTCATAACGACCAAGATATACATGTTTGAAACCCGACAAAACTTATAATAAATTGACAGCTTTTGGTAATAAAAGTTGCTAAGTGTTGAAAACTATATTTTTCAAGTAACGACATTGAAAGCCATATTTCTTAACCGCCGAGACCCGTATGGTCAAAAGTTAAATGACATGACTTCTAGACATTGTCTCAAGGTTTTCAAAAACGCCGAGTTTCATCACTAACACTTAACGTACGATATTTTGTGACTAGTGTTGCGAAGCCATTTAGGCATATTTTTCAAGTTATTAAAAGTGTCACTTTACGACGAAAACACTATATTTGCCGATAGAACACCAAATAAGGATCGTGGAGTACCGTTTCAATATATTTACATGAGAAGTGTTTATTAACTTAACGAGACTTCAAAAATGTATTTTTCGACGATAAACGTTATTTTCAAGTTTCACGAGTGGTATCGATAACATACGTATTTGCATGTGTAGCATCATTTCATTTCTTACATTAGATCATATCATTCATATTAGGTTGCAGTTAGAGATCGTGCCTTGTTTCAATGTATCCACTTTTGTCATCGTAGCTATCGCACCAGGTGAGTCGTAGCCCCACTTATACTTGTTTAATTACTTTATAAACTCTTTTGGGGAGATACATGCTTACATACTTGTTTTATACTTTTACAAGTCTTCTCAACTACTTGCTCATTTCTGTGGGTTTTCATAGCCCCGTTTTAATTCCATATTTTGATTACAAATCCCACGGGGGAGAATAAATTGCTTTAATTATTTTTGTGTATGCCAAAGTATAAATTCCTTACATTGCTTAAGTTGCCTTATTACCACGTCATGACAAGTCCCCTTTATTATCATGGACCGTTAATTAATCTACAAGCGAGAGTGAGTGAATAGATCTATCGAGGGTGACTCCTCCATCCGTGTTTGGGTTGCTCCAACGGAATTACGGATGCATTTCATTTCAAATATCTTTAGAGTGCCTGGTGACCACTCCTTTGGGGCCAATTTAAGTAACGTCTAGCTTTGGGGTCATGAGCTTAAGAGCCAATATAGTTTTATTACTGAAATCTTATTACTTTACTTTTTACTTATGGCTATTGTACATACGATTAAAGTTATATACTGATGGTTTTTATCAATCTTATTACTGAATTACGATGCCTTTGCATCAACCTTATTACTGATTTACGATGCCTTTGCATCAACCTTATTACTGATTTACGATGCCTTTGCATCAACCTTATTACGGATTTACGATACTTTTGCTGGGAAATCTTCTTTCAAATGTTTTTACATCGCATACTTCTTCACTAAACTCTATGAACTCACCAACCTCGTGTTGACACTTTAGCATGTATTTTCAGGTATTAAGCAATGGCACGCTATTGGAGGTTTTGGCAGGGCATGACATGGTCATAGAAGACTCTGATTATTCATTTGGGGACCGTTTTTAACTATTTTAAGAGCCTACTTCCGCACTACTTTTAACAATGTAAATTCAACATTTTTTATTAAACTATTTTATTCTAAATGATTGAAGTGAAAACCATTTTACACTTGTTTTGTAATACCAATTGAGTTACACCCCAGCTGCATGTATGCTTTCGCTGGACCCGATTCTGGGGGTGTGACAGTGACATATATTTGTCACTCTTAAATGCATATCGTGACTAACGTTTCAAACTTAATTTTTAGTTGTCACACATTTCAAATTCATATGCGGCTAACTATTCAGCAAAGAATAGCAGTCACGTTTATATAATGTGTGACAAACTTGACTATATAATTTAGCCACATACGCAAGTACTTCATGTGACCATATATCTTTTTTGCTCACACTGTTCAATTGTGTGACGTATATTTGTCACAAATGTATATCTATAGTATCAATAATGTTTCGAGCTGATTTGTATCAGTCACACGTCCCGAATTAAAAGTGACTAAAATGTCGAAAAATATTTACCAGTTACCCTCTAGTCACATATATACACCAATGTGTGACATATATTTTACGAAATGGTCACACAAGTCGGATCAAGTGTGGCTGTTTATTTAAGGCTAGTACATTTAGTCACGTAAATATGTTGCTGTGTGGCCATTCGAAATATGCTATGTGTGACAAAAGGCCATATTTGTACTAGTGCGAGCATCTTTGTTTTCGTGAAAGATGCCTTTTAAATGTTCACATATTCCTTGCGTGGTTTCACTATCATCAATCACCATGTCCATTATCTTTGGAGAGATAGTTGAATGCATCCATATTACAACCAAAGAATCATGTATGTCATGATGAGGGTCGACGGGGGTTGTGCTTCTGGATGAGGATGTAGATGAGGCCTCAAGATGATGTTGTACATCGTAAGTCTTACAAAATCGTTTAAACAAAGCGCTCCATGAATTGTAGTTGACCTTTTCAAGATCAAGAGGTGTGGGGATATAAGCCTTGATGATCGCAATAGAAAAGGCATTATCGATAGGTGATTTTGTTATAGCAACGGGTCTTGTCATGATGCTATGACAAGCTAGGACTCGGCAATGCAATTAGCAATCAATGATACTAAAAAAGGAAAAAAAAATGGGGCAGTGATAGTTCGACACATGCAGATGTCGAATTAAGGTCTATGAGAGGATCTTTTTTAGAGGTTGTGGTTATTCCCCAATCACGATTCATTAAGTAATGGAGTATAAATACATGAAACATTCGGATTGCTATTGGGCTAAATGCCTCTAGCTACATATAAAACTATGTGCCTAATAATATATCATGCTAATAAAAACTTTCATGAACCTTCTAATTAGCCTTGTCATATTCATGACCAATATGCAGAACCTTGTCTAATTGAGCCCAATAAAACAGCTTCTGGTTCAACTTGTGATTTATTTTTCCACAACAATGACAAATCGAGGGTTTCGAAGAGGATATGTTTTATGGAGGTTTATAGTGTAAGATGATGAATTTAAATTTTAAATTTCGAGTTGTGGTAGTTTTGAAGTATTCCAGGCATATTGAGTTTCCAACGTCTAAGAAAAACACAGTCCTCTATAAATTTGCAGCTGGAAATTAATGTGATCTCATGCAAAACTCATTAATTTGTAGGAATAATAGATCGATTAACAAATTTATATAGTACATTTAGTAAACCAATTTTCAATATTTTGGACATTATCTAATATAATGGGTTTTGCTAACCACAACCTATAGGGTAGTGGTTAAGCATCATGATTTGTGTGAAAATTGCATTTAATAAACTAATTATTTCCATATTTACCCATATTTAATGATTATAATTGAAAATTGCTGTTATACATATAATGCTCACTATAAAACACTAGTTAAATTTTTCACTCTTTAAAGGCCAATTCGCCACGGTTAAAAGTGTATCAAATTATAAATTCCACACTTGAGCAAGTGTGGTAATAATGGGTGTGACAAATATTGCTACACATATAAGTGTGGAGATACTCTTTGAATATCTACACTTAAAAGTGTGGCAAACACTCTTTGAATGTACACACTTAAAAGTGTGGCAAAATTGCAAAAAGATGCTTACTGTCAAACCCTCAAATTCGTAAACTTAAAAAAATACGTATAATTTTGAATTTTTATTTAAACTTTATGATATTCTAAATTATCTTATACTCTATTTTATGTTATGATTAAAACAAAACTAGTAATCTAAGTCTTTAATAAATAAAATGGATTTGGTACAAATAATAAAGATTCCTAAAACCTAGCATTATGACACAATTAATATGCATTATGAATTCCGTATTTCCCTTTAATTCTCCCATGAAACTTGGCCACACTTATTCAGATTATAACCGAATCCATGATTGTCATTTAACCCCAAATTAAAGGATAATTAATACCTTCCTAAATACTTCACACGCTCCTCTTAATTATATTATACGGTTTGGTGTTCTTCCTTCCCTCTACCATACGACTCACACAAACAAACACACAATCATAAGGCTGCTGCTATTATTCTCTATCAAGAACCAAGGTTCGAAGGTGTTAATAGGCGTATTCGTAATCATTAAGGTGTTGTTGTGGTTGCTGTATTCGTGGGGTGTTAGGGTCTGATTCGTGGGATAATTTCCTGTTCTTGTTCGGTTAATCAAAGGTACCAATCATCCTTGTCTTTCTTTTCTATTCGACACAAGTAGTCATTATAATCTGAATATACATAAACATCTATGAAATACCTAAACCTATTTGAATCTGTTATGATCCTACTATACGAATTACATGTTAAAAAGTGATCACATGAAACCATAAAATGTTGCACCCTTTGTGAACTGTTTGGTCGTGTAATTATGGGGCTGTTTTGGTGTCTTTATGCTATCCCTAATTGACATTAAAAATCAGTACTTGGTCATTAATCAGACGTTAATTATGAGCTACTAAAATTGCGAAAACCCTAGAAATTAATTAGAGGTCGATTCAGGTTTATAAGGGGTTAAGGAGTTGTTTCCTGTCACAAGGGTAAGCTGTCCAGAACTTTGGGTCAATTGAACAGGGTCTATCTTTACTACATATAATGGAAAAATGGTCAACAATTCAAATGTTGAGTTTTCAAGAATTGTTGAGTTTTCAATAATGGTCAAATGAGAGAGAAAAGTGAAATGTAATTTATACTCTTATTAAAACACCCCATTACTTAAAAGTACAATGATTTATTCACATTGTACAACAATTTAAAAACATATCTACCAAATTAAATATAACCAATTAAAACACAAACCGGGTTGACTCGGGACGCTTTAAACCCGGCGGGTTGACCCGGTTTAATTTGACCCATTTCTGACCCAACCTAGCAAGTTGACCCGGTTTAAATCGACCCTTTTTTCGACCGGAACGGTTCAACCGGTTGAACCACCCGGGTCAAACCGGGTTTCAAAACATTATCTATTACTTAAAAGTACAATGATTTATTTACATTGTACAACCAATTAAAAACAAATATATCAAATTAAATACAACCAATTAAAACACAAACCGGGTTGACCCAGGACGCTTCAAACCCGGCGGGTTGACCCAGTTTAATTTGACCCGTTTTCGACCCAACCTAGCAAGTTGACCCGGTTTAAATCGACCCATTTTCCACCCGGAACGGTTCAACCGGTTGAACCACCCGGGTCGAACCGGGTTTCAAAACATTATGTTTAATTCCCAAATCTTCAAACTTTTATTATTTTTTGTTTTAACCTATAAACTTTTTTTATCAATAAACTATCTACCGCTATAAAATCCCGTTGCTATGCACGGGTACTCGTCTAGTATTGATAATACCAACGTGTTTTTATGTGACTCTTGATTTTAAAACTTATTTTGGGATGTTTACTCTATGGATATTAAGTTTTATAGCCATTGGAGGTCGGGAGGATGGTCTTTTGATTTTTGGGAGATTAAGTGTCAAAGATGAAAAATCGAGTCTGAAAATTCAGTTGGTGTTTTTTATTTTTCATTCAAACCGTAAAGATTTAGAATCTCTCCTTTTACAGAGGTTAAATATAGGATATATGTGACTTCCTGGAATTTTTGTGGATTTTTCTGAAGTGTCGAAATTGGTTAACCAAATATAAACTTTCTGCATATATGTGTAGTTAATTTTCTGGGTAAGTTTGGGAAGAAGATTTTTGAAAGGATATTTACACCTGGTAATAAATTCTGGTAAAATTCAAGTAGACTCTCAAGACATTAAAGCTTCTGTGAGAATTTTTATGAATTTTTATTTTGAATTCTGGTATTGTTTGAAAATTCATTAAGTGAAGGTAAAAGTATATTAAAATCAGAAATTTGTTAAGAAACTTAGTTCTTTGTGAACTAATACTATTTGATGTGTTTTTATTAACCCTAGACCTAATCATTAATGATTGTAACCTAAATAGACATTAATAATATCGTTAAACCCTAAGTTGACCAATGTGGAAACTTACAAAATAGAATGAAACCCTAAAATGAGTAATCGGATTAACTAATAAGTATTGTATGAAACCGAACTCGTGTAGATTCGTTGAAGAAGATGTAACGTTGTTCCTTGTGTTCATTCATTCGTTTCCTTTCTGTTCAATTTACATTAAGGTACGGATATTCAGTCTTACTTTTAGACATTATTTCATTTGCATTTCGTATTGGTACGGATATTCTGGATACCTATTTCTATTTACATCGTTATCAGTTGGTTCGTTTGTTTGATTACTTGTTACTCATGATTTGTATTCATTGACCTTGATTCGTTTACTGTGATTTGAACCTTTGTTTATGATCCATTTGTTATGACCCATTTGACTTGAGCCATTGATATGATCCTTTTGTTGTGATCCATCTGATATGATCCCTTTGTTTTGATCCATTTGATTTGATCCACTGCTCGAGGTACTATTCCTAGCCATGAAGATAACATGGCCATGTCATTGAGGCACCAATGACATGACACTTTCTGTGGAGGTGTGATTGATCCATGGCGTTTCCCTTATCTGTATCTATGGCCATTATTTGAGTATGTATGCTAGCCTTGAGCTAGTGTCTGTGCTAATCTGTTTTGCAGGGGAGCGTATGGATGCATCCTAGGCATAACGTTCTGTTATGAAATAATTAGTGATTGGTTGTGCGTGCCATGCACCCCATTTCACTTCTGGGAGCTAGCTACTCCTTTTAGTACTTGAGAGGTCTCCCCTTCTTGTACAACTTATGAATTGACGGTATAATGATTTTTGAAATGAAAATGTTTGATTGATTGTTTTGGTACTTGAGAAAACTTCCATTACTATCCCTTTTACTATTTCTGTATTATTCTTTGACTTTCAATCTCATATGACCCTTCATATTCTTTGTGACATTGTATCTCAGCAGGTTTGATGCGTGGGAATCGCAACAGGCTTTACCTCTCGAGGGATCTCGAGAAGCTTACAACCCCCACCAGGCAGTGTACCTGATCGTTGTAGTATAGTATAGTGACAAGTACTGGGGGATTGATCGTTCAGCTTAGGAATAGTGTCGCTAGGATTAGAAAGCCTAATTACTAGTTCTAAAGGTGAGGGATGATTATTTTGTATTTTTATATTTTATGGAAAGCAATTAAAATCTCGGGTTTTGGAAGAGTGGGCGGAATTAGTTGCTATTCAACTAACCCAAAACTAAGATGCAATCAAAATAAAATAACAAAAATGTAAATAAGCTAATTATACTAAGGTTGTGAGCAGTAATTGGAGAAAATGTGTTTACTTAGATTTCACTACTCCCTAAATATCTTTTACACGTTAATTACTTGTTATAATTGTATGGATGACGGATCGTATTCCTTAATACCATTCATGGGGTGGCATACATAACTCCCCAATTCTATGAGCTCTTATCTCCTCCTACACCATGCCCAGCACAACTATAGGGATTGTAAACAGTGGCTCATGCATTAAATACAACCAATAAAGACCTAGTACGCCTCGGTTCATGTTTCTTAAGACGTTCAAGCATGTTACCATTTGGAGATCTGCCAGTTTTCTTAAGCCTAACATATAAATCATTCATCCAAGACAAGAATAAACAAGTAATTAACACATAATCAATATCTAGGTTTCATTAGATCTAAGCAAACACAAAAGAGATCTAGCCTAGCATAATGGAATTGAGACAAGAACAAGATATAGACAACCAACACATAGACATATTGATTGAATTAGAAGAACACTTATCTCAATTACAATGCAAGGTATCAAGGGTTTGGAACCCTTGAAAAACCTGTAAAAGTTGCACCAAAATCGTCTTTAGGGTTTCTCCAAAACTTCTCTCTTTAATGTGAAAAACTAGAAAACTATATATAGGTAAATAGGGATGACGGCGTCAAGAACAAAGGTGTGACGCCGTCATCTCGCCGCCAAATACTTCCTCGGACGGCCTTGATCTACTTCTGACGCCGTCAAGGTCTAGGCCGTCACACAAATTCCTCTTGACGCCCTGTGTGTGACGCCGTCATCAACTACGGATTTTAATTCTTGAGGTTTGACGCCGTCATGAATTTACTCTTGACGCGTTCATGTACTGTTCCCAGCATGGAAAATTGAGACTTTGCTGTTTTCTTCACTTTTATGCTCCAAAAACGTCCAAAATGGCTTCTTTTCCAGAATTCACTCTCCAAGTACCTAAAATCACAAAAGGAACGATTTAGGGCAATATTTGATCAAATAAATTCGGATTCGGGCTTAAATGACCCCCTAAAAACGGATCATTTTTCGCCTCATCATATACCCTTACACTTGAGATTTGCTTGTCCTCAAGCAAATGCGCTTTTATTCTACTCAAAAGACAAGTTAGGGGTCATTTAACACTAATATAAAAGTAATTACAACAAATAATCGTTCCACTAAAGACCAATAGACAAGCACGGAGGTCATATACAAGCACCTCACAAATAGTGTTTAGATACTCACATCTCTCGGGTGTAATAAAGTAATATAACATTATGGAAATGGAAGATATCTCTCACTTCCTGTCATAGCAAAATAGATTACCATAGGCTTGGGAAAGGATCAAACCTCCACCACATGGCGTAAGCACCTAGGATAAACTATCAAAGAGGTATTTTAAAGGGTTGTAACGTTAGGTATAGGGATATGAATTACACGGTTTTGTTGGATAAAGGAAGTTTTACTGGTGGCGAGTTAACAATCTTAGTTAATTACATGTACAATATGGCGTTGCTAAGCCAAGACTAGACTCGACTTAAGCTAATAAATGAGAAATAACAAAAACATAAAATGAACATAAAATGAAACGGGATGGTAGTCCGTATGTTTTTTCTCTTTTTCCTTTTTCTATTTTTTTTTCTTTTCCTTGATTTTTTCGATTTTTTTTTTTTTTTTTTTTTTTTTTTTTTTTTTTTTTTTTTTTGCATACACTCTTACCCTACCATCCAAAATAATACATCATAGGGGATTGAGCATTCCCCTTACACTTGAATCTTTACGTACTTTACATTTAACTAATCTAATGACTCGAATTAAGAAAATTAAAACACTTGGAGCACTTTTAAGATTATCGTACATATGGGGGTAATAAGTGATGTTCTTCCCCATTACTCCATAAAATAAGTACTTACCCATGAGTCCCAATCGTCCCAAAACAATATGTACAAGGATATGACTCGACTTAGCAACCATGTAATCAATTAGAAAGTTAACTTAGGGTTTAACAAATAACAATAATGCACTAAAGATGAGCGCATACACGGAAGGCTAAGGCGATTTGGTTGTACATTTAAGTGGGGTGTAACAAATTCTTCCTTTAAGTAGGATGCTTAAAGTTAGAAACGAAAAGATAGGCTCGGAAGGGTGTACTAGGGGTTTCGTGTACTAAAAATGAGTACAACACTAAAGGTGTGGGAAAAATTAGTTGACTTAACTAGTCAAGTAATATGACTTAAATGGTCAAGTAATTATAATACGGGTTTAACACAAGGGTAATCCTAATGCCTCTTATCATGTAGTAAATCCAACCACACGAATGTAGTCTCATTAGCGGTCTCGGGATGCATCACTAACGCAAGTTCTAGAATCTAAATGCTACCGGTACACTCATAAGCACTAATAGTAAATGCTTTTCCTATCAAATCTAAAGGCGAACCTCACATTTTTGGGTGGAAAATTTTTCTGAATATACGGTTATTGTCACAACTCGTAATTTCTGGTCATTTTCCAAATCTCGACAATTTACTATTCACAAGTTACTATTCATCATTTACTATTCATCGATCACTATTCATCGTTTTCGAGGTCAATTCGACATTCTGAGAAGCGTTCAGAAATTTTACTATTCACTTGACACTATTCATTCCGGAAGAAATACACTATTCATGTGCATTACTCATGTCATCGTAAATTTAGTTTACGAGTATTCATTTTCGCGTAACCGTATTGGTTCATGAGCAAATTCATGCATGATCATTGGGACACTTCGTACGGACTAGAAATAGTCCGCATATCAGCATGATGGCACTTGCATACTATTCCACTCGTAGGATATTCAAATTAATACTTTTGGTATAATTAACGATTTACGTATGTTTATTTTAAATAAACACTAATACGCGAACTATAAATGTGACTAACATGTCCGACACTCCCGACTATTATCCCAATCTATTTTTATATTCATTTTAATAATATAAAAATTATAATATTAATTTACCCGGTATTTTGGAAATTTAATTATTACGTATCGTACGTCTAACTTAATAACGACGGTTTTCACAAAAATTAAACAATAATCACCCGAACTCTCCGTACTTGTACCCGACATACTTTTACAATTTTTACGACTTTATTATGTCCCGAATAACTTCAATAAAATTTATTTCTAGTAAACTCGGTACCCGATTACACCTAAAACTAACCAAATACTACACAATCTTACCACTAACTCCCTAAATAATTACCCAACATAACTCCCCATTTTTCTCCTTGCATAACCGGCCCCCCCTCCTCCTAGCCTCCTAATGAGCTAAACACTCACCAACTCACTTTAATGCTTACCAAACATTTGTCCCCTAAGTATATATTACACCTTTTTCATCCATTTTATCACTAATAATTTAACTAGCTCAAGAAAACTCTTTCTCTCATTTCTCTCATTGCATGAATCGACCTAGGTGATCCAAGAAGCAAGAACAACAAATTTTACAAGATCTAAGTGTAAACTTGTTCATTTAGTCATCCTTGTTGGAGTTTTGAAATAGAAACTCAAGGATTAGTAGGATTTTCTTCATCCAAACTCCCTAAACCTTCAAGTAAGTTAACAAACTCATTTTTATAATTTTTACAAGTTATTACTATGGTTATATACTTTTCTTACAAGAACTCATGCATATAATAGCTTATACCACTTTATTTTATAAACTTTTAACTTTTGAACCTTAGGAAGTGATTATTATTAGATCTTTGTTAGATCTACTTTGTTTATGAAGTTTAGGAACCCATGACACCCTAAGAAGGTGTATGGTAGGATTAGACTAGTTTTGTGGTGATTGAAAGTGGTTTGGATGAAGTTTGAAACTAGGAAAATGATTTTGGAAAATATACATATACCTACTGTTACTATTTTGAAAACGTGGGAGACTCAGGAACTCAAGGTTAATTTTTGACCAAAGATTTAGAAAATACTCTCCGATACGAAACTATAGCCGAAAACGGGGATAAAAACGAGTTAATACCGAAGGAGATATGATTTTCCGAATATTAAGAACGAAAAATACTTTCAAATATAGGTTCTGTCCCAAATCGCCAATTTCAGAAAACTCAGGGGTTTCCGGGTAACAATGGGTTAGATATTTAGAAAGTACTTTCAAAAACGAAACCGTGGCCGCTTGAATCACTAAAATCCGAGTTACGACGAAAAAGATATACTATTTTCAATTTTAACGACGAAAACTATTTTCTGAAAAATACCTTGCTGTTGAGCAGATTTCATGGACTGTTTTGAGGCCTAAAACTTGATCTAGCCGTCCCGACTTATCAAAAATATATTAGTATGCCATCCCACGATTCCGGGGATATAAAGAACGTAGAAAACGAGCTTATAACGAAAAAGATACAAGCGTTTGAACTTAGACGATATATATATATTTCCATCAGCTTTTCTATTACAATTTTTGCCACAAAACTGTCTTGGCGAAACACCATTTTCTCGGCTGTTTTTCTTTATGATCGGATCAGTTTGAGTCCGAGCCGTAGTTTTATGAAATCAAGATCTTCCAACAAGCTTTTCAAATCAATTGGCCGTTTGTCGAATAGACTTATAACGAATAAACTACGACCTCATCTATATACCCGATAAACTATATATATTTTGACAGCTTTTACTATAATGAGATTTTCTAAGTATTGAACATAATACTTTCAAGTAACAACAATAAGAGTTGATTTTCTCATCGATCGAGACCCGTATAGCCAAAAGTTAAATGACGCGACTTCTAGATATTGTTACAAGGTTTTCAAAAACGCCGAGCTTGACCATTAACACTTAACGTACAATATTTCGCGACTAGTTTTACGAGGCCATTTTGGGCATATTTTTCAAGTAACGAAAATGCTATTTTGCGACGAAAACCTTATATTTGCCGATAGAACGCCAAACAAGGATCGTGGAGTACCGTTTCAACATATTTACATGGAAAGTGATTATTAACTAACGAAGTACGTACGACTCAAGGTTTATTACGCGACTACTAGACACTATTATAAGGTCTGCAAGACGAGGAATATAACACTAACATTTTTATACGATATACTACGACAAGTTATATACTTCTATATTTGGACTTATTTTCCTAAGTATGGAAACTATTATACTTTGACAATAACTAGTATTTCCAAGTTACGAGTGGTATAGGCATCATGTGCATGTGCATTCATTTCATCATGTCATGATCTAAGGTAGATCGTTATTACTCATATTAGGTTGCGGTTAGAGATCGTGCCTCATTTCAGTGTATCCATTCTTGTCATCGTAGCTATCGCACCAGGTGAGTCATAGCCCCACTTTTACTGATTAATTACTTTAAAATCTCTTTGGGGGAGATACATGCTTACAATACTTGCTTTATACTCTTATACGATTTGAACTACTTTTGGGAGAGAATACACCGCTTTAATTATTTTTGTACAATGCCAAAGTATTACAAATTCCATACATTGCTTAAGTTGCCTTATTATCACGTCTTGACAAGTCCCCTTTATTATCATGGACCGTTAATTTCTAGTACTAAGCGAGAGTGAGTGGATAGATCTATCGAGGGTGACGCCTCCATTCGTGTTTGGGTTGCTCCAACGGGACGAATGCATTTCATGTCTTAACAAATTGAGTGTCTGGTAAACACTCTGGTGGGGCCAATTCTATGTCCAGCTTCGGTTCCATGAGCTTAAGAGACAATGTAGTTTTTACGACTGAAATCTTACTATTTTAATTTATACTTGGGCTATTGTACATACGATTAAAGCTACATACTGATGGTTTTTATAAACCTTATTACTGATCTATTACTGAATTACGATGCTTCGCATCAACCTTACTACGGACTTACGATGCTTTTACTGGGAAATTCTTCTCTCCAAATGGTTTTACATTACTTACTTGTTTACAGAACTATATCATATTTGGCAGTGGGTCGTAAACACACAGGTTACAAGTCTCTTATGGCGGGACTTGTAGCTGAGTGGATTTACGATGCCTTTGCTGGGAAATCTTCATTCTTATGCGTAACAATACTTTTCACAAGACTCTATGAACTCACCAACCTCGTGTTGACACTTTAGCATGTATTTTCAGGTTTTTAGCATATGGCACGCTACTGGAGGTTTTGGCAGGGCATGGCATGGTCATAGAAGACTCTGATTATTTATATGGGGACCGTTTTAAACTACTTTTAAGGGCCTACTTCCGCACTACTCTTAACGATGTAAATTCAACATTTTTGATTAAACGATTTTATTCTAAATGATTGAAGTGAAAACCATTTTTGAACTAGTGTTGTAATACCAATTGAGTTACACCCCAGCTACTTGTATGCTTCCGCTGGACCCGATTCTGGGGGTGTGACAGATTGGTATCAGAGCTTTGGGTATAGTGAACTAAGTGTTTTTTTAAAACCTAGACTATAGCTACTATTACGAAAACTTAACCCTATGACCGTCACGTGCCTGCCTGCCAAGCTGAAGCCTCATTTGTGGTTAGTTGCTGACATAAGTGATGAGATTTGTGTCTCATTATCTGATATACTATATTCAATGATTATAGTTGATTACTATAATTGTCTTTCATATGAGCATGTTCACATATCGTATATGTCACCGCATTATGTTTTCCATGCATAGTTTCTGCATTCGACCTCGAGTTTGGTCACTTGCTTTTGTCTTTCAGAACGCCTTGGTATTTGTGAAGGACATGGTATTAGTATAACTGAACTGAGTATTTCAAAATTCGTGGAACCTCGGTGGGATATAGACTGGTCATCTATATTCAACCCGGGATAGTGAGATATAGGCTGACCACCTATGTCTGACTCAGAGATGAATTTTGCAACACTGAGAATGGTTATAATAAAATTTTGTCCGGAATAAATTCTCAACTCATTTTCCAAATGCTTCATTTACGTGTGTGTATACTCTCATTGTCATAACATTCCTACTTTTCATCACTTCGTGAACCACCGATTGGAAGCTTGCCAACTAGTCATTCTATTTCATGAACTTTCATAGTTATGCACAATACACTTGCATCGCAGTATTTTCTTATATCACAACCTCATTATGCTGCAGTTGTCACAGTCTCTTCCCTTCTCACCATCACTCACTACTACCAATATAGATAAGTGGACATTATCAATGACCTCCCTAGGAAAGACTTTCCATACCATCTATGAGGAGGATCCCTCGGTACAGTAAGACCATTCAAAACTCAACAGAAATCCCAAGATATCACAAAACTATTCGAACCACTATCACTGGCCTAATCACCAAAAATTCCATCATCTGGAAAGTATTGGCTTAACTAAATTATAAGGATTAGTTTCGATACGAGTGCTCACTAAGCAACACCATAGAGATAAATCCAACCTTTTAACCGAGACTATAAATTGAACATGTCCTCACCAATAGACTTTATTCGAACGTGTTAGACACCTATGCCTTTGTGCAGATATACATACCTGACTATTTTATCCTCTTAATATTTTCACTTTTAAATGGATTTTCTCCAAACTACCGTTATACAAAACATATATCTTGTAAGAAATACTTTTCTGATGCACTTACTTTGACAAGCAAATTCCTTTTGGCTAATCTTTTACAAAACTATTAAATGTTACAAAATTTTAAACATCGATCTTTGGTAAACCATATTATATACCTTATGTTGAAAATTTTCCTATATTGCATAGCTACTAAATTTTGAAACATCAAGAAGGATGTTACCTAAAAAGCCGTTTGCTTAAACTTGTAGATTCATTTATTCGGGGAAGGCTTATGAACAAAACACACAAACTCAAAACAAACTTTGAAAATCAATCACTATAATACATCACTTATACCTTTAGGAGTTTGTAATTTGATGACCTAGAACTTGGGGAAAATCTTAGTAATGGAGACTAAGCATCGTAGGTGGAGAAAGACTCAACTCATGACATCCTGCGGAGGATCATAACCTCATCCTAATCTATTATTTTCAACAACCCCCTTTGACGGATTTAACCCTGTAAGTCTTTCAAAACAAGATTCATGATACCCATTTCAATTATTCCTAATAAAGGAATTTGATTCACCTCAACTCCTAGCGATTTCATTAAGATCTCTTTGGAACCACACCACCTATCATCTGTAGACCAATGGTCAGAAATTAGAGAATGATTCACACATAGGGAGATATGCTCAGAGCGTGAGTGATTGACTCTAGAAATGGTTGGACTAACCATTTTCCATAAATCAGATTCCTTCATAACCATAGTTACCACACGAGCTTAGAGACTAACCCGTTCGAAGCACTCTATGGTCGAAGTGCCAACACCCATTGACGGATCGAAATTTGGAAAAAGCCTAACTCACTAGTCCAGTAAGCATTCATGAAATAACCAGGAATTTCCTACAAATCAAGAATCAGTTACAAGTTTGATAAGTTGTGAACCCTTAGAATTTCAAGTTAATGGCAGGATGATGTTGAAAGTTCTGCCAAGGAAAGGCATGATACCGTTAAGAAAAATTTGGGAAGATAAACCCGAGATTCGGACAGTATGGGTCTAGTGGCCTACAGACTTGAACTCCCACCGAGCTCAGTAGCTTACACAATAAATATCATCATCTTTTCACCAATACCACTCTAGAGACCAACACAAACTGAACTTCGGGACGAAGTTCCTGTTTGAGGGGAAGACTGTCACAACTCGTAATTTCTGGTCATTTTCCAAATCTCGACAATTTACTATTCACAAGTTACTATTCATCATTTACTATTCATCGATCACTATTCATCGTTTTCGAGGTCATTTCGACATTCTGAGAAGCGTTCAGAAATTTTACTATTCACTTGACACTATTCATTTCCGGAAGAAATACACTATTCATGTGCATTACTCATGTCATCGTAAATTTAGTTTACGAGTATTCATTTTCGCGTAACCGTATTGGTTTATGAGCAAATTCATGCATGATCATTGGGACACTTCGTACGGACTAGAAATAGTCCGCATATCAGCATTATGGCACTTGCATACTATTCCACTCGTACGATATTCAAATTAATACTTTTGGTATAATTAACGATTTACGTATGTTTATTTTAAATAAACACTAATACGCGAACTATAAATGTGACTAACATGTCCGACACTCCCGACTATTATCCCAATCTATTTTTATATTCATTTTAATAATATAAAAATTATAATATTAATTTACCCGGTATTTTGGAAATTTAATTATTACGTATCGTACGTCTAACTTAATAACGACGGTTTTCACAAAAATTAAACAATAATCACCCGAACTCTCCGTACTTGTACCCGACATACTTTTACAATTTTTACGACTTTATTATGTCCCGAATAACTTCAATAAAATTTATTTCTAGTAAACCCGGTACCTGATTACACCTAAAACTAACCAAATACTACACAATCTTACCACTAACTCCCTAAATAATTACCCAACATAACTCCCCATTTTCCTCCTTGCATAACCGGCCCCCCCTCCTCCTAGCCTCCTAATGAGCTAAACACTCACCAACTCACTTTAATGCTTACCAAACATTTGTCCCCTAAGTATATATTACACCTTTTTCATCCATTTTATCACTAATAATTTAACTAGCTCAAGAAAACTCTTTCTCTCATTTCTCTCATTGCATGAATCGACCTAGGTGATCCAAGAAGCAAGAACAACAAATTTTACAAGATCTAGGTGTAAACTTGTTCATTTAGTCATCCTTGTTGGAGTTTTGAAATAGAAACTCAAGGATTAGTAGGATTTTCTTCATCCAAACTCCCTAAACCTTCAAGTAAGTTAACAAACTCATTTTTATAATTTTTACAAGTTATTACTATGGTTATATACTTTTCTTACAAGAACTCATGCATATAATAGCTTATACCACTTTATTTTATAAACTTTTAACTTTTGAACCTTAGGAAGTGATTATTATTAGATCATTGTTAGATCTACTTTGTTTATGAAGTTTAGGAACCCATGACACCCTAAGAAGGTGTATGGTAGGATTAGACTAGTTTTGTGGTGATTGAAAGTGGTTTGGATGAAGTTTGAAACTAGGAAAATGATTTTGGAAAATATACATATACCTACTGTTACTATTTTGAAAACGTGGGAGACTCAGGAACTCAAGGTTAATTTTTGACAAAAGATTTAGAAAATACTCTCCGATACGAAACTATAGCCGAAAACGGGGATAAAAACGAGTTAATACCGAAGGAGATATGATTTTCCGAATATTAAGAACGAAAAATACTTTCAAATATAGGTTCTGTCCCAAATCGCCAATTTCAGAAAACTCAGGGGTTTCCGGGTAACATTGGGTTAGATATTTAGAAAGTACTTTCAAAAACGAAACCGTGGCCGCTTGAATCACTAAAATCCGAGTTACGACGAAAAAGATATACTATTTTCAATTTTAACGACGAAAACTATTTTCTGAAAAATACCTTGCTGTTGAGCAGATTTCATGGACTGTTTTGAGGCCTAAAACTTGATCTAGCCGTCCCGACTTATAAAAAATATATTAGTATGCCATCCCACGATTCCGGGGATATAAAGAACGTAGAAAACGAGCTTATAACGAAAAAGATACAAGCGTTTGAACTTAGACGATATATATATATTTCCATCAGCTTTTCTATTACAATTTTTGCCACAAAACTGTCTTGGCGAAACACCATTTTCTCGGCTGTTTTTCTTTATGATCGGATCAGTTTGAGTCCGAGCCGTAGTTTTATGAAATCAAGATCTTCCAACAAGCTTTTCAAATCAATTGGCCGTTTGTCGAATAGACTTATAACGAATAAACTACGACCTCATCTATATACCCGATAAACTATATATATTTTGACAGCTTTTACTATAATGAGATTTTCTAAGTATTGAACATAATACTTTCAAGTAACAACAATAAGAGTTGATTTTCTCATCGATCGAGACCCGTATAGCCAAAAGTTAAATGACGCGACTTCTAGATATTGTTACAAGGTTTTCAAAAACGCCGAGCTTGACCATTAACACTTAACGTACAATATTTCGCGACTAGTTTTACGAGGCCATTTTGGGCATATTTTTCAAGTAACGAAAATGCTATTTTGCGACGAAAACCTTATATTTGCCGATAGAACGCCAAACAAGGATCGTGGAGTACCGTTTCAACATATTTACATGGAAAGTGATTATTAACTAACGAAGTACGTACGACTCAAGGTTTATTACGCGACTACTAGACACTATTATAAGGTCTGCAAGACGAGGAATATAACACTAACATTTTTATACGATATACTACGACAAGTTATATACTTCTATATTTGGACTTATTTTCCTAAGTATGGAAACTATTATACTTTGACAATAACTAGTATTTCCAAGTTACGAGTGGTATAGGCATCATGTGCATGTGCATTCATTTCATCATGTCATGATCTAAGGTAGATCGTTATTACTCATATTAGGTTGCGGTTAGAGATCGTGCCTCATTTCAGTGTATCCATTCTTGTCATCGTAGCTATCGCACCAGGTGAGTCATAGCCCCACTTTTACTGATTAATTACTTTAAAATCTCTTTGGGGGAGATACATGCTTACAATACTTGCTTTATACTCTTATACGATTTGAACTACTTTTGGGAGAGAATACACCGCTTTAATTATTTTTGTACAATGCCAAAGTATTACAAATTCCATACATTGCTTAAGTTGCCTTATTACCACGTCTTGACAAGTCCCCTTTATTATCATGGACCGTTAATTTTTAGTACTAAGCGAGAGTGAGTGGATAGATCTATCGAGGGTGACGCCTCCATTCGTGTTTGGGTTGCTCCAACGGGACGAATGCATTTCATGTCTTAACAAATTGAGTGTCTGGTAAACACTCTGGTGGGGCCAATTCTATGTCCAGCTTCGGTTCCATGAGCTTAAGAGACAATGTAGTTTTTACGACTGAAATCTTACTATTTTAATTTATACTTGGGCTATTGTACATACGATTAAAGCTACATACTGATGGTTTTTATAAACCTTATTACCGATCTATTACTGAATTACGATGCTTCGCATCAACCTTACTACGGACTTACGATGCTTTTACTGGGAAATTCTTCTCTCCAAATGGTTTTACATTACTTACTTGTTTACAGAACTATATCATATTTGGCAGTGGGTCGTAAACACACAGGTTACAAGTCTCTTATGGCGGGACTTGTAGCTGAGTGGATTTACGATGCCTTTGCTGGGAAATCTTCATTCTTATGCGTAACAATACTTTTCACAAGACTCTATGAACTCACCAACCTCGTGTTGACACTTTAGCATGTATTTTCAGGTTTTTAGCATATGGCACGCTACTGGAGGTTTTGGCAGGGCATGGCATGGTCATAGAAGACTCTGATTATTTATATGGGGACCGTTTTAAACTACTTTTAAGGGCCTACTTCCGCACTACTCTTAACGATGTAAATTCAACATTTTTGATTAAACGATTTTATTCTAAATGATTGAAGTGAAAACCATTTTTGAACTAGTGTTGTAATACCAATTGAGTTACACCCCAGCTACTTGTATGCTTCCGCTGGACCCGATTCTGGGGGTGTGACAGATTGGTATCAGAGCTTTGGGTATAGTGAACTAAGTGTTTTTTTAAAACCTAGACTATAGCTACTATTACGAAAACTTAACCCTATGACCGTCACGTGCCTGCCTGCCAAGCTGAAGCCTCATTTGTGGTTAGTTGCTGACATAAGTGATGAGATTTGTGTCTCATTATCTGATATACTATATTCAATGATTATAGTTGATTACTATAATTGTCTTTCATATGAGCATGTTCACATATCGTATATGTCACCGCATTATGTTTTCCATGCATAGTTTCTGCATTCGACCTCGAGTTTGGTCACTTGCTTTTGTCTTTCAGAACGCCTTGGTATTTGTGAAGGACATGGTATTAGTATAACTGAACTGAGTATTTCAAAATTCGTGGAACCTCGGTGGGATATAGACTGGTCATCTATATTCAACCCGGGATAGTGAGATATAGGCTGACCACCTATGTCTGACTCAGAGATGAATTTTGCAACACTGAGAATGGTTATAATAAAATTTTGTCCGGAATAAATTCTCAACTCATTTTCCAAATGCTTCATTTACGTGTGTGTATACTCTCATTGTCATAACATTCCTACTTTTCATCACTTCGTGAACCACCGATTGGAAGCTTGCCAACTAGTCATTCTATTTCATGAACTTTCATAGTTATGCACAATACACTTGCATCGCAGTATTTTCTTATATCACAACCTCATTATGCTGCAGTTGTCACAGTCTCTTCCCTTCTCACCATCACTCACTACTACCAATATAGATAAGTGGACATTATCAATGACCTCCCTAGGAAAGACTTTCCATACCATCTATGAGGAGGATCCCTCGGTACAGTAAGACCATTCAAAACTCAACAGAAATCCCAAGATATCACAAAACTATTCGAACCACTATCACTGGCCTAATCACCAAAAATTCCATCATCTGGAAAGTATTGGCTTAACTAAATTATAAGGATTTGTTTCGATACGAGTGCTCACTAAGCAACACCATAGAGATAAATCCAACCTTTTAACCGAGACTATAAATTGAACATGTCCTCACCAATAGACTTTATTCGAACGTGTTAGACACCTATGCCTTTGTGCAGATATACATACCTGACTATTTTATCCTCTTAATATTTTCACTTTTAAATGGATTTTCTCCAAACTACCGTTATACAAAACATATATCTTGTAAGAAATACTTTTCTGATGCACTTACTTTGACAAGCAAATTCCTTTTGGCTAATCTTTTACAAAACTATTAAATGTTACAAAATTTTAAACATCGATCTTTGGTAAACCATATTATATACCTTATGTTGAAAATTTTCCTATATTGCATAGCTACTAAATTTTGAAACATCAAGAAGGATGTTACCTAAAAAGCCGTTTGCTTAAACTTGGAGATTCATTTATTCGGGGAAGGCTTATGAACAAAACACACAAACTCAAAACAAACTTTGAAAATCAATCACTATAATACATCACTTATACCTTTAGGAGTTTGTAATTTGATGACCTAGAACTTGGGGAAAATCTTAGTAATGGAGACTAAGCATCGTAGGTGGAGAAAGACTCAACTCATGACATCCTGCGGAGGATCATAACCTCATCCTAATCTATTATTTTCAACAACCCCCTTTGACGGATTTAACCCTGTAAGTCTTTCAAAACAAGATTCATGATACCCATTTCAATTATTCCTAATAAAGGAATTTGATTCACCTCAACTCCTAGCGATTTCATTAAGATCTCTTTGGAACCACACCACCTATCATCTGTAGACCAATGGTCAGAAATTAGAGAATGATTCACACATAGGGAGATATGCTCAGAGCATGAGTGATTGACTCTAGAAATGGTTGGACTAACCATTTTCCATAAATCAGATTCCTTCATAACCATAGTTACCACACGAGCTTAGAGACTAACCCGTTCGAAGCACTCTATGGTCGAAGTGCCAACACCCATTGACGGATCGAAATTTGGAAAAAGCCTAACTCACTAGTCCAGTAAGCATTCATGAAATAACCAGGAATTTCCTACAAATCAAGAATCAGTTACAAGTTTGATAAGTTGTGAACCCTTAGAATTTCAAGTTAATGGCAGGATGATGTTGAAAGTTCTGCCTAGGAAAGGCATGATACCGTTAAGAAAAATTTGGGAAGATAAACCCGAGATTCGGACAGTATGGGTCTAGTGGCCTACAGACTTGAACTCCCACCGAGCTCAGTAGCTTACACAATAAATATCATCATCTTTTCACCAATACCACTCTAGAGACCAACACAAACTGAACTTCGGGATGTTAAAGGTATTTCCTTGGAAAGGTGTTATGCGTTTCGGTAAGAAAGGAAAGTTAGCCTGAGATATGTAGGACCGTTTGATATTTCGGAAAGGATTGGATTTGTGACATACCGGTTGAAGTTAGCTGAGGAATTGAGTGGTGTACATGTTACGTTTCATGTATCTAATTGAAAGAAGTGTTTGGCAAATGCTAGTCTGCATGTGCCATTAGATGAAAGTAAGGTTGACAAACTCTTCGTTTTGTCAAGAAACCTTTTGAGATTATGGACCGAGTGGTCAAGAGTTTAAAGTATGGTAAGATAGCATTAGCAAAGGTGTGTTGGAATTCGAAGCATAGTCTTGAGTTTACTTGGGAACATGACGATCAGATCTTTTGTAGTTGGTGAGCAGATCGTTTGTATTTGGATTTAGATCGTAGAAGTTAGATGCAGGGTGTTCGCAAATGTTTTAATTAATGTTTGTTTTATGTGTATCCATTATATGTGGTGCTTCTTGAGGTTACCATTTGGAGTTTCATTTGGTTCGAGGGTATCGTACCTACCTGTGAGAAGTCGCTTGGATCATTGGTGTTATTGATCGGGGAGTGTATCTATTTGCGTGTATCGTTGGAGTGACGGAATGTTTTCTATCGTGTGAATTCGGGTATTTAGTCGGTTCACATTTTTGTGGTTCTTTCTCTATGATTTTATGGAGTGGTATCTTCCGCTTATATATCCATAAATTTTCTTATACTGTTGTGAGTGGTGACTAGAGTAATTGAAATCTCAAGACACGATTTCCCTAAGTGGGGGATGATGTAACAACCGTGGTTTTAGCATGTCAGTTTAATTGATAGTCTTGACTCGGTTGACGTTTGTTTAGTGTTTCTTAGGTGATTGAAGTGATATATATGTGATATAGGTGAGTTTTAGCACTAAATCCCTTTGCGTGGTTTTGTTTTTATGAGTGAGTAATGTTGATATTTGGGTAAGTTCATTTTGATCGCCTTTGTGGTGTAGAAATGACTTGTGAAGTTTTGGTGTTTTTGTTTTTTTGCGTAACGAGTCTTCGTTCAAGTTTTTGAGCGTTAGCAAGTTACGAGGAGTTTGTTTTTTTATGTGTTATGCTTTTAATAGAGTGAAAATCTATTTTTGGAAACTTTATTTTTGAAAATGATAATTTTCCGGTTTGTCGTAAAAACTGAGGTTTATCAAGTAAAATGCTAGGATTAGCTACGGGTATTTATAAAATATCAAAAGTATGAGGTTTTATGTGTAATAAATAAATTTAATAAAAAAATATAAATACATATTTTATATATATAAAAATCGGCTAGAAGGAGATAAGGGGATAAAGTAAACCCAATTTGAGTCCAAATATGACTCTTAGGCACAAGGATTATCCATAATTATTATATATACAACCCAAAAAACCCTAAAACGTTTTTTGTGAGTTTTTGGTCGTTCAAGTGAGGCAAAGGAAGAAGAAAAAAATTATGGTTTATAATTGTGAAGCAATAATCAAGAATAAAGGTAAAATTCTTAAAACACATGTTCAATTGATTGATTAATTATTGGTATTCATGTAATATTAAGTATGGATCTAGGGTTTGTAAGTTTCTGTAAATTAATTAATTAAAACATGTTGGGATCAATTAATGATTATATTATGATGATTGGTGAAGAAAATTGAGCGTAAAACATGCTAGTTATTGAGTTATGGTTTGTACAGAAAATTAGTGTTGTAAAGATTCGTAGGTATTTAACAGATGGTGATGAGTTAGATCACGAAATTTTAGTCTAAATTGAAGTTTAATGAAAGAGCTTTACAAAAAGTCCGGCCACGATTGATTTCGAGGCCCGGAAGTTGATCTTTTGATTTTTCTTTGTTAAGGTGTCAAAGCTGTAAAACCGGGACAGATTTAGGTCATAAGTTTGGTAGTGAGATGTGGATGAAAAAGTGAGATTTAGCTTATCCCTTATGGTTGAGTTAAGTTTTATATGTACTTAGACTCCCACGCGAAGGATTTGCGATAAAATTTGTAGATGTATTTTAATTTAATTAAAACTTTTTGGTATACGTTCAGATCCGAATCTGGATAGTTTGTAAGTTTGATTTTATGAAGGGTACTTGTATATGTTTTTGGATCACGGCCTTTGAGTAGTAGCTTGTATACATCCAAGGGACTATGGAAGTTTTTTGGTGTGAGTTATTGAGCTTTTAAAGTTATTATTTTATGTGGGCGAATGTACTCTAAAATTCTGCATTTTTTGAGTTTTTAAGTGCAAGGGATTTAGTGAGTATTAGGATTTTGTGGTGATTGGTATGGGGTATAGGAGATCTATGGTGGGTCATATGAATCTTATACATCCATAATATCTGTATTACATGGGTTATAGCTTTTAGCTTGGCCATGTGTAATGTGGACTTATTTTGTGTGTTTTAGATTTGTGATTTGGGTTTGTGGAAGCTGCAAAGTTTGAGGTGAGTTCATAGTCCCACTTTTTACTTTGTTTTAAACTGGGGATGAGAATGATGCTTGTGATAATTGTTTTGAGTTATGCGTGGGATTGCGCCCTCACAAAAGGTTTTACCTCTCAAGGGATCTTGAGAAGCTTACAACCCCCACCAGGCAGTGTACCTGATCGTTGTAGTATAGTATAGTGACAAGTACCGAGGGATTGATTGTTCAACTCAGGAATAGTGTCGCTAGGATTAGAAGGCCTAATAAACTAGGTCTAGAGGTGAGGGATGATTCTTTTTGTATTTTTATATTTTTATAAAAGCAAGTAAAAATCTAGGGTTTTGAAGGGGTCGGCGGAATTAGTTGCTAGCCAACTAACCCAATTTATCTAAAGATGCAATCAAAATAAAATGACAGAAATGAAAACAAAACTAATTATACTAATGTGGTGTAAACAATGATGAGGAAAGTTGTGTTTGCTTAGGTTTCATTACTCCCTAGATATCTTTTACAGGTTGATAGCTTGTTACAATTTTCTATGGATGACGGGTCATATTCCTTAATACTAGTCGTAGGGCCATGTACAATATTCCCTAACTCTATAGGATCCTACTTCACTCCTATGTCGAGCTGTTAGAAGCTCCTAACATGGGATCATTAGAATTCTCCTACACATTAAATACAACCAAAAATTGTAGTACACCTCCAATCATGTTTCTTAAGACGTTCAAGCAAGTTACCAATGGAAGTATGCCAGTTTTCTTAAGCCTAACATCGAATACAATCATCCGTAACAATTATAAACAAACAATCAACCCATAATTAACATCTAGGTTTCACTACATCTAAGCAAACACAAAATAAATCTAGCCTAGCATGTTAAATAGAAGACACGCGTAAGATATAATCAAACAACACACAGACATATTGAATGATTTGGAAGAATACTTATCTTTAATTGAACATGAAAGATTCAAGGGGTTGGAACCCTTGAAAAAGCTGTAAAATTCGGCCTAGGGTTTTTCCCTCAAAGTTGCACCCTAATGAATGAAATTTGGAAAACTATATATAGATTTTACAGGGTGACGGCGTCATGTATTAAGTTGTGACGCCATCAACTCGCTGCCATAATGAAATCGTATTGCCTAGATCTATTTGTGACGCTGTCATGTAGGATTTTCTTCTGGGCCGTCAGTAATACTTGGACCTTGACGGCCTTGGGTGACGCCGTCATCTCCTATGCACAAAAACTCTCTGGATCGTCACGTGTATTTTCCACATCCACCTCTTTTGTAACTCTTGACGCCATCATGTGCAGAGCCTTGACGCTGTTAGGTACTGTTCCAGCAAGGAAAATTGAGCTTTGCCGTTTTCTTCACTTTTATGCTCCAAAAACGTCCAAAATGCTTCCTTTTCCAGATTTCTCTCCAAAAGTACCTAAAATGACCAAAGGAACGATTTAGGCAATATTTGATCAAATAATCACGAATTCGGGCTTAAATGACCCCTTAAAAGCGGTACACCTTTCGCCTCATCATTGAGTTACTGTGATTATGTGTGGTTTAAAAAGCTTGGACTTTTAATGTTATTGTATAAATGCTACATGTGATGATAATGTTATGTGGATTGGATAATGTGATGATAATGCTGTGTGGTCCAATTGGGAGGGGGGGAGTATCCAATTGGAGAGTAATAACTCCTACTCAATATAATGTTGTGTGGTTTAAATGGGATTCAATTGGGAGGATGCTTATCCTGTTGCTCGCGCATGTGACCTAATTGATGATGAAATGGGAGCGGGGGTCACGTTCTGGCCCAAATATTGTGATGTGTATTCAATTGGGAGGATGCTCATCCTGTTTCTTGCGCATGCGACCTAATTGATGTTGAAATGGGAGCGGGGGACACGTTCCGTCCCAATGGTTGCCTTATGTGTGTTGTTGCCTTGCGAATACATGTAGCTTATATGATAATTATAATTATTTGTCCAGCTATATTTTATAATCATAGTGAATCGGTTGCTTATTGTGTGTTAGTCTTAAACCTATGAATCTCACCAACATTATGTTGACGTTTTAAGCATCATTTTCAGGTGAGCTTTCTAAGGATAAGATAGAAGGATTTGATTAGACGAGACCCTAGTTGCATTGGAAGTGGTTTATCATCTATGTTTGGATTTATGTATTGTTTCGGATTTTGTTTTGGTTATTTTGTTTTGGGGTATTGTTACAATACTTTATGTTTGTACTTTGCTCTATTTTTGTGCATGTAGTTGTTCTCCATATAGACACAAGGTGTTGTGATGATATCCATGAAGTTACACCCTCTCGTTTCCGCCTTAGAGAGGTGTGACAATGGTGGTGATGATTAGTGAAAGAGTTGATGAAAGGTGGTGGTTAAAATGCATGAATTGAGAAACTCGTATGTATAGCAAATGCTATAAAGAATATAAAGATTGAACATATGGACTTATGCAATCTAAAATTCACAACATAAAGGGATAAAGGAATATGACTTACGTAATTTCAAGAGAAAAGGAAAATGTGAATGGACATTGATATTCAATGATGGCTGCAGGTTATGATTTGATCGATTAGGATTGACGGTAATGAAAACGAAATACGTTTAGAAATAATGACCTATATCAAACGACAATGGATGAAAGAATAGTAACATGGTTTAGTCCTACATGACCTTTAATGACATTATATTCTACCAAAGATGATGTATCATGCCATAATGTATGCTTGAATGGATTCAAGAAGAAGTGAAGACAATAAGCACCTAGAAACAAACATTTCATAAGAAATGAATAAAGAATACTAAGAACCTATATGAGGATGAGAATGACATTATGAGATGGGAGAGTGTTGGTTAAACCGATGTATTGAGAAAGTATTGGGAATGATGATTTTGATTAATATATCGTTTGCACTGACAATAACGTGCGTGATATGTGTTGAGTACGAAAGGATGAGATCCTATGATGGTGTTCTAGAAAATGAAGTTGTGAAGTCCTAGTTTAAGAAAGATCCTAGACTCCATTAGTTGTTGGTTGTGGAGATGAAGAACTTTGTCAAACACATGATGTGTTTTTCACTTGATGAGACATTGGTACAAACTAGTGATGTTGGGTTAAAAGGGCTTGAAACACTTGTGGTTTTGTGAACCGATTATAACTAAATGGTGTGTACTTGTGTATTGGTATTTTAGGGTGCAAGAAACATGAGTAGATGTTCTTTTAAATATATTTTGACAAAATACAAATATGTGAATGAATTTCTCTCTGCCTTAATCGGTGGACATCTAACATATTGTGTAATGCATCGTATAAAGAATGACGATAAAGTGTTTGGGAGGTTGAAGGTTAATGAAAGCGATGAGCTTAGTAATGTTTTTGCGGATGTTGGTTAGCATACAAAATACTTCATCCATGAAGTCACGTAGCTCTTCTCTATCAATGCGAGATGATCGCATGACAAGGCATGTGGTTTTCTCAAAGGAGGTGGAAAGGGTTAGAGTATTATTATAACTAAAGAGTGATGGAGGTGATTTTTGGAAAGCGGAAGCAATAATGCGATTTGGAAAGAGGTCAATTGAAAGATACCCAAACACAAATTTCAAATCTCTAAGACTCAATCCTATTACAGTTATGCGAGATGAGCATATAAAAGCTAGAACGAAGTGAGATGGCAAATGATTAGTTCTCAATCCACTAAAACAAATTTGGTAGTGAGAAAAGATGTCAACAAGATAAAAATCTAAAGATATTATCTATATAAAGTTAACACATGGCTAGATAGCGTCGACAAAAACAATCATATTAAGCAAGAGCATGACATAATACGAAATAATTTTCTTGTAAAATTGTTTTGTTGTTAAGCTTAGACACTTAAGCATATAACAATCTATGTGATTAATTTGTATGATAAAACGACTTCTAAATGTTTATCATATCAAAAGTACTTTGACAAATTATAAGTGCACATGTAGTGAACAAATAGTGTGACAACGAAACAAGACGAAAAATTTATGCAACCCATATTTAAATGATGACATTTTGGAGCATGTATTATATAGACCATCCTAAGCATGAATCTAATGAATGACCGAAAAAGACACAACCATTCAAAAATAGAAATATCATATAAAGACATGTATCAAAATGACATACCATGAGTTTAACAAGTAACACGTTAATCATGCAAAACATCATATACACAAAGAATGAAAATATCATATAAATCATGTTAATATATAGTAACACGAAACATATAAGCATGCAGGCATCATAAAGAAATAACCAAGGTTTACACATGAATCAATCAAATAGTTAACATGGTTATGTTAAGATGTCCAATCATTATCAAACAAATAACATGTAATAGACACAGGTATGTGTAATGCAAAAGATTTTAATCTTTGTGTTTGGAATCTAAGATTTAATGATCTAAAGGTTGACATCTTTTATGTTTGGTTTAAGATGTGTTTATGTGTGATAATGGAATATGATAAGAAGGTTCTCAAGAAAACTCTTTAAAACATGAATCTAAGTGAAGTTACCAACTTCAATAGATCTTGTGCATGCTCTCACTGGTACAAAAAGTTGTATTGGTCACGCCAAAAATATGTGACGATATGCATATAGTCACACACATTTTTTTCGTTGTGTGTCACCATAGGTCTCGCCACCGTAGGTGGCATATGGTCACATTGTTGAGTTTGTGGCCTTTTCCATCGAAAAAGAGTGACCAAAACCCCGAATATGTGTGACAAATTAGGCACAAGTTTTTTTGGATTAGTCATTATCAGTGACTGTAAACACTTTATAGTTATGCGTATGCTTTTTGAGAGTAACTATTATTCAACCTTTGGCCACATAAATATATAATATATGTGACATTTGAGATGATATATTCAAGTAAATGTGTATTTTGTGTGACTATTTCCTGTCGTGTGGCCACATGAATATACAATAAATGTGACGTTTGTGATGATTTAGTCACACAATAGGTGTTGTTTTTTTGGAGTTAGTCACATACAATTTAACACAAAGTTGCCAAAAGTGTTAATAAGTGTGACCATATGGTGTTTAAAGTGAAGAAATGTGTATTTTGTGTGACTATTGATCATCCAAAAGCCACGTGAATTTTATGTTTGTGTGGCCTTTTGTAATATTTAGTCACACAAAGCATGTTTGTTTTGGGTATTTAGTCACATACCATTAAGCAAACAGTGGCCAAAAGTATAAATAAGTGTGACCATATGCTGTTTAAAGTGAAGAAACGTGTAATTTGTGTAACTATTGATCGTCCAATGGCCACATAAATTTTATGTTTGTGTGGCCTTTTGTAATATTTAGTCACACAAAGCATGTTTGTTTTGGGTATTTAGTCACATACCATTAAGCAAACAGTGGCCAAAAGTGTTAATAAGTATGACCATATGCTGTTTAAAGTGAAGAAATGTGTATTTTGTGTGACTATTGATAATCCAATGGCCACGTGAATTTTATGTTTGTGTGGCCTTTTGTAATATTTAGTCACACAAAGCATGTTTGTTTTGGGTATTTAGTCACATACCATTTAGGAAACAGTGGCTAAAACTGTTAATAAGTGTGGCCGTATGCTGTTTAAAGTGAAGAAATGTGTATTTTGTGTGACTATAGATCATCCAATGGCCACGTGAATTTTATGTTTGTGTGGCATTCTGTAATATTTAGTCACACAATGAATAAAGCAAACAGTAACCAAAAGTGTTAATAAGTGTAACTATATGCATCTTTTAGTCACATTTAAAAAATCAATATATATCAAAACAATTCAAATATATATCAAAACAAATTCAAATACAAAAAAATTGGAATGTATATAACTGAACCAAATATAAAATTGGACATCCTTTTATACACCAAGGAGTCCTAGTCAGCTTACAATAGTTTCTTAAGTATCTATAATCTTTTCCATAAGCAAGTAGCAACTTCGAGTGGTCTTAATCTCTGAGCAGTACCAACTTTAACTAGCAGTAGTAACTTTTGTACTAGCAGTAGTAAATACATGGCACATTTTCTTTGAAGTTCATGAGCTGCACTAAATCCATCTAAGCAATGTTAACACAAACATGCTCAGAAGTAATTCAAACAACATCATGAAGACTTTTAATCCAAAACAATGAACATAATAATAAAACTTGTAGTTAAACTTACAAGTTTTTCTCCCATTGATCTAATCTCATCATCTGGATATAAAAGCCTTGAAAATGTAGGCTGCTGCATATCAACACATCAGGATGAGAGCAGAACTAGAACATGTCAAAGCTCACAACATAACAGAACTAGATGAGCCACTGGTTCAACTATCTGCACAAACATGATAGGAGAGTTAATACTAGTACCACGTTAGTATTGCTGGAGCAGAGTTACTAGTGCTAGTATATATATATATATATATATATATATATATATATATATATATATATATATATATATATATATATATATATATATATATATATATATAACAGAATGTATATAAATGAAGCAAATATATATAAAATTGTAATGTCGTATATAATCAAATTCTCAACTATTATAAGTTAAAACCTATTGACACTTCGTCGCCTTAGCTTGCTTTTGCAAGGTTTCATTAGAGACCAAATGTTTTCGCTTCGTTGGTTCTAATTTTAGTCCAGTATTTTGTTCACTAATATTTGGTATCATAGTTGGTAGTGTAACCTGTAGAACCGGTTTGTCGTGGCTTAAGCGTATTCGTATGTCCGATAGTTTTAACAGGTTCCTATATGTATATATAAAACACGGTACATTAGGTATGTATGTAAAACTAAAAAAATCAAAGGTGGGTGTTTTATTACTTACCACTGTTTCCATTACTGGTACGTTTTCCAAAGTTTCAATAGCCATTGGAGTGGTCACCTGCAATATAAATTAAGAAATACAATGGTGTTATCATTAGAAAATGAAATTGTTAACAACATAAAAAATGGCTTACATCTGAGTCTAATGACAATTTCTTTCTACAAAAAAATATGGGAAATGTAAGAAACCAAGGAACTAATAACGCTGCATAATATAAGATCTGCCAACTATGAAACAGTAAAAATATACATGGGTTGGCTTTGGTGACTGAGATGGAGCATACCCACGCCTCGAAAATGAAGTGTGCCAAAAAATCCAGCTGAGGGAATTTTTAGCCAGGCATCCCATGTATTATCCTCACCCGTGAAAATAGCATGTAGCCCCTACAAGAAACAAGTAACGTGATTAATGCTAACATAAAAGACGACAACATTAGATGTCCCAAATATAAGTTTAGCCTCAAAAGCAAACATACGGGTTGCATATCAACTCGGGCAACAAATATTATACAATTGGTTGCAATTTTCTGCAGTGCCAAACGTGGAACGACTAAATGTTAAATACATTACCAAGCAAGCAAATCACTAACATTTGGTACAAATGAAACAGTTTCACAAAAAGCAACCATAATTGAGTTAATTTCCTATATAACAGATGTTATGTTAATATTTTGGTAGATAACTTACGCAACTGCGATAAGCAAACTCCAACTGTTCATCAACATCCTCCCGGAGTGGAAACCAAGTAAGACTCCCTTTACGAGCAAAACGGTGACCTCTTAGAACACGTCGATTATCTCCATTCTGATCCAATAAACAGGAAAACTATGACGTCTTAATAAGTCTACCTGCAACGATTACCACCACACGAATTGATAATCAAAAGAATGTTTTAGGCTAGTTTTAATCCACGAAAATCAATACAAATCATTTTATATTCGATTACACATTCAAGAAAATATAAATTAAATATGTGTTTGAGCATACCCTTGAACAGAGTAGGATAGGTGAGATGAGGGGGATGGTGGCTTGATTGTGATGGTGGTAGATGTGGTGGTTATCTCGAACCAAACAACCGAAGCAAACAAACTCTCCTATACAGTTCCCTTGTCTTGATGACAGTGATGGCGTGGAGGAGCGATGGTTGGTGGAATGACGGCAAGATAAAGCGGTGAAGTGTGGCGGTGGTGTGTGTGTCGGTTCTAGAGAGAAGGAGAAGAGATGAATATTAGAGAGAAGATATATCTGCTAACTAGTGTTAATTAGTGTTTTGATTTTGGGTGAAAAAGGGGCGGGATCTTGAGCCAGTGATTGAAATTTTGGGGAAAAAAGGGGCGGGATATATCTTGACAGATTGAAATTTTGGGGAAAAAGGTGAGCTCCAAATGTTATATAAGTTGAGCTCAACCTTAAGTAAGTTGGATTACGGTTATTGTTGAGTTCTCGAGCTTGTAAGTGGCATAATATATATATATATATATATATATATATATATATATATATATATATATATATATATAAGTAAGTGTACTAAGTGTAAATAGTTATTTATGAATGCATCAAGCTTTTCGAGCTGAAGTCGAACCGAATTCAATTGTTAGGTTATATTTCAATTTTAATTTGTGTAAGAAAACGCATCTTTATAGATAAATCGAGCTTTTCGAGTCAAGCTCAAGTCAAGTTCAAACTTTCTCGATCCCGAAAAACATGATCGAGAGGGTGATGGAGGCTTGACTGTGATGGTGGTGGATGTGGTGGTTATCTTGAACCAAAGAACGTACCGTAGCAAATAAACTCACACCCATTGCCTCCCTTGTCTTGATGACGGTGATGGCGTGGAGGAGCGATGGTTGGTGGAACCACGGCGAGATACTACGGTGATGTGTGAGTCGGTTCTAGAGAGAAGGAGAAGAGATGAATAATATAGAGAAGATATATCTGACTAGTGTTAATTTGTGTTTTGATTTTGGGTGAAAAAGGGGCGGGATGTTGGGCCAGAGATTGAAATTTTGGGGAAAAAAGGGGCGGGATATATCTTGACAGATTGAAATTTTGGGTAAAAAGGTGAGCACCAAATGTTTTATGAGTTGAGCTCAACCTTATGTATGTTGGATTCGAGTTATTGTTGAGTTCTCGAGCTTGTAAGTGATATAAAATAAGGTTTTTTTTTTTTTTTTTTTTTTTTTTTTTTTTAATATGTAAGTGTACTAAGTGTAAATAGTAATTTATGATGCATCAAGCTTTTCGAGCTGAAGTTGAACCGAATTCAATTGTTAGGTTATATTTCAATTTGAATTTGTGTAAGAAAACACATCTTTACAGATAAATCAAGCTTTTCGAGTCAATCTCAAGCCGAGTTCAAACTTTTTCGATCCCGGATAACATGATCGAGAGAGTGATGGATGCTTGACTGTGACATGATGGTGGTGGATGTGGTGGTTATCTCGAACCAAACAACGTACCAAAGCAAACAAACTCACACCCATTGCCTCCCTTGTCTTAATGACGGTAATGGCGTGGAGGAGCGATGGTTGGTCGAACGACGGCGAGATACGGCGGTGAAATGTGGCAGTGGTGTGTGAGGCGGTTCTAGAGAGAAGGAGAAGAGATGAATAATTGAGAGAAGATATATCTGACTAGTGTTAATTTGTGTTTTGATTTTCGGTGAAAAAGGAGCAGGATCTTGGGCCAGAGATTGAAATTTTGGGGAAAAAAGGGGCGGGATATATCTTGATAGATTGAAAATTTGGCGAAAAAGGTGAGCTCCAAATGTTTTATGAGTTGAGCTCAACCTTATGTAAGTTGGATTACGGTTATTGTTGAATTCTCGAGCTTGTAAGTGACATATATATATATATATATATATATATATATATATATATATATATATATATATATATATATACATGTGTATGTATATATATATATATATATAAGTGTACTAAGTGTAAATAGTTATTTATGAATGCATCAAGCTTTCCGAGCTAAAGTCGAACCGAATTCAATTGTTAGGTTATATTTCAATTTTAATTTGTGTACGAAAACGCATCTTTACAGATAAATAAAGATTTCCGAGTCAAACTCAAGCCGAGTTCAAACTTTCTCGATCCCGGATAACATGATCGAGAGGGTTATGGAGGCTTGACTGTGATGGTGGTGGATGTGGTGGTTATCTCGAACCAAACAATGTACCGAAGCAAACAAACTCACACCCATTGCCTCCCTTGTCTTGATGACGGTGATGGCGTGGAGGAGCGATGGTTGGTGGAACGACAACGAGATACGGCGGTGAAGTGTGGCGGTGGTTTATGAGTCGGTTCTAGAGAGAAGGAGAAGAGATGAATAATAGAGAGAAGATATATCTGACTAGTGTTAATTTGTGCTTGTATTTTGGGTGAAAAAGGGGCGGGATCTTGTGCCAGAGATTGAAATTTTGGGGAAAAAAGGGGCGGGATATATCTTGAGCCACAGATTGGAATTTTGGCGAAAAAGGTGAGCTCCAAATGTTTTATGAGTTGAGCTCAATCTTATGTAAGTTGGATTCGAGTTTTTGTTTTTTTTTTTTTTTTAAATATGTATGTGTACTAAGTGTAAATAGTTACTGTATTTATGAATGCATCAAGCTTTTCGAGCTGAAGTCGAACCGAATTCAATTTTTAAGTTATATTTCAATTTTAATTTGTGTAAGGAAACACATCTTTACAGATAAATAGACCTTTTCGAGTCAAGCTCAAGCCGACTTCCAACTTTCTCGATCCCGGATAACATGATCGAGAAGGTGATGGTTGCTTGCTTCATAGTGTCTGTGACAAACGGTATACTTATTAGTTTTAAAACTTTTACTACTTTTTACTTTTAGTTTTTATACTTGTAATAATTAACTTATATTTTAAACTTATAATATATACAAAGAGTATCAAACACACTTCACTTTTAAACTTATAATATACAGTATGCAAAGCTTATCTAATACGCTTCACACACTTCCACATAATCCTCTCTTTCTCTCTCACAGTTATAAAACTCACTCTGTTACAATTGACCAAGTAAACGGATCTAGGGTTTTGATCATTTATTCTCAGTTTTGTTTTACATTTGTTAGAGACTTGTTACTCTATGTATTAGATTTATGTTGTGTTGTTTTTGCGAATAATTAGAGCAAAATAGATATTAAGGTGTGTTTGGATTAGCTTATTTTGTGTGGTTATCGGCTTATTCAGTTTTGGGAAAGTTAATAAGCTTACTTTTTGTTGGCTTATTATCTTATACACTTAAAATAACATAGGCTTATTGGCATCCGCAAATCTCAAAAAGCTGATAAGATGATAAATTAATATAATCTAAATCCCCCTTTAGAGCTATTTATTCTTAGGCTCATGTTGACTATCTGTTATAAGAAGTATGTTGCATTTGTATTGATAGGATAAAGAAGAACATGTTGTGTTGTTTTTCCGAATAATTAGAGCAAAAGAGATATTAAGGTTTGCTTGGATTAGCTTATTTTATCTTAGGCTTAGGTTGACTATCTGGCAATGTTGCAAAAATCGTGAATCGGTACTGAGGCGGTCCGGGGCCGATTAGCGATTTTTTACCGATTAATCGGCCGATTTTCTTGACTCGGCCGATTAATCGGCTGATTTCCGTGGAATTCTCTCCAAGGTCCTGGGCCGATTACCGATTAATCGCCGATTAATCGGCCGATTCGGCTGATTATTGCAACACTGCTATCTGGTATAAGAATTATGTTGCATTTGTTTTGAGAGAAAAAGGAAGAAAAGTGGCGGATGTGTGTGAGAATATTTAGGCTAAAACACCCCAGTATCAAAGATGGAAGAAGTATCAATGATGGGTGAATAGACACCACTTTCAAGTATGAACATAAACTTGTTTTGGTGTTGTTCATCCATTGTTGATTCATCTTTGCTCTTTGTCTCCGTATTCCAGCATGTTGGTAGGTTATGTTGTTGTTGGCTAGGGTAGAAAGGATGGTAGTTCATTGCATTATTAATATAAATTTAATATGATTACACTCATGCACGATTAGCTCTCTAATGTCATAGAATCTACATAATTAATATGTATGTTTGTCACATCTAAGGGAGCAATATAAATGATAGTAAGAATCTGTTTTCTAATAACTTAAAGCTAAATAATTAGGGCAGATCTATCTAGCGTTGTAGATGGTTGATAACGCTCAAAATTAACATGTTTTTAGGAGCGTTATTGTGGATTTTATGCATGTATTTTGGTCACTTTTATGAACTTATGGTTCTTAATTGAGCATAATTCGTATTTTAGGTTCATGGAAGGAAAATGAAGGAAAAGACGTAAAAATGATCAATAAACGAAGATTTATGCATGTACGAAGAATTCCCGACAAATGAAAGTCTCTTGAAGTATATTCGAGAAGATAAAAGTCATGAAGTTGTCACTCCAAGGACTCAATAATAAAGCACAAGAAGGAAAACGAGAAGTGAAATGAAAGAAAGAAGCTTAAACGAAGAAATAATGGAAGACTCGTTGTTCCCGACACACCTTCACCATTTTGGCCATAACTTGAGCATACGGACTCCGTTTGACCCCCCGTTTGCGGCCACGGAAAGCTAAGAGAAAGATCTACAACATTGGTCTTTATCATTTCTGTCCAGGAGGATCCATCCGATCGGTAGGAGTCCGCAACCGATTCGGATAGGAACTGACTTTTTCATCCATCCGGATCGGATGGAATGAAACCGATCGGTTGGATGCTTGCTGACCTCCCCAAGTTATTTTTAATGCATAATTAAGTGTCATTAAGCCCCAAGTCCGATCATGTCTCCATAATAACTCCTAAACCTGGCATTTTATGACAACTTAGTGCCCAATTTTTATGCTTGGAGGCTAAGGTTGATTTCTACTACAAATATGAGTGCTTAGGCTTAGTTCTAAGTGTGCATTCCTAAAGGAAGGATTGTCACAAAAATAAAGGTGCAATTTCAGCCTCCACCCTAAAGGAAGAATTGTTACCAACTTACCATGGTGAATTTCAAGCCTCCACCCTAAAGGACGAATTTTCACCAAGTGTGAAATTGTATCCTCCACCCTTAAGGACGAATTTCCACCACCTTATCTCATCCAAAAGACCACAAACCTCTACCGTTCATGGAGGACGTATCACCAAGAAGTATTGGAGCGATTCTCTAGTTTGGTTAGATGTTGTAGTTGATTGGAGGCTTGAAGGTTGCTATAATCTTTCACCTATGCCTATTGTAATTCATACTTTGCGTAAACTTTGTTACTTTTATATTTCAAGATGTTTGTTATTGATGTGATTCTTGTGATGAATGTTCTTTGTGTGCTTGTTCTCTTATCGCTTATCTTGTGGTTTGATCTATGACAATCATAACCACCAATTTGTTACTTGCTTAAACAAACAAACGACACTTGAGTGCAACCAAGTCTCTTGGAACGACCTTGATTTACCACTCCTATACTACAATTGACTAGGGTAGACTTGCCCGAATGTGTTTCTAGTTAACCGGTAATTCTTGTTTCTATAAATTTAAAACATGGTTGCTAATTAGCACATCAATGGTTCCGTTGCTTAATTTGGAAAACGTCTACTACCGTATGTGTGGTTGATCTTGATCACAAGCTTTGGCTCTTTCAATAATGTACCTTGATTAAAACTTTTGTCCCGACAATGCAGATACATTCTTGAAAGTGCCAAATAAACTCATGATGTTTGATACACTCATGATTTAATTAAGAATAAATCATGACTGAGAAAAACATGACCAAATAAACCTCGGCCGTGAAAAACAGGAATTCTCGTTTTTAAGCATTTTTACTCAGCCGTAACCTTAGCCTATACCTGCACCGCGTGTCTAAGACAATTTGAGTTTTTACATTTTTGGAAAAGGTCAACATATTTTTCCCTCCTCCTTTGACCAAAAATCATTCCTTGATTTTATAAATCATTCCTTGATTTTTAGGCTTACAGTTTTATGTTTAAAAGACATTAAATACCAACCGACACTAGACTGAGCCCAGTCTAGACATTATAATTCATTTTAAATCATTTTTATCCTATTAGAAAAGTAACATTTTACTTTTCTCAATTTTACACAACATTTGTACGTTTTACGTATTATGCGTTTTAGACCCGTGTTTCCAGTTTTAGCAGGGTTTTAGCACCCCAATGGAACCTACCACTCATTTTATAATTTATTATGGAGTATTTTGACAACTTTAATCATTCTTCCAAGTTTCGTATCTTTACGATACCCGGTTTTACGTATTATGGCTTAATCGTTTACGGTTAGCATTTTACAGAGTCAAAACTAACTAAGTAACTAGGATAATACCATCAAAAGCCAACACTTCCTCCCCAAGCCTCATGAACCGCCATAGGGGGGGGGATTCACCTCACTTGTGGCATGATCTCATGCAAAGAACTCTAGGATGGTTACAAGTGTTAAACTTGACCTCCAAGGGTTGACAAGTCAAGATTTCTAACCTCCTCCAAGCCATATAAAACCCCCTCCTCCCCTCCTTGGCTGTCCCATATCACACACACACCAACACCCTTTCATTAGCTAATTTCTTCCAAGTTTCATACAAGATTCTAGTGCTACAACAACATAGAAACACTAGTTTGGTTTTGATTCATCAAACTACTTCCAAACCCTAGAAACTTTGGTGATTCTCTTGAGTTTGAATCCACTCATGTCACCTCAAATTTCATCATCTCTCTTTCAAGAATACAAGGGTAGAAAGATTGCTTGAAGTGAAGTGGGGTGAAGCTTAAGTCTATCAAAGTCCTTACCTTACATGTTACTTACCTTTCTTGTAGAAAGCCAAAGTTGTAAGCAAACTCTAATACACTTCCTTGCTTAAATTTCATATTCATGCTATTTACATATCATTCATGCTATATATTGTCTTATGATTATGTCCATGATGTATAAAAATGGGTAAAACAAGTTATTGTAAATGATTGTTAACTTATGTTATTTAAACAAGTAAACTAGTAACTTTCTTGGAGAACCACGACCAAAATAGTACAACTATGATATTGGACACTTACTTACTGTTAAAGAGGACCTACCAAGGAAACCATAGCAATTTGAACCACCTAAAACGAGTACACGAGTCAAAAGTTATGACCATTTGAAGTTACCAAAACTTTACGGCAAAACTGCCAAAATAGTTTCTGTGACAGAACATAAAACACGCAAAAAGAGGCCTTTTGGTCCGTTTCATGAAAAAGTTAAAGCACGAAAGTTGTCCGGAATCACGTTTTCTTTAAAATCTCAGGAGCACGTCTCCATAAAACCAATAACGAATGAGATTTTTCTCAGTTTATTAACAACTATTTTACATATATATGTCATTGTATAATGGTTATGGTTTAAAAAGACCAAAGAGGTCTTATGACCTAGAATCAAGACCACAACCATGGCTAGAGCCAAGGTTGAGTCTCAAGACCATGGAACAATGACCAAAGGTCATGGCAAGGCCATGACTAAATGACCATACAAACTTACTTAGGCGAAAACATGAGCTAAAAGTTGGCGATAACTTAAACATACAATTTGGATCTACTTCATCTAAAAGAACCATGAGATATTACAAGAAATTGTCTTACAAGTTATAAGAAACTTACCCTAATAACAATCTTCATGTAAAGATAAACTTTCCTAAGTTTATTCAAATATTGGACATGTAACTTTTCGGATCAAAACTTATATATATATATATATATATATATATATATATATATATATATATATATATATATATATATATATATATATATATATATATATATATATATATGTATATATATATATATATATATATATATATATATATATATATATATATATATATATATATATATATATATATATATATATTATCAACTCCCACAATAGTAGGGAGCCTCATGTGAGGAGTTCATTATGTAAGCCGTCGAGATGAGTTGTGGATTTACGAATTAAAGTGTCCTGGCTCCTCGAACGTTTACTACATGACTTCTGAATTATGTCGGCCCGAACGGTAGTAAACAATATATAAACTATACATGTTTCATGAATCATTTCTTTTCAGAGACTTACACTATACTAAGTACTACATCATGGACTAAATGCAAGACACATATATAGGCAATTCTTCATTTTCTTAAACATTATTCCAAACCTAAGTTGCAACAATTATTCTAGGTTGCTTGTAGAAGTTCTCACGGCATATCCATCATTCTCATTATACATCATCCAACTCAAGGTGAGTTCATAGCCCCACTTTTTATTGTTTAACTATTTTACAAACCCATGGGGGGGATACATGCTATTATTTTTCTACTCGAACACAATGCTTTCTACTGTATGCTATCCGACTTTGTTTTATTATCACTAAGTAACATCCTTGCCAAACCAAGATCCCTTATTATGAATCATTTAATCACTAGTAATAGTGAGCGCGAATATTGTGAATAGGCCTATTGGGATTGACTAATCCCATTTGTGTGGAACAACTACGAGTTCAAACAAATGTACTAATATTTGAGACATAGGTATGACGGCAAAATACCTACCGGGATAACTCCGCTGATTGATATTGGTACCCGTTAACGTTTTGGTGTCATAAGCTTAGTGAATTAATAACCGTTCCGGGCGTATAACAACGTAGCCCATCTTTGTTTTCCAACCATTGGTGTGAGCTGATGAGGCGAAAAATGATCCGTTTTTAGGGGGTCATTTAAGCCCGAATCCGAATTTATTTGATCAAATATTGCCCTAAATCGTTCCTTTTGTGATTTTAGGTGTTTGGAGAGCGAATTCTGGAAAAGAGGCTATTTTGGACGTTTTTGGAGCATAAAGTGAAGAAAACGACAAAGTACCAAAAATCCAAGCTGGAAATACAAGGTGACGGCGTCAAGGGTTTTCTCTTGACGGCGTCAGACATGAAGAATAATTTACCGTAGCTGGTGACGGCGTCAGATGGAGTTATGACGGCGTCAAAGTGGCCAATATTAATTTACCGAAGGTGGTGACGGCGTCACATAGGCCGTCACGATTGGATCTAGGGCGTCCGAGGAAGTGTATGGCGGCGAGTTGACGGCGTCATATTTAACTCTTGACGCCGTCAGGACGATTTTCCTATATATAGTTTTCTAGTTTTTTCATTAAAAAGAGAGAAGTTTTGGTGAAACCCTAAAGACGATTTTGGTGCCTCTTTTACAGGTTTTTCAAGGGTTCCAAACCCTTGAGACCTTGCATTGTAATTGAGATAAGTATACTCTTAATTCAATCAATATGTCTATGTGTTGGTTGTTTATCTTTTGTTCTTATCTTAATTCTACTATGCTAGGCTAGATCTCTCTTGTGTTTGCTTAGATCTAATGAAACCTAGATGTTGATTATGTGTTGATTACTTGTCTATTCTTGTTTTGAATGAATGATTTATATGTTAGGCTTAAGAAAACTGGCAGATCTCCAAATGGTAACATGCTTGAACGTCTTAAGAAACATGAACCGAGGCGTACTAGGTCTTTATTGGTTGTATTTAATGCATGAGCCACTGTTTACAATCCCTATAGTTGTGCTGGGTCATGGTGTAGGAGGAGATAAGAGCTCATAGAGTTGGGGAGTTATGTATGCCACTCCACGAATGGTATTAAGGAATACAACCCGTCATTCATACAAGTGTAACAAGTAATTGACATGTAAAAGATATCTAGGGAGTAATGAAGTCTAAGTAAACACAATTTCTCCAATTACTGCTCACAACCTTAGTTTAATATTAGTTTAATTTTATTTTCATTAGTTTAATTAGTTATAAAGTAGTTTTTGGGTTAGTTGAATAACAACTAATTCCGCCCACTCTTCTAAAAACCGAGATTTTACTTGCTTTCATAAAATATAAAAACACAAAAATAATCATCTTTCATCTCTAGAACTATTAATTAGGTTTTCTAATCCTAGCGACACTATTCCTAAGCTGAACGATCAATCCCCCGGTACTTGTCACTATACTATACTACAACGATCAGGTACACTGCCTGGTGGGGGTTGTAAGCCTCGCGAGATCCCTCGAGAGGTAAAGCAAGGTGCGATTCCCACGCATCAAGTTTTTGGCGCCGCAGCCCGGGGAATAGTTATTGTCTAGGTTAGGATTTCTTTTTATTAGGTCTACTTGCTAGATTCCTTTCTAGTAAGATTTTTATTTTTATTTTTAGGTCTTCTTTAGTCTATCTTATTTCTTCGTGCTTTTGTTCGTAACTCTTCACCATTCACCATCATGGCAACCAACGAATTCTCCAACCTTAGGATCACTAGAAGTCGTAGCACCACTAAAGACCTCGTCTTGCCTTATGCAGAACCCGAAAGAGAAATGTGTAGGTTAAGACGAACTCACTCAACACCTGAACCATCCAGCATTGCTATCGACTTTGATGCACCTTTCTCTGAAGAAAATTCAGAAAATCACATCACAACCCCGAGCTCCCACAATGAGACGAATACTCCTATAATACCTCCTCCTAAGCGTCTCAAGGATTACTCTTCCCCAACTCCTCGTGGGTTTTCCAATGCCATTGTTTATCCAAACGAACACACCAACGAGGTCTTGCATGCGAATGATATTTGGCTTGTCAAAAGTGTGTGTAAGTTCCACGGACTTGATGAGGAAAATCCGATCCAACACATCAAGGACTTCCTAAAAATAGTGGATACCATCCATACGGGTGGGACTACTAGAAACACATCCCGACTGTGATTCTTCCGTTTTACCTTATACGGAAAAGCCCAAGAATGGTATAACAAACTCCCTTCCGAATCTATTTTCACATGGGAGCAACTCATATCCAAGTTCTATGAGAAGTTCTTTCCACCTGGAAAAACCTCAGCATTCAGGGATAGGATCCTTCGTTTCCGAAAGGGGAAGGATGAACCCTTCCATAAAGCGTGGACTAGATTCAAAGATTTAATAAGACAAGTTCCACATCATGGCATTAAACTTTGGCTCTTGGTCCAAATCTTTTACGAAAATATCTCCTCTAATGACCGGAACGGAATCAACCAATCTAGGAAAGGAAGATTGGCCAATCTTAGTGCCGAGGAAGGGTGGGACAGGATTGAAGAATATGCCCAAGACCTGGATGACACTTGGGATGAACCTGAGTCGACTATCGGCATTTCTGAAACCACCTCGGATCGATTGAGCAAAGTTCACAAAAGAATGGATTGCCTTGCTGGATCACAACCACCTAAAATGCTATCTAATCCTTACTTGATCTGTGATTACTGTGGAGGTCCGCATGAGGTGGAGGAATGCGGAGGAGCAGCCACAACTGAACATGCATGCTTGTCAGGAGGAGACATTAATGCTGATCCCTCCCTTTTGCCTTTCTACCAAAATGATGATTATACCCTTTGGGGAAATCTGGTAAGGAAAAGAGAAGGGGAGGGAGGCCCTGAATTCAAGATCAGGAGCAATTTCGAAGATGACCTTGGTCACTTCACTCAAGAAAAAGACTTGCAAATGAAAGGGCTTAATGAGCTTTTCGACGAACAGCAGGAGGATGTCGGAGAATTCTTCAGCAAGCTTAACTCAGCCCTAGATAACCTCCAACCACCATCAGAAAGAGGAAAAGATCCCATGCTCGCGATAACCACACGGGCCGGAACGACAACCAAGGACCCTCCTTACCCAAATTCGTCCCCAATCACACTCAATTCAGACAAACCTGGGGAGGAGGAGCACGATGTCGTCATTGGCACCCCGGACCAACCACCAGTAACAACCCCCTCCCCATCAGCCCTTCCTAACCCACCTGTGAGAATTCCATACCCATCCCGACTAAGGAACCAAAAAACGGAGAATGATAACAAGAGGTTCTTGTCATACCTAAAAGACTCGGTTGTCACCATACCTCTCCTGGATGCTTGCTATCACATGCCAAAGTATAGCACATATTTCAAAAAACTGCTCGCTAACAGGAAGAAGCTCGAGGGTCTTGTAACCCTAGGAGAAGAATGCTCAGTGGTGACCCATAAAGGGCTACCAAAGAAGGTAGACGATCCGGGCAGTTTCACCTTGCCATGCTCTATAGGTCCTCTATCAATCAAGAATGCTCTTGCCGATTTGGGAGCAAGTATTAACCTCATGCTTCTCTCTGTGTTCCGTAAACTAGGATATTCCGGATTGAAGCCTACCCGTATGAACATCCAACTAGCCGATAGATCAGTCAAATACCCCGAAGGGATATGTGAGAACGTGCTAGTCAAGGTTGGGAAATTCAAATTCCCTGTCGACTTCGTAATCCTGGATATGGAGGAGGACGACGTGGTACCTATCATTTTAGGTAGACCATTTCTTGCTACCGCTCGTGCAGTCATCGATGTCTACGATGGCAAATTGACCTTACGAGTAGGAGACGATAGCACAACCTTCGACATTAAGGATTCTATGGACCTCTCCCTCGAAGCATCCAACCGGCTCTACTTTATCGGGGAAGTAGATGAGCTCACAGATATCATTGTTGACTGCATCGATGAACAAATCGATGAAGGTTGGCTACGGGACGAGAGTTTTCTTCCTTTGCTGGAGGTGGAAAAGACGGAGGAAGTTAATGCAGTCTCCTTCTACCCCAGACAAGAGACAACGGAGCATCTCGAGCTCCGAAAGCCCGAGAACAAGCTAAAACCTTCTATTATCGAGCCCCCTGACGTTGATCTTAAAGAACTCCCTAATCATTGGAGTATGCCTTTCTTCAGGGAGAAAACCAACTCCCGGTAATCATAAATTCTTCCTTGGAAAAAGAACAAAAAGTTAAACTCTTAGAGGTCCTGAAGAAATACAAGGGGGTACTCGCATGGAGTGTGGCCGACATTAAGGGGATTGACTCTACTTTTTGCACACATAAGATTCTTATGGAGGAAGATTATAAACCCACTGTGCAACCCCAGAGGCGAGTTAACCCTAACATTAAGGAGGTAGTGAAGAAGGAAGTTATCAAACTTTTGGATGCAGGACTGATTTACCCAATCTCGGATAGCCCATGGGTTAGTCCTGTGCAGGTTATACCTAAAAAGGGTGGAATGACTGTAGTAAAAAATGACAAGGGTGAGATGGTGCCACAGAGAACTGTCACTGGATGGCGGGTATGCATTGACTATCGAAAGCTCAACGATGCCACGAGGAAAGATCACTTTCCCTTACCATTCATTGATCAGATGTTAGAAAGATTATCTGGACACGAGTACTATTGCTTCTTAGATGGATTCTCTGGATATTTTCAAATCCCCATAGCACCTGAGGACCAAGAAAAGACCACGTTTACTTGCCCCTATGGAACGTTTGCCTACAAACGGATGCCTTTTGGGCTATGTAATGCCCCCGCCACTTTCCAACGTTGCATGACCGCAATCTTTCACGAACTCATGGAAGACAGCATGGAAGTATTCATGGATGACTTTTCAGTCTTCGGGAACTCCTTCGACCGCTGTCTTGCTAATTTAGAGAAGATGCTTAAACGTTGCGAGGAAACCAACTTGGTGTTGAACTGGGAAAAGTGTCATTTCATGGTAAAGGAAGGGATTGTGTTGGGCCATAAGATTTCAGGGAATGGGATAGAGGTGGACCAAGCTAAGGTTGAAGCTATATCTAAGTTACCATACCCCACAACTGTTAAGGCAATACGCAGCTTTTTGGGGCACGCCGGATTTTATCGGAGATTCATCAAAGACTTCTCCAAAATTGCCCGGCCAATGACTCAATTGCTTGTGAAGGATGCTCCATTCGATTTTTCCCAAGAATGCAAGGATGCTTTCGACCTCCTAAAAAGGGAACTCACTCAAGCTCCAATCATGATCACACCCAACTGGGAATTACCATTTGAAATAATGTGTGACGCTAGCGACTTCGCTGTCGGGGCTGTATTAGGTCAGCGACGTGACAAGCTTTTCCAACCTATTTACTATGCTAGCAAAACCATGAATCCCGCCCAAGAGAACTACTCCACCACCGAAAAAGAATTATTAGCCGTAGTGTTTGCATTCGACAAGTTCCGACAATATCTTGTCCTTTCAAAGACAGTCGTCTTCACTGACCACTCGGCTCTTAGATATCTGTTTGCGAAACAGGACGCCAAGACACGACTAATTCGGTGGATCTTGTTGCTACAAGAATTTGATGTTGAGATTCGCGATAAGAGGGGGCAGAGAATCTAGCCGCCGATCATCTATCTCGCCTGGAAAACCCCTTGGATAAACACGATAGAAGTGAAATTAAGGATTCGTTTCCCGACGAACAACTGATGTCTATCCTTGATTCGGAACCATGGTACGCCGACTTCGCCAATTACTTCGCAAGTAGATGTAGACTTGTTCCTGAACACCTGACCAAATACGAAAGGAAGAGGTTCTTTTCCCAGCTGAAATATTACTTCTGGGATGAACCATTTTTATTCCGAAGGTGTCCTGACCACATTATAAGGCGTTGTGTTTCGGAGAATGAGGCAGTGAAGATCATGAGGGAATGTCACTCCGGTCCCTCTGGAGGGCATCATGGGATAAATGTTACTGCTCGAAAGATTCTCGATGCAGGATTCTATTGGCCCACAATTTTCCGTGATGTAAAAGATATGGTACAAGCGTGTGATGCATGTCAACGGGCTGGAAATATATCACATAGGGATGAGGCACCTCAGAACTTTATACAAGTTTGTGAGGTATTCGATGTTTGGGGGATTGACTTTATGGGACCCTTTCCATCCTCAGGAGGAAACGAGTACATCTTGGTCGCCATTGACTATGTTTCGAAATGGGTTGAAGCACAAGCCCTTAGGACTAATGATGCTAGAGTGGTCATTCATTTCCAAAAAAAGCTTTTCGCAAGATTTGGGATTCCGAAGGCTCTCATCAGTGATAGGGGGACACATTTTTGCAACGCGCAAATGAAAAAGGTCATGAAGAGGTATGGAGTACCCCACCGATTCTCCACCGCCTATCATCCACAGACCAATGGCCAAGTCGAAAACACCAATAGAGCTATTAAAAGAATACTTGAAAAAACGGTTAGTCAAAACAGAAAGGACTGGTCATTCAAACTCGACGAAGCCTTATGGGCATTCCGAACTGCTTACAAAACACCTATTGGAACGACCCCGTTCCGCATGGTGTATGGTAAGGCATGTCACTTACCGGTAGAATTAGAACACAAGGCTTATTGGGCGCTTAAGGCATGCAACTTAGATTACACAACTGCGGGGAACCATAGGTTTTTGCAATTACACGAGCTTGATGAACTTAGATTAGAAGCCTACGAATCCTCCATCACATATAAAGAGAGAGCTAAAAGATGGCATGATCAAAGAATTAAGAAACCCAAAGAATTTTCAGATGGAGACAAGGTCCTATTATACAATTCTCGGTTGCGATTATTTCCGGGAAAACTTAAGTCTAGATGGTATGGGCCGTTCACGGTGAAGAATTCCTCTAAATTTAGAGCTGTAGTGTTAGTTGATGACGAGGGTAGGGAATTCACGGTTAACATACAACGTGTAAAACATTACCAAGAAAATAACAATGAAATGATTAATGAGGAGGATGTGATGTTTGATGATGAAATCACGTAGTAACCCACGACTTTGAGTCTAGCTACAAGACTCGTAAATAAAGAAAAGCGCTTCTTGGGAGGCAACCCATGTTTTGTGTGATTTTAATTGTTTGATTGTTATTTGCTTCCGTATGCATGTTTTATTTTTATTGATGGTTGATCATGTTTCTCAATTAAAATGTGAAATACTTTATTATGTTGTTTAGCCTAGTCTTAACTCCAACCTAAAGGTATTTTTGCAAAAGATAAGTGTAAGGGGAAACCCCAAATATGTTTTTAAGAAACAAACCGATCATGATTATCCACAATATTTAATGAACATGTATATTCGTATTTGTTAGAGTCAAATGCTTGTATTGAGTCATAATGAAGTTTTGCAGGATTTTCCAGGAAGTAGGACAAAGTTTTTCCAGAAATTTTCCGGAAACTTAACATAAAGATTTCTGCAGGTCCATTCTGACGGCGTCAGGAAATTGCTCTTGACGGCGTCAAGAGTTAAAAATCTGGAAATTTTACCGGTTTTGTTTTTCTAACGGAGTCTTATGGTTTTTGTGAATTATTAAGTTTTATAATCTCCAGGAAATCTGCAAACTTCATTCCACAAGCATTATATCTTATTTTGTTTTCTAGGATTTAGTAACTTATATAGGATGCCGCCGATTTTACGCGAGGTTGCCTTGTCTACTTTTGTCAGGATTTACAGGTTATTTGTGACAAGAAGATGATTTATATTCTGGAAGGGAAGCTTTGATTGTTCGTTTTCTTGGAAGAAGATTTAACCTGGCCAACTAAAATCCATACCGAGCGAATCAGGGGAGTATTTGATTTCATTCTCTTTACTTTTTAACTTTTACATTCTTTACTTGAACATTGGGGACAATGTTCATCTTAAGTGTAAGGGGAGGGTAAAAAGATGATACCTTACATATGCACTTTCGCTTGAGTTTGTTTTGTTTGATAGTAGATGAGTAATAAAACTATGAGAAATACTTGTTAGTGTAATTTTAGCGCCAAATTTAAAATTTTTTACAACAATTAGGAGTGAAACTTTAGCCATAGCAAGCGTCTCATGGATAGGAGGTTGTATGACTAGCACATAACCGTATATTCAGAAAAATTTTCCACCCAAAAATGTGAGGTTCGCCTTTAGATTTGATAGGAAAAGCATTCATTATTAGTGCTTATGAGTGTACCGGTAGCATTTAGATTCTAGAACTTGCGTTAGTGATGCATCCCGAGACCGCTAGTGAGACTACATTCGTGTGGTAGGATTTACTACATGATAAGAGGCATTAGGATCACCCTTGTGTTAAACCCGTATTATAATTACTTGACCATTTAAGTCATATTACTTGGCTAGTTAAGTCAACTAATTTTTCCCACACCCTTTGCGTTGTACTCATTTTTAGTACACGATACCCCTAGTACACCCCTCCGAGCCTATCTTTTCGTTTCTAACTTTAAGCATTTTACTTAAAGGATGAATTTGTTACACCCCACTTAAATGTACACCCAAATCGCCTTAGCCTTCCGTGTATGCGCTCATTTTTAGTGCATTATTGTTATATGTTAAACCCTAAGTTAACTTTCTAATTGATTACATGGTTGCTAAGTCGAGTCATATCCTTGTACATATTGTTTTGGGACGATTGGGACTCATGGGTAAGTACTTATTTTATGGAGTAATGGGGAAGAACATAATATTATTACCCCCATATGTGCATTAATCTTAAAAGTGCTCCAAGTGTTTTGATTTTCTTAATTCGAGTCATTAGAATAGTTTAATGTAAAGTATGTAAAGATTCAAGTGTAAGGGGAGTGCTCAAACCCCTATGATGTATTATTTTGGATGGTAGGGTAAGAGTGTATGCAAAAAAAAAAAAAAAAAAAAAAAAAAAAAAAAGAAAAATCAAGAAAAAGAAAGAAAAAAAAATAGAAAAAGAAAAGAAAAAAAAAAAAAAAAAACATACGGACTACCATCCCGTTTCATTCTATGTTTATTTTATGTTTTTGTTATTTTTCATTTATTAGCTTAAGTCGAGTCTAGTCTTGGCTTAGCAACGCCATCTTGTACATGTAATTTACTAAGATTGTTAACTCGCCACCAGTAAAATTCCCTTTATCCAACAAAACCGTGTAATTCATATCCCTACACCTAACGATATAACCCTTTAAAAGACCTCTTTGATAGTTTATCCTAGGTGCTTACGCCATATGGTAATCTATTTTGTTATGACAGGTAGTGAGAGATATCTTCCATTTCCATAATGTTATATTACTTTATTACACCCGAGAGATGTGAGTATCTAAACACTATTTGTGAGGTGCTTGTGTATGACCTCCGTGCTTGTCTATTGGTCTTTAGTGGAACAATTATTTGTTGTAATTACTTTTATATTAGTGTTAAATGACCCCTAACATGTCTTTTGAGTAGAATAAAAGCTCATTTGCTTGAGGACAAGCAAATCTCAAGTGTAAGGGTATATGATGAGGCGAAAAATGATCCGTTTTTAGGGGGTCATTTAAGCCCGAATCCGAATTTATTTGATCAAATATTGCCCTAAATCGTTCCTTTTGTGATTTTAGGTGTTTGGAGAGCGAATTCTGGAAAAGAGGCTATTTTGGACGTTTTTGGAGCATAAAGTGAAGAAAACGACAAAGTACCAAAAATCCAAGCTGGAAATACAAGGTGACGGCGTCAAGGGTTTTCTCTTGACGGCATCAGACATGAAGAATAATTTACCGTAGCTGGTGACGGTGTCAGATGGAGTTATGGCGGCGTCAAAGTGGCCAATATTAATTTACCGAAGGTGGTGACGGCGTCACATAGGCCGTCACGATTGGATCTAGGGCGTCCGAGGAAGTGTATGGCGGCGAGTTGACGGCGTCATATTTAACTCTTGACGCCGTCAGGACGATTTTCCTATATATAGTTTTCTAGTTTTTTCATTAAAAAGAGAGAAGTTTTGGTGAAACCCTAAAGACGATTTTGGTGCCTCTTTTACAGGTTTTTCAAGGGTTCCAAACCCTTGAGACCTTGCATTGTAATTGAGATAAGTATACTCTTAATTCAATCAATATGTCTATGTGTTGGTTGTTTATCTTTTGTTCTTATCTTAATTCTACTATGCTAGGCTAGATCTCTCTTGTGTTTGCTTAGATCTAATGAAACCTAGATGTTGATTATGTGTTGATTACTTGTCTATTCTTGTTTTGAATGAATGATTTATATGTTAGGCTTAAGAAAACTGGCAGATCTCCAAATGGTAACATGCTTGAACGTCTTAAGAAACATGAACCGAGGCGTACTAGGTCTTTATTGGTTGTATTTAATGCATGAGCCACTGTTTACAATCCCTATAGTTGTGCTGGGTCATGGTGTAGGAGGAGATAAGAGCTCATAGAGTTGGGGAGTTATGTATGCCACTCCACGAATGGTATTAAGGAATACAACCCGTCATTCATACAAGTGTAACAAGTAATTGACATGTAAAAGATATCTAGGGAGTAATGAAGTCTAAGTAAACACAATTTCTCCAATTACTGCTCACAACCTTAGTTTAATATTAGTTTAATTTTATTTTCATTAGTTTAATTAGTTATAAAGTAGTTTTTGGGTTAGTTGAATAACAACTAATTCCGCCCACTCTTCTAAAAACCGAGATTTTACTTGCTTTCATAAAATATAAAAACACAAAAATAATCATCTTTCATCTCTAGAACTATTAATTAGGTTTTCTAATCCTAGCGACACTATTCCTAAGCTGAACGATCAATCCCCCGGTACTTGTCACTATACTATACTACAACGATCAGGTACACTGCCTGGTGGGGGTTGTAAGCCTCGCGAGATCCCTCGAGAGGTAAAGCAAGGTGCGATTCCCACGCATCATGAGCCTATAACTCACACTACCAACATATTGTGTTCAAACATTAAACAAACTCTATGAATATCACTCAACCTTTGTGTTGACCTCTCAAGCATGTATTTCAGGTTCATGATGATCAAGGATGGCACGGATACTCAAGAAGGCTATAAATTTTATTATCATTCAAAAACTCATTTAATGTAAATTGTAAACATGGAACCATCTGGGACCTCATTTTGTAATCTCTGATATTTATATAATTTGAATGATAAATCCTTTAAAACGACTCAATTAGAGTTCGTTTTCAATTATTGTGACTATTGTGCCGTCGAGTAACACCCAGTTTGAATTCCGCTACATCCATGAATTGGGGGTGTTCCAGATTGGTACCAGAGCCATGGTTATAGAGAAACGGGTCTAATTGAGACCTAAACTATAACCACACATACAAGCAAAAACATTTTTATAGCCTTCTGCTCTCCGTGTCTTCCATCCTCCAGACGATTATGGACTTATTAAGTATTTTATACTAGACAAACATGTTAGCACATGGATATATGTACCCTTAACATAATTGAGCATTTCCCCGTAAGCATTTTATACTACATGAACATATTAGTATATTGATATATAAACTCGATTTATTTTCAATCATTTATCTAAACAATGGACTAAACATATCTGCGTATGCCTATTCTAGGGCATTTCGACACAACCATATTCTCCCAATCATGTTCATACTCCAACATTTTATGTCCAAGATATTGTAACGAATTACAATGGTCTTTCCTATTTCCCGGACATTGTATGATACAATGGTCTTAATCATTTCTCAAATGTTTTGAGTCACACAATGGTCTAACCTACTTCCTAGACGTTGTAAATTGCACAATGGTCTAATCTACTTCCGAGACATTGTGATTTGCGTAATGGTCTCTGGAATTATTCCATCACCTCACCAATATCATTTCATATGATATCAAAAACCCATCACAATCTATCGATTTCTAAATAGAAATATGAGATTTCTAAAGGACAAACAAATCCATCATCTACAAAAGCTGAAGTTTCTCTACATTCATCAAAGTTTTCTTCTGAAACCTTCATTGTTAAAAGTTCGTGATCCTGGCCAAGTATGGACTGTTTTAGAATTACTTAAAACTTCCTTTCCACACACATATCTACCCATACTATCTTCTATGCAATGGAATGTGAAAACATAGGTTACAAGTCTTGTATGGGCGGGACTTTCAACTGAATGGTTTGACATCGCCTTTGTTTAGTGGACAGTTTCTCAAAAGCAACGGACATATCACAAGTATACCTAATTTAGGTATTTGAAAATTTTATCGAACCTTGGCTAAATATAGACTAGTCACCTATATTTAACCTAGGGACAGTGGAACATAGTCTGACTAACTATGTTCGACTTAAAATTTTCAAATACTGAGAATAGTGGTACTAGGGTTATGTTCAGATTAATTTCCTACTTGAACTCAATAAACCACCAGAATACTTTAAAACGATCTAGAGACACGATAGTGTCTTACCACTCTGCAAGATCTTAACACCTTATTTGTATTATTATCTAATTTCATTCTTGAAAGTTTTCATTTATAAGATAATCCGAACTACTATCTTGGGATAGTTATCAATTCTTCTCTTCGTCCCGTAGAAGTACTATCCTGTTTAGGTCCTAAGGATACCATTCCGTCATAAACCTTTAAAATCTCTTAAAATTTTAAAGCAAATTTGACATCTCTACCAATATTAATGTTAAGCATACACTACACACTTTTGTTCATCAACATATCACATCACTATCTTCACAACCGTTGGAACCACAAGCTCATTAACAGATCTTGATACACTTTTAAAGCTCAAATCATCCATAGTTACACCACAAGCACCCTGATCAGCTTTACAAGATTGAATATTCATCTTGTACTTTTGGAACACTAGTATCATCTCGTAATACACTACCTTGTAACTCACCGGCTAATTATGAATGTTGTGTTGGGAATTCTTAAGTAGGATGATTTATAATTATTTGAATGGATTGGGATGCCTTTTCGTTTAAATAAAGAAATTGTAAATCACCGAACCTTAAGTTTATATTTCCCTATTTACATTATTTGGGATGCCTCTCTATGTAAATAAAGAATTATAAACAAGTGGGCTTATTAGTATCCGAAATAACATAAGTATGAAGTCAATAAACACTAGGTACAACAACAGATTACCTACTAGGCTATGATTGCAACTACTATCCCAATTTCTGTTTAATATTCAACTACTATATCAATTCCTATTAATATTCGACTGCTATATCAATTTCCTTTGATATGCGACTATTATATGAATCTCTATTAATCACTCTTACCCTACCTTTCCTACATAAAAGTAAGCCTCATCCTACGCCATACACTGAAATGACAAATCAAACTACATCACTGGAAATCCCAGACTCTAGTCCTCATAAGTAACCACACCTCTTCATCGACACCACTCCAACATATAACACACATAGAACTTCGGGACGAAGTTCCCCGTAAGGGGTAGAGACTGTAACAATTCGCAATTTCAGGTTAATTACTATTCCCGGAAAATTTCACTATTCACTTTTACTATTCATTTTTCCCGAAATTTGATTTTTGTTTCTTAGCCTCGAGTGATAAATCATTTTCATGGCAAATTAAAAGTTTCACACTCATCAGATCATTTTCGCGAAAGTTATTAAGGAATTACACGTTTTAGGGTAAAACGTCATACAAAAATTCTACGCACAACGAAACTCGACCGTGATAATTTTCCCTATATCAGAAAAATGTTTGATACACTCATGATTTATTTGAGAATAAATCATGACTGAGAAAAACATGACCAAATAAACCTCGGCCGTGAAAAACAGGAATTCTCGTTTTTAAGCATTTTTACTCAGTCGTAACCTTAGCCTATACCTGCACCACGTTTCTAAGACGATTTGAGTTTTCACATTTTTGGAAAAAGTCAACATATTTTTCCCTCCTCCTTTGACCAAAAATCATTCCTTGATTTTATAAATCATTTCTTGATTTTTAGGCGTATGGTTTTATGTTTAAAAGACATTAAATACCAACCGACACTAGACTGAGCCCAGTCTAGATATTATAATTCATTTTAAATCATTTTTATCCTATTAGAAAAGTAACATTTTACTTTTCTCAATTTTACACAATATTCGTACGTTTTACGTATTACGCATTTTAGACCCGTGTTTCTAGTTTTAGCAGGGTTTTAGCACCCCAATGGAACCTACCACTCATTTTATAATTTATTATGGAGTATTTTGACAAGTTTAATCATTCTTCCAAGTTTCGTATCTTTACGATACCTGGTTTTACGTATTATGGCTTAATCGTTTACGGTTAGCATTTTACGGAGTCAAAACTAACTAAATAACTAGGATAATACCATCAAAAGCCAACACTTCCTCCCCAAGCCTCATGAACCGCCATAGGGGGGGGATTCACCTCACTTGTGGCATGATCTCATGCAAAGAACTCTAGGATGGTTACAAGTGTTAAACTTGGCCTCAAAGGGTTGACAAGTCAAGATTTCTAACCTCCTCCAAGCCATATAAAACCCCCTCCTCCCCTCCTTGGCTGTCCCATATCACACACACACCAACACCCTTTCATTAGCTAATTTCTTCCAAGTTTCATACAAGATTCAAGTGCTACAACAACATAGAAACACTAGTTTGGTTTTGATTCATCAAACTACTTCCAAACCCTAGAAACTTTGGTGATTCTCTTGAGTTTGAATCCACTCAAGTCACCTCAACTTTCATCATCTCTCTTTCAAGAATACAAGGGTAGAATGATTGCTTGAAGTGAAGTGGGGTGAAGCTTAAGTCTATCAAAGTCCTTACCTTACATGTTACTTACCTTTCTTGTAGAAAGCCAAAGTTGTAAGCAAACTCTAATACACTTCCTTGCTTAAATATCATATTCATGCTATTTACATATCATTCATGCTGTATATTGTCTTATGATTATGTCCATGATGTATAAAAATGGGTAAAACAAGTTATTGTAAATGATTGTTAACTTATGTTATTTAAACAAGTAAACTAGTAACTTTCTTGGAGAACCACGACCAAAATAGTACAACTATTATATTGGACACTTACTTACTGTTAAATAGGACCTAACAAAGAAACCATAGCAATTTGAACCACCTAAAACGAGTACACGAGTCAAAAGTTATGATCATTTGAAGTTACCAAAACTTTACGGCAAAACTGCCAAAATAGTTTCTGTGATAGAACATAAAAGACGCAAAAAGAGGCCTTTCTGGTCCGTTTCATGAAAAAGTTAAAGCATGAAAGTTGTCCGGAATCACGTTTTCTTCAAAAACTCAGGAGCACGTCTCCATAAAACCAATAACGAATGAGATTTTTCTCAGTTTATTAACAGCTATTTTACATATATATGTCACTATATAATGGTTATGGTTTAAAAAGACCAAAGAGGTCTTATGACCTAGAATCAAGACCACAACCATGGCTAGAGCCAAGGTTGAGTCTCAAGACCATGGAACAATGACCAAAGGTCATGGCAAGGCCATGACTAAATGACCATATAAACTTACTTAGGGGAAAACGTGAGCTAAAAGTTGGCGATAACTTAAACATACAATTTAGATCTACTTCATCTAAAAGAACCATGAGATATTACAAGAAATTGTCTTACAAGTTATAAGAAACTTACCCTAATAACAATCTTCATGTAAAGATAAACTTTCCTAAGTTTATTCAAATATTGGACATGTAACTTTTCGGATCAAAACTTATATATATATATATATATATATATATATATATATATATATATATATATATATATATATATATATATATATATATATATATTATCAACTCCTACAATAGTAGGGAGCCTCATGTGAGGAGTTCATTATGTAAGCCGTCGAGATGAGTTGTGGATTTACGAATTAAAGTGTCCTGGCTCCTCGAACATTTACTACATGACTTCTGAATTATGTCGGCCCGAACGGTAGTAAACGATATATAAACTATACATGTTTCATGAATCATTTCTTTTCAAAGACTTACACTATACTAAGTACTACGTCATGGATTAAATGCAAGACATATATATAGGCAATTCTTCATTTTCTTAAACATTATTCCAAACCTAAGTTGCAACAATTATTCTAGGTTGCTCGTAGAAGTTCTCACGGCATATCCATCATTCTCATTATACATCATCCAACTCAAGGTGAGTTCATAGCCCCACTTTTTATTGTTTAACTATTTTACAAACCCATGGGGGGGATACATGCTATTATTTTTCTACTCGGACACAATGCTTTCTACTGTATGCTATCCAACTATGTTTTATTATCACTAGGTAACATCCTTGCCAAACCAAGATCCCTTATTATGAACCATTTAATCACTAGTAATAGTGAGCGCGAATATTGTAAATAGGCCTATTGGGATTGACGAATCCCATTTGTGTGGAACAACTACGAGTTCAAACAAATGCACTAATATTTGAGACATAGGTATGACGGCAAAATACCTACCGGGATAACTTCGCCGATTGATATTGGTACCCGTTAACGTTTTGGTGTCATAAGCTTAGTGAATTAATAACCATTCCGGGCGTATAACAACGTAGCCCATCTTTGTTTTCCAACCATTGGTGTGATCCTATAACTCACACTACCAACATATTGTGTTCAAACATTAAACAAACTCTATGAATATCACTCAACCTTTGTGTTGACCTCTCAAGCATGTATTTCAGGTTCATGATGATCAAGAATGGCACGGAAGGGCACGGATACTCAAGAGGGCTATAAATTTTATTATCATTCAAAAACTCATTTAATGTAAATTGTAAACATGGAACCATCTGGGACCTCATTTTGTAATCTCTGATATTTATATAATTTGAATGATAAATCCTTTAAAATGACTCAATTAGAGTTCGTTTTCAATTATTGTGACTATTGTGCCGTCGAGTAACACCCAGTTTAGATTCCGCTACATCCATGAATTGGGGGTGTTACATTCATGACAGGCCACACTCCTTCGTTATCACATTCAAGATGCGTGATGTTACTTAGAATCTATTCTTTACTCAACATTTTTATGATCTAAATGAGTATGGAATTTCAACACACCTTTCCCTTCTAAGCTCCCATACAGTTCCTTTTGTTTTTTCAACAATCTAGCAATGCGGCTGGTGCAGTCCTTTGCTCAAAGGGAGCTGAGATGACAAACGGAGGTGTAGGGGGAACTTAGAAGGGTTACGTATGTTGGTTTATTGCATTCCATTCTTTTTTTATGATCTAAAACCAACCGTCTACCAAGTAATGTGGCCATTGGAGTTCCAAGAACAAAGGTTGTTTCAAACACACCCTGAATTGCAACATTATCTTTTATTTCATTTACACTATATATTTTTTTTAATTTTAATATATATATATATATATATATATATATTTTTTTTTGCAGAAATCATTAACATTGACAGTAGTGACTCAAGTTCATTTCACATATCAAGCAGTTCTGAAGGTCCTCAAAATACATGGGCAGACGACTTTCCAAAGGGATATTCTGGATCAGGCATAAAAAATGAAAATGCTAGGCCTGCCCAATGCTAAGACTTGTGAAGACAAGGGTATAAAACCATGGGAACCAAAAATGCCCAAAATTTGTTAAAAAGGAAAGGGTAAAAAGAAAATGTATTAGTTGAGTTAGGAAGTAATTTAAATAAACCTGTGTAATCCTTTTGTACTACTTTATTTGACTTTATCAATAAACATGTTGTCATTGCTCAATTTTCTCATTAATTGTTAGAATATTTTGATTGTTGTGTTCATTAAGAAGAACTTGGGATATATTTTGTATTATGTTAATCAAAAGTTTCTGCTGCTAAGAAAACGCTACTGCAGCTGGGTTTGTACTGCTAGATATGCGAGTGCAGGGGTCGATTGGTAACATTTACACTTAAGGGTTTAAATCCCCAATCAAATCGATAACTTTTATATTATAGTTTTAAATGATTGTTACAAACATTTAAAACTACAATTTGTATTAAAACAGCGAGCAAATCTTTGTAAATTTTTAAAAAATAAAACAATCCTATCTAAATTCATTTTTCAACTAACTTAATCTATTTAGGTAATGCTTAAATTAATTAAAGTAGATTACAACAACGTCATTTATGTTACAAGGATAAATGTGTACATGGTTAATGGTCAAAGTTCAAATTTTAACCTTCCAAATTCCACAATTAATTTATGTCGAATTACTATGCCTATAAAACTTTTACCTTTTTACTGCATTTCATCATTCTCAAACAATTTCTAATTAACACATACTTTATAATCTACAAATGGATCAAGCAAGTTTGTGGTTTTTGTTCCTTACACATATTTACCAGTTTTATAAAATCTCTACAAACATCTGTATTTAGATATATGTAACATCATTTTCTTTGGTCCATTTCTAATCGTTTTATTGCTTTATGTTTTACAGCGGCATCATCCACACCACAACATCCTGCAGTTTGGTATATTGCAAAAATGGACCAAATGAGGAAGAAGAATATAAAGGCTTGGGAGAAGAATGAAAAGAAGCAAAGGAAGAAGTACAAAACAAGCAAGTTCAAGGCTGCAATAAGAAGAGAGAAGAAAGCTAAACTTGAAGAAGATGAAACTGTCGACCATGATGATCCTTTGGATCACATTGACTATGACAATCTTCATCTTGCTTATGATCAAGAGAAGGATCATAAGTTTAGCTTTCAGATTGTTTTCTTATTTCTATTGTTATGTTTAAATTTTTTTTTATTTAATGCAAGTAATGAACTGAATATGAATCGTTTAATTTTTGTGGCATTTTATATTTATCCCTAACAGCATTATGTTATGCCAAGCAGCATTAAGTTCTGAGTAATTACTAGCATTCACCCAAGCACCAATGTAAATAACAATTATACAGAAAAATTAATGGTAACATAGTGGTTCATACTGAATGATTAAAACATTAAAAATAACATAATAATGATTAATATCATCTTACATTAGGTTAAATTCAATGAAAATTATACAAATTATTTTGAATGCCTTTGTAAATATCAACAATGTTTCCACGGATTTCTTCTATTTCTGTATTCCGAAGATCAACTTTGTTATGATGCGCCAGTATGATTTCCTGATGCGCCAGTATGATCTCTTGGTTTTTTTTGTTCTGTTCTTTCAACCGCATGATTCGTTTGTTGTAAAGTTCAACCAACTGTCGTTCAATACCATATTGGCCTGCAGAATGGCATTTGTTCCAGCACTCTTGGGTTTGGCCGTGGATTTTATATTTTTTTTGGCATTGGAGGAGGAGGAGAAGTATCCGTTGAACGTTTTGTTTTCTTTGAAGGATTTGAAGATGATGAAGCCATTGCGTTCCAAACAAAAATTAAATATGTAATGAAAAGATGAAAGAAGTTGGCTGTAATTCCTTTGTATTTATAGGCACACAAAAGCCGCAATGGCACAACGTTTAAGTGTCACAATGGTTTACAATTAAGTATTTACATTTACACCGGTTTACAATAAGTATTTAACAGTCACAACGTTTCCCAAGCAGCATTAAGTTAAGCCTAGCGACATTAAGTTATGCCAAGCAGCATTAAGTTCTGACTTACTAGCATTCACCCAAATTCCAATCCAAACAGCTTTGTTAGTCTAGAAACAAAGAAAACACAAGCCATAACATATGTATCGAATTGTGACTACACTTAGATAATGTGTGACAAAATATGACTCTATGATTTACACACCTAAATAAATACTTCATAAGCTTGTATACAAAGTAATATTTAACCACAAAATTTCTAAGTATACTTCACGAAACATTTTTCATATTATATTCCGCTTCAATGCTAATTTGATACATGGATCGTGCTCCATTTTAAAAACCATTTGTTTTGAAAATAAGAGCTACGAAGCTCTGATGCCAATTGTGAAAACGTAGAGGGGGGTGAATACGTTACCGTTTAAAAAGTTTATACTTGTTGTATCAAATATCCATTTTATAGCTTGTTCTAATATGAAAGATGTTATGTGTAGTTAGTGACTAGCATAACTTAAAACATGTTATTATCCAAGTACAATCGACAAGTCACAACACAAGCAATCACATAATGCAAACATTAACGTAAAGCAATAAGTAAAAGAAAGAGCAAACCGAACACGAGAATTTATAGTGGTTCGGTCACGGATCTCCTCTCCGCCCTACTCCACTCCTCGAGTACCCAACTCGAGAGTTACTTCACTAGATCAGCAAGCTCCCGTCTCGGCGGAGAAAACCTTACAATCGTTTCTTACACTTTATCCGGTACAAAGCTAAATACCGGGTTCTTTTACAAAGGTACAACCACTCCTATCGTCGCCAATAATATTTCCGACACTAAGCTAGATGTCGAGTTCTTTCCCAAGGGTACAACCACTCCCACTATGTTTTGTGGCCCAACATAGAAACCTTGTGTTTTATGGCACAAACACATAAATCATCTAATCTATATTATGATGATACAATGTTGATCTAAGACATACATGTCTAATGGATATGGATGCATAATCTAAATGAACTTCTTGAATAAGAAGTCTTCAATCATTGAGGATGCCAAGTGCCCTTGAATCTTCATATGTTGGTATGCTTGAATGAATGATGACTTCAAAATCTTCTAACCTTATTGGTGGATCATGAAGTATGCTTAAAACATAATGATAGTTAGTAACATTAAGATCATTATGTAAAGGGTGATTCATTGATTTTTCTACATGGTTTTCTAATAATGTATATGTGTGTGTTTTTTTTATCATACATCATCAAGTTATGAGAAAACCATGGACTACTATTTATAGGAAAACAAGTAAAAATGTTTTTCCAAAACCATGTTCCAAAACTAGTAAAGATATCTTCCAAATATCTTTCCATATCTATCTCTAGTCTTATGAAGATTTTCTAGTCAACTACAAGATTGTAGTGTGTAAGGTGGTGTTTGTTTTTTAAGAGGCTCTGAATCTGAATATGAACCGCACATCTAAATCTGAATATGAGGCGTAAATGTCTGAATCTGACCGCATCTGAACGGGAAAAAAAACTCATGTTTGAACCGCACATTTGCTTGCTTGTACTCATTTTTTTTTTTTCTTTTGTGTCAGCAAGAGGCAACAAGAGGCATTCAGACACCCCTCTCAAGTCTTGACCATTAAGATCTTACTGCCTCTGAACGCGTCTGAACGGAAAAAATAAAACAAACAGTCTGAACGACCAAAATGTCTGACCGCGTCTGAACGGTTCAGATTAAGAGGCTGTTAAGAGCCTCTTAATGAAAAACAAACACCACCTAAGTCTAAACAAAATCTATGACATATCTACAAGACTCTTTCCAAGTTTAGACATGTCAGATTCTACAAGTCAATACACAATAGTTTGAGTGAGAATCTTTCCATATGTGTAAGAACTCTTACACATGATGTCATATATATATATATATATATATATATATATATATATATATATATATATATATATACTTTTAGATTAAGATATATATGAAAGTAAAATTGTAGAATGTATATATTGCCTAAGTAATATTGTTTTAGTAAGTTAATGAGTTACTAAAAATGTTTGATTCCTAATGTTATCACATTTTTATCAGTTGTGAAACTTACTAATATTACTTTATCACCTAAAGTGACACTTATTCTATTTTGCACCTAAAGTGCACTTTGACACCTAAAATACGTAAAGACTCTAAAAGTATTTTAGTCATTCTAAATGGTTGGTCAAGGGGTTTGATCATAACATGTACGAACCTGTGTTGTAGCATACGAGGACTCGAGACGTTGAGAGGTGTTTGAATGTTTCTTGAGACAAAATAAGATTACAAGTAACTTGTACATTTTACGTTATGTATCAAGTTATATGTTTGTCATCAATCAAAACAAATGAGACTGTATAGATTAAATATCGTAATATTTGCACTAACATTTTGTTTACTACAGTGTGATTAAGCACATCCAAACACCATCTCCTAAACATGCACATTATTAATCACCTTATAGCTTATAAATACAGTACACTTCATTTATATACCTCGCGCAGCTCTTCGACAAAAAACTAACAATCTCATCTCTACTCGCCTCACTTATAAATACAGATCCACGATGACTTTTTCATCGAAAAACTAACAATCTCCTAAACGCACACATTTCTATAACAAAATAAGCACATCCAAGCACCATCTTCTAATCACGCACATTATATCTCACTTGTACCTAAACTACTTAACCATCACAAAACACATAATAATAATCGTTATCTAATTGTACAACACAAAACACATTAATAAACGATTAACTAACCACGGAGATTACAAAACCACGACGACGATTATGAAACCACCGAGATTACAGATCGACGGTGACGATTACGAAACCACATCGATTACAGATCAACGGCGACCATTACAAAACCACGGCGATTATGGCAATGATTAACGGTTTGATTTTATGATTATGGCAACGATTACGGCCACGGTTAACGATTAACGGTTTGATTTTTTGATTACGGCAACGATTAATGATTAACGGTTTGATTTTATGATTACGGAAACGATTAACGATTAACAGTTTGATTTTATGGATAGGGTTATTTTGATGTAATAGTGAACGGATAGGGCTTTTATTCTTTAGAGTGAAAATCAGTTTCCACTTGTAAATAATTCTTTAGTTAAAAAAGTTATATAATAGTGTTACTGTGTAAAAAGTTTTGTGGCTTTTATATATAGTGCAATAAATGTAGCAAAATTATTATCCATATAAAAAATAAGTCAACAGTTTATCATACCGTGACAAAATAAGTGTAGAGAGTAACACTATTTTTGGTAGTGGCTTGAAGTTAATTAAATATTGAATTTCATTTATAATAAGCTTAATCACAATCCACTAGATTGTGGTTAGCAAAACCCTATAATACTACCTCTGTCTCAAATTTATTTTCTCATATTGACTTTTTCGGTCTTTCTTTATCAACTTTGACTATAAATTTTTTGTTTGTGTTATACAATTTTTGATAAAAATTATACTAAATGAAAGTACATTTTAAACTCATTCCGTTCATATATTTTGTATCAAGTATTAAGTAATATAAACAAAAATACTTAAGGTCAAAGTTGAAAAGTAAAGACCGAAAAAATTAATAGGGGACAATAAATTTGAGACGGAGGGAGTAATATATTCAATTGCTCAATAAAAAAAGTTGGAGAAAATTACCAAAATAGGCCAAAAATATTCGAGCATTTCATGGTTTGGTCATGATTTGACCCCATTTCCAATTTTGGTCACGCTCAACTGCTCGACTGCTCAACCGCCCTATCTGCGCGACACGTGTCCCACTTTCTCTTTTTTATTACTATTTTTGGGTGCAGGAAGATCTCTGACAAGATCTATATTACTGTAGGTAGTGGGTGTACTTTAATATTAAAAATTGCTCGACTCACTTGCTCGACTGACGGCTGCTCGACTGACGGCGTACTTTTTGACTTTGGAAAAGGAAAAAGGTGTCAGAATATCTTATGCTTGGATTGCTTTTGTACTTTCCAAAATCCCACTCAAATATTTTTTTATACTTTATTTTTGTACTTTATTTAATAAAATATTAAATTCACTTATTTTTCTAAACATAATTTAAAAAAAAAACACACACATCACATGTTACGGATTATCTAACAATGGTGCATGTTGAATGATTGATTGATACCGGTTTTTTCATCAAAAATGGTGAGTGTTTTGCATCAAGTCTTCCGTTTTTGATAAGTTCTTATTATTAGTGTTTTTGGAAGACCATTCGAATTGGGATGTTTGTTAGGGTTTTTATGTTTGTTAGTTTTCTTGGTTGATTAATTAAGTGATTGTGTCGATTGTGTCATTTGTTACTGTTTATTGGAAGATCCTAATTCCTTATCGTGATTAATTAATTAAGTGATTGTCTAAGCGCTTAATTCATTGTTGGAACAAATATGTTGAGGGTTTTTAGTACTTAAGAAGATTAAGTGCTTAGACATTTGGCTAATCTTTTGTTTTACTCGTTATTTACAAGATCGTTATGGTTTTTATGGTCATTACGTTTGTTGATTGCTTAATTAAGTGCTTATGCCCTTCGTTAATTCTCACTTTAGAGGTTTAAATTTGCTATGCTTATCTAGGTGCTCAACATTTGAGCTAAAAAATCCAACCATGTTTTTAATGGTATTTGGAGTGATTACGAGTGTTGTTTAGCACTGAATGCCTATTTTGTACAATAGTTAGAAAGAAATATAACGTTGGTCGACTTTCCACCATTGTGTTAAAATGTACGTTTAGCACATTGCAAATTTTAAGTTTATTGGAAGATGTAGTCACTGCCTTACATTGAATGTTAACATAGTATGTTCTTATTTCCTTTATTTCTGCTTATGTTTAGTATACTTAAGCTCACTGGCTAGAGCATGAGCAAGTGACGAAAATAGTATTCGTTGTTTTAGTTTTATTAAAGCTTACTGGCTACATAAAGGCTTATGGGATTGTTAAGTAGCTTACTTAAGGGTTATCCTAGCTTGATAGTTAATTTTTAAGTGATTATTATAGTGCTTATGTTTCTTAGTATTGCTATTGTATTGGATGTTTTATTAACTGTAAGCCTTATGCTAACATTTTTAAGTATATTTCTTTTTTGTAGGACTATGATTCAACACTTATCGTTAGGAGTAAATTGTGTTACTTCTCACGTATGAAAAAGGAATTAGACCAGCCGCGACAGTCATTATTTAAGGCCACATGTTTTGGACCGTGGCTAGATCTTACTTATGTTGATAATGAAGAACGTCTGGTTCAGTATATGCTTGAGAAACAAGTCTGCCAATACGATGATAACTATGATCTTCCAATTGTATATTGTGTGAATGGACATAGTTTTGTGTTTGGTCGGCATGAATTCTGCTTGATTATTGGGTTTAAATTTGGTATTCTCAGCTTTCGGAAATGGAGAAGTGGGGATATCCCATTTCGTGATCGTGTTTTTCCGGATAAGGTTGGACAGTATGTGAAAAACATCGATCTTCTATGTTATTGAAGATGAAGATGCTTTTTTAAACCTGTCGGATGCAGATGCTGTAAGGGTGTGTTTGTTGCTAACCTTAGAAGTTATATTCATGGGTAAGGATTTAGGGTCTGTCATTGATGATATGTTACTGAGGATGGTCGAAGATGTTGATGAGTGGAATGCATTCCCATGGGGCGAGTACATTTGGAGGCAGCTGTATGATTCAATCAGAAATGTTGCTTCAAAGAATCGAGTAGGATTGTATCCACCATTGGACAAAACAAAATCCAAGGATGTTCCGACCTATTGCTTGGCTGGATTTGTTTGTGCATTCAAGGTTATTAATTGCAATTCTTTGGTTACTGGTTAGAGTAATGCTTGATTATTATCTTTCTAGTCCTTGTAACTAATGGTTATGTTTTCATTTTTTGCAGATATGGATTATTGAGACTTCTGATAAAAGTCAGCTCTGGTGGAGGAAGGATGATGGGGTGATCCCAAGAGCGCTTTCTTGGTCGAAGCATAGACCATCGAAAAATTCTGATAATTTTGAACTACTATTTGCTAAGGTAAATATAATGTTTTTGGAACATCTTATAATGGTTCAAATAATTAATTTGTTTACCGTAGTTGTTTGCAAAGCACACGTTTACTACTACTCACAAAATAGGTTTTTTTCGCCATGATACAACTAGTTTAGCACAGAAAACTAAGTTCTATGTTTTTTATAGGAATCCAAACCAAAATTTGGTCTCATCCCAAACAAATTTGAGGCTGAATCTCAATGGTATACAGAATCATTAGAATTTTTTAAGTGGTATACCCCGAGGGCGCCGCCTGTTCGAAAGGGTGGACTTTATGATCATTATTGGAAGAAAAAGGCGAGTGATATGCCGAATATAAGTCAAGTTGATTCCTCAGGTGAGGTAGTTAAACATGTGGATGTGGTTGCTCTTGAAGCTGGTGTCAAGGCTTTGGAAGCCCGAACATTGAAACTCGAGACTATAATTCAGGTTTCTGTTTTACCTTTTTGCAATTTGTTTCCAAGTTATTTTCTTTTGAGAAACTTGTCATGGTATACACTAATAGGCTAGTTTTGTTCCACAATACTTTCACTTACAGTTACTTCCTAGCAAAAGAAAGAATGTGGAGACAGATCCTAATGAAAAGGTAATTTTATGATGTTGTCTTAAACAATACTTTCATTAATTTTAAGCATGTATTTTTTATTCAACTATAATGTTATACTAATTTTTGGTAAACAATTTGGTATGTAGGTTTACACTGCTCAAAGACAACGGGAGCCTTATGTAAAGGTGATTTATTTAGATGTGAAGAGTTTTATATTTTTAAATATGAGTTTCTAATTCTATGTGGTAAACCTTTCGTACGCAGTTTCATACTAGCAAACCAGAAAAGCAAGACAATTATGTTAACATATCTGATGCAGAAAAGGTAATTTTATTGTGTCGTGTAGGTGACATTAATATTAATTTATTTTTTTTAATATAAAGAGGGTTTTTGAATAGAAACAGTTGAAGTTGTCCTTTGGGGGTAGCGGGTCCTTTGGCTAACTATTTTTATATCATTGGTAGGACAATGATCTTGCTGATGAGTATTGCAGTCAAGGCAATGATTTTCTTAACATGTTTGAGTCGCCATGCATTGAAGATGGACCATACAATGGATCACATGGACGAAATGTTGTAAACGATGAAAAGCAAGAGGATATCTGTCCACCTAATGAACCAAACAGCAAAATTTTAGCTCGGGTGAAACTTCCTCACGAGCTTTATGAAATGAAGAAGAGGTTCGAAAAATCTATTAGGTCGCCGTTTATTGAAGTAAAACCTTCACCAGTTCCTAGCATAGATGAATTGAAAAATCGGAAGAACATTCTTGATCCGATTATGGTTCAAATGTTACTGCAAGTAAGACCTTGGGTAGAGGTATGATGTTTAAGATCCTTTGTATTAATATAAGCACGTGGTATTGTGATTGTTTTGATATTAAAGGTGATTTATTTTTGTTATTTTGTATTTCAGGTTCTTGAACGACCATATCACAATCTTGACAAAATTTATGTTAACTACGAAATTGATCGATTTCTCCTTATGGAAGGGTGGCGTAATTGTAAGTTTCCTTGGTCCGGTGATATAGTTGTGGGTCGTAATTTCTGGGATTCTCTAATCGGCCTTGATGATAAACGCAAAGGATGGCTGCTTGACGAGGTAAAGTAAATACATCTTTTATTTACTTTGCTCAGTTTTATATAAAATTGTGCCTTTGATTGTATGTACTTGCCAACTGATTTCAAGTAACTTTTATTTGAGGTAAATTGCCAAACATTATACTTGTGGATTCTATAAAATTGTTTCAAAGAGAAGTTGATAATTTGAACTTCACATTGAAAATCTCAATTATAAGGGCACATCTATCTAACGATGTTGATGGGTTCCATTGCTTAGTTTGACTGAGTTCCCATAAAATCATTTGTGTGCTTGATATTGATCCTATTTTCTTGGTTCAATTACAGATAACAAAGAATATGATCAATATCAAGCACACCAATGGTTTTATGGGAACTCGGTCAAATTAAGGAATGGAACCCATATACATTGTTTGAGGCGTGTTGTTTGTGATAATGATATAGTGTGTATTGTTTATGGCAATCCACACTCCTTCATTATCCCATTACTCACATGCTTTTATATAATCCACAATATTTCCTTCGGCACACCTTGGTAATTTGTATCATATAAGAGTTGTTTGAAATCTGTTTCGAGGTATATAAAATGAAAATCGCATTTTTTATACAACCAACTGAATATTTTATCTTTCTTCTTTTTCTTTTCACAGCACATTGATATATGGATTGGCTACATGTGGCATACTAGACCAGCCGATATGGATTGGTCGATGGTTAGCTGCTTTTTTCTACCACTACTGATGAATGGATCGATGCCTTTGTTCTATGTAAACAAAGAAAAATACCCTCTTGGATGGGCTGATGTTGAACGGGTTTTTATCCCCATAAATGAACCTGAAACACATTGGTCTCTTGCTGTGTTTCACATCCGGACTGGTAAAGTTACATTCTATGATACTCAACCCTATCCTGAGATTGAAACGCGTGATTTTTACCTGAGAATGAGGGATTGCCTAGAGAAAAGGCTTCCGGAAGTGCTGAAAGAAGCAAATTTGTTTGAACAGAAGGGAATCGATCCTATGTCCTATAGGATTACGTTTACGAATGATGAGAATGTTCCAAGGCAGGGTGGGTTGTTTGACGACTGTGGGGTGTGGGTTTGCATGTTATTATTCAGGTATGTCATTCTACATAGCATTTAAAATACGTTTTCCAAGAAACATTGATACTTGTACAAATACTTTTAGAATTATAATATGATACTTGTACAAATCTAATACTTGATACCTAAGATAAACATTCATTAAGAAACATGTAAGATACATGCAGTAGGATAGGCAAAGCTACAAGCGCATTTATTTTTTCCCATCTTGGTTTGGTTCACCATTAATGGCCGACTTGCTGCTACTTGCCTCACCGTACACTTCTCGTCTGAGATCTTCTAGAATTTTAGATGGCAATTGCATATTTGGTTCGGCATTTGGGCCATATCTTTCATAAATCTCCGGAAATATTACTTCTTTGAGAACCTTGTTTGACCATTGCCTATCTTCAGCGTTATATTTGAACGTAACTTTTTTAGGTTTTTTAGACATATTTCCTAAGTAACTAAGTTTTATAGTAGGGTGAATATAAATCACCATGTGACAACAACCCCTTAAATAGCAAAATCCTCACCACATGGCAAGTCACATGTAAACAGTCCATATGTAGTCATCCTATAAATAGATAAATGTAGTCCACAAGTTAGTAAAAATTGGCAGCTAAGGCATATTCCTGACTGACGTTCGCTATTTTCAATGTGAATGGTATAAATGAATTGAATAGTTGGATTACTTGATTAACAGTAGTGATGTATATATATAATGGTTTTTACAGGTTGGGAAACGGCAAGCTTTTGGACTTTGACAACCCTATTCAAGCACCGTTGGCATATCGAGAGAGGTTGATCAAGTTTTATTACAAGCATAAAATACATGTTCCTTGAATGTTCCAAAAGACGGCAAGCTTTTGTGTAAACATTTGTATGGTCCTTTTGTAAACTATGTTGGAAACAATACATTATCTATGGTATCGCATGGGAACTAGCATGTAGTTGCGGGTTATGTAATCCTCCGGGATAACTTTGGGTTTATGCATACCCAACATTTTGTATTTACCACCGCTTTTATGGCTAGTGAATGGATATTAACTATGTCTAGTGACTCCAGCTTAAATTGATTGTTACGTATTTTATGATCGATTGCTCGACTGATGGTTGGGGAGATGGATCATTTAATGTGATAGGAGTAGATTGATATTTATTACATACTTCATTTTATGTTGGCTTCTCTATCCCCTATTTAAAGGGTACATAGTTCATTTGTGTTTACTCAAAACAAATGGAAGGCCCTTCTATGTTAATCGAAGAACTTGCAAATGCCGCGGATTCTCATTTGATTAGCAAACAAGTGTATGTGTTATTTCATAGAGAGACAATGGAGGCGGAGCAGGCTGTGGTTGATCTTGAGATGCGTTGTGCTCATGCGGCGGAAAAAATCCGTAAGAAGAAAGCTTATATTGTAGAATTCCAAGCGGTAAATGGCATTGAAGCTGCAAATGCCGTTACTTATTTGAAGGAAATGGTTGGGGTAGAAGAGGAACAAGAGGCTCTTTTGAAGACAATGCTGGTGAATGCGCAACGTGCTGCTCGTCAGAGGCGTCGCTATATGGCAAAGGTCTATAACCAAATAACGGGATGAAGTGGGAAGGGTTTGCTTTTCTATGTTGGTCTTTTGGTTTGCATAAGTCTTTACAATATCCTATCTAGTTTTTGGTTGGCATAAATCTCATGTATTTAGTTCTAATAGTATGTGTAATGCTTATGTGTGTTTGATTAATTATATGTCTAACATAAAACCGTATAAAATAAATGGCAAAACCTTGAACAATAATCAATAAAAACAAGCAAGTAGCATTAAGTTCTTATACTGCAAATAACCTCAATAGTAGCAAAAGAGCATAACAAAAAATATAACATGACATTTAAACAACATTATTTTCATCTACTACGGGTCACCCAAGTTAAACTGTTCGTGGTTCCAATCCATTTCATCATATTGATGCGAACTTGATGTTCCATATGTTGATGGTTGTATCGAACCTGAGGTTCCATACATTGATGGTTGTCCCCAACCTGATGTTCCAGCCATTGATGGTTGTACCCAACCTGATGTTCCCTCCATTGATGGTTGTCCCCAACCTACTGCTCCCCCCATTGAGGGTTGGACCCAACCCGATGCTCCATCCATTGATGGATGTACCCAACCTGAGGCTCCCTGATTAGATGTGCCCTCCATCGATGGGTATTGCCAATATGAATTTCCCAACATCGATGGTTGTTGCCAAACTGCGTTTCCCACATTTTCCTGGAAAAAACATTATTTAAACAATGGTACTCTAATGTACAAAAAATATTATTTTGAATAAGAGAATACAATTCAATTACATTTCTTTTTGGCAATGGTTCCATGCATGATTGACGCATGTGTCCAACCTTCCAGCACCTTGTACACGTTACAAGAGTTGGTAATTCTCCTTGAGATGCAATACGGTTTTTGTTTTTTGGTCTCCCTGATTGTTTTCGAATCACACCTGGTGGCTTCACAATTTGCAAGCCATCCGGTTTCTCCCATTCGGATGATTCTCCTACAGGGTAAACCAATCCTTGGTATGTCCCTTTTAGCGTTGTTGTTTTAAACCAATACCAGACCAAATGATTACAGTCTCTTTGTTTAAGAAATCTACTAACCGCTATTGCATGACCACATGGTATACCGGAAAATTGCCATTGACAACAAGTACATGTCCAATTATCTAGATTCACAGTATGTTGCTTTCGAAAATCAACCACCTGATAAAGTATGTTAGCTTGAATACCTGTGACAATCCAATTAGCGCTTTTCATCATCCTGTCCTTTAGTTTTGCAGCAGCCCAGTCACTAAGTTCCCCCTCTACCGCATCTAAAATATTTTTCAGATAATAAATTATTTATCAAATTGTATAAAATTCAAATTACATTATAAAAAATGAAGGTTACCTTCATTTTTGTCTCGACGTTCACAAAACCACCTTTGCACCAGCCCTCTATACCACTCCATTAGCCTTGTTATTGGTTCTTTTCTCACATCCCTTGTTAATGCATTTACCGACTCTGCGCTGTTGGATGTCATATAGTTGTACCGCTTAGCCGGACAATATGCCCTAGACCATCTCTCTACTCCAGCTTCAATAAGTTTATTGTAAGCTTCTGGTTTATATGCTTGAATAGCAGAAAGCGAACGGTGAAAATCATCCTTAGCGTAATTTTTGCATGCCTTCCAATACAAAGCCCTCGATTTTTTACTCGTTCCCAAAGCACAATTCATCATTAGATGTCTACAACAGAACCCATGAAATGAATTTGGGAAGACTGTTTTACAAGCTAGTCCAATGGCATAATGTCTATCAGAAATGATGGCCAAATCCTCAACTTCCCCGATGCAATCTTTCAAGCATGACAAAAACCATGTCCACGATTCCCCAGTCTCACCTTGTGAAACACCAGTAGCAATCGGTACAATCTGGTTGTTACCGTCCATTCCAACGGCAAGCAGATTTGTTCCAAGATACTTCCCTTTAAGATGCGCCCCATCAATTATGATAAGTGGTCGCAAATGTTGTAAGAAAGCTTGAATCTGTCGGACCCAAGAAATTATCAATTAGTAGTTGTTTGTAAAGAAAAATACATATTCATATACAATGAACCATATCTACAAAAACTAATAGCAAAGATCAGTAACAAAACAAAAAAAACTGATTTATCTACAATGAACATTGTGTTTATACATGCTTACCGCAACACCAAAGCCGACAAAACACATCTTAAAGTGTCCTTCATCATCCGTATCAATATGAGTTACCGTACCATCATTTGCCATCTCCAAGTTATGAAAATAGTACGGTAATCGATCAAACGATTCTGTAGGACAACCTGTGAGAAGCTCCAATGCTCGATTTTTCCCAGCCCATGCTTTTTTATAAGAAATGTCGATATTGAAATGTTCAGCCAAATCATCTTTTATATCTCGTGGCCTGTAGATTCGACTGCTGTCTTTCAGTTTCGGTGCGATCAAACGTGCCAACAGTTTTATGGTAGCATTACGGTGGTTAGGAAGAAGTTGTGTTTTGGGACAAGTGTGAACATCATTGATTGTTCCTATCCTCCATTTAACACTATTTTTTATCCTTGACGTAACTATTTTCCAATCGCACCCCTGATGAAAACAAACTACATCGTACCTAAATTTATCAGACTTTCTAGTCCTAAATTGTCTTCCATCTATTAGAGCTTTCTTACCAATTTCAAACATGCACCAGTCTTTATCATCAAATTCATCACCTGATTTAAGGATACGAGAGATATTGCTGTTGAAATCCATGATATCCAGCTCCTTAATGATAGGTAATGGTTGATCGGGAATAGGAGGCATATTTTCAAAAGTATTTGTTTGTTCCCATTTATGCACAAATTGTTCATTTGAAGATGAAGTAGGCCCAGAATTTTTAAATTGTTCATTTAAAGATGAAGTAGGCACATAATTTTTGCCAAATTCCTGATTAAATTCGTTGTAGTTTTCAAAAGGTTCATCTTTTGGCATTTGAAAATCATTGTTAAAATCTGTTGGTTCAAAATCATTAGTAAATAATGTATCATTAAGGTCAAAATCTAATGTATTGGAAGAAGATGGTTTTACTTTTGCCTTTACCTTTTTGACAACCTTTTTAATAAAAAGTTTAGGCAATGCAGCCTTTGGCCTACAAATTTCGGTAGCGAAAAATTGAACATCCTCATCATCAACTATGTTGACTGGACCATGTGCCATTTTGTAATAAAAACTCAAAGCAAATTCGTTATTAAGTTTGAATTTTTTATTAACATAGGTAACTAACCCATCGTATGTAACAGTCTTCATTAGTGAAACACCATAACTGGAGCCATCTTCGAACACCAAATATACACGAAATTTATTATCTAAAGCACTCATATTTTTTGTTGGTACCTTTCAATAGGTTATTACATACATGCTTATTTATGTAATAATGTATTTCTATATACTTTTCTGGTGGTCGAGCAGTCGAGCAAATACATGATCCAGTCGAGCAAAAAAATTGGCGGGAAATCTTGGCGCCATTTATTTTGGCGGGAAATCTTGGCGCCATTTTTCTTGGTGTACCAACACATCACATCACATCACATCACATTTATTAAAAGTACATATCATTAATTAAAAATACCTACCACTTATTAATTTGCCATAAATGTTTCATCTACCATATATTAAATTGTAATAAAGGTTTCATCTACCCTACATTAACTCTTTGAAAAAGTCAACGCTCGACTAGCAAATGCTCGGCCGGCGATGTACTTTATAATTTGCTGGTCGAGCGCAAAAAAATGGCGCCAAAAATTCCCGCCAAAAACTCCTATAAAAGCATACACAACTACTTGTCTGTATGAGAGGAAAAAAAACACATACAATTTGTAATCATGAAGATGGCAAAATATGAAGCTTTTGCGTGTCCTTGTGGAAACGGAGATGTCGTTTTGCGACAATCACAACGACCCCATACATATGGTCAATTGTACTACGCATGTCCTCTATCAAAGGTTAATAATCAAATGTTTTGTTATAAATAATTAATAATATGTTATTTGTTGAAATTAATTTTCTTTATGCTTTAACAGCCTGGTACTGACGATCACGGATGTAAGTTTTTCATATGGAAAGAGGAACGAATCCGTCTAATGACTGGAGGACCGCCAACACCAAACTCTGCAAGCCCGTCAACACCTACAAGGTATTCTGCAAGTCCGTCAACACCAAGTGGGGAATGCTCAAACTGCAAGTTGTTGTCTAACGAGTTAATGGTACTGAAGACAACACTAGAGATGTACAGGCATCCAGAAAGACACACAGATGCATCAGCTGTACTACTTGAACAGCTCTATGATAACTTGGGAAAATTACGTATGTAATAATTAGTATTTTTTTTTTTTGGTTTATTAGTACGTAATAATTAATTATGTTTAATATTAGTATGTTTAATAATTAGTATGTTTAATATTAGTATGTTTAATATTAGTATGTTTGTAATTTTTAACTAGCATGTTTAATTACTAGAGTATGTTTATTAGTTTAATATTTGTTGTTTTATTTGCCTTCTTATCTGGTCGAGCAGTTACTAGTCGAGCTCGACCAACGGCGCTCGACTTGTAACTGCTCGACATACGGCGCTCGACTTGTAAGTGATCGACATACAGCGCTCGACTTGTAACTGCTCAACCGGCTGTATACATATTAGGAATGACATATGTACTACATAAGTTAAAACAAGTGCATTAAAAACAAGATCAACTTACATAAGTAAAATAAAATAAAAAGTAACCTAAATTACATAAGTTAAACTTAAAAAAATTAACATCAGCTCAAACACAAATTACACAACCTCAGAAATTTGTAACACTTGATCTTTGTAGTAAACCCTCACCAAATTTCTTATCGTAATGTTAAGGTAATTGCGGTAAGATTGTTTTGGTGAAAACACAGAAACATTTTTTAGCACCAACACAGATCCAACGTATGTAATAATTAGTATTTTTTTTTTGGTTTATTAGTACGTAATAATTAATTATGTTTAATATTAGTATGTTTAATAATTAGTATGTTTAATATTAGTATGTTTAATATTAGTATGTTTGTAATTTTTAACTAGCATGTTTAATTACTAGAGTATGTTTATTAGTTTAATATTTGTTGTTTTATTTGCCTTCTTATCTGGTCGAGCAGTTACTAGTCGAGCTCGACCAATGGCGCTCGACTTGTAACTGCTCGACATACGGCGCTCGACTTGTAAGTGATCGACATACAGCGCTCGACTTGTAACTGCTCAACCGGCTGTATACATATTAGGAATGACATATGTACTACATAAGTTAAAACAAGTGCATTAAAAACAAGATCAACTTACATAAGTAAAATAAAATAAAAAGTAACCTAAATTACATAAGTTAAACTTAAAAAAATTAACATCAGCTCAAACACAAATTACACAACCTCAGAAATTTGTAACACTTGATCTTTGTAGTAAACCCTCACCAAATTTCTTATCGTAATGTTACGGTAATTGCGGTCAGATTGTTTTGGTGAAAACACAGAAACATTTTTTAGCACCAACACAGATCCAACGTATGTAATAATTAGTATTTTTTTTTTGGTTTATTAGTACGTAATAATTAATTATGTTTAATATTAGTATGTTTAATAATTAGTATGTTTAATATTAGTATGTTTAATATTAGTATGTTTGTAATTTTTAACTAGCATGTTTAATTACTAGAGTATGTTTATTAGTTTAATATTTGTTGTTTTATTTGCCTTCTTATCTGGTCGAGCAGTTACTAGTCGAGCTCGACCAACGGCGCTCGACTTGTAACTGCTTGACATACGGCGCTCGACTTGTAAGTGATCGACATACAGCGCTCGACTTGTAACTGCTCAACCGGCTGTATACATATTAGGAATGACATATGTACTACATAAGTTAAAACAAGTGCATTAAAAACAAGATCAACTTACATAAGTAAAATAAAATAAAAAGTAACCTAAATTACATAAGTTAAACTTCAAAAAAATTAACATCAGCTCAAACACAAATTACACAACCTCAGAAATTTGTAACACTTGATCTTTGTAGTAAACCCTCACCAAATTTCTTATCGTAATGTTAAGGTAATTGCGGTAAGATTGTTTTGGTGAAAACACAGAAACATTTTTTAGCACCAACACAGATCCAACGTATGTAATAATTAGTATTTTTTTTTTTTTGGTTTATTAGTACGTAATAATTAATTATGTTTAATATTAGTATGTTTAATAATTAGTATGTTTAATATTAGTATGTTTGTAATTTTTAACTAGCATGTTTAATTACTAGAGTATGTTTATTAGTTTAATATTTGTTGTTTTATTTGCCTTCTTATCTGGTCGAGCAGTTACTAGTCGAGCTCGACCAACGGCGCTCGACTTGTAACTGCTCGACATACGGCGCTCGACTTGTAAGTGATCGACATACAGCGCTCGACTTGTAACTGCTCAACCGGTTGTATTTACATATTAGGAATGACATATGTACTACATAAGTTAAAACAAGTGCATTAAAAACAAGATCAACTTACATAAGTAAAATAAAATAAAAAGTAACCTAAATTACATAAGTTAAACTTAAAAAAATTAACATCAGCTCAAACACAAATTACACAACCTCAGAAATTTGTAACATTTGATCTTTGTAGTAAACCCTCACCAAATTTCTTATCGTAATGTTAAGGTAATTGCGGTCAGATTGTTTTGGTGAAAACACAGAAACATTTTTTAGCACCAACACAGATCCAACGGTAAGCACCTTTGCAAATAACTCATCCTCAAGGACTTTGTGATGAATTGTGCCTGAGAGTAAACCTGAAACATCTTTTAGTGTTACAGTGAGATCACCCAAAACATTCAAAGTACAAGACTTGATCATCGCAACAACTTTCTCAACTTTCCCTCTGTTGAGAAATTTTTTGATATCGGCAAAAACACCGATCATCATCCCGTCCCTATCATTAATAAAATCAGCTGCGTTAACCCATGGCGTACTCTTAAAATCAGAATCATCGACATCATGAACCACCCTCCTTATATATTCTTGTGTCATCATCAAAGGATCAACACCTTCTTGAATATCAGAAAGTTTGCGTCTCTTCGCATCTTGAACAATACCTGCAGGACCAGGTATTTTCATAACATTTTGAACTGGAGGAACTACGTTCTGGCTGGTGGCGGAAAGTCGAAGATCGGAGTCGTCTATGTCAAGCAATAGTTCCCATTCATCATTTGATGGTGAATTCATTTTCTATTTTTTTAAACTAATAGTTCACATACATATGTTATGAGGGCATATGTTATGAGGGCATATGTTATGAGGACATATTTATATTGATCATCTACCTCATAACATTAAATGCACCATCTCCCCAACCACTGGTCGATGGGTCGAGCAATATATGGGTTGAGTTGAGCAATACAAAATGTTAAAAACTATCAACTTATTGTTGTTTTTTGTATATCTTAAACATTTTCACTTGTAATCAAAGAAGAACGTCACAACATCAACATTATAACACATACAAAATACATAATACAAATGTTAAAATACGATACTACATAGAACATTATGAGTAAATCGAGTCATAGTTTGTGTTTCACCAGTACACGAGACAAAAAGAGTAAATGTTTGTATTTTTCACCAACACACAGCCATTACACATCCAGAAATAACAAATGTTTACTGGGTAAACCCTTTAGGAATTGGAATCTTGTATTTCCAGAAAAAAGCAGTCAAATGCTCACGGTATGCTAAAGCGGCTTGATCCGGTTTCCTGAAATTAAATGGCCTGTTTTGGGACAACCTGTATAATAGTATAATGACCCAAATGCCACAATCCCCATACAGGCCACGTTGTTTAGGAACGTTTGTTGCATACCAAAAGGATACATGATAGGAATCGGGATCCATTCTTCTCTTCACCATCACCTCACTCTTGATAAGATAAATGGGCAGTTGAGTTTGAAAGGTTCGTCTCATTTTTCTGTCCCAAGGTGAGAGGTTTTTATCTTTCTGACTTCCAAGGCTATCATACAATGTTATAACACCAGTGGAAATTGTTAATTCACCCAAAGTCCAGTGCACGTCAGGTTGATTAATTGGAAAGAAGACCTACAATATTTGCATTAACGCAATTTAAATGTTGAATGTGTAGATAGTGAAGAGACAAAGTGATAATATAGTAACTGAAATTAAAAAATTATGAACCGTAATATAGGATAACTATATTACTTGAAGTTTAAAAATACACCTTTTCAATGCCTTGACGAAACCATGGGATACCATTCGTTACGCCATCAGCATAGCATATCGGTAGCTCATGGCCGAGGATCATGGTGCAAAAAAATGGACCAACCATGACCCAGTCAGCATCGTCGGGTCGAAAATGCATCATTAAATCAACAAATAATCCAATATGCTGTCATATAAAAAGAGAAAAAAAAAAAGAAAAATTAACATCGACTATATGACTAGGACTGGAGTTAATTTATAAGATTTTATACTTGTAAGAACTACATACCGAATCACTTAGCCATCCTCTACCCCTGACGTCCCTGGCCAACAATCTCAGCCAAAACTCGGGATTAGCAGCCATACCGCCGCTTCCCCATGGAAAACGAAATAACTGCTGGTCATCCAATTTCCTAATCTTCTTTTGTTCATCCAAAAAACACAATATTTCTGGGTGGACAAACGCTCTATACATTGTGGCCATAACATTGCGTTTAAGGTTCTGAATTGTCGCATTAAAATAAATTGTATGGTTAGAAACACATAAAAAGGTAAATCTATCTAATTAACATTAACAAATAAATCAACAAAACAACTAAATACCTCTTTCCGTGGCTTGAGAGGAATCTCTTTCCCATCAGGTCCTATGACCTTAGGAGTAACGTGTGGAATATATCTCTTTTGACGCTTTCTTAAAACTCTTGGAGTAGTCGCTGGTTGCTGTGTGTATGGGGATTGAAGGACTTTGCTCACCTTCTTTTCACGTTCAAAGGGAACACGTAAAGTTTTAACGGAATCTGTCTCACAGGCTACCATCTCAACATCCACCATATGACTAGGACTGCCGACTACCTGACTAAAGGCATGCTCTAAATTTTGTGGTGTACACACCATGTCGGTCACTGGCACAGCTTGGTCATCGTCAAAAAGAAGAATGTCCTGAAAAACACGTAAAGTTAGCATGAATTTGCGTATTGGTTAGTATTTGATTTGATTAGCATATTACAAGTGTAAGTACCGAGTTAAAAGGGGAGTCTGAGATGTGTGGATCATTCACCACCTCATCCTCTGCCACATATTGGTCATCGTTCTTAATCGGCACATCCTGAAAAATAGATGACAGTGTGTGACTGTTTTGTTTTTTGATTATGGTTTGATAATATAAACATGTTAAACTTTTCTTTACCGGTATAAGAGGGGCATTTGATTTTTGTGCCTCATTCATAAATGTTTCATCCACTGGAACATGTTGGTCATCCTCTTTCAACACAGGAACATGTTCATCATTCGCCACTTCATCAACAGACATTTCTTCATAAGGTTCAACAAGGCTCTCATCCTGAAAAAATGGATGCGTAAACAGGCCAAATGTTCGGTGTAGAAATTGTAATTAAAAATAAATAAACAAAAAGACGTGTATATATTACCTCACAACCTGACGAACATTCAGGTGAGCCTGTAAGGTTATCCACTACTTCTTGCACTTCTTGTGTAGATAGATCGTTAGCCGAGGAGAAAACATCTTCATGCACATCCATATTATCTTCATTTTCAGTTGATTTCTGAAATATATATATATATATATATATATATATATATATATATATATATATATATATATATATATATATATATATATATATAAATAGTTAGAAAAACAAATTAACTCAAATTCTTTTGTAAAAAACATATAAATATATGATAGCAACACTATCGTAAACAACAAACCTTTGAATCGTGATCTGCATCCATATTATCATCATTTGTAGTTGATTTCTGAAAAAAAACATAAAATAAAAAATAATTAGAAACAGTTATGTAACTCGCTAACTTCTTGCGGTGGCCAAGGATTTCAAAAATTGCAAAATGGATATAACCTTTTCAACAAAATCTCTTGTAGTGTCGCCCGGACCACCATTCATCTGATTAACACCATCAGCCTAGAAGCAAAATAAATTAATGAAAAAAAGTGAAAGCAAAATATATATATGTATGTTTGAAAGTGTAAGTAAGTAAGTAAGTAATATAACCTTCTCAGCAATGATACGATGGACAAAATTCTGAAGTCCGGTAATCTGCCGTTGCATTTGGGTCATCTGAACTACAAGTGATGCGTTAGGAGGTATGTCCGCATCCATATCCGTCATGTGCGTAAAACCATCGGGCTTCAAATTTGCAACAAGTTCACGAAGATTATTAATCTGCTGTTGCATACCATCCATTTGCGTTGCAACTGCTGCGCTAGATGGCATCTGTTCATACACTTGCGGCATGGTTTTCTCCACATACCTACGCACCTCTGTACGGATATGTGTCGACTGATGAATCTCGGTACGAACGACAGAACAACTTTTACGTGGTGTAATCTTGGCTCGTGATCCTGACGCCACTTTGGGTGTGTCCATGATTGGACTAGGTGGTACATCATTCAAAGAGCCTGATGGCATAAACTTCCCGAAATAGTCTACACTCGAACTCCACCATAGTTGATTTCTCTCAACATCTGTGTATTAAATAAGTATTACTTTATTAAATGTGTATTAAATAAGTATTACTTTATTACTTTACTAACCTCATAAATGACAATGAAGTACAAATTAATAGCAAAGACAGTTAATAAAATGAAACTAATGAACACATATTTAACGAAATAGTTATACTACAAATCAAATAAGCTCAACTACAAATTAATAACAGCTATATCAACTAAAGATGTTTAGTAAAGAAAATTGTCTAAGAAACATCACTCATCTTGAATGCGATAATGAAGGAGTGTGACATGTCATGAACAGTCCACACTATATCATTCTCGAATTTAAGACGTCTCAATTATAACGGCATATCTATATAACGGTTTTTGGTTTTTAGCTTTAATGCTTTATTTTCATGATACCGTTTTATAAAGGTTGGTGTTTGATCAAACACCAACATGTATAAAACGGTATCATGAAAATAAAGCATTAAAGCTAAAAATCAAAAACCGTTATATAGATCTTCCGCTATAATTGAGCTTTAAGTCCTTAGAAAACATGTTCTTACTATCATTTTTATCGCTCAAATTAAATGTCATGAACATACTTATTAATTAAGTAGATTCGACGACATTAGAGAGCTAATTAAATATACACTAAGGAAAATATTAGCTTTAACAAGAATGTCATAATGCCCAACTTGACGACACCAAATAAGTATTTCTAAAATAACACTAAGTATTGTCAAATAGGCAAACAAAAAGAACATAAAACCACAGGAAAACACCAAGTATAAGCAATTATAAGATAAGAAGCAGTTTGTGAACTAAAACCTAATAAAATAGTATTAAGATTGTGAAGTAAACCATAGTAAAGCTTACTAAATTAAACATAGACTGCTTAGATCAACACATCATTAACCATAGTAAAGCTCAATACATTAAACGTTACAGATGTTTAGTAAAGAAAATTGTCTAAGAAACATCACTCATCTTGAATGCGATAATGAAGGAGTGTGACATGTCATGAACAGTCCACACTATATCATTCTCGCCTTGAAGACGTCTCAATTATAACGGCTTATCTATCTAACGATTATTGGTTTTGAGCTTTAGTGCTTTTTTTTCAGGATACCGTTTTATACAGGTTGGCGTTTGATAAAACGCCAACCTGTATAAAACGGTATCCTGAAAATAAAGCATTAAAGCTCAAAACCAAAAATCGTTAGATAGATATTCCGCTATAATTGAGCTTTAAGTCCTTAGAAAACATGTTCTTACTATAATTTTTATCGCTCAAATTAAATGTCATGAACATACTTATTAATTAAGTAGATTCGACGACATTAGAGAGCTAATTAAATATACACTAAGGAAAATATTAGTTTTGTTAAAATGTCATAATGCCCAACTTGACGACACCAAATAAACATTTCTAAAATAACACTAACTATTGTCAACAAACCCTAATCAATAAACTGCTTATGGACTTAGACAAACAAAAAGAACAAAAAACCACAAGAAAACACCAACTATAAGCAATGATAAGATAAGAAGCAGTTTGGAAAGAAAATGAACTAATTGGCATAGAATGAGATTAAACAAGTAAAACTTAAGATACACTAAATAAACTGCTTATGTGCTTATTAAATAAGTATTACTTTATTAACCTCATGCTTTAAAACACAAATAAAAAATCATATACAACTAATGTAAAATTCTCACCTGTCGGCAACAGGCGAACACGGTAGTTAGTGCCAAAAAGAAGATCATAATCGTTAAATTCAAACTTCTGTCCATCCTCCCATGCAAGTGCTCTAGGTATCACACTCTCATCTTTAACCAACCAATTGGTAGCAGCATTGGGGTAGGTTTCCAAAATCCAAATCTATGAAAAAAAATAATAAATATAATAAACAAACAATGAAAAAAAAAACACAATAATTAATGAATTACACTAACACTAACCTTCAAAGCAAATGCAAATCCACACAGAGTGTATGTTGCGTTGTAACTAGGACCTTTCTCGGCAATTTCTGTCAAGTGTCGTTCCCTAACCTTTAAAACAGAATTGTATATCCTATTGTGAAACTCCACCCATATATACTCGCCCCATGGAAACGCATTCCATGCATATAAATCGTCTACTAATACTAGAATTTCATCAGATATTACACATCTTTCCTGTTTGCCCATAAAAACGTTCTCTAAAATTAACAACAAGCAAAGGCGTACAGCATCATCATTTGTTAACGAACCAAACTCAAATGGATCATTAAGTATCTTTAAAAGATGCGAGGCCTTTATAGTACTTGTTCTCTCACGTAGACTTTCTCTAAGAATCTTTAAAATACGCGCCTTAAAACCAGATTGACGCTTGTGACAAGGAGCAAAAGAAACATCACCAAATCGAAACCCTAATATCAAACACATTTCTTGCCGACCAAATTCTAAACTGTGCTGCCCAATATCAAAATAAAATGGAGTATTGATATCATGGTTCTCAACTTCACGTTGATGTTGAAGTAAATAATGCAGCAAGTGGTTATCATGGAAATATGTTTTTATCTTTAGCCAATCACCAAAAACTGTGCTTTTAAACAAGGAATGACGTTCCTTATTTGTGCACAACTTTTGCCTTATGGTCTTTAGATAGTGCAACTTCGATCTCGTGCTAACCTTGGCATGATACAACTGTAAACACAAAGCAACAAAACATATAATGATTATGACTTATCTAACTGGCTTAAGTAAATGCGTAAATAAATTTATGCCTCGTTATTTATATTAATCTTTACATCAGACATCACACGAACAAAAACTGTGCTATGCATCACTATGAGAAAGTGCGAGCAGGTTATATCACAAATAATAAGAAATTAACAAAGTTTAAGGATTTAAGAAATTCCCATCCCAACTCCTAGATCAACCAAGTCATTTTGGTATATACGAATACTTTAGTTTTAACTTTTAATTATTTATTGTCTTGAAAATGTCTTAAACTCTTTTAACCACATGATTAATCTATAAGCCGCTAAAATGTTTTTCATGTAACCCTGTGCAGGCATAGAGTTAGGCGCTCAATATTAAGGGGGTGTTTGGCATTAGTAGAGTTAGGCACTCAATATTCATGAGTACATCTTAGCTTGTATTTCCAATTTACTCATACACACAACAGTTCGACTGCTTACATCATGTTACTAGCCTACAATTCCCATGCTAACCCAAACATCAAGCTAACAACACCAATGTGTGAAGATAAGCATCCAATAAAACTCAAAATCAGAAGTAGAATAAATGAGTCTCAAATTGCAAGCTACTTGTTGTTCTCAACTGACAAGCTCCTAAACTTTACAAATCAACAAGGAAATAGCAAGCTATTTCAGATAAGATAACAAAAACCCTTATCCTACAGGGAAATAGCCAGCTATCACAAATTGAGATATGAGTAAAACAAGAGTTTCATGTGCCTTGCTACGCAGCGACCGTGTCCTTGCTTTTGTTTTTAAAAACTATTGGGCAATTTGTGTTTGTACAGTTCTAGAACAGTAGGAAAACAAAACACGACTAATGTATTCGGTATTGGAGTATTGTCTTTAAGTTTCGTATCAAAAGCAGTATCACAGTGTATAAACACTAATTATTAACTAAACCCACCAAGTACAAACTAACAAAACTATCTGCAAGGTGCAGATAAGCAACTGCAGGGAGGGGCCAAACTAAGAAGAAATCAGACATCCCAAAAGCACCAGACCCGATTACATCTGTTGGAGATCAGCCTAGCACAAATACTTGAATTTCGCAGAAAACATTAGGGGTTTTTACTAGACTCGGCTCTACAAACCACCCTGCTATGGATTTTCAAATAAAATAAACACAATTCACATCAAACAGCTTGCCATATTTAGTTATGTTAATGTCGTGCAATGGATTAAGTATTACTACATTTATTCAGTCTCGCCTACATAAAAGACAATTTTAAGAAAATAACTTTTTGGAACGTTTGATGACAATATCAATTAGATTGCAGTTTCAAAGGACTTTATGTAGTATTAACAATGACGAAAAGTCGATATCTACTCCAATGTACATTCTTTTTGAAAGGGAGACTAAATTATACGTTACATGAATAAGTAAGGTTCCCTTACATGTTTCTTTTCACAGTCTTAGTATATCATTCAACATTAAATACATAATTACACATTATTATGCTTTGTACTCAAGTACTTGTATGTCATTATAATATACAAATTTTAATCATCTAAATTTTCATGTACTCCTATCGTGTGTTTAAGTCTTAAACTAGCGAATGGTCCTTCTACAACTAGTATTTCTAAAGAAAAATAATTTTGTCATAGAATTTAAGGTCTATGGAGTCTTGTAATGGGATATTATTATCATTGATCATACTCAGTTAATTATTTAAATCATTGTCACAAGTGATACATGTAGTCGCTACGTGAGCACCCTAGAAAAGGAAGAGAAACCAGATTTTACTTAGAATGGCCAACACAAGCAAGTAATTAAGATCTGATGGTGAGGCTTTGCAACTATTGTGACTAATTATGATGTAATAAGCAGTTATGCAACTATTGTGAGCTACAATTACTAGATATGCAACTAACTAATGAATAAGCTACACTAAATCACAAGTAGTTAACTGTATTTGAAATTTAAAGAGCAACTTTGACTATTTTATGAAATAACCTACTATTATAATTCTATTTTAGACTACTACTATCCTGTTATAAGCTAAATGTTCATAGAAAACAATGAAACCACAACAACTCATCACATAAACTAACAAATCCAAACACTCCCTTATCTATCAGTTCAACACAATCTCACAGATGTAAACTTCTATACTCCTTAAAAATGATCAAATCCAGTTAAGCCAGAAATACAACAAACAACAACAATTACCAATTCCTTATATAACCTCAAAAAAACCTCAACCACTAAATCAAAATAAGCACTAAGATGCAAAATAAGCACTAAGATGCAAAATAATGGGGGAAAAAGCTCAATTACCCTACTGAGATACTAAAAACTCCAACCACTAAATCAGAACTTATCACTTACTAACCTACATGAAACCTAGAAAATCTCTGCAATGTTGATAATCAAAACTCTTTCACATTACATATACCAATACCTAATCAACCTTATGAGCCATAATTAGCACTACTAAACAACTAAACAATAATAAGCACAATCAAAAGCACTTCTAATGTTTAAATGCTTTGTCATTACCAAAACCTAAAATAAAGCAAAACCTAAACGGTATTAAGCAATCGAAAACACTCATAAGCACTTCTAATGTTTAAATGCTTCGTCATTACCAAAACCACATAAAATACGCAACCCATCAGTAACCCGCAAAGGATGGAAAACGAAAAGGATGGATTCACTCACTTGTATTTCATCCATCAGTCAACCGCAAAGGATGGAAAACGAAATATCTTTGTCTGATCGGATCTGTGTGACTGAGCGATTAGGAGTGATCGATTTCTCATTTTCTCGCCACCGTTTGGATTCTAAACCATGCACGTTTCCCAATAGGGCAAAAATGTGTACTGTGTGTGTTTTTTTATTTTTTTAAATTTTGAATTAATGAAAATAGGGTAAAAATGTATTAATTAAAATAATATTAAAAAGTACAATAAGTGGGATTTTGGAAAGTACAAAAGCAATCCAAGCATAAGATATTCTGACACCTTTTTCCTTTTCCAAAGTCAAAAAGTACGCCGTCAGTCGAGCAGCCGTCAGTCGAGCAAGTGAGTCGAGCAATTTTTAATATTAAAGTACACCCACTACCTACAGTAAAATAGATCTTGTCAGAGATCTTCCTGCATCCAAAAATAGTAATAAAAAAGAGAAAGTGGGACACGTGTCGCGCAGATAGGGCGGTTGAGCAGTCGAGCAGTTGAGCGTGACCAAAATTGAAAATGGGGTCAAATCATGACCAAACCATGAAATGCCCAAATGTTTTTGGCCTATTTTGGTAATTTTCTCAAAAAGTTTCACCTTGTCAATGATGACATTAGCATAAACCCTTTTTTAATATTATAGATAGAAGATTTGCTTCCAAAAAAGATACTTCTGGCCATGAAACCCGCATAAAATTGTTTTTTTTTTTTCTTTTTCTTTAAATATTAAATAGGGTTAGCATCGTTATTTTCGTATTTTCATGACTCAAATTTTAAAAAGTCTATATATTACAAGCAACCGGGCTTGATTAGCGTATAAATCTATGACAAAATGGAATTAAAGAAGATAAACACTTATTTTGTCTTAATTTAGATTGCATGTAGGAGAGAATTGGTCGTTGAATTCGTAGCTAAAGTTGCCGCTTGCCAGTTGCCAGTTGCCACCCTTGACTTTTGTAGTAACTTTTACACTCTTTTATCTTAATTGACATTTGTAGCATTTGGTTAACGTGTTCAACAGTCGTAGCTAGCGCACAACACACGATTATTGCGCTACTAAAAAAAAGGCATAGAGCCCGGTTGAAAATGTGCAAAGAGCCCAGTTTTGCATGAGGGCACAAAGGGGGAAGGACTCTATTCGTAAATCAAATAGAGCCCGGTTTAGAAAACGGACTCTATTACCTATTATAGATCCCGGTTTTATATTAAAGAACATGGCTCTATGTGAATAAAAATAATTAAAAAAAAAATCCCACTAGACATGAAATTGAAATCCTTTTTACAAAATGAACATTATATTGATTCATATAAAGAAGATTGACTCGTATTACAAGTTACTTTCTATTGATACATCGAGATTAATCTTGCGACCGCTTTTTGCAAACACCACAAATGAAAAATCTACAAGCTCTAAACTACAAAAGATATGGGGTTGATCAAATTGATGCATTGCCCTCGAGTAACCTGACCGAAAGATATGGGGTTGATCAAATTGATGACGTCTCAAATCCGTCTTTATATAGTGAAGCACGCCAGATGCCAAAATACAAAATAAGTCATGACTTTGCCAATCTTAGTACACCCTCTAAACTACAAAAGCAACTGGCAAAACACCACATCGACCACCTGCACAAACTAAAACAAACTTAATATAGGATACAAATCACATTTATCTGTAAGCTTTTACAATAGTATAGATCATCTAACCTTACTATGCCACTTGTAAATAAAACATGTAATATAAGAGCATAACTTAAACTCCTATTGAATTGTTCAAGCACACATCAGTTACAAGATAGAAGAATTAATATCACTTCCACTCAAGTTTATGCTTCAGTTACAACACATCTATGGTATATGCTTGTGTGCTTGAAGATCTCTATACCTTTTAGCAAGACCATAAACTATCATGTAAACCTGTTGACATATAAAAAAATGCAGAAATATATAAATTACTAAATGAAGATATATTATTAGAAGAATACCTGATTTGCCTTACGTCCTAGACTCATTAAAAAGTTTTTTGGCTTTATATCATGGTGAAGAAAACCTCTTGAATGCATATCTCGACTATGTTTACCTACAAATGAAACAATAGTACAAATTTTACTCATAGAACCCGGTTCTTTGTGTGAAAACATGGCTCTATGCCCCTTTAAAAAGACTGGAATCACTTCAAAGCCCGTTTTTCACAAGAATGGGGCTCTATTACGGGGGCTCTATGCTCATTTGTATCTATGTTCATTTGTGTAGTAGTGTTGGGAGGTTTTTGGACGTTTCCTTTCCAAAAATCTTGAAAATGGATGGCTCATTTGTCATTTACCCAATTTGAGTTAATGATAAAACACATGATCTTGAAAATAGAGGGCAAGTAGTAGGATTGTATCGTTTACATTTACGATCTTATGATTATGCTCGAATTGAGGCTTTTATATGTGGGATAGTAAGATTTTACGATGCTACCTTGATCAGGATCCGGACAGCGGGTGTGATCAATAGAGTTAACAATGAAGTAGTGTAGACAGATAATAGTCATAATACATTATCATTGATCATGCAAAATATATTCGTGATATGTTTCTTAATTTGATATTGCATGTTATAAACATTGCAGAACTATGGTTCTTCAATTGATACTAGCTATATCTTTTTGTGATAACTCGGATAAAGCTTTTATTTCTTTTATAAAGGCAGTTAAATCCGAGTACGATGATCCACCTTCTTCGACCGCCGTTTTTGCCTTGTCCTTCAATACTCGTGCTCGTCTTCTCATTTCTTGACCTTCTTCCATGCCCATCAACCTCGCCACAGCGTTTGCTATTGTTTCTCTTTTAACGCCTTCACATCTAGAAGTTGCACTCCATTCCACATCCCCAATCGAAATCCCAATTCCTAAAACATCTGTCACTAGTTTTGCGTTAAAGAATTGCTCACCCATGACTGGCCAAGCCACCATCCCCACACCACCAGAAACACCTTCCAACACTGAGTTCCACCCACAATGAGTCACAAATCCACCTACAGATTCATGGTCAAGAATCAACACTTGTGGTGCCCATCCCTTTATTATCAATCCTTTTCCTTTCGCTATCATTTTCGCCTCAAACCCTTCAGGAAATGACTTCTCTTCATCTTTCTTGATAACCCAAATGAAATTTGTATCGCATGCTTCGAGCCCCATAGCGATCTCGTAAAGTTGAGAACTTGTAACCGTAACCATAGTTCCAAAGCTGACGTAAACAACTGAATCACGGCCCTTCGAGTCCAACCATTTCAAACACTCGTGTTCATCTATCCCTGATTCTCTCCCTCTTTCTAGTTTATCTTCAATGTTCTTACTAAATAACAAAACCGGTCCTATATGCCATGCTTTTCTCTTTATAACTTCGCGATAATGGAGAGCATATTCAGGCTCAAGCTCGTAAAAACTATTAAAAACAACTCCATAGCTCGTTACTTCTGCTTCACTAGCTTCAATCAACGCCTTCACAAAACCTTTGATATTTACTTCCTCAATACGAGCCAATTGCTTTTTGGTTAACATGATCTTATGTGGAAGATGAGGGACAATAAACGGTTCCGAATCAGAAGAAATATCTCGAGCCGGATCATAAACTCTCATCGCCTCGACAACACACAATGGAAAGAACCCGGTTCCATTGAAAACTATACGTGGAATGTTATATTTGGCAGCGATTTTAGTAGTCCATGGATAGAACATATCAGCAACTATGCAATTCGGTCGGGCTTGTTGTATGAATTGTTCAAAAGGCTCTTGAAGCGTAGAAATGACATCAAAGACACTTGTTATGGGTTGACTAGGGACGGGTTTATCAGAGTTCTCAAGCCCTGGAGGCAAACATGCTTCTGCGGCTTTGAACTCGATTATATGAAGAGCGATTAGGTGGTCGTAGTTAATGGTTTTTCCGATTAATTCAGTGAAGCGATGAGCAGTTTCTTGGGTTGTGATGATTGTGGTTTGTACGCCACGTGAGGCGAAGAGCACGGCCATGTGAGCCATCGGGATCATGTGTCCGTAATCTGTAAATGGAAAGAACGCAACATGGCATGAGTCTTTCATTGTTAATTGTTTGTTTGGGTATAAAGAGAAAATGGTTTGGTTTAATTAATGGGAAATTTTTTGTGTAGTGTTTCCTTGAATTGTGGTTGACAAATACAAATTGCTAACAAACTCTCTCTCTTATAGTGCGAGAAATCTTATAAATGAATGAGATCTTTTTAATTATTAAAAATTATTATTAATCTAATAGTAAAATACAATTTTAATATTCTTTTTGAATTCTATATATACTTTAAAACCCAACGTCGGTGAGAATATTAATATATATATAATACACCGTTTGAAACGGTGTCGTGTCGATAGCGCTTCACGTTTTTTTTTTCTGTAGACTTTTCCATTTACAATGTACCCTCATCCCACTTTTAGTTTTGGCCCATTGTTTATCATGTGAAACTGCCTTAACCTTTTTATTTATTTATTTATTTATTTATTTATTTTATTTTTTTAATGCATACTTTGTTTCAAATAAATAAATAAACAAAAGACACAAAAACATACATAACAAAATAAAAATTCACGTTAAACAGCCTCGGAAAAGAAAAAAAAATTGGAAACGACAAACATTCAGAGCTTATTAAAATTTAGCCAAAACCAAAAAACCGATATCTTGATCTAACTATTTACCATATGTACATCTCACCAACCATACATAATAGACAACCAAAAAAAACCTTAACAAAAGTAACACTATATTAACATAAACCACGAAAACACCCTAATGCCATTATATTTATTACAAAAAGAATATGTTGCAACTAAAAAAATATGTTGCAACTACTAACGGCATCAAACGACGTCCTGCCGCAACGCGGCAGTCCGGGCACATCTAGTTATACGAAATAAAATATGAATTTCGTTGGGCCTAGCATGTTAGTTGGCTTGGGCTCAATTTCTTAGCCCATCTTATTTGAGGGACTAACTGCAACGAATGAAACATGTTAGCTGCTTTCTTACTCTGATGTATAACTTTGAATGTGAAAAAGAACAACTAATTAAACGAAATGCACATACTGTGTTATCAAAAAAAAAAAAAAAAAAAAAAAAAGCAGCCATTACAACACCATTAAAGACACATTATTTGTTGAAGCACCATACTACTGACTAGCCACGCCTCGACACTACCACGAACACCCGAAAACATAGTAGCCCCGCCGCAGCGCGGCTTCTTCCTTGTTTTTTATTAAATCCCAATTTTAAATATTTCTAAAATTTTAATTTAATTATTATTTTTTCAAGCTAGCATGCACGTGTTTTTTCTTTCTAAAGATAATGTGTATGTATATTTTTTAAATAACGTAAATTTAAATGTGTTTCTAGTATATATATTTTTAAACTTTTTCTATCAACATATTAATGTTTTTCTTTATCCATTATTTTTTTGAAGTTTGCAACACAATCAAAGAACATAAACCATTAAAATAAATAAATAAAAATACTTAAATGTTAAATTTCACTTAATTACAAGTAAAAAAAACACTTATTCAATAAACGTATATCTTCAAAAGTCGCAAATTATCTTCATGTATATTGTGTTGATCCACTTCTCGGTCTTTAAAGATATCATCATCCTCATCATCTGAAACATCAAACAAGTATGCACAAAAACAATTAAACCACAAACAAATAAAAAACGAAAATTAGTCATAACAAGTATCATAACGCATATGCACAATCTTGTGTATATCAAACAAATTTTTTAATCATAAACAACTATCAAAAACATATGCACAATTTAAAATATATATGTATAAGTTTTTGTTTGATTTATATCAAACATAAAACACATATGCACTTTTTAAAACATATATGCACAACTCTTTTTATTGATTTTATAGCAACCTTAAAACACATACACACACTTTTTCCATTGATTTTATAACAATCATAAAACACATATGCACATTTTAAAACATATATGCATAACTCGGTTAAACATGTTAACTCATGTAAGATTTTTTCTTAAATTAAAAATTATTTATATTTTATCATACGGGTTAACTCGGTTAAATGGGTCGACCCGCAAACGCGTTTAACCGGTTTTAACTCGTATAATGTGGCAAATTATATATATAAAACGGGTTAAATGGGTCAACCCGGAACCCGTTTAACCTACTCAACCTGTGTACCTATTTAACTCGTCAACCCAAGTATATATACGGGTTAAATTGATCAGGTTCGGGTTATGTATAAACAGGTTAGGGTTAACATAGCTGACCTGATGATGTAATGTTCGGGTTGGGATTTTCTGACCCGACAACATACCAACATGAACCCATCAACCCGAACCTGACCCGATTTGCCGCTCCTTGATGCATGTATCATTTAGTTTAGTAAATAATGATTAGGTAAATTAACACCAAAAAAATAAGAAGTCGACATTTGCATGTTTCTAAAATCAAAATTGTTACATCTTTCGATATACATACGATAAAAGTTGGGGTCATGTTGTTTGTACACCATTAAATACTCTCCCTGATTGTATGAGATTTGCTAACAGGTGTCCACTATACATCTTATAAGGTGTAAATATAGGAAAAGTTTAAGTATATTAAATTAAAAATTACATTTAATTATGGTAAATCATAAGTTTAATTAAGGTTTATTAACTACATCCGTCCCATATTAAGTGTCCACTTTGATTATTTTGATTCTTTCTTTTTTAACTTTAATTTTAAATTCTATTATTTATGTTATATAATACTTTATGCAATATATATGAATGACTGAGTTTTAAATGTATTTTCATTTGTATAATTTTTATCAAGTATTATATAGCACAAATAAAAATATTTAAGGTAAAATTTGAACTAGAAATACTCAAAAATGTTAAAGTGGACACTTAATATAGGATGAAGGGAGTACATTTTTTAGTGTAAAAAGAAAGTTTTAATGTATTATCTAGATATTAAATGCATTTGTTTACACATTGAAGGATGCCTAGTGGAAACCGGTTAGCAAATCACTAATTGTATTTATTAGTTCTAAACAACTTTAAAAACATAAAACAGAAAGCTAGTAAAATTTATTGGTAAAACAAAAAGTAAAACTTTTAGTTATTTCTCTTTCACACACATTTTCTTTCACTTTCTCTTCGATTTTTTATTTTTTCCAAACTAGTGTGACATTTAAATTACGAACAAGTTTATTTTAACATTTTAATATCTTTTAAGAATGCATAAGCCTATATGCACTTTTTTTGGTAAAGGGTTTCCCTTGTAAAATATATTATACCAAAAAAATATTTAAGTAAAATGAAATGTGACTGAAATACCATAATAACCTCAAGCAACCGCTTGAACAACCACTAGATCATTTGTGACATGCTACAAAATGACCACACTAACTACATACACAAACTAGGGAAAAAACTATCCAACTGCTACAGTAGATCAACATCATCATCATTCTCCTGAAGATCACGCAAAATACTCGTCCCATCTTCCTTCGTGAGGAGGTCAAAGTCCACATTCTTACTCGAGCAAATACCGGTCTTCCTGGGAGGCGCCCCCACCTTTTTCCTTGCACATTGTTCCTCTTATAGACGTATTCTTTTCCTCAAACACATTCTCAACTTTTTCACTATCACTATCGTTAACAATATTTCCCACATCATTTTTCAACTGCCAAGTTGTATTATCAACCTCAGAAACATCATCCTGGTCTTGTAGAGCTTGGTCCGTCTTGAGTTACCTTAAGTTGTGATGTAGAAGCCTCGCCATTCACTTGTGATGAAGAAGCTACACCATGCACATTAGTCGGTTTACTTATAGGGCGATAGTAGTAATTTGGTTTAGGTTTATTTAACCGGACACCATTAATATGTCGCAGTTTAGAAACTGATTTTCCATTCCCTTGCTTACAAGTCACATCCACAAATCCAAAATCCAACACCTTAGTCGGAACCACTACTTTTTTCTTCCTTGGGTATTGGTTGTCCTTAGGATAAAAAAATTTACAAGTATCACATCGAAGGGGTTGCCACTCGTACTCAATATCAATAGTTTTCATAGAATGCACGACCCATTTGGGAATGGAATAATCACTACTAGAGATTCCACAAGAGCCTTTTTAGAAGACACCTCAATAAAGGCACGAGCATAGTTGTTACGGCCCCATGATTTAAGACATATAGTGCTCGTATAAGCATCAAGCATTAAAGATCGTCCTAACTTAGTGGTAATCAAACTTAAACCAACTTCCGAATAAGCAACAATAGGAACATTATGGAGTTTTATCCAAACAGGGGCCTTAGTGGTTTCCTCCTTTGTTAGTTGAGTGTCGGGCATCCATATGTTCAACATTATATGAACCAAATGAATTAGCCATGGCCCGTTTTCTAAAACCTGTTCCACACCCTTCCTTGTTGAAAATTGGAAGATAAAGAATCCATTATTCAACATAACCAGTTCAAATCCATACTTCGTTCAAGTGTTTTTAACATAGTTCTCAACAATAGGGAATGTGAGACACTTACCAATAAAATATCCAAATAAAGTATTAGCAAAACGATTACTAACCTCATCCACTGCTGCCAACAAATGGCCACATCAGCACCTTTGAGATTTTCATCACTACTTAGTTCAGAAGTTCGTACAGTCATCTTAGATGTGGTATCCTTAAAAATGGAAGCAAAAGAGACCGGATTCGAGCCTCCATTCACAGAGTTACCAAGAATGCTATCCGAACCAACCTTAGAATTATGCAACGACTCACATAGTAGGCTAGCTTTAACATTAATCGTTACATCCTTATCCTTCCCACCCATACCCTTTGGATCAACATCTTCATGAACCCCCTCCATACTAAAACCCTAACCTCCAACAACTAATCACGAAAATGAGAAGAACATAGCAGTAGCACAAAAATGATTAGGCAGCGAAAATAAATGAAACCTTAAAAAAATTAGGGTTTCAACAGCGAACACCAGTAACCTAACCGATCTCCATAATGAAAGACCAATTAATGATATTGAAATAAGCACACAATAAATAAATTAAGAGCAATAAATGGCGAAACACAATCAAATAAAAAAACAGAAACCCTAACCCTAATCGACCTTCAACCAAGAAAAGAACAGGTTAAGAGATATAATCAACAATCAATCTTCAATAACATGGACGTTTAATGGTATTAGAATCAATAGAAGGTAAGATTACTCGATTTAAAAAGAGGATAAGGTTGGGTCGCCATTTTCTCCTGGAGAGAATTAGGGTTGTGGGGTTGTTTTTTAAGAAAAAATTCATCATCTACATGCACTTTAACCACACATTATTAAGAAATATCGAACATATAAAAAGTTTCTTCATTTAACAAAACAAAACTTAAGGAAGATTGTGTAAAATGTTTGTTAAGAGTGTTGATTGGCACACCCTTACTTTTGATCCACACACTCTAATATACAATCTTCAAAAGCAACATATTATAAATGTACAACTGCTTAAAGCACAATTTTGAGTGTGCAAATAGAAAATGAGTTTGTGCAAAGCATTAGCCATTTGTTAAAGATGGACTAATAGAATATGAAATAGACATGTTCCGGTCTATTAACATTAAGGGGCTGTTTGTTTTATGGGGTTTTAAAGGATTAGGGATTAAAATAAAATCAAATGTTTGGTTTGTGTAATAGGGATTTGAAATTGGGACTCACCCCTAAAAATAAGTGATCCATAAAGCCTCCGGCTATAGCTTACTTTTGCACTATTCTCTTTCTGACAAGCCTACTTGCAAGTTGCAATATTATCTTTCTTCTTTATATATATATTTTCTTTTTTTTCATGAGTAACTAACCTCTCAAATATGTACTTTCGTCTTAAATTATTTATTTTATTTCGTTTTTCTAGTAGGCCCCATTAATTATATATTTTATTTTAAGATTAAATTAATTGTATACCCCAACCATAATATCTCAACATGTAAGCAAACAACATTTTCTCTTTCAAACTAAATTCAAATCATAATCCTAACCCAATTCCTAAAGTACCAGCAAACCAAACGCACCCTAAATAAACAATCAAATTCATACTATATAGTCATATCTTGACATTTTTTTATTCAAATAAAGTTGTTACATTAATTTTATTGATGTTCATGATACTAGGGTTGTAAACAAAACGAACGAACACAAACAGATCTTTATTCATGTTCGTTGATTTAATTTTTACCGAACAAATAAACTGAAGCGAGTTTTGCAACCTCACAAAAGGTTTTACTTCTCAAGGGATCTTGAGAAACTTGCAATCCTCCAGGCAGTGTACCTGACCGTTGTAGTGTAGTAAATGGTAGGTCCGGTGGATTGATCGTTCTCTAGGGGAATAATGTTTTTAGGATTAAGATGTACGTTAACTAGGTCTAAAGGTGAGGGATGATTCTTTTTTGTATTTTTAAATTTTAAGAAAATCAGTAAAATCTCAGGTATTGGAAGAGTGGGCAGAATTAGTTGTTAGCCAACTAACCCAAAATTACTAATTAAACAAAATAAAATAAAATAACAAGAAAAGTAAATGTGGTGGATTACTTATAAGAGACAAATGTGTTTACGTAAATTTCACTACTCCCTAGTTATCTCTTATGTGGAAAACTAGAAGGGGGGGGGGGGGTTGAATAGTTTTACGTCTTTTTAATTTTATTATGAAAACTTAGATTAGTTTTAAAACCTTGTTTACTTTTAAAACTTTGATTCGATCTTATGTGAACTCAAATCTTGAACAATATGAACAACTATATCTAAGTATGAAAAATAATAATGATGTAAGTTAAGTATGTGAAATCAACACATGCATAATATAAACAATTATATCTATATACGAGAGATAAGTAAGTAAGAGAAGTAATAAGTTAGAGATGGAAAGATCAAACTGTGAGACAAAGGATTTATAGTGGTTCAGCTACAAGGATACCTTCCTTGCTCTAGTCCACTCCTCGAGTCACCTACTCGAGAGTTTTCTTCACTATGTCAACAAGCTCTCTTATGGCGGAGAAAACCTTACACAACTTTTGCTTACACCAATTAACGACACTAAGCTAAATTTCAAGTCCTAATCTTAGCTAGAACCAATCTCACACCACTAGTCACTACACGACTTCTTCACAACTTGTACACACCACTACTACTACTACACAACTTCTCACAACTTCACTACTTCTTCTTCACAACACTACTTCTTCTTCACTACTTCTATTAACTACTTCTCTTCACTACTAACACACCTAAATCAACATATTACAAAACTTCTACACCTATACAAATAATTTACACAACTACAAACAATATTCACAAATATACAATACTTCTTTAACTTGATGTTGAAGGAGTATTCTTCTCTTGCACTTTGAGTGGTGAGGGATTTGATCACTTGAAACAAATCCTTATAATCTTATGATCAAAGGATTTAGAATGATGTTTGAAAAGGATTGGGACTGAAAATTTTAGTTCAAAAGGTGAGGAAAAATTGCAGAAATGAACCTGTATTTATAGGCAAACATTTCTGGTAAAAGGAGCATGCCAGCCCCTTAAATGGTGGCCGGCCCCTTTAAAATTAAGGGGGCCACCCAGACAGAAACAACTTTTATTTGTCTTTTTCTAGGTAAGGTTTATCTAGTGAAATTTTAAATGTTTTTGGCTAAATATTTGAATTCATATATTTATTATGAATTCAACATTTTCCTTTATATACCAAAAGTGTTTTTCTAAAATATATAAATTTTTTATAACATTTTATAAAATTTATAATGTCTAAATAAAAATCCCTTTGATCATAAAATCTATTAGACATTTGTTTATTCATACCTTAAGTGATTTTGTTTGATGAAATGATATTTGTAACTAAATACTTATTTACGTGTAATTTTACGTTTAATGTTTTTACATTTTGTGATCGTCAAAACGTAGGGATATCGAAAAATATTAATAATGTTTTTATACATTATTTATATCTATATCAACAATCTCCCCCTTTTTGATGATTACAAAATCTAAACTCATTAAATCAAAAATTAAGATATATACAAGTATTTAATGAGTTTATATCATTTCTCCCCGTTTTTGTTAGCATCAAAAAGGTTATCCCAACGAATGTAGAACTCCCCCTTGACGTATACTCCCCCTCGTTTTAAGGTCATAAGAAAGATTGAGATATGAAATGCTTGCAAAAATATTTAGAGCACAAGCAATATATATATGATGCATGGAAAAAATATATTACAAGAGAACTAATAAGAGTGCCTGAAAATAATAATACACAGAAAGCATTCATTAATAGAATTATTTAAATACACCTTTGGTTAGTTATGAGGAAAATATTGAAAACTCAAGATCGGCTTAAACAATGGGACGTGGGAAATGATATTGACCTAAGTTCACTTAGGTGCACGCTATGCAAGACGCAACAAAACTCCCACGAACATTTGTTTTTCGAATGCACATTCTCATCTAAAGTTTGGTAAACTGTTTTGGACATGGCTGGTTTTTCAGGAGTGTCATCTAAATGGGATGATATCATTCTATGGATCCTTCCTATCTCCAAACACAAATCTATGCAAGGTATTGTTGCACGCCTTCTATTGGCAGCAACCTCGTACTTTTTATGGAGGGAATGCAACTTCAGAGTGCATTGGAAAGGAGATCAGAAAGTTGAGCAGGTGGCTAGGTTCATTCTTGATTCTGTAAGGTTAAAGCTAGCTTCTATAAAGTTCAAAAGGAATGCAAGAGTGGGCAAGCTTATGGAAATGTGGAAGCTGGCTTATGGAAGCTAATGGGAATTGTTTAGTGTCACATGGTCTAGAGGAATAAGTTAAGTAAGTTCTTTTGATTTTCTCTAGCTTAGTATGGTTGTCGTGTTTTGAGCTTGTTCAAAGCACGTAGGTTTCCATTGTTAAGAGTGGTTCATAGCTACTCTTTCTTGTACGTTCATTCTTTTTATTAATATTTTTCACCGGGTACAACCCTTTACAAAAAAAAATAAAAAAAATAGAATTATTTAAATAGATTATGTTGAAAACATAATCATTGGTACATAAGCATACATATATGCTTTTCTAGCAAACTACACTAGATAATCTTGGACTTGCTTGGGACACAAAAGGTTTGTGATGATTTTATTTTGGAGATGGGAAGCATGGTGGATGGATTTAGTGGAGGTAAATTTTTGTGGGAAAGGTGTTTGGAGAGTTTGGAGTGTTTGGTGGTGGTGAGTTTGGTGCGGAAGGGTTTGATTGAGGGTTGGAGTGTTGTGTTAGTGAGGGTGTTGGAGAAGACCTAGTGAGGAGATACTCAATCCAAGTAAAGTGCTCATTCAATGCAACGGTTTGTTGTTGGAGAAAGATGCAACAAGGACAATTGTTGACATGTTTCTCGATTTGATTTGGGTTGTGAGGTGATGAGGGTGAGCTAGATGGAGGTGGATCCAAATTGCGTTGTGCAGGATGTAGGGCAAGAAGAGCACTAAGCTCATGGGCTTCCTTTAATTCCTCAATGAACTTCAAGTGTTCGGAGGAAGGTGATGATGGTGGAATGTGGTTGTTATCTGGGGTGGATATTTGGACACGCAACATAGGAATAACATGTGAGTTGGTAGGAGGTGGTGGTGATACTTTTGATGGTGGAGACATTCTTGATTTTGGGTAATCATAAATGTATGCAGATCAAGGTATGGAAGAAAAGGGTGTTTCATGAGTAGAGCGTGTTTTGGATGGTGCATTGGTAGATGAAACAAGATGTGAGGTGTTGGTGATGAGATTAGGATTTCGATTTCGAGATTGAGCATGTTCATTATAAGAATTATTTGGGTGAGATAAAGGTGTATTTTTGGGAGCAAAGATGGATGGTTGGTTATTATGACGAGGTTGGTGAAAGGATTGATTGGAATGAGCTTGAGGATTGGGAGTATAGTTGGGAACAAATGTGGGTGTAGGAATTGTGTGAGGACGAGTGAGTTAAGCAATTTGAGTATGGAGAGGAAGGTGGGTGATGCAAATTGCATTGTGCAAGGTGCATAGTATTGAGATCACGAAGATCATGGAGTTGAAACTTCAAAGTTTTCAAAGAAGATGATGGTGGAGGAATTTTGTAATGTTGGTGGGAAAGAGAGTGAGGTGTTAGGGATGCAATGTTGATTATTGTTTGGAGGTTGAAATTTTTCAACAAAAGGATTGTTTGGAGGAAATAGATGAAATGTAGGTACGTAGTTGGGAGCATAGGTGGATGCTTGACCATTATGAGCATTGAGAAAAAGCTTATTTGAGTGAGCTTGATGGTTGTGTGTATAGTTGGAGATATAGGAGGAATTTGGTGTTGGATGTTTGACAACATCATTTGGTTCGATGGGCTTTTTATGGATGTTAGGCCTTCTACTCCAAACGGGTTTTTGGTCATCTTAGCTAACCTTGAGGTTTTTGGTTTTGGTTTGATGGGAGAGGTCATGATGAGATGAGTGGAGATTGTGAGGAATGGACGTGTTTATAGTGTAGGATTAGTGGGATTAAGGATGGATAAAATTTGTTGGATGGATTGGAATAAGATGTGTTTGTGAATTTTGGGAAGTGGAGAATCAAAATAGGGTGAAATGAGCTAAAAAGCAGAAAGCAAACAGTAAATCTCGTCCTTCAGGTGGCAGGCCCCCTTAAACATAAGCCGATCCCCTTAAACATTAAGGGGGCTGCCTTTGAACTTTAAGGGGGCCGCCCAGGCTCTGGTTCACAGTTTGCCAGAAAAGAGTGTTTGACAGAATTTATCAGAAAGAGATTTGTTTTGAGCAAGTCCAACTCTTTAGGCAACTATGCATGTATTATCTTAATGAAATATGTATGAAAAGTATATAGGTAGGCAAATAAACAAGTAGGTAATAATTAACCTTAATTAACTAGAGTTAAGACCTCTACTAATTGGCTTATAACTATGCCTATATTTTCCTAAGGAAAATGCACGAGAGGATAAGCAAACAAGCAAGTGAGTACTATCAATTAACTAGGATAAATGCATATACTAATTAGCACATAATTACTTATAAGTGAATGATGAGCTTGTTGATTGAATCCTAGTGTGTGCCTATGTGCAATAAATGGGAACTTAAGATATCATGGACTTCTAGACTTGTTTCAAACAAAATCTAAATAGACAAACCGTGGTCCTCTTTATTATTATTATTATTTTGATTTTCTTATAAGTGTCATGAACATAAGTATAGATGACAAATATTAGATCGTCATGCATGATTTAAAGAAACGTTTTTAGCATTATTCAACAATGTTTGAAAATACGTTTGTACGTAGATTTGAATAGAATAGATTGGGTTTTACTTCAAAGTGTATTAATGACAGATAAAGAAAATTTTCCCAATCTTTGATTTTGATCAAAACAACGTTGTGGATATTGATAATGAAACATGTAATTGGAAAAGTGGGATAGTCATTTGAAAAATTATTTTTCCAAAATGTGAGGTTTTTGCATAATTTTAGAGACATTATATTTTTGACAACAAATATCATTAATCATAGATTTTAAAAGATGTTTATCAAAGATCTCATGCTCAAGAGGATTGGTTAAGACTATTGTCACATGCTATCCTTTTCTACATAACCTATGATCATAAGTGAGTAATGACGTAATTCTATATGTTTGATGCGAGAGTATTGAATGGGGTATTGATGAAGCAAAAGGTGTACCGCTTTTAGGGGGTCATTTAAGGCCAAAGTCAAGATTATTTGATCAAATATTGCCCTAAATCATTCCTTTTGTCATTTTAGGTACTTTTGAGAGGAAACTTACAAAAGGAAGCATTTTGGATGTTTTTGGAGCGAAAAAGTGAAGAAAACGACAAAGTCTCAAAATCATGCTGGAAATTGCACTTGACGGCGTCATAGGTTGCTGGTGATAGCGTCATGACTTGACAAATAGGTGGGTAAATCAATTACACGTGACGCGCCAGAATGTTTTCTAAAGAGTTCGTGACGGTGTCACGTTATAAAATGCCAAGGCCATCACGTGTAAATGCAAAGAGAGACGGCCCAGAGTCCATAAAGAGTGACAGCGTCAGAAGTGGATCTAGGCAATACGAGTATTATTTTGGCGGCGAGTTGACGGCATCACACCTATCTCTTGACGCCGTCAGGATACAAAATCTATATATAGTTTTCTAGTTTTCATTCATTGTGTGCAACTTTGAAGGGAGTAAACCCTAGACGAATTTTACAGATATTTTAAGGGTTTCAAACCCTTGTTTCATCCATGCTTAATTGAAGATAAGTCTTTCATCAAATCATTCAATATGTCTATGTGTTGTTTAAATATATTTTACGCTTGTCTTCTCTTTAACATGCTAGGCTAGGTTTTCTTTGTGCTTGCTTAGATGTAATGAAACTTAGATATTGATTATGGGTTGGTTGTTTGTTTATAATTGCTGTGGATGAATGAATTTGATGTTAGGCTTAAGAAAACTGGCAGACGTCCAATTGGTAACTTGCTTGAACGTCTTAAAAAACATGATCGGAGGTGTACTACGATATATTGGTTGTATTTAATGCGTAGGTAACTACTAATAAGGCCATGTTAGGAGCTAGTAGTCGGCTCGACATAGGAAGAGGTAGAAGATTATAGAGTTAGGGAAGATCGTACATGGCCCTTTGAATGGTATTAAGGAATATAACCCGTCATCCATGCAATTGTAACAAACTAATCAACCTGTAAAAGATAGCTAGGGAGTAGTGAAATTTAAGTAAACACATTTTCTCTCATTATTATTTTCGCCATAATTTAGTTTAAGTTTAGTTTATTTTATTTTGATTGCATCTTTAGTTATTTGGGTTAGTTGATTAGCAACTAATTCCGCCCACTCCTTTCAAAACTAAGATTTTACTTGCTTTCATTCAAAATATAAAAATACAAAAAGAATCATCCCTCATCTCTAGACCTAGTTTAGTTGAGTTTTAACCCTAGCGAACACTATTATTTGAGTTGAACGATCAATCCCCAGGTACTTGTCACTATACTATACTAAAACGGTCAGGTACACTGCCTGGTGGGGATTGCAAGCTTCTCAAGATCACTTGAGAGGTAAAACCTTTTGCGAGGGTGCAATTCCACGCATCAAGTTTTTGGCGCCGCAGCCCGAGACTAGTTATTGTCTAGGTTAAATTTTCTTTTTATTAGGTCTACTTGCTAGATTCCTTTCTAGTAAGATTTTTATTTTATTTTTATAGGTTTCTTTAGTCTATCTTTTTCTTCGTTCCTTTGTTCATAACCTTTGCCATCCGCCATCATGGTAAAAGAAGATCTTTCTAATCTTAGAGTCACTAGAAGTCGTAGTTCCTTAAGAAATCTTTTTCCTCCCTATGTAGAACCTGAAAGGGAAATGCGTAGGCTAAGGCAATCTCTTCTAACACCCGAACCATCTGGCATTGCCATCAACTTTGATGAGGCTCTTTCTGAAGAAGATTCAGATCATCACCTTACACCCCCTAGCTCCCAATCGAGCAGCGATATGGACACTCCAGGAATTCCCATACCTATGCGCCTTAAGGATTATTCCTCCCCGAACCCTCGCGGCTTCTCAAATGCCATTGTCTTTCCAAACGAATGTACCAATGAGGTCTTGCGTGCAAACGATGTTTGGCTTATCCAAAGTGTATGCAAGTTTCGCGGATTGCGAACCGATGATCCAATTCAACATATTAGGGATTTCTTAAAGATAGTGGACACTCTCCATGCGGATGGGGCCACTAGAAACATATCTCGATTACGGTTCTTTCCTTTTACCCTTCAAGAAAAAGCCAATAATTGGCACGATAAACTTCCCTCTGAGTCCATTTTCACATGGGAATAACTTATCTCTAAGTTTTACGAGAAATTCTTCCCTGCAGGAAAAACCTCAGCGTTTAGGGTTAGGATCCTCCATTTCAGTAAGGGAAAAGACGAACCCATATGTAGATCATGGATTAGATTCAAGGATCTAATAAGGCAAGTTCCCCATCATGGCATCGAACTTTGGCTTCTTGTCCAAATGTTCTATGACAACGTCTCCCAAAATGACTAGAATGGAATCAATAATTCGATAAAAGGGAAAATAGCCAATCTAAGCGTCGAGGAAGGGTGGAATAGGATTGAGGAATATGCTCAAGATCAAGACGATACCTTGGATGAACCCGATTCGAATATGAGTATATCCGAAATCATGCAAACAACCTCATCTGAGAATTGGCTTAGGAAGCTTCATGAGAAGGTATCATACCTAGCAGGGTCGTGAACAGCTAAACAACTATCCAACCCATACTTGATTTGCGACCACTGTGGGGGCCCGCATAAAGTAGAGGAATGCGGAGGAGAAACCACTACCGAACGTGCGTACCTGTCAAGCCATGACATTCTCGATGATCCTTCCCTTTTAACTTTATACCAAAATGATGATTTGACCCCTTGGGGAAATCTTGTAAGAAAAGAGGAGGGAGAGAATGGTCCTGACTTCAAAATCAGGAGCACTTTTGAGGATGATCTTGGACATTTCAGTCATGAAAAAAGCTTACAAATGAAAGGGCTTGACGAGCTCATCACTGAACAACAAAATGACATGGAAAAATGGTTTCAAGAGCTCAATGCCACCCTTGATGGCGGTAACAAGCCTCAAGTAAGCCAAAAAGACCCCCTACTCGCGATTACTACTCGAGCCGGAACAACAACCAAGGACCCTACTTGTCCGAACCAACACCCCATTGTTGTTGAGCCAGACATTCCTCACAGGGAAGAAGGTGATGTGAGCGATGAGACTCCCGAGAAACCCCCTCAGATGACCTCCTCTCCACTTGCTCCACCCAACCAACCTGTGAAAGTCCCATTTCCGTCCCGCCTTAAGAATCAAAAGATTGAGAATGATAAAAAAAAAGATTCTTATCATATCTAAAGGATTCGGTGGTCACCATAGCCCTCCTTGATGCATTCTACCATATGCCCAAGTATAGCACATACTTCAAGATATTACTTGCCAACCGAAAGAGACTCGAGGGTCTTGTAACTCTTGGAGAGGAATGTTCGGTGGTGACCTAACGAGGTCTAACAAAAAAGGTAGACGACCCGGGTAGTTTCACCTTGCCCTGTTCCATAGGATCTCTGATGAGTGCTCAAACACTCATCATTTTTGTCGTATTTAAACTGCCAAAACATCCGAAAACACTCAGAAATGCATCAAAATACTAAAAATATCTCAGGGATTGTATTTTATACGTTTCAGATGCAAAATGAGTAAAAACAATGAAAAACGAACAAAGTTTACACAATTGGCAGTTTTAGTCCCCCAACTTTCAAAAATTTACAAAACTAGTCCCTGAGCATTTGTTTTGAAAGGAAAGTCAACCTAAGGCATTTAAAAGTCAAATGTCATCAAATATTGTCCTTAGGTAAAAACTTTGGAAAATCTACAAAATTGGTCCCTGCAGTTTGGAATTTGGCGAAATCAGTCCATGGGAATTTTAAAAGTGAAAAATATCTTTTGTGGTCCTTGGATTATTGCAATGCGGCAAAAGTGGTCCCTGGAATAACTTTGAAAAAAGTGGCAACATTGGTCCTTCAAATCATCAAAATTACAATTTTGGTCCTTGTGAATTTCATTACAAATGGACCATTGTGTATTATACTTAAACCAAAACCAAACCACTCCAAATATAATACCCAGCCCACCCAAACCAAAGCCCAAACCACCCACCTTATTATTAATAAAAAGGGACCGGGTCAAAAGAAGTCAACCCCCTTCCCCTCTTCTCCTTGCCGCCATAACCAGACACCAAACACCCAGCCCCCAATATTCTCTGCAACTCCAATAGCCTTGTCCCCTCCCCTCTTCTACCAGCCACCCTAATCCACCACTCCACTAAACCCTAAGTCAACCCTAATTTACAACTAATTATCCCCCACCTTCATATAACCCCAACAATTCTAGGGCTGAGATGAAGAGCAGGAATAATCCAAAGGTTGGGATGATACTCCAAGGGGACAAGACATCAAAAGCAGAAGACAAAGTGGAAAAGAAGACAAGGACCCCTGGTTAAATGTTTTTTTATATATGTATTTTTTTTAGTATTTAAGGATGTCATGAGAAGCCTGAGAAGGCAAGTAGTCAAGTAGTAGTAGTTTTATTCATGTAACTTTCAATTTAGTTAACTAGTGTACTCTGTAAGTTTTTAAGTAATCAATGCAAGTATTTTTTAAATTTCCAAGTTCACTGCTATCAGTTTCAAAATTACCTTGAGTTTTATTACATCTTGTTCAAAGCTTGTTATTGTAGTCATAATCTATTATAACCTTACATAAGCTCTCAGTACCCAAAAAGAAAACTCAGAAAAGAAAGAAAAAAAAAAGAGAGGAAATAGAAATTAATTAAAAATTCATAGGGAGAAAAGAAAAAGATGGAAGAACAGGTTGAGGCAGTCAGAGTAAGCTATGGATTGGGTTATGGTTTAGAATCCCATGGGGGATGTTAGGAAATGGTCATGAGTACTGGTTCTTGGTTATCTCATGCACTGGATGACAAGTAAGTTCATGGTTCATAATTTTCTATAATCTTAGCCAAGTGATATTCATTGTTTGCTGTTGTTTCATCCTACTTATTTAGACTCATGATTGATTAGTGTAGCTAAATTAGTTAAGTCTGAGCTTGAATTTGAATACTGGCTTTGAAAATCTTAAAAACAATCTAGATTAGAAGTGTTTGGATCAGGTGGTCTCACTGAGCATAAGTGAGTTTTGTTGGTAGTTTATGTTTGTATAAGCATACTTAGGTTCTAGGAGCTCAATTCAGTCATGAAACTTGAAGTTATTTAGTTAGAAAGTAAAAACTAGTGTACAATTTTAGAAGCTGTTAACTGTTAGGATAATAGAGTTCTAAATCTTAGTTATAGGTATAAAAATTGGTAATTTAGTTAACTGTGGTCTCATTGTAGGTTAGGATAACACATATAAGTGTCTATGATCATTTGAATGTCAGTTTAGTCAAAACCTTTCAAGAAAGTAAAAAGTCAAAAATACTAGCAAAGGCAGATTTTTTCAAAACTTGGGATAATTTTCATGATTTTTCAATAGCAAGTGAGGACCTGAAATTTTGTGAGCCTATAGTCTATCATCTCATTTACAAGATCCTATAGTTGTTTCAATTTTTAGAATTTTTGTGGAGTTTGTGCATGGTGATGTTTGAACCTGCAAGGCATGAAACATACCCTGCTCCCAGGTTGACTCATTTTTCATTTGGCCATAAATTTCTCACAACTTAAGCTCTGACCTTGATTTTGGTGATTTGGGTAGTTGGTCAGACTGACTTGTTGGATCATTACTTGGTTTTCTAGTTTCAGCTTATTTCCTAGCTTATTTTGCTTTCAAAGTTTCCCCCCATTACCACTGTTCCTGCTGAACTAAGCTTATCTGTTTCATTTTGATTCCTCTTGGTTTTAGCTTGTGTAATTGTTGTTTGTAGCTTAAATAAGTTCACTTGTTACTATGATTGAATGTGGTTAGCTTAGTTTTGGATTCAAAGTGCTTATTCATTGAACTGCTTTTCTCTGTACTCATAATTAGCTCAGTTCACTGACCTCATTTCACAAGCTCCCCACAAGCTCAAATCTTGAGCTTTTACCCTGGTCTTGGGTGATTTGAAAAGCCCTCCTAGCAGGCTTCTTGGTTCCACTTTGACCCTGGACCTTTGATCAATCCTGTGGGCCCCACAACAGGCTGCAAGTGAGCCTTGTGGCCTGTTTTGTTTGGAATTGTGTAGGATTGCTTATTTGAGCTTCTTAGCTTAGTATCCTGGTTTTTCCTTTCTCCTTGGATTACTTTATGCTTGTTTTATCTGTCTTAAGCTTAGTTAATCTTTGGTAATCACTGAATAGCTTATTTGAGCATACTAGCTCCTTTAACAAGTCAAAAAGCTCACTGTTGTGCTTATCACTGTCCACAGTGCTTATTTTCCATTTCCATAAAAAGTCCTTTTGTAAAAAGTGCTTAATTTCAGTTGTAAATCAGTTGTGAAAAAGAAAAAAATAGAAAAAGACAAAAAAAAATTAGAAGTGATAGCTTCTATTTAAGCCACTTTGGCTTATTTTCTGCTTATTTATAAGCAAAATGTATTTTTAAATTTTTCTTAGGCTCCTGTAATCATATTAGATTTCTAGTAATTTTTTCAGAATTTTCCTTAATCATTCAGTATTTTTTAGTTTAATTTAAATCAATTAAATAATTAGTTTTTAATTATTAATAATTAATTAAAAAGTAGGAAAAATAGTTTTTCTGTTTTAAAATTAGTTTTATATTATTTTTGATTTTTCTAAATTTAATTTTCATTTTTCTAGTTAAATTTTATAATTATTTGTAATTTAGGATAATTTAGTTAATTAAAAAGTAATTAATAATTAGTAATTAATTAAATAGTTGTAAAAATAATTTTAATTTTCTAAAAATTTTCTTATCACATTAGGATTGTAAAAATATAATTTTCACGTTCGTAGGACTTTGTTTACTCCCGTTTCAACTTTTTATTTGCGCGTTCGCGTTTATTTTAAACCCAAACGCGCGTTTTTAGGTTAAATTACGATTTTAATTTATCTGATCACCAGTAATTGTTAATAAAGTGTTTCTAAGTTGTTTTCCATCATAATCTCGTAGTGTAACCATAATAATCAAATTCCTGACCCTCCCGATTAATCACCCGATCATTTAAAACGTTTACAAATACAATTGCACGCCTCGTCGGGACATAACGACCCGGGGATTCCCTAAACTCCTTGGTTAGTTGGTTTTTGACGTTTGACTTGGTTGACCATCCTCTGGTGAACTTAGTTGACCGTTCGGAACCAATCAAAATTTGGCGTCATTGCCAGGGAGGCTGCTGCGTATCTGCACACGTTCTTTAGAGATTAGTGGTTTTTCACACATCAGTGTATAAACTCCACCACTTTTTGTAAATCTTAATCGTAAAATAAAAACGTCATTAACACTTTTCCTAAAGTGTTAACAACACCAAAAAACTCAAAAACAAACAAAACAGATCGTTACGTTTTCTATATCGCGTTTCTTTTAAGGTGATTCTTAAAGAGATACGATTTTGGTAAACGAAACGACACCAAAAATATTGTCCAAAATTTTTTTTACCCATACACAAAAAACCCAAAAACATTCGTCTTTTCTTGTGAATAATAATTACATAAAAATAAACCGTCGCAAACCAAGACAGAACACCTACTAACTGGGGGTGTGAACATAATAAGTTCCCAAACGAAAGATAAAAATTTGCCTTTGTATCCCTGTAGGTGGTGTACCTTTCTTAAAGAAGCCACTTACTTGTGATTATTGGTTTAAGTTCACTGTGGTTTTGCCTCGACTTTGTTTTGATTGATTTTTGTTACTAGTGCATGCGCACTCGCTCTTCTAGGTCTACTAGCCCATTACGTGAGCTTGTAAGAAAACCTAGAAGACCTCGTAGACGTTCAACACCAACAGTCGGATCTGAGATCCGTACTTTTTCCACTCCAGCTGTCACCATGGCGGAAGACCACCCCATGTGTGAGCTTCTCCAAGCACCCATCGAGGGTTACAGAGACGCTATTGTTGTCCCAGCCATCGTGGCTGATATTTTTGAGCTCAAAACCAGGTTACTTAATCTTGTAACCTCAAGTCAATTCTATGGTTTTGAGAGGGACGATCCTCATGCTCATATTCAATGGTTCAATAAAATCACATCAACCATCAAGTACAAAAATGTCCCGTGCGAAGCAATTAAGCTTCTTCTCTTCCCATTCTCCCTCGAGGGTCAAGCCCGGATTTGGCTTGAGAAATAACCCCCTCGATCTATTGAGACATGGGAAGATCTGGTAAAAAAGTTTGTGAATGAATTCTTCCCACCTTCTAAGACCACGAGTCTTAAAAACGAGATCACCAAGTTCACTCAGAAATATGATGAATCATTTGGTGAAGCATGGGACCGTTTCAAAGAATTACTTCGCAAGTGTCCACATCATGGTTTCTCCGAGTTGATGCAACTCGATACTTTCTACAATCGCGTGAGCCAAGTTGATCAGGATTCTCTCAATGCCTCCGCGGGAGGTAACTTTTTGAGTAGAACCACCAAAGAAGCCTTAGCAATCATCAAGAACAAGTCTAAGGTTCGCTCTACACGAAGCAAGCCGGTTGTTTCACAAATTAGTGCGGGTCCTTCCACTTCATCTCCTTCGAGTCAGTCTAGCACCGATGCTAAGATTGACAAGCTTACTGAGGCTATTCAAGCTTTGGTTCTCGCCCAGCAAAAGAAAGTCTCATTTCCACAACATCCTCCACCTGCTGAGGTTAAGAAAGTGGAAGTCTGTGGCCGCATGCCTACTACAATTGCACAGCTACTGATGGTTCTCCGTTTGAAGCTCATGCTGTAGCCGGGTCATCTAATCAAGGAGGCAACCAATACCGCCCTCCTATGGACCCGAACTACCATCCTAATCATTATCCTGGACCTCCCGATTTTAATCAAAACCAAAATATCCAAAACCGTAACCAGAATCAAAATAGAATGAACCAAGGTTTTCAAAACCAAGGTAACTTCAATCAAGGTCACGGTTTTCAGAATCAAAACCAAGGTTTCCAAAATCAAGGTTTCCAACATCAAAATCAAGGAAACTTTAATAGAAACCAAGGTCAGGGTAATTTCAATCCCGGGTATTGTTGATCCCAGTTGAGCAAACGATCTTGTATAGAAGCTGACTTAAAGTAAACACTTAAGCTTGAATGCGTAATGTAAAAGCTTAACTTAAGAAGAATAATTCTCTATCAACACTTCAATATTATTAATACGAGCACTCAATAATGCTAGGGTTTTACAACCTTGAAGTGTAAAAGAAAACTAAACAATACGTACATAATCTAACCCTAGGATCCTCCTTTTATAGGCCAAGGAGTCCTACTAGGTTTACAATAACTTTCTAATCAAGATAAGAATATTCTAGACTTATAAGATATACATTCAATCTATTCTATAATTATCTACTACGAATACATGCTTATCTCTTCAGCAGTAGTTTCCTTCAGCAGTATTTTCATCAGCAGCACTTTGTCATCAGCAGCAGAATCATTTACTCTAGCAGCAGTTTCATCATAGCAGCAGTTTCGCTCAGCAGCAGAACTTAAAACCCAACAATCCTCCCCTAAACTTAATATTTATTTCTAAATCATTAAGTTTCTTTAAAACTCATCTAAACACCAGGAGGATGCTTCCAAACACTCAATTCTTGAGATGTCTGTTGATCAAGTATCTTCTTATACTTTGACAGCAAATTGAATGCTTGATCATCAGTATCATAGTATTTCTGCAAGTTGAGTAATCCAGCACCATTAACCATCTGATTTACAGTATTCCAGTATCTTACCACTGGGTAATCCTTTTCAGCTAGCATATACAAAGTAATAGGTCCAATTTCTAGCATATGAACTCCAGAATCTTAAAAGAGTCTCCATCTTCTTACTTTGTATTGCACTATCTCTGTCCACTCAGAATTATCCATTGAAGGTTCATACATAAGTTTTAGAGCTCTCCACAGAACATTATCAGTCATAGTTATGATATGATCAATTTGATCTATCTCATACTTTTTACCATCAAACTTCTCAGCTCCAAACTTTGCTTTGTACAACTTCCACAAGTCATCAACATCCTCTCTATCAAAGTAGTGTAACATCTGTTCAAATCTAAGAAACCTGTGAGTCTTACCATCAGATCTCTGGACATCATGAAATGATCCAATGTTAGTATCATATCCTGTAGTTACTTTGATAATAGGATATTTGACTCCTAATGGTTTGGCTTCAACTACTTCAGGATCTTCCATCTTGCCAACCATAGTGTAAACCTTCAATTGTTCTTTTAAATGCTAAGGAGGAATATGATCACAATCATTCTTGAATTCATCTCCTTCTGGCTTAGAACTGCTTTCTTCCCCTGTTTTCCTCTTCTTCTTTGCAACTGATTTTTGAACCACACCTTTTCTTTTAACACTTTGCACAGAAGAAGTAGTCTTAAGTGCATCATCAAGCTGCTTAACAACATCTGCTTCTTGAACATGCTCTACTTCAGCTACTTTTTCAGGTACCAACTTCTTATTCATCTGAGCAATATGTTCCAAGTCTTCAGCACAACCCATAGGATAAAAAGTATCTGTTTGTCTTTTAGCCACTTGATACAAGTCATAAACCTCTTGATCAGACTTAGGTTTTAACTGCACCAATTTCCATCCTTTCATATTCTTCAGATATCTTTCATACTCTTTTCTCTTTTGTAATGGAGTTGGACCTTTAAGTGTCTTTTTCTTCTTTCTAGTAGCAGCATCTTCTTTCTTTTTCTTAGCTGTGAACTTACTTAACCAAGATCTCACATCAAAAGTTTGATCTTCATTATCCTCAATCTTGATCATCTTGTTAAGTTCAATATCAGCCTCTATTCTTATCTTCTCATCCAACCATTCATCATACCTTCTTAAATCTTCTGTTTCCTTTTCTTTCTGAGCCAGCTGTAGATATTCTTGATCAATCATCTCTTGTTCTTTCAAAGCAGCAGCTGAGTCATGTTCAATTTGTAGTTCTTTAGGCCATAGATTAAAAGGTAGTACAGAGTAGTCAAACCCCTTATACACCCATTGAGGTTCTGCAACTTGCTTTCCCTTTCCTTTGTCAGTAGATGAAGATACTATCTTCTTTGGTTGAGCAGCAGGTTCTCTAATTACAACTCCTTTTAGAGGTAAACTTGGTATAGATGATGTGGTTGTTATTGTAGGTTGTTGTGGTAGTGATGGTGTTGGTAGTGGTGTATGTTTTGAAGATGATTCACATGGAACTTCTGAAGTATTCTTACTTAACAAAACCATTGCTTCAGCAGCAACATTATCACTAGACCCAGCAGCAGAGTCTTGTGCATCAGCAGAAGTCACTTTTCCATTAGCAGCAGGATCAGTAGGATCCTTAGCAGCAGAATCATGAGCAGCAGTAGAGTCATTAGTCTTGTCAGCAATAGCAGTATATTCAAGCTCTTTCACCATTGAATCCCCCAAAGTCTTTAAAGTTTCACCCATTACCCCTGTTGCCTTCACTAATTGCTCAGGCTCCGAAGTCTTGAGTTTTTCCACCACCTTTTCTTGAGTAGCAATCACTTTTTCCATTACCACCTCATTCTCTGATTGATCAGCAACCACAAAATTCTCAGCATCTTTAGGACTTTCCACATCCATGTCTCCAATCACTGGAACCTCCCCTGAAGTCATTTCTTCATTCATAACCTGAGCACTTTCAACCCTCTTCAAATTTGTCTCCCCTAAACCCATTGCATCTTCATTCCTCCCCTGTTTGGAAGCATCATCCTCTTCCACATGTGTAGAGAGTTCAGGTGAACTAATAACTTGAGAAGTGCCCACCTTCTTTAGCCTTTTCAATGAGGTTGAAGTTCTTGATTTCTTCAATTTCTTAATCTGTTTCTTCAATGTTGTAATAAGCTTGCTGATGAGGCGAAAAATGATCCGTTTTTAGGGGGTCATTTAAGCCCGAATCCGACTTTATTTGATCAAATATTGCCCTAAATCGTTCCTTTTGTGATTTTAGGTACTTGGAGAGTGAATTCTGGAAAAGAAGCTATTTCGGACGTTTTTGGAGCATAAAAGTGAAGAAAACGGCAAAGTCTCAAATTTCTATGCTGGGAACAGTGCATGAAGGCGTCAAGAGTTGCTCTTGACGGCGTCAAAGTCCCAAGAATAAAATACCGTGGTTGATGACGGCGTCACATAGGCCGTCATAAGTAGATCAAGGCCATCCGAGGAAGTATTTGGCGGCGAGATGACGGCGTCACACCCTTGCTCTTGACGCCGTCACCTCTGTTTTCCTATATATAGTTTTCTAGTTTTTTACATTAAAGAGAGAAGTTTTTGGAGAAACCCTAAAGACGAATTTGGTGCAACTTTTACAGGTTTTTCAAGGGTTCCAAACCCTTGATACCTTGCATTGTAATTGAGATAAGTGTTCTTCTAATTCAATCAATATGTCTATGTGTTGGTTGTCTATATCTTGTTCTTGTCTCAATTCCATTATGCTAGGCTAGATCTCTCTTGTGTTTGCTTAGATCTAATGAAACCTAGATATTGATTATGTGTTGATTACTTGTTTATTCTTGTCTTGGATGAATGATTTTATATGTTAGGCTTAAGAAAACTGGCAGATCTCCAAATGGTAACATGCTTGAACGTCTTAAGAAACATGAACCAAGGCGTACTAGGTCTTTATTGGTTGTATTTAATGCATGAGCCACTGTTTACAATCCCTATAGTTGTGCTGGGTCATGGTGTAGGAGGAGATAAGAGCTCATAGAATTGGGGAGTTATGTATGCCACCCCATGAATGGAATTAAGGAATACAATCCGTCATCCATGCAATTATAACAAGTAATTAACGTGTAAAAGATATCTAGGGAGTAGTGAAATCTAAGTAAACACATTTTCTCCAATTACTGCTCACAACCTTAGTATAAATTAGTTTAATTTCATTTTTAGTATTTTCTTTTGATTGCATCTTAGTTTTGGGTTAGTTGAATAGCAACTATTTCCGCCCACTCTTCCAAAAACCGATATTTTAATTGCTTTCTAAAAAATATAAAAATACAAAAATAATCATCCCTCACCTTTAGAACTAGTAATTTAGGCTTTCTAATCCTAGCGACACTATTCCTAAGCTGAACGATCAATCCCCCGGTACTTGTCACTATACTATACTACAACGATCAGGTACACTGCCTGGTGGGGGTTGTAAGCTTCTCGAGATCCCTCGAGAGGTAAAGCCTGTTGCGATTCCCACGCATTAAGTTTTTGGCGCCGTTGCCGGGGAATAGTTATTGTCTAGGTTAGGATTTCTTTTTATTAGGTCTACTTGCTAGATTCCTTTCTAGTAAGATTTTATTTTTATTTTTTAGGTCTTCTTTAGTCTATCTTATTTCTTTGTGCCTTTGTTCGTAACTCTTTACCATCCGACATCATGGAAGGTGGTAACATCTTTGAACCCGTCATCCCACCACAACAAAACCCACCATTAGAACCCCTTAGTCCCCGAACCTTAGGAGAGTACTCCCGACCCAGCCACCATGGCTACCGAAGCACCATTGAGCTCACCGGAGCCAATGTGACCCCCTTGCGATCCGACACCATCCGGTTGGTGCAAAGCGGATGTGCATTCCATGGACTTCGTACCGAAGATCCAAACCAACATCTTAAGGACTTTCTCAAAATCGTAGATTCCATAGACCTAGGTGTTGAAACTAGAGAGACTACCCATTTACGCCTATTCCAATTCTCTGTATGGGATCAAGCTGGTCAATGGCTTGAGCGTTTACCCGCGGGATCCATCACCAAATGGGATGATCTCACCACTCATTTTCTTGCTCAGTTTTTCCCACCGGGGAGAACTACTAAGCTTAGGAATGACATCTTGATGTTCCAACAACGTCAAAATGAATCTCTTTATGAAGCATGGACTCGTTTCAAGGTCTTACTCCAAAAAGTCCCTCATCATGGCATAGATCTTTGGCTCCAAGTCCAAATTTTTTATGACCATATCGACATCCCCACGAGGCGAACCATTGACCAATCGGCCGGTGGTAAGCTACGTGATCTTAGTGCAGAATAATCATGGGAGCTCATAGAAGATCTTGCTCTCTATGACAACGAAAGTTGGAATGATCCCCGTGATTTGAACCAAACGGTCAAGGCAATATCTTTGCCTTCGAACAATTCTAGCACTCCCGACCGTAGGATCATGGAACTTGAGGACCAAGTCAAGTTTCTCATGAAATCTTACGAAGCTCCGAAGCCTTCAAGCCAAGTGAACAAAATCACTTCTTCATGCGAGTTATGTAGTGGTCCTCATGACACTCGTGATTGTGTGGAACTCCCCGGAACAGCTTTTGCGGACTACGCATCCATGCGTACCGACGAAGCGGGAGATAAGTGGTACACTTTCAAGCCCGAGCCAAACACATATGGTGATTCATACAACCCCTCATGGAAAAATCACCCAAACCTTAGGTGGAAACAAAATCAACCCAATTCATCCAACCCACCTGATGAGGCGAAAAATGATCCATTTTTAGGGGGTCATTTAAGCCCGAATCCGAATTTATTTGATCAAATATTGCCCTAAATCGTTCCTTTTGTGATTTTAGGTCTTTGGAGAGTGAATTCTGGAAAAGAGGCTATTTTGGACGTTTTTGGAGCATAAAGTGAAGAAAACGACAAAGTACCAAGAATCCAAGCTGGAAATACAAGGTGACGGCGTCAAGGGTTTTCTCTTGACGGCGTCAGACATGAAGAATAATTTACCGTAGCTGGTGACGGCGTCAGATGGAGTTATGACGACGTCAAAGTGGCCAAGAATAATTTACCGAAGGTGGTGATGGCGTCACATAGGCCGTCACGATTTTATCTAGGGCGTCCGAGGAAGTGTATGGCGGCGAGTTGACGGCGTCAGATTTAACTCTTGACGCCGTCAGGACGATTTTCCTATATATAGTTTTCTAGTTTTTTCATTAAAAGGAGAGAAGTTTTGGTGAAACCCTAAAGACGATTTTGGTGCCTCTTTTACAGGTTTTTCAAGGGTTCCAAACCCTCGAGACCTTGCATTGTAATTGAGATAAGTATACTCTTAATTCAATCAATATGTCTATGTGTTGGTTGTTTATCTTTTGTTCTTATCTTAATTCTACTATGCTAGGCTAGATCTCTCTTGTGTTTGCTTAGATCTAATGAAACCTAGATGTTGATTATGTGTTGATTACTTGTCTATTCTTGTTTTGAATGAATGATTTTATATGTTAGGCTTAAGAAAACTGGCAGATCTCCAAATGGTAACATGCTTGAACGTCTTAAGAAACATGAATCGAGGCGTACTAGGTCTTTATTGGTTGTATTTAATGCATGAGCCACTGTTTACAATCCCTATAGTTGTGCTGGGTCATGGTGTAGGAGGAGATAAGAGCTCATAGAGTTGGGGAGTTATGTATGCCACTCCACGAATGGTATTAAAGAATACAACCCGTCATTCATACAAGTGTAACAAGTAATTAACATGTAAAAGATATCTAGGGAGTAATGAAGTCTAAGTAAACACAATTTCTCCACATACTGCTCACAACCTTAGTTTAATATTAGTTTAATTTTATTTTCATTAGTTTAATTAGTTACAAAGTAGTTTTTGGGTTAGTTGAATAACAACTAATTCCGCCCACTCTTCTAAAAACCGAGATTTTACTTGCTTTCATAAAATATAAAAACACAAAAATAATCATCTTTCATCTCTAGAACTATTAATTAGGTTTTCTAATCCTAGCGACACTATTCCTAAGATGAACGATCAATCCCCCGGTACTTGTCACTATACTATACTACAACGATCAGGTACACTGCCTGGTGGGGGTTGTAAGCCTCGCGAGATCCCTCGAGAGGTAAAGCAAGGTGCGATTCCCACGCATCAAGTTTTTGGCGCCGCTGCCGGGGATTGTCTATCTTTACATTTATTCCTAAACTTTCGCAAAAGAGTGCGGCGCTATCAAGTTTTTGGCGCCGTTGCCGGGGAATAGTTATTGTCTAGGTTAGGATTTCTTTTTATTAGGTCTACTTGCTAGATTCCTTTCTAGTAAGATTTTTTATTTTTATTTTTAGGTCTTCTTTAGTCTATCTTATTTCTTCGTGCTTTTGTTCGTAACTCTTTACCATCCGACATCATGGAAGGTGGTAACATCTTTGAACCCATCATCCCACCACAACAAAACCCACCATTAGAACCCCTTAGGCCCCGAACCTTAGGAGAGTATTCCCGACCTAGCCACCAAGGCTACCGAAACACCATTGAGCTCACCGGAGCCAATGTGACCCCCTTGCGATCCGACACCATCCGGTTGGTGCAAAGCGGATGTGCATTCCATGGACTTCGTTCCGAAGATCCAAACCAACACCTTAAGGACTTCCTCAAAATCGTAGATTCCATAGACCTAGGTGTTGAAACTAGAGAGACTACCCGTTTACGCCTATTCCAATTCTCTCTACGGGAACAAGCTAGTCAATGGCTTGAGCGTTTACCCGCGGGATCCATCACCACATGGGATGATCTCACCACTCGTTTCCTTGCTCAATTTTTCCCACCGGGGAGAACTACTAAACTTAGGAATGACATCTTGATGTTTCAACAACGTCAAAATGAATCTCTTTATGAAGCATGGACTCGTTTCAAGGACTTACTCCAAAAAGTCCCTCATCATGGCATAGATTTGTGGCTCCAAGTCCAAATTTTTTATGACCATATCGATATCCCCACGAGGCGAACCATTGACCAATCGGCCGGTGGTAAGCTACGGGATCTTAGTGCGGAACAATCATGGGAACTCATAGAAGATCTTGCTCTCTATGACAACGAAAGTTGGAATGATCCCCGTGATTTGAACAAAACGGTCAAGGCAATATCTTTACCTTCGAATAATTCAAGCACTCCCGACCGTAGGATCATGGAACTTGAGGACCAAGTCAAGTTTCTCATGAAATCTTACGAAGCTCCGAAGCATTCAAGCCAAGTGAACAAAATCACTTCTTCATGCGAATTATGTAGTGGTCCCCATGACACTCGTGATTGTATGGAACTCCCCGGAACAGCTTTTGCGGACAACGCATCCACGCGTACCGACGAAGCGGGAGATAAGTGGTACACTTTCAAGCCCGAGCCAAACACATACGGTGATTCATATAACCCCTCATGGAAAAATCACCCAAACCTTAGGTGGAAACAAAATCAACCAAATTCTTCCAATCCGCCTAATCGTTACCAATCAAACGTTCCACCATCCAACCGTACCTTCAACAACAATCCTTCTAACAACTATGGTAGTACCAACAATCTTGAAGGATTGATGTCAAAGTTCATGGCATCTCAAGAAGCCCGCATAGCTAAGTTTGAAGCCGATTTCAAACAAAATCAAAGCGAGATGACCAATAGAATTGATGCATTGTTGAAAGTTCTCAATGACCGAGAAATGGGAGCACTCCCAAGCGACACCATCAAGAATCCGAAACTAAACGTTAATGCCATATCTTCAGTTTCGTCACCCACTTCGTGTCCACAATATTACTCGGTTAAATCAACGAGCACGTGTTTCAAACAACACCAAGTTCCCCAAAAGGACAAATCAACTAAAACACCCACTATAGAGCCGGTCAAAAGCATAGTTGAAACACCTCTTACGCAAGACCTTGACGATGAATTCAAAGAACTTCACCTCGAACGCCCCGTCATTGATGTCTTAGCGCGTGCTCCTTACTATAGTGCCCTCCTAGAAAAATATGAGAAGTATAAGCTAGGTAAAAATGGGACCGCCTTCGTTCAAAACAAGTTGCCTAAAAAGCTTGATGATCTGGGTATATTTGTTTTGCCTTGTAAGATAGGAAGATCCGAAGCTTTCGACACACTAGCCGATTTAGGGTCAAGCCTCAACTTGATTCCCTTATCCTTATTCACCGCTCTTAAGCTAGGAAAGTTAGAGGAAACGGAGGTATTGATAGGGCTAGCGGATGGAAGTATTGCCCACCCTGTTGGAATGATTAAGGATGTAGTTGTTCACGTAGGAAGGTTAACTATATTAGCGGATTTTCACGTTCTAGACATGGTTAGTGACACTACATGCCCATTATTGGTAGGAAGAGGATTTTTAGCAACCGCTAGTGCCATGATAGATTGCAAGGAATCCAAGATAGCGGTAGGAGAAGGCGATACTTGGTCGGTGTATGATGTTAAGAAGCATAGTTATGATTGTGATGATGAACCAACACCGCATTGGGTAGAGATGAATAGGAGACCATCTAGATATGGACCTTGGATAGAAAGGAACTTCATAGGACCTCAATGCCCATTTTATCTAGAAAAGGATTTCGTTGAGAAGACACATTCGGTAGAACAACTCATAGCTAGGGATGAGGAGCTAGATCCCTTTGAGGACCCCTTAGTCTTTAGAAAGATGATTGAGTTTTTGAGCGTAATGCCTATTAATATAGAGTTGAATAAATGGAAAAGAGATGGAGATAAGTATAAATGGAGGTGGGACAAGCCACCTAAAGAAGGTAACGGGTCATGGCATATTAGAATGACCTTGTATGATCCGGATGGAGAAAAGTTTGAAAGGTCATACCACACTAAGGGAACCAATAGAAAGTTGAAACCTAAGTTCGATCCCAAAGATGTCCTCAATGAGGAACTCACCCGAATCACGTAGTAACCCACGACTTTGAGTCTAGCTACAAGACTCGTAAATAAAGAAAAGCGCTTCTTGGGAGGCAACCCATGTTTTGTGTGATTTTAATTGTTTGATTGTTATTTGCTTCCGTATGCATGTTTTATTTTTATTGTTGGTTGATCATGTTTCTCAATTAAAATGTGAAATACTTTATTATGTTGTTTAGCCTAGTCTTAACTCCAACCTAAAGGTGTTTTTGCAAAAGATAAGTGTAAGGGGAAACCCCAAATATGTTTTTAAGAAACAAACCGATCATGATTATCCACAATATTTAATGAACATGTATATTCGTATTTGTTAGAGTCAAATGCTTGTATTGAGTCATAATGAAGTTTTGCAGGATTTTCCAGGAAGTAGGACAAAGTTTTTCCAGAAATTTTCCGGAAACTTAACATAAAGATTTCTGCAGGTCCATTCTGACGGCGTCAGGAAATTGCTCTTGACGGCGTCAGGAGTTAAAAATCTGGAAATTTTACCGGTTTTGTTTTTCTAACGGAGTCTTATGGTTTTTGTGAATTATTAAGTTTTATAATCTCCAGGAAATCTGCAAACTTCATTCCACAAGCATTATATCTTATTTTGTTTTCTAGGATTTAGTAACTTATATAGGATGCCGCCGATTTTACGCGAGGTCGCCTTGTCTACTTTTGTCAGGATTTACAGGTTATTTGTGACAAGAAGATGATTTATATTCTGGAAGGGAAGCTTTGATTGTTCGTTTTCTTGGAAGAAGATTTAATCTGGCCAACTAAAATCCATACCGAGCGAATCAGGGGAGTATTTGATTTCATTCTCTTTACTTTTTAACTTTTACATTCTTTACTTGAACATTGGGGACAATGTTCATCTTAAGTGTAAGGGGAGGGTAAAAAGATGATACCTTACATATGCACTTTCGCTTGAGTTTGTTTTGTTTGATAGTAGATGAGTAATAAAACTATGAGAAATACTTGTTAGTGTAATTTTAGCGCCAAATTTAAAATTTTTTACAACATTTAGGAGTGAAACTTTAGCCATAGCAAGCGTCTCATGGATAGGAGGTTGTATGACTAGCACATAACCGTATATTCAGAAAAATTTTCCACCCAAAAATGTGAGGTTCGCCTTTAGATTTGATAGGAAAAGCATTCATTATTAGTGCTTATGAGTGTACCGGTAGCATTTAGATTCTAGAACTTGCGTTAGTGATGCATCCCGAGACCGCTAGTGAGACTACATTCGTGTGGTAGGATTTACTACATGATAAGAGGCATTAGGATTACCCTTGTGTTAAACCCGTATTATAATTACTTGACCATTTAAGTCATATTACTTGGCTAGTTAAGTCAACTAATTTTTCCCACACCCTTAGCGTTGTACTCATTTTTAGTACACGATACCCCTAGTACACCCCTCCGAGCCTATCTTTTCGTTTCTAACTTTAAGCATTTTACTTAAAGGAAGAATTTGTTACACCCCACTTAAATGTACACCCAAATCGCCTTAGCCTTCCGTGTATGCGCTCATTTTTAGTGCATTATTGTTATTTGTTAAACCCTAAGTTAACTTTCTAATTGATTTTGCTAAGTCGAGTCATATCCTTGTACATATTGTTTTGGGACGATTGGGACTCATGGGTAAGTACTTATTTTATGGAGTAATGGGGAAGAATATAATATTATTACCCCTATATGTGCATTAATCTTAAAAGTGCTCCAAGTGTTTTGATTTTCTTAATTCGAGTCATTAGAATAGTTTAATGTAAAGTATGTAAAGATTCAAGTGTAAGGGGAGTGCTCAAACCCCTATGATGTATTATTTTGGATGGTAGGGTAAGAGTGTATGCAAAAAAAAAAAAAAAAAAAAAAAAAAAAAAAAAAAAAAAAAATCGAAAAAAATAGAAAAATCAAGAAAAAGAAAGAAAAAAAAAATATAGAAAAAGAAAAGAAAAAAAAAAAAAAAACATACGGACTACCATCCCGTTTTCATTCTATGTTCATTTTATGTTTTTGTTATTTTTCATTTATTAGCTTAAGTCGAGTCTAGTCTTGGCTTAGCAACGCCATCTTGTACATGTAATTTACTAAGATTGTTAACTCGCCACCAGTAAAATTCCCTTTATCCAACAAAACCGTGTAATTCATATCCCTACACCTAACGATATAACCCTTTAAAAGACCTCTTTGATAGTTTATCCTAGGTGCTTACGCCATGTGGTGGAGGTTTGATCCTTTCCTAAGCCTATGGTAATCTATTTTGCTATGACAGGTAGTGAGAGATATCTTCCATTTCCATAATGTTATATTACTTTATTACACCCGAGAGATGTGAGTATCTAAACACTATTTGTGAGGTGCTTGTGTATGACCTCCGTGCTTGTCTATTGGTCTTTAGTGGAACGATTATTTGTTGTAATTACTTTTATATTAGTGTTAAATGACCCCTAACTTGTCTTTTGAGTAGAATAAAATCCCATTTGCTTGAGGACAAGCAAATCTCAAGTGTAAGGGTACATGATGAGGCGAAAAATGATCCGTTTTTAGGGGGTCATTTAAGCCCGAATCCGAATTTATTTGATCAAATATTGCCCTAAATCGTTCCTTTTGTGATTCTAGGTGTTTGGAGAGTGAATTCTGGAAAAGAGGCTATTTTGGACGTTTTTGGAGCATAAAGTGAAGAAAACGACAAAGTACCAAGAATCCAAGCTGGAAATACAAGTTGACGGCGTCAAGGGTTTGCTCTTGACGGCGTCAGACATGAAGAATAATTTACCGTAGCTGGTGACGGCGTCAGATGGAGTTATGACGGCGTCAAAGTGGCCAAGAATAATTTACAGAAGGTGGTGACGGCGTCACATAGGCCGTCACGATTTTATCTAGGGCGTCCGAGGAAGTGTATGGCGGCGAGTTGACGGCGTCAGATTTAACTCTTGACGCCGTCAGGACGATTTTCCTATATATAGTTTTCTAGTTTTTTCATTAAAAGGAGAGAAGTTTTGGTGAAACCCTAAAGACGATTTTGGTGCCTCTTTTACAGGTTTTTCAAGGGTTCCAAACCCTTGAGACCTTGCATTGTAATTGAGATAAGTATACTCTTAATTCAATCAATATGTCTATGTGTTGGTTGTTTATCTTTTGTTCTTATCTTAATTCTACTATGCTAGGCTAGATCTCTCTTGTGTTTGCTTAGATCTAATGAAACCTAGATGTTGATTATGTGTTGATTACTTGTCTATTCTTGTTTTGAATGAATGATTTTATATGTTAGGCTTAAGAAAACTGGCAGATCTCCAAATGGTAACATGCTTGAACGTCTTAAGAAACATGAACCGAGGCGTACTAGGTCTTTATTGGTTGTATTTAATGCATGAGCCACTGTTTACAATCCCTATAGTTGTGCTGGGTCATGGTGTAGGAGGAGATAAGAGCTCATAGAGTTGGGGAGTTATGTATGCCACTCCACGAATGGTATTAAGGAATACAACCCGTCATTCATACAAGTGTAACAAGTAATTAACATGTAAAAGATATCTAGGGAGTAATGAAGTCTAAGTAAACACAATTTCTCCACATACTGCTCACAACCTTAGTTTAATATTAGTTTAATTTTATTTTCATTAGTTTAATTAGTTACAAAGTAGTTTTTGGGTTAGTTGAATAACAACTAATTCCGCCCACTCTTCTAAAAACCGAGATTTTACTTGCTTTCATAAAATATAAAAACACAAAAATAATCATCTTTCATCTCTAGAACTATTAATTAGGTTTTCTAATCCTAGCGACACTATTCCTAAGCTGAACGATCAATCCCCCGGTACTTGTCACTATACTATACTACAACGATCAGGTACACTGCCTGGTGGGGGTTGTAAGCCTCGCGAGATCCCTCGAGAGGTAAAGCAAGGTGCGATTCCCACGCATCACCACCTAATCGTTACCAACCAAACGGTCCACCATCCAACCGTACTTTCAACAACAATCCTTCTAACAACTATGGTAGTACCAACAATCTTGAAGGATTGATGTCAAAGTTCATGGCATCTCAAGAAGCTCGCATATCCAAGTTTGAAGCCGATTTCAAACAAAAGCAAAGCGAGATGACCACTAGAATTGATGCATTGTTGAAAGTTCTCAATGACCGAGAAATGGGAGCACTCCCAAGCGACACAGTCAAGAATCCGAAACTAACCGTTAATTCCATATCCTCAGTTTCGTCACCCACTTCGTGTCCACAATATTACTCGGTTAAATCAACGAGCACGTGTTTCAAACAAACCCAAGTTCCCCAAAAGGACCAATCAAATAAAACACCCACTATAGAGCCGGTCAAAAGCATAGTTGAAACACCTCTTACGCAAGACCTTGACGATTAATTCAAAGAACTTCACCTTGAACGCCCCGTCATTGATGTGTTAGCGCGTGCTCCTTACTATAGTGCCCTCCTAGAAAAATATGAGAAGTATAAGCTAGGTAAAAATGGGACCGCCTTCGTTCAAAACAAAGCTTGATGATCCGGGTATATTTGTTTTGCCTAAAAAGCTTGATGATCCGGGTATATTTGTTTTGCCTAAAAAGCTTGATGATCTGGGTATATTTGTTTTGCCTAAAAAGCTTGATGATCCGGGTATATTTGTTTTGCCTTGTAAGATAGGAAGATCCGAAGCTTTCGACACACTAGCCGATTTAGGGTCAAGCCTCAACTTGATTCCCCTATCCTTATTCACCGCTCTTAAGCTTGGAAAGTTAGAGGAAACGGAGATATTGATAGGGTTAGCGGATGGGAGTATTGCCCATCCGGTTGGAATGATTAAGGATGTAGTTGTTCACGTAGGAAAGTTAACTATATTAGCGGATTTTCACGTCCTAGACATGGTTAGTGACACTACATGCCCATTATTGGTAGGAAGAGGATTTTTAGCAACCGCTAGCGCCATGATAGATTGTAAAGAGTCTAAGATAGCGGTAGGTGAAGGTGATACTTGGTGGGTGTACGATGTAAAGAAGCATAGTTATGACTGTGATGATGAACTAACACCGCACTGGGTAGAGATGAATAGGAGACCGTCTAGATATGGACCTTGGATAGAAAGGAACTTTATAGGACCTCAATGCCCATTCTATCTAGAAAAAGACTTTGTTGAAAAGACACATTCGGTAGAACAACTCATAGCTAGAGATGAAGAGCTAGACCCCTTTGAGGACCCCTTAGTCTTTAGGAAGATGATTGAGTTATTAAGCGTAATGCCCATCAACATAGAAAGGAATAAATGGAAAAGAGAGGGAGATAAGTGTAAATGGAGGTGGGACAAGCCACCTAAAGAAGGTGACGGGTCATGGCATATTAGAATGACCTTGTATGATCCGGATGGAGAAAAGTTTGAAAGGTCATACCATACTAAGGAAACCGATAGAAAGTTGAAACCTAAGTTTGATCCCAAAGATGTCCTCAATGAGGAACTCACCCGAATCACGTAGTAACCCATGACTTTGAGTCTAGCTACAAGACTCGTAAATAAAGAAAAGCACTTCTTGGGAGGCAACCCATGCTTTGTGTGATTTTATTTGTTTGTTTGTTATTTGCTTCCGTATGCATGTTTAGTTTTTATTGTTGGTTGATCATGTTTCTCAATTAAAATGTGGAAATACTTTATTATGTTGTTTTGGCCTAGTCTTAACTCCAGCCTAAAAGTATTTTTGCAAAAGATAAGTGTAAGGGGAAACCCCAAATATGTTTTTAAGAAACAAACCGATCATGATTCTCCACAATATTAAATGAGCATGTATATTCGTATTCGTTAGAGTCAAATGCTTGTATTGAGTCATAATGAAGTTTTGCAGGATTTTCCAGGAAGTAGAACCAAGTTTTTCCAGAAATTTTCCGGAAACTTAACATAAGAATTTCTGCAGGTCCATTCTGACGGCGTCAGAGTTTTACTCTTGACGGCGTCAGGAGTTAAAATCTGGAAATTTTACCGGTTTTGTTTTTCTAACGGAGTCTTATGGTTTTTGTGAATTATTAAGTTTTATAATCTCCAGGAAATCTGCAAACTTCATTCCACAAGCATTATATCTTACTTTGTTTTCTAGGATGTAGTAACTTATATAGGATGCCGCCGATTTTACGCGAGGTTGTCTTGTCTATTGTTGTCAGGATTTACAGGTTATGTTCGACAAGGAGATGATTTATATTCTGGAAGGGAAGCTTTGATTGTTCGTTTTCTTGGAGGAAGATCTAACCTGGCCAACCTATAATCCATACCGAGCGAATCAGGGGAGTATTTGATTTTCATTCTCTTTACTTTTTCACTTTTACATTCTTTACTTGAACATTGGGGACAATGTTTATCTTAAGTGTAAGGGGAGGGTAAAAAGATGATACCTTACATATGCACTTTCGCTTGAGTTTGTCTTGTTTGATAGTAGATGTGTAATAAAACTATGAGAAATACTTGTTAGTGCAATTTTAGCTCCAAATTTAAATTTTTTTACAACATTTAGGAGTGAAACTTTAGCCATAGCAAGCGTCTCATGGATAGGAGATTGTATGACTAGCACATAACCGTATATTCAGAAAAAATTTCCACCCAAAAATGTGAGGTTCGCCTTTAGATTTGATAGGAAAAGCATTTACTATTAGTGCTTATGAGTGTACCGGTAGCATTTAGATTCTAGAACTTGCGTTAGTGATGCATCCCGAGACCGCTAGTGAGACTACATTCGTGTGGTAGGATTTACTACATGATAAGAGGCATTAGGATCACCCTTGTGTTAAACCCGTATTATAATTACTTGACCATTTAAGTCATACTACTTGGCTAGTTAAGTCAACTAATTTTTCCCACACCCTTAGCGTTGTACTCATTTTTAGTACACGAAACCCCTAGTACACCCCTCCGAGCCTATCTTTTCGTTTCTAACTTTAAGCATCTTACTTAAAGGAAGAATTTGTTACACCCCACTTAAATGTACAACCAAATCGCCTTAGCCTTCCTTGTATGCGCTCAATTTTAGTGCATTATTGTTATTTGTTAAACCCTAAGTTAACTTTCTAATTGATTACATGGTTGCTAAGTCGAGTCATATCCTTGTACATATTGTTTTGGGACGATTGGGACTCATGGGTAAGTACTTATTTTATGAAGTAATGGGGAAGAACATAATATTATTACCCCCATATGTGCGTTAATCTTAAAAGTGCTCCAAGTGTTTTGATTTTCTTAATTCGATTCATTAGAATAGTTAAATGTAAAGTATGTAAAGATTCAAGTGTAAGGGGAATTCTCATTCCCTATGATGTATTATTTTGGATGGTAGGGTAAGAGTGTATGCAAAAAAAAAAAAAAAAAAAAAAAAAAAAAAGAAATAAAAAAAAAAAATTGAAAAAAAAAATAGTAAATAAAAAGAAAAAAAAAAAAAAAAAAAAAAAGATACGGACTACCATCCCGTTTCATTCTATGTTTATTTTATGTTTTTGTTATTTTTCATTTATTAGCTTAAGTCGAGTTTAGTCTTGGCTTAGCAACGCCATATTGTACATGTAATTAACCAAGATTGTTAACTCGCCACCAGTAAAACTTCCTTTATCCAACAAAACCGTGTAATTCATATCCCTATACCTAACGTTACAACCCTTTAAAAGACCTCTTTGATAGTTTATCCTAGGTGCTTACGCCATGTGGTGGAGGTTTGATCCTTTCCCAAGCCTATGGTAATCTATTTTGCTATGACAGGTAGTGAGAGATATCTTCCATTTCCATAATGTTATATTACTTTATTACACCCGAGAGATATGAGTATCTAAACACTATTTGTGAGGTGCTAGTGTATGACCTCCGTGCTTGTCTATTAGTCTTTAGTGGAACGATTATTTGTTGTAATTACTTTTATATTAGTGTTAAATGACCCCTAACTTGTCTTTTGAGTAGAATAAAAGCGCATTTGCTTGAGGACAAGCAAATCTCAAGTGTAAGGGTATATGATGAGGCGAAAAATGATCCATTTTTAGGGGGTCATTTAAGCCCGAATCCGACTTTATTTGATCAAATATTGCCCTAAATCGTTCCTTTTGTGATTTTAGGTACTTGGAGAGTGAATTCTGGAAAAGAAGCTATTTCGGACGTTTTTGGAGCATAAAAGTGAAGAAAATGGCAAAGTCTCAAATTTCTATGCTGGGAACAGTGCATGAAGGCATCAAGAGTTGCTCTTGACGGCGTCAAAGTCCCAAGAATAAAATACCGTGGTTGATGACGGCGTCACATAGGCCGTCATAAGTAGATCAAGGCCGTCCGAGGAAGTATTTGGCGGCGAGATGACGGCGTCACACCCTTGCTCTTGACGCCGTCACCTCTGTTTTCCTATATATAGTTTTCTAGTTTTTTACATTAAAGAGAGAAGTTTTTGGAGAAACCCTAAAGACGAATTTGGTGCAACTTTTACAGGTTTTTCAAGGGTTCCAAACCCTTGATACCTTGCATTGTAATTGAGATAAGTGTTCTTCTAATTCAATCAATATGTCTATGTGTTGGTTGTCTATATCTTGTTCTTGTCTCAATTCCATTATGCTAGGCTAGATCTCTCTTGTGTTTGCTTAGATATAATGAAACCTAGATATTGATTATGTGTTGATTACTTGTTTATTCTTGTCTTGGATGAATGATTTTATATGTTAGGCTTAAGAAAACTGGCAGATCTCCAAATGGTAACATGCTTGAACGTCTTAAGAAACATGAACCGAGGCATACTAGGTCTTTATTGGTTGTATTTAATGCATGAGCCACTGTTTACAATCCCTATAGTTGTGCTGGGTCATGGTGTAGGAGGAGATAAGAGCTCATAGAATTGGGGAGTTATGTATGCCACCCCATGAATGGTATTAAGGAATACAATCCGTCATCCATGCAATTATAACAAGTAATTAACGTGTAAAAGATATCTAGGGAGTAGTGAAATCTAAGTAAACACATTTTCTCCAATTACTGCTCACAACCTTAGTATAAATTAGTTTAATTTCATTTTTAGTATTTTCTTTTGATTGCATCTTAGTTTTGGGTTAGTTGAATAGCAACTAATTCCGCCCACTCTTCCAAAAACCGATATTTTAATTGCTTTCTAAAAAATATACAAATACAAAAATAATCATCCCTCACCTTTAGAACTAGTAATTTAGGCTTTCTAATCCTAGTGACACTATTCCTAAGCTGAATGATCAATCCCCCGGTACTTGTCACTATACTATACTACAACGATCAGGTACACTGCCTGGTGGGGGTTGTAAGCTTCTCGAGATCCCTCGAGAGGTAAAGCCTGTTGCGATTCCCACGCATCACTTGCCTTGATTGGCAACAACTGTAGACAGACTAAGAACCTGATCTTCCAAGGTAGTACACTTCAACCCCAAATTGGTACAAGTAACCGTCAATTCTTGAATGAGTTGCATAGTAGTCTCATCACTTCAACCTGTGTTACCTGGTCCGAGAGGTGAATCATGGACATTGTCATCATGTACAAGATTTTCCGTCAATTCATTGGTCACTGGCCTATCCTAATCACTTCGACCTGTGTAACCTGGTCCGAGAGGTGAATCTTGGGACATAAACTCAGTATCAAACCTAGTTTGATCATCTGAGCCCCCTATATTTTCCATTTGGCTAGGGTTACCATCTTGAGAAGTAGATTCAGTAGAATCCTTTTCTCTAGATGTTGCCTTGGATTAGGTCTTATGTATGTTATCACTATCCTGCTCTGCTGCTAAGCTAGAAGCAGTAGTGACAGCCCTCACCAACATGTCCCCTCCATCAACTAGGACAGCCTCATCTGGTACAACCATACTAACACTATTCTGAGGTAGATCAGTGTTCTTTTTGGTTTTCCTACGGGTATAGTGTATTTTAGGTTGTGTGGCAGATGCAGAAAAATTGGGTGTGTGATGGGAATTAGTGGGATTTCCTGATCCTTCACCCTGAATATTTTGCACAAGTTGCACCATATAAGGTGTAAGATTTGTATGTGTGCCTGAAAAACTTTTTCCATGCTTAACCAAGAAAGTGAAAGTTTTTGAAATTAATCTTGGAGCTTCATAATAACCAGCATGGGATCTAAAATCAATAAGTTGGTAAACAATAAAGAGCTGTAGAAATCTTGGATAGAGAAAATAAGAACTAGACTCTTTAACACTTTTAGCCACCCCCTCCAAAATCATATTTGAAAAATTAAATGGTTGACCTGTGCTTAAGCATACCATTGCAGAAGCAATAGTAGCACTAAACTCATGCCACCCAGAAGTTTTAGGACTCAAACAATGAAGGAGAAGGTGTACCAAAAACTTGTATTGAGGACAGAGGAGAGCTTTTTGAAAGTTTAAATTGTTATGCTTACCCTCATACCCCAAAGTCTTTAAACCAGCAAAAATAGCAGAATTAGCAAGACAAGTAGTCTCTATTTCATCATTTAAGAGAAGAGATTCCCTTATAGATGATTCAGTGATACGAACCTTTTGCCTATCTACCAAAGCACTGACATATTTTTCCCCATTCATAGATTTGACTTTAGCAGTAAGCCAAAACTGTTTGATGTAGGAAATATATATAGTAGGATTCACAGTGAGTGCATACCTAAGAGAAGTAGCATTCAAAAATTTAACCATATCTGTGAGACCTTCAGGAACCAACTCTTCATCCAAAACAGCCACACTATTGTGTTGCTCAGCCAAGGTACGTGCACAATCCATGAATTAGGGTTTAGGTAAATTGGGGATAATTGATTTTGACAATAATGGAGTTTTAGGGTTTGTGATAACTTCAATTTGGAGCGTGTAGAAACCAATTATGAAGATTAATTAGGTTTTAAACTGATTGGTAGAAGTTACACATACCACCCTCTCACTTACAACCATATCAGCATAACCCAGTCATCCACAACTAGCAGCAAAATAAAACAACTAGCAGCAAAGTGAAAATAAGCCAGTAGCAGAGTTGACTATTCAAACTTGGTCAAAAAGTCAAGAACCCATAACAATTAATGCGCTTGATACTCCAAAATCCCTATAAAACTGGACGCAATCTTTTCCCTAAATCATCACAATCAAACCCTAATTACAATTTGAAATGCCAATCACACAATCAAATCTTCAAATCACCCAAATCAATTCATACAATCAGAATGAAATCTTCACCCGAAATAATTAACATCTCATCCGATTCTTCTTCGGAAGATGAATCTCCCTTTGAAACATATGTCCCTCCATTCCGTCCTCCTCACAATGGTTGTAGAACCAAAGAGCAAGCCAGAAAGAGGAAGCATGACCTTCCAGTCTTCAAAGATCTCCTACATTTGAATCAAACCCCAAGTACTTCTAGGGGTAAAGAGGTGATGTCTCCCAAGTCGCCATCGTCTTCAAAATCATCAGAAGACCCTGCTTGGATCCCTATCAGACCACCATCTCCCAAGGAGCTTGTTTCCCCCTTCATCTACACATCATCAGATGAGGATGAACCAGACTACAATCCACCATCCACTCCAGAAAGACCATCATCATCAAGGCCAAGATCCAAGACATCTACCAAGGCAAGAAAAGCAAACCCTCCACTTCCTAAGGAGAGGAAGATTGTACTTGGACTTCCATGCCCTAGAAAATGATGTATTAAGTCTTTTTATTTTAGGTTGTGATGTAGCAGTCTTTTGTTATTTCAGAATATGATGTGGATGTTCTCTTTTGTTGAATGTACTCATGGTAATTGATGAATGAAATCCTTTGAATTTCTGTTTAATATGCTTGCAAATCATCAATTCTCAACTTATCCTACAAAATGTTAGTCCAAACACCACAAAGTACACAAGAAAGTATACTAGTAGTAGAGTAAAATAGCAGTAGAGTACATTGCAGCTTAATCACTTGCTTCTTAAGAAGCAGCAGAAACAGATGAACAATCAGCACAAGGCCTTTACACTTTTTACAAAAACACTAAAAGATAAGGTTTTCAAAGATTAATCATACCAATGTTTGCAATTAAGAGTTGAAATCTTCCTACATCAAAATGTTTAGTGAGAAGATCAGCAACATTGTTATCATTATGAATTTTGACAATTTGAATTAACTTCTTTTCATAGCAATCCCTTATGAAATGATGTCTTATCTCTATATGTTTTGTTTTTGAATGAAAAACAACATTTTTAATTATGCAAAGTGTGTTGTTGTTATCAATATGAATTTTGGTGTTCATGAAATTGTACCCATAATCCAGTAGTTGATTTTGCATCCATAGCACTTGACCACAGCAACTTGAAGCAGCCATATACTCAGCTTCAGTTGTAGAATTTGCAACCACTGTTTGTTTCTTGCATTGCCATGACACCAATCTGTTTCCAAGAAATTGACAACCTCCAGTTGTAGACTTTCTATCCAAGCAAGCACCAGCATAGTCACTGTCTGAATATGCCACCAAATCAAAAGGTGAATCCTTAGGATACCATAGGCCCAATTTAGGTTGATGCCTTAGATACCTAAAAATCCTCTTCACTGCATTGAGATGTGATTCTTTGGGAAAAATTTGGAATCTTGCACAGGCACATACAACAAACATGATATTAGGCCTTGATGCTATGAGATACATCAAAGAGCCAATCATAGACCTGTACAAGTGAACATCTACTTCTTTTTCCATTCTCATCCTTCAACAAAGGTTTGTTGGTATCCATGGTTGTCTTAGCAGGCTTAGCATCTTCAAATCCAAACTTCTTCAAGATGTCATTCACATACTTATCCTGACTGATAAATATGCCATCTTTCTTTTGAACCACCTGTAGTCCCAAGAAGAAGTTGAGTTCTCCCATTGAACTCATTGCAAACTTATCCTTCATAAGTTTCTGAAAATCAACACACATTGCTCTGTTTGTAGAACCAAAGATGATGTCTTCTACATAGATTTGTACCAGCAAAATATCATCTTTTTGTCTTTTGAGAAACAAAGTCTTGTCAATCTTTCCTCTACTGAACCCAGAGTCCAACAAATATGTTGACAAGGTATCATACCAAGCTCTTGGAGCTTGATGTAGTCCATACATTGCTCTATTTACCTTGTAAACTTTGTTAGGATAATCAGGGTCTTCAAAACTTGGTGATTGAGACACATAAACTTCTTCTGTAATGGTCCCATAAAGGAAAGCACTCTTTACATCCATCTGATACACCACAAAATCTTTGAATGAAGCATAAGCCAAGAATAGTCTAATGGCTTCTATCCTTGCCACTGGTGCAAATACCTCATCATAGTCAAGTCCCTCTTGTTGTGTGTATCCTTGAGCTACTAATCTAGCTTTATTTCTGATGACTATCCCTCTTTCATCTCTTTTACATCTGAAAACTCATTTAGTACCAATAACTCTTTTTCCACTTGGCAAATCAACCAAAGTCCATAATTCTTGTCGCTTGAATTGCAGAAGCTCATCTTGCATTGCTTCCACCCAACTAGCTTCTTGTAGGGCTTTGTAAGTATTCTTGGGTTCAATTTGAGATAGAAAGCAGGCAAACAAACCATTTTGAAGATCTTTATGACTGTTTCTTTGATGCAGAAATCTTGCAAAGAAACTTTGATGTTGAAGATCTTTGAGCTCTTTAGTCATTTTCCTTGTTTGTATAGATGATTGAGGATCACTTAGAATTTGTTCATTAGGATGATCCTTGTGAATTCTTGTAGTAGTAGTAGTAGGACTAACAGGAATATTGAGTTCCAAATTAGTATAGTCTACTTCAGCTTCAAATAATTTACCATCAAGAGCTTCATCATCTGTGTCATCATAGATATTCTCTAGAGGAGGCATATTAGGATCTTCAGGATAATCTGTATCATCAAAAGGTTTATCCGGAGCATTCAAAGAAGGAAACTGTGATGTAGAAGCAGAGTGAGTAGGCTTGGCAGCAGAATAGATAGAAGTAGTAGTTGCTTGTTTTGGTCTAGTAGTAGAGTCTTCTGAGTCAGCAGTAGAGTCTTCTGGTCTAATTGGAGAGTCAGCAACAACTTCTATTGGAGCTTCATTGGGTATCTTTTCTGCATCAATAGGAGTTACAACATCTGCTTGAGCTTCCTTAGGTTTCTCTGGAGGAACATCATCTTCTTGTGTATCTTGATTTTGCTGTAAAGGTATGAAAGTAGGACCAACCTTCAGTTTCTCAATCAAAACAATGTCTTCTTGTGGTTTGTTAGTGTCAATAGTAGCAATAACAGGTACATAATTCATTGTCTTGGTTAGGATGTCAACATCAAACATCCATTCAGGTCCTTTTCCTGCAGCATTAGATGTGTTCTCACTAAACTTGATATGCAAATTCTCCTCTACATGTTTGGTTCTCTTGTTATATACTCTGAAAGCTTTACTATGTACAGAGTAACCAACCAAATTCCCTTCATCAGCTTTCTCTTCAAACTTGCCTAACTGATCTTTAGTGTTCAAAATAGTAACAGGACATCCAAATGGCTTAAGAAAATCAATCATTGGTTTCTTCCCATGAAAGAGCTCATATGGAGTTTTGTTGTGAGGCTTCACTACCTTACTCCTGTTCTGCACAAAACATGCAGTGTTTACAGCTTCAACCCAAAAAGGTATAGGTAGTTTAGAATCAGCTAACATTGTTCTTGCAGCCTCAATAAGTGTCCTATTTCTTCTCTCTGCAACACCATTCTGCCGTGGAGTTCTTGCAACACTATACTATCTTAAAATGCCTTTTCCCACACAGAATTGGTTCATCACACTATTCTTGAACTCAGTACCATTGTCACATCTTATAATCTTCACTTTGTGGTTATGCAGGTTTTCAACTCTTGTAATGAATTCTTTAAGTACCACTGGGGTTTCATCTTTAGTGGCTAAGAAGAACACCCAAGTGAACCTGCTGTAATCATCTGTGACAACTAGGCAATATGACTTCTTATTCAAACTTTTCACAAAAACAGGCCCAAATAAATCCATGTGTAGCAAATGCAAGGGCTCTGTATTTGTATTCACAGTCTTTGACTTGAATGAGACTCTGTGTTGTTTTCCCTTCTGACAAGCAATACAAGTCTCACAGTTTTCAAACAACTTTGTGGGTATTCCTCTCACCAGATTTCCTTTCACCAACTTATTCATTGTCTTGTAGTTCAAATGCCCAAGTCTTCTATGCCTTAATTTGGACTCATCAACAGTGGCTTTTGCAATCAGACAAGTTAAAGCTCTTTTAGGAACAATGTTCTTAATATGGTCACCGTATATATTTTCATTTCTAGGGACCTTCAATAGCACAAATTTATGATTTAGCAACTGAAAATCAGGAGAAAGGATCATACATTCAGTGTCTGTAAAAAGAACAAAATTCCTTTTGTCACACATTTGTGAAACACTAAAGAGGTTAAACTTAAGCCCTTTCACAAGAAACACCTTCTCAAAGTCCAAATTCCCTGTCTTTAAAGTGCCTCTACCAATAATCTTTCCACCTTTCGGATCATTCCCAAAAGCAACATAGACACCATCAAAAGCCTCAAAATCATCAAGCTGAGACTTATCCCCTGTCATATGTCCAAGGCATCCACTATCAACTATAACCATGTCTTTAAGCTCATCCAGTAGATTACCCTGCACATGAAAATAGAGAAATTAGTTTCTCTTGGGGACCCAAGCCATTACTGACTTGGATCTGCCTTGTGCATTAACATAGTTAAATTTCTTTAAATCACTTGATGCACTGCTGGTTTTGGAAACATTGTTTGTAACATTTGATTTTGGCTTCCAAACCCAACAAGCTGAGGCCTTAACAACATAAAAATGATTTCCAACAACTGTATTTGACAAAACTTTTGGCCCAGAAGTAGAAAGTTTTGTACTAGCAGCAGATTGCTTACTAGCAGCAGAGTGCTTACAAGCAGTAGAGCCAGCAACAGAACCAGTTGTGGTTTTAAAAGCACCATTTGATTTAGCAGCATAAATTGATCTAGTTGCACCAGATCTTAACAACATAGCCCTAGGAATCATGTTCCTATTTGGATGAGGGTGAGTATTCTGAGTAACATATTTGTGATTCACCCTAGAGTATTGATTCCAAACAGGTTTCTTGTGGTCAGGACAGCTATTAATCAAATGTTCAAAGCTACCACACTTATAACAAGCCTTTTTCCTTAATTGAAACTCACTACCTAATTTGTTTGAAACTAGGTTATTAAAGTTTCTCTGATTAACCCTAGGCTTATTATTGAAACCATTCATTCTTTCTCTAGAAACCTCTTTACACTCAACCATTCTTCTAGAGATACCTTGACCTAGCACAGGTTTCACAAACTTCACTTGTTCAATTTTAGGTTCAACTTTTTCAATTTTTGCAGGAATTTCTTCCTTTACTACATTATGTTCTAGTTCAACCTGTTCTTGTTCCTCATCACTATCTGAGTACCAATCTTCAATAATGGGAGCATCAGAAAATTTTCTACCTTCTACTTTAGGTGTTTCTAAGACACTTGTACTAGACTCACCTAATGGTTTTTCGATATTCAGCTCACTAATGAAGGACAATTCTTTTCCTGGTGGAGCATAGGTACTCTTAACAGGAGGAGCAACCTCATTGTAACCTATTCCACTTCCTTTTCTCATTATTGTACTCTCAATAGATTTATTAACCAAATCAGAAGCATATTGCTGTTTGTTTACTCTTACTATATGTTTTCTTTTTCAGCAAGAGCTTCATCTCTATCTTTTTTTGCTTCTTCTAATTTATTTTTAAGAAACTCAATTTCACTGTTTTTCTTGAAAATCTCAACATCTTGTTGGTTAATTCTATCTACATATTCCATCTCACACTCTTTTAAGTACTCAAGTCTTCTTTCAACATTTTGAATACCTACTTTATAACCTAAGTTATCAAGTTTTAGGTTTTCAACTTCTTTATTTAAACTCTCATTCCTAGACTTAAGTTCTTCTATGGTGTCAGCACAAGACTTAAAAGAACACATAGATAAATCAGAATCATTAGATACCTCAGAGTCAGATCCAGAAGATGATGATGAATAAGCCATAAGTGCAAAGTTATGCACTTCAGGCCTGACTTGAGCCACCAAGGAATAATTTGGTTCTTCATCAGCCAAATCACTCCAATCATACTCTCCCAATCCATCACAAGACACTAATGCAGTAGTAGTATTCTTTGTCTCTTCAGTCTTCTTTGATGCTTCAACATTCTTCTTTGGAGCTCTACATTCTCTAGCAAAGTGACCTTTCCTGTTACAGTTGTAACAATCTATCTTTAACTTGTCAAAGCCAACATTTTCTTTAGGTCTGTACTTGATCTCTTTTCCAGTTTTCTTCCAGAATTTTCTAGCTCTCAAGGTCAACATGGCCATTTGCCATTTAAGATCCATCTCTTCAAGATCATCTTCATCAAGGTGATCCAGATCTTGATTAAGTGCCTGTGATCTTATACTTGAGGTTAGATCAGCCAAGAATGCACATAAAGCCATATCACTGGTGGAGTTATTATCATGAGAACTAGCAGCAGATCCATCAGCAGTAGATACTCCATAAGCAGCAGAGTGAGATTCTTTAGACCCCTTTGACTTTGAAGATACAAAGGCAAGATTTTGTGAACCAGAAGTAGATAATTCTGGTTCATACACTCTTAAATTGTTATAGAGGCTTTCCATCTTCATGGTTTCAAAGTCAGGCTTATTCCTCCAAACAACAGTGTGCATACTCCATTTATGTGCAAGACTTCTGAGAAACTTGATATTCACATCTTCTTGTGGAACCACATAGCCAACAAGCTTTAGATGACTGACAAGTTGATTGAGCCTGTTGTAGGTGCCAATAATCTTTTCTCCACTTTCAGCAGTAAAGTTCTCAAACTGATGCTTCAACATGTTCTTCCTTGACTTCTTGGTAGCATCATTCCCTCCAAACCTGAATTCAATAGCATCCAATTCTTTAGCAGTCTCACAACTCTCAAAGTCCAACTGAAACTCATTAGGTATTCCCATCAAGAGAATACTGTGAGCTTTGATCTCCATCTTCCTAACAGAGTTCTCTTCAGCAGACTTGATTGGTATATCTTTACCATCAGGGCCTTTCTTTGGTAAAGAGTCACCATTCATGATAACATTCCACATGTTAAAGTCAATCATGCGAATGTATTGACGAATTCTCATCTTCCATAGCTCATATTCACCAGGGTTGAGCATTGGAACCTTTGAAGCAGTCACCATATGTGTGTCATCACCCATCTTCAGCAGTTGATTAGGAACAACAAACTTGCAAAGAACAGTTTCTTCTTGATTACAACTTCTAGATCACAAGCTCTGATACCACTTGTTGATCCCAGTTGAGCAAACGATCTTGTATAGAAGTTGACTTAAAGTAAACACTTAAGCTTGAATGCGGAATGTAAAAGCTTAACTTAAGAAGAATAATTCTCTATCAACACTTCAATATTATTAATACGAGCACTCAATAATGCTAGGGTTTTACAACCTTGAAGTGTAAACGAAAACTAAACAATACGTACATAATCTAACCCTAGGATCCTCCTTTTATAAGCCAAGGAGTCCTACTAGGTTTACAATAACTTTCTAATCAAGATAAGAATATTCTAGACATATAAGATATATATTCAATCTATTCTATAATTATCTACTATGAATACATGCTTATCTCTTCAGCAGTAGTTTCCTTCAGCAGTATTTTCATCAGCAGCACTTTGTCATCAGCAGCAGAATCATTTACTCTAGCAGCAGTTTCATCATAGCAGCAGTTTCACTAAGCAGCATAACTCAAAACCCAACAGGTATTTTCATGGAAACAACAACCCTAATCAGGGTAATTTTCAAAATCAATGTCCCAATCAGAACAATCGCGCTCAAAATTTTAATAACCAAAATCAAGCGATTGTTCCTACCGGGCCTTCATCCGATGAGTTGTTTAAACAATTCATGAAGTCCCAAGAAGAGATGAACAAGTTGTTGGTTAGCCAGATTTCTGAAATTAAGAAGTCTTTAAATGAACGACCCTCGGGCTCAGGAACACTTCCGAGCAACACGATCGCTAACCCGAGGGGCGATGCGAAGGCGATCACAACTAGAAGTGGTGCTTCTTATGATGAACCCGCGATTCCTACTACCTCTTCTTTCTCTCCTCCAAAGGTAGTGGAACGTGAACCTAAGGTGACAATGGACAAGGTGCAAACTCCTAGCCCACGAAGTACCGCACACGTCCAACCTCAGGTTATTCCTGAAACCAGATGCAAGCCTGGAGTTGTTTTTGAACCACCTGAAACTCCAGTGGACAACCCTAAATCCAAAACTTCTATTCCTTACCCATCACGTCTCAATGAACAAAAGCTCCGCGAAAAAGCAAGTCACCAAATGGATAAAATTTTCCAAATCTTTCAAGATTTACATTTTGACATTAGCTTCGCGGATGCTATTCTCTTGATGCCCAAGTTTGCATCAACAATCAAGAATCTGTTAAGTAATAAGGAAAAACTCTTTGAGATGGCTAGAACTCCGTTGAATGAGCATTGCTCAGCAGTTCTCTTAAAAAAGCTTCCAGAAAAGCTTGGAGACCCCGGAAAGTTTCTCATTCCTTGCATTTTTCCGGGTATGGTTGAATGCTTCGCCTTGGCCGATCTTGGTGCTAGCATTAACCTGATGCCATATCGATCGATCTCTCGTCCACTTGGCATAGCCGAGGACGTATTCGTTAGAGTGGGAAAGTTCCATTTTCTAGCAGATTTTGTGATTGTTGACTTTGATGCCGATTCAAGTGTCCCTCTCATTCTTGGAAGGGGATTCCTTAGAACTGGGCGTACTCTTATCGATGTATTTGAGCATGAGATCACATTGCGTGTTGGAACTGAAACAATCACCTTTAACCTTGATCAAACATCGAGGTACTCCTCCAATTATGACACTGAATCGGTAAACCGAATAGATGTCATCGATGTTGCGGCTGAGGAGTACGCTCAAGAGGTTTTAGGTTTCGTTGATGATTCTACGAGTGAAAACTTCACTCCTTCTTCTTATCCCATCATTGTCAATTCTTCTCCTTCCCTCACTCCGTTTGAGGGAAGTGACTTCATCTTAGAAGAGATTGAGTCCTTTCTTAAAAGTGATTCGATTCCCGATGGAATCGATAACCAAGAGATTGACCCCGAGAGGGATATTCTTCTCCTTGAGAAATTGTTAAACGAAGATCCCTCTCCTCTTCCCGTTCTACCACAACAACTTCATAATCAGGAAATCAAATATGTTGAGGAAACTGATGATTTTCCTGAGGTCGAGCTGAAGGACTTGCCGCCTGTCACAACTCGTAATTTCCGGTCATTTTCCAAACCTCGACAATTTACTATTCACAAGTTACTATTCATCATTTACTATTCATCGATCACTATTCATCGTTTTCGAGGTTAATTTGACATTCTGAGAAGCGTTCAGAAATTTTACTATTCACTTGACACTATTCATTTTCGGAAGAAAATCACTATTCACGTGCATTATTCATGTCATCGTAAATTTAGTTTACGAATGTTCAAATTCGCGAACCGTATTGGTTCAGGAGCGAATTCATGCATTATTATCAGGGACATTTCATACGGACTAGAAATAGTCTGCATATCATTATTAGGGCACTTGCATGCTATTTCACTCGTAGGATAACTAAATTAATACTTTTGGTATTATTAACGATTTACGTACGTTTATTTTAAATAAACGCTAATACGCGAACTATAAATGTGTCTAACATGTCCGACACTCCCGACTATGATCCCAATATATTTTTATACTCACTTCTATAATATAAAAATTGTAATATTAATTTACCCGGTATTTTGGAAATTTAACTATTACGTATCGTACGTTTAACTTAATAACGACGGTTTTCACCAAAATTAAACAATAATCACCCTAACTCTCCGTACTTGTACCCGGCATATTTTTACAATTTTTACGACTTTATTACGTCCCGAATAACTTCAATAAAATTTATTTCTAACAAACCCGGTACCCGATTAAACCTAAAACCAACTAATACTACACAATCTTACCATTAACTCACTAAATAATTACCCAACACAAACCCCCTTTTCCCTCCTTTGTGAACCGGCCCCCCCCCCCTCCTAAGCCATCTAATGAGCTAACTTCACCAACTTAATTTAATGCTCACCAAACATTTGTCTAAGTATAAATTAAACTTTTCATCCATTTTAATCACAAAAATCATTTTTACTAAGGCAAGCAAACTTTTTTTCTCTCTTTTCTCTTATGGTGAATTCGAACTAGGGTGTTCAAGGAGCAAGAAGAATAAATTTTACAAGATCTTGGTATAAACTAGTTTATATAATCATCCTTGTTGGAGTTTTGAAATAAAAACTCAAGGATTAGTAGGTTTTTCATCATCTAAACTCTCTAAACCATCAAGTAAGTATACAAACTCATTTTTATGATTTTTACAAGTTATTATTATGTTTATATAATTTTCTTACAAGATCATATACATGCATCAACTTGTACCACTCTATTTTTGTATATATAAACTTTGAAGTCCTAGAAATGGAAACATATGAAACCCTTGTTAGACCTAGTGGATTGATGATGTTTAAGGATCCATGACACCCTAAGAAGGTGTATGGTAGGATTAGATTAGCTTTGTGGTGTTTGAAAGTGGTTTGATGGAGGATGGAACTAGTTTGGAGACTTGAAAATGGTTTTTGAAACAATAAGATTTCCTACTGTCCCTATTTTAATTTCGTGGGAAAATCAGTAGATGGTGGCCAAGTTTTGACCAAAGATTTAGAAAATACATTCAAAAACGAAACTTTAGGCGAAAGAATGGACTAAAACAAGCTTATAACGAAGGAGATATGATTTTTGCAAATTTAACGACGAAAACTACTTTTACAAAAACTGCTTGCTGTTAGGCAGATTTCAATGGGTAAAAAGAGGCATTAAACGTAACCTAGAGGGGCCGAGTTATCTAAAATATACTAGTATACACAAAGACGAATCCGTGGACATAAAGAACAAGGAAAACGAGCCTAAAACGACCGAGTTATACCCGTTTTAACATTATAAAAACTATATATATATTTTTGGGTCACAAATAAAAATAATAACGTACGTACTAAATGGTATATTTTCTAGCAACGTTACTAATGACGATTTTATTAACAAACGAATACGTACGACCCGAGGGAATATTTATACGACATGACGACGTCATTCTAAGATTTTGATACGAGGTTCATAACGCTAACTTTTTCGTACGAATTAATATGACAAGTTATTTACTCCTATATATGGACTTATTTTCCTAAGTATGGAAACTATTTTACCATGACGATAACTAGTATTTCCAAATTACGAGTGGTATGAGTATCATGTGCATGTGCATTCATTTCATTACGGCTTGATCTAAATTAGATCACGACTATTCATTTAGGTTGCGGCTAGTGTTCGCGCCTCATTGTCCCGACCACTTTACCATCGTTGTACCATCTTTGTACTATCACTCCAGGTGAGTTTTCATAGCCCCGTTTTTAGTACTTATTTGATTTTAAATCCCACGGGGGAGAATACATTGCACTATTATTTTTGTACATGCCCAAGTATTAAATTCCGTACATTGCTTAAGTTGCTAGTACTACCACTGCAAGTCCCCTTTATTATCATGAACCGTTAATTATATTGCCAAGCGAGAGTGAGTGGATAGATCTATCGAGGGTGACTCCTCCATTCGTGTTTGGGTTGCTCCATAAGGAAAACGAATGCATTTCATGTCTAATATAGTACGAGTGTCTGGTAAACACTCCTTTGGGGCATATTTTAGTACGTCTAGCTTCGGTGTCATGAGCTTAAGAGACAATGTAAACTTTTTGACAATATGTCACTTTACTTTATACTTGTGGCTTATTGTACATACGATTTAACTTATAAACCTATGATTATTCACCAACTTTATGTTGACCGTTTTCGCAATGTATTTCTCAGGTTATTAAGGTAGCTCATGTTGCATACATTTGGACCTTCATGGAGTCGCGGAGTCGACGCGTCTCACTATATTTTCTGCACTTATGAAACGTTTGATCTTGTTGAACTTATTTTAACTATTTTGGCAAACTCTTTTGGGACCTAAGCTTTGTAAACTCTGAATGATTTGATGATCAAACGCTGTATTTTCTAAACGACACTTTAGGTCGTTCAATATAACGGTAAACTATGGTGCTATGACAGTCACTCCCAGGTATTCCATTCCGCTGCCATTCAGGTATTTTGGGGGTGTGACAGATTGGTATCAGAGCCAGGTTATAGCGAACTAGGATGTATCTTGGACCCTAGACTATAACCACATCATCATAGCATCTCATCTTTTCATCATAGGTGCATATTCACTATACATGTTGTTTTACGCACACACTGTGCAAGTTATTCATACCCATACTCATATATATATATATGATTATATTGACCTGGTTCACAAGTGACATGTCTTCAGATACCCACGCTGTTATCCTTTCATCGGATTCCGACATTGAAGATGCCTTGTCATCTTCCACTACCATTATACCACCAGTTACACGTACACCACCATTAGCACTATTGAATTGTCATAAGAGCGAGGTTCTCATTCAGCCTATACATAGAATGCCGTTTGGTAGAGTATTCAGACTTAATTTTAATGGACTTATTTGGATGCTTATTACAAGGGAGATAGCATGTTTTATTTCCTTCACTAGTAGGACGCTTACTACTTAGGTACTACCACCATCGTTGGTTACTAATTACACTATTGGTCGTCCCATAGTGCGTACTTCAGCTTTACCTCTTAGATGTCGCGAAATAGCGCGAAAGAGGGTAGTATCCCATTCACTATTATCACCATTATCTCTTAACTCATCACTGGGATTTCATCGTCATCAATGTTATTCTCATCCTTTAGAATACCACCATTGTCAGTTTCCTTTCCCATTTTCACTTGCCACGAATTAGATAACATCTTGTGGATAATACCAAGATTACGGACTCAACAGGAACATCCGCAGGTTCCTCAAGAATGGTTTAGAACCTACGCTATCTAGAACTTGATCGATGTACAACTACAGACACCACTTCAGGACTATCCCGACCTTATGATGCCGTAAAACCTGATTTCACCTAGAAGGACTACAGGAAGTCTTTAGACTAGACTTATATCCTTACTAGCTTTTACTATTACCCTAGCCACGAGAGGTGTGGCATAGTTCGAAGAAACTTGTAGTATTTTAATTTATGTACAAACGGAATCACAAAGTATTGACTCTACTATAGGGGAATGGTTGTGCCATCTATGATATTGGCCCATATAGACCGAAACCTTCATGTATTATATTCATGTGTTATGAATATGATGATGTTATTACCTATAGATTCTCATGGACTCTTATGATTTGATGGAGATAGATTTAAGCAAACCACTCCAAGCATGACGCAAGCCGCTGTTGGACAATTCATTGCCAGGAACGTAACTACCCGCCCTCACCAAGGAACTTACTCACGTGGAATTTATGGGTTGTAATCCCTCCTCCTTTAGCGGAATTATTGACACAAAAGAATTTCTCAAATGGTGCGAAGAATTAGAAACAATCTTTCAAAGTGGTGACTGCCGTAAGGAAGACAAAGTTAAGTTCGCCACTTGCACTTTTCAGAAGCATGCCCAGAAATGGTGGACTAAGTATGTCCAGGTAGTAGGAGTTGATGCTGCTTACTCACACTCTTGGGAGAAACTAAAAAGGATGATGAGTTTGAAGTTCTGTGTGAAAAGCGAATTACAAGCAATTGAACAAGAAACACTAAACCTTACCATGGAAGGAGATGATGTTGTCAAGTATACTGCTTATTTTTATGATTTTGATCGACTAGGCTCTGCAATGGATGAACCGGAAAGCAAGAGACTTGAAAGGTACGTCGGAGGACTTTCTCCTGAAATTCGTAGGATGGTCATCGCATGTGAACCCAATACCATGTCTGAAGCTATCCAGATGGCAATCGAAACAAAGGAACTCATAGTTCGCGACAAGACATCGGGAGACAATAATAACAACAAGAGAAAGTGGGACGGTAATCTGGATGCTAATGCTTCTCAACAACCGTTTAAGATACAACAAGTGGTGGAGACCTGTGCTGTGGGGTCAAGCCAAAAGAAAAGGTATGTTGGTAATTTACCCGAGTGCAACAAGTGTCAGTTTCATCACAAAGGATCTTGCCCCTCTCAATGTAAGAACTGCCAAAAGCTTGGACATGAAACCAAGGATTGCAAGGCTCCCACCCTCGCAAAGCATCAGAAACTCTCGGTAACCTGCCGCGAGTGTGGAGTAGTGGGACACTTCAGGAGTGAATGCCCAGAGTTGGGAAGCCAGAATTGGAAGAAGAAGTTTATGTTTTAGTTATGTGAACCATAGGTTGAGCCCTCTAGGGTTGTACTTTCTTTTGGTACTTTCTATAAGTACGTTGATCTAACCTAGTTATATTAAGCACTTTCCTATCTAATGTAATGACTATCTTTTGTTACCTCTGTGATAACCGTAGCCTTTGTTCATTCCATTTTCTATTGCAATGGCGCAATTTTCAATCATTTAGCAACATTATACCATTGTCTTATTAGGGATTTGACCGATTTCGTATTTGACGGATTAATAGATTATTACCAATCCATAGGATTTACCCATGTATCCGATAAACCATTCAACGAGTTTTATTTCAAACTATTTTACTACCTTATGGGGAAATTGTTTTTACCGAATATCTAAAATAAACCGTTTTGTTACCGTGCTATAAACTGATTTTCCGATATTACGCCAAATATTTACTATTATTACGCGAAACAATTTTTATATTACTTTGAAAAGAAATGACTAGAATACCATTCTTCGAAACAAAACGTTGAACACCATCTAAAGCTTTTGAGAAAAATAATATTATTTTGATTAAATCAAGCATCGCATCATTAGTCCTCAACTATACATAGCCTGATCACCTATGTATACTTCAGGAAAGATTATGCCATGAAGGAAATAGTTACTTTATAAAGTATTGTTAATAACAATCTTCATCCAAAAGCGTTTTAAACAAATAAACTCTTTTATGAATATTTCTCTCTGACAAATTTCCTCTGGATACTTACCCCACCTGTCACACACTTAGTCATTAAGTTAGACTTTCCATTGACTTCTTTGGGAGAGACTTCCCATATTATGTACTAGGAGGATTCCTCGATACAAGAAAAACAATAAAAGGGTTACGAAAACTACTAACCTAGAATAGAAGTATACACCAAGGCAATTTATAGCTCAATAACAGTTCTAAGATGCCACTGGACCATCCGACCCACCATCTCTGACCTAGTTGTCCAATTTATTATTCAAGGGTACTAGTTAGACTGATCTACAGGATCAAACACATTGTGAAGGTACGCTAAGCAACACCATGGGAATAAACCAAGCCTCCTAACCGATACTGTAAAGTGTTTGAGTTAACATGGTCTCATCCATACGCAAACTTCCCTGCAGTGAGTTTACGACAAGAATGATTGATTCGAATTATGGATATCGATATAGATTCCCCTAAAGCATTATGCTCTTTAGAACTTCTGGATAACCTCACCTATACATCGAGAAAGGCATCAGACCCAAGCATATCTCCCCAGCTACATGTGAAGACAGTGCGGAAATTCATCGACATTGTATCAATTGAAACCCTCATATTGCCAACATGATGGCAATTTCAACGATAAACCATCTCAAGACTTAAGTTGGTTGAATACCTAGGCTTGTAGTTTTGCCAGATAACCACCAATAGGTACCGTCCAATATCAGAAACCGAACGTTAGACATCTATGCATTATGCGAACATTGCCTATCCTACTATTTTATCCTTGTTAGTATTTTCACTTTATGTAAAGTCGATTTAAAATTTGTGTTTATACAAATCACATATCTCGTAGAAAATAATTTTTGAATTGCCTATTTTGAACAAATACGATCCTTTTAATCAATATTTAGCTAAACCATTGTACAATGGGAAATATATAAACATCAAACTTTGGTAAACAGTCCTATTCGCAACCTATTTGAAAACCGCGTCACATTTCCTAACTATTGAATTTTGAATCATCAAGAAAGATATTATTTAGTAAACCATTTGCTCCATTTTCTAAATTCGTTTATTCAGAAAAAGATTTCGACCTAAAACTCAAAAATCGCGAGATAAATTTTGAAAACCAATCACCATGCTACATCGCTTATGCATTTAGGGCTTTGTGACTTGACAATAAGGAATATTGGAATATGTGATGAAGGAAACTAGGAGGAACACCATAGAATGATTACAAACGTCATTAATGGAAACCAAGCATAGCAGGCAAAGAATGACACATGTCTTAGCAAGCCATTAGACCAAAACACAAGAAATCAAAGTTTGTTACCCATAGCCTATCCCCTTTATATGACGCTGAGTTCGAAAGACGTAACGTGGAGGAATTAGTCACAAGATTTATTGTACCTATTCCAATTGTTCCTGATGAAGGTGATCGAATCACCTCAGACTTCTAACAATCATTCTAAGATTTCCTTCGGAACCTCATTAAGAGGTGAGCACCGCCTATCATCCACAGACCGATGGTCAGAGTGAGAGGACTATTCAGACACTTGAAGACATGCTTAGAGCATGTGTGATTGACTTCGGAAATGGTTGGGCTAACCATTTGCCGTTAATCGAATTTTCCTATAACAACCGTTACCATTCGAGGCACTTTATGGTCGTAAGTGTAGATCTCCAATTTGTTGGGCCGAAGTCGGTGAAGTACAATGTACTGGCCCGGAGATGGTACAAGAAACAACAGAAAAGAGAATTCAGATTCGAGAGAGACTCGAAACTGCTAGAAGTCGACAGAAGAGCTGCACAGATGTTCGACGCAAACCATTGGAATTTCAGGTCGGGGACAAAGTTATGTTGAAAGTCTCGTCTTGGAAAGGCGTGATACGATTTAGAAAACGCGGGAAATTGAACCCGAGATACTTTGGGCCATTCAAGATCCTGGAGAGGATTGGTCCGGTTGCTTACAAGCTTGAACTTCCATCAGAACTTAGCAATGTACACAACACGTTTCATGTTTCGAACCTCAAGAAATGTCTTTCGGACGAGTCTGCCATTATACCATTAGAAGAAATACAACTTGATGACAAGCTTAACTTTGTGGAAGAACCAGATTACAAGCAACGAGAAACTGGCAGAAGTCAGGTTGGTACATGACGCACATCATACGGATTGGGTATCCGTGAAAGAACGAACTAAATTGAAAGCTTTGCCTTGGAGAGGCATGATACGATTTTAGTAACACGGGGGATTTAACCTCTAGTATATTGGATCATTTCAGATTCATGATAGAATCGACCAACTGACATATAAAATTGGAGTTCTGACATAGTTCAGCAACATATATTACCCATATTACATTATAAACCTGAAGAAGCACTGATCATCTATTGACGAACCGAACTCGGAAAAAGCCAAACTCACTATTCCAGTAGGCATTCATGAAATAACCAGAAATTTCCTACAAGTCAAGAATCAATTACAAATTCTATAAGTTTTAAACCATTAAAACTTCAAGATTGGTAGCCAGATCATGTCGAAAGTTCTGCCTAGGAAAGGCATGATATCATTCAGAAAGCTGGGAAAGTTAAACCCGATATACACTGGACCACGTAATATTTCAGACAAAGAAGGCCTGGTGGCCGTCAGACTTGAGCCTTGTTAGAGAACAACCGGATTACCCAACTATGTTTCACCTATTCAAATCCAGGAAATGACTTTCAGATTAGTCACTCATAATCCCATTTGGAAAGGAATCCAACCCAAAGATAAACGTAAACTTGGTAAGAGAACCAGTGGAAAGCATGGACCGTGAGGTCGAACGGTTGAAGCAAAGTCGAATTCCTATCGTGAAAGTTCGCTGGAATTCTTGAAAAGGACCCGAATTTACTTGAGAACGGGAGGACCAAACGCAACTTAAGTATCCACGTCTTTTTACTAAATATACTTCAGAGACCAACCAAAACTGAACTTCGGGACGAAGTTCCTGTTAGAGGGGAAGACTGTCACAACTCGTAATTTCCGGTCATTTTCCAAACCTCGACAATTTACTATTCACAAGTTACTATTCATCATTTACTATTCATCGATCACTATTCATCGTTTTCGAGGTCAATTTGACATTCTGAGAAGCGTTCAGAAATTTTACTATTCACTTGACACTATTCATTTTCGGAAGAAAATCACTATTCACGTGCATTATTCATGTCATCGTAAATTTAGTTTACGAATGTTCAAATTCGCGAACCGTATTGGTTCAGGAGCGAATTCATGCATTATTATCAGGGACATTTCATACGGACTAGAAATAGTCTGCATATCATTATTAGGGCACTTGCATGCTATTCCACTCGTAGGATAACTAAATTAATACTTTTGGTATTATTAACGATTTACGTACGTTTATTTTAAATAAACGCTAATACGCGAACTATAAATGTGTCTAACATGTCCGACACTCCCGACTATGATCCCAATATATTTTTATACTCACTTCTATAATATAAAAATTGTAATATTAATTTACCCGGTATTTTGGAAATTTAACTATTACGTATCGTACGTTTAACTTAATAACGACGGTTTTCACCAAAATTAAACAATAATCACCCTAACTCTCCGTACTTGTACCCGGCATATTTTTACAATTTTTACGACTTTATTACGTCCCGAATAACTTCAATAAAATTTATTTCTAACAAACCCGGTACCCGATTAAACCTAAAACCAACTAATACTACACAATCTTACCATTAACTCACTAAATAATTACCCAACACAAACCCCCTTTTCCCTCCTTTGTGAACCGCCCCCCCCCCCCCCCTCCTAAGCCATCTAATGAGCTAACTTCACCAACTTAATTTAATGCTCACCAAACATTTGTCTAAGTATAAATTAAACTTTTCATCCATTTTAATCACAAAAATCATTTTTACTAAGGCAAGCAAACTTTTTTTCTCTCTTTTCTCTTATGGTGAATTCGAACTAGGGTGTTCAAGGAGCAAGAAGAATAAATTTTACAAGATCTTGGTATAAACTAGTTTATATAATCATCCTTGTTGGAGTTTTGAAATAAAAACTCAAGGATTAGTAGGTTTTTCATCATCTAAACTCTCTAAACCATCAAGTAAGTATACAAACTCATTTTTATGATTTTTACAAGTTATTATTATGTTTATATAATTTTCTTACAAGATCATATACATGCATCAACTTGTACCACTCTATTTTTGTATATATAAACTTTGAAGTCCTAGAAATGGAAACATATGAAACCCTTGTTAGACCTAGTGGATTGATGATGTTTAAGGATCCATGACACCCTAAGAAGGTGTATGGTAGGATTAGATTAGCTTTGTGGTGTTTGAAAGTGGTTTGATGGAGGATGGAACTAGTTTGGAGACTTGAAAATGGTTTTTGAAACAATAAGATTACCTACTGTCCCTATTTTAATTTCGTGGGAAAATCAGTAGATGGTGGCCAAGTTTTGACCAAAGATTTAGAAAATACATTCAAAAACGAAAATTTAGGCGAAAGAATGGACTAAAACAAGCTTATAACGAAGGAGATATGATTTTTGCAAATTTAACGACGAAAACTACTTTTACAAAAACTGCTTGCTGTTAGGCAGATTTCAATGGGTAAAAAGAGGCATTAAACGTAACCTAGAGGAGCCGAGTTATCTAAAATATACTAGTATACACAAAGACGAATCCGTGGACATAAAGAACAAGGAAAACGAGCCTAAAACGACCGAGTTATACCCGTTTTAACATTATAAAAACTATATATATATTTTTGGGTCACAAATAAAAATAATAACGTACGTACTAAATGGTATATTTTCTAGCAACGTTACTAATGACGATTTTATTAACAAACGAATACGTACGACCCGAGGGAATATTTATACGACATGACGACGTCATTCTAAGATTTTGATACGAGGTTCATAACGCTAACTTTTTCGTACGAATTAATATGACAAGTTATTTACTCCTATATATGGACTTATTTTCCTAAGTATGGAAACTATTTTACCATGACGATAACTAGTATTTCCAAATTACGAGTGGTATGAGTATCATGTGCATGTGCATTCATTTCATTACGGCTTGATCTAAATTAGATCACGACTATTCATTTAGGTTGCGGCTAGTGTTCGCGCCTCATTGTCCCGACCACTTTACCATCGTTGTACCATCTTTGTACTATCACTCCAGGTGAGTTTTCATAGCCCCGTTTTTAGTACTTATTTGATTTTAAATCCCACGGGGGAGAATACATTGCACTATTATTTTTGTACATGCCCAAGTATTAAATTCCGTACACTGCTTAAGTTGCTAGTACTACCACTGCAAGTCCCCTTTATTATCATGAACCATTAATTATATTGCCAAGCGAGAGTGAGTGGATAGATCTATCGAGGGTGACTCCTCCATTCGTGTTTGGGTTGCTCCATAAGGAAAACGAATGCATTTCATGTCTAATATAGTACGAGTGTCTGGTAAACACTCCTTTGGGGCATATTTTAGTACGTCTAGCTTCGGTGTCATGAGCTTAAGAGACAATGTAAACTTTTTGACAATATGTCACTTTACTTTATACTTGTGGCTTATTGTACATACGATTTAACTTATAAACCTATGATTATTCACCAACTTTATGTTGACCGTTTTCGCAATGTATTTCTCAGGTTATTAAGGTAGCTCATGTTGCATACATTTGGACCTTCATGGAGTCGCGGAGTCGACGCGTCTCACTATATTTTCTGCACTTATGAAACGTTTGATCTTGTTGAACTTATTTTAACTATTTTGGCAAACTCTTTTGGGACCTAAGCTTTGTAAACTCTGAATGATTTGATGATCAAACGCTGTATTTTCTAAACGACACTTTAGGTCGTTCAATATAACGGTAAACTATGGTGCTATGACAGTCACTCCCAGGTATTCCATTCCGCTGCCATTCAGGTATTTTGGGGGTGTGACACCGCCTCATCTTGAATATGCATTTCTGGAGGGTGATGATAAATTACTCGTAATAATTGCTAAGGATTTAAGTGTTGAGGAAAAGGCTGCTCTAATAAAGGTCTTGAAGTCACATAAACAAGCAATTGCTTGGCGACTCTCCGACATCAAGGGCATTGACCCTGAATTTTGTACACACAAGATTTTAATGGAGGATGACTTCAAACCGGCAGTCCAACAACAAAGAAGGGTGAATCCAAAAATTCATGAGGTGATTAAACAAGAAGTTTTAAAACTTCTTGATGCCGAATTGATTTACCCTATCTCGGACAGTCCTTGGGTTAGCCCAATTCACTGCGTTCCAAAAAAGGGTGGCATTACTGTTGTCACAAATGAGGAAAATGAGTTGATTCTAACTCGTTTGGTTACGAGGTGGCGTGTCTGTATTGATTATTGAAAGTTAAATGACGCCACCCGTTAGGATCATTTTCCTCTACCCTTTATGGATCAGATGCTCGAGAGATTAGCGGGGAATGAGTACTGTTGTTTCCTCGATGGTTTCTCGGGTTACTTTCAGATTCCCATTGATCCGCAAGATCAGGAAAAGACCACTTGCACGTGCCCCTACGGAACTTTTGCTTATAAACGTATGCCATTTGGCTTATGTAATGCTCCGGGCACGTTTCAAAGATGTATGATGGCCATATTTTCCGACATGATCGGGAAAACTATGGAGGTCTTTATGGACGATTTTTCGGTCATTAGGGGTTCGTTCCAAACATGTCTCTCCCATTTAGTCAACATGCTCAAACGTTGTGAAGACACAAGGTTATGTCTAAATTGGGAGAAGAGTCACTTTATGGTCAAAGAGGGCATTGTCCTCGGCCATAAAATTTCAAAAAGTGGGATTGAGGTAGACAAAGACAAAGTTGATGTCATAGCAAAATTACCTCATCCCACTACTGTCAAAGGTGTTAGGAGCTTTTTGGGTCATGCCGGTTTCTACCGTAGGTTCATTCAAGATTTTTCTAAAATCGCCCGGCCTATGACCCATCTCCTTGAGAAGGATGCTCTTTTTTATCTTCTCTCCCGAGTGCATCGAAGCTTTTGAAACATTAAAGAAAAAGCTTACCGAGGCACCGATTCTTGTTGCCCCCGATTGGGACTTGCCCTTCGAGCTCATGTGTGATGCGAGTGATTATGCAATTGGGGCAGTCTTGGGGCAACGTAAAACAAAACACTTTCAGCCTATACACTATGCAAGCAAGACAATGACCGAGGCTCAAAGTCATTACACCACCACTGAAAAAGAATTATTAGCTGTGGTGTATGCCTTTGAAAAATTCCGGCCATACTTGATATTGACTAAAAGCATAGTGTATACGGATCACTCAGCTTTGAAGTACCTCTTTGCAAAACAAGATGCAAAGCCGAGACTACTCCGTTGGGTTCTCCTCCTACAGGAATTTGATATCATAATTCGTGATAAAAAAGGAGCTGAGAACCTAGGTGCTGATCATCTCTCCCGATTGGAAAACCCCCACCAAGATGTCTTCAAAAAGAAGGAAATTAATGAAACCTTCCCTCTCGATACACTCAACGTGGTTGCCTTTCGCGGAGATTCTATTACCCCATGGTTTGCCGATTTTGAAAACTACCATGCGGGTAATTTTGTGGTGAAAGGGATGTCGTCCCAACAGAAGAATAAATTCTTCAAAGATGTGAAACATTACTTTTGGGACGACCCCTACCTGTTTAAAATCTGCGTGGATCAAGTCATCCGGCGGTGTGTTTATGGTCAGGAAGCCGCTGAAATTATCAAGGCTTGCCATGCTGGTCCCACGGGGGGCCACCATAATCCAAACTACACCGCCAAAAAGGTGTTTGATTCCGGGTTCTACTGGCCCACGATCTATAAGGATGCCCAGGAACTAGTCAAATCCTGTGACGCTTGTCAACGTCACGGGAATATTTTACAAAAGAATGAAATGCCTCAAAATGCAATTCAAGTTTGTGAAATCTTTGACGTGTAGGGCATCGACTTTATGAGGCCATTTCCATCATCTCATGGAAATAAGTACATACTCGTGGCTGTTGACTATTTATCAAAATGGGTTGAAGCAAAAGCTTTACCCACAGATGATGCCCGAGTTGTCGTAAAATTCTTGAAAGCTCTTTTTGCTCGATTTGGAACTCCACGTGCTATAATTAGTGATCGTGGTACGCTTTTTTGCAATGACAAATTTGACAAAGTCATGCAAAAGTATGGTGTAACTCACCGTCTTTCTACTGCGTACCACCCTCAAACAAGTGGACAAGTAGAAGTTTCCAATCGAGGCATTAAGAGAATATTGGAAAGAACTGTAGGTGAGAATCGTGCATCGTGGTCGGACAAATTAGATGATGCACTCTGGGCTTTCCGTACGGCGTATAAAACACCCATTGGGTGTACGCCATACAAGCTTGTGTACGGGAAAGCATGCCATCTTCCGATCGAGCTTGAGCATAAAGCCTATTGGGCTCTCAAGCATGCCAATCTTGACCTCAAAACTGCGGGTGATCACAGGAAAGTTCAACTGAATGAATTAAATGAACTTCGTGATCAAGCTTACGAGAACTATTTGATCTATAAAGAAAAGACAAAGAAGATTCATGACTCAAAAATCCAGAACCGCGTTTTTAACGTTGGTGATCGAGTCCTTCTTTTCAACTCTAGACTCAAGATCTTCTCGGGAAAGCTCAAAACCCGATGGACTGGTCCATTCAATATCGCTAAGGTTTATCCTTATGGTACCGTCGAATTATCTCAAAATGACGGTCCTAATTTCAAAGTGAATGGACATCAGTTGAAACACTACTTTGGAGAGGATATACCATCCATGGTTGTCCCTGATCTCCAAACTTTTCCCAAGGACAATTGAATTCGGGGATCGAGTCAAGCTAGCGACTCGATGAACAAAAACAATAGCACAATACGGGTTTTCACCCGTATCTCTGATTTCTTTCTACTTTCTACCACCTAAGTGTGGGGGAATGGCCAACCCCCCGCTGTTTGAAAATGTATATATGTATATAAGGTTTCAAAAAAAATGTGTGTGATTGTATGTACAGATAAATAAAGTGAAAAATACAAAGCGATGTTCCCATAGTTAGTTTTTAATATTATCTTTTTACGTTCAAGGATTCGGCATAATAGCCGGGACTTCGAATATTGAGGACAATATTCAATTCTAAGTGTGGGGGAGGAGAAAATTCTAGCGAATTTTATCACATTATATCCTCTAGAATCCCCGTTTTTGGCCTAAAATTTTAAAAAAAATTTCACTTTTTTTCAAAATTTTTGTGGTAATCAGTCCGCCATGTCTAACCGACAAAGGGATTGGCTAATCCAGGAGCAAACGGCTCTTGGTAAAGATATATCAAATCCGTTTACGGCTTGCAATTTGCCCAAACTTGTATGGTACCTCAACTCGCCATATCCCATAAAGCGGATGAGTTGGCTAGCCCGCAAGATTATGGCTTGTGGTAAAGGCAGTGGAAAATCCATAATTGGTAATCAACTCACCAAGATGTTGACTGTGTCCATCAAGAGTTGGCTAGTCCAGAAGCAAACGGCTTTTGGTAAAGACTAATCAAATCCGTTGACAGCTGGTGGTTTGCTCAAAATCACCCGGTTATCAGGTGGACCACAGTTCTTACATCTGGCTACTCCAGAAGTGATGGCTTTTGGTAAAGAGTTTCAAATCCATCAAGTTTTCTAAAAAGATTGCTAGGGACTAGCAATAATTTAGTGTGGGGGATTGATGAGTGCTCAAACACTTATCATTTTTGTCGTATTTAAACTGCCAAAACATCCGAAAACATTCAGAAATGCATCAAAATACTAAAAATATCCCAGGGATTGTATTTTATACGTTTCAGATGCAAAATGAGTAAAAACAATGAAAAATAAACAAAGTTTACACAATTGGCAGTTTTAGTCCCCCAACTTTCAAAAATTTACAAAACTAGTCCATGAGCATTTTTTTTGAAAGGAAAGTCAACCTAAGGCATTTAAAAGTCAAATGTCATCAAATATTGTCCTTAGGTAAAAACTTTGGAAAATTTACAAAATTGGTCCCTACAGTTTGGAATTTGGCGAAATCAGTCCCTGGGAATTTTAAAAGTGAAAAATATCTTTTATGGTCCTTGGATTATTGCAATGCGGCAAAAGTGGTCCCTGGAATAACTTTGAAAAAAGTGGCAACATTGGTCCTTCAAATCACCAAAATTACAATTTTGGTCCTTGTGAATTTCATTACAAACGGACCATTGTGTATTATACTTAAACCAAAACCAAACCACTCCAAATATAATACCCAGCCCACTTTTATCCCAAGCCCACCCAAACCAAAGCCCAAACCACCCACCTTATTATTAATAAAAAGGGACCGGGTCAAAAGAAGTCAACCCCCTTCCCCTCTTCTCCTTGCCGCCATAACCAGACACCAAACACCCAGCCCCCAATCTTCTCTGCAACTCCAACAGCCTTGTCCCCTACCCTCTCCTACCAGCCACCCTAATCCACCACTCCACTAAACCCTAAGTCAACCCTAATTTACAACTAATTGTCCCCCACCTTCATATAACCCCAACAATTCTAGGGCTGAGATGAAGAGCAGGAATAATCCAAAGGTTGGGATGATACTCCAAGGGGACAAGACATCAAAAGCAGAAGACAAAGTGGAAAAGAAGACAAGGACCCCTGGTTAAATTTTTTTTTATATATGTATTTTTTTAGTATTTAAGGATGTCATGAGAAGCCTGAGAAGGCAAGTAGTAGTAGTTTTATTCATGTAACTTTCAATTCAGTTAACTAGTGTACTCTGTAATTTTTTAAGTAATCAATGCAACTATTTTTTAAATTTCCAAGTTCATTGCTATCAGTTTCAAAATTACCTTGAGTTTTATTACATCTTGTTCAAAGCTTGTTATTGTAGTCATAATCTATTATAACCTTACATAAGCTCTCAGTACACAAAAAGAAAACTCAGAAAAGAAAGAAAAAAAAAGAGAGGAAATAGAAATTAATTAAAATTCATAGGGAGAAAACAAAAAGATGGAAGAACAGGTTGAGGCAGTCAGAGTAAGCTATGGATTGGGTTATGGTTTAGAATCCCATGGGGGATGTTAGGAAATGGTCATGAGTACTGGTTCTTGGTTATCTCATGCACTGGATGACAAGTAAGTTCATGGTTCATAATTTTCTATAATCTTAGCCAAGTGATATTCATTGTTTGCTGTTGTTTCATCCTACTTATTTAGACTCATGATTGATTAGTGTAGCTGAATTAGTTAAGTCTGAGTTGATTTTGAATACTGGATTTGAAAATCTTAAAAACAATCTACATTAGGAGTGTTTGGATCAGGTGGTCTCACTGAGCATAAGTGAGTTTTGTTGGTAGTTTATGTTTGTATAAGCATACTTAGGTTCTAGGAGCTCAATTTAGTCATGAAACTTGAAGTTATTTAGTTAGAAAGTAAAAACTAGTGTACAATTTTAGAAGTTGTTAACTATTAGGATAATAGAGTTCCAAATCTTAGTTATAGGTATAAAAATTGGTAATTTAGTTAACTGTGGTCTCATTGTAGGTTAGGATAACACATATAAGTGTCTATGATCATTTGAATGTTAGTTAAGTCAAAACCTTTCCAGAAAGTAAAAAGTCAAAAATACTAGCAAAGGCAGATTTTTTCAAAACTTGGGATAATTTTCATGATTTTTCAATAGCAGGTGAGGACCTGAAATTTTGTGAGCCTATAGTCTATCACCTCATCTACAAGATCCCATAGTTGTTTCAATTTTTAGAATTTTTCTGAAGTGTGTGCATGGTGATGTTTGAACCTGCAGGGCATGTAACATACCCTGCTCCCAGGTTGACTCATTTTTCATTTGGCCATAAATTTCTCACAACTTAAGCTCTGACCTTGATTTTGGTGATTTGGGTAGTTGGTCAGACTGACTTGTTGGATCATTACATGGTTTGCTAGTTTCAACTTATTTCCTAGCTTATTTTGCTTTCAAAGTTTCCCCCATTACCACTGTTCCTGCTGAACTAAGCTTATCTGTTTCATTTTGATTCCTCTTGGTTTTAGCTTGTGTAATTGTTGTTTGTAGCTTAAATAAGTTCACTTGTTACTATGATTGAATGTGGTTAGCTTAGTTTTGGATTCAAAGTGCTTATTCATTGAACTGCTTTTCTCTATACTCATAATTAGCTTAGTTCACTGACCCCATTTCACAAGCCCCCCACAAGCTCAAATCTTGAGCTTTTACCCTGGTCTTGGGTGATTTGAAAAGCCCTCCTAGCAGGCTTCTTGGTTCCACTTTGACCCTGGACCTTTGATCAATCCTGTGGGCCCCACAACAGGCTGCAAGTGACCTTATGGCCTGTTTTGTTTGGAATTATGTATGATTGCTTATTTGAGCTTCTTAGCTTAGTATCCTGGTTTTTCCTTTCTCCTTGGATTACTTTATGCTTGTTTTATCTGTGTTAAGCTTAATTAATCTTTGGTAATCACTGAATAGCTTATTTGAGCATACTAGCTCCTTTAACAAGTCAAAAAGCTCACTGTTGTGCTTATCACTGTCCACAGTGCTTATTTTCCATTTCCATAAAAAGTCCTTTTGTAAAAAGTGCTTAATTTCAGTTGTAAATCAGTTGTGAAAAAGAAAAAAATAGAAAAAGACAAAAAAATTAGAAGTGATAGCTTCTATTTAAGCCACTTTAGCTTATTTTCTGCTTATTTATAAGCAAAATCTATTTTTAAATTTTTCTTAGGCTCCTGTAATCATATTAGATTTTTAATAATTTTTTCAGAATTTTCCTTAATCATTTAGTATTTTTTAGTTTAATTTAAATCAATTAAATAATTAGTTTTTAATTATTAATAATTAATTAAAAAGTAGGAAAATAGTTTTTCTGTTTTAAAATTAGTTTTATATTATTTTAGATTTTTCGAAATTTAATTTTCATTTTTCTAGTTAAATTTTATAATTATTTGTAATTTAGGATAATTTAGTTAATTAAAAAGTAATTAATAATTAGTAATTAATTAAATAGTAGTAAAAATAATTTTAATTTTCCAAAAATTTTCTTATCACATTAGGATTGTAAAAATATAATTTTCACATTCGTAGGACTTTGTTTACTCCCGTTTCACTTTTTTATTTGCGCGTTCGCGTTTATTTTAAACCCAAACGCGCGTTTTTAGGTTAAATTACGTTTTTAATTTATCTGATCACCAGTAATTGTTAATAAAGTGTTTCTAAGTTGTTTTCCATCATAATCTCGTAGTGTAACCATAATAATCAAATTCCTGACCCTCCCGATTAATCACTCGATCATTTAAAACGTTTACAAATACAATTGCACGCCTCTTCGGGACATAACGACCCGGGGATACCCTAAACTCCTTGGTTAGTTGGTTTTTGACGTTTGACTTGGTTGACCATCCTCTGGTGAACTTAGTTGACCGTTCGGAACCAATCAATTTCTATTGGTAAAGAATGCTCTAGCTGATTTAGGGGCAAGCATCAATCTCGTGCCTTATTCCATGTTCCTCAAATTAGGGTATTCCAGATTGAAGAAAACCCGTATGAACATCCAACTAGCTGATTGATCAGTCAAATACCCCTTGGGGATATGCGAGAACGTGCTAGTTAAAGTTGGGAAGTTCAAATTCCCGGTTGACTTTGTAATCTTGGAAATGGAGGAGGATGACCTAGTGCCCATCATCTTAGGAAGACTGATGAGGCGAAAAATGATCCGTTTTTAGGGGTCATTTATGCCCGAATTCGAATTTATTTGATCAAATATTGCCCTAAATCGTTCCTTTTGTGATTTTAGGTACTTTGGGAGAGAAATCTGGAAAAGGAAGCAATTCGGACGTTTTTGGAGCATAAAAGTGAAGAAAACGCCAAAGTCTTAATTTTCCATGCTGGGAACAATAGGTGACGGCGTCAAGAGTAATTCTCTGACGGCGTCAAGAGCAGAAGTCCATGACGACCCAGTACAGATTTGACGGCGTCACGAAGTTAGGGCGTCAAGAGTAAAAAGTCATGACGGCCTGGAAATGTTTAAGTCTTGACGGCGTCGAATGTAGATCAAGGCAGTCCGAGAATAGTTTTGGCGGCGAGGTGACGGCGTCACAATATTTGTCTTGACGCCGTCAGACTCATATTTCTATATATAGTTTTCTAATTTTCACATTAAAGGAGAGAAGTTTTGGAGAAACCCTAAGTACGATTTTGGTGCAACTTTTACAGGTTTTTCAAGGGTTCCAAACCCTTGATACCTTTCATTGTAATTGAGATAAGTGTTCCTTTAATTCAATCAATATGTCTATGTGTTGGTTGTCTATATCTTGTTCTTGTCTCAATTCTATTATGCTAGGCTAGATCTATCTTGTGTTTGCTTAGATCTAATGAAACCTAGATGTTAATTATGTGTTGATTACTTGTTTATTCTTGTCTTGGATGAATGATTTATATGTTAGGCTTAAGAAAACTGGCAGATCTCCAATTGGTAACATGCTTGAACGTCTTAAGAAACATGAACCGAGGCGCACTAGGTCTTTATTGGTTGTATTTAATGCATGAGCCACTGTTTACAATCCCTATAGTTGTGCTGGTCATGGTGTAGGAGGAGATAAGAGCTCATAGAATTGGGGAGTTATGTGTGCCACCCCATGAATGGTATTAAGGAATACGATCCGTCATCCATTCAATTATAACAAGTAATTAACGTGTAAAAGATGTCTAGGGAGTAGTGAAATCTAAGTAAACACATTTTCTCCATTTACTGCTCACAACCTTAGTATAATTAATTTATTTTCTTTTCTAGTATTTTATTTTGATTGCATCTTAGTATTGGGTTAGTTGATTAGCAACTAATTCCGCCTAAATCCTTCAAACCCCGAGATTTTAATTGCTTTCTAAAAAATATAAAAATACAAAAATAATCATCCCTCACCTTTAGAACTAGTATTTAGGTTTTCTAATCCTAGCGACACTATTCCTAAGCTGAACGATCAATCCCCCGGTACTTGTCACTATACTATACTACAACGATCAGGTACACTGCCTGGTGGGGGTTGTAAGCTTCTCGAGATCCCTCGAGAGGTAAAGCCTGGTGCGATTCCCACTCATCAAGTTTTTGGCGCCGCAGCCCGGGGAATAGTTATTGTCTAGGTTAGAATTTCTTTTTATTAGGTCTACTTGCTAGATTCCTTTCTAGTAAGATTTTATTTTTATTTTTAGGTTTCTTTTGTCTATCTATTTCTTTGTGCCTTTGTTCGTAACCACCCGACATCATTGACAACGGGAACATCTTTGAACCCGTCATCCCACCACAACAAAACCCACCATTAGAACCCCTTAGGCCCCGAACCTTAGGAGAGTATTCCCGACCTAGCCACCAAGGCTACCGAAACACCATTGAGCTCACCGGAGCCAATGTGACCCCCTTGCGATTCGACACCATCCGGTTGGTGCAAAGCGGATGTGCATTCCATGGACTTCGTTCCGAAGATCCAAACCAACATCTTAAGGACTTCCTCAAAATCATAGATTCCATAGACCTAGATGTTGCAACTAGAGAGACAACCCGATTACGCCTATTCCAATTCTCTGTACGGGATCAAGCTAGTCAATGGCTTGAGCGTTTACCCGCGGGGTCCATCACCACATGGGATGATCTCACCACTCGTTTTCTTGCTCAATTTTTCCCACCGGGGAGAACTACTAAGCTTAGAAATGACATCTTGATGTTCCAACAACGTCAAAATGAATCTCTCTACGAAGCATGGACTCGTTTCAAGGAGTTACTCCAAAAAGTCCCTCATCATGGCATAGATCTTTGGCTCCAAGTCCAAATCTTTTATGACCATATCGACATCTCCACGAGGCGAGCCATTGACCAATCGGCCGGTGGTAAGCTACGTGATCTAAGTGCGGAACAATCATGGGAACTCATAGAAGATCTTGCTCTCTATGACAACGAAAGTTGGAATGATCCCCATGACTTGAACAAAACGGTCAAGGCAATATCTTTGCCTTCGATCAATTCTAGCACTCCCGACCGTAGGATCATGGAACTTGAAGGTCGAGTCAAGTCTCTCATGAAATATTACGAAGCTCCAAAATCCTCAAGCCATGTAAGCAGAATCACTTCCACATGTAAATTATGTAATGGTCCTCACGAGACTCACAACTGCATGGAGCTTCCAAAACGTGCTTATAACGAATTCACATCGTCACACGTGGGACGAGGCCCTCGCATTTCTGACGAGGCCTATGACGCATGGAAGGATAAACCTAATTTCAGAGGGTACCAAACGCGGAGCGTATCCTTCAATGACTCCTCACCACTCACTTGGTCCGAGCATTTTCCCTCACAAAGCACTCCTAGGCAGAGCTGTGAAGACGCCTTGCGAAAGTTCATTCTATCTCAAGAATTACAGCTCTCTACGCTCGAGGCTAAATTTAGACAACAGCAGGCCAATGTGAATAACAAGATTTGTAATCTATTAACTGCTATCAAAGAGCATGTTGTTAATAAACCTATTCGCGTTGATGAGGTCAAGTCTGCTACCATCATGAGTCCGCCAACCTCTCCTGTGAAAATAAAAAGCCCTAGTAAGCTATTCAAACATCTTTCACCAAAAGAAAAAGAACCCGTCAACCCCCTAGGGCCAATCCATTTCGTAAACACCATCACCACAATATCTGCCTCCACACCTAACCTAACCTAACAACAAACTGAAAAGACTGGTCATACAGTTGAAAATGAGACCTCAAAGGTAAACCACGACCTGACCAGAAGCCCTGTCAACTCATCCAAGCGGTACATCGTGCAAGAACCTAGCAAATCAGATGAAGGGAAAGAAAGATCTGATAAGCATACGAGAAATCCATCCATTTTGGGTAAATCTATTTTATAGGAGCCCGAGAGAAAAGTGGAGGATGCGACCAATGGGGGTAGTGATAGGACTAATGAAAACAACTCTAAGGTTTTTAAGATCTCCTGCACCATTAAAGAAAAGTTCTTAGCCGATAGTTATATAGATCCTAGTCTCCCAGACAATGTAATACCCCTTTCCCTATACCACGAAGCCTTCCCTGAACGCATAGTGTGCGAGAGAGTCGATAATGCAAGGGTAATAGGAAATCTGTCAATCATGATTGGAGAACTTGTTTACAATACTTCCATCACTGTGATCGATGATGTGGACCCTCTCACCAATCAAACATTAACTAATCTTGTTCTAGGACAACCATTTATCAACGAATCGGGAGTAATCCTTGATGAGATGGATGGAAGTGTAATGTTCACCAATGGTGTTAGGAAGGTGATTTTTCGAGGGGGTAATGAAGAGGTATACAAATATCGTCCTTCCCTTGAGGGGAATCTACTCGGATCCAAGAACGGGGAGTCGGGGAAGATAAGAAGGCGTGATCCGAATAATCTCAAAATTCCATGCATGATCGGTCACAAGCATTTCGATAACGTCTACATCAACATATTCATGCCTAAAAATGTTATGTCGTTGTTCCATTACAACAATATCTGCAGATGAGGAATGATTTACAAAGGTGAGAAAGTGGTTGGTAAAGATCATGAAATCTGGGTGTTCATTGGAAACATGGCATTTACTATGGAATTCACGATTGTGGACAACATTGAGGACTATGTCGACCCTAGGTTATCACAAGTCGTTTTTGGGACACCCTTTTGTGAAATCACTAATTTGATAATTGATGGCCGGAATGGAATCATGACCTTTGATGATGGAATTAGGAGGGTTTCATACCAAACGCCATACAAAAGAAAAGATCTTAGGGAAATCGATTGTGACGGGCTTGATAAGATAAGTTCCCAACTCATTCTGTGCGATGAAGATGTTCGGAGAGGGTGTAAGGACACTTCTGATTTATCATGTGGATTCTTTAAGGATGTTAGTAAGCTTGGTTCTAAGTATCAAAAAGACATCTTCGAGTTCGAAGACCCAAAGTACTTACACTATGAAAGCGATACTGGTTTAGAAGACGACCTAGAGAGTGGAACCAATGATGAGATCACGTAGTAACCCACGACCTTGAGTCTAGCTACAAGACTCGTAAATAAAGAAAAGCGCTTCTTGGGAGGCAACCCATGTTTTGTGTGATTTTATTTGTTTGATTGTTATTTGCTTCCGTATGCATGCTTAATTTTTATTGTTGGTTGATCATGTTTCTAAGCTAAATAGTGGAAATACTTTACTTTGTTGTTTTGGCTTAGTCGTAACTCCACCTAAAGGTATTTTTGCAAAAGATAAGTGTAAGGGGAAACCCCAAATGTGTTTTTAAGAAACAAACCGATCATGATTCTCCACAATATAAAATGAACATGTGTATTCGTATTTGTTAGAGTCAAATGCTTGTATTGAGTCATAATGAAGTTTTGCAGGATTTTCCAGGAAGTAGGACCAAGTTTTTCCAGAAATTTTCCGGAAACTTAACATAAGAATTTCTGCAGGTCAATCCTGACGGCGTCAGGAGTTTACTCTTGACGGCGTCAGGTGTAAAAATCTGGAAATTTTACTGGTTTTGTTTTTCTAAGGGAGTCTTATGGTTTTTGTGAATTATTAAGTTTTATAATCTCCAGGAAATCTGCAAACTTCATTCCACAAGCATTATATCTTATCTTGTTTTCTAGGATTTAGTAACTTATATAGGATGCCGCCGATTTTACGCGAGGTTGTCTTGTCTATTTTATCAGATTTTACAGGTTATGTATGACAAGAAGATAATTTATATTCTGGAAGGGAAGCTTTGATTGTTCATTTTCTTGGAGGAAGATTTAACCTGGCCACCCTATTATCCATACCGAGCGAATCAGGGGAGTATTTGATTTCATTCTCTTTACTTTTTCACTTTTACATTCTTTACTTGAACATTGGGGACAATGTTCATCTTAAGTGTAAGGGGAGGGTAAAAAGATGATACCTTACATATGCACTTTCGCTTGAGTTTGTTTTGTTTAATGGTAGATGTGTAATAAAACTATGAGAAATACTTGTTAGTGCAATTTTAGCGCCAAATTTAAAATTTTCTACAACATTTAGGAGTGAAACTTTAGCCATAGCAAGCGTCTCATGGATAGGAGATTGTATGACAAGCACATAACCGAATATTCAGAAAAATTTTCCATCCAAATATGTGAGGTTCGCCTTTAGATTTGATAGGAGAAGCATTTACTATTAGTGCTTATGAGTGTACCAGTAGCATTTAGATTCTAGAACTTGCGTTAGTGATGCATCCCGAGACCGCTAGTGAGACTACATTCGTGTAGTAGGATTTACTACATGATAAGAGGCATTAGGATTACCCTTGTGTTAAACCCGTATCATAATTACTTGACCATTTAAGTCATATTACTTGGCTAGTTAAGTCAACTAATTTTTCCCACACCCTTAGCGTTGTACTCATTTTTAGTACACGAAACCCCTAGTACACCCCTCCGAGCCTATCTTTTCGTTTCTAACTTTAAGCATTTTACTTAAAGGAAGAATTTGTTACACCCCACTTAAATGTACAACCAAATCGCCTTAGCCTTCCGTGTATGCGCTCATTTTTAGTGCATTATTGTTATTTGTTAAACCCTAAGTTAACTATCTAATTGATTACATGGTTGCTAAGTCGAGTCATATCCTTGTACATATTGTTTTGGGACGATTGGGACTCATGGGTAAGTACTTATTTTATGGAGTAATGGGGAAGAACATCATTTATTACCCCCATATGTGCGTTAATCTTAAAAGTGCTCCAAGTGTTTTGATTTTCTTGATTCGAGTCATTAGTTTAGTTTATTATAAAGTATGTAAAAATTCAAGTGTAAGGGGAGTGTTCATTCCCTATGATGTATTATTTTGGATGGTAGGGTAAGAGAGTATGCTAAAAAAAAAAACAAAAAAAACAAAAAAAATCGAAAAATCAAGAAAAAGAATAAAAAATAGAAAAAGGAAAAAGAGAAAAAACATACGGACTACCATCCATTTTTATTCTATGTTCATTTTTGTTATTTTTCATTTATTAGCTTAAGTCGAGTCTAGTCTTGGCTTAGCAACGCCACATTGTACATGTAATTAACCAAAATTGTTAACTCGCCACCAGTAAAACTTCCTTTATCCAACAAAACCGTGTATTTCATATCCCTATACCTAACGTTACAACCCTTTAAAAGACCTCTTTGATAGTTTATCCTAGGTGCTTACGCCATGTGGTGGAGGTTTGATCATTTCCCAAGCCTATGGTAATCTATTTTGCTATGACAGGTAGTGAGAGATATATTCCGTTTCCATATTGTAATTTACACTTTATTACACCCGAGAGATGTGAGTATCTAAACACTATTTGTGAGGTGCTAGTATATGACCTCCGTGCTTGTCTATTGGTCTTTAGTGGAACGATTATTTGTTGTAATTACTTTTATATTAGTGTTAAATGACCCCTAACTTGTCTTTTGAGTAGAATAAAAGCGCATTTGCTTGAGGACAAGCAAATCTCAAGTGTAAGGGTATATGATAAGGCGAAAAATGATCCGTTTTTAGGGGGTCATTTAAGCCCGAATTCGAATTTATTTGATCAAATATTGCCCTAAATCGTTCCTTTTGTGATTTTTGGTACTTTGGGAGAGAAATCTGGAAAAGGAAGCAATTCGGACGTTTTTGGAGCATAAAAGTGAAGAAAACGCCAAAGTCTTAATTTTCCATGCTGGGAACAGTAGGTGACGGCGTCAAGAGTAATTCTCTGACGGCGTCAAGAGCAGAAGTCCATGACAATCCAGTACAGATTTGATGGCGTCACGAAGTTAGGGCGTCAAGAGTAAAAAGTCATGACGGCCTGGAAATGTTTAAGTCTTGACGGCGTCGAATGTAGATCAAGGCAGTCTGAGAATAGTTTTGGCGGCGAGGTGACGCCGTCACAATGTTTGTCTTGAAGCCGTCAGACCCATTTTTCTATATATAGTTTTCTAATTTTCACATTAAAGGAGAGAAGTTTTGGAGAAACCCTAAGTACGATTTTGGTGCAACTTTTACAGGTTTTTCAAGGGTTCCAAACCCTTGATACATTTCATTGTAATTGAGATAAGTGTTCCTTTAATTCAATCAATATGTCTATGTGTTGGTTGTCTATATCTTGTTCTTGTCTCAATTCTATTATGCTAGGCTAGATCTATCTTGTGTTTGCTTAGATCTAATGAAACCTAGATGTTAATTATGTGTTGATTACTTGTTTATTCTTGTCTTGGATGAATGATTTATATGTTAGGCTTAAGAAAACTGGCAGATCTCCAATTGGTAACATGCTTGAACGTCTTAAGAAACATGAACCGAGGCGCACTAGGTCTTTATTGGTTGTATTTAATGCATGAGCCACTGTTTACAATCCCTATAGTTGTGCTGGTCATGGTGTAGGAGGAGATAAGAGCTCATAGAATTGGGGAGTTATGTGTGCCACCCCATGAATGGTATTAAGGAATACGATCCGTCATCCATGCAATTATAACAAGTAATTAACGTGTAAAAGATGTCTAGGGAGTACTGAAATCTAAGTAAACACATTTTCTCCATTTACTGCTCACAACCTTAGTATAATTAATTTATTTTCTTTTCTAGTATTTTATTTTGATTGCATCTTAGTATTGGGTTAGTTGATTAGCAACTAATTCCGCCTAAATCTTTCAAACCCCGAGATTTTAATTGCTTTCTAAAAAATATAAAAATACAAAAATAATCATCCCTCACCTTTAGAACTAGTATTTAGGTTTTCTAATCCTAGCGACACTATTCCTAAGCTGAACGATCAATCCCCCGGTACTTGTCACTATACTATACTACAACGATCAGGTACACTGCCTGGTGGGGGTTGTAAGCTTCTCGAGATCCCTCGAGAGGTAAAGCCTGGTGCGATTCCCACTCATCAAAGACCATTTCTTGCCACTGCTCGTGCTGTCATTGATGTTCATGACGGCAAGTTAACTCTGCGAGTAGGAACTGACAGCTTAACCTTTGATATTAAGGATACAATGGACCTTTCTCTCGAAGCACCTAACCGGCTATATTTCATCGGAGAGGTCGATGAATTAACCGATGTCATTGACAACTGTGTTGATGAATAAATCGAAGAAGGCTGGTTGCGGGATGAAGCTTTCCTTCCCATAATTGAGAAAGAGAAGGCAGAAGGGGTTAGCGCAGTATCTTTCTATCCTGGACGGGAAGCCACTGAACCACGCGAGCTTCGTAAACCCAAAAACAAACTGAAACCCTCCATCGTCGAACCACCTAAGCTAGAACTCAAAGAACTCCCAAACCACTTAGAATATGCTTTCCTACAAGGAGAAGATCAACTGCCAGTAATCATAAATTCCTCCCTGGAAGATGGGCAAAAAGATAAACTCCTAGGAGTTTTAAAGAAATATAAGGGAGTCATTGCATGGAGTGTAGCCGACATTAAGGGGATTGACTCGACCTTTTGCACACACAAGATTCTTATGGAAGAGGATTATAAACCAGCCGTGCAACCCCAGAGGCAAGTAAATCCCAATATTAAGGAAGTGGTGAAAAAGGAAGTCATCAAACTCTTGGATGCAGGGCTGATCTACCAAATTTCAGATAGTCCGTGGGTTAGTCCTGTACAGGTCATACCAAAGAAAGGAGGGATGACTGTGGTGAAAAATGACAAAGGTGAATTGGTGCCCCAAAGGACAGTCACTACTGGCGTGTGTGCATTTATTATAGAAATCTAAATGATGCCACCCGAAAGGATCACTTCCCTCTCCCATTCATAGACCAAATGTTGGAAAGATTAGTAGGACATGAGTACTTCTGTTTCTTGGATGGATTCTTAGGGTATTTCCAGATCCCCATAGCCCCTGAGGATCAAGAAAAAACAATGTTTACTTGCCCATATGGAACATTCGCCTATAAGAGAATGCCTTTCGGGTTATGTAACGCTCCCGCCACTTTTCAGCGATGTATGACCGCAATTTTTCATGAGTTAATAGAAGACAGTATGGAAGTCTTCATGGTTGATTTCTCGGTCTTTGGGAACTCTTTCGATCATTGTCTCGCTAACCTCGAAAAAATGCTCAAACGTTGTGAGGAAACCAACTTGGTCCTAAACTGGGAAAAATGCCATTTTATGGTAAAAGAAGGGATTGTGCTTGGACACAAAGTCTCTAGAAATGGAATCGAGGTGGACAAAGCAAAAATTAAAGCTATTTCCAAGCTACCCTATCCAACTACATTCAAGGCAATACGTAGCTTCTTGGGTCATGCCGGTTTCTATAGGAGATTCATTAAAGACTTCTCAAAAATAGCTCGGCCAATGACTCAACTGCTTCTAAAGGATGCCCCTTTCGATTCCTCCCAAGAATGCAAGGATGCATTCGATCGGCTGAAGCAGGAACTCACGCAAGCCCCGATTATGGTTACACCTAATTGGGAATTGCCCTTCGAAATCATGTGCGACGCTAGCGACTATGCTGTTGGAGCAGTATTGGGCCAGAGATTTAACAAACATTTCCAACCAATATACTATGCTATTTAAACTATGAATCCTACTCAAGAGAACTACTCCACCACTAAAAGGAGCTATTGGCCGTAGTATTCGCTTTTGATAAATTTCGCAAATATCTAGTCCTTTAAAAAACGGTCGTCTTTACAGATCATTCGACTCTTTGATACCTTTTTGCTAAGCAAGATGCTAAACCTCGACTAATTCGGTGGATCTTATTGTTACAAGAGTTTGATGTTGAAATCCGTGATAAGAAGGGGCAGAGAATTTAGCTGCTGATCACCTCTCTCGTCTCGAAAATCCCTGCCTTAATGAATCTGACAAGAGTGAGATTCGAGATTCATTGCCTGAAGAGCAGCTCATGTTAATAAATGATTCTGAGCCATGGTACATGGATTATGCTAACTATCTGGCAAGTAGAATTATTCCAGAACACTTGAACATATACGAAAGGAAAAGGTTCTTTACCCAATTAAAATACTACTTTTGGGACGAACTTTTCTTGTTCCGAAGATGTCCTGATCAAGAATCAGGCGCTATATTTTGGAAAAAGAGGCGATAAAGATAATGAAAGAATGTCATTTACGACCCTCATGGGGGGAATCATGGGATGAACACCACTGCACGAGAAATTTTCGATGCAGAATTCTATTGGCCTACAATATTTCGTGATGTAAAGGGAATGATACAAGCATGCGATGCATGTCAACAAGCTGGGAATATATCAAAAAGGGATGAAGCCCCTCAGAATTTTATACAAATTTGAGAGGTTTTGATGTTTGGGGAATAGATTTTATGGGCCCATTCCCGTCTTCAGGGGGGAATGAATACATCATAGTGGACATTGATTATGTTTCAAAATGGGTAGAAGCACAAGCCCTTAAGACCAACGATGCTAGGGTAGTTATTCATTTCTTAAAGAAACTGTTTGCTAGGTTTGGCATTCCTAAAGCTCTCATTAGTGACACGAGAACCCATTTTTGCAACGCACAAATGGAGAAGGTCATGAAAAGATATGGGGTCTCCCACCGATTCTCCACCGCTTATCACCCTCAAACCAACGGTCAAGTTGAGAACCCCAATAGAGCGATTAAGAGAATACTCGAAAAGATGGTCAATCAGAACAGAAAGGATCGGTCATTTAAACTCGATGAGGCTCTATGGGCATTCCGAACTGCCTACAAAACACCTATTGGGACGACCCCGTTCCGCATGGTTTATGGCAAGGCATGTTACCTTCCAGTAGAGCTGGAACACAAGGCATATTGGGCACTTAAGACATGTAATTTGGATTATATGGTCGCAGGAACGAATAGGTTCTTACAGCTCCAGGAGCTTGATGAATTAAGACTGGAAGCGTATGAATCCTCCGTCACATATAAAGAAAGGGTAAAAAGATGGCATGACCAATGAATTAAGAGACCTAAGGAGTTCTCAGAAGGAGACAAAGTTCTATTGTATAACTCTCGCTTAAGGTTGTTTCCAGGAAAACTTAAATCTAGATGGTATGGACCTTTTACCGTGAAAAGTTCCTCTAAAACCGGAGTTGTTGTGTTAATGGACAATGAGAGTAGAGAATTCACAGTGAACATACAACGCGTTAAGCATTATCAAGAAAATGGTAATGAAATGATCAATGAGGAGGACATAACATTTGATGATGAGGTCACGTAATAGCCCATGACCTTGAGTCTTACTACAAGACTCGTAAATAAAGAAAAGCGCTTCTTGGGAGGCAACCCATGTTTTATTTGTTTTGATTGTTTGTTTGTTAGATTTTATTTGTTTCCGTATGCATGCTTTATTTTTTGTTTGTGGATCATGTTTTATACTAAATTGTGAAAATGCTTTACTTTGTTGTTTGTCTTAACTTCATAAAAAGGTATTTCACAAAAGATAAGTGTAAGGGAAACCTAAATTTGTTTTTAAGAACGGAATTGGACATGAACCACAACAATGTTAAATGAACATGTATATTAGTATTTGTTTGAGTCAAATGCTTGTATCGAGTCATAATGATGTTTTGCAGGATTTTCCAAGAATTAAGGCATGAGTTTTTCCAGAAATTTTCCAGAAACTTAATATGAGATTTCTGTCAGAACCTTTTGACGACGTTATGATCATAACTTGACGGCGTCACGTGTAAAAATTTTGAAAAATTTTGCAATTTTTGTTTTTCTAACGGAATCTTAAAGTTTTTGTTAATTCTTTAGTTTTATAAATTCTAGGAAATCTGCAAACATTCATTCCACAAGCATTATATCCTTATATATATAGATTGTCGCCGATTTTACGTGAGGTTTGCCATGATTGTTTTCTCAGGTTTAACATGTTATATTGGACAAGAAGATGATTTATATTTCTGGAGGGAAGCTTTCAATGTTCATTTTCTTGGAGGAGGATTTAACCATGTTATCCAGTTATCCACACCGAACGAATCAGGGGAGTATTTGATTTCATTCTTTTACCTTCATTACTTTTACATCCTTTTCATTGAACATTGGGGAGAATATTCAGCTTAAGTGTAAGGGGAAGGTAAATGATGATACCTTAGAGAATACAATTACGCTTGAGTTTGTTTGTTCAATAGTAGGTGTGTAATAAAACTAAGAGAAATACTTGTTAGGGCAATTTTAGCACCAAATTTAAATTTTTTTACAACATTTAGGAGTGAAGCTTTAGCCTTAATGAGCGTCTCATGGATAGGAGTTGTATGACTAGCATAAAAACTGTACAACTCGAAAAACTTTTCCACCCAAATATGTGAGGTTCTCCTTTAGATTTGTTAGGAAAAACATTCATTATTAGTGCTTATAAGTGTACCGGTAGTACTTAGATTCTAGAACTTGAGTTAGTGATGCATCCCGAGACTGCTTGTGAGACTACATTCGTGTAGTAGGATTTACTACATGATAAGAGGCATTAGGATAACCCTTGTGTTAAACCCGTATCATAATTACTTGACCAATGAAGTCATAATTACTTGACTAGTAAAGTCAATTAATTTTTCCCACACCTTTGCGTTGTACTCATTTTTAGTACACGATACCCCTAGTACACCCCTCCGAGCCTATCTTTTTCATTTCTAACTTTAAGCATTTTACTTAAAGGAAGAATTTGTTAACAATCCACCCCAAATGTACACCCAAATCGCCTTAGCCTTCCGTGTATGCACTCATCTTTAGTGCATTATTGTTATTTGTTTAAACCCTTAGTTATTTGTCTAATTGATTACATGGTTGCTAAGTCGAGTCATATCATGGACATATTGTTTTGGGACGATTGGGACTCATGGGTAAAGTACTAGTGTTATGGAGTAATGGGGAAGAACATCATATATTACCTTCATATGTGCATTAATCTTAAAAAGTACTTCAAGTGTTTTGATTATCTTGATTCGAGTCATTAGAATAGTTGATTGTAAAGTACGTAAAAGTTCAAGTGTAAGGGGAATGCAAATCCCCTAGGATGTATTATTTTAGATGGTGGGGTAAGAGTGTATGCTAAAAAAAAAAAAAAAAAAAAAAAAAAAAAAAAAAAAAAAAAATCGAAAAATCAAGAAAAAGAAAAAAAATAGAAAAAGAAGAAGAGAAAAAACATAGTGACTATCATCCCGTTTCCTTTTATGTTTGTTTTATATTTTTGTTAGTTTATTATTAGCTTAAGTCGAGTTGAGTCTTGGCTTAGCAACACCACATTGTACATGTAATTGACCAAGATAATTAACTCGCCACCAGTAAATATTGTCTTTATCCAACAAAACCGTGTTTATCATATCCCTACACCTCACGTTATAACCCTTTAAAAGACCTTTTTGATAGTTTATCCTAGGTGCTTATGCCAAGTAGTGGAGGTTTGATCCTTTCCCAAGCCTATGGTAATCTATTTGTAATGACAGGTAGTGAGAGATGTTTTCCATTTCCATATTGTGATATATACTTTATTACACCCGAGAGATGTGAGTATCTAAATACTATTTGTGAGGTGCTAGTGTATAATTTTCGTGCTTGTTTTAGGTTGAAGTGGTACGATTATTTGTTGAAATTACTTTTATATTAGTGATAAATGACCCCTAACTTGTATTTTGATTAGAATAAAAGCACATTTGCTTGAGGACAGGCAAATCTCAATTGTAAGGGTATTTCATGAAGCGAAAAGTGTAACGCTTTTGGGGGGTCATTTAAGGCAAAAGTTGAGATTATTTGATCAAATATTGCCCTAGATCGTTCCTTTTGTCATTTTAGGTACTTTTGAGAGGAAATTTACAAAAGGAAGCATTTTGGATGTTTTTGGAGCAAAAAAGTGAAGAAAACGACAAAGTCTCAAAATCATGCTGGAAATTACACTTGACGGCATCACAGGTTGCTGGTGACGACGTCATGACTTGAAAAAGAGGTGGATAAATCAATTATACGTGACGCGCCAGTATATTTTCTAAAGAGTTCGTGACGGCGTCACGTTATAAAATGCCAAGGCCATCACGTGTAAATGCAAAGAGAGACGGCCCAGAGTCCATAAAGAGTGACGGCGTCAGAAGTGGATCTAGCCAATACGAGTATTATTTTGGCAGCGAGTTGACGGTGTCACACCTATCTCTTGACGCCTTCAGGATACAAAATCTATATATAGTTTTCTGGTTTTCATTCATTGTGTGCAACTTTGAAGGGAGTAAACCCTAGACGAATTTTACAGATAGTTTAAGGGTTTCAAACCCTTGTTTCATCCATGCTTAATTGAAGATAAGTCTTTCATCAATTAATATGTCTATGTGTTGTTTGATTATATCTTACACTTGCCTTCTCTTTAACATGCTAGGCTAGGTTTTCTTTGTGTTTGCTTAGATGTAATGAAACTTAGATATTGATTATGGGTTGGTTGTTTGTTTATAATTGTTGTAGATGAATGAATTCGATGTTAGGCTTAAGAAAACTGGCAGACTTCCAATTGGTAACTTGCTTGAACGTCTTAAGAAACATGATCGGAGGTGCACTACGATATATTGGTTGTATTTAATGCGTAGGTAACTACTAATGAGGCCATGTTAGGAGCTAGTAGTTGGCTCGACATAGGAAGAGGTAGAAGCTTATAGAGTTAGGGAAGATCGTACACGACCCTATGAATGGTATTAAGGAATATAACCCGTCATCCATGCAATTGTAACAAACTAATCAACCTGTAAAAGATGGCTAGGGAGTAGTGAAATCTAAGTAAACACATTTTCTCTCATTATTGTTTTCGCCATAATTTAATTTAAGTTTAGTTTATTTTATTTTGATTGCATCTTTAGTTATTTGGGTTAGTTGATTAACAACTAATTCCGCCCACTCCTTCCAAAACCGAGATTTTACTTGCTTTCATTCAAAATATAAAAATACAAAAAGAATCATCCCTCATCTCTAGACCTTGTTTAGTTGAGTTTTAAACCTATCAAGCACTATTCTTTGAGTTGAACGATCAATCCCGCCGGTACCTGTCACTATATTATACTATAACGGTCAGGTACACTGCCTGGTGGGGATTGCAAGCTTCTCAAGATCCCTTGAGAGGTAAAACCTTTTGCGAGGGCGCAATTCCACGCATCAGGTATATCCTAACATCTATAGCTCCTTTGTTGTTGCACACTTGTCTAACTTAATGCCATAGTCTACGAGAGTTTGTTTCATCCATAGTTTTCTTAAACGAGGGATCTAATCCTACTTCTATATTAACGATTAATCCACTTAACTTATTTCACTTCATCACCATGAGTTTGCTAATAGTGGATATAGAAGATTTATTTTCTATTTCATTCGACAATGAACAATTTCATTACATTCCTAGGAAAGTCAATTAATGATGTTTCTAGGTTATAGGTATATATGCTATTATGTACGTATATATGTATAACGAAGCATTAATTTAACTAATCATTTATCTAAGCATGCAAATTATAGTGATGGATATAAAAGAAAAGCGTACCTTTTGGTCTTCAATAGATTTTCTTCAAGCACTTCAAGTTACCATGTTGACTTACAGAAGTCATGTGTAGATGAGATTCCAACTTATTCGAAGAATGATAACTTACCCATTCGGTCCCCATTGTCTCATTGGTCCAAAGTTGTTTGAACCAAACATGGTTTGCATTTGACTAGGATGCATGTATGGTGGACGTATTCCCCACGGGTTAAAGCTTGGTTGATGTGGATAATTCCACATTTGGTGACTATTATTAGAAAAGTTTTGTCTACCTTGATTTCTTCTAGGTTGAGGGGTTTTAGACCGAGGATGAGGATTATTTGGTCTATTTGGAGGTGGAGTTTTAGATCTTAATATTGGTTTAGAAAATCCGGTTTTGGCTTTTAATGATGGTTTATAAAAACTTTTTACTTCCTCATCACTCGCAATACATATTTTTCTATCTTTTATAAGTATATACTTAGGTTTTGTCTATAATGGTTTTTTTTACTGGATTCACATTCAAACTTTGTATTTTTATTTTCACTAGTTAAAACATTAGTTGAGGTGAATCCTAGACCGGTTTTATCTCCCGAAGTTTCTTGAGCACTTGTTATTTTCTTAAGTGAGTTACTACTATTTTTAAACTTGTCAAGTTAGAAAATCTTATTTTTAAGTTTTTCGTTTTCATTTTTCACCTCTAAGCATGTTTTACATTCTATAAAAACTTATTTTCCTTTTTCCATATGTTGTAGTTTAATTTTTAATTCGAGTGCTTCATTTTCTAATAGATTATTAATATGTTTTAGTGACTTATTTTTAGCTATAACCGTTTGACCTAATTTGCATAACCTATTATATTCATTATCCTAGTCTTTTTCATCTAATGATTGTTATTCATCACTAAAGTATTCGGTTTCAGAAGGTACCTCATTGGATGCCTTGGCTATAAGACATTTTTCGTCCTTTGTTATTTCTTTCTCATCTTCATCGCTATCACTCCATGCTCCTCCAACGAATGCGTTTTGATTTTGATCCCTTGACATCATTGGACATTTTCCTATTAGATGATTTAAGTCGCTTCATTTATAACACTTCCTTTTGCTCTTACCATTTTTGTCATCTTTATTTCTTTGAGATGCTTTCCTTTCATCATGCAGTTGTTTAACGAATTTTCCTCGCCTTTTGAAGAATTTCTTGAAGTCTCTTACGGCCATGCCATATTCTTCGTCATTACTTTCGGAGGTTGAGCTATCCTCATCACTAAATTGCTTCCTAGCATTCAACGCAATTGACTTGCTTTGCTCCCTTTTTCCTTTGACCATCTCGGAGTCTTTCTTTATTATTGCTTCGTAGACTTTCAAGTTGCCGATCAACTCGTCGAGTTTTAGAGTTGACAAATTCTTTGATTCTTCAATCGCCGTAACTTTAGCTCGCCATTTTGGATGAAGAGAGCCCTAAGAAATTTCCTAACAAAATTCTTACTAGAAAAATTCTGATCAATTACTTTTAAACTTGTGATAATAGTGTTAAATTTAGAAAAAGCATTATCTATTGATTCCTCCTCTGGAATCGTAAATTGTTCATATTTGTCACACCCCCAAAATCGGGTCCAGCGGAAGCATACGTGTAGCTGGGGTGTAACTCAATTGGTATTACAACACGAGTTCAAAAATGGTTTTCATTTCAATCATTTAGAATAAAATAGTTAAATCAAAAATATTGAATTTACATCGTTAAAAGTAGTGCGGAAGTAGGCCCTTAAAATAGTTTAAAACGGTCCCCATATAAATAATCAGAGTCTTCTATGACCATGCCATGCCCTGCCAAAACCTCCTGTAGCGTGCCATAGGTTAAAACCTGAAAATACATGCTAAAGTGTCAACACGAGGTTGGTGAGTTCATAGAGTTTGTTTAACAAATAAAGCCTATAGAGAAAAGATCGCCCAGCAAAGGCATCGTAAATCCACTCAGTTACAAGTCCCGCCATAAGAGACTTGTAACCTGTGTGTTTACGACCCATTGCCAAATATGATATAGTTTGGTTTGTGTAAACAATAGTAATAAGATTGAGGTAAAAGCATCGTAATTCATAAGTAATTTTCGTATGTACAATAGCCAAAAGTATAAGTAAGGTGACAATATGTCAAAAATGCTACATTGTCTCTTAAGCTCATGAACCCGAAGCTAGACTTTGTAATGGCCCCACCAGAGTGTTTACCAGACACTCAATTCGTTAAGACATGAAATGCATTCGTCCCATTTGGAGCAACCCAAACACGAATGGAGGCGTCACCCTTGATAGATCTATCCACTCACTCTCGCTTAGCTATAATTAACGGTCCATGATAATAAAGGGTACTTAACTTGGTAGTAATAAGTAAACTTAAGCAATGTATGGAATTTGTAATACTTTGGCATTGTACAAAAATAATTCAAGCAATGAATTCTTCCCCATAAGTAATTCAAATCGTATAAGAAACATAGAACAAGTATTTCAACCATTCAGTAATGTTTGAGAAAATGAAACGCGTTCAAATAAAACAAGCATTGAATTTAAATAGTATCGAGCATGTATCTTCCCCCAAAACAGTTGTAAAACAAGTAAAAGTAGGGGTTATGAACTCACCTGGTGCGATAGTTACGATGACAAAAGTGAATACACAGAAATGAGGCACGATCTCTAACCGCAACCTAATATGAGTAATAACGATGTACCTTAGATCATGACGTGATGAATTTGAATGCACATGCACATGATACCTATACCACTCGTAACTTGGAAAGACTAGTTATTGTCATAGTAAAATACTTTCCATACTTAAGAAAAATAAGTCCAAATAGAGTTATAAAAACTTGTCGTATTATATTGTATAAAATGTTAGTTGTTACATTCCTCGTCTAGAAAACCTTAAAATAACGTCGTTAAGTCGTATAAATATTCTCTTGGGTCATACGTATTCATTTGTTAAGAATATAGTCCGTAGTAACATTTCTAGAAAATATACCATTGAGTGCGTAAGTTATTATTTTTATTTGTGACCAAATATATATATATATATAGTTTTGACAATGTTAAAACGGGTATAACTTGGTCGTTTTAAGCTCATTTTCCTCGTTCTTTATATCCACGGATTCGTTCTTGTTTATACTAATATAGTTTTGATAACTCGGCTCCTCTAGGTTACGTTTAACGCCTCTATTTGCCCGTCGAAAACTGTCAAACAGCAAGCAGTTTTTCAGAAAATAGTTTTCGTCGTTAAATTCGGAAAATCATATCTCCTTCGTTATTAACTTGTTTTAATCCGTTCTTTCGCCCACGGCTTCGTTTTTGAAAGTATTTTCTAAAAATATTATCAAAAGTTACTGTGTAAATTCGGAGTTTTCTGGGTGAACCAAAATAGGACAGCATGTATTTTTACTTGTTCAAAAACCATTTTCAAGGTTTCAATCTAGTTTCTACTTCAACCAAACCACTTTCAATCACCACAAAACTAGTCTAATCCTACCATACACCTTCTTAGGGTGTCATGGGTTCCTAAACATCACAAACCAAGTGGATCTAACAAGGATCTAACTATATTCACTTTCTAGGGCTTAAAAGTTAAATATATACAAAAATGGAGTGGTATAAGTTAATATATGCATGAGTTCTTGTAAGAAAATATATAACCATAGTAATAACTTGTAAAAATTATCAAATGAGTTTTGTTAACTTACTTAGAAAGATGGTGTGATTAGATGATGAAAACCTAAGTAAACCTTGAGTTTATCTTTCAAAACCCAAAAAGAAATACAAAATACACTAAATAATATACTTGATCTTGGAAAAATCTTGGTCTTGCCCCTCCTCTTGTTCTTGCCGTGAGTGAGTTAGAGAGAATAGAGAGAATGAGTTTTCTTGAAGTATGCAAATGAAAGAAAATGATGTCTAGATATTTTGTAAAAGTCTTGGTCTTTGAAATTGAATATCACATGGACTAGTTACTAACTCTAATAAATGATGAGACAACTTTGCAAGAAAAATGGGAAAAGGTTATGGGGGGCGGGGCGTGAGATATGGAAGAAAATGGTCAAGTTAGATATTTTGGTGAAATTTTGTATGAATTAGTTAGTTTAGTGTATATTTTAGGTGTTACCGGGTACCGAGTTAACTAAAAATAAATTTTAACGGAGTTAACCATGACATAATAAAGTCATAAAAATTGTAAAATAATATTCCTGATGAGAATCGGAAGTTAAAATAATGATCGGGTTGAAATATCGTAAACCGATGGAGTTATAGGCTTCGACCGGAAAACGTAGCAATTGATTTGAAAACACCGGGTAAATTAATATTATAATTTTTATATTATTAAAATGAATATAAAAATATATTTTGGATCATAGTCGGGAGTGTCGGACGTATTAGTCACATTATTGGTCGTTTGTTAACGTTTATTTAGAAATAATTAAACGTAAAAGTTAATTATACGAAAAGTACTAATTTAAATATCCTACGAGTGGAATAGTATGCAAGTGACATAATGATAATACGCAGACTATTTCTAGTCTGTATGAGATGTCCCAAATGATAATGCATGAATTCGCTCCTGAACCAATACGGTTACGCGAATTTGAATACTCGTAAACAAATTTTACGATGACATGAGTAATGCACGTGAATAGTGGTTTTCTTCCGGGAATGAATAGTGTCAAGTGAATAGTAAAATTTCTGAATGTTTCTCGGAATGTCAAATTGACCTAAAAAATGATGAATAGTGATCGACGAATAGTAAATGATGAATAGTAACATGTGAATAGTAAATTGTCGAGGTTTGGAAAATGACCGGAAATTACGAGTTGTGACAGTCTTCCCTTCTAACAGGAACTTCGTCCCGAAGTTTAGTTTGTGTTGGTCTCTGGAGTGGTACTGGTGAAAGGATGATAATAATTGAGAATTCCAGTGAACTTTCACAATAGGAATTTGACTTTGCTACAACCGTTCGACCTAACAGTCCATGATTTCTATTGGTTCTCTTACCCAGTTTACGTTTGTCTTTGGGTTGGATCCCTTTCCAAATGGGATTACGAGTGACTAATCTGAAAGTCATTTCCTGGGATTTGAATTGGTGAAACATGGTTGTGTAATCCAGCTGCTCTCTAACAAGGCTCAAGTCTGACGGCCACTAGGCCTACTCTGTCTGAAGTATTAAGTGGTCCAGTGTATATCGAGTTTAACTTTCCAAATTTTTCCGAATAATATCATGCCTTTCCTAGGTAGAACTTCAAACATGATCTGGCTACCAACTTGAAGTTTTAAGGGTTTACAACTTATAGAATTTGTAATTGATTCTTGACTTGTAGGGAATTTCTGGTTATTTCATGAATGCCTACTGGAATAGTGAGTTTGGCTTTTTCCGAGTTTGGTTCGTCAATAGATGATCAGTGCTTCTTCAGGTTTATAATGTAATATGGGTAATATATGTTGCTGAACTATGTCAGAACTTCAATCTTATATGTCGGTTGGTCGATTCTATAATGAATCTTAAATGGTCCAATATACTAAAGGTTAAATCCCTCGTGTTACTAAAATCGTATCATACCTCTCCAAGGCAAAGCTTTCAATTTAGTTCGTTCTTTCACGTGAATCTAGTTAGTTTGTTGTTCAAGGATACCCAATCCGTATGATGTGCGTCATGTATCAACCTAACTTCTACCAGTTTCTCGTTGCTTGTAACTGGTTCTTGATTTGTGAAATTTCCTTTGTTGTTCCATGGTTTAGTTCTAGACCAGTGAATTTAACTTTTCGATTTCGGTCTGTAAATGGGTAATTGGTACTTCGACCATAAAGTGCCTCAATTGGTGTAGTTTCTATGCTCGCACGATAACTATGGTTGCAACTGAATTTGATTTATGGCAAATGGTTAATCCAACCATTTCTAGTGTCAATCACTTATGCTCTGAGCATATCTCCCTATGTGTGAATCATTCTCTAATTCCTGACCATTGGTCTGCAGATGATAGGTGGTGTAGTTCCAAAGAGATCTTAATGAAATCGCTAGTAGTCGAGGTGAATTAAATTCCTCTATTAGGAGTAATTGAGATGGGTATCATGAATCTTGTTTTGAAAGGCTTACAAGGTTAGGTCCATCAAGGGTGTTCTTGAAAATAATAGATTAGGATAAGGTTGTGATTCTTCCGCAGGAATGTCATGAATTAGGGTCTCTCTCCACCTACGGTGCTTAGTCTCCATTACTAAGATTTTTCCCAAGTTCTATGTCATCAAATCACAAAATCCTAAATGTATAAGTGATGTAATATAGTGATTGATTTTCAAAGTTTGTGTTGAGATTGTGTGTTTTGTTCATAAACCTTCCCTGAATAAATGAATTTACAATTTTAAGCAAACGGCTTTCTAAGTAACATTTTTCTTGATGTTTCAAAATTTAATAGTTATGCAAGATAGGACAATTTTTTTCAGCATAAGGTGGATAATATGGTTTACCAAAGATCGATGTTTAAAATTTCCTAACATTCAATAGTTTTGTAAAAGATTAACCAAAAGGAATTTGCTTGTCAAAATAAGTGCATCAGAAAGTATTTCTTACAAGATATATGTTTTGTATAACAGTAGTTTGGAGAAAATCCATTTAAAAATGAAAGTATTAAGAGGATAAAATAGCCAGGTATGTGTGTATGCACAAATGCATAGGTGTCTAACATGTTTGAATAAAGTCTATTGGTGAGGACATGTTCAATTTATAGTCTCGGTTAAAAGGTTGAATTTATCTCTATGGTGTTGCTTAGTGAGCACTCGTATCGAAACTAATCCTTATAATTTAGTTAAGCTAATACTTTCCAGATGATGGAATTTTTGGTGATTAGGCCAGTGATAGTGGTTCGAATAGTTTTGTGATATCTTAGGATTTCGGTTGAGTTTTGAATTGTATTAATGTACCGAGGGATCCTCCTTACAGAAGGTATGGAAAGTCTTTCCTGGGGAGGTCATTGATAATATCCACTTATCAATATAGGGAGTAGTGAGGGATAAGTGACATCGGAATCTATAGAGTGTTAGCTAATTCCTTATATATATGGGGATGGGGAAAGGGAAATGATAGTGATGGTGAGAAGGGTAAAGACTGTGACAAGTGCGACAAAACGAGATTGTGATAAAAGAAAATGTAAGTGCATTGTGTATAAATATGAAGATTCATGAGATGAAATGGCCAGTTAACCTGCTTACAATCGGTGGTTCACGAAGTAATGAAAAATATGAATGTTCCGACAACGAGAGTGTATACACACACACACAAATGAAACATTTGGAAATTGGGTAGAGAATTTAAACCAGACAACATTTTATTATAACCATTCTCAGTGTTGCAAAATTCATCTCTGAGTCAGACATAGGTGGTCAGCCTATATCTCACTATCCCGGGTCGAATATAGATGACCAGTCTATATCCCACCGAGGTTCCATGAATTTTGAAATACTCAGCTCAGTTATACTAAGACTATGTCCTTCACAAATACCAAGACGTTCTAAAAGACAAAAGCAAGTGACCAAACTCGAGGTCAATTGATGAAACTATGCAAGGAAAACATAATGCGGTGACATAAATAATACGTGAACATGCTCATATGAAAGACAATTATAGTAATCAACTATAATAAATGAGTATAATATACCAGATAACGAGACACAAATCTCATCACCTAAGTCAGCAACAAACCACAAGTGAGGCATCATCTTGGCAGGCAGGCACGTGACGGTCATAGGGTTAAGTTTTTCGTAAAAGTAGCTATAGTCTAGGTTTTAAAAACACTTAGTTCGCTATAGCCAAAGCTCTGATACCAATCTGTCACACCCCCAAAATCGGGTCCAGCGGAAGCATACGTGTAGCTGGGGTGTAACTCAATTGGTATTACAACACGAGTTCAAAAATGGTTTTCATTTCAATCATTTAGAATAAAATAGTTAAATCAAAAATATTGAATTTACATCGTTAAAAGTAGTGCAGAAGTAGGCCCTTAAAATAGTTTAAAACGGTCCCCATATAAATAATCAGAGTCTTCTATGACCATGCCATGCCCTGCCAAAACCTCCTGTAGCGTGCCATAGGTTAAAACCTGAAAATACATGCTAAAGTGTCAACACGAGGTTGGTGAGTTCATAGAGTTTGTTTAACAAATAAAGCCTATTGAGAAAAGATCGCCCATCAAAGGCATCGTAAATCCACTCAGTTACAAGTCCCGCCATAAGAGACTTGTAACCTGTGTGTTTACGACCCATTGCCAAATATGATATAGTTTGGTTTGTGTAAACAATAGTAATATGATTGAGGTAAAAGCATCGTAATTCATAAGTAATTTTCGTATGTACAATAGCCAAAAGTATAAGTAAGGTGACAATATGTCAAAAATGCTACATTGTCTCTTAAGCTCATGACCCCGAAGCTAGACTTTGTAATGGCCCCACCAGAGTGTTTACCAGACACTCAATTCGTTAAGACATGAAATGCATTCGTCCCATTTGGAGCAACCCAAACACGAATGGAGGCGTCACCCTTGATAGATCTATCCACTCACTCTCGCTTAGCTATAATTAACGGTCCATGATAATAAAGGGTACTTAACTTGGTAGTAATAAGTAAACTTAAGCAATGTATGGAATTTGTAATACTTTGGCATTGTACAAAAATAATTCAAGCAATGAATTCTTCCCCATAAGTAATTCAAATCGTATAAGAAACATAGAACAAGTATTTCAACCATTCAGTAATGTTTGAGAAAATGAAACGCGTTCAAATAAAACAAGCATTGAATTTAAATAGTATCGAGCATGTATCTTCCCCCAAAACAGTTGTAAAACAAGTAAAAGTAGGGGTTATGAACTCACCTGGTGCGATAGTTACGATGACAAAAGTGAATACACAGAAATGAGGCACGATCTCTAACCACAACCTAATATGAGTAATAACGATGTACCTTAGATCATGACGTGATGAATTTGAATAGACATGCACATGATACCTATACCACTCGTAACTTGGAAAGACTAGTTATTGTCATAGTAAAATACTTTCCATACTTAAGAAAAATAAGTCCAAATAGAGTTATAAAAACTTGTCGTATTATATTGTATAAAATGTTAGTTGTTACATTCCTCGTCTAGAAAACCTTAAAATAACGTCGTTAAGTCGTATAAATATTCTCTTGGGTCATACGTATTCATTTGTTAAGAATATAGTCCGTAGTAACATTTCTAGAAAATATATCATTGAGTGCGTAAGTTATTATTTTTATTTGTGACCAAATATATATATATAGTTTTGACAATGTTAAAACGGGTATAACTTGGTCGTTTTAAGCTCATTTTCCTCGTTCTTTATATCCACGGATTCGTTTTTGTTTATACTAATATATTTTTGATAACTCGGCTCCTCTAGGTTATGTTTAACGCCTCTATTTGCCCGTCGAAAACTGTCAAACAGCAAGCAGTTTTTCAGAAAATAGTTTTCGTCGTTAAATTCGGAAAATTATATCTCCTTCGTTATTAACTCGTTTTAATCCGTTCTTTCGCCCACGGCTTCGTTTTTGAAAGTATTTTCTAAAAATATTATCAAAAGTTACTGTGTAAATTCGGAGTTTTCTGGGTGAACCAAAATAGGACAGCATGTATTTTTACTTGTTCAAAAACCATTTTCAAGGTTTCAATCTAGTTTCTACTTCAACCAAACCACTTTCAATCACCACAAAACTAGTCTAATCCTACCATACACCTTCTTAGGGTGTCATGGGTTTCTAAACATCACAAACCAAGTGGATCTAACAAGGATCTAACTATATTCACTTTCTAGGGCTTAAAAGTTAAATATATTCAAAAATAGAGTGGTATAAGTTAATATATGCATGAGTTCTTGTAAGAAAATATATAACCATAGTAATAACTTGTAAAAATTATCAAATGAGTTTTGTTAACCTACTTAGAAAGATGGTGTGATTAGATGATGAAAACCTAAGTAAGCCTTGAGTTTATCTTTCAAAACCCAAAAAGGAATACAAAATACACTAAATAATATACTTGATCTTGGAAAAATCTTGGTCTTGCCCCTCCTCTTGTTCTTGCCGTGAGTGAGTTAGAGAGAATAGAGAGAATGAGTTTTCTTGAAGTATGCAAATGAAAGAAAATGATGTCTAGATATTTTGTAAAAGTCTTGGTCTTTGAAATCGAATATCACATGGACTAGTTACTAACTCTAATAAATGATGAGACAACTTTGCAAGAAAAATGGGAAAAGGTTATGGGGGGGGGGGGGGGGGGGCGTGAGATATGGAAGAAAATGGTCAAGTTAGATATTTTGGTGAAATTTTGTATGAATTAGTTAGTTTAGTGTATATTTTAGGTTTTACCGTGTACCGAGTTAACTAAAAATAAATTTTAACAGAGTTAACCGTGACATAATAAAGTCATAAAAATTGTAAAATAATATTCCTGATGAGAATCGGAAGTTAAAATAATGATCGGGTTGAAATATCGTAAACCGACGGAGTTATAGGCTTCGACCGGAAAACATAGCAATTGATTTGAAAACACCGGGTAAATTAATATTATAATTTTTATATTATTAAAATGAATATAAAAATATATTTTGGATCATAGTCGGGAGTGTCGGACGTATTAGTCACATTATTGGTCGTTTGTTAACGTTTATTTAGAAATAATTAAACGTAAAAGTTAATTATACGAAAAGTACTAATTTAAATATCCTACGAGTGGAATAGTATGCAAGTGACATAATGATAATACGCAGACTATTTCTAGTCTGTATGAGATGTCCCAAATGATAATGCATGAATTCGCTCCTGAACCAATACGGTTACGCGAATTTGAATACTCGTAAACAAATTTTACGATGACATGAGTAATGCACGTGAATAGTGGTTTTCTTCCGGGAATGAATAGTGTCAAGTGAATAGTAAAATTTCTGAATGTTTCTCGGAATGTCAAATTGACCTCAAAAATGATGAATAGTGATCGATGAATAGTAAATGATGAATAGTAACATGTGAATAGTAAATTGTCGAGGTTTGGAAAATGACCGGAAATTACGAGTTGTGACAATATTGTTGAACAAGAAGATCTATTTTGTTATCTTTAACTTGACTATTACCTTGGTGAGTGATTAGTAAAGAATCCAAATTTCTTTTGCGGTTTTGCACGTAAAAATTCTTTCATATTCTTTGCGTAGTAACGCATTATAAACAACCATTTTGGCCTCATTAGTTTTTACTAGTTTCTTTTTTAAATGATCATTTTGTTTTTCAAAAGATACAATTTCATCCTTTTTAGTTTCAAAATTATATTGAATAGGGGGAAAATTACCAAAGGTAATAACATGCCAAAGATCAAGATCTTTTGATTTCACATAAGTTTCGAATCTATTTTTCAAATAAAGAAAACCATCACTTTCAAATAGTGGTGGTCTTTGCATAGATTGACCTTCTAAATATTTTTCCGATTCCATAGATCGATACAAGTTTTAAAATACAATATATTTTAAAAAATCTTGTTTAATGTAGCTCTGATGCCAATTGTGGAAAACTAGAAGGGGGGATTGAATAGTTTTACGTCTTTTTAATTTTATTATGAAAACTTAGTTTAGTTTTAAAACCTTGTTTACTTTTAAAACTTTGATTCGATCTTATGTGAACTCAAATCTTGAATAATATGAACAACTATATCTAAGTATGAAAAATAATAATGATGTAAGTTAAGTATGTGAAATCAACATATGCATAATATAACAATTATATCTATATACGAGAGATAAGTAAGTAAGCTAAGTAATAAGTTAGAGAAGGAAAGATCAAACCGCGAGTCAAAGGATTTATAGTGGTTCGGCTACAAGGACACCTTCCTTGCCCTACTCCACTCCTCGAGTCACCTACTCGAGAGTTTTCTTCACTATGTCAACAAGCTCCCTTATGGCGGAGAAAACCTTACACAACTTTTGCTTACACCAATTAATGACACTAAGCTAAATGTCGAGTCCTAATCTTAGCTAGAACCAATCTCACACGACTAGTCACTACACGACTTCTTCGCAACTTGTACATACCACTATTACTACAACTTCTCACAACTTCACTACTTCTTCTTCACAACACTACTTCTTCTTCACTACTTCTATTCACTACTTCTCTTCACTACTAACATACCTAAATCAGCCTATTACAAAACTTCTACACCTATACAAATAATTTACACAACTACAAACAATTTTCACAAATCTACAATACTTCTTTAACTTGATGTTGAAGGAGTATTCTTCTCTTGCACTTTGAGTGATGAGGGATTTGATCACTTGAAACAAATACTTATAATCTTATGATTAAAGGATTTAGAATGATGTTTGGAAAGGATTGGGACTGAAAATTTTAGTGCAAAAGGTGAGAAAAAATTGAAGAAATGAACCTGTATTTATAGGCAAACATTTCTGGAAAAAGGAGCGTGCCGGCCCCCATAAATGGTGGCCGGCCCCCTTAAAATTAAGGGGGCCGCCCTTATAATTAAGGGGGCCATCCAGACAGAAATGGCTTTTTTTTTGTCTTTTTCTGGGGAAGGTTTATCTAGTGAAATTTTAACTCTTTTTGGCTAAAAATTTGAATTCATATATTTATTATGAACTAAACATTTTCCTTTATTTACCAAAAGTGTTTTTCTAAAATATATAAAATGTTTATAACATTTTATAAAATTTGTAATGTCTAAATAAAAATCCCTTTGATCATAAAATGTGTTAGACATTTGTTTATTCATACCTTAAGTGATTTTGTTGGATGAAATGATATTTGTAACTAAATACTTGTTTACGTAATAATTTTACGTTTAATGTTTTTACATTTTGTGATCGTCAAAATGTAGGGAAATCGGAAAATATTAATAACGTTTTTATGCATTATTTATATCAACATCTTATTGATTTATTGATTTGTTACAATTGTTTGATTGAAGGATTGTATTCCTTAATACCGGTCGTGGGGGCGTGTACGTCCTTCCCTAACTCTATGAGTATCTATTTCTTCTTATGATGACACATTTAGTGTCCTACCATAGAATCATCAACATTTACTCATGCATTAAATACAATCGATAAAACTGTAGTACACATCCGATTACGTTTTTTAAGACATTCAAGTATGTTACCGTATAGCAGATTAGATAGTTTTCTTAAGCATAACGTGAGTCAATCAACCAAACAATCAATAACAAATCAACAATCAATAATTAACAACTAGGTTTCATAATTAACATGTTAATGAAAAGAAAAGACAAACGATTAATCAAACAACACATAGACATATTGAATTATTAAAGGAGGACTTATCTTTCAATTGACATGGAAGAAAGTAGGGTTTGAAACCCTAAAAGTGCTGTAAAATTCGGACTCACAAAGTTTCCTACAAAGTTCCACAAGTTCCACCTCTTTTTTATGAAAAAAATCTAAAAGTATATATAGAGATACATAGGTGATGGCATCACGCTTTGGGTTATGACGCCGTCATCTCACCGTCATTAGGGTTTCGTGATGCCAATTAATCTTCTTGATGTCGTCACTTGTTGTTTCCTCTAGGCCGTCTCTTGTTAATTTTGTACGTGACGCCCTACTCCAAATAATATGTGACGCCGTCACGTGTTAATCCTCCAAAAGTCCTCTGGCCCATCATTTTTAAATAAATTCCTCCATTTGAATCTTCAAGTGATGGCGTCATCCTGTAAGGCGTGACGTCGTCACGTGTACTTTCCAGCATAGTTTCTTGATCTTGTCGTTTTCTTCACTTTTGACTCCAAAACGCCCAAAATACTCCATTTTTCATAATTCTCGTCCCAAGTACCTAAAATGACAAAAGAAGAGTTTTAAATTAATATTTGACCGTATATTTACGATTCAGGGCTTAAATGACCTCCTAAAAATGTATCAAATAAATCCTTATCATAAACGAATACGAACGTTTAAACGGATGAAAATTCTTGTTCATGTTCATTTATTAATAAAATATGCTCTTTTTTGTTCGTTCAATAGCGTGTCATCATTAGGCTTAGACGGGTTTGAGATCTACTATAGTTTGGCATGTTAGCCAAGTTTGATACATATGAGTTAAATTGCAAACTTGAACAGGGATGTCACACCCCCAAAATCGTGTCCAGCGAAAGCTTACATGTAGCTGGGGTGAAATTCAATTGGTACCACAATACAAGTATAAAAATGGTTTTCACTTCAATCATTTAGAATAAAATCGTTTAACCAAAAGTATTGAATTTACATCGTTAAAAGTAGTGCGGAATTTGGCCCTTAAAAATATAGTTTAAAACGGTCCGCATATGAATATCAGAGTCTTCTATGACCATACCATGCCCTGCCAAAACCTCCAGTAGCATGGCATTGCTTAATACCTGAAAATACATGCTAAAGCGTCAACACGAGGTTGGTGAGTTCATAGAGTTTAGTGAAAAGGATGTATTGTAATACATTTGAATGAGAATTTCCCAGCAAAGGCATCGTAAATCCACTCAGTTCCAAGTCCCGCCCATTCAAGACTTGTATCCTATATGTTTACAACCCACTGCCAAAATATGATTTGGTTTATGTAAACAAAAGTAATATTTGTATCTAGATTCAAAGATAGGTGTAGCAATACCGCTATATAAACAATTTTTGGCAATGAGGCCATATAAACAATGATGACAATGAGGCCATATAAACAATTATTTCAATGAGGTCATATTAATAAATAATAATAATGTTTAAGAGACAAGTCACATTACAAGTAAAACAAGCATGGTGTTTGATTGTATATTGAACAGTGAGTTTAAATGTAAAATGAGCATAAAGTTGAAAACATGTAATTGAGCATGTATCTCCCCCAAAAAGTTTACGAAACAATTAAAAGAGTATGAGCTATGACTCACCTGGTGCGATAGCTATGATGACAAAAGTGGATACACTGAAATGAGGTACAATCTCTAACCGAAACCTAATATGAATGATAGGTTCTAAGGTAAGCAATGAAATGATGCTACACATGCAAATACGTATGCTATCGATACCACTCGTGAAATTTGAAAATAATGTTTATCGTTGAAAAGTATATTTTTGACGTCTCATTACGTTAATAACCATTTTTCATGTAAATAGGTTAAAACGGTACTCCACGATCCTCGTTTGGTGTTTTGTTGGTAAATATAATGTTTTCGTCGTAAAATAACACTTTTCATACCTTGAAAATATGACCAAAATAGCCTCGCAAAACTAGTTGCGAAATATTGTACGTTAAGTGTTAGTGATGAAACTCGACGTTTTTGAAAACCTTGCAACAATATCTAGTAGTCGTGTCATTTAACTTTTGTCCATATGGGTCTCGATCAATGAGAAAAATGGCTGATAAGTGTGTAAATACTCATCATTTTTTGGTCAAATCTGAGCTGCAAAACATTTAAAAACACTCAAAAATGCATCAAAATACTAAAAATATCCCAGGAATTGTGTTTTATATGTTTATGATGCAAAATGATTAAAAACAGATGAAAAAACGAACAAAGTTTGCATAATTGATAGTTTTAGTCCCTCAACTTTCAAAACTTGTCAAAATCAGTCCCTGAGCATTTATTTTGTAAAGAAAAGTCAACAAAGGTCTTTCGGAAGTCAAAAGTATCATAATTGGTCCCTGGCTGAAAGTTTGAGAAATTTTTACAAGACAAGCCCCTCAAGATTGATTTTCGGCAGAAATGATCCCTGGTGGTTTAATTTTGGAAAGCAAACATCAAAGGTCCTTGGGTAATTAAAGAATGGTAAAATTTGTCCCTTGTGGTGACTTTCTGAATTTGGCAAAAAAGGTCCTTCATTTTCAGGAAATTACGCTTATGGTCCTTGTGATTTACCTAAACCAATAAACCCTTTTTAACCTTAACCCATTTAATTACCCAATCCAATACTCTTTTACTAAACCCAATCCACTCTTTTCCCAGCCCACTTTCCTGGCCCAATCAGAAACACAACACAAACAATAAAAACGCCCCTCCCCTCGGTTCACCCTTTGACCTAGTCAAACAAATACCCTGTCTTCCCCAACCTATCTTTACCCACTATACAATCACCCTCTTCCACGCTTTGTTACTGCTACACTCCATCCTCCACTACCACCTCCTCAAAAGTCCCCCCTTCACATGATTCCATCTCCACCTTAGCAATCCGTGTGAACCATATGGGTCCAAACCTCATCAAATAGCTATGATTTAAGGAAGTGGTCACCAAGCTTAAATCAATGGCTGCCATTCAATCAAAGAAAGCACAAAGTTGGTTCCAGCTCAGCTCTCTTATCTCACACAGAAAGCACAATACAGAAAGAGACAAGAAAGCCAAACAAATGAAGCCCTTTCCAGTATTATAAATATAATGTTGTAGTCATGTTATAAAAAGAAGGAGGATTGAGTAGGTTTTAGTTTTAATTCAGTATTTAGTTTTTTTTTTAAATCCTTTGTATTCTCTTTTAAAATTCAATGAAAGTCTTTCTTATTCCCTGTCACTGTACCAGTGTTTTTTTAGATAGCTTATTTGTGCTTAATTTAGATTTGATTCTGCTTATTTATGTTTTACATTGCTTTTCATGCTTAGTTTGTAGGTCATATAGTTTAGTTTGAACCATTTTCAATTGTTTGTGCACTGCACCAAATCTGTCTCAGCATACCCCTTTTTTTGATTCAGAATTTAGGTAGGTTAGAGTAGTATTTAGTGATTGAATTTGGTTTTATAAATAGTTAGCAGTATATATTTTAGTAGTTTAAGCTTGTTTCAGTTTTTTTAATTCTTAATGATTAGCTTAATTCAGCCCTGTAGTTAACCCTCCCCAGCAGGCCTGCAAACCAATTTTCAGAAACTGTGTGCAACACCATTTTGGGTTTTAATTTTCAATCCCTTTGTCTTTGATCCATATGAGCTGGAATGTGGCATGTTTCATATTTAGTTGGTGATGTAGTTAGTCCACACTTTGTAAAATTTTTTATTTGAGCTTATCATAAGCTTTTGAGCAGCTTGCATATGCCCTTGTATGATAGCTTGGACTGTTTTAGGTTTGCTTTAGCTTAATCTCAGTTTGAGCTTGATTGATTCCATTCTCTGCCCATTTAGTTAGCTTAGCTTAAGTTGATAAGCTTGAGTTTATTTGAGCTTGGTAAATCCACTGCAGTTAAGCTATTTGCTTAATTCTTAGGGTCTGCTTATGCTAATTTGTAATTGGCACTTAATTGTTGCTCCTCATTTGTTTAATCCTAGTTTAGAATTTAGTTTCTTGAATTTTTTTTAGCTTAGTTGTAGCTTATGTGAGCTTGGGGAATTGTAACAGTTATTCTTGTTATGTGTTAACTTGTGACTCACTGTTAAGCCATAAGCACCCAAGCCTCCCTTATATCAGCTGGTCTATCAAGCTCCAATTAAGCCCATATCAGCTGTAAGTTTGCATACATGTTCTATGGTGACTTGTGTTTATGTGTATTAGCTGATTAGTGCATTAGTTTATCTTTTCCTAGCTCATTTTGCCCCCAAAGTAGCCCATTGAACTGCAGGCTTGCACCTTTTCATGTCCCAAACAGCCTTGAACCTTCATTTTTCATTTGTTCATTTTTAGGAATTATGACTTGGAAATTGGTCCATAGCTTATTTAGCAGCTTGTCCACATGCATGTATTTTTACCTTAATTTTGTGATTTTTCTTATTGCTTATTGTGGCCTTCAAAGCTCTTATAGGGCTTATTAGTGGAACTTTACCTATGTTTTTGAGCTTTTTGAGATGCTCTGAGACCTAAGTTGTGAGATCTATGCTAAAATTTTTCACTTGTGAGCTTATTGGATAAGCTTATAGAAGCCTGCAACCTTGCCACAGCCCTGCTTGTTCCTCAGTATTTGTGTTTTGCTTATTTTGTATTTTTAGCTTATTCCTATTGCTTTTCTTGTTATTCTAGCTTATCTCCAGTGTGATTAACTTGTTTGTAGCATAATTTGTTCTTGGATCAGTCCTTACAGCTTATTAGGTAGCATTTTCAACTTAAAAAAATAAATAAATAAATAAAAAATAAAAAAAAAAACTCATTTCAAGCTTATTTTGGGCACTGTTGAGCAAATAAGCTGTTTTAGAGCTTATTTTCAATATTTAAAAAGTTTGTTTTTTTTAAAGTTGTTTTATTTTGTTGTTAAAATGTTTTTGTAAAGAAAAAAATCAAAAAGAAAAATAATTTGAAAAATCTGTCAAGTGTGGGATTCGAACTTAGGTCATTTGGCTCAATCCTCAAACCAACCATGGGCACTATCTGCTCTATGCTAGTCTTAGTGTTTTTGTTGTCCCTTGTTTTATTTATACTAGTGTAAGTCCCTTTTAGCTTATAATCCCTTTTCAGTTTATTTTCAGCTCACAAATAAGCTTGTTGCCATTTTCATATTTTTCCTAGCTTTCTTACACTAACGTAGTTGATTTGTTCATGCTTACAGATGTAGCATATCCTCTAAGCACTGAAGTGCTCTGATATGTGGGAATCGCACCCGGCTTTACCTCTCGAGGGATCTCGAGAAGCTTACAACCCCCACCAGGCAGTGTACCAGATCGTTGTAGTATAGTATAGTGACAAGTACCGGGGGATTGATCGTTCAACTCAGGAATAGTGTCGCTAGGATTAGAAAGCCTAAAAACTAGGTCTAGAGGTGAGGGATGATTCTTTTTGTATTTTTATATTTTATAAAGGCAATTAAAATCTCAGGTTTTAGAAGAGTGGGCAGAATTAGTTGCTAGCCAACTAACCCAATAACTAAAGATGCAATCAAAATAAAATAACAAAAATGAAAATGAATCTAATTACTAATGTGGTGTAAACAATAATAGGGAAAGTTGTGTTTACTTAGGTTTCATTACTCCCTAGATATCTTTTATAGGTTGATAGCTTGTTACAATTGCATGGATGACTGGACATATTCCTTAATACTAGTCGTAGGGCCGTGTACAATATTCCCTAACTCTATAGGATCCTACTTCACTCCTATGTCGAGCCGTTTGAATCTCCTAACATGGGATCATTAGAATTCTCCTACGCATTAAATACAACGAAAAATCATAGTACACCTCTGATCATGTTTCTTAAGACGTTCAAGCATGTTTCCAATGGAAGTCTGCCAGTTTTCTTAAGCCTAACATCGAATACAATCATCCGTAACAACTACAAACAAACAATCAACCCATAATTAACATCTAGGTTTCACTACATCTAAGCAAACACACAAGAGATCTAGCCAAGCATGTTAAATTGAAGACAAGTGTAAGATATATTCAAGCAACACATAGACATATTGATTGAATTGAAAGAGTACTTATCTCAATTGAACTTAAGATGTTTCAAAGGGTAAAAACCCTTGAAAAAGCTGTGAAAATCAGACTAGGGTTTTTCTCCAAAGTTACACCCTAAAAGTTACACACTAATGAATGAAAATTGCAAAACTATATATAGATTTTACAGGGTGAAAATGTCAAGAAGGAAATTCTGACGCTATCAACTCGCCGCCCATAATGAAATCGGATTGCCTAGATCCACTTTTGACGCCGTCATGTGTAAAGTTGCTCTGGGCCGTCACTAACATTCGGACCATGACGGCCTATGGTGACGCCGTCATGTCCTTAGTATAAAACTCTCTGGACCGTCACGGACTTTATCCACTTCCACCTCTTGCATTGCTCTTGACGCCGTCACTTGGAAACTCTTGACGCCGTCAGGTACTGTCCCCAGCAAGGAAAATTAAGACTTCGCCATTTTCTTCACTTTTATGCTCCAAAAACGTCCAAAGTGCTTCCTTTTCCAGAATTCACTCCAAAAGTACCTAAAATGACAAAAGGAACGATTTAGGGCAATATTTAATCAAATAAATTCGAATCCGGGCTAAAATGACCCCCTAAAAACGGTTCATTTTTCGCCTCATCAAATACCCTTACACTTGAGATTTGCTTGTCCTCAAGCAAATGCGCTTTTATTCTAATCAAAATACAAGTTAGGGGTCATTCAACACTAATATAAAAGTAATTACAATAAATAATCGTTCCACTAAAGACCAAAGACAAGCACGGAGGTCATACACTAGCACCTCATAAATAGTGTTTAGATACTCACATCTCTCGGGTGTAATAAAGTATATATCACACTAAGGAAATGGAAAACATCTCTCACTACCTGTCATAGCAAAATAGATTACCATAGGCTTGGGAAAGGATCAAACCTCTACCATTTGGCGTAAGCACCTAGGATAGACTATCAAAGAGATCTTTTAAAGGGTTATAATGTTAGGTGTAGGGATATGGAATACACGATTTTGTTGCATAAAGGCAATATTTATTGGTGGCGAGTTAATCATCTTGGTTAATTACATGTAAAATATGGCGTTGCTAAGCCAAGACTAGACTCGACTTAAGCTAATAAATCAAAAATAACAAAAACATAAAATAAACATAGAATGAAACGGGATGGTAGTCCGTATGTTTTTTCTCTTTTTCTTTTTCTCTTTTTTTTTTTTTTTTCTTTTTCTTAATTTTTTGATTTTTTTTTTTCATACACTCTTACCCTACCATCCAAAATAATACATTATAGGGAATGAACATTCCCCTTACACTTGAATTTTTACATACTTTACAATAAACTAATCTAATGACTCAAATCAAGATAATCAAAACACTTAGAGTATTTTTAAGATTAACGCACATATGCGGGTAATAATATGATGTTCTTCCCCATTACTCCATAACACAAGTACCTTACCCATGAGTCCCAATCATCCCAAAACAATATCTACAAGATATGACTCGACTTAGCATCCATGTAATCAATTAGATAATTAACTAAGGGTTTAAACAAATAACGATAATGCACTAAAGATGAGTGCATACACGGAAGGCTAAGGCGATTTGGGTGTACATTTAAGTGGGTTGTAACAAATTCTTCCTTTAAGTAAGATACTTAAAGTTAGAAACGAAAAGATAGGCTTGGAGGGGTGTACTAGGGGTTTCGTGTACTAAAAATGAGTACAATGCTAAAGTGTGGGAAAAATTAGTTGACTTTACTAGCCAAGTAATATGACTTAAATGGTCAAGTAATTATGATGCGGGTTTAACACAAGGGTGATCCTAATACCTCTTATCATGTAGTAAATCCTACCACACGAATGTAGTCTCACTAGCGGTCTCGGGATGCATCACTAACGCAAGTTCTAGAATCTAAATGCTGCCGGTACACCCATAAGCACTAATAATGAATGTTTTTCCTATCAAATCTAAAGGCGAACCTCACATATTTGGGTGAAAAAATTTTCTGAATAGTACGGTTTTTTGCTAGTCATACAACTCCTATCCATGAGACGCTTGCTAAGGCTAAAGTTTCACTCCTAAATGTTGTGAAAAAATTTAAATTTGGCGCTAAAATTACACTAACAAGTATTTCTCTTAGTTTTATTACACACCTACCATCAAACAAACAAACTCAAGTGCAAGTGTATCCTATAAGGTATCATCATTTACCCTCCCCCTACACTTAGGATGAACATTGTCCCCAATTTTCAATTAAAGAATGTAAAAGTGAAATAGGTAAAAGAATGAAATCAAATACTCCCCTGATTCGTTCGGTATAGATAGTGTGTTAACAAGGTTAGATCTTCCTCCAAGAAAATGAACATTCAAAGCTTCCCTTCCAGAAAAATAAATCATCTTCTTGTCATATATAACCTGTTAAACCTGAGAAAACAAACAAGGCAACCTCGCGTAAAATCGGCGGCAATCTATATATACTAACAAGTCCTAGAAAACAATTTAAGATATAATGCTTGTGGAATGAATGTTTGCAGATTTCCAGGAGTTTATAAAACTAAAGAATTAACAAAAACTTTAAGACTCCGTTAGAAAAACAAAACTAGCAAAATTTCCAGAATTTTACACATGACGCCGTCAAGAATTAATTCCTGACGCCGTCAGAAGTGACCTGCAGAAATCTTTCTGTTAAGTTTCCGGAAAATTTCTGGAAAAACTTATGTCCTACTTCCTGGAAAATCCTGCAAAACATCATTATGACTCGATACAAGCATTTGACTCTAACAAATACTAATACACATGTCCATTTAATATTGTGGAGAATCAAGATCAATTTCGTTCTTAAAAACACATTTCGGGTTTCCCCTTACACTTATCTTTTGCAAAATACCTTTATATGAAGTTAAGACGAAGTTAAACGACAAAATAAAGCATTTTCACAATTTTAGTTTTGAAACATGATCTACCGACAATAAAAATAAAGCATGCATAGGGAAACAAATAACATCAAACAAATAAAAATACACAAAGCATGGGTTGCCTCCCAAGAAGCGCTTGTTTTTGTTCGAGTCACGAGCCTGACTCTACCCTTATTTAACTGAAATAGGGGAGGTTTTCCCTACACTTAGGATTAAGTGCGGGTGAAAATAGCGATACACACCCTTAGGGTGGAAATATGCCACGTGAGGGAAGAGTGGTGGATGAATCATATGCTCAAACAGGTGTGCTCCTTTTATCATAACCTTACCTATTTCAATTGGGTCAATGGGTGGATTAAGATTTTCTCCTAGAAAAGGATCATTTTCTATCAACTTCGAGAGACTCCTAGTTGGGAATCCATCTTGACCTAATAAACCCGGTTTAAACCCATAATGTTTTTTGTGATCAATCAAAAATGGGTGATGTAAGCATGTAAGGTCATTTTCCACTCCTATATTGGCTTCCTCTCTACAAGGTTTAGAGTCCACTACCTTTATCCTAAGACTACCCGGACTATATGGTTTGATGGGTGGATCAAAACCTATTTTAATTCCTAAATTTTCATCCAAGGATGGAAGATTAGGTAACGGTTTTGGTTGAGGCTCCGGTTCATCAAAACTAGGAACTTCCCTAGAACTAAGAGTAAGGTTATCACTATAAGTATTCAAACCTATATCCTCTAGTGGTGCTTGGTCCAAGGGTTCTACCTCCATTGGGATTCCTAAAGTTTCTTCTACTTTTTCCGGGTAAGTCACGTTTGGTGTGTGTGCCTGAAATGATGGTAGGACTCGTGGGGTACTTTGTGAGCTTATGTTATTTACTTCATCATTCCTTGTGTCAAGATCACCTATATCCTCAACATGTGTTTTATTATAATCTAACCCTAACATTTTCCCAAGTATCTCAAGTGCTTCTCTAGGCATCTCAACTTCTATATCCGAATCATAAAGATCATCCTCAATATTCTGACTGCTATATTCAAACTGCCCAAAAGATTCATCATGTGTTTCTTGAGATTCATCATCATCGATCATAAAACCTAGGTCTTTTTTATCAATGTGATCATGTTCGGCTACATCCTCCATCACATCAAGGTCACCTATGTGTTCATCCTGTATTATGGTAGTGCCTAACCATGACATGCAGCTAGGTGGCTCATATGAAACTATCCTAGGTGAAGGCTCATATGGTGCATAGGTTTCACTAAGTGAGGCATTTTGAGGGGTTGATGGAGCTCCTAAGGTGAATTCTTTAAAATTCTTATGCACTTGGCCTCTTTGCTCAAGGTACTCAATAAAATCAATATAAGATCCTGTACTCCTCATTTCATTCCTCCATCTTGGTATATCCAAACTGGTGTAATTATATTTTTTCTGGTAAAACTCTAGTGTTGGACTTGGTGGATTCACGTTCTCCATAATGGTGAACGGAAGAGTCAATGGAAAGGTTTTTACAAACAAAGACACAAAGAAAAGATAGACTATGAGAAAGCCAATGAAAAGAAAAATAAAAATCTTACTAGAAAGGAATCTAGCAAGTAGACCTAATAAAAAGAAATCCTAACCTAGATAATAACTATTCCCCGGCAGCGGAGCCAAAAATTTGATACGTGGGAATCGTACCAGGCTTTACCTCTCGAGGGATCTCGAGAAGCTTGCAACCCCCACCAGGCAGTGTACCTGATCGTTGTAGTATAGTATAGTGAAAAGTACCGGGATTGATCGTTCAACTCAGGAATAGTGTCGCTAGGATTAGAAAGCCTAAAAACTAGGTCTAGAGGTGAGGGATGATTCTTTTTGTATTTTTATATTTTATGAAAGCAATTAAATTCTTGGGTTTTGGAAGAGTGGGCGGAATTAGTTGCTAGCCAACTAACCCAATAACTAAATATGCAATCAAAATAAAATAACAAAAATGAAAATAAATCTAATTACTAATGTGGTGTAAACAATAATAGGGAAAGTTGTGTTTACTTAGGTTTTATTACTCCCTAGATATCTTTTATAGGTTGATAGCTTGTTACAATTGCATGGATGATGGGTCGTATTCCTTAATACTAGTCGTAGGGCCATGTACAATATTCCCTAACTCTATAGGATCCTACTTCACTCCTATGTCGAGCCGGTGTAATAAAGGTGGGTAAGTCAAGATCATCCCAAGGGATTTGGTTGTTTTAGTAATAAGAAAAACGTTTGTTAAATAAGGGTTGTCAATCCAAATTTATGTAAAATCTTAATTTAAAAGAAACTCAATAAAAACTAAACATATACTTGTGTATAATTCCTTGATTGGTAATTAGGAGTATTGTAACAATTTGAGTACAAAGTTTGGTGTAAAACTTGTTATGATGCGCAACTAAAAATGAGTAGTTATACAATCTATAATGTATGGCATGTTTTCACTACCACTACGAATTCTATCACCTAAATCACTCCTTTCGGACATATCAAATTAGTATGACAATCCTATAAACACATGGTTGTTTAGAAAATCAATTCTTTTCTTATGAATTCCTACGAATCCTTTCGGTCCTTTTTCGTGATGAAATCGTCTCAAATCCATTTTAACAAGTAAATAAGATGGTTGTCAAGCATCCTATTCCATACTAATTTGGTGCATTAATATTTTGGAATAAAAACAAGTTGAAATTCCTTTCGGACCTGTTTTTCAAGAGATTGTTTTTACCCACAAATTAAGCAAGAAAAGATGTTATTTCAACAAACTCATAAAATAGATATGTTTTCATGCATCACCTTTTTCATAAAAAAATACTCCATTAACCAATCACATCATATACACAAGTATATCACAAATTACTCCATAGCAATCATATTAAAACACAAGTAAATAAGAAAACTTTTATAAAACTCAAAGTAACAATTGTTCATTATAAGTATCAAGGTGTACCTAGTCTTGAGAATTACAATGAATAAACTTGTGGAACTTTAGTAACCATACTCCTCCAATTGCTCACTAACGTAAGTAAACAACTCCACACTCGAACCAATGCTTAAGACTCTAACTCAACACGTTCTGGACGTTTTTACAACACTTAGTAAACTTTCAGGCAATATAAGATAAACTAACAAGATTTGGTGTAATACTAAGTTAGATATTGATGGTACAAGTAATTCTAGACCCTAAGTAGTCATTATATAGCATAATGACACTTATCCTTCAAGTAAAAACGTCCATCCTTAGTTAATAAGTAGAAATGATCAGCCACACATGATTATGGGGAGTAAATTCGCCAATAAATGCAAAACTTGTAACTTTAGTCAACCCCATCCGATCGGTTTCTCACCATCCGATCGGATGGTAAATCTTTTGGCACGTTTCCAGCCGAATCGGTTGCGAGTTGCAACCGATCGGTTGGAATCTGTCTGAACCATATTTCTATGTCTTTTCCTTGTCGTTTTACGTTGCATGCATTATTTTTCTTTGTGGCATGACTTTGTCCATTAGAACTTGATATTTCCTTGATAATTTCGTATAGAAAACTTGTCTTTATCAAATCCTTTTGTCCAAGCAACGTTTCTTTCTTCCTTGATCTTCTTGAAACTCTCCAAAAATGCATGTCCACTTCATTTCTTCATCTTTTAATCATTTTTACCTGCTTTTGGCTATATTTGCATGCATAAACACTTTTCCACGATTAAGTAACAAATATATACAAATATGACCAATTTCCACTCATAAATCAAATAATAACGTGACTAAAAACATGTTAAATTTGAGCGTTATCAAATCCCCCACACTTGAGCTTTGCTCGCCCTCGAGCAAGTCTTAATCAAAAAGAAAATTGAATTCAATGGCAATAGTGCAAATATCTTATTTGAACTCAATCAAGTGAATAAAGAGCTTGATAACAATTCTAAGCACCTCACGAAGATAATTTGAAATTCACTCATCACTCAATATGTGTAATGATTAATAGATCACTCATTGCACAGTCATGATTTATGTTTCTTACCATAGGCTTGTACAAGTATCAAAACAATAGAATAATTCATCAAAGAGGTCTTTTATTCGGGTTGTAACGTTTAGGCTAAGGGTTTTATAAAATTTCGTGCAAAATAATTACACTAAGTCAAAAGGGTAAGGATAAGGCATGGGAATATTTATGAAATTGGTTTTAAAAAAAAAATCAAAGTCTAAGTCCCATAGTTGCTAATCTCAAACAAACCACAAACCCAAAAATGACAATAGTTACAATCTTTCTCCTCTTCGATCTTTCACATGTTGATACATCGATTCACCATAAAAATATTCTTCAAACTTAGCACATTGGCTAACAACATATCTCATAACTTTCCTTATTCATAATAATATAGCACATTGGCTATATTTGCCACCGTATAGTTGCGATGACTTATTTTTTTTATTATTATTATTTTTTTTAAGATCTCCCCTGTTGATATAAATAATGTTTAAAAAGGTTATTAATATCTCTAAATAAACCTATGTTTTGATAATCACAAAACTCAAATCAAATTAAGTCAAGATTAAGACGTAAACAAGTATTTGGTAACAAATATTTACTTCTACATCTAATATCACTTAAGGTATGCATAAACTAAGCATCTTATGCATTACATGATCAAAGGAAATTTTGTCTTAAGACATAACATCTTATAAAATGATATAAACATTTTATATATATTTGTAAATCATTTTTGGTAATGCTATATTAAACCACAAAGATATGATTTCAAATTTCCAACCAAAAAGGGCAAATTTTATCTAGAAAAACTTTTCCAACGTTCAGGAGGGCGACCCCCTTAATTTTACTAGGCGGCCCCCTTAATGATTAAGGGGACCGGCCCCTAATTAAGGGGACCGGCATGCTCCAGAACAGTAAATTCTGGCCCTATAAATATTGGATCATTTCACACATTTTTCTCACCTTTTTGCACTATAAACTTTCTGATCCAACCTCCATTTCTAGATCTAAAAACCTTTGATCATATAATTCATAAGTCTTTGTTTCCAAGTGATCCAAAGCTTCATCCATTCAAGTGCAAGAAGAAGAACACTCCTCTACATCCATCTAATTGTAGTAGTGTTGTGAATAGCTAGTTTCATATTGTAGTTGTGTTAGATATTTGTAAAAGTGTTGTGTAAAGTTGTTGATTGTAGAAACTAGGTGTGTTGTAAAGTAGTTTAGTAGTTGTGAATTAGTTGTGCATAGAAGAAGGTGTGAAGGTGTGAAGCCTTGAAGAAGTCGTGAAGGTGTGAAGAAGGTGTGAAGCCTTGAAGAAGTCGTGAGATTGGTTCTAGCTACGATTAGAACTCGACATTTAGCTTAGTGTCGTTAACTCGTGTAAGCCAAGGTGTGTAAGGTTTCTCCACCATAAGGAGTTTGTTGACATAGTGAAGAAAACTCTCGAGTGTGGTACTCGGGGAGTGGAGTTGGGCAAGGAAGGTGTCCTTGTAGCCGAACCACTATAAATTCGCGTGTTGTGGTTTGATCTTTCTAACTCTATCTTTTCTTCATTACATTTCGATACTTTCATTATTATATTAGAATTGCTTATATTGGTTGTCATTTGAATTCACTTGAGATCGAATCGAAAGTTTTTAATAAGCTACAAAATATTTTGGTAATAAATTTTTAAAATGACGTAAAACTATTCAACCCCCCTTCTAGTTTTCCACAATTGGTATCAGGAGCCATGTCTAGCAAGATCTTTAAAATATATTGTATTTTAAAACTTGTAACGATCTATGGAATCTGAAAAATATTTAGAAGGGCAATCTATGCAAAGACCACCACTATTTGAAAGTGATGGATTTTTATATTGGAAAAATCGATTCGAAACTTATGTGAAGTCAAAAGATCTAGATCTTTGGCATGTTATTACTAATGGTGATTTTTTACCTATTAAAAATAACCCCGAAACTAAGAAAGATGAAATCGTACCTTTTGAAAAACAAAATGTTGATTTAAAAAGAAAATTTGCTAAAAATAATGAAGCAAAAATGGTTATTTATAATGCGCTACCACGTAAAGAGTACGAAAGGATCTTTATGTGTGAAACCGAAAAAGAAATTTGGAACTCTTTACAAATAACTCACCAAGGTAATAGTCAAGTCAAAGATAATAAGATAGATCTACTTGTTCAACAATATGAGCAATTCACGATTTCGGAAGAGGAATCAAGTGATAATGCTTTTGCTAGATTTAACACTATCATCACAAGTTTAAAAGCACTTGATGAGAATTTTTCTAGTAAGAATTTTGTTAAGAAGTTTCTTAGGGCTCTTCATCCAAAATGGCGAGCTAAAGTGACGGCTATTGAAGAATCGAAGAATTTGTCAACATTGCAACTTGATGAATTAATTGGAAATCTAAAAGTTTACGAAGTTATCATTAAGAAGGATTCCGAAATGGTCAAAGAAAAACGAGAGGAAAGCAAGTCAATCGCCTTGAAAGATAGAAAGGAATCTAGTATCGAAGATAGCTCATCTTCCGAAAGTGATGACGAAGAATACGCCATGGCCGTAAGAGATTTCAAGAAATTCTTCAAAAGGCGAGGAAGATTCATAAGACAACCGCATGATGAAAAGAAAACATTTCAAAAGAGTAAGGATGACAAGAAGAACAAGATTGAAAGAAAATGTTTCAAGTGTGGTGATCCAAATCACCTCATCGGAAAATGTCCAATGATGACAAGAGATCAAAACCAAAGTGCTTTTGTTGGAGGCGCTTGGAGTGATAGTGATGAAGATGAGAAAGAAACGACAAAAGAAGAGAAGTGTCTTATGGCGAATACATCAAATGAGGTACGTTCTGAAACCGAATATTTTAGTGATGAAAGTTTATCATTAGATGAAAAAGATCTAGATAATGAATATAATAGGCTATGCAAATTAGGACAACTAGTAATGGCCAAAAACAAATCACTAAAATACATAAACAATCAATTGGAAAATGAAGTACTTGAACTAAAAATTAAAATACATCAACTTGAAAAAGGTAAAGAAATTTTTGAAGAATGTAAATCATGTCAAGTGCTTAAAGGTGAAAACGAAATACTTAGGGAAGAAATTCGCAAACTTAATAAATTTGAAAATAATAGTCACTCACTTAGTAAAATAATAAGTATTCAAAGAACATCCGGAGATAAAACCGGTTTAGGATTTAACTCAAATGAAGCTTCAACAAGTGAGATTAAAAATGTCAAATTCGAAGATGAACCTAACGAAAAAAAACCTCTAAAATCTAATCCTAAGTATATACTTATTAATGATAGAAAAATACATCTTGCCAACAATGAAGAAGTAAAAGCTTCTTATAAACCGTCTTTGAAAAACGAGGTAGGATCTTCTAAATCTAAGACAAGATCTAAAACACCACCACCTAGAAAATCAAATAATTCTAATCCTAGGTCTAAAACACCTCAACCAAGAAGAAACCAAAATAGGCAAAACTATAATAACAATAGTAATCAAATGTGGAACTACCAACAAAGCTACGATCCTTGGGGTATACTACCACCTTTCATGCATCCTAGTCAAATGTTAAACATGTTTGGATCAAACAACTTTGGACCAAAGAGCAATGGGGATCGAATGGCTAGATGAACATTCCTTGAGGCAATCTTGAAGTTTCTCTCAACATAGACTTTTTCAAAGTCTATATGTCATCTTGATGATTTTGAAGATTTTTTGAAGACCACCGGGTACGCCATTCTTTCATAACTCATTGCCATGCTTAGATAAATATGCTTTAGTTGATTACATTGTTTGCATAGATATAGCTTGCCTTTTTCTCTCTATTTATTCGATCATATATATACTTATATATATATATATATATACATATATATATATATATATATATATATATATATATATATATATATATATATATATATATATAATTGCTTGCACATAACCTAGATACGTCATTAGTTGACTTTCTAGAACTCCAGGAAATTGTTCTTTATCGAACCCTTTCCTTCCCCCCTCACGTTATTCTATTAAGTCCTCTTTTAGGAGACTCATGATGATGAAGGGATATGAGTCAAGTGGACTTTTATCATGCAAGAACGTCTTCGCACGTGAACACTATGGATGAAACAAACTCCTCTCGCCGACTATATCCTATCTCCGCTACTATCTTTCAAACCTCACCCATCTTTCACTCAATATATATATATATATATATATATATATATATATATATATATATATATATATATATATATATATATATATATATATATATATATACGCGTATTCACATATTCCCGAACACACCTCAAACCCTTCATCAACTTAACACTTTGATCATTTTATCCAAAATTGTCAAAGGTACATTTTAATTATCGAAACGGTAATTAAAAATTGGTAAGAATTTTATCATCGTGCCAATAAAAGCTTACGTATTTTTGATATATTATAAATCTAATTATATACGTATAAATATTTTTGTTCCATAAACTAATTCCGCGAAATCTCAAAAATTTCAAAGGCGGCCCCCTTAAAGATTAAGGGGACCGACTTGTTACCGAGGGCGGTCCCCTTAATGTTTAAGGGGACCGGCCATCTGACACTTCAAAATCCGTTTTCCTCCTTATTTCCATTCCCAAACACTCCATTTGCTCATTCATCTCTTCCCATTGCTGCTGAGTACGAACCAAAACACCCAAAACCATCAAAATCCTCCACCATATCACCAATCCGGGGTTGTTTCGCAAGGGGAAAACATTAACCAAACATATAACAACATATTTTGTAAGTTTTCCAACATGCATTTCATCACATTTCATTCGATTTGGTGTCTAATCAATAATTATGCATTTTATTAAAATTTATTTTAATTCAAATTTAAGTGTAATAGAAGCTAAAAATTGAACTACCAAATGCTTCCCATAGGATTAGGATGATGTATTGCAACTCAAATTTAGTATAACATATCATTTTGTGAAAATCATTAATCGCCCATAAACCCTTGTTGAATCTTATTTTTCAAGAGGCACATTGTTGATATAACTCTTAAAAACTATTTAAAACTTACTACATTACATTGTTTTAATGTTCTAAACAATCAAAACATACTTTTCAATTCGTTATAAAATGGTTCATGAAGACAACATGGGCGTTTGGTTCATGAACAAACTATAACTATATGTAGTTATTTGAAACTTAAAACTAGCTCATAAATTTGTTAATACTACTAGAATCAATAGACGTCATCAAGATATATAATCAATATATATATTGATGTTCTAGGATGTTTTTATCTAGTTAAGGGAGCGTTTGGTATATTTCAAAAATGACATTTTTGAAAACTAAAATTCGCATTTTAATCTTTTAAACAAGCTTATGTTGCGTCAAACTCTTATGAAATGGAAGATATATAATCTAATATATATCTAGCCTTATTTCGAAATGAATTATGATGTCATACTCTTTGATATCATATATTCTAAACGAGTTTAAAATCAAAATAAAAGGAACATTATGAAACTACTTCATTGAATATTTTTTGTGTCGAAGTAGAATTTCGTTCCACATATATTGCATATAATTATATATATATATATATATATATATATATATATATATATATATATATATATATATAACATATGCATGATAGTTGTTTTTATATTAATTCTAGTTTTGTTGTTATATTGTTTAGGTGAAAATGCCTAAGACCACGGTTGGTGATGTCTCCAAAACCAAACAATACATTCCAAATGTCTCTTCTACTCCCGGAATGTCTCCTTCAGTTGCATGTGTCTATCGTCCTATTGAAAATAGAAACATTCACGAAGGACGAATTCTCGATCCATCTTTCTATGAAAATGATCAAACCGAACGAATGTTCACCAATATTCGTTTTGAATGTCTTTTCCAAATCAACGAACCAATAATTCCTCGTTTTATCCTCGATTTCTATAGCCAAGTGACGGTGCAAACCGATCCCTATGGTAATATCCTCACTTCTTTCATGATTCAAAATCAATTCATCACTCTTACTCTTGCTCAATTTGGTCAAATTCTTCGAATCCCATACAACGGCCAAGCCGTTTTCTCAAATGAATGGGATCTTTCCTCTCTTGAAAGATATCGTCCTCAGGATGGCCCCTACTATTATGAGATTCTTAGTCCTGAAGACTTTCGTCGAATGCATGAACTAGAACGTCGTACGACTAGTCGAGTAATCAAGTCGAAGAATGTCGATATTGATGCCAATCAAATTCTCCTCAAAGAGCTAAGCCAAGATATGAAGAAATGGGAAGAACTCATTCGAGAGAATGCGTTTGGTACTGGTGGTCACCGTGATCATGTCACGGCGAGCATTGCCCACATTCTTTATTGTGTAATTGCTGAAGAGCAATACAATTTGGCTTATGTTTTTATTCATCGAATCATGTCCGCCAAAAACACCCCAAATGCCAATCTTCCTTATGGTATGTTTCTCACACGACTTTATCGTTATGTGATGGAACATTACCCACATCTTCAAAGAGACTACTACGTTCATATCCTTCCTACTTTGAACCAACTTACTCGTGTTCGTACTCGTCGTTCTCGAAGTGACAAAGGAAAATCTCGTGGTCCTTTGTATTCTAGGCCTCTTGGTTCTACATCTCATCGTGATGACGATGATGATGAGGAGGAAAACTGTTAGGTCACCATTTTGTAAACACAAGTATGATTGACAAAGAAATGAGATGAGAATGAGAGTGGGATGATTATGAGAAATTTGAGAAAATGAAATGCAAGAGTTTCCTTAATGTTTTCAAATAACCAACCAAGTTTACAAGAGGCCTAAGACTAGTATTTATAGGAAAAGAGCTAGGGCAACATTCCTACTCCTTCCCTCCTTACAAATCGTATGGGCTTTGAGGCCCATGGACTACATACTTAAGCCTAGTAAACTTAATACAAAATGTAAATGAAAGTAAATAATAACTAAGCAACCTAGCATTATTACAAATGACCGAGACTTGATAAAATAGTAAAACTATGGTTCCAACAATCTCCCCCTAAGGGTCGGTCATCATGGTTGCTTGACGTCTTCGTCTTAATCTTTGACTTTCACAGCTTTAGACGTCTTCAGAAATGATTAGAATAATGATGGATGTACTTTGCTCTTTGACTTTGTTCTTTGATGATGTTGTTGTGATTCTGTTATGAAGTAATCTGCCGTTCGTCACTCCTGCGTCTGTGGTGGTTGTCTGCCATTCCAACATGCTCATACATCTTTGAGTTCTGACTTATACATGCACGTAGTCCCTTTCTTTCACATAAGATCTTTAGTCTTTATACTTTGTAGATTCTTCCTTTTGGCGTAGAATCTTTCTTTGAACTTTGTGTTGCTTTGATCTTTGAGGGAGCTTTTGATGACTTCAAGATGCATGTATGAGCATGTGGAATCCGTCATCATGGAAGTGAGGTACCTGCGAGTAGATAGTTAGCAATAAATCACCGGTACTTACGGATAAGGAATTAGAGCTCATCAACAGCATATTGTGAAGACTCCTTCTAATCCTTATCCAGGTCGTTCCCATATCAGATACTCCCGAAGGAGCTTACGAGACCTACTAGGTAGCTCAATGACTGGGTGAGTCGCTGGGGATCACTCCACGACTGTAGACCGTAATGGAACCACCGCAAACACTAAGCGTAACCCTTGTGGGGTTACCGAAGTGACCTGCTGTCAGGGCTGTTTAATGTTGACCCTGGCAGGATTACCGTTCAATCATTGAGAAATGCATAAGTAATCCTCTCATAAACGTTCTCGGCAGATTGCTAAGATCTGCGAAGGACTCGATAGTTTACAACTGATGTTCATTGATGTAGAACACCAGTCGTAGAAATACTAAGTGTTCCTAAGAGATCTTTGATGTATCTCAAGGCTCTAGACTCTATAAGTGCACACCTAGGTTTCCTATGCGGAGACTGGGGATGTCCTTCTTCAATATCAACCGTCTCTAAGAGATAGGTCGATAGGTTACGCGGGTTCCCCTGTGAGAATGAAACAAGTCCTTTTAAGAGAACTTGAGTGGTTAAGAAGGTTTAGTGCATTGCGTCACTGGGTCCATGACGACTTTGTCTTCAATACCGGTGTTGTCTTTTGCAACAACCAGTAGCATACGTATTGAACCCGGTGTCTGCCCTAAGGTTGAACATATGGAGGGCTATTTCTTTTCACCCTTTACTTTACTTTTCTTTTTAATTCTTCAACTCCTTCTTTCCCTTTCATTCATTTCTCCTTTTTCTGTATCATACCTAAGGACTTCTAATTCTAACTATGGGAGATGTCCTTGGGTAGATCCCTCCGGCTCTGGCGGATCATAGGACGGATATTCCTATCTTAATCACCTTATAACTCCGACAGTTAGCCAAGAAACCTTTGATTGAAAAATCTCTCAAGGTGTTTGTGATAATTAAATATTTTGGTTAACACTTTGAGAGTTTTATGTACACTTTTGAAGGGCTCCCCCTGCACATGTGCTCATAAGTGTTTAAATAAATTTGCACATGCGGGAGGAGCAAACACTTTTGAATTGATCCACTTTCTGTGAACAGGACCGATTCGAGACACGCTTACATCACTAGTTAGACTAGCTTGAAGTTATTACCCGGCCTGGTCAAGTCCACAGAAAGTTTCTCGAGACGGTACTTTTCTACTAAGACATATCCTTTTCGAGACACGCTTACGTGGTTAGTTAAAGAGATGCATTGTCTGCTTTTAGGTGACAACTAGCTCTAGTAACTAACTTGATGTTATTACCCGTCGAGGATAAGTCCTTTCGATGTTACTAACTTGTATTATCTCGTCAATTCCTGGGTTAATACTGAGTCTAGCTCGCACATGATACAACTTAAAGCTTTGACTTCGTATGTTTTAATCACTTTTTCATTTTCTCCCCCTCAAAAATAGCATATAAGATGGTGTTTTTGACAAATTTTTAGATTAAAATATGCCTTTTGAGTCTTATGGGGAGATACATCAAGAACTTTTGATTTTGAGCAAAGTATTTTGTTTTGACAAGTGCTCCCCCTCAACAAGTGATTAGGTCTTATTGAGGTGAAATACTTGTTCTTTTGAGCAGAATTATGAAAAATCATAAATGTTTGATTAATTCTACTCAAAAGTAAGAAGCCTTCGCTCCTTATGTTTAGGATTGAGGCACTGAGGCGTACCTCAGGGTCCTTTAATTACAAGCACGGGTTGTACACTGTAATGTGTGCACAAACCATAATGGAAAAATGATTCAATCAATGAAACAATTGATAATAAAAAAATATGACCAAATGTACCAAGTTATTCTTCGTCTGGAAGTGGAGCATTGAAGTTAGTGAACTAAGGTTCTGGTCTTTCGAAGTTTCTGACAGGAAACGATGGTCTGGCACCGATGTAGCTTTCCAGTCGTCTGATCTGTTCCCGTCGAAATAACCGTTCTTCAATCTTTAAGACAAAGTTACGAACTTGTCTTCTGGAGCTGGATTTCCATCTAGGTTGTTCCCCCTTAGCTATCTTACGTCGATCATCATTCAACCTTTTGACAAGCCCATCACGAACAAACTTGAGTGTAACATCACAGAATTTATGTACCTCATCGAACCTCATGAAGCTTTGTAGCTTTTTGCTGTTTATGTAGGTGAAGCCAAATGGTTCTTGGATGAGAGTAAACTGTGGTGTGTCATAGAGACCATCAAAGTAGAATTGTGGCTTTGTCAAATTGATCTTTTGTTGGTAACTTTCCACTCCAAGCTGAAGATCTTCCACTCTTTCTTGAACAATCAGTCGTCGGATGTAAAGAAGTAGCGATGCCATGAAGTTGTACTGAACGTCTCTATCGAATCCGCGCATTCTACTCTGAACCTTTTCAAGATACATATCTTCTATGTCATTGAGATAAAGGTTGGGAAAGTCTGCTTCGGAGAACTTGTACTTCTTTTCATCTTGTCGTTTAACAACAATTTCACGCATGAATAAGTAGTTAAACCGTTTCGACTGCTGAATCTCCAAGATAGCGATGATCTTTGATTTCTGCTTCACATTTTCCAATGATGTCTCTCCTAATCTGCTTGTATAACCGAGACGACGACGATCAGGACAATGTTGAATTCCGTGTAGAGCATCTCTGTCGTAAGCAACGATGGAGTTGCTGAAAATACGGGTGGTTTCTTCAATGGCTGGAATTTCGTATCTAGCGGCTGGTACTGAGATTGTGAGTGACGAAGCATATTTCTTCTTGGATATCTCTTGAGTGAGCTGGATGTTACGAAGATCTTTGTTGAAGAAGAAGCTGTAAGGTATCTTCGGTTTGTCAGGAAATCCTTTCAACGGTAATGGTTTGGTCCAGTCGGTGAAGTAAGGTTTTTCATGATTCTTGGAACTTAGATCGATATTCACTTCAGGATTTAACCAGTCAAAGTCGGCAGACATTGCACTAGCTATATTCTGCATGTGATATTCGTATTCGACTTTGTTTCCAGATCTTTTCTTGAGGAATTCTTGTGCATCCCTATTGATTCTCCTAAGCTCCGCCTTTGTGAGTTTGTTGATGTGAAGATCCTTCATAATGACCTGGGTGAACTGAAGAGTGTTACCAGGAAGAGGTTCTTCTTCTTCCAGAGGAGGTTGAGCTTGGACCATTTCTGTAAGCCAATCATTCTGAGGATTGTCATCATTGTCGAGCCATGAATGACGTGTTTTCTTCTTGGATTTCTTAGACTTGGATGTAGCATCTTTGTCTTTGGCTTTGAACGGTGATGATGGACCAGCATGAGAATCATGAGTAGGTGGAGCACGGTAATCGGTGTCAAGTTGATCTTGGAAGTCATCAGTTTGTTCCATGAACATTTCTTCATCTTTGGTTTGACCTTCACCAGTAGCTGAGGGTTGTTGTTGAGTTCCAGGAGGAGTGGAGTCCTTCTGTGGTTGTAGAGAGGATGAGGGACCTGTTCCAGACTTCGGTTTCTTGCCTTTGGAGTTTGGGTCAGGATCGTCATCTTTTCTTGTCCGTTTTCGGGATCCAGCAGCATCTTTGCATGACTCTTTTGACATATAAGCTACCATAGCATCATACAGGCCTTTTTCTTCAGCTGTTTGTGTGGTTTTGGTGGCAAGGTTGTCGAAAATTTTGACAAGCATGTCATTGAGAGACAATTCTTGGACGGTTGGAGCCACAGTAGAAGATTTTGCGGTGTGAAGCGTGAAGGGTGTAGTAGACAACATTTTCTTCGTAACACTTCTAATTCTGTGATCCAAGTTGTCATTGATTGGTTTGAGAAGGTTTGCAACTTCAGGAGTGATCATCTCAACCAGATTATCAGTGAGAAAATCATGTGTTGCAGTTCTGATAAACCCTTCGTAATCAGATTTCAAGAACTTGTCAATCAGCTGCGTAGAATCCTGGAATTCCTCAACTTGTTTAGTCAGTTTGGTAACCATGTCGGTTAGTTTGTTCACTTGCTCCTGAAGATCAACTTGTTGTTTTGGTTCATTGATCGAATGCTGTTTCGATGCGGTTTCAGATGGTGTGGGTGATGAGTGCTCTGGTGATGATTCGGACGAAGACTCGTTGTGAGAGTCTGAAGAAGAAGCAGGAGGAGTTGGATCCTTTGGCGGAGAGTCTTGAGGAGGTGGAGGTTGTGCTGAGGAGGTCTGCTGAGAAGATGACTTAAGAAACATGTTGGTGTCGAACGCGTTCTTCTCTTCGTTTTCCTTTCGACGACGTTCCTCTGCTTCCTCTGCTTCTCGTGCAAGAAACTCTGGAGTAATAAGATATTCATGTTCCTGATCCGTAGCTAGGTTCTCTTGACCGCCAACATTCTCCTCTAAAGTAGCAGTCTCAGTCATGTGGACATCTTCAGTCTTGTCTGTATCCTTAACGTTGTCATCAGGTTGAGGAGCTGATTCTGACGTTGTTGGAGGAACCATACTGCTTGTAGCCGCTACATGTTCTGACTGATCGATAGGTGGTGGTGTTGGAGGGTGTGATAGAAGTCGACTTTCAAGACTTGCTTTCCTCTGTTCTTTCCTAAGCTGCTTTTCTTCATCTCTAGTGTCGACAACTATACTCTTAAGTTTGCGTTTATCGACTAATGGTTCAACGATTGCTTCGTCTTCATCATCATTTGGCTCATTGATAGTGACTCCTTTTCTTCTCCTTGTCTCTTCTTCATAAGTTTCCAGACTTTGTTGTACTGCAATCTCTATTGCTGGAAATCCTTCATCAGGTGCTCTGTATCTCAGTTCATAGTCTGGTTCTTCTTCATCAGATTCAGTATCAAATTCGGACTCGGTGTCAGAAGGTGGAGGAGTAGGTTCATCCCGAATAAAGTACTCAGGAGTTGCCTTCTTCTTTGGTTTGGTAGCTGGTTTAGGTTTGGATGTAGGTTTAGGTGTGGTAGTAGTCTTGGGTTTTGCCATTGTAGCAGACTTAGATCTTGTATGCGGTGATCCAGTGGTGCTCGTGGTACTCCCAGACTTTACACTTCCTTTGCTACGAGTCTTTATAGTTGCTTCTTCCAGTTCCCCTTTGTAAGCCAGATCATACAACTTGAAGTTTACCCTATTCTTAATGTTGTCATTCAGAAGGTATTCGGGAATCCTCATACCTTTGATCTTGGTAGAGGAAGTGGTTGATTTGATGAATAAGGTGGGGAAGTCGTCCTCGAAGAGGTGCTTCGGCTCATTAGGATCAGCCATCCTCTTGATGAATTCTGGGGAACTTTTGCAGAGATGTTCAACGATAAGCTTGGTGAATCTTGTGAATGGTATCATAGTCTTCACACGGTCGGTCTGAATACTGTAGATGATATCATTCATGATAGGAACTGCAAAGTCAATTGGTGTCAAAGTCACCATTCCCCAGAATGTTTGCAGGTGTTCGAGCCTTGGATGTTCATGACCACTTTTCCTTCCAGATATAGATCTAACAACCAACAAACAGAATGTTCACCAAGGCTGAGGTATATACTTGACATTGAATTTGGAAAGCTTGATTAGAGGTTCATCATCATCAACCTCATATCCTAATTCAATGAAGAAGTCAAGAAGTTCCAGGTCAGGTAGTATCGGAGCAAATTCGTTGTCAGTTTGTGGCATGAGAAGAGCTGTTCGAAGAACGTCATGATCTACAGAGTAATCTTGGTCATCTAAGGTAACAGTGAAAGACTCATTATCCAAGTTGGTCTGAGCAGTAAGCCAGAATTGATGAAGATAGAACAGTGGAACTGAAGTTGAGCAGGTGAGAAGTGGTTTGCATGGATGTGCCAGTAGGATATCTTTCACAATCTTGCATGATTTCTCTGTGATATTCAACTTGTTGAAATCGACTCTGGGATTGTTGTTGCCAATCGTGACATTGTAGTTCTCGGGAGTGATGTCATCCAAGGTGAGTAATGGAAGAGGTTGTTCTGCGACGTTCTCAGTGTGTTCAGCCATGTTTTTCTGAAAAGTATCACCATAAATCAAACATCTAAATGTGTTAGGAGTTAGCACAGTTTAGATATTGGATGTAGATATCTACTTGAAACAATTAAGCACAAATGCGTCATTTAAGAATGAGTCACATAATGCAAAATGGCAAATAAGTACAACATGACAAGCACAATTCACATTACATCACATTACACAACACTTAATGAATCACACCAAGGTAACATTGATATAATACCAAACAATATTTCGAAAAAAATGCATCATGGACCTTTTATCGAGATTTCTTATTTTTCGAAAAAACTTGATATTATCGGAAAAAATTCTATTATCAATCTTATCGAGAACCTGGTGTTATCGAGAAAGTTTAATAAATTGAATGATTTCAATAAATGAAACATTATCGAGAAAGTGTCATATCGAGAAACATTGATATTTATCGAGAAACTTTATCGAGATCTTTCCTATATCAATATTTCGAGAAACTGAAGATTTCGAAAAAAATGGAGTTCCCAGAAAGATTTCGATAAATGAAAAAATTTATCGAGAAAATGATTTCTCGAAAAATTTCCTCAGAATATCGAGAAACTTTATTATATCGAGAAACCATTTTTATCGAGAACTTGAGTTTCTCGATAATTTTAGAAAGATTTCGATATTACACAGATTTCTCGAAAACATTCTTATACAAGAATATAATCGAATTATCATGAAATTACATGTTCATATCCTTCACAAATAACGTTTCCTCAGATATTGGTTTGTCACAGATATACAAATACACGAGACACGTATAACATGATGTTTTTCACGAACAAGGCAAACAAGTTTTATCGAGAATCATGAACAATGGTGAGAAACATCTTAGCAAAATTATGTATGCACATATGAAACCTTTGAAGCAAATCCCACCACAAAAAATAACCTATTAATCACAGAAGCTTAAAATACCCACTTCGACCCATTCTTTTGAAATCGAGAACCAAGCAAACATGATGGAATGAGATAATAACTGATGAGAAAGTATTAGAAACAAGTAAAGTGACTAAACCCCATCAAGAATTAACCCTTACAACAGGTTACTCACGTTATCGAAATCCTAACCCTAGTTCTCGACATCACGAATACAAGAGATCTAACCATTGAAAAACCAATTCATCAAGAACCTATGTTTGTAATGTCCTAGAGATAACATATGAACTTACAATTTAAAGATCAAGATTGTGGTTAGCAAGAATGATTGAGAGCCGTTGGTTTTGTAAGAAGGGTTTAAGAGGTTTTAAAACTTTTATGAAACAGTGGATTTTGGGTGGAACGGTTTGTTTGTTTTGTAAATATTGAAAAGTTTGATTTTAGTCACCTTTAGTCCTTGGACTTTATAAGAAACAAACAAGTGTTCAAAAGTATTAGAATCTTAAAAACTTTGACAACAAGGGTCCCTTAACTAAGAAGTACTTTAACTAGGACCCTAAAGTAACTAGCAAGTCTATTGACATTTGAGATGTGACTTTGTTAAGTTAACTTATGAAGACTTACACCAAAAGAGACAAAGTGTAGTGAATTAAAATCACCCGCACATTTTCCGAACCGAGAAATATGCAAGTATACCAATTAATTGGTAAAAGATTTAAGCGTGACTCCCCCTCAACACTTGTAAAGAAAGAACAAGGTGTTGAATGGAAGCGATATACTTGCATTTTTTTTTTTTTTTTTTTTTTTTTTTTAAGAAAAATAAAATGTGAAAAAAAAAATCTTTTTTTTTTTTTTTTCTTTTTTTTTTTTTTTTTTTTTTTTTTTTTGGGTTTTCATTAGTTTATAGTAAAGAAAGAAAGATAAATATTATACAATGATAGTTGTGATGTTTGACGATCAGTGGTATTTTAAAAACTTTTCCAGATCCTCTGGTGTCAAACATCTCATACCGATTTGGTGGACTAGACTAGCAAACCTGGATGGTGCCAGAGATTTGGTAAGTAAGTCTGCCAATTGGTACTCAGTTCCAACAAAATAAAGTTCAACTGTACCCCTTTCCACATGCTCTTTGATGAAATGATAACGGAGATCGATGTGTTTGGATTTGCAATGATGCACAGTGTTGCAGGAGATAGCAATCGCACTCTTTGAATCACAGTAGATAGGAATCTTGTTGAATAGGTAGCCATAGTCTTTGAGTTGTGATCTCATCCAGATGACTTGAGCACAGCAAGCCGACATGGCTACGTATTCAGATTCTGTAGATGACAAAGACGTGCAGTCCTGCTTCTTAGATTGCCATGACACAAGTTTGTCTCCAAGAAACTGTAATCCACCAGATGTACTTTTGCGTGTGTCTAAACATCCTGCATGATCAGCGTCTGAAAAAGCAATTAGTTCAAAACCAGAATCCTTCGGATACTAGATTCCCAAGTTAATGGTTCCCTTTATGTATCGAAGGATTCTCTTGACCTCACTGAGGTGTTTTTCAGTTGGTCTGGACTGATAGCGAGAGCACATGTAGACAGCAAAAACTATATCAGGTCTACTAGCTGTGAGATACATGAGGGACCCAATCATACTTCGGTATTTGGTAGGGTCAACGGGAGTCCCATGTAAATCAGCATCTAGTTTTGTGGTATAGCCCATTGGCGTATTATAACTATCACAAGTTATCATTCCATGTTTCTTTAAGATTTCAAGAGCATATTTGGACTGATTTATAAAAATTCCACGGGGTGATTGATGAACTTGTAGTCCTAAAAAGAACGAAAGTTCACCCATCATGGACATTTCAAAATTATCTTTCATTAATTTTGCAAAATCATTAGAATAACTTCTTTTTGTTGAGGCAAAAATGATGTCGTCGACATATATTTGAACAACAAGTAAGTCCTCCCCGTAGGTTTTTGTAAATAGTGTGGGATCCACTGATCCTTTAAAAAATTTATTGGCCAATAAGAAAGTAGACAGTTTGTCATACCACGCCCGTGGGGCTTGCTTGAGTCCGTAGAGAGCCTTTTTGAGTCGGTAGACATGATTAGGACGCTCAGGATCAACGAAGCCTTCAGGTTGACTGACATAAACTTCTTCACGGAGTTCTCCATTCAGAAATGCTGTTTTCACATCCATCTGGTAAACCACCATATTCCTATGAGCAGCATAAGCCAAAAAGATCCGAACAGCTTCATGTCGTGCCACTGGAGCAAAGGATTCAGCAAAGTCTAGACCTTCAAGTTGAGAGTATCCTTTCGCTACCAGTCGTGATTTGTTGCGGATGACTGTTCCTTCTGCATCAAGTTTATTCTTCCAGATCCATTTTAATCCGATGACAAAGACTCCGTCAGGTCTTTCAACTAATTCCCAGACTTCTAATCTTATGAATTGCTGAAATTCCTCTTGCATAGATTCAATCCAGTTGTCATAAGTCATTGCATCTTTAATGTTCTTGGGTTCTTCATGACAAACTGTGAGTGCGTAGATGCAAGTTTCACCATCGGTGTGAAGTCGTTGTCTTGTCATGACAGGTGCATCTGGATGGCCAATAATATGGACTAGTGGATGGTCACGAGTCCATTTGTGTGTTGACGGGTGTAGTTGATATGTATCTCGCATGTTGGCAGGATCCAAGTTGCGTGTTGATGACTCAGCTATATCAGGAACTGTAGTAGCTGGTGCAAACGGATTAATGAACGCATCAGGATCATGCTCTGCGGGTTGTGGAACTGATTGTGGTGTTGGATCTTCAGCTGGATGGCAGGGAGTAGAACCAGTTTGTTCGGCTGTAGATGATACAATTGAAGGACCGTCTCTCTCAACACTTGTTGAAGTTTGTTGAGGTGAGTCTGGTACTGGAATGTGATCAGGTTGAGCAGCGGAATTTGGTGAGACCTCAGTAGGACGATATTCAATTGTGTCATCAAATAGTGGAGCAAACAAGGTTTCTAATTCTTTGCGGTTAAGTGGTAAAGGTTCAGCTGAAGATGCCGGAGAGTTGAGACGGTTAAATTCGGGTCCTAAGCTGTGTTGCTCAGAAGCCATTTGGGTGAGTTCATCAAAATTAGCGTGAATGGTTTCTTGAATTTCTTTTGTACGACGATTCCATATCCGAAAACCTTTGGAATTTTCACAATATCCAACGAACACTCCGATGTCAGCCTTAGCTTTGAGTTTACCTAAATCATCACGATCATTTTTCGGATAGCAAAGTGCTCCAAATACATGAAAGTAATCGATGTTCGGTTTTCTTTTGTGAACAATTTGATATGGTGTTTTGCGATGACGTTTTGTGATCATGCAACGGTTTTGAGTATAACATGCGGTTGAAACAGCTTCTGCCCATAAGTAATCTGGTAATTGAGCATTAATCAACATAGTTCTAGCAGCTTCCACTAACGTCCTGTTGCGTCTTTCAACCACACCATTCTGTTCTGGGCTTCTAGGTATAGACGTTTGATGTTCAATTCCCACTTTCTCATAGTAAGACCGAAGTGTCTGATTCTTGAATTCAGTACCATTGTCAGTTCTGACGATTCGTACTGTGTTTTGAATCTGAACTTGAATTTTGGTGAGAAAGGTGATGATCATCGAAGGAGCTTGATCTTTACTTCGTAGAAAATAAACCCAAGTCCATCTGGAGAAGTCATCCACAATTACGAGTATGTACCGTTTACCGTTGATACTTTGAACACGCATCGGTCCACACAAATCCATATGAAGCAGTTGTAAAACATGATTCGTACTTTGCTCAGGTTTAGACGGAAAATGAGCACGAGTACTTTTTCCTTGTTCACAGGCTGGACATAAGTGATCTTTGGTGAAACGGAATCTTGGAAATCCATCGACAAGTTTATAACGAGCAAGGTCAGTCATGGTTCTGAAATTCAAGTGAGAAAGACGTTTGTGCCATAACCAAGATTTAGTTGACTCTGCTTTGGAGAGAAGACATATCGGAGATGTTGCAATCATATCTGACATTGATATTGTATAAAGATTGGAGCCGCGTGAGCCAGACATTAGATCGTTTCCTTGTAGGTCGCGAACAAAGCAAGTTTTCTCACGAAATGCAACTTCTAGATCCCCATCACAGAATTGACCAACAGAGAAAAGGTTGTGTCCAAGGCCTTCCACATAGTAAACACGACTAATTTCAATGTTACCGCTGATGTAGTCACCATATCCCATTATAAGAGCGTAATGATCATTCCCGAATCTGACAGTTCCTATAAACTTTGAGACAAAGTTGTGTAGCAGTTTGAGATTGCCTGTCATATGTCGGGTGCATCCACTATCAACAATCCAGAGAACAATCTGTACCACCTGCAACACCAGAAGAAGACACGGGTGGAACAGAAGTAAGGGGGGAACCCAAAGACAATGCGGGTTCCTGTTGGTTAGTAACACATGTAATTAACAATTTAGGAATCCATTTAAAATCTGGTTTGTATTGTAACCAACGTTGCCAGTTCCAACTAGTTTTTGCTTTCTTAATGTTAAATGCACTAGTAGTTGGCTCAGTCCTAGATTTGTTCTCGGCACCTATGGGGGTAACTGGGACATCATTAGAAACCGTAGAAGACGGCTTTCCTAAGTTAGACTTAGAGGCATTAGTGGGCCTAAAAGGAATGCGTGTCCTACGTTTCTTATGACGATTGAGAAGAGAATTAGCTAAACATTTTGTATGATCACCAGATGATACGCTTTTACGACAAAATACACAAGATGCATTAATATTCAAAACATTCAAAGGTTCATCATTCGTTACATTTAGATTTTGATTACAATTTGCCAGATTAGAATCTAAATCGGATGCAACATGAGTTTTATTCAAAGTCCTAAGTTGGTCTTCTACTTCCTGAGCTTCTAGGTGTCCTCTCTTACGTTGCAAGATCCTATTCTTCTTTTTACTTTTTCGCTTGGGTCTGCTAACGCTAGAAGTGGAGACTAGTCCTGTAGAAGTGGAGGTATCAACATTAGTGTTTTGAACAACTTTTCCTTTATCAGTTTTGTTTATTTGATACATTCCTGGTGCTATCACTGTGGTGTCAACCATTTTTCCTTTTTGAAGTAGCTTAACTTTCTCTTTCAAATCAATGATGATGTGATTTTTGTCCTGAATTTCAGACTCAAGTAAACCATTGCAATATTTGATGTCGTCGCGGTTTTGTTGCCATTCGGCGTTTTCAATTTTTAAATCCGCAATTTCTTTCTTGTATTTGAAACATCGACCTTTTAAAGACTCGTTGTTTTTGTAAATCTGACAAGAGTTTGAAACATTTTGACTTTGAAACTTCAATTCCCTTTCAAGACTTTTAGCTTGACACCATTCAAGCCTTTGATTGAGTTGACAAAGTTCTTTTGAAAATTGTTTTGTCACATCATCATTTTTAATTCTCAACTTTTCATTTTCCAGTTTAAGTGTCTCAATTTCCTCATTCAACAAGATATTATCAACACAATGATCATGCTTAAGCATAGAAGTACCAGAATTATAAAGATCATTCATGATAACAGACAAAATATCAGCACAGAGAACTTGTTCCAAGAGTCGATCAGCATCATTTTTGAAAACTTTAGTTTGTAGCTTTTGGACCAAAATCTCATTTTCAGCAGTATCAAAAACGTTTATCATATTTTTGACCTCCTTTTGAAGTTCCTGATCCCAACGTGTAGCACATAGACGAAGGTGTTGAACAATTGGTTTCATTTGTTTTTGAAAAATACCTCTCTTTTCTCGCTCGTAAGCGGATTGAAAAGTTTCGATTTTTATTTCTGAATTGCGTTCAATTGTTTCCTCCAAAATATCGATGTCTTCCATAAAGGTTTTGAAATAATTTAAGACACGACATTTTGGTAAACGTGTAAGTTCACCGGATGATGGTAAAGGACCATTTATTTGTGCTACAGGTGGGACAGGAGCTGCATTGTGAGATGAAACATATGACTCTTCGATAAACCATGATTTCTCAGGTAATTCCTTTTGAGTGACAAAAGATTTTGAAAGTGGAGGAGCTTTTGAATAGTCATATGGTGTCCAATATTGAACTTGACTCATTTTAGATCGACTCTCGTCTTCAAGTTCTTCTTCCTCCTCAGTATCAAAAACAACAGCACGCACAACCGTATTATCAAGAAAATAATCCATACTGTAAATCTTTGGAATTTCTTTGAATGCCGTGTGTAGAAACATTGAATTGTAATCACCAAGTGCATAACCGCAATTGGGTTTCGGTTTTAAAGTAAATTTCTGAATTGTTGTGACAGAGTTCCCGTGTTTGTAAACAATGTGACGAAATTCTTTGAGTTGTTTTTCAAGATCAACAATATCACCGAGTAAGTTGTCTATGTACTTCCTTTTCCGTATTTTATGTTCATGAAAATCTTTTTGACAACTTGACAATTTTGTTTCTGTTTTTGAAAGTTCAGTTTGAAGATATTCAACTTGTTTTTGCAATTCACCCTTCTCACTTTCAAGTTTCGAAATCAACTTTCCATGTGACTCAATTAAATCTTGTATTTTGCGTTGAAGATCTTGTTCTTTGTTGTAAGAATCTTGAAAAGCTTTTTCAAAACTTTTAGTGTGTTTAATCTTTTGTTCTTGATTAGAAAGCTGAATTTTATAACACTCAATGTCTCTTGCAAGTGTTGCATTAGTTTCTTTTAAAACTTTGTTTTTCTCGTTGCACTTTGCAATTAGCAATTGTTGAGCATTCAGTTGTTTAGATAACATTATGAGGTCAGGGTCTGTATCAAATGATGGTTCATGTTGTTCTAACTGATCATATTTATCATTCTCAATAGGATCATCAAATGAAACAACTGTGTCATCATCAAATATGACAACTGTGCTTATTTGTTCATCTGTTTGAGAGGATGAAGATGATGTAGATGGAACAACTTGCGCCATATCTGATTCAGAAGCAGAGGGTGAGATAATTTCATTTATAAAGCATGCATTGAGGTCATGTACCTGAGACAAGCCGTCAGTGTCATACACTGGACCTGAATCATTGAGCTTAAGTTCCTGCATGTTGGCCATAAGCATCACAGCTGCATTAGCTTCCAGATCTTCCATGTCATCATCATTGTGTACATTTGCCATGAAGTTGTTGTCTTGTTCAGGGAAATGTCCATCCTTTTCATCTTGAAGAGCCATGAGTAATGCCTGCTTGTGAAACTTACTACCTCGAGTTCTCGGTTTGGGACATGCTGTAGCTATATGACCTTGTTCATTGCAATTGTAGCACCAAACTGCATTCCCTGAGCTGGAGTTTCTTGTAGCAACTGAGTCAGACCTTTGTTGAGGAGATTCTGAGTTGTTTCTGAACCCGGTATTGTTACTAAACCTCTGACCATTCCCATAGTTTCCTGAAGAGCTTCCTGAACCAGATCGACCATAGCTACGATTCTGAATTTCCACTCTTCCATCATTAACAACAGCTTGATTTCTTGTGTTTGAAGATGAACGTTGACGGTTGTTAGTTTTGTTGGAGAATTTGCTGAATGCACGAGCAATAAGAGCAAGTCCCTGATTCAACGTATTAAAGTCATCATCTTCATCATCATAGGAGTTGGAGTAGTACACAGCATCATTGTTGTTTGATGAAACAAGTAGAGTAGAAGAATCTTGTGGAGATGAATCATAAGGGACCATTTGGTTCGAGGTGGAAGATTGTGGATAACTGAAGTAGTTCTGCTCTTGAACATATGCATGATTAGACATTGGTGGTGGAGCATAGGGAGATTGAGCAACGAGAGCCAAGGAATTTGGTGTTGATGATGGTGTGTATCCTCCTCGTAAAGCTCTATCTTTTTCCACTTCAGGTTCATGGTGTTTCAGAAAATCATACAACAACCCATATGGAGCATCATGAAGATTCTTCGTTTGACGAAAAAATGTCACATATTTATGCCAATCAGGGCCAAGACTACCCACAAATTTGGAGTTCACAGCGATCCTTGGTACAGTGATTTTGTGACGTTCCAGATCATTAACCACATTTGTGAAACGATGATAGTATGATTCAAGTGACTCTCCAGGTTCAATTGTGATGTCAGTGTATTCCATGTAAAGCTTGGATTCCATGTCATCTTTGTTCAATTGAGTGCCTTCCATGAGGAGATGAACGTGTTCCCACATAGCTTTGGCTGTTTTCTGAGCATCGACACTGCGATAGATCGGATTGGGTATACCTTGAAGTATATAAGCCATTGCATACTGATCAGCTTCACGATGTAGTTTCTGTTCTTCAGTGAGTGCAGTTTCTGGAAGGGGTCTATCACCAGGAGGACGTGGAGGATCAGCATTAGGATCACCAGCTTCAAATCTTGTTGGCCACTCAAATGGTCCTTCAAGTATCACTTGCTTCAAGAATGGCCCATGAGGTTTCTTGAGTTCAAGAAATCGTAGGAATCGACTTGACCATTGCACATAATTACCAGGTGTAAGCATTGGAGGTGTTTCAAGTGATCCTGCCTCATGTCGGGATTGTTGAGTTGTAATAACTTCACACATTCTGTCAAACCAGTGAGGTTGTTTGGAGGAAAACTGAGTGGTTTGTTGTGGCACTTGATATGGTAGTTGTTGAGGAATGAGCTGTTGTTGCATCATAAGGTATTGTTGTTGTGGATTGTATTTAGGAGGTTGTTGATTCATTGTGTGCGGAAGGTAATGTTGTTGTTGATACTGCTGAGGTTGTTGTTGCTGAGATGTTTGTTGTTGAACATGAGGAAAGTAGTGATTCGGTGGCTGAGACATCTTCGAACACTTGTGTAGAAATGGATCTTGTGGAAAGTGTAGAATGAACCAATTATCGAGAAACGTAGCACAACTTCAAAGAAGATTTCAAAAATAAGTTTTCGATAATTTGGCAGATTATCGAGAAACTTGGAAGATTTTCGAGAAACTTGGATGTTATCGAGAAAGGTTTTCGAAACTGTGTAGTAGTATCGAGAAAAAAATTGATTTCGATAATCAAGCAGTTTATCGAGAAAAGATTTCGATAAAAAATTTCTCGATAACTAAGATTTCGATAATGTAACAATTTTCTCGAAAAAATCACAAAGATTTCGAAACTTGGTTTTCGAAATTATACAATTTCGAAAACTTTCCCAATAGTCGAAGTACTTAACTTTCTTATACAAGAAAGAAAATACCGAGTCCACACAAACGAAGTCTAGGTGGTGCACTTTGAGAAGATCGCAAAAATGAGACTTTGTAGGTTCTCGATAAGTAGTAATGGTTGTATTTCAAAGAAAGCAATCCTTAAATTCGTTTTTCTTTCAAGATACTTGTACTTTTGTGTATAAAATGAGTAGATCTTATGGAAAGTTGAAAACTTTAAGAAAAATTTTAACCTTGGTAAGATTTTGATAAAAGTACAAGTAAGAACAAATCGAGTTTTGTTGTGAAAGTTTGGAACTTTATGGTTTGTTTTGATTTTAAACACAAGTTTGTAAGCAAAGATGTGAGAAAAACCAAGAAGCAAATCAAAAAATATAAAATTTCACAAAAAAAATTCGATTAAAAAAAACGAATAAAAAAGAAAGAAATCAATGAAAAACAAGAACTACACCTTCCTCTAGCGAATGATACCACTTGTTAGGTCACCATTTTGTAAACACAAGTATGATTGACAAAGAAATGAGATGAGAATGAGAGTGGGATGATTATGAGAAATTTGAGAAAATGAAATGCAAGAGTTTCCTTAATGTTTTCAAATAACCAACCAAGTTTACAAGAGGCCTAAGACTAGTATTTATAGGAAAGGAGCTAGGGCAACATTCCTACTCCTTCCCTCCTTACAAATCGTATGGGCTTTGAGGCCCATGGACTACATACTTAAGCCTAGTAAACTTAATACAAAATGTAAATGAAAGTAAATAATAACTAAGTAACCTAGCATTATTACAAATGACCGAGACTTGATAAAATAGTAAAACTATGGTTCCAACAAAAACACCTCACGTGTTAGTACTCCACCCCCCACGACCTTTATTGAAAATCTTTCCGATATTGATGATACCGAGTATCAAATTCCTCTTCCTCATGAACATACCGATGAGCTTCTCTTCACTCGTCAAACGTCTATCATCAACCGTCAACAACAAATGCATGAAGAACTTTGAGGAGGATTCAAATCTGTTGGGAAGATGTTTAGGAAGATGCTTGGAAAGAAGAAGAAGTTGGAGATATTGATGTATTGCTACTTGTTATTACTTGGTTCTATTTGACATTTGTATGATTTTCTATTTGTCCGATTTATTCGGAAATACTTGTGTTATTTCTTGTTTATCTCTTGAATGTGGTTTAGATCCTAACTATTATCATGCTACTATCTTAATGTTATGCTATGCTTCTTTTCAATATGGATTATAATATGTTTATTTGCATGCAAATTTGATTATATATATATATATATATATATATATATATATATATATATATATATATATATATCATCATTCCTAGAGTATATACTTCTAATAGAGCTTGCTGGGAAAACACACTTGAAAAATCACCAAATTCTGTAAATTTTGGGTTTCTGGTCGTCTGGGAAAACACCAGATGGGCGGCCCCCTTAATTCCCTAGGCGGTCCCCTTAATTATTAAGGGGGCCGGCATACAATTAATGGGACCGGCCATCTGGAACTGGATTCACTGTTTTCTTTTGCATCTTGTGAACCCTTTCTCTAGTTTCAGCTACCATTTCCCATTCTAACGCAACTGATTTTAGAATCTCATTCAACCATTTCAAATACATACCTAAATCAACCATTTCCATACTATAAATTCCCTCCACAATAACCATTCTTCATCTCATCATTCACCATCTAAATCATCATGACTCCACCAAGCACCTCACACTCCAAAGCCTCCAAGAAACAAAAGCTTGTGGTCATCCTTGCAAAACAACTCTTCATTGACTTAACAAATGAAGACAACAAAACCCATCACCTCCTCCCGAATGCTCATCCCCAAGTGCACCCAATGCACCATCTGAAACACCTTCCACTCATGGAACTTCCTCATCCTCCATACCCTCAACCTCATCAATCAATGACTACATCAACTCACACGTGTCACCCCAAGTATCATCCCCACTTCCTACACATGAACCTATCTCCACCCATCTTACCATTTCACTCTCACCAATAACACCTCTTGATGCTCATCTCTCATCTCTACCAATTACACCACCATTCTTTGCCAATCCCGTACCTTGGAGGCTACTTGAATCCCATGGGGATACTTGTCTTTGTTGCATCCACAACCGCACGGTCATCTTTGGCCTTAGAGATGAAATTCAATATATGTTTTCATATATTGAACATTTGCTTACCAACCCACCACCACCACCAACCCCACCATCTTCTCTGATCATTCCTCCACCACAATTCTCACACATTCCTCCATCATCACCATCATGCTCTCCTAATTAAGCATTTCATATGCTTAATAAATAAAGCCTCTACCACCCTTTTGCTTGCAAGCTCTATGAAGACCATGTACTCTTTCTTTGATGATGTATTTTCCTAGTTGTTAGTTTGTGAACTAGCTTTTCTACTTGTAATCCAAATTGCTACTTATATGTTGTGTCTTGACACAACCAATTATTTAATATGAATGCTTTATTTTTTTTGTATCACATTATACATGTTTACATACATATACTTGTGCTTCTAAAATTTTTTTTTGCAAAGCATTCCATAGCTCGTTCTCTTGGTGCCCCCAAACGAGGGGGAGTACACATCAGGGGGAGATTTCTACCCATCAATTTTTCACGTTTGAAAATTGTCGGCATAACATTTTTGATTCCACAAAAAGGGGGAGAAGTAAATATAAACTCACTAAAATACTTGTTTAAAAATTAATTTTTGAGTTAATGAGTTTAAGTTTTGTAATCATCAAAAAGGGGGAGATTGCTGATATAAATAATGTTTAAAAAGGTTATTAATATCTCTCAATAAACCTGTGTTTTGATAATCACAAAACTCAAATCAAATTAAGTCAAGATTAAGACGTAAACAAGTATTTGGTAACAAATATTTACTTCTACATCTAATATCACTTAAGATATGCATAAACTAAGCATCTTATGCATTACATGATCAAAGGAAATTTTGTCTTAAGACATAACATCTTATAAAATGATATAAACATTTTATATATATTCGTAAATCATTTTTGGTAATGCTATATTAAACCACAAAGATATGATTTCAAATTTCCAACCAAAAAGGGCAAATTTTATCCATAAAAACTTTTCCAACGTTCAGGAGGGCGGCCCCCTTAAGTTTACTAGGCGGCCCCCTTAACGATTAAGGGGACCGGCCCCTAATTAAGGGGACCGGCATGCTCCAGAACAGTAAATTCTGGCGCTATAAATATTGGATCATTTCACACATTTTTCTCACCTTTTTGCACTATAAACTTTTTGATCCAACCTCCATTTCTAGATCTAAAAACCTTTGATCATATAATTCATAAGTCTTTGTTTCCAAGTGATCCAAAGCTTCATCCATTCAAGTGCAAGAAGAAGAACACTCCTCTACATCCATCTAATTGTAGTAGTGTTGTGAATAGCTAGTTTCATATTGTAGTTGTGTTAGATATTTGTAAAAGTGTTGTGTAAAGTTGTTGATTGTAGAAACTAGGTGTGTTGTAAAGTAGTTTAGTAGTTGTGAATTAGTTGTGCATAGAAGAAGGTGTGAAGTTGTGAAGGTGTGAAGAAGGTATGAAGCCTTGAAGAAGTCGTGAAGGTGTGAAGAAGGTGTGAAGCCTTGAAGAAGTCGTGAGATTGGTTCTAGCTACGATTAGAACTCGACATTTAGCTTAGTGTCGTTAACTCGTGTAAGCCAAGGTGTGTAAGGTTTCTCCACCATAAGGAGTTTGTTGACATAGTGAAGACAACTCTCGAGTGTGGTACTCGGGGAGCGGAGTAGGGCAAGGAAGGTGTCCTTGTAGCCGAACCACTATAAATTCGCGTGTTGTGGTTTGATCTTTCTAACTCTATCTTTTCTTCATTACATTTCAATACTTTCATTATTAGATTAGAATTGCTTATATTGGTTGTCATTTGAATTCACTTGAGATCGAATCGAAAGTTTTTAATAAGCTACAAAATATTTTGGTAATAAATTTTTAAAAGGACGTAAAACTATTCAACCCCCCTTCTAGTTTTCCACATCCCCCACACTTTGCATAAGCATACACCACAAAAAAATACAAAACACGAAGTTGTGCACCTTCATCTTTGTTAAAATGGCACACACATGAATTGTGAAGTGTGGCTAACTTATAATCATAAAAAAAATCCAACAACCAAGCAACTAGCAACCCACCGTTTAGACTCTGACAAGGGTTTAGGCTAAGGTTTAAAGTGTAAAATATTTTTATATTTTTCTGGATTTAAAAAAATGAAAAGGATGGCTCAAAGGGTGTAACTAGGGGTATCTAGCGTTAAAGATAAACGCTAACAAATGGGTTCCAAATACGAGGGTAACTAACCGATGTGGTTAGCAAAAATTATTTTGTAAACGGATGGTCATTTAGTTTTATTCCTAAGTTTGCCTCTTATCATATGAATATATCCTTATCATTCGAAAATGATTTTAACCTTAATGCATAACAAGTACAAGTTCTAGAATTAACACAACCACCGGCACACTCATCATGAAATATGTAAATAGTGTAAGAAACACTATTCTCATAAAAAAAAGCTAATCCTCACAATTTAAAGTAATAAGGGTATAAAATTGTGCTAGCAAATGTTATCAATTCCAAGACGAATTGCTCTTTAAAACTTGAATTTATTCTCCAAAAATATCATTATTATTTACCATGAAATCAACCTTATTTTAACTAAAATATGAAGGGCGAACTACTACTAGTTACTAAAGTTCACGATTCTAAAAACGAAAATTTAAAAATTTAAAAATTATGCAATTTTTCTATTTTCTTCCTTCCCCTACACTTAAGTTTTGCATTGTCCTCAATGTAATAAAAATAACTTCAAAGTAAAGGAAATGGAAAATTTTAGAAAATACCGGAGTTAAATACGCAACATGCATATTTGATCATAATAAGCAAATGAGTTTACCGACTCCAAACATTGATCAACTATATGCTTCCGTAACAAAACTCCTACAAGAAAACTGCAAAATATACGAAACAACCAAACAAACACAAACAAAAACATATCTAAACCAAATAAATAGAAAATTAAGTTACGTTATAAATCCTACGAGAAATAGTTAAAGATAATAGAAATAGAAATTGTTCAACACATAATTGTTTTTTAAAACCAACCGTAATCCATGTGATCAAACGTCATCATCAATAACTCACATCGGAACGAATGAACTCGTCCTCGCTTTCCTCTTCATCAACATCTTTTTCATCGTCCTTGTCCACCACTCGTCTCTTCTTCTTTCCAGCTCTTGACGATGAACCTCCAACATCATAACTCGATCCTCCATGATTAAAACTTGGTCCACCCACATTAACACCTGAACTACCATACTCGGGAAGTCTACCGTATGGAGGATATGACTCGGGAAGTGGTGAATAACCAGGATAAGGATAAGGGTATGGTCCAGGATATGGAGAATATGGTAAAGGGTATGGTGGAACATTTGGTGGGTTATAGGGAGGTACCTCATAATTGGCATCTTGTGCCAAATGTTGGATCATAGGCATGGAATAATCATAGTTGTAATTATTCCTCATTTGCATTGAATCTCTCCAAACATCCCTACACTCAATAGCATTTTAACTCTCGGTTCCAATCACCCCATCCTGAATCAAAACCACATTGGGTATTACTCGGAAAACTCCCCATTTGATGTTGTGATGGCGCTTCCGCATAAGCTCCGGATTGTGCCCCCACACTTGGTTCGGTCCAAGGTCCCAAAGTCTTGTTATTCCTATCCAATGCTTTTCTAAAACTAAAAGCATCCCATATCTCACTCTCCAACCTCACTCTACATTTTCTCAACTCATGATCATTAAAATACCCAAGATTTTTAGCCAACGCGGTCACATAATGACCTCCACAAACATCACTTTGTTTCTTAATCCCCGGTGCTCTCTTAGAAAGATACTCGGAAATAATCCATGCCACATTCCCATTCTTGTCTTCTTCCAACAACTTCATCACCCATAGGTCCGGTTGACTACATTTGTCTTGACCACCGCTCCTATGTATCAATCCCCAAGAAATCAACTTTTGTAAAACCTTCAACAACGGATTCCTAATCCTAGAAGAATTTCTCCTAAGACAAGTTAGATCACCAATTCTATTCCAATAAGCATCAATACCCGTGTATTGATCATTAGCTCTAGCTAAACTCACAAAATGTGGTCCAAACAACCTATGATTAACCTCACTCTCCTCATACAAACCAAGGGCAACTGCAAAATTTGGCAAAGATAAAGCATGTTCATGACCACACAATCTAAACCAAACACAAACATCCCCAAGAACATCATTTACCTTCCTATCAAAGTAGAACGTAGAAAAGAACTCCAAACACCATTCCTTGTAAACATTCTCACGAATACTAAAAGCTCTTTCCCAAGAATAATCTTCAAACCTATCTCCATCACCAGGATACACATAAATCAGAGTCATCATGCTCCTCAATTGAACCTCACATTCATACTCCGCAAGCATTTCCCAATCAATCAACCTAGGCTTAGCAATCTTTCTCTCTTGAAGTTTTGAAAGACGTTCCCTATATGCATTCTTCTCATCTTTGTTTTGCACATTAGAAAACTTGACATTATCATTAGACTCCGGTTTCAAACTGAAAGTGATCCTCTTCCTCTCGTTCCTTTTCAAATACTTATCAACAATCGGATTTCTTTGATTTTGTCCCAATCTTGCAACATTTCCCTGAAAGAAATCTCAAATTATGTTATTATAAAAGTATAAGAACTAATACCAATCAATTTAGAAACTAGAAAACACATTTTCAAAAATGTCAAAAATTTTTCAGAGGCGTCCATCCGATCGGTTTGAGGTCCAACCGATCGGATGCAACTTTTGGCATACTCCAAACCGATCGGTTGCAACTCGCAACCGATTCGGTTGGAGTTTTTGTATACTACATTCATCCTCAATCCATCCTAAACGTTTCCCAATCAATCCGAACTTCTTTCTAACGTGTAATCTCCCATTGAGTACTTCTAACATTCAAACTCTCCTATCAATGATTCTTAACATTTCCAATCATCAACCTAATGATTCTATAAAAACCAAGAACATCATCTACTAAAATCTTCTAATTAGTGCTCTAATCAACAATGCAATAACCTGACATCACTAATTATCAATCATGTAATTTCTGGGATTCATCAATTGCAAATAAACTAGCTCCAAAGATTATACCCAATTCAATCCGAAAATTCAATCAATGAATTCTTACTGAAGACTTAACCAATTGATCCAATTCTTTTTGCAATACCTTCTCCTATCATCTAATCACTTATCCCCAAAATATTACATCTCAATTCGAAATAATTCAAAAATACCCAATTCGTGACCTAATTTCAATCATCCAAATTAAAACCTAATTGAACAAAATTAATGATATAACTTACTTGACTTGATGCCATTGATGATTAATTATCACTCCTGCAACCTTCTAACAACTTCTTATGATCGAATTTTTAACTTTGATTTTTGGTGGATTGTGTGTATGTGTTTTTCTTAAGTTTTTGAAAATTTTGGTTTAAATATTCAACTCCATCCGGTCAGTTGTGAATACATCCGTTCGGTTTGGTATGAAATTGATTTTTCAAAGTTTTTCCTCTACTACTAAACTTGACACAAGTGCTAGAAGTTCTTTCTTTTCTCAAAACTTATTATCTTGTATGTATTCCAAACACACTTTGTCTACCAAAAATTTGGTCATCTACTTCTACTTCTAATCTTAAAACTAAAAACATAACTTAACCTCTAAAAACTAAAAAACTTAAACTAAATAAATCAAAAGATAAATAGATAAATATATAGATAGATAAATAGATATTCTCATTCAAACATGAAATGCATAAAACCTAAAAACATAAAATAAAATGCATGAAAAATAAAAATACGAAACAAACAAACTAGCACAAGATGTGCTTTATTCTTTTGATCATTCTTCTTCATCCATAGAAATATTCATTCCTAAGAATGTCTTCTCCACGATACTTGTTTGCCAACTTCCTAGTAGTCTTTTGAGTTTTGAAAGTTTGTGCAAAGTTCCTTCCGCTAGGACATGTGATATCAAATTTGCAATGCCAATCACCATCTCCTTCTTCTCTTTTGTAAATGCTATGACCATCGGAACTCCATTCCAAATTCTTCAATTAGACCGGTAAAGATCCAAGAAAATCTGTCAACTTATTAAACACAAAAATATTTTTAAATGGATTAAAGAAAGCCTCCATTGCTAGAGCTCTTTCCATTTCATCTTCAATATCAAAGAAACTAGGTGTGAATGGGCCAAACTTAGGCCTACCATCTTCATCCCTTCCTACTTCAAAGCAACCAAGGTAATCCTCCTCTTGGTCCTCATCATTATCATCTCCATTACTACCCCCTCTAGGCTTTGGATAGTAAGTATTCTTAAGAACTCCATCATCAATTGTCATGGTACCTCTTCCCATATCTATTATAGCTCCACAAGTTCTTAAAAATGGTCTACCTAACAACAAAGGTAGTTCCTTATCAACCGCAACATCCAACACAAGAAAATCTGCCAAGAATGCTTGATAACCAATTTGAACTCTCACATTTCTTACTTCCCCCATTGCTTTTGCCTTAGAATTATCCGCCATAGTGAGTTTAGAATTGTTAGGTGTAGGGTCTCTTAATCCTAACTTATGATACAATGGATAAGGCATAATACTCACACTAGAACCCGTATCGGCTAATGCATATAAAGGAGTTGTCCCATTAGTTTTAATCGGTAAAACAAAATTTCTGGGATCATTCATTTTCTTTGGGAGTCCATTCTCAATTATCCTTCTCTCTTCTACTTCATCAAAACTATTATACTCCAACTTAGAATTAGCCAACATAACTCCATCTAATTTCTTCCTATACTCCATATAATTCCTCAACACCTCAATGACCGGTTTGTTTTCCATCAATTCACTAATTTTTGCTTCAAGATTCTCCAAGATAGCTTGTTTTTGCTCTTTAGTTAAAGGTTTGGTACTTTTTTGGTGAATTTGGTGGTGTTTTGGATGATGATGATGATGATGATTTGTTTTCTTTTTGGGTGGAGGGTTGGGTTAATTTGTTCAATGGTGTTTTGTTTCGGTTAGCTTTCCCCATCTTACAAACTTCATCCCTTCCTTCCTTCATCAATTCCATTCCTTCACAAATATCAACAAGCATTTCATTCATACTCTTTCCTTCTTCCAAATCACTTATGTTAATTCTTAACTCCCCAAGTGCAAAGTCCAATGTACACTTGGTATTCACTAAAAAATCTCTACCAAAGATAACTTCCGGTTCATCTTCATTAGTATACTCCAAAACCACAAAATCAACTTTAAAGATGTGACCATGAATATTTACTCTAACTCCTTTCACTTCCTTCTTACCATAACTTCCATAATCAAGCCTAACAAAACCAAGCTTGTCAAGCATTTCTTCCGAAATGTAATTGTCTCCATATTCCATATTCAATTCCGCATCCCACACTTTAACTCCTTCCACCGCACAAGGTGTAGAACAAGTAAATTAACTAAATAAAACACTAAGAATTGAAAATAAACTAAAAATTAAAAATGTTTAAAATGTTACCGAGACCTCCATCCGATCGGTTTGAAATCCATCCGATCGGATGGCACAATTTTACCTCCTCCAACTGATCGGTTGGAACCCGCAACCGGATCGGTTGGAGTTTTCTACACTAAAATTTATATAGATATATATTTTTATAAAACTAATATTTAATAAAACAGTAATTATAAAATTAAAATCATTGAAAGCATTAACTAAGGTGTCTTTAAAACTACTAAATCATTAATTAAAAATTAAAACTACTAAAAACATTAAAACGACTTATAATTACAACTTATAACTATTAATAACTAACATTAATTATATAATCATTAAAACTAATTAACTAATAATAGAAAAATAAACATTAATTACTAAAAACAGAATCCTAGAAAATTTACCGAGACCACCAACCGATCGGATGGACATCCATCCGATTCGGTGGGTCAAAAACCAACTTTTTTTTTTACTCTAAAAACTTTAAAATTTCACAAATTACAAACAATTTTATTACTAAAAACTAAGAAAATTAATCAAATCTCCGGCAATGGCGCCAAAAACTTGATGTGCATTTTATTAGTACAAGTTTTAAAATTTATAAACACGAATTATCCGATTATTATCTAGCACATACGAGCAAGTATACTCGTCCGGTGTAATAAAGGTGGGTAAGTCGAGATCGTCCCAAGGGATTTGGTTGTTTTAGTAATAAGAAAAACATTTGTTAAATAAGGGTTGTCGATCCAAATTTATGTAAAATCTTAATTTAAAAGAAACTCAATAAAAACTAAACATATACTTGTGTATAATTCCTTGATTGGTAATTAGGAGTATTGTAACAATTTGAGTACAAAGTTTGGTGTAAAACTTGTTATGATGCGCAACTAAAAATGAGTAGTTATACAATCTATAATGTATGTCATGTGTTCACTACGACTAAGAATTCTATCACCTAAATGACTCCTTTCGGACATATCAAATTAGTATGACAATCCTATAAACACATGGTTGTTTAGAAAATCAATTATTTTCTTATGAATTCCTACGAATCCTTTCGGTCCTTTTTCGTGATGAAATCGTCTCAAATCCATTTTAACAAGTAAATAAGATGGTTGTCAAGCATCCTATTCCATACTAATTTGGTGCATTAATATTTTGGAATAAAAACAAGTTGAAATTCCTTTCGGACCTGTTTTTCAAGAGATTGTTTTTATCCACAAATTAAGCAAGAAAAGATGTTATTTCAACAAACTCATAAAATAGATATGTTTTCATGCATCACCTTTTTCATAAAAAAATACTCCATTAACCAATCACATCATATACACAAGTATATCACAAATTACTCCATAGCAATCATATTAAAACATAAGTAAATAAGAAAACTTTTATAAAACTCAAAGTAACAATTGTTCATTATAAGTATCAAGGTGTACCTAGTCTTGAGAATTACAATGAATAAACTTGTGGAACTTTAGCAACCACACTCCTCCAATTGCTCACTAACGTAAGTAAATAACTCCACACTCGAACCAATGCTTGAGACTCTAACTCAACACGTTTTGGACGTTTTTACAACAATTAGTAAACTTTCAGTCAATATAAGATAAACTAACAAGATTTGGTGTAATACTAAGTTAGATATTGATGGTACAAGTAACTCTAGACCCTAAGTAGTCATTATATAGCATAATGACACTTATCCTTCAAGTAAAAACATCCATCCTTAGTTAATAAGCAGAAATGATCAGCCACGCATGATTATGGGGAGTAAATTCGCAAATAAATGCAAAACTTGTAACTTCAGTCAACCCCATCCGATCGGTTTCTCACCATCCGATCGGATGGTAAATTGTTTGGCACGTTTCCAGCAAAATCGGTTGCGAGTTGCAACCGATCAGTTGGAATCTGTCTGAACCATATTTCTATGTCTTTTCCTTGTCGTTTTACGTTGCATGCATTATTTTTCTTCGTGGCATGACTTTGTCCATTAGAACTTGATATTTCCTTGATAATTTCGTGTAGAAAACTTGTCTTTATCAAATCCTTTTGTCCATGTAACGTTTCTTTCTTCCTTGATCTTCTTGAAACTCTCCAAAAATGCATGTCCACTTCATTTCTTCATCTTTTAATCATTTTTACCTGCTTTTGGCTTTATTTGCATGCATAAACACTTTTCCATGATTAAGTAACAAATATATACAAATATGATCAATTTCCACTCATAAATCAAACAATAACGTGACTAAAAACATGTTAAATTTGAGCGTTATCACACTTCCACCTCTTGCATGCTCTTGACGCTGTCACTTGGAAACTCTTGACGCCGTCAGGCACTGATCCCAGCAAGGAAAATTAAGAGTTTTCCGTTTTCTTCACTTTTAGGCTCCAGAAACGTCCAAAATGCTTCCTTTTCCAGAATTCACTCCAAAAGTACCTAAAATGACAAAAGGAACGATTTAGGGCAATATTTGATCAAATAAATCCGAGTCTGGGCTAAAATGACCCCTAAAAACGGTTCATTTTTTTGCCTCATCATGCTCATTGGGATGATGTCTTCAAAGCTTCAACGTAAAGAACAAACTAATGTAGCTGACACTTTACTCCTCAGCATTGGTGGTCAACTACTAGGAAAAATCTGTGAGGAGCTTGACATTGAATCCCAAGCAAAGATAAGAAAAAGGCATTAAGCTTTGAGAAAGCCTTTACTCCTTCTCAAGATTATTGCATTGCATTGTGTTTGAATAAGTCATAATTTATGACATGTTGTTTCTGGATATTTGACTTATGATTTTGCAACATCAAAGTTTTTCTTTTGGTTTGGTTTAAGCACTCAATACAGATTTTCATTATTACCAAAAGTCTTCTGGTTTCTTCATTTCATTTGGTACAATAATACGTGGCTACATTTAAGGGGAGGTTAAATGTATAATTTGAAACTAAAGGGCATGCTTGCTGATAATGTGCATTCTAAGTTAAGTCAGGTGATTCATATGCATTAAGTTGGACGCATCTATACAAATTGTTGTCTTCTTTTGGTTTTTGGACTAATCTTTCCAGGCATAATTATGGATTGAAGACACATGGAAGCTTTGTCAAGGTTTTTGGTACATAAATAAGGGTCAAAATTGACCATCAGTTAAGTCTGGCGACTTATCATTAATACTGGTTGACCGTTATTAAGTCTGGCTGTGTACTTTTTGTGACCGTTAGTACTGGTCATCGGTCCAATGATTTTCACTGTTTAAATAGTACCGTTACCGTTTTTACACCATTCTAGGAGTATATAAAGAACATATTTTAATTTTATACTTATCTTTTATTTTCTCTCCCAAAATATTGTAACAAACGAATCACCTAATTTTGGCAAGAAAATCGCATACTCTGTTTTCACCTCAGCTATTTAAACCCTATCTAAACCGTTTTCTCTCAGTACCTTTCTTAATCAATTTGAAAAACGAAACTTTGAAAGAATGAAGTACTGTAACAAACACAATCAAGTAGGGTTCTTGAAGAAACCAGTGGGCAGTGATGATTTCCATGAGATCGTAGACTTTTTGAAGGGTTCCTACATCAGGTATGCTTTGACGTGTAACCCTATCTATGAATCCCTAGTCAAACAATTTTGGCAGACTGCTACTGCCGAAACTCTTGCTGATGGGACTCAAGAGTTAAGAGCAACTATAGATAATACTGAATACTATGTTACTGAGGCTTCAATTCGAAGTAGTCTTCAACTAAATGATGCCTCAGATATTACTATGTTGTCAAATAAAAAGATTTTCAAGGGTTTAAGGAAAATGGGATATCTTCCTGATGGTACTCTTACTTTGTGGAAAGGTCAATTCACCCCAAATTGGCGATTCTTAATTCACCATTTGCTTCAATGCCTAAGTTCTAAGAGTGGTGGATGGGATCAATTTGGTAGCAATCTTGCTTCTGCATTGATTTGTCTCTTTACAAATAAAACTTTTGACTTTTCAAAAATGATTTTTGAGGCAATGGTAGCTAATTCCAAAAGTACCACAAAGTTTTTAATGTATCCAAGGTTTTTGCAAATGGTGTTAGATGTTGAAACAGTTAATCAATTTCCTTACATGATCATCCCATTCAAAAAGAAAGTTTTTGCGAACATGAAAAGGAGCTTTAAGGGTACCTATAAGCCTTTGCTCCCTGCTATGCTGCCTGGTGGTACTGACAATGCAGGTACCTCATCATCATCTTTTGAAAGTGATGACTCATCCCAACCAAGAGATGACTTTGCAGAATCTGTTCCTGAACCTTGTTCCTCTAACTCCCCTGAACACTTGCAACCTTCCTATACACCACCACACCTATCTCCACAAACCCAAACTCCTACCTCAACTCATGAGGAGGAACAACCATATGCCAACTTGGTAGCTCTTACATAGCTTGTTATTAAACTTCAAAATAGAATAGAGGTATTGGAAAATGAGTATAAAGAGACTAAGCAATCTATGTTACTCAAAAGGGTACAGAAGATGGAAGATGTCATGAAAGCTACTGGGTGGTATTCAGTGATACAGAGGGTGATGCAGTTGAAAATTCTTCCAAACAGAAGAGGAATTTAGATGAACAAGAGCTTCAGACCCCTACAAAGGAAAAACTTCCTCAAAATTCAGAAGTTAGTCCTGAAGGAATGAAAGCAGCACATATTTTGATCAACAATCTTAGTCAAAGTTAGCAAAAGAAGTTATTGAAAAAGAAAGTGGTGACAGAAGTTGTTGAAGTGATTAAGACTGGTAATGATCTGGTTAAGTCTACTGAGGTTAAGTATGTTACAGAGGTTAAGTGTGTTAGTGAAACTAAGACTGCCACTAGAAGAGAAGATAAAGGAAAGCAAGTCATGGTGGAAGAAGCTCCCCAGTCCAAGAAAACTAAGAAACAACAAAGAGAAGATGCAGCAAGCTTGGCTGAGATTGAAAGAATTCAAGCAAAAGAGAAAGCTGATCAAGCAAGAATGGATGCATTACAAGCCAAAGATGCAGAATTAGCTAGAGAACTGCAGAAAGAGCTTGATGCCCCTAAGCAGCACAAGACTAAGGGTGATTCAGACATGGTTTATAAGCCAAGTCATGAAGAGATCAAACATTTGATTGAAACAGATCCAGAAGTTAAAAGAAAGGCTATTGAACTTATTACAGATCAAAGCTTGAATGAAGAACAAAGGTCAGCACAGTTAGCTAACTTTATCAACATGAAAAATGAACAAGCTTTGGATGCTGTTATAAACTCATTAACAGACTCTAAAAAGAATAAGAAAAACCATTCAAAGAGTGAAGTTCTGTATGGGATGAAGAAGTACTTGTGCAATCAGTAGAACTGGAAGATATCTTAATTCAAAGGCATGTCTGCAGGGCAGATAGAATTGGCTTATTACACTGGCTACAGAAGGAATATAAATTTCATTCCTATGGACTCAGAATAAGAAGCACAACTACTTGGAGTCAAAAGGCATGGAATAAGACTTCAAAAGGAGGACTCTAAGAAGAGAAAGGCTGAAGAATCTTTTGTAGCTGCTACCTCTGAGAATATTGTTGATGTTGAAAGAATTGGAGAGTCTACAAAGGATCTTCCTTTGAAGAAGGAGGAAGAAGTAAAGGAGCCAATCTTGAGACGAACCAGGAGAAAGCACATTGGTAAAAAGGGATCAAAGAAGGCTGATGTGGAAGAAAATGTAGAAGAACTCTCATCCGATTCTCAAACCATTGAGATCATGACACAAAGTTTAAAGACACCTGCCAAAGTTGTAAACTGGTAGATCATCAAACAAGGGAACAGCAGAGCAACATATAAAATCATAAGAGAAGATTACACAGAAAATCTTTACATGAATTTTCCAGCCATGTTGCAAGATTTGACAAGAGATGATTTCAAGGAGTTGTATAAACTTATGGTGACAAAGCATGGTAATGTTACACCAGAGGATGATTTTGAGAGAATTCTATAGGGTGACTTAAAGTTATGTTTGATCCTCCAAGCAATACTGATGATGTATGGAAACTACCTCACCAACAAGAAGTGAGATATTGGAGATATTTCTCTAGCTGTGCAGTTCATTGCCTAATCTTGGAGACTACATATATCTACATGCTTACTGTAACACCCCCAATTTTTGAATATTTGCAGCAGAATAAAGATTGGGTGTTACTTCATAGCTCACAGTTTTTTCAGTAGAAAATGGTTATCAATTTAGTCATTTTAAAACATTTATCATTCGAATTTTATAAAAATCAGAGGTTTCAAAATGAGGTCCCAGTGGTTTTAAAGTTTGTTAAAATAAGTTTTCGAATGATAGTAAAATTTATAGCCTTTGTAAGAATCCGTGCTCCTCCGTACCATCCTTGCTCATTATGGACCTGAGATAAACACATGCTAAAAGTTTCAACACAAAGGTTGGTGAGTTCATAGAGTTTATAAGTATAGTAGTTGATTTCCAAAAATCAAAAGAGTTTGTGAGTTTATAATATTCATAATAAACAATTTATTTTTAAAATTTATGTGTGAGAAAAATCCATAGTGTTTATATTCAAAAGCAGTTGATTTATCAAAATCAAAGTTAACATGAAATAGTTGCTGGTTTGCCCAAACTGGGTCAACACCAAATTAGTTTGTTTTTGCCAAGAAATAATGATTTTCTGCTATATAGTGAACACAAATTAGTAATTTAATAAAAATAATGAGCTACGTTGTTATACGCCCATAGCACTACAACCTGATTTCCCTAAGCCTCATGACACTCATCCGATTAACAGATCTCATCATAAATGATGGATAATAGTAACAAGGGCCCTCGGGATAGGTTCTTGCCAGTAACCTATTAGATTTCAAATAAAGTGCGTTTGGTAGTTTTCTCCAACTCCCAAACGGGGATTGTCAGTCCCTAATAGATCTATCCACAATTATTTACGTTCACCCTACGGGTGACTAAGGTTCATGATATGAGGGACTTTTGGCAATAGTAAACTTAGACAATAGAAATCAGATATAGCATACAGTTGAAAAGTTACTTGTAAATATGTTTATAGCAGTTATCTCTTCATGAGATATAAAATGTATAAAATGGTGGGCTATGGTCCCACAGTAATTTGTAAACAGTTTAAAATACTTATGAAAATAAAAATAGTAGTTGAGCATGTATCTCCCCCAAAACATTTATAAAACATTTATAAAAATGGGGCTAAGAACTCACCTTAAGTGATACTAGGAATGATGAGAGTAAGTACGAGTGAGAGTATGAGAAGGATTTTGGAAGCGTCCTAGCACGGAACCTGATAAATAAATTTATCTGAGTATTTAACCAAATACTATTTGGTAAATGAATAACGATTAATGAATGACGATTAATCGTTATGATGAAAAGATGATGAAATGGTGTTGTGGCAGAGGTGGCTTGCGTGGCAAAATGCTTAAGGTTTAATGACAAAGTTATATACTATATAACTTGTCTGTTATGTATTACTTATTGCTTTTGGTTATTAGTTTGCTTATTCGTTAACGATATATATATATCTATTTCGTGTATACAAGTTTTATAAAGTAACCCGAGCCGTTTAAAGTGTTAAAATATATTCCTAAAATATTATATGTTTATTAAAGTTGTGGTTAAATAATATATTAGGACAATTGTTTATAGTTTATGCCGATGTGGTCACCAAATAAAATAAGTCTTAAACATATTTATTTAGATGAACGGTGGTAAAATAACGTAAGTTTATTAACTTATAAAAGTTTTTAGAAAATGTCAAGTGAGTCAGAGTTGGGGGTAGAAACTGTGATAATTTATAAGACTTATTAAAAGTTTTAGGAATGTTGTCAATTGACTCGAAGTAGAGGGACCGGAAGTGTACAAACTATATTATAGCAAAATAACAAAAATCGCCACAAACTACCCCTACCTAGGTTCGAACTCAGGTTGTCTAGTTCACAGCCAAATGATACAACCAACAGAGCTACGGGCTTCTTGTTTTATGTTATACTAGTTAATTATTTTTAAAGTGTATCTATCATGTGTAAGCTTTGATTATATAATTACCAGTTGCGTTTGTGTTTATATATTCGATTTACAAAAAAAAAGTAGAGAGCAAAAACGTACTCTAGCTGGGTTACATAAGCCTCGACACAAGGTAAAGGAATAAGTGGGAACCAAAATCCTTGCTTGTGAGCATCAAAACCGTACCCCATTGTGGTTAGACCACAGTGGGTTTTTGATGTAAACATAACCCAAGTTTTTAGCGAGTTCACGACGAGTCTTTACTTAAGTTTAAGTTTATATTTTTCGTATCTATATGTCATTTTCTCAATGAGGTGTGTGAATGTCGTGTAGAAATTAGATAAGCAATTTCCTTATATATATGGGTTTTTAATGCGATGCTTGTAAAAGGTAATGCCACACAAGTTTGTAAACAAACCACCTCGAGTTATGCATGCATGCGTTATTGTTAGCCTCGCTATTTTATTATGATAACGTCACACACGTGAAATGGACTAGATATGTAGCAAGTTGTGCCAATAGGGACTACTTATGTTAACTAGGCAAACTTGTAATGTGTAGAGCCTATAAATACCCCTCATGACTCTCCATGAGGGGTGTGGGAAATTGTGTATTCATTCTTTCATCTTAATATTATCCATTTTCTTCACCCTCTCTCTACTTTCTCTCTCTAAAACTAAATATGAAGTTCATCAATAATCATCAACCTCGACCTCCCGAACCACATAAATCATCTATATTTAAGGTCCTACAATTGGTATCAATCGCCTAACAATGATTTAGGAGGGTTGAGAGTTTGTGTGGTTCGTGTTTTTTAAGCTATATTTCACGTTTTTTTTTAGAAAAGTTCTCACTTTTCTTGTTTTTCTTGGTTTTTAACACTTTTTTGATTACAAACTAGTGTTATAAACCTTTTCTAACAAGAAAGTTTCAACCTTTTTGAAAATTTCAAGCTTAAAAAACTCGATTTGGTTTTTGTACTTGTTTTCTAGATCTCAAAAAAGTTTCAAAAAATCATCAAGTTTTGAACTTTCTTCAAGTTTTGGTGTTTTTTAGTCTAGAAGTACAAGAATCTTGGATTAAAAACTTCATTTGGGTGAACTTTTTGGTGAATCAAAAATCTGACAAATTTTCGAAATCATCACCAAAATTTTCGAAATCCCTTTTTGACTTGTTTTCGAAATCACAAGAAAAGGCTCCGTTCGTGCTCACCGTTGGATACTCGGTATTTTCTCTCTTGTATAAGAAAGAAATTACTTCGACTTTTGGGCTAAATTTCGAAATTGTATAATTTCAAAATTTCATTGTGAAATTGGGTTTTCGAAAAAATCACAATTTTCGAGAACTTTGCAAAATTTTCGAAATCACTGTGTTTTCGAAAAATCCAAAATTTTCGAGAACATTGATTTTTCGAAAAATTCTTATCGAGAACTTATCGAGATCCTTAGTTTTCGAGATCTTCGGTTATCGAGAACCTGAGTTTCGCAATCCAGAATTTCGAAATCCAAGTTTCGCAATCATACAAGTTTCGAGATCACAGAAGTTTCGCAAATCCAAAGTTTCGAGAACACAAGCAAAGTTTCGAGAATTTTGACAAAAGTGAGGTTTTTGACGACCAAACTTCAAACAGCCATAACTTTTGAACCGTAACTCCGTTTTCGACGAATCAGCTGTCAAAACGACCGTGAGACAGAGAAGAACGACACGCTAAATAGATTTATCAATTTAGGCGAAGTTTCGAGGCCTAAAAACGGTCCGAGAAGAAGTTATTGAGGTTTTAAGGTTTTAAGTCAAAATTTTCACCTTATAAACTTGCATCAACTCACTCTAAACTCTACTCCTATTTCGTTGGAACGATCCAAGAATCAACTTTATCCATCTACACTTCATCAATGGCATCTCAGCAAGATATTCATGCAGCAGGTGCGGAAAACCGACCTCCTATGCTTGAAAAAGGTGGATATCTTCCATGGACAAGCCGCATGCTTCGTTACATCAAAACTAAAGGTCTTGGTAACCTCATGATCAACTCCATCAAGAATGGTCCATTTCAGCCAAGACAAGTTCAAATTACCGGTGATCCAAACTCAACAAATCCTACTGAACCATACATGCGTTTACAAACAGAAGAAGATTACACAGATGAAGACAAGACGCAAATCAAAGCTGATGATATGGCAATGCATCTAATCCAACTTGGATTACCACGGGAGATCTTTGCTGCGGTCGACAGCTGTGAAACTGCTCATGCTATGTGGGAACGTGTTAGAAGGATTTGTCATGGAACAGAGATTGGACAACAAGACGTTGAGAACAAACTTCTTACTGAATGGAAGAACTTCACATCCACTAAAGGTGAACAGATTGAGTCATACTACACAAGGTTTTGCACGTTGATGAATGAGTTAATCAGAAACAAGTTGACACCTCGAACAATTGCAACAAACATCAAATTCGTCAATAACCTTCCAGAAGAATGGGGTCGTTATGTTACAATTGTTAATCAGACAAAGGACTTACATCAGGTGAATTATGATCAACTCTATGACTTTCTGAAGCAAAACCAAGCTGAGGCTAATGAAGTTAGAAAAGAAAGATTGGCAAAGAATCATGATCCTCTCGCACTAATTGCTAATACACCAACACCATTACAAGTGAACACTCAACAACCATCATCATCCATTCACAACTACATGCAACCATCATGCATTCAACAACCAACACCGGTCTACCAACAACAATTCTACCCACAACAACAACAAGTTATTTCACAACAGACATACCCACAATTCCAAGAATCAGAATTCACTGACAATGATGAAGCTGCTGCAGCATTGACTCAAGCGTTTGCTTTTCTGTCAAAGGCATTCCAAGGACGCTATTCTACACCAACAAACAACAACCAAAGAATTTCATCGAATACTCGCAACAAGCAGATCGCTCAGCCGAGTTTCAATATGGGCAACGGAGGCCAAATGGTTGGAGTTTATGGGAATCCGCAGGGATATCAGAATATGCAGAATGCAGGTCAGTATGCAGGAAATCAGAATGCAGGTCAATATGCAGGGAATCAGTATGGTCAGAATGCAGGGAATCAGTTGGGTCAGCTTGTTGGAAATCAGAGGGGTCAGAATGTTGGTAATCAGGCAATGGGTAATCAGATTAGAAATGTTGCAGCTCCAGTAGTTGGGAATTTGGGAAATATGAATCAGGGTAATCCGGTAAAGTGTTTCAACTGCCAGGGTGTAGGTCATATGGCGCGGAACTGTCCTACAAAGCCAAACAAGAAAGATCTAGCGTACTTGCAGAAAGCAGTAATGTTGGCACAAAAGGCTGAGGCAGGATTTCAGTTGAACGCAGAAGAGAATGACTTTATGGCTCTTATGGATGACATGGAAGATAGAGAAGATATCGATGTGAACTGCATATTCATGGTGAATCTTCAGGAAGCTAAGTATGACACAGATTCTGATACACTTCCTGTTTATGACACCAATGCACCATCTGAGGTATCTAACTTCAACACATGTCACAATAATGATATATTTGATATGTCTCCTCATGAGGAACAACATTTTGAGAAGCAAGCAACCACTTATGATACATACCTGGACACGCCAAGTAGTAGCAATACTCCTTCCGCAACTCCAGATGTGAATCATAATGGAGGCTTCGTTTCATAGCATGCTGAGAATGATGAGGAAATACGTGCTTTATTTGAATCATTATTGAATAATTGTCGTATTGAAATTGAGAATGTGCAAAAGGTCAATCGCGATGTTAAGGCCACGAATGTTAAATTGACCGCTGAGCTTGAGAGTTACAAATCCACCGTTAAAGCTTTTGAATTTCATAACAAAAGATTGTCTGAATTAGAAACTGGTTATCAAAATTCCGTTTCAGAGAAACAACAATTGCAACTCAAGTTTGATACACTTGATGTTAATTCTTTCAAAAAGATAAAATCTTTAAACGCAGAAATTTCTGATTTACAAAACCAACTTTCTAAACAAAAAACAGCTTATACCAATCTTGAAAAAGAAATGGATGAGTTGAAAAAGGATTTTGCAAAGAAAGAAGACAAACTTTTGTAAGAAATAGTAGAGTCAGAACACATGATTGCTCATTTAGAAGAATTAGTGGTTAAGTCGGGTCAGTCGAGTCAAACAATGAAAATGATTTCAAATCAAATTAATCCGATTTACCATACGAAACATAAAATGGCTCTTGGTAACAACACCCCGTGTAATCTCAAGAAAGCTCAGCAAGAACAAAATGTTTTGTACAATGGTAATGTGATTTACACCAAACATGATCCTCCCGTCGTTCGGGATTCTGTGCTAACGATTGAACATGTCGAAGAGAGCATTTCCAAAATGAAACAAAAGGATTTGAAACCCATTGATTACAACAAATTGAACAAACTTTCGGGAATCACTTTTGTTCCACAAACAGAACCGTCTGTGTTTTCCATTAAACGACCATTTGCGAAATTCTTGTCTAAAAAGAAAGTTGTTTCCAAATCTCTTTCAAAATTAGAACAAATGTCCTCTAACAACACTTTTAAAACAAGTGAGGCTAGAGACATTCTCGATGAAGTTAAAATGAGAATTCAAGAACTTCAAAACATTGTTAAATCTAAAACTTCCATCGATATTAACAACTGGCATTCTACTTTTCACATCGAACAGAAAAAGGTGTTTCAAAACGAAATTACTATTCCACTGAATAACATTAGCGCGAGTGTAAAAAATTTTGAACAAGTTTTCTTAAAAGAAACGGCCGACTTTGTCAAGGACCACAAATCCCTGGTAACTGAAGCTAATGATATTCGTGAAAACATGATTGTTTTGGAAAACCTAAATGATTCTCTCTTCGAAGCTGTTATGACCACTGATATTATGTCCATCATTTTACAAACATATTCTGTTCAAGACGATGCAAGACTGAGAGCTGAGACCTCCGAAATTGTTTCCAAATATGAAAATGCTCTTATAAAGCTTGAAAAAGAAAATGTGTCATGTTTTAAACAACTTGATCGAAAAAAGGAAGAATGCAAATATGACAAACTGTCGTATGAGCGTGCTTTCAAAAACATGAAAGAGCAAAATGATCTTTTGAGGGCTCAGCTTGAAAGTCAAAAAAGGAAGGGTGAGGAAACTAAGTTTGCAAAACCATCAACTTCGGAGAAACCAAATGTTTCAAACACGGTTCAAAAACCAAAAATGTCAATTTCACGGTTTGCTCCAAAAGTCGATGCGAAAAAGGATTTGACAAAACCAGTCACTCCAACACCCTTGCCCCAGCAATGTGAAAATGATAAGATTGTTGAAAAAAAATTTGTTTGTTGAAAGAAACAAAAATGTGATTTCACCTGGCTCTTCTAAGTATAGTACACCAAATAAGACTACAAAAACTGTTAATGAGTCTGTTGGTTCTAATGACATGGTCCTCTATCATCATCTAGAAGAAGCTAGAAAAAAGGCACAACATCGAAAAAACGGAATTTTAGGTGCAAAACCTAGTGTGATGAATTCTACAAGATTCCAAAGCACCGCTAGTAGTAGTAAACCATTACCTAGGAACTTTCAACAAACTACTAGGGATTGGCTTGCATCTAAGAGTAGTGACACAAAAGAGTATGCTAGGAACGTAGAATGCAACACAAAGAATTCCAAATCAAGTGTCAAGACACAATCCACTAAGACACCAAATCGAAACAAACCCGTTGATAAGAAGCAAGAGGTTAAGAAACCTAATAGGTGGATATCTAAAGAATGTAGTTTTTCCAAGACTGAGACTTCCGCTGCATCTGATAAGAAAACTACATCTAGATCTCACCTTAGGTGGATTCCTACCGGGAAAGTTTTTAAAACAGTTGGTCTTAGATGGATTCCCACAGGGAAGATTTTTGATAGTTGCACCAAGACAAATAATAGTGATAATCTTCAGGATAAGGAAGTAGAAACCACAACAACCGTTGAAAGTCAACACCCGCAGAGTGATGCTTCATGTACCTCTAACACTGTTATTTGTGAAACCTCTTCGTCTTTGGTTGCAGGTGCTTCAACTATCTCAGAACCCAGTTCTTCAGAGGGTTCAAATTCTGTAAATTCTATAAAATCATTCTTTCAATCTTCTATTTTTGATTTTCCATTTCTTTTATAAAAACAAAAACAAAATACAAAAATATAAAATTTCAAAAAATACAAAAACATTATAAAATAAAAAAATCCAAAAATATTCTTCTTACGACATGTCTCTCGTATAAATCAATATTCTGTACGTTTCTAGAAATGTCATTCAACAATGATACGGACATGTACAGATGCTTGAGCGGGAGTTCTTTAAAATGTTTTTCTAAAACATGTCGATTCTCAAAAGTTTCTTCACGATGGCTTTCGTATACTTCAGTACGAAACCCGTACTTCAATGACGACTTCTGATTATTTTCAAATCAAGGACTCGTACGTTCAATGGCGAACTCTTTTTCAAAAAGTTCGAGTCTAAACAAACGAAAAAGATTTCATGCATAAACTCGTTTTCAAACAAAATTCTTGAGCACTTTTTCAAGATTGTTCAAAAAATTTCTCAAAAATCTCTCAAATTTAGTGCTCAAGATAACTCCCTCTAAACCCTTAAAATTGATTTTAAATATGCTATCATTAAGGGGGAGTACAACACTAAAATGTTCCGATTTCATGCAAAAATCAAATCTGTCTTTCTCTCCAAAAGCTTTTTCTTAATCAATTGATTTCAAAAATATCACGTTATGCTATTTTTGAGTGGGAGAAGACATGATTAAAATGTGATCAAAGATGTTTAAGATTGTGGCTGAATCTCAAAAGAGCTCGACTCAGAAAGTACCAATGAATTGACGAAGCTTAAAATGTCAGTTATCCAAAAGACTTGTCCTGGACGGGTAATAATTTCAAGCTAGTCCAACTAGTGATGTAAGCGTGTCTCGAATAGGACTTGTCTGAGTAGAATGTACCGTATCGAGAGACTTTCTTTGGACTTGACCAGGACGGGTAATAATTTCAAGCTAGTCTAACTAGTGATGTAAGCGTGTCTCGAATCGGTCATGTTCACTGAAAGTGGATCAATTCAAAAGTGCAAACTCCTCTCGCATGTGCAAATTTCTTAAATATTCATGAGCACATGTGAAGGGGGAGTCCTTCAAAAGAAATGCAAAACTCTCAAAGTGTCAACAAAATGTGTTTTATTATCATAAACACTTTGAGAGATTTTTCACAGAAAGGTTTTATGGCATGTGATCAATTATAGGATAGTCATGGAGTTATAAGGTGACTAAGGTTAGGTAAAACCGTCTTATGATCCGCCAGAACCGGAGGGATCTACCCAAGGATAATTCCAATAGATTAGAATTAGAAGTCCTTAGGTATGATTGAAAAAAGGAGAAAATGAGAAAGGAGAAAGAAGGGGTTGAAGAATTAAAAAGAAAAGTTATGAAAAAGGGTGATAAGAAATAGCCCTCCAAATGTTCAACCTTAGGGTAGACACCGGGTACAATTCGTACGCTACTGGTTGTTACTAAGGTGACACCGGTATTGAAGACAAAGACGTCATGGACCCAGTGACGCACTGCACTAAACCTTCTTAACAACTCAAGTTCTCTTAAAAGAGCTTGTTTCATTCTCACGGGGAACCGGTGTAATCTATCGACCTGTCTCTTAGAGATGGTTGATATTGAAGCAGGAGACCCCTCCCTAATCTCCGCATAGGAAACCAAATGTGCACTTATCGAGTCTAGAGCCCCGAGATTCATCATAAGATCTCATAGGAACACATGATATTTCTACACTGGTTGTTCATCATTAAGGACGCCAGATGTAAACTTTAGAGTCCTACGCAGATCTTAGCAATCTGCCAGAACATTTATGAGAGGATTCACTCTTGTGATTCTCAATGATTGAATGGAAATTCCTGCCAGGGTCAACATCAAGCAGCCCTGACAGCAGGTCACTTCGGTAATTCTTTATGGGTTTCGCTTAGTGTTCGCGGTGGTTTCAAATGGTCTACAGTCGTGGAGTGATCCCCAGCGACTCACCCAGTCATTGAGCTACTTAGTAGGTCTCGTAAGCTCTCTCGAGAGTATCTGACTTGGGAACGGCCTTGGTAAGGGTTAGAAGGAGTCTTCACACTATGCTGTTGACGATCTCTAATTCTTATCTGTAAGTACCGGATGTTTTATTGCTAACTGTTTATATGCAGGGACACTTCATCTCCATGGCGACAGATTCCACGTGCTCATACATACATCTGGAAGTTAAAGAAAGCTCCCTCAAAGATCTATACAACACAAAGTTCAAAGAAAGATTCTACGCCAAAAAGAAGAATCTACAAAGTATAAAGACTAAAGATCAAAGTGAAAGAAAGGGAACTACGTGCATATGAATATCGAAATCCAAAGATGTATGAGCATGTTGGAATGGCAAACAACCACCACAGACGCAGAAGTGACGAAAGGCAGATAACTCCACATCACAAAGGAACAAAGAACGATGAAAAATCAGTTATCAAAGATCACAAAGCATGAAGGAACGAAGACTAAAGACTATTCTACAACGACACACAAAGTTAAAGACAAAGAACATGGAAGACCCACTCACGTGGAGCATCATTCGAATGACCACCCCTTAGGGGGAGATTGTTAGCATTAAAAATATGTATTATGAAGTGATGGTCATTCTCATATTGTAACTTTGTGTCGTTTGTTAAGATTAGTAATAGTTTAGTCATTGGGCCTTGGACTTGGCAAGCTAATATGTTATATGCTATGTTTCATAAGCTTAGTTATCCAATCATGTAACCAAGTCCAAGCCCAAGCCCATAGAAAGCCCATAGGGCATCTCATGTTAAGAACTATTTAAACACCTCAAAGGCTCATTTCAGGTGTGTGCTTGTGTGTGTATTTGTGTGTGTTTTATTAATAAAAGCTCTCATATTTCATCTCTCTCTCTCTAAATTCGAAATACATATCTATACATAACAAGTCACCATCTTTCCATATTTCCTTCTTATTGTGCTTATATTGTGTGTGATAAAGTTGTGTTATTTAAGGTCCTACAAGACTTATAACAATTATGTTAAAATCGTTTTCTTGTTTCGTTCATTGACCAAAACCAAAACATTAAACACAACACCTGTACCTACCCGTGACCCAAAGATGGATCGTGAAGACGCAAGATCATATCTTGATTCGCTTGAGCATAAAAGGAAGAAAGGATGAGGGTGTTCTGTTGTGATTAATGGATAAAAGGTTTTGATTATGTGATTGTGATGATCGATAAGTGGGTTTATTGTTCAAGTGTTGAATTAAATTGGATGGTATTGTGATGCCTGTGTGATTTGCTGAGATTGTGTTGAGGAGGAGGGTGAGATAAGATCTTTGACCGAGTTGGGAGAAATATTAGAGGATAGGGGCGGACTATAAGATACATGTGATTAGGTTTAGGTAAAGTGTGTTGTTTATAACACAAACCTGTTATCACGTGGTTGGATCGGGTCATTATTTTATCCGGTATTATGGGCTTCAATATATATCCCAACGTGAAAGAGGGTGTTGGATCAATGAATTACATTTCCACAATTTGGATTGGGCTACGAGTATTGAACTAGGCTGAACGGTAATTCCAATATATTATTAAATGCTACATGTAATTTGGAGTTTTTATAATATTTGGTACAAAAGAGTGGTATTTTGGTTCTACGAAAAATTCACGGGGATACATCGTTCACGGCTAGAATTGCTATGTTCAACAAAAATGACTACGGGGTTTTTTGCACGGTATTATTGATTTGACTTTGAAGTGGCATCACAACAAGTGTACTTATTTATCTCAAAGTCTAGGGGTGGTTGGATGCACGACTTTTAACGATAACTTGTCTGCGCAAATTAAAAAAATTCAGTCTTGACAATCTAGTTATTACTGATGTAAGGAGTTACGTTGTAGTGCTCACAGTATAACTATCACTTAAAGGAGTTACGTTGTAGTACTCAGTGTCACGCGAAGTAGTGGATTGTTCAAGTGGCGAATATTTCGTGCAACCTCATACTTAAAGGAGTTACGTTGTAGTGCTCAGTATAGGTATTAAGTCACATCTATCGTACAAGCATTAAGTCACAAGATGGAATGCTTACTTCATTTTCAAGCTGGTCATATCGGGTTCTCTCCATATGTGGTCATTTACTATTAGCCGGTGAATTCAAAGGAGGTTCGATTATAGGTTGATTTGAGAGAATAGTATTGAGAGTATATTTTTGGACATATACTCACAAACTATGCTTACACGGTCTATCTATATTGCATCAGAAGTGTAAAGTACGGGTAATTATGGCATGTACACAAAATAGTATGATGATAACGATACATCGCAACCATCAGGAGGGAGAAGAACATGCCATAAGAAGTAGTGTTTCATCTCTAGTATGTTGGTTGTTCGAGGGAATTGTGCTTACACTGGAACCGAAGAAGTACTAATGATGTGTACATCGGAGCGTATTACCAACCTTCTATGCAATGTTATGTGAGCTATATTGTCATGATGCTCCCTGAACGACAACCATGTGCCTACACTTATGAATCTACTTTATCCGCTGCGTGATGAAAAGAGAGTTGTCGGTTCAGGAGGGAGCAGGAAAAAGAATAAAGGCTCACTAGTTAGGAGGGAGTAATAACCTAACTAGACCATTACAGTTGAAGTTCAGAGCTACAAATTCCTTTGCCGTCAGTGTCAAAGACCATACGCCGAGATCGTTGGAAAAGAGAACTTCAAGTCTGCCTCAGTATCTAGACTACAGAGACTCTGCGCTTCAACAACGTCAACATAGTTTACTATTGTTGTAATTTTACATTGTTAATGTATTTATAGGTCTCATTGTAACCATTCACGTGTGACGATATCTTGGAGGGAGATTGTTAGCCTCGCTATTTTATTAAGATAACGTCACACACGTGAAATGGACTAGATATGTAGCAAGTTGTGCCAATAGGGACTACTTATGTTAACCAGGCAAACTTGTGATGTGTAGAGCCTATAAATACCCCTCATGACTCTCCATGAGGGGTGTGGGAAATTGTGTATTCATTCTTTCATGTTAATATTATCCATTTTCTCCACCCTCTCTCTACTTTCTCTCTCTAAAACTAAATATGAAGTTCATCAATAATCATCAACCTCGACCTCCCGAACCACATAAATCATCTATATTTTCGGTCCTACAGTTATGAAGTTTGTATGTGTACGTATACAGAGAGGAGGGAAATGGAGATTTGGGAAAACTTACTACACCAAGCTTGGTGGTGAGGAGACGGAGTGGAAATGGGAATGAAGGACGAACGAGAGATGAAGCCAAAACTCAAAAGTTTCCAAGTTTTTAAACAAGTCACGTACGAAACTTTAGAATTTAAAGACCAAGCCACGACTAGACTCCAAGATTTCTGTTTCTCGTTCACAGCAGGTTCAAAACAAAAGGAAAAGGTCGCGCTTGTGTTTGTGAATGGCAGAAAACAAAGGGGTGGATTTATTGTTTTTGTGTTGTGTTGCTTACATGAATGGGAGTGTACGAGGGAATGAACAAGAATCAAGGAGTTAGAACTTTTTGAGCTTTCCAAAACACAACTCGATGAGCTCCTAATTCATGATAACCAGAAAACCGGGGCGCCTTTATTTGGGCTTGTGTTAGTGGGTTTGAGGTGGATGTCGAGCAAGAAAGAAAAGGAGAAAGTAGTTTGCATGGTGGTGTGTTTATATGTTCGAAATGAGAGTGCATTTCATGGTTTCTTTTACATCCGACAGAAACAAGAGAACAAAGAGACTAGTTTGTGTTTGTATTCTTGGGTTTGAGGTGGATGTCGAGCAAGAAAGAAAAGGAGAAAAATATTTTGCATGGTGTCTTCTTCTTTTATGCTTGACAGAAATAAGAAGAACAAGAGGGTATTGTACGCATGAAGTGGGGAGGGATTTGAGTGTAAAGCAAGATGAGATGGTGAGATATCATGAGAGTTTTAAATGAGATTGCAAGTCTCACATGGTTCTTTGGTTTGATGTTCGACGACAGGAAGAAAACAACAATGATGGAACCGGTTGAGTGTGTTAGTGAGGAAGGACAAGAGTGTGGTTTTGGTGATACTTCGGATAGCAGGAAGCTAGGGAGTTTGGGAGTGTGTTGTTTTGTGTGAGTTGAGTGTGGTACGTATAGAGTGAGAAGGAGTAGAAGACAAAAGGGTTTTGTGATAGCTTGGAGTGTGGGAGAACAAAGAGCAAGTGACAAGAAGTTTAATGTGAGCTTGTACTATCTTGGATAACCAAAGAAGTAAAATGTGATGCTGATCATTGTTCGAATACAGGAAGCAAAAGAAAGAAAAGGAAAGAAGGAGCATGTCGACATTTTCTTTGTGGCACAAAAGTCCATACGCAAGAATTAACATTCAATTGTGAAGTGTTGAATGTTGTAAGAGATTGTGCAAGTATGTTGTCATAGTGTGTAAGTGGGCATAGTTCTTGTCCTTGTTTTATACATGTCGACTAGGAAGAAAACAAGAAAGGAAGAAAAGAAATGTTAAGGGTGAATAGGGTTTGAGGTTAAAATTTTCACATACGAAGACTTTGAGAATGGAATGAGAAAGTAGAAAAATTGGACTTTGCTTTGTGTACATATATAATGTCGACTAATATTTTATGTTGTCCATGATTTATACAATTAGTAATACACATGATTTGTGATGATGAAACATGTTTGTTAACATGGAAATAGGATAGAAATAATATTAGGATCATGTAGAAACAATCCGGGTTTAAAACGGTTTAGTTTTTGGATTTAATATATGTCGCGTGGGTTAGTCTATGGACGAATACTTTGCCTCGTTTTAGCATAGTAACACTCGACATGGAAAACTGAAATTCGACAGGCTTGGAGTTGGCTAGGTGAGAAATGAGGTAGGTTAAAAATATACATGAGTCGTGTGTAGAAATGGAGTGTACGTAGACCGTTTTTGACTTGGTTTAGTCGAGAATTAACAAAGTAATTATAAGGATTTTGAGCTTGAAATGTGTGGGCTGATAAATAGTAACAGGCCACGATAGTATTTAGGCTTTGAAAGTAATTAAGGGTCCGTTTGGATGAAATTTGGATTAGGAAAAATAAATTGTGATTATAAAAGTTTATTTAAGATTTAGTGAAACATTTAAGTTTCGTTAAACGTATCGAGAACTTGTTTCGTTATTTGGTGAATTATATGAAAATGTTTTTGTATCAAAATAATATAATAAAGAAAATTTTAAATTTTCCCGTAAAAATGATGATTAAAAATAATGACGAAAGTTAATATAAAATTAAACGTTTATAATTATGGGAAAATCACGGGTTGTGAAAGTACCTACCCGTTAAACTGAATCCCGTCCCGGGATTCCGGTCTAAGATTTTTGTTATCAGGGTGTTTGAATGAAAACTTTTTAGAGAGAGTTTGTGAAAACTTCAGTTTTTGTAAGGAAAACTTGCTAATTAAATTTTTAAGAGACAACATAGGATTTATTAGGAAAACTTGTTTATTAAACCTGTTTTAAAAATGATTTTTATTATTATTTTTTTTTTGAAAATCTTACCGTTTGAATACCAACGGTCATGTCTACCAAAATAAAGGAAAAATGTTTCCAAACCCTTATAAATACTATCGGTATGCCTTGGGTTACTCACACCTACACACACACATCAACGAGAAGAAGAGAGAAGAAAAGAAAAAAAAAAATATCAATGGCTTGCAGACTTCCACACACCCCTGAACAATTTCGATTGTTTATCAAGGCGGAAACTGAGAATAGTGATATGGATCGCCACAATGCTATTGTGGAGGTCATTCAGAAATTTGAGATCACCAAACAACTGAAACGAGAACTTAGAGAACGATATGTACGATGCACCGACGTATCAGATGAAAGAAGACAGGTGATTGACCGGTTTTTGTATGACGAGTATCGTAAGGACGCCGCTGTTATTGAATCGTTGTGGGCTTGTGTCGGTCAGATACAGGCCCAAATCTCCAATAAAATTCGTTGGAGTTTTGAAGAAAATTTTGGAGCTGCTGGGGTTGGACAACAACAACAACAACAGAATCCACAACAACAAAATGCACTGCCACAACAACAACCCCAACATGGTGCATCAAGTTCATCTGCACCCAGAGTTGTTGATCAACAACAACAGTTGCCTCATCTGGATTCTTTGCAGACCAGCTTTGAGGAAAATGTAGCTGTTGATGATGGTGGCTGGACTTCTGACATGGAGAGGGAGCTGAGTAGGTGGGAGGCTCAGTGGGAAGAAGAGAAGTTGGCGAGCTTTGACCCTTATGATGATGGTTATGACTCCAACAACTCTCAGACTTGGGATCACCCAGACTACCGTTGAAGTTTAGGTTTTATGTTTGCTAGGTGTTCTAATTCGGTGTTGTTTGTAAGGTTTAAGTACGTTTTTAATAATATGGTGTTTGAATGTTTATGTTGTGAACATAATTTGGAAGAGAATTCATTACGCTGTCGCGTTTTGGTATTTCTCATGAAAAAAATCTGTGCGGGTAACCTACCCGTTAAACAAAGAGTTTTGTTGATACAGATTTTTACAAAGAGAATTTTGGATAAGGAGGTAGAGGAAAATTTGCCGGATTATCAGCCTTTGGGAATGATGAAAGTCACTTTGTCTTTGTGTAGTGTATAAGGAACGTCTGTGGGTAGGATAGTAGTCTACGGCTACCGCCTTACATATCCCAGCTTTTCCTTTTCACTACACGCATTTCTTTCATCCAAAGATTTTAAAATGTCATACACCTATACTTTTCTCATAATTTTGTATGTTGTTGTAGACACCTTATTGGCTTACATCCCAAAGGAAGATTTGGAGTTTTTTTTTGGATTGGATTATAGCACTTTTCATGCTAATTGTGGTTTTGGCTGTTGGTGTGGATGAAAATGTGGGGGTAAGAGATAGTGTTATGGTAGGAATGGTGTTTCGAACCCGTATAATAACACCAAGCATTAACGTTTGTAGTATTAATAACTTGTGTATTATTGTCATATAGGGTATTCGAGGTGTCACACCCAGTTGTGATTCTTGATCTTGCTGGGATAGTGGTGTTATCGTATAGGATATTGGCAGGCGAACCGATTGGTTTTTCTATGCCTTACCTAGCGATATTTGTAATAATAGCATTACAAATGCTAATTGTATCGTTGTGTATCACTATACGGGGTTTCTAATGATATTTAATGGTTCTTGGTTTCATATGCATGTTATTTCAGATATAATTGAACCGATTTATCTATATTTCGTTATTTACATAGAGAAGTGTCCCAAACCATGTAATTAAGGAAATATAGATTTATGGTTCAATGATGTACAATTTCTTGATTTGAATAAAAGGGCGTCCCAATCCATTCAAATTAAGACATTGTAAATCATCTTAAGATTCTGACTTAACATCCATACTAATCGACAAGGTAATTCATGCGCGGATTTTTAGGGAAATGGAAAGAGTATGTCATACGCATCTATAAAGATGGGAGTAAGACAATTAGGAGGGATTTCTATATTATTTGAAATAGCTAATGAGTAAGTATCAATATACTAGAGTGTTGCTTGTAGCATAAATTATCTAGAAGTTCCATAGTCGTATGGCAGATGGAAGGTACGGAGACCGTAAAGGCTATAAAATGTTTTGTTTGTAAAAACGGTTATAGTTCAGATCTATATTAGATCTGTTTCGCTATAACCAAAGCTCTGATGCCAATCTGTAACACCCCCAATTTTTGAATATTTGCAGCGGAATAAAGATTGGGTGTTACTTCATAGCTCATAGTTTTTTCAGTAGAAAATGGTTATCCATTTAGTCATTTTAAAACATTTATCATTCGAATTTTATAAAAATCAGAGTTTTCAAAATGAGGTCCCGGTGGTTTTAAAGTTTGTTAAAATAAGTTTTCGAATGATAGTAAAATTTATAGCCTTTGTAAGAATCCGTGCTCCTCCGTACCATCCTTGCTCATTATGGACTTGAGATAAACACATGCTAAAAGTGTCAACACAAAGGTTGGTGAGTTCATAGAGTTTATAAGTATAGTAGTTGATTTCCAAAAATCAAAAGAGTTTGTGAGTTTATAATATTCATAATAAACGATTTATTTTCAAATTTTATGTGTGAGAAAAATCCATAGTGTTTATATTCAAAAGCAGTTGATTTATCAAAATCAAAGTTAACATGAAATAGTTGCTGGTTTGCCCAAACTGGGTCAACACCAAATTAGTTTGTTTTTGCCAAGAAATAATGATTTTCTGCTATATAGTGAACACAAATTAGTAATTTGATAAAAATAATGAGCTACATTGTTATACGCCCATAGCACTACAATCTGATTTCCCTAAGCCTCATGACACTCATCCGATTAACAGATCTCATCATAAATGATGGATAATAGTAACAAGGGCCCTCGGGATAGGTTCTTGCCAGTAACCTATTAGATTTCAAATAAAGTGCGTTTGGTAGTTTTCTCCAACTCCCAAACGGGGATTGTCAGTCCCTAATAGATCTATCCACAATTATTTACGTTCACCCTACGGGTGACTAAGGTTCATGATATGAGGGACTTTTGGCAATAGTAAACTTAGACAATAGAAATTAGATATAACATACAGTTGAAAAGTTACTTGTAAACATGTTTATAGCAGTTATCTCTTCATGAGATATAAAATGTATAAAATGGTGGGCTATGGTCCCACAGTAATTTGTAAATAGTTTAAAATACTTATGAAAGCAAAAATAGTAGTTGAGCATGTATCTCCCCCAAAACATTTATAAAACATTTATAAAAACGGGGCTAAGAACTCACCTTAAGTGATACTAGGAATGATGAGAGTAAGTACGAGTGAGAGTATGAGAATGATTTTGGAAGCGTCCTAGCACGGAACCTGATAAATAAATTTATATGAGTATTTAACCAAATACTATTTGGTAAATGAATAACGATTAATGAATGACGATTAATCGTTATGATGAAAGGATGATGAAATGGTGTTGTGGCAGAGGTGGCTTGCGTGGCAAAACGCTTAAGGTTTAATGACAAATTTATATACTATATAACTTGTCTGTTATGTATTACTTATTGCTTTTGGTTATTAGTTTGCTTATTCGTTAACGATATATATATCTATTTCGTGTATACAAGTACCCGAGCCGTTTAAAGTGTCAAAATATATTCCTAAAATATTATATGTTTATTAAAGTTATGGTTAAATAATATATTAGGACAATTATTTATAGTTTATGCCGATGTGGTCACCAAATAAAATAAGTCTTAAACATATTTATTTAGACGAACGGTGGTAAAATAACGTAAGTTTATTAACTTATAAAAGTTTTTAGAAAATGTCAAGTGAGTCAGAGTTGGGGGTTGAAACTGTGATAATTTATAAGACTTATTAAAAGTTTTAGGAAAGTTGTCAATTGACTCGAAGTAGAGGGACTGGAAGTGTACAAACTATATTTTAGCAAAATAACAAAAATTGCCACAAACTGCCCCTACCTAGGTTCGAACTCAGGTTGTCTAGTTCACAGCCAAATGATACAACCAACAGAGCTACGGGCTTCTTGTGTTATGTTATACTAGTTAATTATTTTTAAAGTGTATCTATCATGTGTAAGCTTTGATTATATAATTACCAGTTGCGTTTGTGTTTATATTTTCGATTTACAAAAAAAAGTAGAGAGCAAAAACGTACTCTAGCTGGGTTACATAAGCCTCGACACAAGGTAAAGGAATAAGTGGGAACCAAAATCCTTGCTTGTGAGCATCAAAACCGTACCCCATTGTGGTTAGACCACAGTGGGTTTTTGATGAAAACATAACCCAAGTTTTTAGCGAGTTCACGACGAGTCTTTACTTAAGTTTAAGTTTATATTTTTCGTATCTATATGTCATTTTCTCAATGAGGTGTGTGAATGTCGTGTAGAAATTAGATAAGCAATTTCCTTATATATATGGGTTTTTAGTGCGATGCTTGTAAAAGGTAATGCCACACAAGTTTGTAAACAAACCACCTCGAGTTATGCATGCATGCGTCATGAAGTTTGTATGTGTACGTATACAGAGAGGAGGGAAATGGAGTTTTGGGAAAACTTACTACACCAAGCTTAGTGGTGAGGAGACGGAGTGGAAATGGGAATGAAGGACGAACGAGAGATGAAGCCAAAACTCAAAAGTTTCCAAGTTTTTAAACAAGTCACGTACGAAACTTTAGAATTTAAAGACCAAGCCACGACTAGACTCCAAGATTTCTGTTTCTTGTTCATAGCAGGTTCAAAACAAAAGGAAAAGGTCGCGCTTGTGTTTGTGAATGGCAGAAAACAAAGGGGGGATTTATTGTTTTTGTGTTGTGTTGCTTACATGAATGGGAGTGTACGAGGGAATGAACAAGAATCAAGGAGTTAGAACTTTTTGAGCTTTCCAAAACACAACTCAATGAGCTCCTAATTCATGATAACCAGAAGACCAGGGCGCCTTTATTTGGGCTTGTGTTAGTGGATTTGAGGTGGATGTCGAGCAAGAAAGAAAAGGAGAAAGTAGTTTGCATGGTGGTGTGTTTATATGTTCGAAATGAGAGTGCATTGCATGGTTTCTTTTACGTCCGACAGAAACAAGAGAACAAAGAGACTAGTTTGTGTTTGTATTCGTGGGTTTGAGGTGGATGTCGAGCAAGAAAGAAAAGGAGAAAAATATTTTGCATGGTGTCTTCTTCTTTTATGCTTGACAGAAATAAGAAGAACAAGAGGGTATTGTACGCATGAAGTGAGGAGGGATTTGAGTGTAAAGCAAGATGAGATGGTGAGATATCATGAGAGTTTTAAATGAGATTGCAAGTCTCACATGGTTCTTTGGTTTGCTGTTCGACTACAGGAAGAAAACAACAATGATGGAACCGGTTGAGTGTGTTAGTGAGGAAGGACAAGAGTGTGGTTTTGGTGATACTTTGGATAGCAGGAAGCTAGGGAGTTTGGGAGTGTGTTGTTTTGTGTGAGTTGAGTGTGGTACGTATAGAGTGAGAAGGAATTGAAGACAAAAGGGTTTTATGATAGCTTGGAGTGTGGGAGAACAAAGTGCAAGTGACAAAAAGTTTAATGTGAGCTTGTACTATCTTGGATAACCAAAGATGTAAAATGTGATGCTGATCATTGTTCGAATACAGGAAGCAAAAGAAAGAAAAGGAAAGAAGGAGCATGTCGACATTTTCTTTGTGGCACAAAAGTCCCATACGCAAGAATTAATATTCAATTGTGAAGTGTTGAGTGTTGTAAGAGATTGTGCAAGTATGTTGTCATAGTGTGTCAGTGGGCATATTTCTTGTCCTTGTTTTATACATGTCGACTAGGAAGAAAACAAGAAAGGAAGAAAAGAAATGTTAAGGGTGAATAGGGTTTGAAGTTAAAATTTTCACATACGAAGACTTTGAGAATGGAATGAGAAAGTAGAAAAATTGGACTTTGCTTTGTGTACATATATAATGTCGACTAACATTTTATGTTGTACAGGATTTATACAATTAGTAATACACATGATTTGTGATGATGAAACATGTTTGTTAACATGGAAATAGGTTAGAAATAATATTAGGATCACGTAGAAACAATCCGGGTTTAAAACGGTTTAGTTTTTGGATTTAATATATGTCGCGTGGGTTAGTTTATGGACAAATACTTTGCCTCGTTTTAGCATAGTAACACTCGACATGGAAAACTGAAATTCGACAGGCTTGGAGTTGGCTACGTGAGAAATGAGGTAGGGTAAAAATATACATGAGTCGTGTGTAGAAATGGAGTGTACGTAGAGCGTTTTTGACTTGGTTTAGTCGAGAATTAACAAAGTAATTATAAGGATTTTGGGCTTGAAATGTGTGGGCTGATGAATAGTAACAGGCCACGATAGTATTTGGGCTTTGAAAGTAATTAAGGGTCCGTTTGGATGAAATTTGGATTAGGAAAAATAAATTGTGATTATAAAAGTTTATTTAAGATTTAGTGAAACATTTAAGTTTCGTTAAACGTATCGAGAACTTGTTTCGTTATTTGGTGAATTATATGAAAATGTTGTTGTGTCAAAATAATATAATAAAGAAAATTTTAAATTTTCCCGTAAAAATGATGATTAAAAATAATGACGAAAGTTAATATAAAATTAAACGTTTATAATTATGGGAAAATCACGGGTTGTGATACTTACAGAGGTAAAGTACCCAATCCCTCCTAGAGTTTGTAAAATTATGATGGAAAAGAAGCTGCTAGGAGATAGGGAGGATGAGATAAGAAGTCAGCTTTTGGAGTTAATAGAAAGACAATCCAAGCAGGAAGCTGTCAGGGCTTTCAAAAACTATGGAGAGATGGACTTGAGATAGGTTTACTTGGAGCTTAATTGGTGAAGGTGGCTTGCACTAACACAACAAATGGTTATCAATCCACCATGTCTAACCCACATAAGGACTGGCTAATCCAAGAGCAAACGGCTCTAGGTAAAGATATTTCAACTCCATTTATGGCTGACAATTTGCCAAAAATTGTATGGTATTCAACTCACCATATCTATGATAGTGAAGAGTTGGCTAGCCCATAAGGTCATGGCTTGTGGTAAAGGCTGTAGAAAACCATAATTGGTAATCTACTCACCAAGATGATGACTACTTTCCATCAAATAGTTGGCTAGTCCAAAAGCAAACAGCTTTTGGTAAAGACAAATTAAATCCATTGATAGCTGATGGTTTGCTAAAAATCATATGTGTTAATACAAATAATGTCAAAAATGTTATTCGCATTATTCGGTCTTCTCGTGTTTCGATAATCACAAAATATAAAGACGTGTTACGTAAAGTTACAGTTTATAAGTTTTCAATCAAGGAAACTCGTTACTTATGCGTAGCTGCTTCAACATCACTTCAGGTATGAACAAACTTCATACCGTCATTAGTTAAGTGATCAAAGAATTTTATTTTCACCTAAACTTACATTTTTAAGTTTGACAAAACATTTTCACAAAAGTATTTTTTTGTTTTTAAAGAAATGTTTTATTAAGAAAATAAATTCAAAATCAAACTTTACAACAGCTAGTTTTCCCCCCAAATCAGTTCAGCCTGAACCAGATAAGTTTTCACCACGTCAGGACAAAAAGGGAGCATTTTGTAGCGGCGGTCCCTTAGTGATAAAGGACCGTCTGGCATTTACGGGACCGTCCCTCTCCCTCTTGTCGCCTATTAACACTAAACTGCTACACTTCAAAAACAAGACTTTTCACACACACAATACTTTCTGGTCTTTGTTTCTTTTACTCTTTGATCACTATAACATGTCGGTGTATGTTTATAAGTGATTTCCTCTTCCGTCAAGTGCATGAGAAGAACTCTCGACAACTATAAAGATTCGAGATGTTATAGGTGTCCACATACAAATGTAACATGTGTTACATGACAAGATTCATATCATGTCATTGTTTTCTGACTTGTGTGTGAGTCGAGGATGGGGTATAAACTTGGATGGTGATGTAGTTCCAAGTATTTTATTTATGTGAGCTTGGATGGTGATGTAGTTCCAAGAAGTCTTGTAACTAGATTAGTTCATGTATTTGTTGTAAGGAGAGTGATGTCCTAAAGTGTAGGTTAGGATTTGTTGAGTCATTATGTAAAGACTTGGATTGGGGATGATCAAGTGTGACAAGTGTTTAAAGACTTAATTCGGGTGAAGAATCAAGTGTGTCGTGTGTGTGAAGGCTTGGTTCGGGTGAAGAACCAAGTATGTCTAACAAGTGAAGACTTGGATTGGGTGAAGATTCAAGATAGACAAGAGTGCTTGTTCGTGTAGCCACGTGGGCATTTGGAATAGATTGCTTCTAGCTATGATTAGAACTTGACATTAAGCTTAGTGTCGTTAATCCTTGTGTAAGCATGTGTACGGATTGCTCTGCCTGAAGGTGTATGTTGATATAGTGATGGATAACTCTCGAGTGTGGTACCCGGGGGGTGGAGTAGGACGGAGAGTGAGCTTCGTACCAAACCACTATAAATCGCCGCGTCTCTTGGTTGTGCTATTTCTTTACTCTTTATTTTACTTGTTTATTTATGTTTGTTAGTAACTAAATTGATATCACATAACTAGTAAGATTCAACAAGCTTGTAAATGAAAAATTACCGGACCTAAAACAGCGAAATGCTTTAGAAAATTAAAAAGAAGCGGTGAAACTATTCAACCCCCCCCCCCCCATTCTAGTTTCTAAAATTGGTATCAGAGCTTCATTTATCAAGATCTTTAAAGTATACTGTACTTTAAAACTTGAATCGATCTATGGAATCAAGATGATATCTAGAAGGGCGTCATTTGATTGAGCCACCATTTTTCGAAAATGAAAATCTTGTCATTTAGAAAAATGAATTTGAATGTTATGTGAAATCAATAGATCGTTAACTTTGGCATGTCATTTCTATTGATGATGTATAATCAATAATAGGAAGTCTTACTAATAAGTTTTTCATAAATAACTTGTGTGAAATATTTGAAGCAAAAATGTTAATTTATGAATCTTTGCTAAAAATTTAGTTTAATAAAACAATTTTATGTCAAATGCTAATGGCATTTGATAAAATAGTTTAAACATTCATCAAGGAAATGTTCTAGCCAAAGATGATGAAAATGTGATATTAGAAAGACACTTAGTTTAAGTGAAATCATATACTACTAGTTTGAATGTCTTCATTGTAGGTAATGTTGCCGACAAGAATTTCTTAGGCAACCTTGTTGGTGTACCATTCTACTTGTTTTGATGTAATGACTATTAAGAAGACAATGTGCTGTTTTATGTGCAATGTGGATAGCTAGCTAAGAAGACAATACGCGCCTTAAGCATGTAGACAACCTAATAGTCATCTCATCTGTAACAATTCACATTTTTCAGGATAATTACTATTCCCGGAAAATTTCACTATTCACTTTTACTATTCATTTTTCCCGAAAATTTTCCCGAAATTTGATTTTTATTTCTTGGGCTCAAGTGATAAATCATTTCTATGGCAAATTAAAAGTTTGACATTCATAAGCTCATTTTCGTGAAAGTTATTAAGGAATTACAGGGAATTACACGTTTTAGGGTAAAACGTCATTCAGAAATTCTATGCACAACGAAATTTGATCCCGTCAGGTGACCCCACATCAGAAAAATGTTTGACACACTCATCATTTATTTGAGAATTAATCGTGACTGAGAAAAACATGACCAAAGACTTCCCGGCGGGTCACCCAAGCCTGTACTACTCTCGCATGAGCACGCTTAACCGTATGGCCGATTAACCGTTCCACCACAAAACGTGTTTCTAAAAAGAATTGAGTTTTCAACTTATTAGAAAAAGTCAACATATTTTTCCCTCCTCCATTGACCAAAAATCATCCCTTGATGTTATAAGTCGTTTCGTGATTTTTAGGCTTACGGTTTGATGTCTAAAAGACATTTAATACCAACCGACACTAGACTGAGCCCAGTCTAGACATTATAAGTCATTTTAAATCATTTTTATCACATTAGAAAAGTAACATTTTACTTTTCTCAATTTTACGCAATATTCGTACATTTTACGTATTACGCGTTTTAGACCCGTGTTTCCAGTTTTTAGCAGGGTTTTACCACCCAAATGGAACCTACCACTCATTTTATATTTTATTATGGGACATATGGACATGTCTAACAATACTTTAAAGTTCCATAATTTTACGACACCCGGTTTTACGTTTTGAGGCCTAATCATTTACGGTTGTCATTTCCCGGAGTCAAAACTCTTCCTAATACTTAGGATAATACCAAGCAAAGTCCACACCTTGTCCCCCAAGTTTAGGAACCAACCTAGGGGGGGGGGGGGAATTCAGCCTTGTGTGTCTTAATCTCATGCTAGGAGCCTTAAGATGTGAACATGTGTTCAACTTGGCCTCCAAGTGTTGACTAGTCAACAATGTAACCTCCTCATTTGCATATAAATGCCTCTCCTTCCCCTCCTTGGCCATTCCAACGACCCACACACATAAAAACACACCATCATCTCATCCTTAGCTCATTTACTTCAAGTTCCATCCAAGAAATCAAGTGCAATATCCATACATAAACCCTAGTTTAGTTTTGATTCATCAAAACTACTTCAAATCCTTAGAAACTTTGGTGATTTCTCTTGAGTTTGAATCCACTCAATTCATCTCAATTTTCATCATCTCTCTTTCAAGATTACAAGAGTAGAAAGATTGCATGAAGTGAAGTGGGTTGAAGCAAGTCTATCAAAGTCCTATCCTTACATGTTAACTTCCTTTCATTATTGAAAGCCAAAAGTTGTGAGCCAAACCCTAACTTGATTCTTGTTAAATAATCATGTTCATGTTATTTACATGTTATTCTTGCTATATTATGTCTTGTAGTTATGTCCATGATGTATAAAAATGAGTAAAACAAGTTATTGTTATTGATTGTTACAACAAGTTACTAAAACAAGTAAACTAGTGACTTTCTTGGTAAGACCTGATCAAAATGGTAAAAATATGATATTTGATCATTACATATTACAGTAGAGGACTTAACAAGGAAACCGTAGCAACTTGAACCACCCAAAACGAGTATACGAGTCAAAAGTTACGCCCATTTGAAGTTACCAAAACTTTGCGGCAAACTGCCAAATACCATTCTGATCAAATTTGGGTTTTGAAAGTCCCACTTCTGGTCCGATTCATCAAAAAGTTAAAACACGAAAGTTGTCCGGAACGCCATTTTCGTTCAGGAACAAAGAAGCTCGAGACCTAAACACACTTTCCGAGTGATAAAATTTTTCAAATTCTAAACAGCCCATTTTTAGGCGAAAGTCACAAGATTATGGTTATACTTTGAAAGGAACAAGAGGTCTTATGACCTATAATCAAGACCACAACCATGGCTAGAGCCAAGGTTGTGTCTCATGACCTTGAAACAAGGACCAAAGGTCATGGCTAGGCCATGACGAAATGACCATACCAACTTTCATAGGCGTAAACATGAAACAAAGAGTTGACGAGAACTTGAACAAACAATTTGGATCTACTTCACTTAAAAGGGAACCATGAGATATTACCAAGAGAAAATGGTCATACAAAACTTATGAAACATGCCCTAATAACAATCTTCATATACTAATAAACTTTCCTAAGTTTATTCAAATATCGGACATGTAACCTTTCGGATCAAAACTTATATCTATATATTTCATCAACTACTACAATAGTAGGGAGCCTCATGTGAGGAGTTCATTATGTAAGCCGTCGAGTTGAGTTGTGGATTTACGAGTTAAAGTGTCCTGGCTCCTCGAACGCTTACTAACATGACTTCTGAATTATGTCGGCCCGAACGGTAGTAAACGATATACAAAACATACATGTTTCATGAATCATTTCTTTCAACGACTTACATTATACATCATACCACATCATGGACTAAGTGCAAGACATACATATATTGGCATGTTTATGTTTCCTTAGACATTATTCCAAACCTAAGTTGCAACAATTATTCTAGGTTGCTCGTAGAAGTTCTTACGGCATATCCATCATTCTCATTATACATCATCCAACTCAAGGTGAGTTCATAGCCCCACTTTACATTACTTCATTGTTTTACAAACCCTTGGGGGGAATACATGCTTTTTTTAACCGAGCACAATGTGTAACAACCCGCATTTTCGGGACATTTCTCTTGTTCACTATTCATTGGTTACTATTCATCGATTACTATTCACCGGTCACTATTCATCATTTTACTATTCATCATTTTTGGAGTCAGTTTGTGATTCCGAGAAACGTTCAAAAATTTTACTATTCATGTGACACTATTCATTCCCGAAGGGAAATCACTATTCATGATCAACGTTCGTCTTTTCGTAAACTGAGTTTACGAGCCTTTAAATTCGCGTAACCAGTTAGGTTTAGCTGCGAATTCATGCATCATTCATTAATGATATTTCGTATAGACTGGATTAGTCTACACATCATCATCACATTAGTTACTACACGGATATGCATTATTTCCTTTTACGTATGCTTAATTTGTAATTAACGATACCACTCAGTTTTACTACTAACGTATACCCAATACTCCCGACTATGATCCTAACATATTTACATACTCATAATAATAATATAAAAATTATATTATTAATTTACCCGGTGTTTTAAAATCAATGGCTATACTTTACGGTCGGAGCTTATTACTCTATCGGTTTGCGTTATTTCAATTCAATAATTATTCCAACACCCGATTCTCATCAGGAATAATAATTTACAACTTTTACAACTTCGTCATATTTTATTTCACCTCGTTAACATTTATTTTTAGTTAACTCGGTACCCGATAACACCTAATACACAACAAAACCAACTAATACATACACTTGGGGACAAGATCATTAATGAGCTCACAAAACACCCTTGTTTTACTCCTTTTGGCCGCCCCCCCCCCCCCCCCTCCTAGCCCCCTTAAAAGATGGATCTTGTCCTTGGATATTTATGACCATTTTTGACCACATCTAGCTATATAAACCATGAACTAGTTGCTCATTTTTGGTTACAAAGAAAAAAAAATGTAATCACCTCCTACACACATATACAAATCGACCCAACCAAGAACCAAGAAGAAACCATTGAATTTTCAAGATCAAGTGTTGAATCAAGTCCTAATCAAGATCTAGTTGGGGTTTTGTGGTAAAAACCCAAGATTATTAATCAATTTCTCATCAAATCACCTCAAATCTTCAAGTAAGCTTCAAAAACACTTTTGATCTTTTCATACTTTCTTTTACTTTATATTTTTATGTATTTTCAAGAAATATTGGTAAAACATGCAAGTATGTAAGATCCATACCACTTATTACTCATTTTGTTTTTATAAACACTAGATCTATAATTTTCACTAGTAATCTCATGAGATCCACCATTTTTGGTGAAGACTAGGAACCCATGACACCCTAAGAAGGTGTATGGTAGGATTGGGTACTTGTGGAGTTGATTTGAGATAGTTTGGTTAAGCTTTGAACAACCCTTGAACTAGAAAAGTTGATTTTGACAAACTTTCAAAGCTGCTGTCCATTTCTGTAAAACGTGGGAAACTCAGGGTCTAGGGTGTAACTTTGGACCCAAGATTTAGAAAATACATTCCAAGACGAAACTATGGCCGAAAACGGGGATAAAATCCGAGTTACGACGAAAAAGATATGCTATTTTCAAGATTTACGACGAAAACTATATTTTCTGAAAAATTGAATCTGTCCCGACTTTCTAGTTAAGGAAAACTGAGATTAAATGATATCTTGACTAGCCGAGACCTTGAAAAACCTAAAGTATACTTGATTACCTTCGCAGGGATATAAAGAACATAGAAAACGGGCTTATAACGAAAAAGATACAAGTGTTTGAAATCCGACGATATATATAAATTTCCATCAGCTTTTGTACACTAATAGAGTTTTGACGTAAACTGTCTTTGCGAGACACCACTTTCACGGCTGTTTTTCTTTATGATCGGATCAGTTTGAGTCCGAGCCGTAGTTTTATGAAATCAAGATCTCCCAGCAAGCTTTTCAAATCAATTGGCCGTTTGATCATTGGACTCGTAACGAATAAACTATGATCTCATCTATATAACCGATAAACTATATATATTTTGACAGCTTTTGCTATAATGAAATTTTTCTAAGTGTTGAACATAATATTTTCAAATAGCAACAATAAGAGTCGATTCTCTCATTGATCAAGACCCGTATAGCCAAAAGTTAAATAACACGACTTCAAGATATTGTTATAAGGTTTTCAAAAACGCCGAGCTTGACCATTAACACTTAACGTACAATATTTCGCGACTAGTTTTGCGAGGCCATTTTGGTCATATTTTCAAGTAATGAAAATGTTATTTGTGCGACGAAAACCTTATATTTGCCGATTGAACACCAAACCAGGATCGTGGAGTACCGTTTCAACATATCTATACGAAAAGTGGTTATTAACTTAACGAGACGTCAAAAATGTATTTTTGACGATAAACACTATTTTCAAAACTAACGAGTGGTATCGATAACATACGTACTTGCATGTGTAGCATCATTTCGTTTCTTACATTAGAAACTATCATTCATATTAGGTTGCGATTAGAGATCGTGCCTCATTTCAGTGTATCCACTTTTGTCATCATAGCTATCGCACCAGGTGAGTTCATACCCCCTACTTTTACTTGTTTTTATAACGGTTTTGGGGGAGAATACATGCTCGTTTTTTGATCAACTCAATGCTTGAATGCGCAATTGTTTACTTAAACACTACTGTTTCTTTGAAGGCTTGATTGATTATTCAAATGCACCTATGTGTATATCGGTTGCATACTTGATTATTTTCTCGCATACACAAGCGTTTTATAAACATGCAACACACTTATGAACTCTTGCTTTTATGCAACACACTTTATGAACTCTTGCTTTTATGCAACACACTTTATGAACTCTTGCTTTTATGCAACACACTTTATGAACTGTTGCTTTTATGCAAACACTTTTATGGACCATACTGAAACTTATGCTTTATTTAAACTATTACGCGGATTAGCCTAAGCCCTTGAATCCCACTATGCCCAAACTCATGAACCGTCAATTCCTGCTGGGAAGCGCGAATGTTATAAATAGATCTATTGGTGGTGACTCCCCCGTTCGGTTTGACCGGATAGGCAAACGCGAGCGTATAACATGTCGAATTACAAGTGTAACGGGATAAACACTTGCCGGGCCTTTTTATTTAACATGCTTCTAGAGCATGCACACTGTTATAGCTTCGGTTGCATGAACTTAGCGCTAGCGTAATAGACTATTTTTCTATGTGATATTATATCTGTTGTAATGATCACATACTCTACTCATGGTCCACAATCCTGATTTTACTGTAAGGTAAACTTTATTTTTATGACATTGTGAGTTACACAATGGTCACAAAACTCTCGATTGTACTCACAACACTATTGTTTTAATGCAAACTTATGAACTCACCAACCTCGTGTTGACACTCTTTAGCATGTATTTTCAGGTTTTAAGCAATGGCACAAAACTGGAGGTTTTGGCAGGGCATGGCATGGTCATAGAAGACTCTGATATTCACTTGGGGACCATTTTAAACTATTTTACGGGCCTACTTCCGCACTATATTTTAACGATGTAAATTCAATACTTTTGGTTAAATGATTTTATTCTAAATGATTGAAGTGAAAACCAGTTTTGAACTTGTGTTGTAATACCAATTGAGTTGCACCCCAGTTACATGTATGCTTCCGCTGGACCCGATTTTGGGGGTGTGACAGATTGGTATCAGAGCTTTGGCTATAGCGAACTAAGTGTTTTTAAAACTTAGACTATAGCTACTTTTACGAAAACATAACCCTATGACCGTCACATGCCTGCCTGCCAAGCTGAAGCCTCATTTGTGGTTAGTTGCTGACATAGATGATGAGATTTGTGTCTCATTATCTGATATGTTATATTCACTTATTATAGTTGATTACTATAATTGTCTTTCATATAAGCATGCTCATGTATCGTATATGTCACCACGTTATGCTTTTCCTTGCATAGCTTCATAATTTGACCTCGGGTTTGGTCACTTGCTTTTGTCTTTCAGAACGTCTTGGTATTTGGGAAGGACATAGTCTTAGTATAACTGAGCTGAGTATTTCAAAATTCATGGAACCTCGGTGGAATATAGACTGGTCATCTATATTCAACCTGGGATAGTGAGATATAGGCTGACCACCTATGTCTGACTCAGAAATGAATTTTGCAATACTGAGAATGGTTATAATAAAATTTTGTCTGGATTGAATTCTCTACTCAATTCCCAAATGTTTTATTTACGTGTGTGTAAACACTCGTTGGCAGAACATTCATACTTTTCACCATCTCGTTAACCACCGATTGGAAGCACGCCAACTGGTCATTTCATCTCATGGACATTTACGTCCATGCACGATACACTTACATCACAGTGTTTTTTTTTTTCTTTCATCACAATCTTATTATGTGCAGTTGTCACAATCTTTCCCCTTCTCACCCTCATCATCATTTCCTTTCCCCATCCCCATATATAAGAAATTAGCTAACACTCTATAGACTCCGATGTCACTCATTCCTCACTACTCCCTATATTGATAACTGGATATTATCAATGACCTCCTTAGGAAAGACTTTCCATAACATCTATAAGGAGGATCCCTCGGTACATTGAAACCATTCAAAACTCAACAGAAATCTCAGGATACCACAAAACCAATCGAACCACTATCACTGGCCTGATTTCCACAAATCCCCCATCTGGAAAGTATTGGTTTGACTGAATTACAAGATTAGCTTCGATGCGAATGCTCGCTAAGCAACACTATAGAGATACATCCAACCTCCTAACCAAGACTATAGAACCTTCAGTTGAACATGTCCTCACCAATAGACTTTATTCAAACATGTTAGACATCCATGCATTGTGCAGACATACCTACCCGACTATTTTATCCTCTTAATACTTTTACTTCTAAATGGATTTTTTCTCCAAACTACCATTATACAAAACATATATCTTGTAAGAAATACTTTTCTGAGGCACTTATTTTGACAAGCAAATTCCTTTCGGTTAACCTTTCACAAAAACTATTGAATGTTAGGAAATTTTAAACAACAATCTTTGGTAAACCATACTATCCACTTTATATTGAAAATAGTCCTATCTTGCATAACTACTAAATTTTGAAACATCGAGAAAAAGGTTACTTGGAAAGCCGGTTGCTTGAAGTTGTAAATTTATTTACTCAGGGAAGGTTTGTGAACAAAACACCCAATCTCCAAAACAAACTTTGAAAATCAATCACTATATTACATCTCTTATACCTTTAGGGGTTTGTGATTTATAACCTGGGGAAAATCTTAGTAATGGAGACTAAGCATTGTAGGTGGAGAAAGATTCAATCCATGACCTCCTGCGGAGGATCGCAACCTTATCCTAATCTATTATTTCCAACAACACCCTTTGATGGACTTAACCTTGTAAATCTTTCAAAACAAGATTCATGATACCCATTTCAATTATTCCTAATAAAGGAATTTGATTCACCTCAACTCCTAACGATTTCATTAAGATCTCTTTGGAACCACACCACCTATCATCTGTAGACCAATGATCAGAATTTGAGATTGATTCAAACCTAGGGAGATATGCCCAAATCGGGTGTGATTGACACTAGAAATGGTTGGATTAACCATTTGCCATAAATCAAATTCAGTTGCAACCATAGTTACCACACGAGCTTAGAGACTACACCATTTGAAGCACTCTATGGCCGATGTGCCAACATCCATTGACGGATTGAAATTGGGAAAAGCCCAACTCTCTAGTCCAGTAAGCATTCATGAACCCGATATACACTGGACCATTCAACATTTCTGACAGAGTAGGCCTGGTGGCCGTCAGACTAAAACCTTGTTAAAGCTCAACAGCTTACACGATAAGAATCACCACCTTTTCAACAATACAACTTCAGAGACCAACACAAACTGAACTTCGGGACGAAGTTCCTTTTAAGGGGGTGAGACTATAACAACCCGCATTTTCGGGACATTTCTCCTGTTCACTATTCATTGGTTACTATTCATTGATTACTATTCACCGGTCACTATTCATCATTTTACTATTCATCATTTTTGGAGTCAGTTTGTGATTCCGAGAAACGTTCAAAAATTTTACTATTCATGTGACACTATTCATTCCCGAAGGGAAATCACTATTCATGATCAACGTTCGTCTTTTCGTAAACTGAGTTTACGAGCCTTTAAATTCGCGTAACCAGTTAGGTTTAGCTGCGAATTCATGCATCATTCATTAATGACATTTCGTATAGACTGGATTAGTCTACACATCATCATCACATTAGTTACTACACGGATATGCATTATTTCCTTTTACGTATGCTTAATTTGTAATTAACGATACCACTCAGTTTTACTACTAACGTATACCCAATACTCCCGACTATGATCCTAACATATTTACATACTCATAATAATAATATAAAAATTATATTATTAATTTACCCGGTGTTTTAAAATCAATGGCTATACTTTACGGTCGGAGCTTATTACTCTGTCGGTTTGCGTTATTTCAATTCAATAATTATTCCAACACCCGATTCTCATCAGGAATAATAATTTACAACTTTTACAACTTCGTCATATTTTATTTCACCTCGTTAACATTTATTTTTAGTTAACTCGGTACCCGATAACACCTAATACACAACAAAACCAACTAATACATACACTTGGGGACAAGATCATTAATGAGCTCACAAAACACCCTTGTTTTACTCCTTTTGGCCGCCCCCCCCCCCCCTCCTAGCCCCCTTAAAAGATGGATCTTGTCCTTGGATATTTATGACCATTTTTGACCACATCTAGCTATATAAACCATGAACTAGTTGCTCATTTTTGGTTACAAAGAAAAAAAAAATGTAATCACCTCCTACACACATATACAAATCGACCCAACCAAGAACCAAGAAGAAACCATTGAATTTTCAAGATCAAGTGTTGAATCAAGTCCTAATCAAGATCTAGTTGGGGTTTTGTGGTAAAAACCCAAGATTATTAATCAATTTCTCATCAAATCACCTCAAATCTTCAAGTAAGCTTCAAAAACACTTTTGATCTTTTCATACTTTCTTTTACTTTATATTTTTATGTATTTTCAAGAAATATTGGTAAAACATGCAAGTATGTAAGATCCATACCACTTATTACTCATTTTGTTTTTATAGACACTAGATCTATAATTTTCACTAGTAATCTCATGAGATCCACCATTTTTGGTGAAGACTAGGAACCCATGACACCCTAAGAAGGTGTATGGTAGGATTGGGTACTTGTGGAGTTGATTTGAGATAGTTTGGTTAAGCTTTGAACAACCCTTGAACTAGAAAAGTTGATTTTGACAAACTTTCAAAGCTGCTGTCCATTTCTGTAAAACGTGGGAAACTCAGGGTCTAGGGTGTAACTTTGGACCCAAGATTTAGAAAATACATTCCAAGACGAAACTATGGCCGAAAACGGGGATAAAATCCGAGTTACGACGAAAAAGATATGCTATTTTCAAGATTTACGACGAAAACTATATTTTCTGAAAAATTGAATCTGTCCCGACTTTCTAGTTAAGGAAAACTGAGATTAAATGATATCTTGACTAGCCGAGACCTTGAAAAACCTAAAGTATACTTGATTACCTTCGCAGGGATATAAAGAACATAGAAAACGGGCTTATAACGAAAAAGATACAAGTGTTTGAAATCCGACGATATATATAAATTTCCATCAGCTTTTGTACACTAATAGAGTTTTGACGTAAACTGTCTTTGCGAGACACCACTTTCACGGCTGTTTTTCTTTATGATCGGATCAGTTTGAGTCCGAGCCGTAGTTTTATGAAATCAAGATCTCCCAGCAAGCTTTTCAAATCAATTGGCCGTTTGATCATTGGACTCGTAACGAATAAACTATGATCTCATCTATATAACCGATAAACTATATATATTTTGACAGCTTTTGCTATAATGAAATTTTTCTAAGTGTTGAACATAATATTTTCAAATAGCAACAATAAGAGTCGATTCTCTCATTGATCAAGACCCGTATAGCCAAAAGTTAAATAACACGACTTCAAGATATTGTTATAAGGTTTTCAAAAACGCCGAGCTTGACCATTAACACTTAACGTACAATATTTCGCGACTAGTTTTGCGAGGCCATTTTGGTCATATTTTCAAGTAATGAAAATGTTATTTGTGCGACGAAAACCTTATATTTGCCGATTGAACACCAAACCAGGATCGTGGAGTACCGTTTCAACATATCTATACGAAAAGTGGTTATTAACTTAACGAGACGTCAAAAATGTATTTTTGACGATAAACACTATTTTCAAAACTAACGAGTGGTATCGATAACATACGTACTTGCATGTGTAGCATCATTTCGTTTCTTACATTAGAAACTATCATTCATATTAGGTTGCGATTAGAGATCGTGCCTCATTTCAGTGTATCCACTTTTGTCATCATAGCTATCGCACCAGGTGAGTTCATACCCCCTACTTTTACTTGTTTTTATAACGGTTTTGGGGGAGAATACATGCTCGTTTTTTGATCAACTCAATGCTTGAATGCGCAATTGTTTACTTAAACACTACTGTTTCTTTGAAGGCTTGATTGATTATTCAAATGCACCTATGTGTATATCGGTTGCATACTTGATTATTTTCTCGCATACACAAGCGTTTTATAAACATGCAACACACTTATGAACTCTTGCTTTTATGCAACACACTTTATGAACTCTTGCTTTTATGCAACACACTTTATGAACTCTTGCTTTTATGCAACACACTTTATGAACTGTTGCTTTTATGCAAACACTTTTATGGACCATACTGAAACTTATGCTTTATTTAAACTATTACGCGGATTAGCCTAAGCCCTTGAATCCCACTATGCCCAAACTCATGAACCGTCAATTCCTGCTGGGAAGCGCGAATGTTATAAATAGATCTATTGGTGGTGACTCCCCCGTTCGGTTTGACCGGATAGGCAAACGCGAGCGTATAACATGTCGAATTACAAGTGTAACGGGATAAACACTTGCCGGGCCTTTTTATTTAACATGCTTCTAGAGCATGCACACTGTTATAGCTTCGGTTGCATGAACTTAGCGCTAGCGTAATAGACTATTTTTCTATGTGATATTATATCTGTTGTAATGATCACATACTCTACTCATGGTCCACAATCCTGATTTTACTGTAAGGTAAACTTTATTTTTATGACATTGTGAGTTACACAATGGTCACAAAACTCTCGATTGTACTCACAACACTATTGTTTTAATGCAAACTTATGAACTCACCAACCTCGTGTTGACACTCTTTAGCATGTATTTTCAGCTTTTAAGCAATGGCACGCTACTGGAGGTTTTGGCAGGGCATGGCATGGTCATAGAAGACTCTGATATTCACTTGGGGACCATTTTAAACTATTTTACGGGCCTACTTCCGCACTATATTTTAACGATGTAAATTCAATACTTTTGGTTAAATGATTTTATTCTAAATGATTGAAGTGAAAACCAGTTTTGAACTTGTGTTGTAATACCAATTGAGTTGCACCCCAGTTACATGTATGCTTCCGCTGGACCCGATTTTGGGGGTGTGACACAATGTTTTTAAATTGTATGCTTGCCTGATTGTTTTATTATCACTAAGTACCATCCTTGCCAAACCGAGATCCCATATTATGAACCATTTAATCACTTGCGAGGGTTACTTGCAAGTGAGCGCGAATATTGTGAATAGGCCTATTGGGATTGACGAATCCCATTTGTATTGACTAAGTTCAAACAAATGCATTAATATTTGAGACATTAGGTATGACGGCAAAGTACCTACCGGGATAACTCCGCCGATTGATATTGGTACCCGTTAACGTTTTGGTGTCATAAGCTTAGTATTTGATAATAACTGTTCCGGGCGTGTAACAACGTGGCCCATATTTGTTTTCCAAACATTGGTGTGAGTCTATAGCTCACACTACCAACATATTGTGTTCAAACATTAAACAAACTCTATGAATATCACTCAACCTTTGTGTTGACCTCTCAAGCATGTATTTTAGGTTCATGACGATCAAGGATGGCACGGAAGGGCACGGATACTCAAGAGGGCTATAAATTTTATTATCATTCAAAACTCATTTATTATACATTGTAAACATGGAACCAATTGGGACCTCATTTTGTAATCTCTGATATTTATATAATTTGAATGATAAATCTTTTAAAACGACTCAATTGGAGTTCGTTTTCTATTATTGTGACTATTGTGCCGTCGAGTAACACCCAGTTCGAATTCCGCTGCAAACATGAATTGGGGGTGTTACAGATTGGTACCAGAGCCATGGTTATAGAGAAACGGGTCTAATTGAGACCTAAACTATAACCACACATACAAGCAAAAACATTTTTATAGCCTTCCACTCTCCGTGTCTTCCATCCTCCAGACGATTATGAACTTAGTAAGCATGTTATGCTACACAAACATATTAGTATATTCATATATACCCATTTTGAGCATTTCCCCGAAGACATTTTTATGCTACACAAACATAATTGCATATTGATATATGTACCCTAAACATAATTGAGCATTTCCCCGTAAGCATTTTATGCTACATGAACACATATAAGTATATTGATATATACACACTAGGCATTTTATGCTACATGAACACATATAAGTATATTGATATATACACACTAGGCATTTTATGCTACATGAACATATTAGTATATTGATATATAAACTCGGTTTATTTTCAATCATTTATCTAAACAATGGACTAAACATATCTGTGTATGCCTATTCTAAGGCATTTCGGCACAGCCACACTCTCCCAATCATGTTCCTACTCCAACATTATATGTCCAAGACATTGTAACTAATTACAATGGTCTCATTCATTTTCCAAGACATTGTGAGATACAATGGTCTCATTCATTTTCCAAGACATTGTGAGATACAATGGTCTCATTCACTTTTCAAGACATTGTGAGATACAATGGTCTCATTCATTTTCCAAGACATTGTGAGATACAATGGTCTCATTCATTTTCCAAGACATTGTGAGATACAATGGTCTCATTCACTTTTCAAAACATTGTGAGATACAATGGCCTCATTCATTTTCCAAGACATTGTGAGATACAATGGTCTCATTCATTTTCCAAGACATTGTATGATACAATGGTCTTAATCATTTCTCAAATGTTTTGAGTCACACAATGGCCTAACCTACTTCCCAGACGTTGTGAATTGCACAATGGTCTAACCTACTTCCGAGACATTGTGTTTTGTGCAAATGGTCTCTAGAATTATTCCATCACATCATTAATATCATTTCTTATGATATCAAAAACCCGTCACAATCTATCGATTTCAAAACAAGAAATATGAGATTTCTAAAGGACAAACTAATCCATCATCGACAAAAGCTGAACTTTCTCTACATTCATCAAAGTTTTCTTATGAAACCTTCATTATTAAAAGTTCGTGATCCTGGCCAAGTATGTTCTATTTTAGAACTACTTAAAACTTCCTTTCCATATGTATCTACCCTTACTATCTTCTATGCAATGGAATATGAAAACATACGTTACAAGTCTTGTATGGACGGGACTTGCAACTTAAGGTTTGACATCGCCTTTGTTTAGTGAACAATTCCCAAAACCAACGGACATATCACAAGTATACCTAATTTAGGTATTTGAAAATTTTATCGAACCTTGGCTAAATATAGACTAGTCACCTATATTTAACCTAGGGACAGTGGAATATAGTCTGACTAACTATATTCGACTTAGAATTTTCAAATACTGAGAATAGTTGTACTAGGGTTATGTTTAGATTGATTTCCTACATGAACACGATAAACCACCAGAATACATTAAAACAATCTAGAGACACGATAGTGCCTTACCACTCAGCAAGATCTTAACACCTTATTTGTATGATCTAAATTCATTCTTGAAAATTTTCATTTATGAGATAATCCGGACGACTATCTTGGGATAGTTATCAATTCTTCTCTTCATCCCGTGGAAGTACCATCCTGTTTAGGATACCATTCCGTCATAAACTTTTAAAAATCTCTTAAGATTTTTAAAGCAAACTCAACATCGATACCTAAGAGTATTAATGTTAAGCATACACTACACACTTTTGTTCATCAACATATCACATCATTATCTTCACAACCGTTACAAACACAAGCTCATTAACAGATCTTGATGCACTTTTAAAGCTCAAATCATCCTTAGTTACACCACAAGCACCCTTATCAGCTTTACAAGATTAAATATTCATCTTGTACTTTTGGAACACCAGTATCATCTCGTAATACACTACCTTGTAACTCACCGGCTAAGTATGAATGTGGTGTCGGGAATTCTTGAGTAGGATGATTTATAATATCCTTATTTGAATGGATTGGGATGCCTTTTCATTTAAATAAAGAAATTATAAATCATCGAACCATACGTTTATATTCCTTTAGTTACATTGTTTGGGATGCCTCTCTATGTAAATAAAGAATTATAAACAAGTGGGCTTAATTATATCCGAAATAACATAAGTATGAAGTCAATAAACACTAGATACAACAACAGATTACCTACTAGGCTATGATTGCAACGACTATCCCAATTTCCATTAGTACGAGGTTTACATTTTGGTTTTCATAATGATAGTGCAATAACAAACAAACTCATTGCGAGGCCATGTAACCATATGCATGTGCAGTCGTACCAAACTCATTGCGAAGCCATGTAGCCATATGCATGGGCAGCCGTACAATTCAAACAAGACTTGGTCCAACCACATGTTCAACGCTTATTCCATGATTCGATTCTTATATCAATTGCTATTGATACTTGACAACTATATCAAGTTCTATTTTGATATTCAACTACTATATCAATTCCTATTAATATTCGACTGCTATATCAATTTCCTTTGATATTCGACTATTACCATACCTTTCCTATATAAAAGTAAGCCTCATCCTACACCATACACTGAAATGACAATTCAAGTTACATCACCGGTAATCCCAGACTTTAGTCCTCATAAGTAACAACACCTTTTCATCGACACCACTCCAACATATGATACACACAGAACTTCGGGACGAAGTTCCCCGTAAGGGGTAGAGACTGTAACAATTCACATTTTTCAGGATAATTACTATTCTCGGAAAATTTCACTATTCACTTTTACTATTCATTTTTCCCAAAAATTTTCCCGAAATTTGATTTTTATTTCTTGGGCTCAAGTGATAAATCATTTCCATGGCAAATTAAAAGTTTGACATTCATAAGCTCATTTTCGTGAAAGTTATTAAGGAATTACAGGGAATTACACGTTTTAGGGTAAAACGTCATTCAGAAATTCTACGCACAACGAAATTCGATCCCGTCAGGTGACCCCACATCAGAAAAATGTTTGACACACTCATGATTTATTTGAGAATTAATCGTGACTGAGAAAAACATGACCAAAGACTTCCCGGCGGGTCACCCAAGCCTGTACTACTCTCGCATGAGCACGCTTAACCGTATGGCCGATTAACCGTTCCACCACAAAACGTGTTTCTAAAAAGAATTGAGTTTTCAACTTATTAGAAAAAGTCAACATATTTTTCCCTCCTCCATTGACCAAAAATCATCCCTTGATGTTATAAGTCGTTTCGTGATTTTTAGGCTTACGGTTTGATGTCTAAAAGACATTTAATACCAACCGACACTAGACTGAGCCCAGTCTAGACATTATAAGTCATTTTAAATCATTTTTATCACATTAGAAAAGTAACATTTTACTTTTCTCAATTTTACGCAATATTCGTACATTTTACGTATTACGCGTTTTAGACCCGTGTTTCCAGTTTTTAGCAGGGTTTTACCACCCAAATGGAACCTACCACTCATTTTATATTTTATTATGGGACATATGGACATGTCTAACAATACTTTAAAGTTCCATAATTTTACGACACCCGGTTTTACGTTTTGAGGCCTAATCATTTACGGTTGTCATTTCCCGGAGTCAAAACTCTTCCTAATACTTAGGATAATACCAAGCAAAGTCCACACCTTGTCCCCCAAGTTTAGGAACCAACCTAGGGGGGGGGGGGAATTCAGCCTTGTGTGTCTTAATCTCATGCTAGGAGCCTTAAGATGTGAACATGTGTTCAACTTGGCCTCCAAGTGTTGACTAGTCAACAATGTAACCTCCTCATTTGCATATAAATGCCTCTCCTTCCCCTCCTTGGCCATTCCAACGACCCACACACATAAAAACACACCATCATCTCATCCTTAGCTCATTTACTTCAAGTTCCATCCAAGAAATCAAGTGCAATATCCATACATAAACCCTAGTTTAGTTTTGATTCATCAAAACTACTTCAAATCCTTAGAAACTTTGGTGATTTCTCTTGAGTTTGAATCCACTCAAGTCACCTCAATTTTCATCATCTCTCTTTCAAGATTACAAGAGTAGAAAGATTGCATGAAGTGAAGTGGGTTGAAGCAAGTCTATCAAAGTCCTATCCTTACATGTTAACTTCCTTTCATCTTTGAAAGCCAAAAGTTGTGAGCCAAACCCTAACTTGATTCTTGTTAAATAATCATGTTCATGTTATTTACATGTTATTCTTGCTATATTATGTCTTGTAGTTATGTCCATGATGTATAAAAATGATTAAAACAGGTTATTCTTATTGATTGTTACAACAAGTTACTAAAACAAGTAAACTAGTGACTTTCTTGGTAAGACCTGATCAAAATGGTAAAAATATGATATTTGATCATTACATATTACAGTAGAGGACTTAACAAGGAAACCGTAGCAACTTGAACCACCCAAAACGAGTATACGAGTCAAAAGTTACGCCCATTTGAAGTTACCAAAACTTTGCGGCAAACTGCCAAATACCATTCTGATCAAATTTGGGTTTTGAAAGTCCCACTTCTGGTCCGATTCATCAAAAAGTTAAAACACGAAAGTTGTCCGGAACGCCGTTTTCGTTCAGGAACAAAGAAGCTCGAGACCTAAACACACATTCCGAGTGATAAAATTCTTCAAATTCTAAACAGCCCATTTTTAGGCGAAAGTCACAAGATTATGGTTATACTTTGAAAGGAACAAGAGGTCTTATGACCTATAATCAAGACCACAACCATGGCTAGAGCCAAGGTTGTGTCTCATGACCTTGAAACAAGGACCAAAGGTCATGGCTAGGCCATGACGAAATGACCATACCAACTTTCATAGGCGTAAACATGAAACAAAGAGTTGACGAGAACTTGAACAAACAATTTGGATCTACTTCACTTAAAAGGGAACCATGAGATATTACCAAGAGAAAATGGTCATACAAAACTTATGAAACATACCCTAATAACAATCTTCATATACTAATAAACTTTCCTAAGTTTATTCAAATATCGGACATGTAACCTTTCGGATCAAAACTTATATCTATATATTTCATCAACTACTACAATAGTAGGGAGCCTCATGTGAGGAGTTCATTATGTAAGCCGTCGAGTTGAGTTGTGGATTTACGAGTTAAAGTGTCCTGGCTCCTCGAACGCTTACTAACATGACTTCTGAATTATGTCGGCCCGAACGGTAGTAAACGATATACAAAACATACATGTTTCATGAATCATTTCTTTCAACGACTTACATTATACATCATACCACATCATGGACTAAGTGCAAGACATACATATATTGGCATGTTTATGTTTCCTTAGACATTATTCCAAACCTAAGTTGCAACAATTATTCTAGGTTGCTCGTAGAAGTTCTTACGGCATATCCATCATTCTCATTATACATCATCCAACTCAAGGTGAGTTCATAGCCCCACTTTACATTACTTCATTGTTTTACAAACCCTTGGGGGGAATACATGCTATTTTTAACCGAGCACAATGTTTTTAAATTGTATGCTTGCCTGATTGTTTTATTATCACTAAGTACCATCCTTGCCAAACCGAGATCCCATGTTATGAACCATTTAATCACTTGCGAGGGTTACTTGCAAGTGAGCGCGAATATTGTGAATAGGCCTATTGGGATTGACGAATCCCATTTGTATTGACTAAGTTCAAACAAATGCATTAATATTTGAGACATTAGGTATGACGGCAAAGTACCTACCGGGATAACTCCGCCGATTGATATTGGTACCCGTTAACGTTTTGGTGTCATAAGCTTAGTATTTGATAATAACTGTTCCGGGCGTGTAACAACGTGGCCCATATTTGTTTTCCAAACATTGGTGTGAGTCTATAGCTCACACTACCAACATATTGTGTTCAAACATTAAACAAACTCTATGAATATCACTCAACCTTTGTGTTGACCTCTCAAGCATGTATTTCAGGTTCATGACGATCAAGGATGGCACGGAAGGGCACGGATACTCAAGAGGGCTATAAATTTTATTATCATTCAAAACTCATTTATTATACATTGTAAACATGGAACCAATTGGGACTTCATTTTGTAATCTCTGATATTTATATAATTTGAATGATAAATCTTTTAAAACGACTCAATTGGAGTTCGTTTTCTATTATTGTGACTATTGTGCCGTCGAGTAACACCCAGTTCGAATTCCGCTGCAAACATGAATTGGGGGTATTACATCATCAAGCCGATTGCATTACTAATCTTATGGACTTATTGCCAAGTGAATATCATCTAGTCTTGCATCACCAACAACACATGTTTTTGGTTATGTGCTATTAAGGATTGCTAAAGGCCAAGGTAAGTCTTCTTACCAATCTTACCATTACCGTTGCTATTTGATTGCTTGCTATATGTTCATGTAACTACGTGATTAGAGATTACTTGATTATATGCTTGATGATGTTTGTATGCCAATATGTGCTAGATGCTTTGTATTGATTAGACGCTTTGTCTAAATGCTTATCCTTCTTTAGATTCAAGCAAATTATTTGGAAAAACAATGGTCTTACCACAACCATTGTTTATAACAAACCTGACGTCAATCAATCACTATAGACGATTCACACTTACTTAACTCTTTGTTTTCTATCTAGTTCTCGTCTATGACATTTCTTGAAACTTACTTGATTGACTTCTAGCTTCCTCGATGCAAATCTCATCCCTAAATTTCATTCTCTCTTTTCTTCTGTTTCGACTCAAAAACCACTCTTAAATCAAGCGTATCGAGTCTTTCATTCTTCCTATGTCTCAATTCCACTCCATACCCATTCCTTAGCCTACTTGTGTGTATTGAGTCATTTTCGTGTCCTAAAATTCAAAGTGTTGTGTTTTAAAACCATCTGAAACTAAAGATTTTTTATACTAACCAAAACACCAAAAATCGTCCAAAGACCACAAGCTTCTGGCGGCGGTCCCTTAGCTCTCGGCGGTCCCATATCATTAAGGGACCGTCCATGAATTTTTCCCTATGCCCCGTTTTTCTTTCTCCAGAACATCCAAACACCCTTTAGTGCAGAAAGTGACGAAAAGCTCGACCCAACACTCAAATCCTCACTAACCCATTATCAAATTAGTTCAAGGCTTTCAAAGTTAAGATCATTAACCACCTCTATTCACTAATCACTCCATTGTAAGTCAATTTTCTAAATTTCATTTAATTAATTCGTAATTGAATTTCTAGGGTTCATATGAACTCAAAATTAAATTGGGGGTTCTCATTTCTTTGCAATTACAACAACAATTGTGGGTTAATATTAACAATGTATCACCAACAACACGTAAATTAATAAGTCAATTGTTTTAATTCGTGAGTTTTTAAAAATGGTTCAACAATGAGATTATCCCTAACTCAAATTTGTGGATGATAATATTGTTCTATCACATAACAATAACGTAATTATGCATTGTTAATACATGTCAAAAACGTTTTCATAATCATGCAACGAAATGATTCAGGAATTTCAAAACTAAAGTATATTATGGTACATGGGAAGTGTTTAGAATAAGCACAATATTATTATCGAGTTAACCTCTTATTAATTTTATATAGGTACAACCATGCCGCACATATTTGCTTATGACCTTCATCGTACACATTCATACATACCAAAAATATCCTTAGAACCCTACTTACCACCTGAATCCATTCAAAGCTTTAGAGACGTTGAGTCTCATTACATTCATGAAGGTCGAATTATCGATCACTCATATGTAACTCAGGAGTGTATTGATAGAGCCTTTCAGCTAATAGGTCTTGGTTGTTTACTCAATATCAATGAACACATCTGCCCACGTTTTATACTAGAATTCTTTCATGAAATTAAGGTCAAACGTATTCAAGACAATTCTATACATCTTACCTTCAGTATTGATCACTATGGCTTTGCTCTATCACTTGAGGAGTTCGCTCAGATTCTTGGCATTCCATGCCATGGGCAATGCGCTTATTTAGAAGATCCTGAGTTAAATTCCCTGTTTGAGAATCGTGAATGTGAAGGAACCTATGTCACCTACATTCCCTCTCAAACTGAACTATTTAACTCACTTTGCAACTCTTCTGACACTTTCTATCCTGATAAGATCCGTGTCTGTGAACTTCGCCAGTTTCTCCAACCCATGGCGATCATCCTACGAGAAAATGCACTAGGTCTAGTAAAATATAGCAATTGCATACCATCTTGTGTTGCACATATGCTTTATTGCATTCTCACTAGACAACCGTACAATCTCGCCTATCTCTTCGCTATGCGATTTATGCATCTCAAGGACGAAGACAGAAAATCAATGCCCTATGGGATGCTCCTAACTCGTGTCTACAACTTTTTCATGAGCAACTATCCCTACCTTCAAAATGATCAATACAACCTAGTTGTTGGAGTCTTAGAACCAATAACGGAATACCATGTTACACGTTTTGTCAGACCCATGAGAACCTCTCCTGCTGATAGGATGAGACACATCGAAGATGACCGAAGTCAACAACTATGAAGTTATAGTGGCTATGTTATAACTTTGAATGCTTCATAGTATTTCTATTTAGTGTCACTCTTAGGATTGCTATGATTATCGTTTGTATGAACTAATCTTATCTCTATTAGACATGAATATTTGTTGATGATGTTATTAGTTTATTTAGAGTTTGAATAACACCTTCATGGTTAAATTCTTGTTTATGCTGTTCTGCAACAATTAGGATTGATTTGAATGTGCAGGTTGCAGAAATGAGAAACTAGACAAAATTCTGCGAACCTACTGCCGGCGGTCCCTTATTGATTCGGCGGTCCTCCAGTGATAAGGGACCGTCTGAGGTTTAAAGGACCGTCCTTGTGGGATCACGGAATTTCGCACTATTTTCTTCATTCCTGCAATCCTAAACCTATTGCATGATTATTACCACCTTACCATGTTTAGATAAACATTTCTAAGTGTTTAAAAACTCCTTATGCATGCTTTGCCCAAATCACAACCATGATTGATTATTTAAGCCTTTCTCATCACCCTCAACCTCATAACAATCATCTTTCAAATCAACTTCATCACCTACAATGGCCTCATCTTCCACTTCCTTGCCAAAAACAAACAAAGAACCCACAACACAACCATCAAACAAAAGGCCTAAGCTCAAAATCATTCGACCTCAAATCAATTTCATTGACCTCACACTCTATGACACCACTCCGTCTCCTAAGTCACCACCATCATCACCTCAAGCACCAAGTGCACCACTCAAAACACCATCCACCAATGGAACATATCACTCTTCTTCTAAGACATCCTCTAGCTCTAAGACAACCACATCACCTTTCTCATCATTTGTCAAAAACTTGTCACCCTTGCTCACCCAATCTAGTTTGGGTGCTTACACTCCATTCGTGAGTAATCAACCATCATATCCCACTCATTCTATCTCATCTCCAAGAAACCAACATCCTCCTTCAACAAACTCATCTAATCATACCACCACATCACCAAATGGGCCTTTGGAGAATAATCTTGTTACTCCACCATCATCTCCAAATCTCGGTAATCCCGTTCTCTACTATTTTGCTAACAACCACACTATGGGGTGTGCTTGTTGTTACCACAACTTTAATCTCATTCACTCTCTTTGAGATGAACTTCACATCATGTTTGGCCACATTGAGTGTCTCATTGGTCAACAAAATGTGCAACTGACTCCCCTTGCTTCAATGCCACCATCGGCAACTCCTTCGGCTCCACCTTCATCCTCTCCATCATCCACTCCACCCTCCAACTGGATATTCTCGAAAATCTAGTCATTAATAATCAAGTGGAAGTTGTGCTTTGGACCAAACATGCAATGGGAGTTAACTTGTGATGTTGTTTCTATGATATGTTTGTTATTTGTATGGTTGTCAATGTATGTGCTTCATGAATGAATGAATGAATGTTTATGTTTTAAGTCATAATATTATGTTGTGTTATTAGTCATTGTTAAACATGAAAATGGAAAGTTACTTAAATCACAACATACTTGCCAAATTGAAAGCCTACTGCCGGCGGTTCTTTAAATGGAATGACGGTCCCCGAATCAATAAGGGACCGTCCCCCTATTTAAGGGACCGTCCCCAGTAGTGCTCAGAATTAAAATTCTATTGTGTGTTTTTCTATCTGATTCCTGCACTACATAATTGAATTCACATCCATATCATCCTCTATATATGTATATGCATGCATGTGCTCTGCTCTAACTCTGTTTTGTAGCACATTACCATAGCTCGATTCCCCGGTGCCCTCATTAAGGGCGGACACTTAGCTAGGGGGATCTTGTATTTCGTTGATCACTCCAACGATTCTCTTTCAAGGGTGCTCGTGTCTTCTCTCCTCGAACAACCATGACACACCTTTTTGATTCTACAAAAAGGGGGAGACGTAACGGGAAAACTCATTAAAAATTTATCAACACATAATTTTACTTAAAACGAGTTTATATTTTGTAATCATCAAAAAGGGGGAGATTGTTAATACAAATAATGTCAAAAACGTTATTCGCATTATTCGGTCTTCTCGTGTTTTGATAATCACAAAATATAAAGACGTGTTACGTAAAGTTACGGTTTATAAGTTTTTAATCAAGGAAACTCATTACTTCTACGTAGTTGCTTCAACATCATTTCAGTTATGAACAAACTTTATACCGTCATTAGTTAAGTGATCAAAGAATTTTATTTTCACCTAAACTTACATTTTTAAGTTTGACAAAACATTTTCACAAAAGTATTTTTGTGTTTTCAAAGAAATGTTATATTAAGAAAATAAATTCAAATTCAAACTTTATAACAGCTAGTTTTTCCCCCAAATCAGTTCAACCTGAACCATAAGTTTTTACCACGTTAGGACAAGAAGGGAGCGTTTTGTCGTAGCGGTCCCTTAGTGATAAAGGACCGTCTGGCATTTACGGGACCGTCCCTCTCCCTCCTGTCGCCTATTAATACTGAACTGTTACACTTCAAAAACAAGACTTTTCACACACACAAAACTTTATGGTCTTTGTTCCTTTTACTCTTTGATCACTATAACATGTCAGTATATGTTTATAAGTGATTTCCTCTTCCGTCAAGTGCAAGAGAAGAACTCTCGACAACTATAAATATTCGAGATGTTATAGGTGTCCAAACACAAACGTAACATGTGTTACGTGATAGGATTCATATGATGTCATTATTTTTTGACTTGTGTGTGAGTCGAGGATGGGGTATAAACTTGGATGGTGATGTAGTTCCAAGTATTGTATTTGTGTGAGCTTAGATAGTGATGTAGTTCTAAGAAGTCTTGTAACTAGATTAGTTCATGTATTTGTTGTGAGGAGAGGGATGTCCTAAAGTGTAGGTTAGGATTTGTTGAGTCATTATGTATAGACTTGGATCGGGGATGATCAAGTGTGACAAGTGTGTAAAGACTTGATTCGGGTGAAGAATCAAGTGTGTCGTATGTGTGAAAGCTTGGTTCGGGTGAAGAGCCAAGTTTCTTTAACAAGTGAAGACTTGGATCGGGTGAAGATTCAAGATGGACAAGAGTGCTTGTTCGTGTAGCCACGTAGGCCTTTGGAATTGATTACTTCTAGCTATGATTAGAACTCGACATTATGCTTAGTGTCATTAAGCCTTGTGTAAGCATGTGTACGGATTGCTCCGCCTGAAGGAGTATGTTGATATAGTGATTGATAACTCTCGAGTCTGGTACTCGGGGAGCGGAGTAGGAAGGAGAGTGAGCTCCGTGCCGAACCACTATAAATCGCCGCGTCTCTTGGTTGTGCCCTTTCTTTACTCTTTACTTTACTTGTTTATATATGTTTGTTAGTAACTAAATTGATATCACATAACTAGTAAGATTCAACAAGCTTGTAAATGAAAAATAACCGGATTTAAAACGGCGAAATGCTTTAGAAAATTAAAAAGAAGCGGTGAAACTATTCAACCCCCCCCCCCTTCTAGTTTCTACAATATCGTTATCAATGTACCATGGTCTTGTACTAAAACATTGGCTACTCCAGAGTTAATGGCTAACTGGTAAAGAGACATCAAATCCATTAAATTTTCAATGATTCACCTCTCACAGGTGTTAATACACCTGGATGTGATGAGAATAGTATGAAACTTTTTGATTTTATGTACATATTGTCAATTTTGTTGAAAAGATCAAGTGGTTGTTGATATCGTATGCTGCACAAATATGAATATTCAACAAAAGGTTGCAGCTTTCCAATAATTCCAAAGAAGATCATGTTCAAAATCCTCAAAGCATTTCTGAAGAAAGGAACTTGAAGATCACGGAGCATGAAGATCAAGTTAGGGGAGGATTGTTGGGAATTATTTGTAACCAGACTTAAGTCTGGAATAGCTAGTTAAGTTGGGTAGATAGTTGTCACAACTCACCATTTCAGGTCATTTCCCGAACTTTGGAAAAACACTATTCATCAAACACTATTCATCAATTTACTATTCATCATTTTTTGTGTCAGTTTGACATTCCGAGAAGCATTCAGGAATTTTACTATTCACTAAACACTATTCATTGCGGGAAAAGATTTCATCATTCACGTGCATTATTCATTTCATCGTAAATTTAGTTTACGGGTATTCAAATTCGCGTAACCGGATTGGTTTAGGTGCGAATTCATTTCATTAGTGCTAAGGACACTGCATACGGACTAGAGACAGTCTGCATATCATCATAACAACATTTTCATGTTATACCACTCTTAGGATTTTCAAATTTATATATTTGATACATTTAACGTTTTACGTATAAGAAATTATAATAAACGTTAACACACGGTTTATACACGACGAATATATCTAAATATTCCCACAACGGTCCCGACATATTTTTATATCCATTTTATCATCATAAAAGTTATAATATTCATTTACCTAGTATTTCGGAAATTTATTTTATTTATAACGTGAGCTTGTGAATATTACGACGGTTTTCGTGAAAACTAAACAATAATCACCCGAACACTCAGTACTTGTACCCAACATATTTTTATCATTATTATGACTTTATTTTGTCCCGGTTAACTTTGTTAACATTTATTTCTATCAAACCCGGTACCCGATTATAACTAAAAACACTAAATTACACCAAATTCTTCACTAGTTTTCTAAATAAATCCCAAGTACCCCTACCCCCCCCCCCCCCCCCCCCCCCCGTGCTCTTTGAAAACCAGCCCTCAAAGTCCTCTCCTAGGCAAAATTCTTACATTTTTAACCCATGGCATTTATGCTTGATTATAATACATTAAAACTTGTTACTAAATTACATAAACCACCAAAAACAAAACATACATAATTTTGATAATCAAAAAGGCTCATCTCATCACTTCCATCACCAAAACCCACGACTTCATCACCATTTCAAGATCAAGTGAAGTTTTTCAAAAGTTTAAAGCATCAAAGTTGTTCATTTTGTTAGTCTAATCAAGATTCTTGCATCATAAACACAAGTAATCCAAGGTTTCTAATCATCTCATCACCTAAAACTTCAAAGTGAGTATTCAAATTTATTTTCATGTTTTCATCTAATTAACACATGTGTCTTATAGTATTCATGCTTAATTTCATGCACAAACTAGCTATACCACTTTATTTTTGTAGACTTTTGAAACATACAAACCCTAGAATTGGTTTTAGGTATTCCTTTGTTAAATTAACTTGTTTACTAGTCATTAGAAACCCATGGCACCCTAAGAAGGTGTATGGTAGGATTAGTATAGTTTTGTGAAGTTTGCAAAAGATTTGGTTGAAGTAGAAACTAGTTTTGAACCTTGGAAATGGATTTGTAACAAGTATATAAACATTCTGTCCCATTTTTGTAAATCCAGGAAAATCAGTAAACATAAAGGAAACTTTGGCAAAAGTTTTAGAAAATACTTTCAAAAACGAAGCCGTAGGCGAAAGAACATATTAAAAAGAGTTTATAACGAAGGAGTTATGAATTTTTCAATATTAACGACGAAAACTATTTTCCGGAAAAATACATGCTGATGGACGTTTTTCGTCGGACAAAAAGAGACTTTAGACGTAACCCGGAGGATCCAAGCTTTCCAAAATATATTACTACATACTAAGACGTAACCGTGGATATAAAGAACAAGTAAAAAGGACTTATAACGACAAAGATATTCACGTTTCAATATCGACAAAAACTCACTATAATTGGCAGCTTTTAGAAATAATAATAACACTACGTACTAAATTCTAGATTTTCTAGAAATATTAACCAAGTACCCAATTTCTTAACTAATGAAGTATTAGTTATTACAAGTATATTTTCATCACTACAAGGCGTTATTTCAAGGATTTCAAACCGAGGATTTCAACACAAACATTGATACATACGATATATAGATATATATACATTTCACCTAGTTTATTTTTCTAGTTGCCATATTTTCCCAAGTTTTGGAAAATGTATTATTTTGATAACAACAAGTGTTTTTCAAAGAGTAGAGTGGTATAGGAAACATGTGCATGGACATTCATAACATCATTTCATGATCTAAAGTAGATCGTTCATCATTCATATTAGGTTGCGGCTAGTGTGCGCGCCTTGTTTTTCAGCCCATTACATGTTCATGGTATCATCATATCAGGTGAGTCATAGCCCCACTTTTACTGGTTTAATTACTTTATAAACTCTTTGGGGGAGATACATGCTTAAATACTCGTGTTATACTTTTATACGATTTGAATCCGACGGGGGAGAATACATTGCTTCAATTACTTTCGTACAATGCCAAAGTATTACAAATTCCATACATTGCTTAAGTTTCCTTATTACCACGTCTTGACAAGTCCCCTTTATTATCATGGACCGTTAATTTTAGTACTAAGCGAGAGTGAGTGAATACATCTATTGAGGGTGACGCCTCCATTCGCGTTTGGGTTGTTCCAACGGGACAAATGCATTTCATGTCTTATCAAATTGAGTGCCTGGTAAACACTCTGTTGGGGCCAATACTATGTCTAGCTTCAGGGTCATGAGCTTAAGAGACAATGTAGCATTTTTGACATTTTTGTCGGTTTACTATATACTTTTGGCTATTGTACATACGAAAATTACTTATGGAATTACGATACTTTTCCACCACTATTACTACGGAATTACGATGCCTTTGTATCAACCTTATGACTGATTTATTACAAACTTATTACATTTGGCAGTGGGTTGTAAACACACAGGTTACAAGTCTCTTATGGCGGGACTTGGAACTGAGTGGATTTACGATGCCTTTGCTGGGAAATCTTCATTCATATGCATTACATTCTTTTTCACAAGACTCTATGAACTCACCAACCTCGTGTTGACACTTTAGCATGTATTTTCAGGTATTAAGCAATGGCACGCTACAGGAGGTTTTGGCAGGGCATGGCATGGTCATAGAAGACTCTGATTTATTCATTTGGGGACCGTTTTAAACTATGTTAAGGGCCTACTTCCGCAATACTTTTAACAATGTAAATTCAACATTTTGATTTAACTATTTTATTCTAAATGATTCAAGTGCAAACTATTTTTGAACTAGTGTTGTAATACCAATTGAGTTACACCCCAGCAACATGTATGCTTCCGCTGTACCCGATTTTGGGGGTGTGACAGATTGGAATCAGAGCTTTGGCTATAGCGAACTAAGTGTTTTTAAAACCTAGACTATAGTTACTTTCAAGAAAACTTAACCTTATGACCGTCACGTGCCTGCCTGCCAAGCTGAAGCCTCATTTGTGGTTAGTTGCTGACATAGGTGATGAGATTTGTGTCTCATTATCTGATATATTATATTCATTTATTATAGTTGTTTACTCTAATTGTCTTTCATATAAGCATGTTCACGTATCGTATATGTCACCGCATTATGTTTTTCCTTGCATAGTTTCATCATTTGACCTCGAGTTTGGTCACCTGCCTTAGTCTTTCTGAACGTCTTGGTATTTGTGAAGGACATAGTCTTAGTATAACTGAGCTGAGTAATTCAAAATTCATGGAACCTCGGTGGAATATAGACTAGTCATCTATATTCAACCCGGGAAAGTAGGACATAGGCTGACTACCTATGTCTGACTCAGAAATGAATTTTGTAACACTGAGAATGGTTATAATAAAATTCTGTCTGGATTGAATCCTCTACTCATTTTCCAAAGGTTTCATGCATGTGTGTGTATACCCTCGTTGTCAGAACATTCATACTTTTCATCACCTCGTGAGCCGCCGCTTGGAAGCACGTCAATTGATCATTTCATCTCATGAACATTCACGTCTATGCATTATACACTTACATCACGGTATTTTCTTTTATCACAATATCATTTTGTCGCAGTTGTCACAGTCTCTTCCCTTCTCACCATCACTATCATTTCCTTTCCCCAATTCCATATATATATAGAATTAGCTGACACTTTATGGATTCCTATGCCACTCATCGCACACTAGTCCCTATATTGATAAGTGGATATTATCAATGACCTCCCTAGGAAAGACTTTCCATACCATCTATAAGGAGAATCTCTCGGTACATTAAGACCATTCAAAACTCAACAGAAATATCAAGATATCGTAAAACTATTCGAACCACTATCATTGGCCTGGTCACCAAAATTCCATCATCTAGAAAGTATTGGTTTGACTGAATTACAAGATTCGTTTAGATACGAGTGCTCACTAAGCAACACCATAGAGATAAATCCAACCTCTTAACCGAGACTATAGATTGAACATGTCCTCACCAATAGACTTTATCCAAACATGTTAGACACCTATGCCTTTGTGCAGACATACATACCTGACTATTTTATCCTCTTAATACTTTCACTTTTAAATGGATTTTTCTCCAAACTACAGTTATACAAAACATATATCTTGTAAGAAATACTTTTCTGAGGCACTTATTTTGATAAGCAAATTCCTTTTGGTTAATCCTTTACAAAACTATTGAATTGTTAGGAAATCTTAAACATCGATCTTTGGTAAACCATATTATCCACCTTATATTGAAAACTGTCCTATCTTGCATAACTATTAAATTTTGAAACATCAAGAAAAATGTTACTTGGAAAGCCGTTTGCTTAAACTTGTTGGTTTATTTATTCGTGGAAGGTTTATGAACAAAACACAATCTCAAAACAAACCTTGAAAAATCAATCACTATATTACATTACTTATACATTTAGGATTTGGTGATTTAATGACATAGAGCTTGGGGAAAATCGTAGTAATGGAGACTAAGCATCATAGGTAGACAAAGACTCGATTCATGACATCCTGCGGAGAATCACAACCTTATCCTAATCCTAATCTATTATTTTCAACAACACCCTTTGACGGACTTAACCTTGTAAGTTTTCTACAAGATTCATGATATCCATTTCAATTATTTCTAATAGAGGAATTTAATTCACCTCAAACACCTAGCGATTACATTAAGATTTCTTTGGAACCACACCACCTATCATCTGCAGACCAATGGTCAGAATTAGAGAACGATTCAAACATAGGGAGATATGCTCAGAGCATGAGTGATTGACTCAAGAAATGGTTGGACTAACCAATTACCATAAATCAAATTCAGTTGCAACTATAGTTATCGCGCGAGCGTAGAGATTACACCATTTGAGGCACTCTATGGTCGAAGTGCCAACATTCATTGACGGATCGAAATTTGGAAAAGCCCAACTCACTAGTCCAGTAAGTATTCATTAAATAACCAGAAATTTCCTACAAGTCAAGAATCAGTTACAAGTTCAATAAGTTGTAAACCATTAAAACTTCAAGTTGGTAAGCAGAGTTATACAGAAAGTTCTGCCTAGGAAAGGCATGATACCATTCAGAAAACTTGGAAAGTTAAACCCGATATACACTGGACCATGTAATATTTCAGACAGAGTAGGCCTAGTGGCCGTCAGACTTGAGCCTTGTTAGAGAACAACAGGACTACACAACCATGTATTATCATCTTTTCAGATTAGTCACTCATAAACCCATTTGGAAAGGAATCCAACCCAAAGTCAAACATGAACCTTGCAGGAGAACAAGTAGAAATCATGGACAGTTAGGTCGAACAGTTGAAGCAGAGTCGAATTCCTATCGTTAGAGTTCGCTGGAATTCTCGAATATCATCACTTTTCACCAATATGTTTTCAGAAACCAACATAAACTGAACTTCGGGACGAAGTTCCTTTTAGAGGGGAAGACTGTCACAACTCACCATTTCAGGTCATTTCCCGAACTTTGGAAAAACACTATTCATCAAAACACTATTCATTAGTTTACTATTCATCATTTTTGGTGTCAGTTTGACATTCCGAGAAGCATTCAGGAATTTTACTATTCACTAAACACTATTCATTGCAGGAAAAGATTTCATCATTCACGTGCATTATTCATTTCATCATAAATTTAGTTTACGGGTATTCAAATTCGCGTAACCGGATTGGTTTAGGTGCGAATTCATTTCATTAGTGCTAAGGACACTGCATACGGACTAGAGACAGTCTGCATATCATCATAACAACATTTTCATGTTATACCACTCTTAGGATTTTCAAATTTATATATTTGATACATTTAACGTTTTACGTATAAGAAATTATAATAAACGTTAACACACGGTTTATACACGACGAATATATCTAAATATTCCCACAACGGTCCCGACATATTTTTATATCCATTTTATCATCATAAAAGTTATAATATTCATTTACCTAGTATTTCGGAAATTTATTTTATTTATAACGTGAGCTTGTGAATATTACGACGGTTTTCGTGAAAACTAAACAATAATCACCCGAACACTCAGTACTTGTACCCAACATATTTTTATCATTATTATGACTTTATTATGTCCCGGTTAACTTTGTTAACATTTATTTCTATCAAACCCGGTACCCGATTATAACTAAAAACACTAAATTACACCAAATTCTTCACTAGTTTTCTAAATAAATCCCAAGTAACCCTACCCCCCCCCCCCCCCCTTGCTCTTTGAAAACCAGCCCTCAAAGTCCTCTCCTAGGCAAAATTCTTACATTTTTAACCCATGGCATTTATGCTTGATTATAATACATTAAAACTTGTTACTAAATTACATAAACCACCAAAAACAAAACATACATAATTTTGATAATCAAAAAGGCTCATCTCATCACTTCCATCACCAAAACCCACAACTTCTTCACCATTTCAAGATCAAGTGAAGTTTTTCAAAAGTTTAAAGCATCAAAGTTGTTCATTTTGTTAGTCTAATCAAGATTCTTGCATCATAAACACAAGTAATCCAAGGTTTCTAATCATCTCATCACCTAAAACTTCAAAGTGAGCATTCAAATTTATTTTCATGTTTTCATCTAATTAACACATGTGTCTTATAGTATTCATGCTTAATTTCATGCACAAACTAGCTATACCACTTTATTTTTGTAGACTTTTGAAACATACAAACCCTAGAATTGGTTTTAGGTATTCCTTTGTTAAATTAACTTGTTTACTAGTAATTAGGAACCCATGGCACCCTAAGAAGGTGTATGGTAGGATTAGTATAGTTTTGTGAAGTTTGCAAAAGATTTGGTTGAAGTAGAAACTAGTTTTGAACCTTGGAAATGGATTTGTAACAAGTATATAAACATTCTGTCCCATTTTTGTAAATCCAAGAAAATCAGTAAACATAAAGGAAACTTTGGCAAAATTTTTAGAAAATACTTTCAAAAACGAAGCCGTAGGCGAAAGAACGGATTAAAAAGAGTTTATAACGAAGGAGTTATGAATTTTTCAATATTAACGACGAAAACTATTTTCCGGAAAAATACATGCTGATGGACGTTTTTCGTCGGACAAAAATAGACTTTAGACGTAACCCGGAGGAGCCATGCTTTCCAAAATATATTACTACATACTAAGACGTAACCGTGGATATAATGAACAAGTAAAATGGACTTATAACGACAAAGATATTCACGTTTCAATATCGACAAAAACTCACTATAATTGGCAGCTTTTAGAAATAATAAAAACACTACGTACTAAATTCTAGATTTTCTAGAAATATTAACCAAGTACCCAATTTCATAACTAATGAAGTATTAGTTATTACAAGTATATTTTCATCACTACAAGGCGTTATTTCAAGGATTTCAAACCGAGGATTTCAACACAAACATTGATACATACGATATATAGATATATATACATTTCAACTAGTTTATTTTTCTAGTTGCCATATTTTCCCAAGTTTTGGAAAATGTATTATTTTGATAACAACAAGTGTTTTTCAAAGAGTAGAGTGGTATAGGAAACATGTGCATGGACATTCATAACATCATTTCATGATCTAAAGTAGATCGTTCATCATTCATATTAGGTTGCGGCTAGTGTGCGCGCCTTGTTTTTCAGCCCATTACATGTTCATGGTACCATCATATCAGGTGAGTCATAGCCCCACTTTTACTGGTTTAATTACTTTATAAACTCTTTGGGGGAGATACATGCTTAAATACTCGTGTTATACTTTTATACGATTTGAATCCCACGGGGGAGAATACATTGCTTCAATTACTTTCGTACAATGCCAAAGTATTACAAATTCCATACATTGCTTAAGTTTCCTTATTACCACGTCTTGATAAGTCCCCTTTATTATCCTGGACCGCTAATTTTAGTACTAAGCGAGAGTGAGTGAATACATCTATTGAGGGTGACGCCTCCATTCGCGTTTGGGTTGCTCCAACGGGACGAATGCATTTCATGTCTTATCAAATTGAGTGCCTGGTAAACACTCTGTTGGGGCCAATACTATGTCTAGCTTTGGGGTCATGAGCTTAAGAGACAATGTAGCATTTTTGACATTTTTGTCGGTTTACTATATACTTTTGGCTATTGTGCATACGAAAATTACTTATGGAATTACGATACTTTTCCACCACTATTACTACGGAATTACGATGCCTTTGCATCAACCTTATGACTGATTTATTACAAACTTATTACATTTGGCAGTGGGTTGTAAACACACAGGTTACAAGTCTCTTATGGCGGGACTTGGAACTGAGTGGATTTACGATGCCTTTGCTGGGAAATCTTCATTCATATGCATTACATTCTTTTTCACAAGACTCTATGAACTCACCAACCTCGTGTTGACACTTTAGCATGTATTTTCAGGTATTAAGCAATGGCACGCTACAGGAGGTTTTGGCAGGGCATGGCATGGTCATAGAAGACTCTGATTTATTCATTTGGGGACCGTTTTAAACTATGTTAAGGGCCTACTTCCGCACTACTTTTAACAATGTAAATTCAACATTTTGATTTAACTATTTTATTCTAAATGATTCAAGTGCAAACTATTTTTGAACTAGTGTTGTAATACCAATTGAGTTACACCCCAGCTACATGTATGGTTCCGCTGGACACGATTTTGGGGGTGTGACAATAGTTAAGTCTGCCAGTACTAAGTTAAGTCTTGCAGATACTAGTTAAGTTTGTTTATGTTTAGACTGTTAAGTATGTTTTGCTTAACAAGCTAGATAACTTTGGAGATATTATAGGAAAGGATATGCACACGGTTTGATATCTTAGGAGAAGATATGCATACATCCTTTCACACGTTTTGTAGAATTTGGGTTTCCTTGTAGTATAAAAGTAAATTCCTGTGTTGTTCTTACTGCTTGTGTTAATATTCCGCGTTAACATCAAGTATACATTGTTCTTAAGAGTTTCTAATATAAATACTTTGGATTTATTCAAGGTGTTTATTGTCTTACAAAGGCTACTTAGATCCAGAACTTTGGACCTACACTATATGTTACTACATCCACAAACGGATCACCAACCTTGTTCGTATACCTTACCACTTCCCCTTGAATTTTGTTAGAACTCGAAGCCTTATCATTTCCATTTGTATCTTCAAAACCAGAAGCAAAATCATTGGATAAGACATCATACTTGTTGGAAGTGTTGACCATATTATTAGGTGTCGAACCAAGAACCTCCTTGCCTTTATTAGACACATTCGACTTAACCTTGCTTGTAGCATTTGCTTTTGTATTTCCACTTTTATAAGTAGCCACATTAGAAGGATTGGAGTACACTTTGAGAATATATTGAACCTTGGTACCAACTAAAATACTCGTTTTACCATCTCCTTTTGCACCACCAGATTTACCACTTTGTCGCTTACCAACCTTTTAAAATCCATCACTTGTTTTCTCTATCTAACGGGCAGAGATAGGGACCTTTTTTAAACAAGAATCACTAGTGTGGCCAAAAACCATACATAAGTCACACCTAGGTAGTTTCCATTTGTATCCGACCCTCACCATTTCAATGATGAAGTTGTTGGAACATAAAAAGTGTAAATCATTAGTTAGGGACTTCTATTTATCTTTTGTTATAGTATAGGGTATGTTGTGTAAGTTGTATCCTGTGACAGCATGTTACTATCACAGAACTTGTATATCTTCGATAGCATGCTTCGCTATACATTGGGTATAAATATCCCTACCTCATGGGTTATGAAGTGTGTGTTATCCTCGTTATCAATGCGATACTTTCTTATTATTCTCTCGTTTGTCTCTTGATGGATCTAAACACGTACCTTATGTTATAGTGATACTTTGAATGATACTAACAAGAATGCGGAATATACTTAGTAGTACTTAGAAGATTTGTTTGTATATTTGTTAGTAAGTTTGTTTGTGAGTGAGAACAGTTGTATATGAACACAGAATGTAAACCAAACGTTAAGCTCCAATATTATTCAGAATAATAATACGAGTGATCTAGTTTATCACTAGGGTTACACCTTGAAGCTCTCTAATTGATACGTGTATAAACCTAAACCTAGGACCTCCTTTTATAGGACACAATGAGTCCTTTACAAGATAAGTATTAACTGAGAATAATAGAATATACACAAGATCTTTTCTATACTTATCTAAATACATGTTTCCTAACAATTATCCTGCATCAGTGGTAATAATATGTACTAGCAGTGGTAATGAGTTTCCACTGCTAGTACATTCTTCAGTAGTGTCTTCTTCCATGCTTAACAGTGGTAACTGTTAGTATAATTCCCAACATCTCTCTACTCTAAAGTGCTCACACCCACTTTATCTCTTTTAGATTAATTAAAGTAGACGTGATATTATTGAAACAACAATTGGTATCAAGAGCGAAATATGACTTGTTGTTTCACGTAGTGTTGTTTTAGTGTTGTTTTAAATCTTCATTAGTTGTAGAAGTTTTGGTTTTATTGAAGTTTAGAACTTTCTCTCTCTAGAATATCTTATACTTCATACGTAGCATTAAGATTAATCATTAACGTGTTTAATCTTGTAAAACATATGTTAGGATAACATATTTGTGGAAAAGGAAAATGTTTTCATCATTTTACTCAAAACTTTTAAGTATTTAGTGAAGATTTAGGTTGAATTTGTGTTTTAAGGGATTTAGAAAAAGTGTACTTTTATTCGTAAAAATAGGGTTTAAGGTTTGCTCATATCAGTTTTCTTCGCATCACAAGGATTTTTGGCTGCGATACTAGGCTTTGAAACATCTACGATAGACATTCTAGTCTGCAATAGCAATTGATTTGGGTTGCGATAGAAAGGGTTGTGATACTTGCTTTGCGAAGCTTTCTATTACCCACTGTTTACGAAAGAAAACTCGGCTCAAATCGCAAGAAATTGTTGCGATATTTTGTATTGTTGTGATATCACAAAGTTCTACGATACCTGATCTTCCAAGACTTACTGTGAAAGAACTCGACATCTAGCTCAGTGTCATAAATATTGTATAGGTGACGTTAGGTTTGTTCTACCTCGAACTAGAACCCGGTATTTAGCTTTGTACCGGAGAAAGTGTAAGCGACGTGTGTAAGGTTTTCTCCGCCGGTGAAAGGAGCTTGTTGACAAGTGAAGAAAAACTCTCGAGTTGGATACTTGGGGAGTGGAGTAGGGCAAGGAAAAATAGTTCTTGTATCTGAACCACAATAAACATCCGTGTTGTGGTTTGATCGTTTCTTTCTTTATCTTGCATTTTATTTATTGTCTATTAGTTTTGTAGAACCGTAAGGGGGGGGGGGGGGCTGACTATGGTTTCTTTGGCTTTTAGAATGTTTAAAAATATTAAGCCTCGAATAAGAACCAAGTGGTTGTACACTCAATACAACAACCACAAATACACTCCAAAGTATATAAAGTGAGTAAAGAGAGACACCACGATATATACTGGTTCGGGATGGAGGGTTTATACCATCCGTACATCCAGTTGCAAATCTAGGACACCGATACTATTACACTAGTATTATCCTTTCGGTGGTCTACAAACCGTTACAAACTTCACTCCATAGATATTACCTAATATCGATGCTCACAAAGAAGGAGCTACTCAACAATAGTATTCCGCCCTCAGAAACCACCCAAAAGAATCTTGCGATTCGACTTATACATGGTCACCAAGACCACAACCAAAACTTCCAACCGTAAGTATCAAACCCCAACTAGATCCCCAATGATCTAGGCTTGGTCACAAAGACACAAGACTTCCCTTATAAACAATTGAATGAATAAATGTTTGTTTCATCAACCAAGTCCTAACCTAACCTAGAGACTCGATTGTAATAGAAAGGGTAAAGATAAGAAGACCCTCGACACAATCACAAGAGTGGATTAGGTTCTTGTGATTCTTCCCTTGCAAGGAGATGTCTTCTTTCAAAGATGTTAGTGTGATAAACTAAGAACACAAGATAGAATTAGAGGCTTAGAGAGAAAGAATGTAGAGATAAAGAATAATGGCAAGGGGTGAGGAATACAAGAGCCAAGGTGGGGTGTTTATAGGCAAAGACCTAACTTGGGAAAAATTTACCGAGACTGGCGCGTCACCCACGCATCAACGCGCGGGCAGCGCACCAGGACCTCTCTAACATTTTCCTAACTTGGGTGTTGGGTCTAATAAATACCTAACCATGCTAAACCCCCAATTGTACTTCACACATTAAAACCTTAACATTAATCAATCTAAGGTTTAGCAACTCGAATAGCCAATTTGTAAAATATTTTGTGAAGTATTTACGAGAAACCAATTATCAAGGGTAGAATGGTAGAAAGGATAATTGGGTAGGGGTAGAATAGGTATTCCTCACATGGCATAAAAGAGAGAATAGAATATGCCATGGGATATTCCTCTATAGGGAAGAGTGAGGAGGTTAGGTTAACAATTAACCATGGTTAAGTTAGGAGTAACCAAGGTTGAAGTGTATGTAGAGAACAAACCATGGTTGGATTAGAAGTGAACCATGGTTGGGTTAAAAGAAGAATATGCCAAAGGATTTTCCATTTCTTGGGGAAGAAGGTGAAATGGATGGTTGAGATGTGTTTGTTTGAAATGGATGGTTAGGATGAAGAGTTTCTAGGGAATATAAGGTATGAGTTGGATTGTGTAAGAGTGAAGAGATGTGTCTAAGGGAATATGTAAGAATGGGATGTGATGGGGAGCCTAGTGTGTGTAGAGAATGAGATGGTTATGAGTAGTGTATGTATTTTGAAAATAAAGGTGTTGGCAGTGTAAAGAATATGTTGTAAAGATGGGATGTGTGTAAGAGTGTAAGGAATATGTAGGATTGATAAGATGGGGAGCCTTGTGTGTGTGAAGAAGGTTATGTGAGTGAAGTGTGTGTATTTTGAAATTAAAGGTGTATGTATATGAGTGTGTATGTGTAAGTATGTGTGCGTAGAAAAGTATGTGTATGTGTGTATAAGAGAATATGTGGGGAATGTATAAAGTGAAAGAAATATTGTAAAAGGGGAATCTTGTGTGGGAGTTTGGGAGACAAAGTTGTAAGGGTGTAAAGGAATATTAGAGAATGTTGGAGATGAGATTTAGGGAAGGATTTTGGGAGGTTTGGTGGTTTTGTCTTCTGTGAAACAGTGATTAAGAAGCTGATTAAGAAATAATCAAATTGTCATTAAGAAGAAAAGGTTTAGACAATTATGATTATAAGTTGAGAAAATCAAAGGTTACTTATAATCTCAAGTAACTCAACGTTGAGAATCCATAATCTCATAACTCGTGACTTTCCACGACTCGACGTACTCAACTAACACCTTGGTACAAACAAGCCAAGTGCTTTGCCTTGATGTAAAGCATATCCCATGTGGGAAAGGATGCGTTTACGCAAAGTGACTTTGACTTAGTTTGACCAATAAGGGAGTAAACCCGTTACGTAATTAGAGAAGATGTAAGCACGGGATATGAGCATATGAATGATTTCACTTGATATTACGTGAAATATATAAGCTCCCTATGTTTAGAAAAGCTATGACTTGAGACGAGAGTTAGGAAACTTGAGTTGGCGTTTTCCCGAGAATGAGAATTTTAAAAGTTGGATCTCTCTAATCCCAAAACTCATTTCGAGTGTTCTTAATTAAGCACATAAGATATTCATACCTGAATTGAAAGATCCACATTTGTTGGGTAAGGGGAAAGCCGACTTTCAAAATTCATCCCGACATTCACAAAAGCCTGGCGCGGCGCCCACGCATTGACGCATGGGCAACGCGTCAGGAGCAGACATGTGAGTCAGGAAACTTTGGCTAACATTTGTTATTTTATGTGTGTTGAAGGTTTATTTGTCATCACTAAAACATAAGGAGATCTCGATAATGATGTCTCAACAATCTCCTCCTTTTTGATGATGACAAATAAACTCCGAAAGCAAAAAAAATTACAAAACCTAGCGAAGACAAAGTGCGCCTTTGATGTAGCTTGCTTCTTGACCTTCCCTTGTAATTTGGTGAAGCCATTGTCTTCAATCTTGAATTGGTCTTCACGGCACTTGCTTTCTTCCCCCCCCCCTTTTGTCAAATCAAAAAGGTGGGACCTTTAAGAATCTTGTAAACGCACCCGAACATGCTCCCCCTTGAACATAGCACCCCATAGATCGATGCTCCCGCTTGTTCCGGGGCAGGGATCCATGGGTCAAGAGCTTCACCTTATCGGTGGTCTAGCTACACATAGAATACACAACATGCAACTACCAAGAAATCCTCACATGTGGAAGTCCAAAATGGGTTAGTTTACCATTTGAATACTTGTAACATGGGTTAGTTCATAGCAATATATTATTTGTCCAATATGACCCAATAACCATTTGTTGAGTATGAAATAAAAAGGAAAAGAGTGCATTTATTATTATCATAGAGCTTTCAAGCTATAAGTACAATCATGTCATGAAAACATGAGGCCTTAACATAACACATACTAAGCACTCACAAAACACACATGACAAATTAATCATTTAAGATACTAATTCTTGTAATCTTCAAGGTTGTCATTGCATGTGTCATCACCCCTATCATTATGCGCAATGCATGTTATGTTAGAGGCCAATGCTTGTATTATTTTAACACCATCATGAAGGGACTTGAACATTTCACAATTTTCTTCTCTATTATCCTTAATAGCATTTAGCATGTCAATTGTATTTTCACAACAAATTGAATGATTTCCCTCATGAAGTTTTGGGCTTAAGGGCTTCCTTATATTTTCCTAAATCTTTTCTTACCTCTAAATGAAGACATTGTGGCTGATGTATTGTTTTGAAACCTTGCAAAAGGTTTTACTTCTCAAGGGATCTTGAGATGCTTATAATCCCCACCAGGCAGTGTACCCGACCGATGTAGTTTAGTGAGTGGCAAGTACTGGAGGATTGATCGTTCTCTAGGGGAATAGTGTCGTTAGGATTGAAAACTACGTAGACTAGGTCTAAAGCTGAGGGATGATTCTTTTTGTATTTTTATATTTTATGAAAGCAAGGTAAAATATCTCGGGTATTGGAAGAGTGGGCGGAATTAGTTGCTAGTCAAGTAACCCAAAATAACTACTAATGCAAATAAAATTAAATAACAAGAAAAGTAAAAGTGGTGAACTTCTTATGATGGGAAAAGCGTGTGTACTTAGATTTCACTACTCCCTAGTTATCTTTTACTAATTAATTGACTTGTTACAGTTGATTGGATGAAGGGTTACATTCCTTAATACCAGTCGTGGGGCTGTGTATATCCTTCCCCAACTCTATAAATTTCTATCTCTTCCTATAATGACACGTTTAGTATCCTATCATGGCCTCCTTAATAGTCACTTATGCATTAAATACAACCAATAAAATAATAGTAGACATCTGATTATATTTCTTAAGACGTTCAAGCTTGTTACCGTATAGGAGATTAGCCAATTTTCTTAACCCTAACGCAAAATCAATCACCCAAATCAACTAATAACAAGTCAACAACCAATAATTAACAACTAGGTTTCATTAGATCTAAGCAAACACAAAGGAAATTAAGCTAGAATGTTAATGTAAAGACAAGATAAACAATCAATCAAACAACACATAAGCATATTGAATGATTAAAAGGAAGACTTATCTTCAATTGAACATGAAAGAAAAGAGGGCTTGGAAACCCTAAGTTTTATGGAAAATTTGTCCAGGGTTTATCTCCCAAAAGTTACACACTAATGAATGAAAAATCCAAAACTATATAAAGATATACAGGGGTGATGGCATCAACTTTTGGATCCTGGCACCGTCAAGTTGCCGTCATTAGGGTTTCTTGCCACCAAATTAATCATCTTGATGCCGTCTTGTGACACCCCCAAAATATACAACGCAGCGGAATACCAATTTGGGTGTCACTTCATAATTCATAAAAACAAGTTACATAAACGACCTCAAAAGAGACGTTTAATAAAATGTCACATTCGATTTGATAAATCAGAGTACAAAGGTCCCAACAATTTATATTTAAAACTTAAGTTACAAGAGTTCAAAAATGACTCATTTGCATATTTAAAGAAAATAATTATCGAATGTGAAGAAAACAAGTCCTTTAATGTTTGATATCCACGCGACTCCGATTGCTCCCAATGCTCAGCTAGCAAAATAATACCTGAGAAAATACATGCTAAAAAGTCAACATAAAGTTGAGTGAATTCACAGAGTTTAATATGTAATCAGTTGAATACAAGATAAATCAGTTTAAAATACGACGGGCTACGTTGTTATACGCCCATAATTAAGTTGACATGTAACAAATACAAGTTGGGAAATAAGATTAATAGTATTGAGCTCATGAAACCGAACCTTGACCTAGTTTAATAGTGCCCCGAAAAGGTAAGATTTGCCATTTACCACGTAATCTCTCAATATTATGTGACCGTTGATGTATGAGTGCTACTCACCCGGCCTGGCCCGCCAGGCCAAATATGCATATTCATAATACTAGCGTTTCCCACGGAATTGACGGTTCATGATGGGGACTTAATTGGCAAGAAATATACTCAATTGACTATAATCATGTAATCGGGTCAAGCATACCAAAAACTACTTGTATTCGGTTTGTAAAACTAGCATGTATCCCCCTCGCGAGGTTTATAAAACAATTGAATTAAGTAAAAGCGAGGCTATGAACTCACCTTAAGAGCAACGAGATCAGAAGTAAAATGGATCTTCGGACGAGTGCGAAGCGTCTAAGCACAACCTAAAAGACGTGACGCGACTTAGAATGATAAGGAAGAGCGATATGAAAAAGTAAATCAAATGATCACGAGATATGTTTCCGAGATAAGCATGGCATTGCACTAAGACTTACCCCAAGGTATTTTCACTCTAAGATTGATGTTCGACCAGGTCTTATAGGTAATAAAACACCTACCAAGTTTCATCCCTCAATTCTTATTTTACCTATGTGTATCTACACGTTTTAGAGTTCAAGACAAGACGTAAAATATTAAATTCTGGATTTGACTTTATTTTATAGACCCCTAACTCCTAATCTATAAATGATATGAATACAAGACCTTCACCCCTGGAAATCTCTTTGAGTCTAGTTTTCAAAAATCCAGGCCTCAACTTCTGAAAGATTAAGAATCATGTGAAAAGACTATTTTACCCTTGAACATCCAGCCCATAATATTTTCTTAATTTTAATCTCTTACGAAAATGGCCATAAATCCTAAACCATGATAGCAATTTAAGTGAGACCAATTGGAGGTGTTAGAAAAAGATGTCTACTACTAAGAAATGTTTTAAAACCTAAAACTATAGCACAAAAATCTGGAGTTAAACTCCTTTTTCAAATAGTAGTTCAGAATTGACTAGTTTTCGTAAAATGACCAAATCTCCCTCATCCGGAGGAATTGGTAAACCCTCCAATTAGCCACATGGTCCTCATCTGTTTTACCATTCACCAATGTAAAAACCCAGTAGCCCCTAGTTCAAAATTTATTAATTACAAGTGAAACAATCTGTATTACAATTTCTGGGTACACACTAAATATGTTTCCACGGTTTTGGTCGTATCTCGACCATCCGGAATAGTTGGTTTTCCGGCCAACTCGCCACTAAGACCTGAGATATTATACTATCCATTTATGAAAAGCTTCAATAAGCTCTAAGCCAAAAATTTACCAATAACATACAAACAATCTGCAAGTTACCTATTTTTACTAGTTTTACTAATTTGGGCATAACTTGGTCATCCGGAGGAGATAAAAATTCCTCCAACTCGCCACTTGAAGCTTAGACCTATATCTATCTAAAAATGTAATTTAATCATAGCCTACAGGCCAAAAATTAATGGGAAAACCCACGTTTTTCTACTGATGTAAAAACAGTCCCATCAAATCCAACTAAACCTATTCTAAACTCAGCCAAAACATCATCAATCATCATGCAATGCCACACTAATCATCACAAACAACTCAAGAACACTAAAACTCATCAAAATCAGAAAACCCATAATTAATTAAATAACCAAAATCATTTTCATGTGACAAAATCAAAGAGGATTATGAGATTAGCTTACAAGGAGTGATAAATCACTAATAACCTTTCTAGGGCTTGATTAAAAACGACCAAGGGACACCACCACAAGCTTGGACCTTCTCTTCTACACTTCTAATGGAGCTTGTGGGCTGGAGAAAAGAACTTTTAAACAACTTTGATGAAGACTTCAAGAATACTCCATGAAAACACCAAGAAACTACAAGAAAATCTTCAAAACCATGCTTCAAAGTGTCATTTTCTTCAAGGGTCTTCAAGAGGGTGTTGTGATTATGATTTTGTGATCAATTGAAGGCTGAGATTATGGTGTTTTGATGGTGGTTCACGGCAGAAACACAAGGAGGAGAAGGAAAAGGATGGTTTTTATGTTTTAGGTGAGATTTGCATGAAAAATTCAATGAGTGATTCTTGAAAAATGATAAAGTGTGAAATGATATGGTATTAAAGAGGGTGGACGGTTTTGGGGGTCCCAAGGCAAGCCAAAATCAGATTGTATTGATATTTGATTAATATTTGGTGTATTAGTGTGTTTGTGAGGTTTAAATCAAGCGGACGGTCATAAAAACGCGAATTACACAATACCAGGTGACTTGAAAATGTGAATTTTAGAAAAGTGTTATAAAAATATTTTGAAATTGTTATGAAGTGTTAAAATGGCTAATTTTAATATTTCATGAGAGCCTTGGGTTTATCGGGGTGTTTAAACGTCGTCAAAAATAAAACCGTGAGTCGAAAACACGTTTGGTGACACCGGTTCTTGATAAAAGTGACGTAAGCTATAAAAATGACACGACAAGTATAAAACTCATTTGTAAATATGAAATAGTTTAAAAATTCATAAATATGTAAATTATCATAGTCTAGGGTTGGTTCACTTTGTCAAAACGTTAAAACGTAAATTTAAATCGGGTAAAACGTAACGGTGCAAGGTTTACGTAAAAATAGAAAAATTGAAAAGTGACTTTTAAAATAGGATTTTAAGGAAACAATGAAGCATAAAAATTGTAGAATGGACGTAGTCTAGTCGCGGTTGAATTAATTAAATGTGTTATGACGAAACGCGGAAAACTTTCGACAAAGTTAATTATTTAAAAATAGAACAGTTAAATAATATTAAGATTAATGACATGAAATTTTTGAAATGTCACACGTCTCTTATTGTGTCTTATGGGCCGTCTCTCTTTGTGGTGATACGTGACTGCCTACTTGAAATATAACGTGATGCCGTCACGTGTTAATCCTCAAAAAGTCCTCTGGCACGTCAAGTGCAAATAGTCATCCTCCTCTTGATTCATCAAATGACGGCGTCAGGTTGTGACTCCTGATGCCGTCAGGTACTATTTCCAGCATGGTTTCTTGACTATGTCATTTTCTTCACTTTTAACTCCAAAAATGTCCAAAGTGCTCTATTTTCCAGAATTCTCGTCCAAAGTACCTAAAATGACAAAAGAATCGATTTGAGGTAATATTTGACCATAATATCATGAGTTAGGGCTTAAATGACCCCCTAAAAGCATACCAATATTTCCTTATCAGTGGCTAGAGCATTATTAAGATTACACCAAACATCATCTTGCATTATCTTTTCGAGCTTTGTCCTAGGGTATTAATGGTTTTGGTCATTATTCATAAACCATCCTTGTCCAACTCTAATGTCCTTAATTGGAGTTTGAGAAACAACAATGTTGTCAACATCTTCTTGACTACCATTGTTGGCATTCAAGGAGCCAGTGTCACTACTCAAGAAGATAACATTGTCAAGAACATTGTTTGGAGAGGATGGATGGCTATGCATTTTTAACTTTGATTGAGATTTTAGGTGCAATTCTTAGTTAAGATCTCTACTCCTTCAATAATAGTGAAATGGGGTTAAGGTATGGGTAATGGTTCTTATTATCCAATGTGTTTTAAGGCAATAAGTACTAAGATTCCTCATGAATTGTACAAGGTGCAAGGATCAAGAGAAAGAGAATATATAGGAAAGGCAATTATCCCTTATGGGTTGAAGTGGTTTAGTGACAAAATATGATTGAATTTAGTTAGATTGGAATGAACAAATTGCTCATATAGTAACTAGATTCTTACAACACATAATATATAACCTACATCTCATCATACATGAACCAAGTGCAAGTATCTCATGTAAGATATCTCAAGAATGTAGTTGTATATGTATAGAAATCACGTGTATTTTAATTAAGGTACACAAGCTCGATCATATGAACCATCACACATTATATAGAAAGTCAATACACAATACATGATATCTCCGGTTCATAGTTCATTGTGTAGTGTGTTGACTTTAACAATCCTTATGTGTTACTTGCATTAACAACATAAGTTTCTAAGATCTCGGATGAGGTCCTTAGCTCATTAAGTCTATTAAATGGGTATTTTAGTTTGTTATGCAACACCATACCGAATTTTAATCACAAAAATTCTCATCAACTACGTAAGTAGTTTGTATGCTTGCATAAAGTTCATTTTCTTTTCTTCTCTACCCTAAAACGCAAATCATGCAATTTTCACATAAATTGATCAAGTAGATATAGATATAAATCCTTCAATACGATTGTGAGTCGTGATCCAAAGTTTTATCTTATCTTGGTAATTTGACACAAATGACTTTCAATCTTATTAAGTTTTAATAAGATATTTTTGTGTTAAATTTTCTTGTTTATTGAACATAGTATGGACGCATAGATTCTTGAATATTATCAACCATCGTTTGAATAATGAATTGATGAATATTTTTCTTCTAGGAAATCATGTAATGAAATTTCCTTCCATGCCTTCATATAAGTCCTAGCCACATACGCACATAAGCTCTAAGAGCACCTAAGTAGGACAATGCAAACATTACCTAGACATCTAGACTTCATCTTATAAGATTGTTCTCCTAAGATGCATGTCAACCATGGACATCTAAACCTATTCCAAAGCAATTTGGATTTTTGAAAAATGTCATGCCAAAACTTAAACTTGTTTATTTTGTTACCTAAGGGTCCTTTTATTTAATTCACCAATGACTTGTTCTATAGGATGACTCCTCGCTTCTCTCAATTCCTTAGGATTGTCTTCATCCGAATCATTAACTTGTAATGATGGAGACCTTTCTTGATCTTGAACTATGTGTTCATTGATCACATCATCCTCTACCGAAGGAGATGATTTAGGCTCGGGCATGCGCTCATCAAAGGAAACATTGAAAGATTCCTCAATCCTCATTGTTTCCTTGTTAAGCACTATGTATGCTTTACTAGTTTGAGAATATCCTAAGAACACACCTTCATACGACCTTGGCTCAAATTTGGTGAGATACTCTTTGGTGTTTAGTATAAATACTTTACAACCAAATACTCTAAAATACTCTAAGGAAGGCTTCCTATTTCTAAGTATCTCGTATGGTGTTTTATTTTTGACCTTCCTAAATAAAGACTCGAATCAAGATAATTGAAACATTTGGAGTACTTTAAAACATTAATGCGCATCAGGGGGTAATAAATGATGTTCTTCCCCATTACTCCATAACACTATTACTTTACCCAAAAGTCCCAATCGTCCCAAAACAATATGTACAAGATATGACTCGATTTAGCAACCATGTAACCAATTAGACAATTAACAAAGGGTTTAAAGAAATAACAATAATGCACAACAGATGAGTGCATACAAGGTAGGCTAAGGAGATTTAGGTGTACATTTGGGGGTAGATTGTAAACAAATTCTTCCTTTAAGTAAAATGCTTAAAGTTAGAAACAAAAAAGGATAGGCTCTGAGGGTTGTATTAGGGTTATCGTGTACTAAAAATGAGTACATCGCAAAGGTGTGGGAGAATTACTTGACCAATGAAGTCAATGTAATTATATTACAGGCTTAAAACATGGGTTATCCTAATGCCTCTTATCATGTAGTAAATCCTAACTACACGAATGTAGTCTCACTCGTGGTCTTGGGATGCATCGCTACGCAAGTTCTAGAATCTAAATACTGCTGGTACACTCACAAGCACTAATAATGAATGCTTTTCTTAACAAATCTAGGGGTGAACCTCACATATTTGGTGTGGAAATTTTTTTGAGTGGTACGGTTTTTGTGCTAGTCATATAACTCCTATCCATGAGACGCTTATTAAGACTAGAGTTTCACTCCTAAATGTTGCAAAAAAATTTTAAATTTGGCGCTAAAATTGCCCTAACAAGTATTTCTCTTAATTTTATTACACGTCTACTATTAAACAAAACAAAAGATCAAGTGCAATTGTAGTTTCTCAGGTATCCTCATTTACCCCCCCCCCCCCCCTCCTTACACTTAAGTTGAACATTGTCCCCAATGTTCTTAAAAAGTAATAAAGTAAAGATAAATGAAAATGAATGAAACAAATACTCCCCTGATTAGCTCGGTGTGAATGATGTGGTAACAAGGTTAAATCCTCCTCCAAGAAAATGAGCATGCAAAGCTTCACTCCTAAAATATAATCATCTTCTTGTCCAATATAACCTGTTAAACAACTAAGAAAAGTAACACGAAACCTCGCATAAAATTGGCGATAAAATCTATATAATAGTAAATCCTAGAAAGCAAGTAAAGATATAATGCTTGTGGAATGAATATTTGCAGATTCCTGGAGTTTAAAAATTATAGATTTTACGAAACTTTACAATTCCAGCAGAAAAATAAAACCTGAAAAATTTTGCAGAAAATAACATCTGACGTCGTTAGGTTATTACCGCTGATACCGTCAGAATTGATTTGACAGAATTCTTTATATTTTGTTTCTGGAAAATTACAAGAAAAACCTGTGTTTTAATTCCTGGAATCTTGCAAAAACATTCATTGTGACTCGATACAAACATTTGACTCAAATAATTACTAGTATGCATGTTTATATCTTATTATTATCGCTCATGTTCAATTTGTTCTTTAAACAAATTTGGATTTCCCTTACATTTATCTCTTGTAAAATACCTTTATATGTAATTAAGACATAGTTAAAAACAAAATAAAGCATTTTCACAATTTATATTTGATACATGAACAATAAACAATACGAATGAAATTTGCATACGGAAATAAATAAAAACAAATAAGCAGACAAACAAATAAAAAGCTTGGGTTACCTCCCAAGAAGCGCTTATCTTTATTTACGAGTCTTGTAGCTAGACTCAAAGTCATACCCTATTACGTGACTCCACCATTAAAGACAATGTCTTCCTCATTGATCATGTCATTATCATCGTTCTGGTAATGTTTACTTGTTGTATGTTTACTGTGAATTCCCTATTCTCGTCATCTATCAACACTACAGCCCCATTTTTTGATGATCTTTTCACACTGAACGGGCCATACCATCTTGATTTTAGTTTTCCTGGAAATAACCTTAAATGATTTATACAGCAGAACCTTGTCTCCTTCCGAAAAATCCTTGGGGCTTTTAATACGTTGATCATGCCATTTTTTAGCCCTTTCTTTGTATGTTATGGAGGACTCATAGGCTTCGATTCTCAATTCATCAAGCTCCTGAAGTTGCAAGAATCTATTGGTCCCAGCTACCATATAGTCTAAATTGCAAGCCTTAAGTGCCGCCCAATATGCTTTGTGTTATATCTCTGCTGGGAGGTGGCATGCCTTGCCATAGACCAAGCGGAAAGGGGTTGTTTCAATAGGTGTTTTATAGGCAGTTCGGAATGCCCATAGAGCTTCGTCAAGCTTGAAGGACCAATCCTTTCTATTCTAGTTAACCGTTTTCTCCGGTATGCATTTTATTGCTTGATTGGTGTTCTCAACCTGGCCATTGCTCTGAGAGTGGTAAGTGGTGGAGAATCCGTGTGGAACTCCATATCGTTTCATGACCTTTTCCATTTGTGCATTACAAAAATGTGTCCCCCAATCACAAATAAGAGCTTTTGGGATTCCAAACCAAGCAAACAACTTTTTTAAGAAATGAATAACCACCCTAGCATCATTATTCCTAAGGGCTTGTGCCTCTACCCACTTTGAAACGTAGGCGATGGCTACTAAGATGTATTCAATTCCCCCAGATGATGGAAAGGGCCCCATAAAATCTATTCCCCAAACGTCGAAGATTTCACAAACTTGTATATAATTTTGAGATGCTTCATCCCTCCAAGAAATATTTCCAGCTCTCTGACACGCGTCACAAGCTTGTATCATTCCTCTTACATCTCGAAATATTGTCGAAAATTTTCCGTGCAGTAGTGTTTATCCCATGGTGCCCCCCAAATGGACTAGCATGACATTCTTTCATGATCTTGATTGCCTCTTGTCCAGAAACATAGCGCCTGATTTGATCAGTACATCTACGAAACAAGAAAGGATCGTCCCAGAAATAGTATTTTAACTGAGTGAAGAACCTTTTTCTCTTTTTCTGTTCATGTATTATGGAATAACCCTTTTTGATAGGTAATTGGCGTAGTCCGTGTACCATGGTTTAGAATCATTAATTAGCATGAGTTGTTCATCGGGAAATGGATCCTGAATTTCACCCTTGTCAGACTCACTAAGGTTGGGCTTTTCGAGACGAGAAAGATGATCAGCCGCTAGATTCTCAGCGCCCTTTTTGTCACGGATTTTGACATCAATTTCTTGTAATAGCAAAATCCAACGAATTAATCGTGGTTTAGCATCTTGTTTTGTGAAAAGATATCGAAGGGCTGATGATCAGTGAAGACAATGGTTTATGATAGGACTAGGTATTGGCAAAACTTATCAAAAGCAAACACCACAGCCAAGAGTTCCTTTTCAGTGGTGGTGTAATTTTCCTGAGCATGATTCATAGTTTTACTAGCATAGTATATAGGCTGAAAATGTTTGTTAAACCTTTGGCCCAACACTACTCCAACGGCATAATCGCTAGCATCGCACATGATCTCAAATGGCAATTCCCAATTAGGTGTAACCATAATTGGAGCTTGTGTAAGATCTTGCTTCAAACGATTTAATGCATCCTTAAATTCTTATGAAAAATTGAATGGAGCATCCTTAACCAGCAACTGATTCATTGATCGAGCTATTATTGAAAAGTCCTTGATGAACCTTCTGTAAAAACCAGCATGACTTAAGAAGCTACGTATTGCCTTGACTATGGTCTGGTAAGGTAACTTGGATATAGCTTCAATTTTTTCTCAATCTACCTCAATTCCATTCCTTGAAACTTTATGCCCGAGTACAATCCCTTCTTTTACCATAAAATGACATTTTTCCCAATTTAGAACTAAGTTGGTCTCCTCACAACGTTTGAGCATTTTCCTAAGATTTGCAAGACAACGATCGAAAGAGTCTCAGAAGACTTAAAAGTCATCCATGAAGACTTCCATACTATCTTCCATTAACTCGTGGAAGATTTCTGTCATACATCACTGAAAAGTGGAGGGGGCATTACATAGTCCAAAGGGCATTCTCTTATATGTGAATGTTCCATAAGGACATGTAAATGTGGTCATTTTTTGGTCTTCAGGGTGATAGGGATTTGAAAATACACTGAGAACCCGTCTTGAAAGTTGTAATATTCATGCCCGACTAATCTCTCCAACATTTGATAAATGAATGGTAGTGGGAAGTGATCTTTTCGGGTTGCATAACTCAATTTCCTATAATCGATCCGTACACGCCACCCGGTGACAGTTCTTTGGGGCACCAATTCGTCCTTATCACTTTTCACAACGGTCATCCCTCCTTTCTTTGGTACAACTTGTACCGAACTAACCCAACGACTGTCGGAAATTGGGTAAATTAGACCAGCATCCAGGAGTTTGATGACCTCCTTCTTCACCACCTCTTTGATATTGGGATTCACTCGTCTCTGAGGTTGGACGGTTGGTTTATAATCCTCCTTTATAAGGATTTTGTATGTGCAAAAGTTCGAGTCGATCCCTTTTATGTCAGCTACTCTCCATGCGATAACTCCTTTATACTTTTTTAAGATAGGTAGGAGTTTATCTTTTTGTCCATCTCCCAAGGAAGAGTTTATGATCACTGGAAGTTGATCCTCTCCCTGTAGGAAGGCATATTCCAAGTGATTTGGAAGTTCCTTTAGTTCCAGTTTGGGTGGCTCGACGATGGAGGGTGTGAGCTTGTTTTCAGGCTTACGGAGTTCGAGTGGTTCAATGGTTTCTTTTCTAGGATAGAAAGAAACCGCGTTGGCAACCTCTGTCTCTTCCTCTTCGTAAACTGAGGAGATCTTTTCGTCTCGTAACCATCCTTCTTCAACTTGTTCATCAACACATTTATCAATGATATCGGTGAATTCATCGACCTCTCCAATGAAATATAGTCGGTTATTTGCTGTAGGAGAAGATCCATCGAATCCTTGATGTCAAAGGTTAGGCTATCCGTCCCTACTCGTAAAGTTATTTTACCATCATAAACATCAATGACAGCACGAGCAGTGACTAGAAATGGCCTGCCTAGGATGATGAGTACCATGTCATCTTCTTCCATTTCCAAAATTACAAAATCAACCGGAAATTTGAACTTCCCTACCTTGACTATTACATTCTCACATATTCCCAAGGGGTATTTGACTGATCTATCGACCAGTTGGATGTTCATGTGTGTTTGTTTCAGCCCTAAATATCCTAATTTGAGGAACATGGAATATGGCATAAGATTGATGCTTGCCCTTATGTCAGCAAGAGCATTCTTTACCAATAAGGATCCTATGGACCAAGGTAAGGTGAAACTACCGGGGTCGTCCACCTTTTTTTGTAGCCCTAGTTGGGTAACCATAGAGCATTCTTCCCCCAGGGTCACTAGATCCTCAAGTTTCTTTCTGTTCGCAAGAAGCCTCTTGAAATATGTACTATCTTTAGGCATATGGTAACATAAATCAAGGAGGGGTATGGTGACGACCGAATCCTTTAGGTATGACAAGAATATCTTATTATCATTCACAACCTTTTGATTCTTGAGGCAGGACGAATATGGGACTTTTTCAGGTTGCTTAGGTGGAGTAAGTAAAGAGGAGGTTACTTGAGGGGGTTGCTCAGGAATTTCCCCGTTCTTATCACTTTCTTCTTCAAAGGAAGTGTTGGGTTCAGCGGTGATCAGGTGTTGAGTTGGGTATGGTGGATCCTTAGTTGTTGTCCCAACACAAGTCGTGATGGCAAACAATGGGTCTTGGTTGTGGGTTGGTTTACTTTTGCAATCAAGGGAAACATGAAGCTCGACAAATGTGTCACTAATGTCTTTTTGTTGCTCAGTGATGAATCCATCAAGGCCTTTTAGTAACAAGCTCTTTTCATGCGTGAAGTGCCCGAGATCTTCTTTAAAAGTACTTCTGATTTGAATTCAGGTCCTTCCTCCCCTTCCTTCTTTCTTTCATAGTTACCCCAAGAGGTGTCATTACTATTTTGATAGTAAACTAGAATGGAAGGGTCATCGAAGATACCGTGACCTGATAAACAAACATGCTCAGTGGTTGGTTCATTTCCACATTCTTCGACTTCATTCGGGCCTCCACATTGATCTCAGATTAAATATGGGTTTACTAATTTTTGGGCGTTCTGCGACCTTTTCAGATATGACACTTTTTCTTGCAGTTTTTTCAGCGTGCTTTCATATGAGGGGGTTTGGATTATCTTGGAGATATTCATGACCGAGTTGGGTTCATCCCAAGTATCGTCTTGGTCTTGAGCATACTCCTCGATCTTTGATGAGTGGCCTTTTACTCATCATTTTAGGCCCGAAAAACCCACCAAAATGACCAAAAACACCTAAAAAGACCATAAAATGTTACGAATATCCTTGGAATGTGTTTTTGTGTGTTTCAAGTACAAATGGATTAAAAACAAGGTAAATGAGAGCAAAATGGAGCATGGATGGCAAATCGGAGCATAATGGAGCATTACCGGATCGATTCGACACGTTTTTTAAGAAAATCAAAGAAAAAGACAAAAGGTCAACACCGAAGTCAAGATCCCGGCAATGTGAAATGGGGGGAGGCATGGAAAACCCGAACCAAAACCCTAATTACCCATTTGCCCTTAACCTTAACCCAAAATGACCAAATTGCCCTCACTCGATACCAAAATTACTAATTTACCCTTTAACCCCAAAAACTTAAATTTCAAAATCATTTTCAAAAATGAAACTCATAAACCTTTTTCATTTCAAAACTTTTCAAACATAAAATCACAAAAATATATTGTCAAAACTTTTTATTAAGTATTTTGTTAAAAACTTTTATTTATTAAGTGTACCTTTTCATATTATTATTATTATTATTATTATTATTATTATTATTATTATTATTATTATTATTATTATTATTATTATTATTATTATTATTATTATTATTATTATTATTATTATTATCATTATCATTATTAAAAAACTACAAAAATATTTTTACAAAATCAGTTTTATTATTACCTAAACTAATTACTAAACATTATTCAAACTTAACACTAATAATCTTAATCCATCGCTTAAACATAACCAACCTAACCCTTTGGCCCAATCCAGTCCCTAAACCAACCCCTCAAACAGACCCGACCCACAAATTCACTCCAACACAAACACCGATAATAAAACACAACCACCCTGTTTTGCTTTTCACTAATCATAGTCAAACCAACACCTGTTTACCCCAACCCTTTCCCGACAAGAGCAACAAGCAACCAAACCTGTCATTTTCACCTCCTTGTAATCACCACACATCACTCCGAATTTCCTTCACATACTCCTGCCCCCTCCATTGCCACATTAGCAATCCACACCCTCCCCCTTTACATCCAACGGCTAAAAATCAAGGATTGGTGCCCAAGTGTAAAGCAATGTTTGTGATTGATGCTTAAAGAAACACAAAGCTTGGTCCAATGTTTACTCTCTCACTCAGCAAACAAACACACGAAGAAGAGGGCAAGCAAAAGGGGACCCTAGCATTTTTCTTTTTGAATATATATAGAAGCTTGTAGCCATTGTTTTGGCAGTAGGTAGTTTAGTAGAAAATAGGAGTAGGAGTAGATTAAATTAGTCTTAGTATAACTTTAATGTTTTTAGTTTCTAAATTCTCAGTATTGTATCTTACATTTAAGTTTAATCAGAATTTAAAGCTTTCTTTCAATTATTGTCAAACTTTCTTTATTGCTCAATTTTCAAGTTTTCACCTATAAGCTTATTCTCACAACTCATTTATAGTTTACATTTATTTGTTTAGCTTCAATATGTCCTAACTATCTTCTGTCACTAAAAGTTTTTAGCTTAAAAATTGTTTTCTTAGTTCAAATTTTTCACAGTTTACCCATAAGGGGGTGTTTGGAACAATAGATTTCTTGGGCAAAAATCTTGTTAGTTTTTTTTTTCTCTTTTTTTTTCTTTTTTTTTTTTTTTTTTTTTTTTTGGTGATCATCTCAGGCTATTTGTTATTAGTTGTTTACATGTAAGATTCAGTGATTCAAGTAGATTCAAAGGATTTTTAAATGGTTCTCTAAATTTTTTGATTCTAGACTCATTTTCAAGTAGATAAGCTAATATATAGATTAGTTTTTTTAATATGGATATCTTTGCCTCAATAGCACACAAATAGGTTGCAAAGTCTAGTTAGAATCGGGTACTAAGTTTTTTTTTTTTTTTTTTTAGTCACAATTGCCAAATTTGACCCATTTCCCTAACTGTCAACTATTACCAAAATGTCCCAACAGCCCTTAGAATAGCAATTTTCATTTCTTTGCTAGTAGCTTATATTGCCTATAAATTATTTTAGAGCTTATTTTACTACTTATCTTCATGCTAATATTTTTATTTTATTTTTGTGAATTTTCTTTACAAGCTTTTACCAGCCCTAAAGTAGCCCACATAGCCCCTTTAGTTAATTTTTACCTTTGTAGCCCATAGGTTAGACTTCACTTACTTAGTGCTTTTTAGTTAGTTTAAGCTGCTTATATTTATCCCTTTAGCTTATCTTATACCCCTGGTTGCCATTTAGCCTTTATCTCCCCTTAGTATAACTTATTCAATCCTTAGAATAGCTTATTAGGTCCTTACATTTCCTTAGACTAGCTCTTAGTGTAAACTACTTATTCTTTCCATTTTGCTTATTTTCTAAGTACACTGCTTATAATTAGTTGAGGATTGCTTAATTATGTTTGCTTTTAGGTTTATATAGGATTAAACTAGGCTTATAAAAGTTTTTTAGCACAACCAGTTAACCATTTGAGCATTAAAAAGTTTTTTTTTCTTGAAATCTGTTAATGTGACACCCCAACCCGGTAAAGGGTAAAAGCGTCACATCATGGCGACATATCAAAGCGTACAAGATCATAACACAAGCGGAAACTTCATAAATAAAAGTAAGTCAAGAACATCATGACTTAAAATTACAAAATCCCAACAAAGTACTATAAAGGAAATGAAATAGAATAACATCTAACATAAGTCCAACATAATCCAAAATAGTCCAAACGATGGGGAAACTAAGGTGTAGGTCTCTAAGCTCCTACTCTCATCACTCGAGCCCAAATTCCCGCTTATTACCTGCCGCATAGAAAAGAAAACGCGGCTGAGCATAAAAAGCTCAGTGAACATATATATATATATATATATATATATATATATATATATATATATATATATATATATATATATATATATATATATATATATATATAAAGCAGCGTAATAAGCAACGAAAAGAGAAGATCATAAGAATTGCATAATGTATCACAAGTCATATGGAATGAAGCATCATAAAGCATAACAACATAAGCATAATTAAGATGGGAAATAATATTATATGTATCAACAAAGAAGCGTCTAAACAAGGTACTTGAATAGAAAAATGTATCATAAGGAAGCCACGATCCGACCTGCCAAGGTACTTGACAGATCTCCTACAACACAATCATATATCCTACAAATCAGACATGCACAAAGAGGGGGAGACCTCTAAGTACCAAAATGGAGTAGCTAGCTCCAACATGAAGGAGTGTAAAGCACACACCCACATTCACCCTACAAAACAAATCCAACATATCCGACAAGCCTAGGATGCATCCATACGCCCCCTACAAAGCAAATCATACATATCATAATATCCAAGTGTACACATAATATATTCGACAAAATGGGGACGCCATGGATCAATCACACCTCCACAGAAAGTGTCATGCCATTGGTGCTTCAATGACACGCCCATGGTACCTCCATGGGTTGAAATAAAGCTCGGGCATAAGAACAAAACAAAGCATATCATATCATATCCGACAATCATATCATATCCATCAAAAAATATCAACTGAATAGAATCATATTATAGTAAATGCATAACCGACAGATATCAAATCACAGAGTCATATCAACTAATCAAAGTAAAGGGAGCATAGCAATGGCTCAGATGATCATATCAACGAAATCATATCAAAAGGAATCATAATGAGGTCAAGGATCCAAAGTCATGAGGTGTCCCTACTGAAAAGGGAAGAATATTTGTACCTTAACGAAAGCAAACAAGAACCAAAAATGATCACACAAAGATGACAACTACTCCCGCTTCACCGGATCTACACGAATATAATAATCAAGTATTATTTTATGTTCAAATGAATCAGGTTACTTATTTTAGTATGCTTTCCATTTTAAGTAACTTGCCAAATTTAGTAAGTTTCTATGTTTAGCATGTTTCCAAAAATAACAGGTTTCCATAAATAGTTACCTTCCATAATTTACCAAATTAGGTTTCCAATTAAATAATAGTTAAGTTTAGGGTTTTAAAGAAAGTGATAAATGCCATTAATGGCTAAAACAGGGTTTTCCTACGCAATTAACTAGGTTTAAATAATATCTTAATTACAATTAGATTTTTAGGTTCTTTAAATGAAATATTAATAAAGTTTATGGTCTAACATGATAATGATCGAAGTATGGGGTTAAAAGTGGCAACTCGTCATAGTTTAGGGTTTATTGTGAATATAATCAAAATTAAAAGTTACATGACAAAGTTTTCTTATATATCTTGTTCGTATATCATCTTCTTCATATGAATGAGACCGAAATCGACTCGCACCTCATTTAACTAGGCAAAACATACTCGACACTAAAAAGTTCACACTAGGTCACGCATGTAACACCAACATGTTCGGTTTTAACGAAATACTACTCGACACAAATGAATCCGAGGCACCCCCCATTGTGATCTCTCCCAAATCAAACACACCCTCGTTAATCCCTACATCCAACGCACCTTTATGAAGATCCAAACCCACACCTCACTGATTGGCTCCAAACAGTCAACCTAAATTGACCAAAGGATGGTCAACAAGGTCAAACTGCCTAGAGTCAATCTCTGTGGAAGTATAGTGGCTTCCCCGGGTCGTTATGTCCCGACGAGGTGTGATGGTAATCAAAACGGGTTTGTCATCGGGTGAATTTGGACAGAAAAAGGGTTTGAGTGTTTTGTATGATTACACTAAGATATGAGGAATGAAAATAACTTATAAACACTACATTAACAATTACTGATAATTAGATACACTAAAAACGTGAGCTAAGTCAAAAAAACGCGTACGTTTAATTTAAAGTTACGTTAACGTAAGAAATAAAACGCGAGTTTTAGAGAGATAAAATACCTACGAATATGAAAATTACATTTTTACAATCCTAATGATAAAAGAAAATTTTTAGAAAATTAAAATTAATTTTTACACTATTTAATTATTTAATATTAATTAATTACTAATTAAAGATTACTTAACTAATTTAAGTAATTTAAATTATTAAAAATGACAAACTAACTTAGAAAATTAAGAAAAATTTTACAAATCTAATTAACCATTACAGGAATCCTAAAAAATTAGAAAAATAATTTTACAACTAATTTTTAAGCTATTTATTAATTAATCACTTAATTATTATTTAAAGGCTAATTAAACTAAATTAAATGTAAAAATTAGCAAATGGAAAGTGAAAATTACAAATCTAATTTTTACAAATACTTAACAACTTATAGAAGCTAGGAAAATTAGAAAAACTGATTTGAGATAAAATTTAAATGCTAAAGCTATTTTCTTTTTGGTTTTTTAACTTAAACTAATTTAATTAAAATTAAATCTAGAAATTATCAAATGAACAGTGAAAATTATAAGAAAATTACTACTAGTACTAAATATTATGAGAAACTTAGGAAAAATAAGAAAAGGTACTACTGTTTAATAAAAATTGACAAAACTATTTAATTTACTAATATTAATTAATAAATAATTAAAAGTATATATTAAAACAGCAAGGAAACGACACCGTTTTGCCATCTCTTTTCCCGCCATTTTTTGGCCCAATTTGCCAGCCCAGTGACATTGTGAGTGTCTGCGGCCCGCTATGGCCTGCTATGGCCTGTTTTCATGTAAAACCTATACACCCACACATACCTAAACGCCGCTGCACAAATCGACTGAAAGGAAAACCAAAAAGATGATACGAAGATGATGATGATCAAAGGATACGAAGTTGATGATGATCAAAGGATAGAAGTAAAATATCATCAAACGAACCCACGTTTTCCGGTGAAGCTTGCGCCGTCGTTTGGGGAATCAGTACAAAATCGGGAAACAAAAAAAAAGGTGTGAAATTCTTTGTGCGAAATTAACTCTTACTTCTTCCAAGTTTAGCAATTTTAGAACTTATACATATATAAAAATTGAAAATTGAAATTAGGATTTTGTGATAGTTTGGGGCTTTTGTTAATTGCGTTTTTTTTTTTTTTTTTTGTCAATGCGTCTATTTACTTAATTCATTTTATTTTATTTCATTTGATTTTATTTAGGTGACCTTTAGTATGTATTCATGCATTGGAGATTCGTTGTTATAGTGTGATTGAATGTAGTTTTTCTTCATATTTTGGTATTTTAGGAGCAATCACAGGTTGATTTGGAGCTTAAGTTATTAGATCGTCTTGAAATATACCCGCCTGTAAAGTTAAGAGGTAAATGTTTCTCTTCATTTTGAGATAGACAGTTCTATTGAAATTTAACATCAAGATGAAGTTGATGTTTTATACTGCAATCCGTTGTAAAGGTTATAGCTTTTGATACTCTTTGTGTTATTTGCTTCAGGAATACACCGCCACTTTGTCCTCTATGGTCTGACAGAATACATGCGAAGAAGGTTTGCATTGCCCCTCTTTTACAATTTCAGTGGAACTATTAAGTAACACCCGCATCAACATAAAGTAGGTTGTTTATGTTTTTATATAGTTCTCGAGAAATTTAGGGGCTTTTTATTTTTGGAGTAATGAATTGTGGTTTTTTTCCTTTATTTTTATATGAATTTAGGAACTGTTATTGGTGTTGTTTGGATCCGGTGGCTGATAAGGTAATGCCTTTGCTACTTTGTACATTACAGTGTACTATCTTTATAACAATCTTATTATATTATGAACTTTTTTATAAGCAGTTTTGACAATCTTATTTTTATATTGTATCGTTTTGTTCATGATGGCATATGTTGATGTACCTATTGTGTATTCGTTATTTTGACGTAATAAGTATAATATTACTGTAAAAATTCACATAAGTATTGCATTTACGGGTGTCTGATTTTTGTCATCTATATCTGCTGTTTGACATCATTTTGTTACACAGGTCGTCCAAATGCAATGAAGTATGGCCGTAAATGTATAATAAGGTGTTTTCTACTCTATGAATGTATGTTGCACTATAAATAGCGATATGCCTTTAGTTTTGATGATATCATGGACCTTCTTGATTTCAGAGAGTTGCGTATTAGATTTATATGAAATAGTAAATGTTGAGTTTCTATGTGTGACCTTTTTCATAGAATAGTTGTTTAAAGATTTCTGGATCTTGCTGATTTTTGTTATGGGCTTAAAGCAAGGACCAAACAGACGGGGTAATGTTGTTGCAACCAGATCGTTGAACTTTGCTGAATTTGCCTATGCTCAGCAGGAAAAGACCGCAATAAATATTCCTCTTTCAGTGCCTAATGGCATTGAGTGTAGTCCTATACTCTCGGTAAGCAACCCGACCAAATGCATCTCTTTCCTATATTATATCATGCTCACAAGAGGTAGCAAAATAGGCAAACCAGATCAAAATACTATTGGTTAAAACAGATCAGATTGGACTAAATTATACACTTCGGACCACTTTCAACAACCTTCCTTTTAAGCTGCTCTTTGTTACATGTTTCACCCGTTAAAGATAGAACATAGCCCGGATCAAGCCATTTGTTCATAAGTACACGAGTCAAAGTTTCTACCTTGAGCCCTCACCTAATAGTGAAAATTCTAATATGCAGATATCACTTAGCCTCCAGGAACTGAGAACTAAACATGGCACTAAAGAAATGACACAATGATCTGTTATGCCTCTTTTTGGAGATGAGCCTTTTGGCAGATGATGTTGGTAGCTCCATTAGTTCCAAGAGAAATATCTAGCAGGCGTGTGACAAAGGTAAACTGATTAACCCTTATCCAAAGTTAATGAGGTCGTCTGTATGCTTTCTTCCCGATGGCTGATGTTTTATGCTCATTTACTGAATATTATATCAGATGTTGTTGATTCAATAGTCGGTCGGCTAAAAGGCCAGCGAGCGAAAAGATGTAAAACAACTGTATCTATTATTCGGGAGGCAGGTGCTGCTGGAATGTCCATAAATGGTGAGAGGCTCTATTTTACATACTACTGTGAAGGGATTTTTATGAATCAGCAAAACTTTATATTCGATTACTCATTCTTGCTGCTGTTACACGTATGGAACCATAAATTTGAAGGACATCAAAAGGTATGTGTTGTATATTATATTTAATTGCACATAAGAATTTTTCCAAGCCTTTTAGGTCAATATACAGCTTAAAGATTTATATTCTATCATTTTTGTAGGTACAAAACTCACCCAAAGTCATTAGCTACATGTAAGGCACGTTGCAAGTTCAATGTCTTTTAAACTGATGTATTACCAACATGTAATTGTATCAATCCTGTTAAACATTATTTGAATTCCAGATTTCAATTACTAATTTTCTGAATGCTGCTATCATTTTAGGTGTGCATAGGCAAGTTCAAGCAAATTCCGACACGTTTCATAAAAATATTAGCCGTTTACGGCCGGTAACCTAAGGTAACTCAATGCCTTATCTGGAGTCACATCTACTCAAACTCTACATTACCATATACTAATTTTCCGATAATCATTGTCATTCAGATGCATCCAACCGAACAATGGCAAACCCCAACACTTTACATGAAAATAATACGCCTGCACATTCACCATTTTGCTTATTCACTGTCACCATGGTCTAAGAAAGATGGTCGGGACTGCTCATACTACAGAGACATTCCATATGATGCATTGGCATGTAAGCAAATATCTCCACTAAATTACATTTATATAATACTATTAGTTAACATCGTCCTGCAAGTAAGTGACTCCTTTGCAAATCTAATGGTCACTATTATGAGTAGAAGGAAAAATAAAGCAAAGATTGAATTTTTTTTGCCAGCCAGATGCAATATGCTTGATCTCGAGTGTTAGTGCTAATTTGCATATACTGTTTTTTAAGTAGATAAGTAGTTTCTATTGTTTAGATGTTACTGAACAACGGCGAAAATAAACAGCCACGCCCGCAATGCGGCGATCGTAGCCATTCTCGGGCTTTAATCAAGTTGTAGCTAATGGTTTTAGGTTAATTTTATTTAATTTTGTCGGATCTGAAATTTAAGGTTTTTGATGACGATTTATAATTTTTTTTTTAATCTGTAGTATTTGTTTCAAGTATTTTCAGATTTTATGAACACGGTAAGAGAAACATTGGATTTTTATTAGCTATTAGTGAAAAAGTTTGGTTTTGATAGTGATATGTTGCGGATTTGCTTCAACTCTTTTTTCTTTGGCTAAAAGAAAGGCTGCTGCGCTTTTTAGTTTCTCTAAAAAAATCATAAATGTCTATTGCATTTTGCAGGTTGTGCAACAGATGGATATGGAGAAGAAGAGAAACAGATTAGCGTTTGACCTTCAGATGGTATAGCTTCATTTAGGTTTGCTGATATAAAGGTTCAAAAAATAGTTTCGAAAAATAATACGTTTATCTGTAGCTGAGTTGTGTGAATTGATGATGTATATGAGTAGTTATGTTTAACTAATTGAATGATGTGTAGTAGGGCTGTGTGTCTTATGTTTATTGATGAATGTTTATTGTTTGTGTAGTTACATGACCCTCAATGCTGACGGTGCAAGTTAGAGGTCTGCAGGTCCTATGCTACGTGCTACTTGGAACTCTTATGAGAAAAATAGTTATACAAAGACCATGGCTAAGGAAGAGAAGAAGGGTACGAGCCACTTAAGATTGTGGTTAGTAAGATAAGTGGCCCTTCCTATTATATAATCATATTCTCTCATTTCCACACATATCCACACATTAAACAAACATGTCATATTCTGTGTAGAGTAGGTATTTGATGTTACAAAATAACGGCCCTCTCAATCAGGTAGATGTTCATTTTGACTAGAGAAAATGAAACAATAAAGTTGCACATCGTATATACATGAAATAGTATTTACACAAGAATGTACTTGCCTGTTAGATTATGAGGGTGTTTGGCTCAACTCAAATGTATACTGTATTATCAAGGTACTGTAGCCCACTCTTTTTGCTCAAAAACTTTTTACATTGGCAACTTTGTGAACAACATAAGTTCTTTTAAAGAAGCCAGCAGGGATTCTTTTTGCAAGTATTATATATGGGGTGGGCTTATAACCTAAGAAGCATAACCAATTTTGCATAAGCTAACCCAAATAGCCACTGAAACATGCTCTTGATACACATTTGAGTTGATTAAATCTCCACTTGCAGGTGAAAATCAATGACATCTTTAGTATCTGCTAAGGGCGAATGAGTTTGGTACCGCTTATCATTTGCTATATTTAGCTTCTGAAAAGTGACCTTGGTACGCCTTTCTTCAGCGTACAGCTTCCTGAACGTTGCTATCCACTTTCAGGTAGACATCCCTGGATACTAGAAGTTGGTTTTATGAAGATGATGATTCAAATGAAACGAGCAGCTTCGAGCCGAGAGGAAAAGAGCGTGTTTTGGCCTACGTCATGCTGCCAATGAATATTTGCAAAGAAGATGTCAAAAAATCTAGGATTGTAATCGGATAACTTTTTTTTTCCATTTTTTTAAAACTTGGCAATCTATTTTAGTTGTTTTACAGGTTAAAGTACAATACATTTTAGTATTTGCTACTATGGAATGGATATCTTTAATATATTTTGCTTGCTGTAAGCATATTCATGTATTATAAATATATGAAATGGTTAGCTTTTAGTATTTGCTTCTGCTAGCCGTCGTTATGAGATGTTTGGGAGCATGTTTTTACAAGCTTATATTCAGTTCCTTAGACCATTGATGAAGGGTTTGGATACATGGCTTTTTTAAGTTTAATCTGCTCTTTTTACAGTATTTATTTGTAGTTTTTTTTTTAAGTTTTTAACGCTATAAACAGCCACGCCTGCAACGCATCATCTTCCTTTGAAAGTATATTGATAGGTTATCCTTTAATGTTAAAAGATGTAGCTCTAAAGTTAGTGGTAGATCAAGAAATGAAAATAAGTGCGTTTGTCTCAGTTTAGTATCATCGTATGACGTTAATGACCTTCGTTTACGGCTTTGTTTTAATTGAATGTGATGCAAGTATATAAACAGTTAATGTATGACTACTTGATATCAATATTACTCTTAAAACAATATGACTGTAATAAACATTCGCCTAAACAAACACAGAAAACAACCGCCAAAAAAACGTTGGGCAAAATAAACAGGCACGCCGGCAACGCGGCGTCCGCTGCCAACCTCGTTAAACTAATATTAAATATGATAAATACTAAATGAAAAGGGAAAAATCTGAAATTGTTCCTACAAATACTTTAATATACTAGGAATTTAAAAAAAATATAAAAACAGATAAGCACTTGACAAAAAATTAAAAAAAAAGAAAAATTAAAAAGCTAAATTATATTAAATAGAAGTTATCACTTTTCTTAAAAAGTGATAATTTTTGGAATTTTCTTTTACAAACTTGTTTACACATTGAAAATCACCAACTTTTGTGAAAACAGTAGTTTTGGAACTCAACAATAAGCAATGTGCAAGCTAATAAGTTCAACAGTGAGCTTGTTTTGGCTTAAAGCAAAGCTTTGAACTGGAAAAAGCTAAGGAATAAGTTAGCATCTGATCTAAATGGTAAATTAAGCTAAAAGGAACTGAAGGTGATGCAAGTAAACTAAAAAGTATAAATGATCAAGCCTTAAGGATCACATAAGCAGAAATAAGCAATGTTCAAAATGACACAACCACACAGGCCTGCAGCTTGTTGCAGCCCCATGTGGGGCCCACAGGAGGAGCTGGAAGACCAAAGTAGGGATGGAACTAAGAATATTAGCTTAGGGGCTTTCCAAAAAGACAACAAACTCAGAATAATCTTATGAGATGAGCTCACAAAGAGCTCATGAATACCCCCTGAATGCACAGATATGGGGTTTACACCAAAGTGAGTTTAAAAGAGTATCAGCTATCACCAATTGAGCATAAGGGCAAAAACTAAGATAAACAACAACCAAAACAACCACAACCAAACTAAAAACTTAAAATCAATGAGTAACAAGCTTAAACTGAGCTTGTATAACCCACTGTTTGGCCAGATGTGGGTGCCAGCCCCATCATAAGCTAGAAATTCAATGAGCTACTTCCCAAAAGCTAGAAACAGATAAAGAGGTACTACTAAGGGACATGTAAAAGCAAATTGAAGCAGAAAATAGCAGCAATTTGGCACTGGAAAGCAGTAAATAGGTACCACTTATCCTAAGGCTGCTCAGGGGTAAAACAGGCCTACGGGTCAACTTGGAGCACTTGCACAGAGCTTAAAAACATTCCTAAAATTAATCTAAAAATACAAGTGTGTTTACAAGCTGAAAAATAACCCACAAACTAAATTTCAGGTCAATTGACCGAGAAAGGAGCAAGATAAAAATACCTTATTAATGGATGGTGGGACAAGCAAAAGTGCAGGGTAGGATTGATGGACAATTGCAGGGCATAAATTAAGCTATGAAAGGGCTTCAAACTCATAAATGAGCTTAACCTAATGGAGCCTAACCTGCAAACAACTTGCACAACCAATTTAACAAGCTAAATCCTACTTCTGCATACCTAAAATCTATTTCAAATAGAGCTATTTGGACAGATGACTGTTGAAGCAGAAGGGTACAATGGGTTGGTTTTTGACTTGGAAAATCAAACACAGGTATCTGACTCTTATCACTAACCTATTTGTAGCATGAAATAAAGCAAAGCAACAAGTAAAGAAGGCTCAAAATAAATCTATCCTAGCTATTCTGACAAGACAGTGAACCAAAGAGAATATTGAAAATGTGACTAAATTATTTTGAAACTTAACCAAACCACCAGATTTTTACTCAAAGTCTCATGTCTTATCTTAACTTAAGCCATTTCAAACGAAACTTTTTACCAAATTTACTTTTCGTCTGATGAAAACCTTTATCCCAAAGAACCCTTAAATTCATATCTGTATGAATTTTTTATGTAAGAAGGGAGTTTGAAACACAACTTTTGCTTACAACATCATAAAGTAGTGAGACCTAGTGAACTTTTAACTAATAGAAATCTGAAATAAGTAGTTATAAAATAGATAAGCAGTTTAAAATAAGCAGATATAAATAAATAGTTATACATAAACAAAGTTTTAATTTTTATTGAATTTAAAAAAAAAAAAAAAAAAAAAAAAAAGATTACAACTGAGATTTAAAGGTTCAAATACTTAATAAAAATTAAACTAAAGCTAATTCTACACTACAATTACCTACTTACTAATTCTAAGTCCTAATTGCCTTCTATGGCTACAAACAGTGTGCTATTTATACTCAGAGAATAAGAGATGTGGTTCTCTTTCTTCTTGTCATTTTCCCTTTTTGTTTCTTGTTGAGCTCTCACAGCCATATGATCATATTGGAGACCACTCCTTTAATTATTAGCCGTAGATGAGTTTTTGGGATATTGGATTACCAATGTGGACAAGGGAAGGAGTGAGTGGGGTGTGTTGGGGTTGACTTATGGGAGTGGTGTAGGGTGGCTGAAGTAGGATGGTGGAGGGGGGACATGGATGTCGGAGATGGCAGAGGGTAGGGGTAGGGTGTGGTGTTTTGGCGGGGGAGAAGGAAAGGGTAGGGTTAACCCAGGGTTTGACCTGGACGTTTTATTAATAAAACGTATGGGTTTTGGGCATTGGTGAAATGGGCTTAGGGGTGAGCTGGGTTTGGTTTTGTTTTTGGGTAGGTTTATTTTAAAAAGGTTTATTAGTTTTAGTATTTGGAATAAATGACAAGGACCAAATTTGTAATTCCTGAAAATTGAGGGACCAAATTTGCACATCCTCCAAAGTATTCCAAGGGGTGTTTCTTGCCACATATCCATATTCCATGGACAATAAATAACATTTTCCATTTTAAGAACTCCAGGGACTGATTTTGTCAATCTTGCAAAGTATAGGGACCAAATATGTAATTTTCCCAAAGTTTTCACCTAAGGATTAAATTTGATAATTTTTTACTTTTAAATGCCTTAAGTTGGGGGACTGAAACTGCCAATTGTGCAAACTTTGTTCGTTTTTCATTGTTTTTACTCATTTTGCATCTGAAACGTATAAAACACAATCTCTGGGATATTTTCTGTATTTTGATGCATATTTGAGCGTTTTTAGATGTTTCAGCATTTCAAATACGATAAAAATGATGAGTGTTTGAGCACTCATCAATCCCCCACACTAAACTATTGCTAGTCCCTAGCAATCTTTTTGAGAAAAATTAATGGATTTGAATCTCTTTTCCAAAAGCCATTACTTCTGGAGTAGCCAAATGTATCAGTTCAAGTAAGAACTATGGTCCACTTGATAACCATGTGATTTTGAGCAAACCACCAGCTGTCAACGGATTTGATTTGTCTTTACCAAAAGCCGTTTGCTTTTGGACTAGCCAACTCTTGATGGAATAGTCAACATCTTGGTGAGCTGATTACCAATTATGGTTTTTCCACTGCCTTTACCACAAGCCATAATCTTGCGGGCTAGCCAACTCTTTCACTTTTTAGGATATGGCGAGTTGAGATACCATACAATTTTGGGCAAATTGTAAGCCGTCAACGGATTTGATATATCTTTACCAAGAGCCGTTTGCTCCTGGATTAGCCAATCCTTTTTTCGGTTAGACATGGCGGACTGATAACCACAAAAATTTTGGAGCACAAGTGAACAAAAAAATTAAATTTTTGCCAAAAACGGGGGTATTAGATAGTAAAATGTGTTAAAATTCGTTAGAATAGCGAAATACCCCCCCCCCCCCCCCCACACTTAGAATGAATATTGTCCTAAATATTCAAAGTACCGGCTATTATGCTGACTCTTAGAACGTAAAAGGGCAACATTACAAGCTAAATGTGGAAATACCATTTTGTTTTTCACTTGATTTGTAACCACAGCAGGGGTAACTCCCCCACAGTTAGGGTGAAAACCCTATAAGTATTCTACTGTTTTTGTTTACCGAGTCGCTAGCTTGACTCGACCATGAATTCATTTGTTCATGGGGAAGCATGATGTGGAAGAAACAATCTCCATCGGACTTTCATTCAAGATGTTTGGAAAAACATTTGAAGCACGTGAAAGTTCCACACCGAGGAGATAAGTACCCAGCTCAAGATAATGGTAAATGAAAATGTCGGGATCAAAGATGGTGTCTTCATTCCCGAAGGAGTGAAGAAGAGAAAAGGTCACCTTATAGGTGAAGAAAAGGAAGAAAACCATGATGAAAATCATGATAAGATTTTCTTCCTCGAGATCAGGCTCATTTGCCTGAATTTGGATTTCAATGGTTAAGCTCGTAAACATCCCGGGAGGGAGGGTGGGAATTTGCAAATCCTCATGATTGAGAACATCTCCCCCGGGTTATCATACTCCGGAGGAGTCATGATATGATGAGTGAGTTCACCGGAGAACTCCTCATGAAGAGAATCATTCACATGATGTGAATCTGTGAACTCATGTTCCGGAATAGACTCACAATCCTCATTCCGAATACCAAAGATTGGATTATCAGAAATCAAAGTGAATTCAGATTCGAATTCAAATAGAGGACGGGTGAGAGTAGTATTGAATGCTTCAGGAACAAAATTCTCTATTGGACTGCTGGGATAAGAAGTGAGTGACTGATCATGATAAAGGAGACTTTCAATTTCTCCGAGATCGGCTTCAAAATCGAGGAGACCATCATCACTTTCCGATGAAAGTGGATTGATGTGAGTAAGTTCATCGGCGAACTCCTCAAGAAGGGATCAACATCAGAATGTGGAACTGATGCCTCAATATACTCAATGTCTCCATGAGATGTACAATCTTCGCTACAATCGGAGAAAGTCTCAAATTGATCTTTTGGACACTCAAGAGGGGAAGCTAAATCACACACATGGTCAGAAGTTCCCTGTGACTCTCTTGGGATTGGGACAAGGCTCTCAACACTAGACTTTATTAATTCGTCCGATTCCTTATCAGGAACAGTGCTAAGATGCTCATCCCCCATGTTTGATGAGTGTCTTTTTGGGCAAAGTCTTTAACTAAACCCTTAAGCTCATCAAGTATTTCTAGTACATTTTGAATTTCTGGAAGAATTGCTTGACTTATTTGGTACTATGGAGGTTGGTCATAATAAGGTGTGTCAAAATTGTCACAAGGATATGGATTCCCCGTTTGACAATCTGAGCTGAGGTGTGGACCTCTACAGTAATCACAACAAAATGATTGTTGTGGCAGATTTGGTGAATCATATGGGTATTGGTCATAACCAAAGTTCTGATTGTCTCCCAAAAATTGTTCATCAACAAACGTGTTTCCGGCTTAACACTTAAATCCTTGGTGAGGACCTCCACAAAACTCACACAGATATGTCAGTATCTCATGATGTGGTGGTTGGTAGAACGAATCAGATGTGTCATGGTAAGGATAGGGAGCTTGGTTATAGACAGACCCATCTCCTGACTCTACCATGCTATAGCCGGGACAATTCCCACCATTACGAGGACCACCACACCATTGACAACCATAATGGTGTGGATACGACATAGGAAAGAATCAAAGGTTCATAGAGGGGTAGGGTTGAAGAATCAAAGATGTGAGAGGATAAAGGTGAATATTTTTGGGTTTTTGGAAAGACATTTTATATACAAGTAAGAAAGAAAATCTTTTTGGGTTTTTTGTGTTCGTTGAAAACTGATGTTAAAATGTTTTCGGGAACCGTTTTTATGAAAATATACCCAAGGATGGTAAATTTACAAAGAAGTGAATTCCAAAATCACAAATCTGAAAACCGTTTTATAATAACGCGCACGACCTCCCCGGCAGCGGCGCCAAAATTTTGATTGGCTCCAAATAGTCAACCTAAATTGACCAAAGGATGGTCAACAAGGTCGAACTGCCTAGAGACAATCTCCGTGGAAGTATAGTGGCTTCCCCGGGTCGTTATGTCCCGACGAGGTGTGATGGTAATCAAAACGGGTTTGTGATCGGGTTAATTTGGACAGAAAAGGGGTTTCAGTGTTTTGTATGATTACACTAAGATATGAGGAATGAAAATAACTTAGAAACACTACATTAACAATTACTGATAATCAGATACACTAAAAACGTGAGCTAAGTCTAAAAACACGTACTTTTAATTTAAAGTTACGTTAACGTACGAAATAAAACGCGAGTTTTAGAGAGATAAAATACCTACGAATATGGAAATTACATTTTTACAATCCTAATGATAAAAGAAAATTTTTTGAAAATTAAAATTAAATTTTACACTATTTAATTATTTAATATTAATTAATTACTAATTAAAGATTACTTAACTAATTTAAGTAATTTAAATTATTAAAAATGACAAACTAACTTAGAAAATTAAGAAAATTTTTACAAATCTAATTAACCATTACAGGAATCCTAAAAAATTATAAAAATAATTTTACAACCAATTTTTAAGCTATTTATGAATTAATCACTTAATTATTATTTAAAGGCTAATTAAATTAAATTAAATGTACAAATTAGCAAATGGAAAGTGAAAATTACAAATCTAATTTTTACAAATACTGAACAACTTATAGAAGCTAGTAAAATTAGAAAAAGTGATCTGAGATAAAATTTAAATGCTAAAACTATTTTCTTTTTGGTTTTTTAACTTAAAGTAATTTAATTAAAATTAAACCTAGAAATTATCAAATGAACAGTGAAAATTATAAGAAAATTACTACTAGTACTAAATATTATGTGGAACTTAGGAAAAATAAGAAAAGGTACTATTGTTTAATAAAAATTAACAAAACTATTTAACTTACTAATATTAATTAATAAATAATTAAACTAATATTAAATATTATAAATACTAAATGAAAAGGGAAAAACCTGAAATTATTCCTACAAATACTTTAATATACTAGGAATTTAGGAAAATATAAAAACAGATAAGTACTTGACAAAAAATTAAAAAATGAAAAATTTAAAAGCTAAATTATATTAAATAGAAGTTATCACTTTTCTTAAAAAGTGATGATTTTTGGAATTTTCTTTTACAAACTTGTTTACACACTAAAAATCACCAACTTTTGTGAAAACACTAGTTTTGGAACTCAACAATAAGCAATGTGCAAACTAATAAGTTCAACAGTGAGCTTATTTTGGCTTAAAGCAAAGCTTTGAACTTGAAAAAGCTAAGGAATAAGTTAGCATCTGATCTAAATGGTAAATTAAGCTAAAAGGAACTGAAGGTGATGCAAGTAAACTAAAGTACAAATGATCAAGCCTTAAGGATCACATAAGCAGAAATAAGCAATGTTCAAAACGACACAACAACACAGGCCTGCAGCTTGTTGCAGCCCCTTGTGGGGCCTACAGGAGGAGCTGGAAGACCAAAGTAGGGATGGAACTAAGAAGATTAGCTGAGGGGCTTTCCAAAAAGACAACAAACTCAGAATAATCTTATGAGATGAGCTCACAAAGAGCTCATGAATACCCCCTGAATGCACAGATATGGGGTTCACACCAAAGTGAGTTTAAAAGAGTAGCAGCTATCACCAATTGAGCATAAGGGCAAAAACTAAGATAAACAACAACCAAAACAACCACAAGCAAACTAAAAACTTAAAATCAATGAGTAACAAGCTTAAACTGAGCTTGTATAACCCACTGTTTGGCCAGATGTGGGTGCAGGGCAATAGCAGGCCTAGGGGTGATTTGCAGCCCCATCATAAGCTAGAAATTCAATGAGCTACTTCCCAAAAGCTAGAAACAGATAAAGAGGTACTACTAAGGGACATGTAAAAGCAAAGTGAAGTAGAAAATAGCAGCAATTTGGCACTGGAAAGCAATAAACAGGTACCACTTATCCTAAGGCTGCTCAGGGGTAAAACAGGCCTATGGGTCAACTTGGAGCACTTGCACAGGGCTTAAAAACATTCCTAAAATTAATCTAAAAATACAAGTGTGTTTACAAGCTGAAAAATAACCCACAAACTAAATTTCAGGTCAATTGACCAAGAAAGGAGCAAGATAAAAATACCTTATTAATGGATGGTGGGACAAGCAAAAGTGCAGGGCAGGATTGATGGACAATTGCAGGGCATAAATTAAGCTATGAAAGGGCTTCAAACTCATAAATGAGCTTAACCTAATGGAGCCTAACCTGCAAACAACTTGCACAACCAATTTAACAAGCTAAATCCTACTTCTGCATACCTAAAATCTAATTCAAATAGAGCTATTTGGACAGATGACTGTTGAAGCAGAAGGGTATAATGGGTTGGTTTTTTACTTGGAAAATCAAACACAGGTATCTGACTCTTATCACTAACCTATTTGGAGCATGAAATAAAGCAAAGCAACAAGTAAAGAAGGCTCAAAATAAATCTATCCTAGCTATTCTGACAAGACAGTGAACCAAAGAGAATATTGAAAATGTGACTAAATTATTTTGAAACTTAACCAAACCACCAGATTTTTACTCAAAGTCTCATGTCTTATCTTAACTTAAGCCATTTCAAACGAAACTTTTTACCAAATTTATTTTTCGTCTGATGAAAACCCTTATCCCAAAGAACCCTTAAATTCATATTTGTATGAATTTTTGAAGTAAGAAGGGAGTTTGAAACACAACTTTTGCTTACAACATCATAAAGTAGTGAGACCTAGTGAACTTTTAACTAATAGAAATCTAAAATAAGCAGTTATAAAATAGATAAGCAGTTTAAAATAAGCAGATATAAATAAATAGTTATACATAAACAAAGTTTTAATTTTTATTGAATTAAAAAAAAATAAAAAATAAATAAAAAAAAAAAGATTACAACTGAGATTTAAAGGTTCAAATACTTAATAAAAATTAAACTAAGCTAATTCTACACTACAATTACCTACTTACTAATTCTAAGTCCTAATTGCCTTCTATGGCTACAAACACTGTGCTATTTATACTCAGAGAATAAGAGATGTGGTCCTCTTTCTTCTTGTCATTTTCCCTTTTTGTTTCTTGTTGAGCTCTCACAACCATATGATCATATTGGAGACCACTCCTTTAATTATTAGCCGTAGATGAGTTTTTGGGATATTGGATTACCAACGTGGACAAGGGAAGGAGTGAGTAGGGTGTGTTGGGGTTGACTTATGGGAGTGGTGTAGGGTGGCTGAGGTAGGATGGTGGGGGGGGGGGACACGGATGTTAGAGATGGCAGAGGGTAGGGGTAGGGTGTGGTGTTTTGGCGGGGGAGAAAGAAAGGGTGGGGTTGACCCAGGGTTTGACCTGGACATTTTATTAATAAAACGTATGGGTTTTTGGGCTTTGGTGAAATGGGCTTAGGGGTGTGCTGGGTTTGGTTTTGTTTTTGGGTAGGTTTATGTTAAAAAATTTTATTAGTTTTAGGATTTGGAATAAATGACAAGGACCAAATTTGTAATTCCTGAAAATTGAGGGACCAAATTTGCACATCCTTCAAAGTATTTCAAGGGGTGTTTCTTGCCACATATCCATATTCCAAGAACCATAAATAACATTTTCCATTTTAAGAACTCTAGGGACTAATTTTGTCAATCTTGCAAAGTATAGGGACCAAATATGTAATTTTACCAAAGTTTTCACCTAAGGATTAAATTTGATAATTTTTTACTTTTAAATGCCTTAGGTTGACGTTCCTTTCAAAACAAATGCTCAAGGACTAGTTTTGTAAATTTTTGAAAGTTGGAGGACTGAAACTGCCAATTGTGCAAACTTTGTTCGTTTTTCATTGTTTTTACTCATTTTGCATCTGAAACGTATAAAACACAATCCCTGGGATATTTTCTGTATTTTGATGCATATTTGAGCGTTTTTTGATGTTTCGGCAGTTCAAATACGATAAAAATGATGAGTGTTTGAGCACTCATCACCCACATTAATTATTTTACCCATGACCAAAAGTATAAACGTGACACCTTCTCTTGTTTTCTTTTTGTTTCGAAGCAACACAAGCACCATTAAACCATTTTTGTTACTCATTCACTCGACACAACAATATGTTAGGTCGCATGGTTCTCTTATTCACATACGTAAAATAAATTCAAGATTCATGCACATGTATATATATTCGGTTACGATTCTATGTGGTGTGTTATATTTATGATTTTATGTGGATGATTTCGTATAAACAACATAGCGTACGTGTGTGTGTGTGTATATATATATATATATATATATATATATATATATATATATATATATATATATATATAGCGACTATAAGCATGCAAGTATAATGTACAAATGAGTCTAGATCGACTACGAATCAAGGAAAGATGATAGGGAGTCAAGAAGAAATGTACCCTTGTCGAAGGAGCAGAAAACTGAACCACAAAAATGAAAGGAAACCGAGTATACAACCTTCGACTACACGCGTATACAAGAACCGATTAGCAGCAAGATCTTGGAAGCTTGGATTGGGGTCGACTGGAATCAGGAACAAGGAAAAAGAAAAGAGCCGCCAAGATTCTTCTAGGGTTTTGTCTGTGTGTTGCGTTATTTTTGTGAGATACACAATACCGGTTCTCAAATTATAATAGAGGTGAACATGGGCTTGGGGTTCGGTGGTTTCAAGAAAGAAAAGGAATGAGCTAGGCTCGTGGGGTTTAAAATCCAAAGAAGAAAATGTGCTATTAGTTGTTGTTTAGTTTAGTATTAGGCCCATGTAAGTTTATTAGTAACGCGTAGATTTTCGTAGCCGTTAGTTTTTAGTTTACGTATTTTATATATTTCAAATTTTTAAATGTAACGTATAGTTTTTATATATTTTGGATTTTTCGGGTCGTTATAATTCTTCCCCTCTAAAAAGAAGATTTCGTCCACGAAATTGAAATAGGAAAACCGAAAGAGAACATACCGAATCACGAAAAGAAATGTGGATAACTAGCGCGCATAGACTCCTCTGTTTCCCAAGTAGCCTCACTCTCGGGATGGTTCTTCCAAAGTACCTTAACGAAAGGAATGGTCTTAGTTCTCATGACTCGATCCTGACGCTCCAAAATAGCCTCAGGCTCTTCAACAAAAGATAAATCCTCCTGAATTTGGTCCAACGGATATGAAACAACATGAAGCGGGTGATAATTATATCCCCTGAAAAGTGATACATGGAATACATTATGCACATGAGAGAGTTGTGGAGGTAATGCCAAACGGTACGAGACTTCACCAACGCGGTCTAAAATCTCAAACGGTCCAATGTAACACGGACTAAGTTTCCCCTGAATACCAAAACGCTTAACACCACGGAATGGAGAAACCTTAAGGAACACACAATCACCCGTATTAAATTCTAACGCACGACGGTGACGATCCGCATAACTTTTTTGTCTAGCTCTAGCCACTTTGAGCTTTTCAGTAGCGGTAGCAACTTTCTCATTGGTCTCCGCACTCAACTCGGGACCCTCAATAATACGTTCCCCCACCTAATTCCAACATATCAGAGCCCTACACTTCCTACCATACAACAGCTCAAACGGTGCCGCCTTAATACTTGCATGCCAGCTGTTGTTATAAGCAAATTCTACCAAACACAAGTAATCATCCCAATGTTCGGTCCATTCCAAATCACAAGATCTAAGCATATCTTCCAAAGTCTGTATAGTGCGTTCCGACTGCCCGTCGGTTTGCGGATGGAAGGCCGTGCTGAACTTGAGCTGGGTACCCCAAGCGTTGTGCAAGCCCCTCCAGAAACGTGAGGTGAAGCGCGGATCTCTATCTGATATAATGGCTGCTGGAGTGCCATGCAAACGAACGATTTCTTGGCAGAAGATTTCTGTCAATCTAGCTATGGTATACTCCTTCCGGATAGGTAAGAAATGTGCGGATTTGGTAAGACGGTCCACAACTACCCAAATAGTATCATTCTTCCAAAAAGTACGAGGCAAACCCATGACGAAATCCATAGAAATCTGGTCCCACTTCCATGTAGGAATTTCCAACGGCTGTAGAAGACCACTGGAGAGCTGATGTTTAATCTTAACCTGCTGACAGGTCATACACTTAGCTACATGCAACGCTACATCCCGTTTCATGTCGTTCCACCAAAAATGTTGTTTCAAGTCTCAGTACATCTTGGTAGAACCTGGGTGAATAGTGAATGGGGAACTGTGTGCTTCAGACAACACAGCCTCATGGAGTAAAGAATCATTGGAAAACAAAGACGATCTCCAAACCAAACAATGCCATCATCATCAACCTGAAACTCCGTTTGTTTCCCTTCCTCTTTATTCTGAATGATGGACCATAACTCACCATCATCCTTCTGAGCTTCCTTAATCCGCAAGATAAGATTAGATTCAACCTTTAGACTAGCCCAGTATCCATCATAACCCCACTACATTCACCTTACCCGGATGGTACTGAATGTTGGCGTCGTAGTCTTTTAGAAGTTCCAACCAGCGCCTCTCTCTCATATTCAACTCTTTCTGTGTGAAAATGTACTTGAGACTCTTATGGTCAGTGAAGATATCACAAGTCTCACCATAAAGATAGTGTCTCCATATCTTAAGCGAAAAAATTACCGCCGCCAGTTCCAGGTCATGAGTTGGGTAATTCACTTCATAAGGTTTCAACTACCGAGACGCGTAAGCAATCACCTTCCCATGCTGCATAAGTACACAACCCAAACCTTTCTTAGAAGCATCACTATAAATCTGATAGCCGCCCGTACCAGATGGAAGAGTATGTATAGGAGCAGAGACTAATATCTTCTTTAGCTCTTCAAAACTTTGCTCTCGTTCGTTGGTCCACACAAACTTCTCACCCTTTCGCATAAGTTGTGTCATCGGTAAAGCTAATCGCGATAACCTTTCAACAAACCTCCGATAATAGCCAGCAAGTCCTAAGAAACTTCTGAACTCGGTCACATTAGTAGGTCTCGGCCACTTGGTGATAGCCACAACCTTCGCCGGATCCATGGTAATACCATCGGCGGAAACAACATGACCCAGAAAAGCGACTTGCTCTAACCAAAACTCGCACTTAGAGAATTTAGCATACAACTTCTACTGTCGTAGAATTCCCAAAATGGTACGAAGATGCTGCTCATGTTCCTCCTTCGTTTTAGAATAAACCAAAATATCATCGATAAACACAATGACAAACTTGTCGAGATACTCGTGGAAAATACGATTCATCAAGTCCATAAAAATGGCCGAAGCATTCGTCAAACCAAACGGCATAACGAGGAATTCATAATGACCATATCTAGTGTGAAAAGCGGTCTTAGAAACATCTTGTTCCTTTACTCTCAGCTGATGGTATCCTGATCTCAAATCGATCTTGGAGAAGAATTTAGCCCTTGAAGTTGATCAAACAAATCGTCGATTTGAGGAAGTGGATAACGGTTACGAATGGTAATGTGATTTAACTCGCGATAATCAATGCATAATCTCATGCTCCCATCCTTCTTCTTCACAAATAATACAGGAGCACCCCAAGGAGAAACACTTGGGCGAATGAAACCACAATTAAGGAGTTCTTGTAACTGCTCCTTCACTCTCAGCTGATGGTATCCTGATCTCAAATCAATCTTGGAGAAGAATTTAGCCCCTTGGAGTTGATCAAACAAATCGTCGATTCGAGGAAGCGGATAACGGTTACTAATGGTAATGCGATTTAACTCGCAATAATCAATGCATAATCTCATGCTCCCATTCTTCTTCTTCACAAATAATACAGGAGTACCCCAAGGAGAAACACTTGGGCAAATGAAACCAAAATTAAGGAGTTCTTGTAACTGCTCCTTCAACTCTTTTAATTCAATAGGCGACATACGATAGGGAGCTTTGGAAATAGGTTCAGCCCCCGGAATTAGATCAATACTGAATTCAACCTCACGTGCAGGTGGCATACCCGACAACTCTTCAGGAAAGACATCGGGAAATTCACAAACAACAGAAACGCTCTCCAGACTAAGACTATCAACAGAAGTATCCTTAATCGATGCTAGGAATCTTTCGCAGCCATATGAAAGTAGGGTACGAGCTTTCAAAGCTGAAATGACTTTAATAGATTTACCAGGTTGAGAACCTTGGTAGACAAATTCAGGAGCACGTAGATCACCAAATAAAACACGCCGGGTATGACAATCAATTGTTGCTCGGTGTTCAGACAACTAGTCCATACCCAAGATGAAATCAAAATCATACATATCCAAAGGAAGTAAGTTTGCAGAACGGATCTTATCGCCAAATTGAATAGGACAGTTCACGAATTCACGATCAATAATAACACAATTCTTCATTGGAGTTGAGATAGATAGATGATATTTTAATGGTGTTGCAGGTGTATTAGTATGTTTAGAAAATGTATTAGATATCATAGAATGTGTAGTGCCCGTATCAAATAAAACAAAAGCTGTACGGCCAAATAAATGTAGAGTTCCCGTAACGGTACCTGAGGAGTTAGCTGCCTGGTGCCTAGTCAAGGCATGAACTCGGGAAGTAGTAGCCGGCTGACAATCCCTACTAGAACCTCGGTTGTTGTTACTGATGAGGCGAAAAATGAACCATTTTTAGGGGGTCATTTAAGCCCGGAATTGAATTTATTTGATCAAATATTGCCCTAAATCGTTCCTTTTGTGATTTTAGGTACTTTGGGAGTGAATTCTGGAAAAGGAAGCATTTTGGACGTTTTTGGAGCATAAAAGTGAAGAAAACGGCAAAGACTTAATTTTCCATGCTGAGAACAGCACCTGACGGCATCAAGAGGAAAAATGTGACGGCGTCAGGAGTAAAATCCATGACGACCCAGAGAACCTGAAGGCGTCAAGAGAAGGGCATCAAGATTAATCTTTGTGACGGCCTGCATAAGGAGTACATGTGACGGCGTCAAACCCAGATCTAGGCAGTCCGAGAAATTATTTGGCGGCGAGATGACGGCGTCATACATTTGTTCTTGATGCCGTCTCCTCACAAAATCTATAAATACTTTTCTATTTTTCATTCATTAGGAGAGGAACTTGTGTGGAGAATACTAGGGTCGAACCTAATAAACCCTAGGTCGTTTTTAACTGTATTTTCAAGGGTTTTCACCCCTTGAAACCTTTCATGTTCAATTGAGATAAGTCCTCTTTCAATTCATTCAATATGTCTATGTGTTGTTTGAATATATCTTATGCTTGTCTTGATTTCAACATGCTAAGCTAGATCTATCATGTGTTTGCTTAGATGTAATGAAACCTAGATGTTAATTATAGGTTGATTGCTTGTTTATAGTTGTAATTGATGAATGATTTCAATGTTAGGCTTAAGAAAATTGGAAGATCTCCATTGTGTAACATGCTTGAACGTCTTAAGAAACATGAACCGATGTGTACTAGGTTTTATTGGTTGTATTTAATGCATGAGCAAATTCTAGTGATCCCATGTTAGGAGCTTCTTATCCGGTTCGACATAGGAGCGAAGTAGGCGCTTATAGGATTGGGGAAGTAAGTACGCCACCCCATGAATGGTATTAAGGAATACAATCCGTCATCCACGCAACTGTAACAAGTTATTAACCTGTAAAAGATATCTAGGGAGTAGTGAAACCTAAGTAAACACAACTCTCCCATATATTGCTCACACATCTATCTTAATTTAGTTTATTTTCATTTCTAGTATTTTTATTTTGACTGCGTCTTAGTAATTGGGTTAGTTGAATAGCAACTAATTCCTCCTAACTCCTTCAAAACCGAGATTTTAATTGTTTTTATAAAAATATAAAAATACAAAAAGAATCATCCCTCATCTTTAGATCTAGTCTTTAGGTTTTCTAATCCTAGCGACACTATTCCTAGCTGAACGATCAATCCCCCGGTACTTGTCACTATACTATACTACAACGATCAAGTACACTGCCTGGTGGGGGTTGTAAGCTTCTCGAGATCCCTCGAGAGGTAAAGCCTGGTGCAATCCCTACGCATCAAGTTTTTGGCGCCGCTGCTGGGGAATAGTTATTGTCTAGGTTAGGATTTCTTTTTATTAGGTCTACTTGCTAGATTCCTTTCTAGTAAGATTTTATTTTTATTTCTAGGTTCTCTTTAGTCTATCTTATTTCTTCGTGTTTTTGTTTGTACTAGTTTGGTCTTTATGGATTTAGAGAGTCGCCGTTTAGAAGTTTGCAAGAGGCTTATAGCGCATAAAAGAAGAAAGAGAGAAGTTAACACATTTAAGGAATTCATTAAGCCTCTCCAACTGAAAATTGAGTTTACGGACTTCGCTCCAACCCCGGATGAATTGAGTTACCATAGGTTCCTTTTACAACACCCCTGCCCCTCAAAATAAAGAAAGACACCATGGATTAGGAGGCATAACTTCAGGAACATAAAAATTCCTTGCATGATTGGGTACATGTCTAGAAAGCATACATACATTGACTTAAAAGCACCCATGAATATTATGTCTAGGTAGTACTACAACTGGATAATGAACGAAAGGTTAAGCCCTAGAAAAGACCCTTACAACTCTAATAGGCTATGTAATTTCGTCAGGAGAGTTAAAGGGGTGCACATCTTTATAGGAAATTTTACTTATCAATGCAACTTTGTAATTCTAGAAGATGTTAGAGGCATTATAGATCCACACCTAGGAGAGATGGTTCTAGGACGACCTTTTGTTGAGAAGACTAAGGTGTATTATGATCATGAGAAGGGGATAGTTTAGTTTACTGATGGGATCGAGAAGATTACTTTTATTATACCTCACATGAAGGAAGAATTAAAGGGCATCAAGAATCTACAAATTGATGAGATTCGACCCTATGAGGTTAAGGAAGATGGAATTGATGATGACGCCTATTATGAGAGGAGGCGAACATACTATTAGGGTTGCATGAATCTAGGCCCGGAATACAAGCGTGATGAGAATTGGGTTAGATGTTTTGAGTCAGCACAAAAGTGGGAAAGGAAAACGTAACCCATGACTTTAAGTCTAGCTACAAGACTCGTAAATAAAGAAAAGCGCTTCTTGGGAGGCAACCCATGTTTTGTGTGATTTTTATTTTTGTTTGTTTGTTATTTGCTTCCGTATGCATGCTTTATTTTTATTGTTGGTAGATCATGTTTCAAAACTAAAATGGTGAAAATACTTTATTTTGTTGTTTGGCCTAGTCTTAACTTCATCCAAAGGTATTTCGCAAAAGATAAGTGTAAGGGGAAACCCCAAATATGTTTTTAAGAAACAAAACCGATCTTGATTCTCCACAATATTAAGTGAACATGTATATTCGTATTTGTTAGAGTCAAATGCTTGTATCGAGTCATAATGATGCTTTGCAGGATTTTCCAGGAAGAAGGACGAAGTTTTTCCAGAAATTTTCCGGAAACTTAACATAAGAATTTTTGCAGGTCACTTCTGACGGCGTCACGAGTTTACTCTTGACGGTGTCACGTGTAAAATTCTGGAAATTTTACCAGTTTTGTTTTTCTAACGGAGTCTTAAAGTTTTTGTTGAATCATTAGTTTTATAATCTCCAGGAAATCTGCAAACATCATTCCACAAGCATAATATCTTATTTTGTTTTCTAGGATTTGTTAGCATATATAGATTGCCGCCGATTTTACGCGAGGTTGCCTTGTCTGTTTTCTCAGGTTTCACAGGTTATGTATGACAAGAAGATGATTTATATTCTGGGAGGGAAACTTTGATTGTTCATTTTCTTGGAGGAAGATCTAACCTGGCCACCTTATTATCCATACCGAGCGAATCAGGGGAGTATTTGATTTCATTCGTTTTACTTATTTCACTTTTACATTCTTTACTTGAACATTGGGGACAATGTTCATCCTAAGTGTAAGGGGAGGGTAAAATGATGATACCTTACAGATACACTTTCTCTTGAGTTTGTTTGTTTGATGGTAGATGTGTAATAAAACTATGAGAAATAATTGTTAGTGCAATTTTAGCACCAAATTTAAAATTTTTTACAACATTTGGAGTGAAACTTTAGCCATAGCAAGCGTCTCATGGATAGGAGATTGTATGACTAGCACAAAACCGTATTATTCAGAAAAATTTTCCACCCAAATATGTGAGGTTCGCCTTTAGATTTGATAGGAAAAGCATTTACTATTAGTGCTTATGAGTGTACCGGTAGCATTTAGATTCTAGAACTTGCGTTAGTGATGCATCTCGAGACCGCTAGTGAGACTACATTCGTGTAGTAGGATTTACTACATGTTAAGAGGCATTAGGATCACCCTTGTGTTAAACTCGTATCATAATTACTTGACCATTTAAGTCATATTACTTGGCTAGTTAAGTCAACTAATTTTTCCCACACCATTAGCGTTGTACTCATTTTTAGTACACGAAACACCTAGTACACCCCTCCGAGCCTATCTTTTCATTTCTAACTTTAAGCATCTTACTTAAAGGAAGAATTTGTTACACCCCACATAAATGTACAACCAAATCGCCTTATCCTTCCGTGTATGCACTCATCTTTAGTGCATTATTGTTATTTGTTAAACCCTTAGTTAATTATCTAATTGATTACATGGTTGCTAAGTCGAGTCATATCCTTGTACATATTGTTCTGGGACGATTGGGACTCATGGGTAAAGTACTTATTTTATGGAGTAATGGGGAAGAACATCATTTATTACCCCCATATGTAAAATAATCTTAAAAGTACTCCAAGTGTTTTGATTTTCTTAATTCGAGTCATTAGATTAGTTTATTGTAAAGTATGTAAAAATTCAAGTGTAAGGGGAATATTCATTCGCTATGATGTATTATTTTGGATGGTAGGGTAAGAGTGTATGAAAAAAAAATTGAAAAAATTGAAAAAAAGAAAAAAAAAATATATATATAGAAAAAGAAAAGAGAAAAAACATACGGACTACCATCCCTTTTTATTTTATGTTCATTTTATGTTTTTGTTATTTTTCATTTATTAGCTTAAGTCGAGTCTAGTCTTGGCTTAGCAACGCCATATTGTACATGTAATTAACCAAGATTATTAACTCGCCACCAGTAAAGACTGCCTATATCCAACAAAACCGTGTATTCCATATCCCTACACCTAACGTTACAACCCTTTGAAAGACTTCTTTGATAGTTTATCCTAGGTGCTTATGCCATGTGGTGGAGGTTTGATCCTTTTCCAAGCCTATGGTAATCTATTTTTCTATGACAGGTAGTGAGAGATGTTTTCCATTTCCATATTGTGATATTACTTTATTACACCCGAGAGATGTGAGTATCTAAACACTATTTGTGAGGTGCTAGTATATGACCTCCGTGCTTGTCTTTGGTCTTTATTGGAACGATTATTTGTTGTAATTACTTTTATATTAGTGTTAAATGACCCATAACTTGTATTTTGATTAGAATAAAAGCGCATTTGCTTGGGGACAAGCAAATCTCAAGTGTAAGGGTATATGATGAGGCGAAAAATGAACCGTTTTTAGGGGGTCATTTAAGCCCGAAATTGAATTTATTTGATCAAATATTGCCCTAAATCGTTCCTTTTGTGATTTTAGGTACTTTGGGAGTGAATTCTGGAAAAGGAAGCATTTTGGACGTTTGTGGAGCATAAAAGTGAAGAAAACGGCAAAGACTTAATTTTCCATGCTGAGAACAGCACCTGACGGCGTCAAGAGGAAAAATGTGACGGCGTCAGGAGTAAAATCCATGACGACCCAGAGAAAACCTGAAGGCATCAAGAGAAGGGCGTCAAGAGTAATCTTTGTGACGGCCTGCATAAGGAGTACACGTGACGGCGTCAAACCCAGATCTAGGCAGTCCGAGAAATTATTTGGCGACGAGATGACGGCGTCAAACATTTGTTCTTGACGCCGTCACCTCACAAAATCTATAAATACTTTTCTATTTTTCATTCATTAGGAGAGGAACTTGTGTGGAGAATACTAGGGTCGAACCTAATAAACCCTAGGTCGTTTTTAACTGTATTTTCAAGGGTTTTCACCCCTTGAAACCTTTCATGTTCAATTGAGATAAGTCTTCTTTCAATTCATTCAATATGTCTATGTGTTGTTTGAATATATCTTATGCTTGTCTTGATTTCAACATGCTAGGCTTGATCTATCATGTGTTTTCTTAGATGTAATGAAACCTAGATGTTAATTATAGGTTGATTGCTTGTTTATAGTTGTAATGGATGAATGATTTCAATGTTAGGCTTAAGAAAACTGGCAGATCTCCATTGTGTAACATGCTTGAACGTCTTAAGAAACATGAACCGATGTGTACTAGGTTTTATTGGTTGTATTTAATGCATGAGCAAATTCTAGTGATCCCATCTTAGGAGCTTCTTAGCCGGCTCGACATAGGAGTGAAGTAGGCGCTTATAGGATTGAGGAAGTAAGTATGCCACCCCATGAATGGTATTAAGAAATACAATTCGTCATCCACGCAACTGTAACAAGTAATTAACCTGTAAAAGATATCTAGGGAGTAGTGAAACCTAAGTAAACACAACTCTCCCATATATTGCTCACACATCTATCTTAATTTAGTTTATTTTCATTTCTAGTATTTTTATTTTGATTGCATCTTAGTAATTGGGTTAGTTGAATAGCAACTAATTCCGCCCAACTCCTTCAAAACCGAGATTTTAATTGTTTTTATAAAAATATAAAAATACAAAAAGAATCATCCCTCATCTTTAGACCTAGTCTTTAGGTTTTCTACTCCTAGCGACACAATTCCTAGCTGAACGATCAATCCTCCGGTACTTGTCAATATGCTATACTACAACGATCACGTACACTGCCTGGTGGGGGTTGTAAGCTTCTCGAGATCCCTCGAGAGGTAAAGCCTGGTGCAATCCCTACGCTACCAGTTACCACGTTTCTGAGGACAATCCCTCGCCATGTGCCTCGTATTACGACATATGAAGCAAGCCCCAATAGCCGTATAACACTGTGTACCCAGGTGTGACTTCCCGCAATCCTTGCAGGGAGCCGGGCCTGCATGCCCCTTTTGTCTAGATGCATCCGCAGTCCTATAATCCTGTTGACCCCGCTGTTGTTGGTCACGACCTGACCTCTGGTAGTTATACCCCTGTCTGTCATACCTACGAGCATCATAATCACGACAGTCATTCTGTCTGTCAAACCCTCGGCTATCATAACAACGATGGTCATTACCCCGTGATTGGCTCTAAACGGTCAAACTTAATTGACCAAAGGACGGTCAACTAGGTCAAACAGCCTAAGAGTCAATCTCCGCGGAATATAGGGTTTTCCCCGGGTCGTTATGTCCCGACGAGGAGTGATGGTAATCAAAATGGTTTGTGATCGGGTGAATTTGGTCAGGAACGGGTATATAAGGGTTTGAATGATTACACTAAGGAAATACGAATGAGAATGATTTAAACAAACTATATTAACAATAACGTGAAACCCAATTAACCTAAAACGTAATCTAAATTTAAAATTAGAGTTTGCTTATAAATAAGCAAAAAAATAAGCCAAAAAGGCTTAAATAAAAGCTATCACTTTTTTCTATTTTTGGTTTTTCTTTATTTTACAAACTACTTTTACTAACGTAACCTAAATTTAAAAATGTAAAAGATATTTAAATAAAACGCGAGTGCACAAAATAAAACGTGAATTTTTTGCTACGCTAACCCTACGAACATGAAAATTACATTTCTACGATCCTAATGATAAAATAAAATTTTAGAAAAAAGAAAAATATTTTTTTGAGATTTTAATTATTTATTATTAATTAAATACTAATTAAACTAAATTAAATTATTAAAAATACTAAATTAATTTTGAAAATTACAAAACTTTTTCTAAAAATACTTAGTGAAGACAGGAACCTAGAAAAATTACAAAAGTGGAGGTGAGCTTTTAAATAAGTTGTGTAATAAGCTAATAAGGTTAAATAAGCTTAAAAGAACTTCTACTACTATAAATAAAAATATGGAAAACAATAACACCAAGTATACACTAGCCCAATTGGTGCATGGCTTTGGTTTGAGGTTGACTAGTCAAACCAAGAGGTCACAGGTTCGAATCTAGCTTCCACCCTTTTTGCTTTTTATTTTTCTTTTTGCAAAGTACTTTAACAACAATTGTAGACAATTTTTGTGAAAGGGCTTTTACTGAAAAGCTTGTGCAACCTATAAACTCCAACAGTGGTGGTAGCAAGGCTTAAGTGAGTTTTTTAAACAAGCTAAAAGCTAACAAGATTGAGTCTAAGCTAGAACCAAAGTAATTACTCATCAACACATCACAAGCCATCATATACAAGCTAAAATAAACCATTAAAAGGCTAACATTCATACAAAATCAACAAATCAAACAAGCTCAGGTACCCACTGATGCATCAGCATAAACAGTGGGTAAGGGCAACTTGGGAAGCTAATTCAAGCTATCAAACAAGCTTCTAAGCTCAAACAAATGATTCATCTAACTAGCCAGTACTATGGGGTTCTCAAAACACCAAATAACAAGCCAAATGATCAACGATTGACCAAGATAAGGTCAAAAGAAAATCGGGTCAAAAGGGCAAAAGCTGGGTGCAGGGCATATTCGGGGCAAATGGGTGACTTTGGGCTTGATTCTCAACTAGTAAATGAGTTCTAAAGTGGAAATTTCTTTTTGATTCTACAAGTTAAGCGACCAAATATCATGAAACAACAAGAATCAATTAATTCCAGTCCTTAATAAACCTTGTGCATCATCTTAAAAACTACCCCATTTCATCAGCATAACAATTTGACTTTTTGAGATTTCATGAACTTTGACCTAAATGAGATTCTAATGATCCTAATCCACTAAGCATGTAATAATAAGCTACAATGAGAGTGAAATATGATAAAACAACAACTTATGAACTACTATAAATGATTATGCTAATGCAAATCCTAACAGTTAAACAAATGAAACAGATTGTAATGCATTTTGACTTTTTCTCAAAAGACAACTGGTTTTTATGTTTGACCTATGCTAATCTGATCTAATGTAATCTATTCATGCCAAGTAAACAACAGAACAACAACATGATCACAGGATACACCCCTGTACCAAACACCCCTTAAATGTGACTGTTTTGATATTTTCACTACCAAAGATTGTTTTAAGCCGTATTTTGAGGACACATAAATTAATTAAGACTAAAAATCATTAAGTGGGCATATTCAAACTCAACTTAAGCAGTTTAAAGCAAATGACTAAAATTACTAATAAGAATTCACAGTTAACTAAGTAACTATTAGACAAAGACTATAGCAACTACCAAATAAGCATAAATGAAACATATTATCACTAATAAGCCTAAAACAACTGAGATAAGCAAGAATTAAGTAGACAACAAGCTAAGCTACAGTAACTTTAATAAAAAATGGAATTTTTCTTACAATTGGGTCCTGTGAGTATCCAAAGCTAAGCACAATGTAACCAAACCTGTCTTAACACCTCCCTAGAGGCACTAAACCATGGCCTTCCATACTTTACCATGCTCCACTGTTTCTTCTTTCTGCCAAACTAATTTTTGATTTCTACACTATTTATTTGGCATTTTCTGAATAATTCTTGAGTGTGTAAGTTAAGATGAACACAACTGGATATTGAGGTTTGAATGAGTCTTATGAACTTAAAGTGAGTGAATGAAACAGTAACCATACACTATTTAACAATATTGAGGTGAAAATGAGAAATTAAGTAACTTGAGCAAAAACTGAAACAAACAAATAATTCTTCAATTGCTGACTGAAAATGGTTTGTGTTACACTTAAAAGATCTTAAGAGTACAATTTGAAGGCTGAAATGAGCACTAGGAATGAAATTACATGATATCTAAAACTAAAACTACTACATAAAAATTAACTAAAATCTATATTAACTAACTAACTGCTTCCTCCCATATTTTCTTCACTTCAATTTATTTTTGGCAGGAAACTTAGTTTTGCAAGTGGTTTCTAATAACTTGGGCAGGGGAACAAGTTTTTTGGACTGGGGTGGCTGCTTGGAGTAGATATCATGATGGAGGAGGGTTGAGTGGAGTGTGATGATGGAGGTTTGTAGGGATGGCAGGGTATCACGGGTTGATGTTTGGTGGGGGTGGTCAAAGGGGGTCAAACCCCTGGTGATATTATTCAAATGGAATGGGGTGTGGGCTGGAGTAGGAGTTGGGCTAGGATTTGTGGTGGGCTGGTAAATGGGGTAAGGGTGTTGGATTGGTTTTGGTGGTTTGTGTTTTTAATAATCGAAAGGGTCCGATTGGTTTGTATGTTTATAAGCCCAAGGATCAAAATTGTACTTTGCCGAAAATCAAGGGACAGGTTTTGTAATTATTCCAAAGTTACTTGCCATAATTCAAAAATACATGGACCATGATTTATAATCTCCAAAATTTTATCCCAAAGACTATTTCTGCCAAATATGAAACTTCAGGGACCAAACATGTAATTTTCCAAACTTTATAACCAGGGACCATTTATGACAACTTTTGAATTCCCAAGGACCATTTTTGAATTTTTATTCTAAAATAAACTTCCAGGGACTAAAACTGTCATTTTTTGAAAGTTCAGGGACTGAAACTGCTAAATATGCAAACTTTGTGCGTTTTTCATCTGTTTTTACTCATTTTGCATCTGAAACATATAAAACACAATCTTTGGAATATTTTCAGTATTTTGATGCATTTCTGAGTGTTTTTAAATGTTTTTACAGCTCAGATTGATCAAAAATTATGAGTGTTTTAGCACTCATCAATCCCCCACACTAAAACATTGCTAGTCCCTAGCAATATAGAATCCAAAAACAACCCGTTTTGAAAATTAATGGATTTGATGTCTCTTTACCAAAAGCCATTACTTCTGGAGTAGCCAAATGTTTCAGTTCAAGTAAGAACCATGGTACACCGATAACCATGTGATTTTGAGCAAACCACCAGCTATAAACGGATTTGATTTGTCTTTACCAGAAGCTGTTTGCTTCTGGACTAGCCAACTCTTGATGGACATAGTCAACATCTTGGTGAGATGATTACCAATTATGGTTTTCCACTACCTTTACCACAAGCCATAATCTTACGGGCTAGCCAACTCTTTCACTTTTTAGGATATGGCGAGTTGAGATACCATTCAATTTTGGGCAAATTGCAAGCCGTTAACGGATTTGATATATCTTTACCAAGAGCCGTTTGCTCCTGGATTAGCCAATCCTTTTGTCGTTTAGAGAAGGCGGACTGATAACCACAAAAATTTTGAAACTCCAGTGAAAAAAGTTTTTAAATTTTTGCCAAAAACGGGGTACTAGATGGTAAAATGTGATAAAATTTGCTAGAATTCCCCCCCCCCCCCCCCCCCACACTTAGAATTGAATATTGTCCTCAATATTCAAAGTCCCGGCTATTATGCCGACTCTTTGAACGTAAAAGGGAAACATTAAAATCTAAATGTGGAAACACCATTTTTCACTTTCTTTTATTTATTATATGTGCATGGTAACAATAGCAGGGGCACTCCCCCACACTTAGGGTGAAAACCCTTTAAACATGCTACTGTTTTTGTTTACCGAGTCGCTAGCTTGACTCGACCCCGAATTCATTTGTTCTTGGGGAAGCATGATGTGGAAGAAATAATCTCCATCGGACTTTCATTCAAGATGTTTGGACAAACATTTGAAGCACGTGAAAGTTCCACACCGATGAGATAAGTACCCGGCTTAAATTAGTATAAACTATAAGCGGTGATGTCGGGGTCAAAGATAATGTCTTCATTCCCGAAGGAGTGAAGAACAGGAGAAGTCACCCGATAGGTGAAGAATGGAAGATAGATCTTGATGACAATCAAGATTGACTCATCATCATCAGTAAGAGAATTCATAATTGGTGTATCATGAATCGCATCATTTAAGCTCGTATGATCTAGACATATTATAGGTGGGAGGGATGGGATTTTGATATCAAGCAAATTCTCAAGGTTGAGAATATTTTCCTCCAGGTCTAGATCAAAGTAAAAGTTATCATACTCCGGTTGAGATATGATATGAGTGAGTTCACCGGAGAACTCCTCGAAGGTGAATGAATCATATTCGGGGAGAGAAATTTGAGAATGAGAAGTGGTACTGCCACTAATATTCTCTCCCATATGATCAAAAGTAAAGGCTTCAAACTCCGAAATAGGATCATCAGAGAAAATGTCACTATCCTTAATCGGGATAGGAGATGAAATAGGTTTCATATTGAAAGCCTCGATTTTAGAAATGAGGAGATCGACATTCAATAATGTTGCACAAAGTGCTTCATCCTTGATTTCAGTGTCAATCTCATCATTCTCTTCTTCTAAGCTAACTAGCTTAGAAGGTAATTCTTCCATAAAAACGATGTCTCCACAAGATAATGAATCGTTATCATTAGAATCGGAGAACATTTCATCATGATTAGTTAGGAAGACAAGAGGACGAGGGATATCACACAAATGATCAAGAATTCCCTGTGACTCTCTTGGGATTGGGACAAGGTTCTCAACACTAGACTTTATGAATTCGTCCGATTCCTTTTCAGGAACAGTGTCAAGATGCTCGTCCCCCATGCTCAAAGAGTGAGTGGGAACCTCGGGTGTGATAACAGTGGGTTGAGATGGAATCTCAACTGATGGAATTTCATCTGATGAATCTTTATAGAATTGAAGAATATCAAGTGTATCTTCATCATCACTGTCATCACGAATGAAACGGAATCGAGAGCTAGATCTGGCTGCTTTTTCTTTTGCAATTGATTCCCTAATAGAGTTCTCAATGGCATCTTGGGAATTTATTTTAGCAGCCTGTTCTTCAGCTAACAATTCTTCTATCGATTTTTGGTTTGGATTATCTGGGGTATGTTTAATTCCTTTCAAACCTTTCACTAAATCTAAAAGATCAAGGAGAAGACTTTGAGGAATTGGCTGAGGTGGAGGTTCGTCATAATACGATGTGTCAAAATTGTTACAAGGAAATGGATTCCTTGTTTGACAATCGGACCTGAAGTGTGGACCTCCACAGTAATCACAACAGTAAAACTGATGTGGCTGTAGGTTGTATGTGCTAGAGTCATAATCGTTATCGGGAAACTACTCATAGACAAGCGTGTTTCCTGATTGACAATAAGAACTGTAGTGTGAACCACCACAGTACTCACAACAGTAAAACTGCTGAGTCTCATTGTGTGGTAGCTGATGGAATAAATCAGTCGTGTCATGGTAGGAATAGGGATCTTGGTTATAGACAGACCCGTTTCCTGATTCTACCATGCCACAACTGGGGCAATTACCACCATTATGAGGATTACCACACCATTGACAAATCAGAAGATGTGGATGAGACATAGAAAGAATCAAAAGGTTTGGGAGGGTAAGGAATGAAGAATCAAAGGGTAGGAGGGTAAAGATGAATATTTTTGGATTTTTGGAAAGACATTTTGTACAAATAAGAAAGAAAATCTTTTTGGGTTTTTGTGTTCATTGAAAACTGATTTTAAAATGTCTTCGTGAACTGTTTTGTTTTTGTATGATAAGAAAATATGAACAAGGATGGTAAATATACAAAGAGTGTATACCCAGATTCACTAATCTTCAAACTGTTTAAAATAACGCGCACAACCTCTCCGGCAGCGGCGCCAAAATTTGATTGGCTCCAAACGGTCAACCTTAATTGACCAAAGAATGGTCAACTAGGTCAAACAGCCTAAGAGTCAATCTCCGCGGAATATAGGGTTTTCCCCGGGTCGTTATGTCCCGACGAGGAGTGATGGTAATCAAAACAGTTTGTGATCGGGTGAATTTGGACAGGAAATGCTATATAAGGGTTTGAATGATTACACTAAGGAAATACGAATGAGAATGACTTAAACAAACTATATTAACAATAACGTGAAACCCAATTAACCTAAAACGTAATCCAAATTTAAAATTTGAGTTTGCTTATAAATAAGCAGAAAAATAAGCCAAAAGGGCTTAAATAGAAGCTATCACTTTTTTTATTTTTTGGTTTTTCTTTATTTTACAAACTACTTTTACTAACGTAACCTAAATTTAAAAACGTAAAAGTTATTTAAATAAAATGCGAGTGCGCAAAATAAGACGTGAATTTTATGCTACGCTAACCCTACGGACATGAAAATTACATTTCTACAATTCTAATGATAAAAGAAAATTTTAGAAAAAAGAAAAATATTTTTTTGAGTTTTTAATTATTTATTATTAATTAAATACTAATTAAACTAAATTAAATTATTAAAAATACTAAATTAATTTTGAAAATTACAAAACTTTTTCTAAAAATACTTAGTGAAGACAGGAACCTAGGAAAATTACAAAAGTGGGGGTGAGCTTTTAAATAAGCTGTGTAATAAGCTAATAAGGTTAAATAAGCTTAAAAGAACTTCTACTACTATAAATAAAAATATGGAAAACAATAACACCAAGTATACACTAGCCCAATTGGTGCATGGCTTTGGTCTGAGGTTGACTAGTCAAACCAAGAGGTCACAGGTTCGAATCTAGCTTCCACCCTTTTTGCTTTTTATTTTTCTTTTTGGATTTTTCTTTTTGCAAAGTACTTTAACAACAATTGTAAACAATTTTTGTGAAAGGGCTTTTACTGAAAAGCTTGTGCAACCTATAAACTCCAACAGTGGTGGTACCAAGGCTTAAGTAAGTTTTTTAAACAAGCTAAAAGCTAACAAGATTGAGTCTAAGCTAGAACCAAAGTAATTACTCATCAAGACATCACAAGCCATCATATACAAGCTAAAATAAACCATTAAAAGGCTAACATTCATACAAAATCAACAAATCAAACAAGCTCAGGTACCCACTGATGCATCAGCATAAACAGTGGGTAAGGGGCAACTTGGGAAGCTAATTCAAGCTATCAAACAAGCTTCTAAGCTCAAACAAATGATTCATCTAACTAGCCAGTACTATGGGATTCTCAAAACACCAAATAACAAGCCAAATGATCAAGGATTGACCAAGATAAGGTCAAAAGAAAATCGGGTCAAAAGGGCAAAAGCTAGGTGCAGGGCATATTTGGGGCAAATGGGTGACTTTGGGCTTGATTCTCAACTAGTAAATGAGTTCTAAAGTGGAAATTTCTTTTCGATTATGCAAGTTAAGCAACCAAATATCATCAAACAACAAGAATAAACTAATTCCAATCCTTAATAAACCCTGTGCATCAACTTAAAAACTACCCCATTTCATCAGCATAACAATTTGACTTTTTGAGATTTGATGAACTTTGACCTAAATGAAATTCTAATGATCCTAATCCACTGAGCATGTAATAATAAGCTACAATGAGAGTGAAATATGATAAAACAACAACTTATGAACTACTATGAATGATTATGCTAATGCAAATCCTAACAGTTAAACAAATGAAAGAGATTGTAATACATTTTGACTTTTTCTCAAAAGACAACTGGTTTTTATGTTTGACCTATGCTAATCTGACCTAATGTAATCTATTCATGCCAAGTAAACAACAGAACAACCACATGATCACAGGATACACCCCTGTACCAAACACCCTTTAAATGTGATTGTTTTGATATTTTCACTACCAAAGATTGTTTTAAGCCGTATTTTGAGGACACAGAAATTAATTAAGAGTAAAAATCATTAAGTGGGCATATTCAAACTCAACTTAAGCAGTTTAAAGCAAATGACTAAAATTACTAATAAGAATTCACAGTTAACTAAGTAACTATTAGACAAAGACTATACTAACTACCAAATAAGCATAAATGAAACATATTATCACTAATAAGCCTAAAACAACTGAGATAAGCAAGAATTAAGTAGACTACAAGCTAAGCTACAATAACTTTACTAAAAAATGGAATTTTTCTTACAATTGGGTCCTGTGAGTATCCAAAGCTAAGCACAATGTAACCAAACCTGTCTTAACACCTCCCTAGAGGCACTAAACCATGGCCTTCCATACTTTACCATGCTCCACTGTTTCTTCTTTCTGCCAAACTAATTTTTGATTTCTACACTATTTATTTGGCATTTTCTGAATAATTCTTGAGTGTGTAAGTTAAGATGAACACAACTGGATATTGAGGTTTGAATGAGTCTTATGAACTTAAAGTAAGTGAATGAAACAGTAACCATACACTATTTGACAATATTGAGGTGAAAATGAGAAATTAAGTAACTTGAGCAAAAACTGAAACAAACAAATAATTCTTCAATTGCTGACTGAAAATGGTTTGTGTTACACTTAAAAGATCTTAAGAGTACAATTTGAAGGCTGAAATGAGTACTAGGAATGAAATTACATGATATCTAAAACTAAAACTACTACATAAAAATTAACTAAAATCTATATTAACTAACTAACTGCTTCTCTTTTCTTCACTTAAAGACTTTCCCACTTCTCCTCTTGGCTGTTGGATGAGCTAGAATGATCCTAGCCTTCAATTTAGTTTTGGCGGGAAACTTAGTTTTGCAAGTGGTTTCTGATAACTTGGGCAGGGGAACAAGTTTTTTGGACTGGGGTGGCTACTTGGAGTAGATATCATGATGGAGGAGGGTTGAGTGGAGTGTGATGATGGAGGTTAGTAGGGATGGCAGGGTATCACGGGTTGATGTTTGGAGGGGGTGGTCAAAGGGGGTCAAACCCCTGGTGATATTATTCACATGGAATGAGGTGTGGGCTGGAGTAGGAGTTGGGCCAGGATTTGTGGTGGGCTAGTAAATGGGGTAAGGGTGTTGGATTGGTTTTGGTGGTTTGTGTTTTTAATAATCAAAAGGGTCCGATTGGTTTGTATGTTTATAAGCCTAAGGATCAAAATTGTACTTTGCCGAAAATCAAGGGACTGGTTTTGTAATTATTCCAAAGTGACTTTCCATAATTCAATAATACATGGACCATGATTTATAAACTCCAAAATTTTATCCCAAGGACTATTTCTGCCAAATATGAAACTTCAAGGACCAAACATGTAATTTTCCAAACTTTATAACCAGGGACCATTTATGACAACTTTTGAATTCCTAATGACCATTTTTGACTTTTTATTCCAAAATAAACTTCTAGGGTCTAAAACTGTCATTTCTTGAAAGTTCAGGAACTGAAACTGCCAAATATGCAAACTTTGTGCATTTTTCATCTGTTTTTACTCATTTTGCATCTGAAACATATAAAACACAATCTTTGGAATATTTTCAGTATTTTGATGCATTTCTGAGTGTTTTTAAATGTTTTTGCAGCTCAGATTGACCAAAAATGATGAGTGTTTTAGCACTCATCACCCCGCCTGTCCGAACCCCTAGTGTCAAAAACCCGGCGATCATTACCCCTAAACTCATTTCATCGTTGAGCATTCCCCTGAACTGGTCTAACCGGCTCACCATCGTAGTTTCTCTTCACTCCCTGTCTAACCCTCTCATCAGCAATCTCAATGTTGCGAACAACATTCGCAACCCCAGCAATATCATCAAAATGAAGGTTCACAACTCCATTCAACAAATCCTTACGAAGAGCCCATTTGAATTTCTTCGCCTGTTCTACCTGTATACCTGCCTTTTCACCCAAAAACCCAGCCAATTGAACAATCCTTGTAACAATTCGCATTTTCAGGTTAATTTCTATTCCCGAAAATTTCATTATTCATTTTTACTATTCACTTTCACTATTCATTTTCCAAAATTTAATTTTTATTTCATATTCTCGTGTGATAAATTATTTCCATGGCAAAATAAAAGTTTGACACTCATCAGATCATTTTTGTGAAAGTTATTAAGGAACTACACGTTTAGGTTAAAACGTCATTTAAAAATCCTACGCACAACGAAACTCAATTATGTTAATTTTCCCCGCATCAGATAAATGTTTGATACACTCATGATTAATTAGAGAATTTATCATGACTAAGAAAAATGTTACCAAATAGACCCTAGACCATGAGAAACAGAAATTTACGTTTTCAAGCACTTTTACTTATCCGTAACCTTAGCCTATACCTGCACCGCGTTTCTGAGACAATTTGAGTTTTCACATTTTTGGAAAAGTCAACATATTTTTCCCTCCTCCTTTGACCAAAAATCATTCATTGATTTTATAAATCATTCCTTGATTTTTAGGCTTACGGTTTTATGTCTAAAAGACATTAAATGCCAACCGACACTAGAGTGAGCCCAAGCTAGACATTATAGGCCATTTTAATTCATTATAATCATATTAGAAAAATTGCATTTTTCTATTCTCAATTTTACGCAACTTTCGTACGTTTTACGTTTTACGCGTTTTAAACCTATGTTTCCAGCGTTATCAGCGTTTTCACGATCCATTAAACTTATCACTCATTTTTATAAGATAATAATGAGTATATTGATAAGTTTTAACATATTTATAAGTTTCATATTTTTAGGATACCCGATTTTAAGTTTCGTGACTTAACGACTTACTGTTATAGATTACCGGGACCAAAACTGACTTCGTAAACCAGATAATACCAAATTTTAATCATCTAGTCATCCAAGACTTATGGTGCACGACATTAGGAAGAGTCACCATGACACTTGGTGTCTTGATGATAAGCTTGTCCAAGATTTCAACACCTTGCAACCTTAATACTTAAGTTTTGATTAATCTTCCAACACATGGATTACTTAGCTTGTAAGATTATGACTCACCTAGCTCATCACCTCCTCAAGACCCTATAAATACCCTTCCCCTTCCCTCTTGGTCTTTCACCACACACAACACATAAACACACTCTTCTTTGATCTCTCTACTTCAAGTATTATTCAAGAATACAAGTTCCATATCAATTCCAAAGCTCTTGTAAAGCTTTGATTGATCCAAATTCCTTGTTTCTTCCATCCTTTGGTGATCTTCCATCCACACAAGAAGTGTCTTGTAGAGACTTCAAGTGCCTTCTCAAGTAGTCACAAGTTGGTGTCAAGAGCTTGAAGAAGTTGGAAGCTAGAGAAGCTTGTTCAATCAAAGTCCTATCCTTACTTGTTACTTTCCTTTCTTAGAAAGCCTAAAGTTGTAAGAAACCCTAATACACTTTCTTGCTCAATATCATTTTCATGCTATTTATATTTCATTCATGCTATATATGGTCTTGTTATTATGTTTATGATGTATAAAAACTATTAAAACAACTTATGGAAACAATATGTTAACTTATGTTAAGTAAACAAGAAAACTAGTGACTTATATTGAGAACCATGACCAGAATATTATAACCATGATATTATACACTTGCCTACTGTTATAAAGGATTTTACAAGGAAAACATAGCAACTTGAATCACCAAAAACGAGTATACGAGTCAAAAGATACGACCAAAAGAAGTTAGCGAAACCAAAACGCAGAAACTGCCTAAAACAACCTGTTAACAATCTGACCATTTTGAAAGAGGCCCTTCCGCTCTGATTCATCAAAAAGTTAAAACATGAAAGTTGTCCGGAACGACGTTTTCGTTTGGGAACAAAGAAGCTCGAGCCCTGAAAACGCTTAACGAGTGATATTTTTCTTCAAATTCTTAACAGCCCCTTTTTAAGACCAAATGACCATATAATGGCTATGGTTAGTTATAACCAAGAGGTCTAATGACCTAAAGCCAAGACCACAAGCATGGCTAAGGCCAAGGTTGAGTCTCAAGCCCATGGTAACAACGACCAAGGTCATGGCAAAGCCATGGCTAAAGACCATATAAACTTACCAAGACAAAAACATGAAGTAAAGAGTTAATGGCAACATAAACATCCAATTTGGATCTAATCCATCAAAACAACCATGAAAATTTACAAGTAATATTCATACTAGACTCAGGAAACTCATTGTAATAACAATCTTCATCCAAAAGTAAACTTTCCTAAGTTTATTCATTTATTTGGACATGTAACTTTTCGGATCAAAAACTTATATATATTTTATCAAATACTACAATAGTAGGGAGCCTCATGTGAGGGGTTCATTAAAGTAAACCGTCGAGATGAGTTGTGGATTTACGAATTAAAGTGTCCTGGCTCCTAGAACGTTTCCTACATGGCCTCTGAATTATGTCGGCCTGAACGGTAGTAAGCAATATACAAACTATACATGTTTCATAAACCATTTTTGTTCAAAGACTTACACTATACTAACTACTACATCATGGACTAAATGCAAGACATATATAGGCAATTCTTCATATTCTTTGCTCCAATCCTAAGTCGCAACATTCTATTATAGGTTGCTCGTAGAAACCTTCGCGATTCGACCATCATTTTCACTAGTTACTACATAACTTAGGGTGAGTTCGTAGCCTCACTTTCTATTGTTTAACTATTTTACAAACCCATGGGAGGGATACATGTTATTAGTTTTCTACTCGAACACAATGCTTTCTACTGTATGCTTACCCGACTATGTTTTATTGTCACTCAGTAACGATTGCCATGTTCGAAGTCCCTATATCATGAACCATTAGTCACTAGCTAAAGTGATCACGAATATTGTGAATAGATCTATTGGGATTGACGAATCCCATTTGTGTTGAACAACTACGAGTTCAAACAAATGCACTATATTTGATAGTTAGAGGTATAATGGCAATATTACCTTAGTAGGACTTCCATAATGCCAATTTTTTGTTCGATGTTAATGCTTTGGTTGCATGAGCTTAGTGCAATAATAACGGTTTTGTTTTCTAACTATGAGTGTGAGTCTATAGCTCACACTACAATTATTATGTTCAACGATTTAACTACAAACTCTACGAATTCCACTCAACCTTTGTGTTGACTGTATTAAGCATGTATTTCAGGTCCATAATGAACGAGGCTGGCACGGAGGAGCACGGATATTCAAGAGGGCTATAAATTTTATTATCATTCGAAAACTCATTTAATGTAAATTGTAAACATGGAACCATCTGGGACCTCATTTTGTAATCTCTGATATTTATATAATTTGAATGATAAATCTTTTAAAACGACTCAATTAGAGCTCGTTTTCTATTATTGTGACTATTGTGCCGTCGAGTAACACCTAGTTTGAATTCTGATGCATCATTGAATTAGGGGTGTTACAAACCTCTTCATAAATTCTGTGCTGGTCTCCCTGTCAGTCATAGAAATCGTGTGGTATTCCCGTTCATACTTTTCCTTCTCAGATAGAGGGAAGTACTGAGAGAGGAAAATTTCGCAGAAGGAAGCCCAAGACAAAGTAGCAACATATTCATTTCCATCGTTCCCACCTTTGGCATACTTGTATGCCTTCCACCAATTGAGGGCATCCCCCTCAAACTTATACGTAGCCAACCGCGCCTTATACATGTCACCACAACCCAACACTTCAAATATCTTCTCCATGTGAGCAATCCAATGCTCGGCGTCATCTGGAGAAGTAATAGTACTGAAAGAAAGAGGTTTTTGCTTGTTGAACTTCTCCAGCCAAGTATGAATAGTCTCCGGTGGGTTCCCACCACCACCAGAACCACTAGCACCATTAGCCATCTCCTGACGCACTTCCTCTCGAATTTGAGGTAAAAGTGCGTTGACAGTCTGTTGGACGGCAGCCTCAAAAGCAGGATTATTAGTAAAGTCATCCTGAGTGCGAGTAACAACCATCTGAAAGATCATAAACGAGTCAGCGGAAACAAAATAAGGATGGAATCGAAATATGAATGAAACCGAATCAAAAGCGAAGCCTAATGTCTACCCAATCCTCACAGGTCAAGACCTAAGGGTTATAAGTCATAACCTTGTTCTCTGATACCATAATTGTAACACCCCAACCCGGTAAAGGGTAAAAGCGTCACATCATGGCAACATATCAAAGCGTACAAGATCATAACACGAGCGGAAACTTCATAATTAAAAGTAAGTTAAGAACATCATGACTTAAAATTACAAAATCCCAACATAGTACTTTAAAGGAAATGAAATAGAATAACATCTGACATAAGTCCAACATAATTTAAAATAGTCCAAATGATGGGGAAACTAAGGTGTAGGTCTCTAAGCTCCTACTCTCATCACTCGAGCCCAAATTCCCGCTTATTACCTGCCGCAAGGAAAAGAAAACGCGGCTGAGCATAAAAAGCTCAGTGAACAGATATATATATATATATAAAGCAACGTAATAAGCAACGAAAAGAGAAGATCATAAGAATGGCATAATGTATCACAAGTCATATGGAACGAAGCATCATAAAGCATAACAACATAAGCATAATTAAGATGGGAAATAAGAGCACGTATCAACAAAGAAGCGTCTAAACAAGGTACTTGAATAGACAAATGAATCATAAGGAAGCCACGAGCCGACCTACCAAGGTACTTGACAAATCTCCTACAACACAATCATATATCCTACAAATCTGACATACACAAAGAGGGGAGACCTCTAAGTACCAAAATGGAGCAGCTAGCTCCAACGTGAAGGAGTGTAAAGCACACACCCACATTCACCCTACAAAACAAATCCAACATATTCGACAAGCCTAGGATGCATCCATACGCCCCCCCCCCCCCCCCCCCCCTACAAAGCAAATCATACATATCATAATATCCAAGTGTACACATAATATATCCGACAAAATGGGGACGCCGTGGATCAATCACACCTCCACAGAAAGAGTCATGCCATTGGTGCTTCAATGACACGCCCATGGTACCTCCATGGGTTGAAATAAAGCTCAGGCATAAGAACAAAACAAAGCATATCATATCATATCCGACAATCATATCATATCCATCAAAACATATCAACTGAATAGAATCATATTATAGTAAATACATAACCGACAGATATCAAATCACAGAGTCATATCAACGAATCAAAGTAAAGGGAGCATAGCAATGGCTCAGATGATCATATCAACGAAATCATATCAAAAGGAATCATAATGAGGTCGAGGATCAAAAGTCATGAGGAGTCCCTACTGAAAAGGGAAGAATATATGTACCTTAACGAAAGCAAACAAGAACCAAATATGATCACACAGAGATGACAACTACTCCCGCTTCACCGGATCTACACGAATATAATAATCAAGTATTATTTTATGTTCAAATGAATCAGGTTACTTATTTTAGTATGCTTTCCATTTTAAGTAACTTGCCAAATTTAGTAAGTTTCTATGTTTAGCATGTTTCCAAAAATAACAGGTTTCCATAAATAGTGACCTTCCATAATTTACCAAATTAGGGTTTCCAATTAAATAATAGTTAAGTTTACGGTTTTAAAGAAAGTGATAAATGCCATTAACGGCTAAAACAGGGTTTTCTTACGCAATTAACTAGGTTTAAAGAATATCTTAATTACAATTAGATTTTTTGGTTCTTTAAATGAAATATTAATAAAGTTTATGGTCTAACATGATAATGATCGAAGTATGGGGTTAAACGTGGCAACTCGTCATAGTTTAGGGTTTATTGTGAATATAATCAAAATTAAAAGTTACATGACAAAGTTTTCTTATATATCTTGTTCGTATATCATCTTCTTCATATTAATGAGACCAAAATCGACTCGCACCTCATTTAACTAGGCAAAACATACTCGACACTAAAAACTTCACACTAGGTCACGCATGTAACACCAACATGTTCGATTTTAACGAAATACTACTCGACACAAATGAATCCGAGGCATCCCCCATCGTGATCTCTCCCAAATCAAACACACCCTCGTTAATCCCTACATCCAACGCACCTTTATGAAGATCCAAACCCACACCCCACATTAATTATTTTACCCATGACCAAAAGTATAAGCGTGACACCTTCTCTTGTTTTCTTTTTGTTTTGAAGCAACACAAGCACCATTAAACCATTTTTGTTACTCATTCACTCGACACAACAATATGTTAGGTCGCATGGTTCTCTTATTCACATACGTAAAATAAATTCAAGGTTCATGTACATGTATATATATTCGGTTATGATTCTATGTGGTGTGTTATATTTATGATTTATATGGATGATTTCGTATAAACAACATATCGTACGTATATATATATATATATATATATATATATATATATATATATATATATATATATATATATATATATATATATATATAGCGACTATAAGCACGCAAGTATAATGTACAAACGAGCCTAGATCGACTACGAATCAAGGAAAGACGATAGGGAGTCAAGAAGAAATGTACCCTTGTTGAAGGAGCAGAAAACTGAGCCACAAAAATGAAAGGAAACCGAGTATACAACCTTTGACTACACGCGTATACAAGAACCGATTAGCAGCAATGTCTTGGAAGCTTAGTTTGGGGTCGACTGGAATCAGGAACAAGGAAAAAGAAAAGAGCCGCCAAAATTCTTCTAGGGTTTTGTCTGTGTGTTGCGTTATTTTTGTGAGATACACAATACCGGTTCTCAAATTATAATAGAGGTGAACATGGGCTTGGGGTTCGGTGGTTTAAAGAAAGAAAAGGAATGGGCTAGGCTCGTGGGGTTTAAAAGCCCAAGAAGAAAATGTGCTATTAGTTGTTATTTAGTTTAGTATTCGGCCCATGTAAGTTTATTAGTAACGCGTAGATTTTCATAGCCGTTAGTTTTTAGTTTACGTATTTTATATATTTCAAAATTTTAAATGTAACATATAGTTTTTATATATTTTGGATTTTTCGGGTCGTTATAGTTAAGCAATAAGCCCTCCACAGCTTATTTGCTAATTTTTTTAGAAAACTTATTTTCATAAAAGATGCTTAGTTTTTAGTTGTTCACAATTTACTTTTCAAAAAAATTTCAGAAAACCAAAGAAAAAAAAAGTGCAACAAAAATTGGGTTGTTTATGGGAATCGAACCTGGGACCTAAGAGCACAGACAACACAAGCACGTACACACTTTCCAATTGCCCTAGCGTCTTCTCATGGTTTAAGTTGCATGATTTTATTTGTATAGTAGTAGCGTCCTTATTAGCTTACTGAATCAGTCAAGCTTATACATAGCTTATTAGTAGTTGTTTTTTTACTTTTTAAAATTTTCTCTTGTTTTTGTTATCATTAAGTATTCTATAGAAAATTTTCAGAATTTTCCACTTTGTTTTAGTATTTTTCATCATTTAATTTAGTTTAAATTTTATTTAATTCGTAATAAATAAAAAAATTATCAAAAAAGTAAAATTCTTTTTCCAAAAATTTTCTTTTATCATTTAGAATGTAGGAAAATTGTTTTCATCCCCATAGGATTAGTAATGCTTAAAATTCACTTTTTATTTCGCGCACTTACATAATTTTTAAATAAGACGCACGGTTTTTAATTTAGGTTACGTTTTTAGTTCTTTTAAGTTACGTTTAGCATTTTTAAAACTTTGTAAATAGTTTTTCATTTCTAAATTCATAGTCGTAGTTTAATTTACGTGGTTTCCCTTTTAGATTACGTTTTACGCGTTACGTTTTATGTTTAATTTACGTTTTAGTGTTATTGTGATTTATATGCTTTTGTTATTCATTTATTTGAGTTATTTTGAATTATTATTTGCTTAAATTAGTTTAGAAACCCAAATCTCTCTTTAAACCTCATTCAATTCACCTGATCACAAATCGTTATTCGGCTTCGCATTTCACACCTCACACGGACACGACCCGGGAATATCCAATACTCCCGGTATACGTAGTTTGACCTTGTTAGCTATTTTCGGGCTAAAGGTCCTGTCTATTCGTATATGTACTATATCTTGAAATCACTTTATGGCGCCGCTACCGGGGAGGAGTGAAAGTCAAAACCGTCACGTTTTGAAGATTAGTGAAGTGAAGACCCTTCCCCCGGGAAGTTACCATCTTGTTTTTGTATATATTTTCATACTATAAAAACCCAAAAAGATTTTCTTTTTCAAAATTTGTTTTAAACTTTGTTTTTCTTTGTTTTCCCGCCATAAAAACCCAAAAATATTCACCTTAACCCTCTTTTCCTTTTAATTCTTCTTCTTTTACCCTCGTACCCATTTAATTCTTTATCACTTATCCTCTAACCATTTAATTCTATTTCTTTCTCCCTATTATGTTTAACTATGATGGAATCGTTTATTCCTTGTGTCGGTTGTGGTGAGCCACTTTTCTGTTTACCGTGTCATTGGTGTACGTGCGAACGATGTGGTAATGATATTCGAGACGGAAGTTGTTTGTTTTGTGGTTCGATGAATTCATTCGCTTATGATCCAAATCCGAATTCGTTCAATGATTCACCACATTTTTCTAACTACCCTCCTCAAACGTCTTTGTCTGATCAATTTCATTGCTTTAATTGTGGAGATCCGTTAGGAGATGGTTCACTTTGTGAACGGTGTTTTTTGCAAGGAATGTGGATTTAGTCGTGGACTTTGTATGCGTTATGCTTCGACCTACATTCACCTCCGATTATGAGCCGAACTTTTTCAATTATCCTCAAAACAATTTCAACCACCCTCCACAGAATTTATATGAGCCAGAACCGTTCTATCCAAATTTCAATGATGCATCGTTCCAAATTTTGAAAATTGTGGGGGTCCTCATGATGATTATCAATGTCAACCGTGGAGTCAAAATTACTATGAACCTAATCCTTGTTCTAGTTTTGATACTTCCGGTTTCGACAATTCCCCACCCCCACAATATCTGTCATTCATCAGTATTCTGGAAAAACTATTGCGGAAATTGATGAGGCGAAAAATGATCTGTTTTTAGGGGGTCATTTAAGCCCGAATCCGAATTTATTTGATCAAATATTGCCCTAAATCGTTCCTTTTGTGATTTTAGGTACTTGGAGAGTGAATTCTGGAAAAGAAGCCATTTTGGACGTTTTTGGAGCATAAAAGTGAAGAAAACGGCAAAGTCTCTATTTTCCATGCTGGGAACAGTACATGAAAGTGTCAAGAGTAAAGTCATGACGGCGTCAAACCTCAATAATAAAAATCCGTAGTTGATGAAGGCGTCAAGAGTAAAGTCATGACGGCGTCAAACCTCAAGAATTAAAATCCGTAGCTCATGACGGCGTCACACAGGGCGTCAGAAGTAGATCAAGGCCGTCCAAGGAAGTATTTGGCGGTGAGATGACGGCGTCACACCTTTGTTCTTGACGCCGTCACCCCGATTTTCCTATATATAGTTTTCTAGTTTTTCACATTAAAGGAGAGAAGTTTTGGAGAAACCCTAAAGACGATTTTGGTGCAACTTTTACAGGTTTTTCAAGGGTTCCAAACCCTTGATACCTTGCATTGTAATTGAGATAAGTGTTCTTCTAATTCAATCAATATGTCTATGTGTTGGTTGTCTATATCTTGTTCTTGTCTCAATTCCATTATGCTAGGCTAGATCTCTCTTGTGTTTGCTTAGATCTAATGAAACCTAGATATTGATTATGTGTTGATTACTTGTTTATTCTTGTCTTGGATGAATGATTTTATATGTTAGGCTTAAGAAAACTGGCATATCTCCAAATGGTAACATGCTTGAATGTCTTAAGAAACATGAACCGAGGCGTACTAGGTCTTTATTGGTTGTATTTAATGCATGAGCCACTGTTTACAATCCCTATAGTTGTGCTGGGCATGGTGTAGGAGGAGATAAGAGCTCATAGAATTGGGGAGTTATGTATGCCACCCCATGAATGGTATTAAGGAATACAATCCGTCATCCATGCAATTATAACAAGTAATTAACATGTAAAAGATATCTAGGGAGTAGTGAAATCTAAGTAAACACATTTTCTCCAATTACTGCTCACAACCGTAGTATAAATTAGTTTATTTTCATTTTTAGTATTTTATTTTGATTACATCTTAGTTTTGGGTTAGTTGAATAGCAACTAATTCCGCCCACTCTTCCAAAAACCAATATTTTAATTGCTTTCATAAAAATATAAAAATACAAAAAATAATCATCCCTCACCCTTAGAACTAGTAATTAGGCTTTCTAATCCTAGCAACACTATTCCTAAGCTGAACGATCAATCCCCCGGTACTTGTCACTATACTATACTACAACGATCAGGTACACTGCCTGGTGGGGGTTGTAAGCTTCTCGAGATCCCTCGAGAGGTAAAGCCTGTTGCGATTCCCACGCATCAAGTTTTTGGCGCCGCAGCCCGGGGAATAGTTATCGTTTAGGTTGAATTTGATTTTTATTAGGTCTACTCATTAGATTCCTATCAAGTGAGATTTTTTTCTTTTTATTTTGTAGCTTTCTCATAGTCTATCTTTTCTTTGTGATTTTGTTTGTAATTTGCTTCAAATGGACACTTCACTTAGACTTCTAAGATTGCAATATATGGTTGAGTGGCTAGAACACCAAGAAGTTCAAAATACCTCATTTAGAGACACTGATGAGTGTGTAAATACTCATCATTTTTGTCTTATATGAACTGCCAAAACGTCCAAAAACACTCAGTAATGCATCAAAATACTAAAAATATTCCAAAATTGTGTTTTATACGTTTTATATGCAAAATGTTTAAAAACAAATGAAAAACGAACAAAGTTTGCATAATTGGCAGTTTCAGTCCCTCAAGTTTGAAATATTGACAAAACTAGTCCCTGGTCACTCAAAACTTGTACAAATGTCATAAAAGGCCCTTGGGATTCATAAGTTGTAAGGAAAAGTCCTTTGAAGTTAAAATTTACAAATTTACAACTTTGGTCCCTCAAATTTGGAAAAGTGTCAAAATCAGTCCCTGGGTTATTTAAAATGGAAAATTTATCAAAATAACCCTTGAACTAGTCCTAAATGACATGTTTGGTCCTTTTTGTTAATATTTGATATTTACAGGTTTAACCCTTCAAGTTTCAAAAAATTACAAGAATGGTCCCTGGAGTTTGGAAATTGACAGAAAAGGTCCTCGGATATAAAATAAAGGGAAATTATCAAAAGTAGCCTTGTACTATTCATGAATAATCAATCTGGCCCTTTTTATAAATATGGGAAAGTCACATTCAGTCCCTATAATTTTCCTAATTACAACTTTGGTCCTTGTGATTTAATACCAAATAAACCAAATCCGGACCTTTATTATCTAAAACCTAAACCTACCCAAAATACCCAACCCACTTTTTATCTGGTCCAACAAACTCCCCAAGCCCAACCTTAAGCCCAAACCCTTTACAAACCGTTCTAAATAATCTAAACTGGTCAACAGAAGTCAAACCCGTCTCCCCCACAGCTTTCCCTCCCCACTTGGCCATCCCATACCAGAATACCACCTGGTATTTTTCCCCACTTGCTCCACCTTATCCTCCCAATCACACACCCCAAGTACCCATCACCTCAACCCCCCCCCCCCTATGGCTACTCACAGACCCCAATTGGCTTAAAAGCAATTTTCCCGCCAAATTGATACCAAGAACAAGAGACTCCTATTGGCTGCTATGAGAGGTGGGATATGACCAGTGGGACCCACAAGACTTACTTGGATGCTATAAAGAGAGAATGAAGCAGAAGTGGAGCTGTATTAGATTAGTTTAGTTTTAGGTTAGTGTCGGATTAGTTTTAATTTCAAAGCTTTAGTTATAATTTTCATCAAGCATTGTTGTACTCAGTTTCTTTAGTGTATTGGGAACCTTATTTAACTTTAATTACAAGAAATTTCCACTGATTTTGTATTTGGCATTTATCTAGTGAAATTGACAACTTCACTAGTAAGTGTTAATTGTTGTTGCTTATTGTTCATTGTGTCTCAAAGCTGTTCCATTTGTAAGTGTTTAAAGTTTGTTTTTAATTAGAATCAGTCTTAGGTCAAGTTTAACAAAAATCTCAAAAATACTAAATAAATAGGTTAAAAATGAAAATCAGTTTGTGTTGAAGCAGTGGTAATGGGTGATTTTGGATTCTCATGGGTTTAATGTCTCATGGGAGATATTTAGGAAGTGTATGTGAACCTTGGTACCTCACTTTCAGCAGGATCAATTTGTAAGTCCAGATTTAAACCAAACTTGCAATTTTACTGTAGCCTTTTCCTTAAGCTTATTTATCTGTGGATTCGAGTTCATTTGATGTAAGTAAGTAGGATTATTGCCTAAAGTGATGTACTTGTTCATTAGATAAGATTATTGCTCAAATTTCAATTCTCACTGTCTAAATTAGTTTAATATAGATATTTGGGTAGTTGTGCTTCAAGTCTATGTTTCTGTGGTTCTTTTAGCTTCTAATATCATTTCTAGTTGTTAGAAATCAGTAGGCTTGCATAAAACTCTTAATTGCTTTTGAAAAATCACATCTGTCACCTTTAAGGGGTGTTTGGTTCAGGGTATATCTCTGGGTTTAGAATGCTTTTGTGTGACAAATCTGGTTCATACAGTGTCTACTAGGTTTAGTTTAGCTAGCTAGGTCATAATATTGGTAGTTCTCACTAGTGAAAGTCAAAATTTTACCTCAAATTCCCTCACAGTTAACTGTGAGGGATTTGGGTTGCATAAACCTTCACTTTAGATTATTAATGGTAGGTTTGGCTTAAATTAGGTTCACTAAAGCTTATTAAAACTTAATTAGTCAGTTAGGATTAGTGGAAACTCAAATAAGTCAACCTAGTAGTTTTTCACAAAAAAGTCAAATAGCATTGTCTCAGATTTTTCCCAAAGTTGAGGGAATTTTTGTGAATTTTGTGGTGATATTTAGAGTCTGAGCTTTTTAGGTTTTGTAGTATACCACCTCACCTCCATGTTCCCATATTTTGCTTATTTTTAGGATTTTACTTGAGGGCCCCACAATCCTCCAAAGAGGACTGCAGGGCAACCCTTGGCTCTGTATCAGCAGACACCATCCAAACCATCCACTTTGGTGGTGTTTTGTGACCCCCTCAGTGGGTCCCACACCCTCTAGTTAGGTTCCTTCAACCCCCCTCCTACCAGAGTCTCACCTTTGACCTTTTGTTTGACCTCCAGCTCAGTGGACCCCACCTAGTTTAAGCCCCTAAAGTTGTCCCAGGTCTGAGTCAAAAGTGCAAGGTGCAAAGTGCTTATTTCTCTTTAATCAGCTTATTTGTGTTGCTTATTAGTTGTATCTGGCTTATTTGAGTGTATTTAGCTTATGTGTACCTGATTTAACCATTGTGGACCCTACCCAAAGCCATTTGACCCAGATTGACCCAACAGTCAACCAAAGTCAACTGTATAAGTTAAGGGGGTGTCACAGCTTATTTATAAGCTCATTTTCAAAGTGTTTTCATAAAAGTTTGTCATTTTAAGGTATTAAGTAGTTCTGAAAAATAAAAATCAAAAAAAAATCAAAGTTAAAGTAAGTGATAGTTTCTATTTAATTCAAGTTAATTTTAATTTTCATTTTTAAATTTTAATTAAGTCTCTAGTGTTTTTATATTTTTATTAAATACCTTATATAGTAAAGTAATTTTGATAATTTTTTCAGATTTTTATTTTGTCATTTAGTGTTAACTAGATTTAATTTTAATTTTCTTTATTATTAATTAATATCAAGTATTAAATAGCTTAATTAGTTTTTATAAGGTTAAATCTAGTTTTTATAATTTTCCTAGTTCTAATATAGTATAATAAGTTTTTAGAAAATATATTTTGAAATTCTACTGTTCATTTTCTATTTTTCTTATTTTATTTGTTTAAAATAGACTTAAGTTAATTAAAAGGTAAATAATTAGTGGATTAATCTTAAAACTTAATTTTTAGAGTTTTTATAATTTTTTTAGGATTCCTGTGATGGTTAAGTAATTTTATAAATTTTCTCTTAATTTTCTAAGTTAATTTAGTATTAATAGTAATTAAAAGTAGTTTAATTAGTTTAATTAAGTTAAATAGTTTTTAATTAATAACAAAACCACAAAAAGACAAAAATATTTATTTTTATTTTTTATACTTCCTTCAAGTTCTAATTTAGGTTTAGAAAATATTTTTGTTAATTTTTAGTTTAATTTAAATCATTTGTCATTTTTAGTTTATTTAAATTAGATTTTAATTTAGATTTTAAATAGTTTAATTAATTAAATAATATTTAAATAGTATTTTAATCATTTTCATAATTTCATTTTCATTTTTAATTTTCAAGTTTGAAAAAGTGTCAAAAGCACCCCCTGTAGTTGTTAAATACCAAAAACCCACTTTTTCAGCCCGATTGCATAAATCTGAATTGTGAATACGTGCATATATCTGTATATCTGATTTTTGTGAATATTATATCTGTGTACAAATACCAAAATAACAGTAGCAATATCAACTCCACATCATCTGGCTACTGTCCTCAGTGCCACTTTCTCAAAAACGATTTCATACGACACCATTTCAATCTCGCTGGGACTTTAACGACCCGGGAAAACACTATACTATCACCGGAATATTGATTCTAGGCTGTCTTTGACTTGTTGACCTTGGTCAATAATATCTGACGGTTCGGGACCAATCAGACACCTATGAATCATATGAGCCTTCACCTAGGATAGATTCTTATGAACAACCTCCATGTTTAAGATCTAGTTTTAGTGAGGCCAATAGGAAATGCGACCTAGTTTGCCAAGGAATTATGGAGAGAGTCATTGCAATAAATCATAAGTTGGATGAAGCACTAGGTTTGCTATTATCACTACCTAAGAAAACAATTGAGGAGGATTTAGCCGAGCATGCTCACATTGATCAAAAAGACCTAGGTTTTATGATCGATGATGATGAATCTCAAGAAACAGATGATGAATCTCTTGGGCAATTTGTATATAGCAGTCAGAATATTGAAGATGATCCTTATGATTCGGACATAGAAGTTGAGATGCCTAGAGAAGCACGTGAGATACTTGGGAGAATGTTAGGGCTAGATCCTGACACATGGAATGATGAGGTGAACAACATAAGCCCACAAAATACTCAACCATCATTTGAGGCACACACACCCCCGTGACTTACCTGGAAGAAGTAGAAGAAACTTTAGGAATTCCGATGGAGGTAGAACCCTTGGACCAGGCACCACTTGAGGATATAGGTTTGAACACTTGTAGTGATAACCTTACTCCTAGTTCTAGGGAATTTCCTAGTGTTGATGAACCGGAACCTCAATCTTTACACACCTTTCCATCCTTAGATATATTTCTAGGAGACAAAAGAGGAACCGACCCACCCATCAACCAATATTATCCAGGTAGTTTTAGGATGAAGGAAGTCATTCACTCACCCCCTTCACCTCACGTGGCATATTCACACCCTAAGGGTGTGTACCGCTATTTTCACCCACACTTGATCCTAAGTGTAGGGAGAACCTCCTCTATTTCCGTTAAATAAGGGTAGAGTCAGGCTCGTGACTCGAACAAAAACAAGCGCTTCTTGGGAGGCAACCCATGTTTTGTGTGTTTTTATTTGTTTGTTTGTTTGTTTGATTTTATTTGTTTCCGTATGCATGTTTTATTTTTGTTGTTTGTGGCTCATGTTTCAAAGTAAATTGTGAAAATGCTTTATTTTGTTTTTAACTTCGTCTTAATTGCATATAAAGGTATTTTGCAAAAGATAAGTGTAAGGGAGATCCAAATCTGTTTATAAGAACGAAATTGAGCATGTGTATTAGTACTTGTTAGAGTCAAATGCTTGTATCGAGTCATAATGATGTTTTGCAGGATTTTCCAGGAAGTAGGACGAAGTTTTTCCAGAAATTTTTCGGAAACTTAACATAAGAATTTCTGCAGGTCACTTCTGACGGCGTCACGAGTTTACTCTTGACGGCGTCACGTGTAAAATTCTGGAAATTTTGCTAGTTTTGTTTATACCGGACTCTTAAAGTTTTTGTTGATTCTTTAGTTTTATAAACTCCAGGAAATCTGCAAACATTCATTCCACAAGCATTATATCTTTAATTGTTTTGTTTTTATTCCTAAGTCTGGAATTACATCTAGTTGTGAGTTTTCTTTGTTCGGATTGATGCGTTGGGTTTTTGTGATTGTTTTCTCAGGTTTAACAGGTTATGTATGACAAGAAGATGATTTATATTCTGGAAGGGAAGCTTTGATTGTTCATTTTCTTGGAGGAAGATCTAACCTGGCCACCTTATTATCCATACCGAGCGAATCAGGGGAGTATTTGATTTCATTCTTTTTACTTTTTAACTTTTACATTCTTTACTTGAACATTGGGGACAATGTTCATCTTAAGTGTAAGGGGAGGGTAAAAAGATGATACCTTACATATGCACTTTCGCTTGAGTTTGTTTTGTTTAATAGTAGATGTGTAATAAAACTATGAGAAATACTTGTTAGTGCAATTTTAGCGCCAAATTTAAAATTTTTTACAACATTTAGGAGTAAAACTTTAGCCATAGCAAGCGTCTCATGGATAGGAGATTGTATGACTAGCACATAACCGTATATTCAGAAAAATTTTCCACTCAAATATTTGAGGTTCGCCTTTAGATTTGATAGGAAAAGCATTTACCATTAGTGCTTATTAGTGTACCGGTAGCATTTAGATTCTAGAACTTGTGTTAGTGATGCATCCCGAGACCACTAGTGAGACTACATTCGTGTGGTAGGATTTACTACATGATAAGAGGCATTAGGATCACCCTTGTGTTAAACCCGTATTATAATTACTTGACCATTTAAGTCATATTACTTGGCTAGTTAAGTCAAATAATTTTTCCTACACCCTTAGCGTTATACTCATTTTTAGTACACGAAACCCCTAGTACACCCCTCCGAGCCTATCTTTTCGTTTCTAACTTTAAGCATTTTACTTAAAGGAAGAATTTGTTACACCCCACTTAAATTTACAACCAAATCGCCTTAGCATTCCGTGTATGCGCTCATTTTTAGTGCATTATTGTTATTTGTTAAACCCTAAGTTAACTATCTAATTGATTACATGGTTGCTAAGTCGAGTCATATCCTTGTACATATTGTTTTGGGACGATTGGGACTCATGGGTAAAGTACTTGTTTTATGGAGTAATGGGGAAGAACATCATATATTACCCCCATATGTGCATTAATCTTAAAAGTACTCCAAGTGTTTTGATTCTCTTAATTCGAGTCAATAGATTAGTTTATTGTAAAGTATGTAAAAATTCAAGTGTAAGGGAAATGTTCATTCCCTATTATGTATTATTTTGGATGGTAGGGTAAGAGTGTATGCAAAAAAAAAAAAAAAAAAAAAAAAAAAAAAAATCGAAAAAATCAAGAAAAAGAAAAAAAAAATAGAAAAAGAAAAAAGAGAAAAAACATACGGACTACCATCCCTTTTTATTCTATGTTCATTTTATGTTTTTTGTTATTTTTCATTTATTAGCTTAAGGTCTATTCTTGGCTTAGCAACGCCATATTGTACATGTAATTAACCAAGATTGTTAACTCGCCACCAGTAAAACTTCCTTTATCCAACAAAACCGTGTAATTCATATCCCTATACCTAACGTTACAACCCTTTAAAAGACCTCTTTGATAGTTTATCCTAGGTGCTTACGCCATATGGTGGAGGTTTGATCCTTTCCCAAGCCTATGGTAATCTATTTTGCTATGACAGGTAGTGAGAGATATCTTCCATTTCCATAATGTTATATTACTTTATTATACCCGAGAGATGTGAGTATCTAAACACTATTTAAAAGGTGCTTGTGTATGACCTCCGTGCTTGTCTATTGGTCTTTAGTGGAACGATTATTTGTTGTAATTACTTTTATATTAGTGTTAAATAACCCCTAACTTGTATTTTGAGTAGAATAAAAGCGCATTTGCTTGAGGACAAGCAAATCTCAAGTGTAAGGGTATATGATGAGGCAAAAAATGATCCGTTTTTAGGGGTTCATTTAAGCCCGAATCCGAATTTATTTGATCAAATATTGCCCTAAATCGTTCCTTTTGTGATTTTAGGTACTTGGAGAGTGAATTCTGGAAAAGAAGCCATTTTGGACGTTTTTGGAGCATAAAAGTAAAGAAAACGGCAAAGTCTCTATTTTCCATGCTGGGAACAGTACATGAAGGCATCAAGAGTAAAGTCATGACGGCGTCAAACCTCAATAATAAAAATCCGTAGTTGATGAAGGCGTCAAGAGTAAAGTCATGACGGCGTCAAACCTCAAGAATTAAAATCCGTAGCTCATGACGGCGTCACACAGGGCGTCAGAAGTAGATCAAGGCCGTCCAAGGAAGTATTTGGCGGCGAGATGACGGCGTCACACCTTTGTTCTTGACGCCGTCACCCCGATTTTCCTATATATAGTTTTCTAGTTTTTCACATTAAAGGAGAGAAGTTTTGGAGAAACCCTAAAGACGATTTTGGTGCAACTTTTACAGGTTTTTCAAGGGTTCCAAACCCTTGATACCTTGCATTGTAATTGAGATAAGTGTTCTTCTAATTCAATCAATATGTCTATGTGTTGGTTGTCTATATCTTGTTCTTGTCTCAATTCCATTATGCTAGGCTAGATCTCTCTTGTGTTTGCTTAGATCTAATGAAACCTAGATATTGATTATGTGTTGATTACTTGTTTATTCTTGTCTTGGATGAATGATTTTATATGTTAGGCTTAAGAAAACTGGCAGATCTCCAAATGGTAACATGCTTGAACATCTTAATAAACATGAACCGAGGCGTACTAGGTCTTTATTGGTTGTATTTAATGCATGAGCCACTGTTTACAATCCCTATAGTTGTGCTGGGCATGGTGTAGGAGGAGATAAGAGCTCATAGAATTGGGGAGTTATGTATGCCACCCCATGAATGGTATTAAGGAATACAATCCGTCATCCATGCAATTATAACAAGTAATTAACATGTAAAAGATATCTAGGGAGTAGTGAAATCTAAGTAAACACATTTTCTCCAATTACTGCTCACAACCGTAGTATAAATTAGTTTATTTTCATTTTTAGTATTTTATTTTGATTGCATCTTAGTTTTGGGTTAGTTGAATAGCAACTAATTCCGCCCACTCTTCCAAAAACCGATATTTTAATTGCTTTCATAAAAATATAAAAATACAAAAAATAATCATCACTCACCCTTAGAACTAGTAATTAGGCTTTCTAATCCTAGCGACACTATTCCTAAGCTGAACGATCAATCCCCCGGTACTTGTCACTATACTATACTACAACGATCAGGTACACTGCCTGGTGGGGGTTGTAAGCTTCTCGAGATCCCTCGAGAGGTAAAGCCTGTTGCGATTCCCACGCATCAGAAATACTAGCCGACGAACGAGCTACTCGCAACGAAAAAAGCATAAAAGAATTACTTGTTGAGGGAAGAGCGGCTAAACTTCGAAAGGCTTTTATTTACTGTGACTATGATTCCAATGATGACGAAGAGAGACTTGTTTTTCAAATAGCACCCGTCCTTCCTCCCGTAGAACCCGCGGATTCTCTAAAAATGGGGGACGAGCATCTTAGCACTATTCCGGAAACGGAATCGTCTAGTGTTGAGAACCTTGTCCCAATCCCAAGTGAGTCCCGGGGAAATTCTAATGGTGATTGTGAAATTGTTGAAAATGATCATCCTGATATATCTAAAGATATTTTCGACTTTTCTCTTCCTTCTCTCATAACGGTTGAAGGAAGTGACTCCGTTTTAGAAGAGGTCGATACTTCTCTTGTCAATGATGATTATATTTCGACCGAGATTGTTAAGCCGTCAGATCCTTTGGAGCCTGAGCTCAAGGATTCTTTATCCGATTTTGAGAAAAATGTTTTTGATATGGCAAAGGAGTGTGACTTACCTCTTATTGACAATCCAAAAGATCATGTTGAGATGTTCTCTGATTCTGATGATGATGATTCTTTATCTTGTGGAGACATCGATTATGTTGATGATGCCAAATGTGATCCAAGGGGAGATATTCCTTTATTAAAGATGTTATTATATGATGAACAGTCGCTTTCTCTCCCCCGATGGAAGTTAATGTTGAAAACGATGTTGAGATTAAGCCGTCAGATCCTCTGGAGCTCGAGCTCGAGGAGTTTTTACCCGAGTATGAGATTTTTATATTTGATACGGCTGAGGAGAGTAGTGGCAGTCCCGCTTCTCATCCCAATATTTCTCTCTCAACTTATGAGTCGTTTTTCTTTGATATTGATCATACTGAAGAGATGAATAGTGGCAGTACCACTTCTCATATTTATCTCTCTTTTCCCGAGTATGACTCATTTCTATTTGATCATAATGATCTTTATCTTGAGAAGTTCTCCGGTGAACTCACTGTAGAACCGTAGAGGGGGGTGAATACGGTTTCTTTGACTTTTTAGATGTTTAAAAACTTTAAGCCAAAGAGAACACCAAGTGGTTGTACAATAATCCAACAACCACTAACACAACCAAAGTATATAAAGCAAGTAAAAAGACAACGATATATACTAATTCGGGATGGGGAGTTTATACCATCCGTACGTCTAGTTGCGAATCCGCGACTCCGATACTATTCACTAGTATAATCCTTTCGGTGGACTACAAACCGTTACAATTCACTCCACCAATTATCAATGGTTTCCTCATCCGAGATTGAGAACTTCTCATTGTTGTATGAGAAGATCGATCTTGCAATCCTTTACTTGAGAATTGCCTTGGTGAGTGATGATGAGAGAACGCCAAATCTCCTTGGTGGTTTTACAAACATGAACCCTCTCGAACTCCCTTCGAGGTAGAGCATTGTAGATTAACATCTTGGCTTCATCATTCTTGCCAAGTTTTCTCCTCTCATCATCTTTAAGATCCGCATGTGGCTTTTCCACCAACAATTTTGTTTCGGAGTCTTCCACCATGAACACAAAGTTGCCATTTTGGATGATTTCCCACAAATCAAGATCTTTAGACCTAACATAGGTCTCAAACTGTGTTTTCCAAAAACAAAACCCATCGGTTTCTAGAAAAGGTGGTCTTTGCATAGAACACTCCTCAACATAGTTCTCTTGAGCCATGGATCTATACTCTACTTTACCAAAAATCTTAGTTAGGATTTTAGATTTTTGGAAAAGAAGTTTTTGACTTAAAAAGACTTCTTGGGAAGGCTTTAACGCTCAAAAACTTTAGTATACCACTCTGATACCAATTGTAGAACCGTAGTGGGGGGTGAATACGGTTTCTTTGACTTTTTAGATGTTTAAAAACTTTAAGCCAAAGAGAACACCAAGTGGTTGTACAATAATCCAATAACCACTAACACAACCAAAGTATATAAAGCAAGTAAAAACACAACGATATTTATACGTGGGAATTGCGCCCTCGCAACAGGTTTTACCTCTCAAGGGATCTTGAGAAGCTTACAACCCCCACAAGGCAGTGTACCTGATCGTTGTAGTATAATATAGTGACAAGTACCGGGGGATTGATCGTTCAACTCAGGAATAATGTCGCTAGGATTAGAAAGCCTACTAAACTAGGTCTAGAGGTGAGGGATGGATCTTTTTGTATTTTTATATTTTATAGAAAGCAAGTAAAATCTCGGGTTTTAAAGGAGTGGGCAGAATTAGTTGCTAGCCAACTAACCCAATAAACTAAAGATGCAATCAAAATAAAATAAAAGAAATGAAAATTAAACAATTATACTAATGTGGTGGAAACAATGATGAGAGAAGTTGTGTTTACTTAGATTTCATTACTCCCTAAATATATTTTACAGGTTGATTAGCTTGTTACATTGCATGGATGACGGGTTATATTCCTTAATACTAGTCGTAGGCTGTGTACAATATTCCCTAACTCTATAAGATCCTACTTCACTCCTATGTCGAGCCGTTAGAAGCTCCTAACATGGGATCATTAGAATTCTCTTACGCATTAAATACAACCAAAAATCATAGTACACCTCCGATCATGTTTCTTAAGACGTTCAAGCAAGTTACCAATGGAAGTCTGCCAGTTTTCTTAAGCCTAACATCGAATACAATCATCCGTAACAATTATAAACAAACAATCAACCCATAATCAACGTCTAGGTTTCACTACATCTAAGCAAACACAATAAAAATTTAGCCTAGCATGTTAAAGAGAAGACAAGCGTAAGATATAATCACACAACACATAGACATATTGAATGATTTGAATAAGTACTTATCTTCAATTGAACATGGAAGAATCAAGGGGTTGAAACCCTTGAAAAGGCTGTAAAATTCGTCTTAGGGTTTATGCCCTAATATCCCACACAAAGTTCCACACTAATGAATGAAAATTAGAAAACTATATATAGATTTTACATCTTGACGGCGTCACGTTATAGCCTGTGACACCATCAACTCGCCGCCATGATGAAATTCGTATTGCCTAGATCCACTTCTGACGCCGTCATGTAGAAAATCACTCTGGGCCGTCACGTGTATTTGGACCCTGACGGCCTAGGTGACGCCGTCAGGCCAACATGCCCAAAAACATTCTGCATCGTCATGCGTATTTTCCACATCCACCTCTTTTGTCACTCTTGACGCCGTCACTTGTAAAACCTTGACGCCGTCAGGTACTGTTCCAGCAAGGAATTTTGAGACTTAGCCGTTTTCTTCACTTTTATGCTCCAAAAACGTCCAAAATGCTTCTTTTTCCAAATTTCTCTCCAAAAGTACCTAAAATGACAAAAGGAATGATTTAGAGCAATAATTGATCAAATAATCTCGAATTCGGGCATAAATGACCCCTTAAAAGCGGTACACTTTTCGCCTCATCAAATATCCTTACACTTGAGATTTGCTTGTCATCAAGCAAATGCGCTTTTATTCTAATCAAAATACAAGTTAGGGGTCATTTAACACTAATGTAAAAGTAATTACAACAAACAATCGTTCTACTAAAAACCAAAAACAAGCACAGAGGTCATACACTAGCACCTCACAAATAGTGTTTAGATACTCACATCTCTCGGGTGTAATAAAGTATATATCACAATATGGAAATGGAAAACATCTCTCACTACCTGTCATAGCAGATAGATTACCATAGGCTTGGGAAAGGATCAAACCTCCACCACTTGGCGTAAGCACCTAGGATAAACTATCAAAGAGGTCTTTTAAAGGGTTATAACGTTAGGTGTAGGGATATGGAAAACACGGTTTTGTTGGATAAAGGCAATATTTACAGGTGGCGAGTTAATCATCTTGGTTAATTACATGTACAATATGGCGTTGCTAAGCCAAGACTCGACTCGAATTAAGCTAATAAATCAAAAATAACAAAAACATAAAACAAACATAGAATGAAACGGGATGGTAGTCCGTATGAAAAGTCACCAAGGTTAAGTATCAAGAATCGTCAAGTGTAATAGCAAGGATTAACAAGTTTCAAGGATCGTCAAGTATAATGTCAAGGGTTAAGTATAATATCAAGGTTTAACAAGTATAGTATCAAGGGTTAACAAGTTTCAAGGTTTTCAAGAATTAATAAGGGTCAAGTATCAAGAATTAGCAAGTGTCAAGTATCAAGTGTCAAGGCTTTCAGTATTTAACCCCTAGGTACAAACAAGTATCAAGTCAAGTATCCCAAGTTGGAGTGATCAACTCCAAAGATGTGAGGGGCTGCAATGCACACAAGCCCAGTCACCAAGTAATATATCATGTAGCCCAAATCATAATCAAGATGGTCGTAGCCCAAGCAAGTAACAAGTCAAGACAAGACTAGGATGCATCCATATGCCCCTGTAGGCCAATAATAATAATCATAGCAGCAGTCGATAACAAGAATCAGGGATGGTGTGGTACATCTCTCCAACCACACTAGAGTACATAATATTGGTGCATCAATGCTATGGTTGTGGCTACTCCACAACAAGTAGCTCCTGGGTAAAATACTGAAGGGTCAAGGGACAAGGTTCAATATCAAGTACAAGTGGTCAAGTCATAATCAAAGGTTCAAGTCAATGTTCAATATCAAGGTTCAAGACAAGGTTCAAGTCAAAGGTTCAATATCAAGAGATCAATATCAAGGGTTCAATATCAAGGGTCAATATCAAGGTTCAATCAAGTAATATAAAAGAGAGAGAGAAGAGTCATGAGAGAAATAGTTGTACTCTTGCTAAAAGAGTACGGAATATTTGTACCTCAGTTCAATTGCACAAGCAAAGTCACATGTCAAAGAGAGAATGGTTCACTCCCGCTTCACCGAACCTTGTTGAAGAATTAACGAAGGAAAAGAGCAGAACGAATTTATTATGCCCGGTTAGAATAATTCGACCAAGAAAATGCTCCACGACTCCACAGCCCCCAACACCATTTTTCCTGGCTTCCTTGCTTCCAAACACGTCCAACAAAATTGCTCAAAAGTTTTTAGAACTTGTTTTGCAGCCGAAGTGATTTTTGAGAGGCGTTTATGGTTTAGAAAATAATGATAAATGGTAAATAATTTATAAAATCGTGTCCCATGATTATAGGGTGAGTATAATTCGGCCTACTTGATTTGTAAATCAAAATTTTTTGTTTTTAAAGTTGTTTCCAAATTTAAAATGGTGTTTATCACTTTTAATTATAATTTAAGTAATAATTATATAATTACTATTATGTATATATACGGCCAACAAGTATTTTTAGGTGAAATAATTATTTTTCTAACTTTTATTTTCATTAAAATGTTCACACAAAAATATTACATAGCATAGATTATTAATTTACAATTGTTTATGATCGTACGATAACCGTTTTTTATTTCTGGGCTTGTTTGGTAAACATACGTAATTCTTCAGAATTTCATGTCATGAATATGTGGGTTTTACAACTATTCCCCCCTCAAAAGAATTTTCGTCCGCGAAAAATGAAAGAAGGAATACATTAGCGAAACAAAACGAACGCCTACCAGACTTCATCCTTTACACCATATGTAGAGGATGATAATTGTATCTTCTGGAAAGCTCATATGGAAATACGAACAAAATTTCAAGTCAAGTTAACTGTATCAAGCAGTAGAGATCTCTTCAAAGAGCTTGAGATTGGTGACAGTTGTATCAAGGTCAACAGAATGCAAAATCGAGAGTTCAAATTTATCCAATTATTTAACGACGAATGCTGAGTCAACGTGTAGGTAGAATGAACCTAAAGTCTCACAAGTCGCAGAAAATTCAACGGAGATCAAATTCTAAACTTCTTAGATACTCCCTAAGATATCCTATGACCACAATAAATGCACGTTATATAATGTAAGTATTATCACGTTGGCCAGGCGTCATATTACTAGCATCATATAAATATGCCCTCATGATGGTCATACTTTATCACGAGTCGTAAACAAACAAGCCAACCTTAGTTCACCTATTACTTCTATCATCCAAGAGGTCAACCGAAATCAAGCGTCATAACCAAGAGGAACATTCAATAATATAACAGTGGAAGTCTCAATGAATAACTAAAGGAAAACAAAACCACCCGCAAGAGTAACGGAAATCTAGTCATATCAGCAATTAAGGTACGTCGTCTCAAAAGCCTCCATTTTCCAAAAATTTGCCAAAATTTCCAAAACAAGACCATTATCAAACATACGCAAAATGAACACGGAATAGAGATGATATTGGAGAACCTAAATCATCCAAGGATCACATTATCAAATAACGAAACTCAAAAAGTTAACAAGAGTGAGCATTAGTCATCACTAACTACATCCTTCACAGAATCAACTCATTCAAACAACAAAATGGTTTGTTCCAAAACCACCCATTCAAAACATCAATTCTTTTCAAGTCCAAGTAATCTGTCTTCTTTCGTCTATCAATCTGGAAATGAAACAAAACTGTGAACTTGAGTCTGATCATCAAGTCTTCTGCAGACCTTCTTGGAATGTGATGGAGTAATGCGAATTCTGACACGATCTATAAATTTCTTCATCATCCTGCCTGCTTCCGCTCTTAATTCATCTTAGTACAACCAAGATGAATACGGAAGTGAGACCGCATGTCTTCATCAGCTCCAGGTTCGCCACTTTGACTAGCTATCATTCCCAACATCGCCAACACTTCTGCCTTGTAAGGAGTGTCTTCACTCTTCCTGGTAGCCACTGTTGTTGTCAATTCCAGGTCAGGCAGTGAAGTTAATCTTCTCATAAGTTTCTAGTTGACGCAAATTGGTAAGCATCTTCCAAGATTCTTTTGTAGGATTCAAAAGACTATCTTTTCAATTTATTGTCGGTCTTGATCACTTGGTGATAGTTTCCGATTTTGCGGAATTTAAAGAGATATTCAAATCTAAGAACACCGTTGTCCAACAAATATCAATCTCCCAAAATGCACAAGTGGTCGCCAAATTTCTAACAAGGTACAAAATAGTTTCCATGTTCTTTCTCGTCTCTGAATGTACTATTACGCCATGCAATGACTGTTTGTCCATGTACTCACGAGAAACGTTATTTATCAGATTCACAAGATGGTCAGAGCTTTAGCTAATACTATTAGCGTCACTAACAGTCATAGTAGTCGTCACAAATACGGAAGGCGATTCCAAAAATAACCGCAACTCATAACTCCATTTCAGAACATACCACAATGTCCTACCATAAAAATTCTTTCAATTATTCACGAAAACATAATCACACCATATACACGGAAATAGTTGACGTGATAGCCAATACGATTGGAATCGTTAACTTATTATTACGAATACAAAAACGGCTTCAAAATCATCTTAAGGAACCTTCATGTTCACTCTACGTCGTCTCTCCTCTTCTTCACCAATAAAACTGATATACTTCACGGCTTACTCTTGATTAGTAACTCATTTCTTAGAAGTTCTTTTATTTGTTTCTTCAGTCTTTCAAATGAAGTCATCGGAAACGGATTTTCAATGGTAGGTCAAGATCATATCAAAGGTAAACGGAATTATATAACAACTACATTTGCCAAACCGGACGGATAATTCATGAATTAGGATCAAGTGTAAGGTTTGTCAAAAGTCTTTAGGCAGATAAGTTAACCATTCAAGGAGGTTGGGATTTTGTTCAGCTTCTTAGCCCAAATGTGCCTCATTCCGAATATGAACATTGTGTTGTTGTCAAAGTGATACGCGTAGGATACTAGTTGTCAACATTGTTAATGGAATCAAATAGAAAGATGAGAATTTTCCGAAAGTAACGGAATCTATCAGGTCAATCAATTTAGGGTGCAAAACCATCGTATCAATACTTCCAAAATCGTCAAAATTCCCATTACAATTAGCTGATGAACACAAATAGGATTTCCATAGCAAAACTCGCAAAGGGGAAACTTAATTCAAAACTTCAATATTATCAGAGTAACTTGGAAATGGAAATGAAATTCAAAGTCTAGTATAGGCTAAACAGAAGAGTGAAAGGAACCAGTTCACGATCACAATTTTCCTTCGTTCAATTTGGATTATACGGCTGGTCACCGTAGACTCTAGATCGGAGTCTACATCATTCTCTTCTTTCTCTTCCTTCCTATCACCAATCCAACCATTCCTGTTATTCTCGTGTTGTGGCAAAAGGCGGCCAGCAAAACCACTTTTGCGATCTCTCTCTTCTTCTTCCACAGACTTGTGGCACTTTCCGTAATACTTGGTGTTAATACCATAGTTATCATTTGCTTTAGTTCCGCATATCTCTTTCTCCTTGTCATCCATCCTCTGGCAGCCCGTAGCATCAACAGTAGTCCTCTTACTCCTTCTTACGTGTCGGATCTGTCTTGAGGTATCCTTAATGGCATGAGTTACCATTTTCTTCGGGTTTTCGTCAGGTGATCCAGAGCGACGAGATTTAACCATCTGAACGGTTACCAATTGGTCAGAATAAGGAAGTCGAGGACAAACACGAAAGGGGAAAGTACGCCGAAGGAAACCTAATATCTATCCAATCCTCACAAGTTTAAACTTAAGTTTGCATAGGGAAGAAATCCTAAATCAAGTTTTCAAGTGTTCTCCAATGTTCCTACAGTGGAAACCTAATGGTCCAAAACTCACAGGTCCAGGTTATGTATTATAAGTCGTCAGCCTGGGCTCTGATACCATAAATTATAACACCCTAACCCGTCAAGGGTAAAGATATCACAATAAATAGTGTCCAACAGAGTAAAATACAAGCTTAATACTTTAACAATACAATGAGTACAAAGGTTACAAATGAATTCCAAAATAAGGAAGATACGATAATAAAACCAAGTCCATCGTTCAAGGAACTCTAGGGTAGGTCAACACACTCTCATCCCCAAAGCTAAACCACGCTACTAGCTTAAGTCCCTGCCGCATGGAAAAGAAAACGCGGATGAGCATAAAAAGCTCAGTGAACAGATATGAAGATAACAAGCACATCAAGTAATAAAACAAGAGAGTACGAAATGAAATTACATATGGTGTCACAAGTTATATCAAAGGACTATCAAGGTTAAGTATGAAAAGTCACCAAGGTTAAGTATCAAGAATCGTCAAGTGTAATAGCAAGGATTAACAAGTTTCAAGGATCGTCAAGTATAATGTCAAGGGTTAAGTATAATATCAAGGTTTAACAAGTATAGTATCAAGGGTTAACAAGTTTCAAGGTTTTCAAGAAATAATAAGGGTCAAGTATCAAGAATTAGCAAGTGTCAAGTATCAAGTGTCAAGGCTTTCAGTATTTAACCCCTAGGTACAAACAAGTATCAAGTCAAGTATATCAAGTCAAGTATCCCAAGTTGGAGTGATCAACTCCAAAGATGTGAGGGGCTGCAATGCACACAAGCCCAGTCACCAAGTAATATATCATGTAGCCCAAATCATAATCAAGATGGTCGTAGCCCAAGCAAGTAACAAGTCAAGACAAGACTAGGATGCATCCATACGCCCCTGCAGGCCAATAATAGTAATCATAGCAGCAGTCGATAACAAGAATCAGGGACGGTGTGGTACATCTCTCCAACCAAACTAGAGTACATAACATTGGTGCAACAATGTTATGGTTGTGGCTACTCCACAACAAGTAGCTCCTGGGTAAAATATTGAAGGGTCAAGGGTCAAGGTTCAATATCAAGTACAAGTGGTCAAGTCATAATCAAAGGTTCAAGTCAATGTTCAATATCAAGGTTCAAGACAAGGTTCAAGTCAAAGGTTCAATATCAAGAGATCAATATCAAGGGTTCAATATCAAGGGTCAATATCAAGGTTCAATCAAGTAATATAAAAGAGAGAGAGAAGATTCATGAGAGAAATAGTTGTACTCTTGCTAAAAGAGTACAGAATATCTGTACCTCAGTCCAATTGCACAAGCAAAGTCACATGTCAAAGAGAGAATGGTTCACTCCCGCTTCACCGAACCTTGTTGAAGAATTAACGAAGGAAAAGAGCAGAACGAATTTATTATGCCCGGTTAGAATAATTCGACCAAGAAAATGCTCCACGACTCCACAGCCCCCAACACCATTTTTCCTGGCTTCCTTGCTTCCAAACACGTCCAACAAAATTGCTCAAAAGTTTTTAGAACTTGTTTTGCAGTCGAAGTGATTTTTGAGAGGCGTTTAGGGTTTAGAAAATAATGATAAATGGGAAATAATTTATAAAATCGTGTCCCATGATTATAGGGTGAGTATAATTCGGCCTACTTGATTTGTAAATCAAAATTTTCTGTTTTTAAAGTTGTTTCCTAATTTAAAATGGTGTTTATCACTTTTAATTATAATTTAAGTAATAATTATATAATTACTATTATGTATATATACGGCCAACAAGTATTTTTAGGTGAAATAATTATTTTTCTAACTTTTATTTTCATTAAAATGTTCACACAAAAATATTACATAGCATAGATTATTAATTTACAATTGTTTGTGATCGTACGATAACCGTTTTTGATTTATGGGCTTGTTTGGTAAACATACGTAATTCTTCAAAATTTCAAATTGGAGGGTATTTTGGTACTTTAATCATGTCATGAATATGTGGGTTTTACATCTTATCATGTAGTAAATCCTACTACACGAATGTAGTCTCACTAGCGGTCTCGGGATGCATCACTAACGCAAGTTCTAGAATCTAAATGCTACCGGTACACTCATAGGCACTAATAATTAATGCTTTTCCTATCAAATCTAAAGGCGAACCTCACATATTTGGGTGGAAAATTTTTCTGAATGGTACGGTTTTGTGCTAGTCATACAACTCCTATCCATGGGACGCATGTTAAGGCTAAAGTTTCACTTCTTAATTACATGTTAAATTTGGCGCTAAAATTACACTAACAAGTATTTCTCTTAGTTTTATTACACACCTACCATCAAACAAACAAACTCAAGTGCAATAGTATCCTATAAGGTATCATCATTTACCCTCCCCTTATACTTAGGATGAACATTTTCCCCAATGTTCAATTAAAGGATGTAAAAGTAAAATAGGTAAAAGAATGAAAACAAATACTCCCCTGATTCGTTCGGTGTGGATAGTGTGTTAACAAGGTTAGATCTTCCTCCAAAAAAATGAACGTTCAAAGCTTCCCTTCCAGAAATATAAATCATCTTCTTGTCATATATAACCTGTTAAACCTGAGTAAACAATCAAGGCAACCTCGCGTAAAATCGGCGGCAATATATATATACAAACAAATCCTAGAAAACAATTTAAGATATAATGCTTGTAGAATGAATGTTTGCAGATTTCCTGGAGTTTATAAAATTAAAGAATCAACAAAAACTTTTAAGACCCCGTTAGAAAAACAAAACTCGCAAAATTTCCAGAATTTTACACGTGACGTCGTCAGGTGTTAAACCCTGACGCCGTCAGAAGTGACCTGCAGAAATCTTTATGTTAAGTTTTCGGAAAATTTCTAGAAAAACTTATGTCCTACTTCCTGGAAAATCCTGCAAAACATCATTATGACTCAATACAAGCATTTGACTCTAACAAATACTAATATACATGTTCATTTAATATTGTGGCGAATCAAGATCATTTTCGTTCTTATAAACAAATTTGGGGTTTCCCCTTACACTTAGCTTTTGCAAAATACCTTTATATGAAGTTAAGACGAAGTTAAACAACAAAATAAAGCATTTTCACAATTTAATTTGAAACATGATCTACCAACAATAAAAATAAAAAACGCATACGAAAACAAGTAAAATCAAACAAACAAACAAATAAAACAAATAAAAACATGGGTTGCCTCCCAAGAAGCGCTTGTTTTTGTTCGAGTCACGAGCCTGACTCTACCCTTATTTAACAGAAATAGGGGAGGTTTTCCCTACACTTAGGATTAAGTGTGGGTGATAGTAGCAATACACACCCTTAGGGTGGGAATGTGCCATGTGAGGGAAGAGTGGTAGATGAATTATATGCTCAAACAGGTGTGCTCCTTTTATCATAACCTTACCTAGTTTATTTGGGTCAATGGGTGAGTTGAAGTTTTCTCTTAAAAAGGGATCATTTTCTATCAATTTCGAGAGACTCCTAGTTGGGAACCCATCTTGACCTAATAAACCCGGTTTAAACCCATAATGTGTCTTGTGATCAATCATGAATGGGTGATGTAAGTATGTAAGGTCATGGTTTACTCCTATGCCAGCTTCCTCTCTACAAGGCTTAGAGTCTACTACCTTCAATGTAAAACTACCCGGACTATATGGTTTGATGGGTGGATCGGGACCTTTTTCAATTCTTAAATTCACATCTAACGATGGAAGATTAGGTAATGGTTTTTGTTGAGGCTCCGGTTCATCAAAACTAGGAACTTCCTTAGAACTAAAAGAAATGTCATCACTACAAGTGTTAAAACCTATATTCTCTAGTTGTGCTTGGTCCAAGGGTTCTACCTCTATTGGGGTTCCTATAGTCTCTTCTACTTCTTCCGGGTAAGTCACGGGCGGTGTGTATGCCTCAAATGATGGTAGGACTTGTGGAGTACTTAGTGAACTTAGATTATCCACCTCATCCACCATTGTATCTAGATTACCTATGTCTTCATCTTGTATTATGGTGGAATCAAACCACTCCATGTACCTAGGTATCTCATCTATAGGCTTATTATCCCCAAACAAACTTCTTGCTTGTTCCCTCAAATTTGCGATCAATTGATCTGTAACAACGTTTGTTGGGTTGTCCATTTTTTTGGCAAGTATGGCACAATTCTCTATGGTTTCCCATGCTTCATCAGCACTTAATCCCCAAAGGTCCCAATCTGTGGCATGCTCAATGTCCATTTTGGTATAGTGGTCGACACGATGGTAAAATATTTCAATTTGGGACCACAGATCGAAACTATGATGAGGGACTTTTCAAAGTAAATATTTAAAAAGAGTTCATGCATCATAGATAGGTTCATCTTGATGGTGTTTGAACATCAAGATGTCAGTTGGAGTGGGTAAATTTTTTGGTTGGTAGTATGGTGGATTCACGTTCTCCATAATGGCTAACGGAATAGTCAATGGAAAGTTTTACGAACAAACGCACAAAGAAAAGATAGACTACAGAAAACCTATAAAAATAAAATAAAAATCTTACTAGAAAGGAATCTAGCAAGTAGACCTAATAAAAAGAAATTCTAACCTAAACAATAACTATTCCCCGGGCTGCGGCGCCAAAAACTTGATACGTGGGAATTGCGCCCTCGCAACAGGTTTTAACTCTCAAGGGATCTTGAGAATGTGGAAAACTAGAAGGGGGGGTTGAATAGTTTTACGTCCTTTTAAAATTTATAAGCACAAGTTTGTTTTAAAAACTTCGATTCTTGTTTATGTGAATTCAATGCTTGCACTATATGAACAATTGTATAATAACTAACTAACTAAACTAATTAGTAAAGGTAAATAAATAAGTAATGAGAAGAGTTAGAAAGATCAAACCACAACACAAGGATTTATAGTGGTTCGGCTACAAGGACACCTTCCTTGTTCCTACTCCACTCCCCGAGTCACCTACTCGAGAGTTTTCTTCACTATGTCAACAAACTCCCTTATGGCGGAGAAAACCGTACACACCAATATACACACCAGTTTACACACCAATCTACACACCAATATACACACCAATCTTCACACCTATCTTCACACCAAGCTTCTACACACCAATCTTCTACACACCTTCTTCTACACACCAATCTTCTACACACCTTCTTCTACACACCAATCTTCACAACTATCCTACTTCACAACTAATCAACTTCTACTATCTACACAACTTCTATATCTTCTAAACAAATAATAACAAGCACAACACAATATTCACAAATGAATATATATACACTATACACAACAACTCTTCAACACTTCTTGAACTTGGTTGTAGAGAGTTCTTCTTTTGCACTTAGAATGAGAATGGATGATGAGGGATTGAATCACTTGAAACAAGGATTAATATACAAATGATCAAAGGGTTTTTGATGGGTTTAAGATGATTGTAGATCTGAAAATTTCGTGCAAAAGGTGGGGAAAAATTCCAGAATTAAGGTAGTATTTATAGGAGAAGAAATCTGACAGTTTCTGACAGGGGAGCGTGGCCGGTCCCCTTAAAGCATGGCCGGCCCCCTTAAAATTAAGGGGACCGCCCCTTATAATTAAGGGGGCCGCCCAACTGTAACGGCCAGAAAACTTGTCTTTTAGTGGGGAAAGTTTATTTGGTGAAAAACTAACTGATTTTGGTTAAATATTTGAAATCATATATTTAGTATGATTAAAACATTTTTCCTTAATACCAAAAGTGTTTTTCAAAAATATATAATAAGATTATATAATTAAATAAACTTTGTATTAGTTAATTAAATACCCCTTTGATCATGAGATGTATTAAGCACTTGTTTATTCATACCTTAAGTGATTAAGTTGGATATAATGATATAAACTAGCTTAATACTTGTTTACGTAGTAATCAAACGATTGACGAGTTTACATTTTGTGATCGTCAAAATATAGAGATATCGAAAAATATAAATAACGTTTTCATACATTATTTATGTCAACAATCTCCCCCTTTTTGATGATTACAAAATTTAAACTCATTAGTCGAAAATTAGTCTATATACAAGTATTAGAGTGAGTTTATATCACTTCTCCCCCTTTTTGTGAGCATCAAAAAGGTTATCCCGTTTTAATGGAAGCTCCCCCTTGATGTAAGCTCCCCCTCGTTTTGAGGCCAAAAGGAATCGAGAAATGGATATCTTGCAAAAATATTTAGTAGCAAGCAACATATATATGTATATAGCATGCAAAAATATAGACTAAACATAACCATATCATTAATCAAGTGAAAATAATACATCAAGCATTACATCAAATGAAACAAGTAATGCTACAAACAAAAGCCCTAAAGGCTTACAATCATCACATAATAAATAAACCAAAGCTCAAACATAAAAGTCCTCTCTAGAGCTTGCCATCCAAAATGGTTTAAGGTACTTTTATTTGTGAGTCACCAAGCATGTTTAATTGGGAGGAATGGATGGTGAACATGGAGATGGTGATGGAGGAGGAGTGTTTGTTGATGGTGGTGGAGGGGTTGTGTTTATTGTTGGTGGATGCAACAAGTTCTCAATATGAGAAAACATGTATTGCATTTCATCTCTTAGTCCGAACACAATTGTTCGGTTGTGGATGCAACAAAGGCAAGTGTCACCATGAGCTTCAAGTAAGCTCCATGGGACGGGGTTATAGGTTGGTGGATTGATAGGAGATGATGAGAAATGTGCATCAAGGGGTGTTAAGGGTGATAATGAGAGAGTGAGTGCAAGAGATGTGTTCTCATTGGTAGGTTGTGATGGTTGATCAATTGTTGGAGGAGATAAGTGGGTGTTGATGTAGTCATTTATGGATGAGGTGGATGGTATGGAGGAAGTGGAGTTTCCATTTGTTGAAGGTGTTTTTGAGGGTGCATTTGGTGCACTAGGAGATGAACATTGAGGTGGTGGAGATGGAGTGGTGTTGTCTTCATTTGTAAGATCAATGAAGAGTTGTTTGGGTGGTATAATGACAAGTTTTTGTTTCTTGGCATTGTTTGAATGGGTGGTTCTTGGTGATGACATGATGATGGTTATGAGTGATGAGGATGATGAATTGTGAATTAAACATGCATGGGAATTATATAGTGGGAAAACATGTTTAGAAGTGGAATTGTTTTGAAATTGTAATGTTTTATTCCAAAATCAGTTTGGTTTTTAAGAGTAATGGTAGCTGGGACTAGCAAAAGGGATCACATGATGCAAAAGAAAACAGTGTAAAAACTGTTTCAGATGGCCGGTCCCCTTAAATGGTGGCCGGTCCCCTTAATTTTAAGGGGGCCGCCCTTTATGATTTAAGGGGGCCGCCCATCTGACGACCCAGAAATCAAAAATTTTTCAAAAATTTTCTAGAAAGGTGTTATGTTCTGGTTTGAATGTGCAGCAAGCTCAATTTGGACATTTCACATTTGTTTTGGTTTATTAGGAAGCATATATGTCATATAGTTATATAACCATTAACTAATCATGCAAACATATATATAGATCAAGAGAAACATGCATATAAATATCAAAGACAATCAAGTTATCATCCTAAACACATATTCAAATAACAAGTATTTCCGAATAAACTTCGGACAAATAGCACACAAGACATAAAAATAAAACATTGTTAAACAAACATAATCCGACCATATCATTTATTTTTCTTCCCGAAGATACCCTTCAAAGTCTTCCCAATAGATTTGAAGCCACCTCTAACTTCTTCGTGCAAGCTCTTTTGTCTTCTAAGCATCTCGGTAGTTCGTACATGAAGCACTTCTTCAGTTTGATCACTTGGAGATGGAGTAGAATAGTTGGGATAATCAAGATCCTCTAAATTGTCAACGAACTCAGAAAACGAAGGGGTACTAGCATCATCGATGTTTTCCTCCTCATCATCATCATCTTGCCTTGAGGATGATCCATGAAAGCTATGACGACGAGGTTTACCCTTGTCACTTCGAGTTCGTCGAGCTTGTTTTAGAGCGAGAGTACGCAGAGTGGGGTAGATGGACTCATAAATACTATTGTCAAGATCGGGGTAGTACTCGATAACATGACGATAGATACGAGTAAGGAACATTCCATATGGAAGATTGGCTTTGGGAGTTTTTCTAGCACACTCAATCCGTTTGATAAAGAAGTAGGCCAGATTGTACGGCTTTTCGACAGCTATACAATACAACATGTGAGCAAGGCTAGCCGGGAGATGGTCCCGGTGACCTCCAGTACCAAACGCATTCTCACGAATGAGTTCTTCCCAACGCTTCATGTGTGGGCTTAATTCTTTGAGGAGAAGTTGGTATGGAGAAATTTGAATGTTTTTGGATTTTATTTTTCGACTTGTGGTGGCACGATCTATACCAAGGATTTGACGAATTTCGTCGGGATGAGGAATTTCGTCGAGATATGGACCGAAGGTTGGTCGATAGCGATTAAGAGATTCGAGGTCCCACTCATTTGTGAAAACGGCTTGACCTCTAAAAGGAATTTGAAGGATATGACCAAATTGTTCGAGAGTGAGGGTGATAAATTCATTTTGAATCATGAAGGAGATGGTAATGAAACCAAGATCATTGGTTTGGACGGTGACTTGGCTATAGAAATCCATTATGAAACGAGGAATGATAGGTTCATTTATTTCATAAAGACAATTGAAGTTGATGCTTGTAAACACGCGATTTATGTAGTCGGATTGAGCAAAAGCAAGATCTACTACACGTCCCTCATGAATATTTCTATCTTCAATTTGACGATAGATAAGTCCAATGGAAGGAGATGTGGTAGGGAGTTGAGAAACTTTGGGAATGTAGTTTTTAGTGTGAGAAAGATCTTCGGTAGTTGCTTTGGGCATTTTCACCTAAACACATCAACAATTCAAAAAGACCAAAATAAATATAAAGAGAAAAAAAAATATATGTTTATTGTCAAGGCTTATGTTGGAACGTAAACATACTTCGTTCCTTAATATTGTTTTTAACTCGTTCTAGATACACTTTACGATGTTTAATTAGTAGTTATGGACAAATCCAAACGCCCCTTTAAACATCTTAATATATCATGAAATTTACTAGATTTACATTAGATTGTAAAACTAGCTATTTCTTGCGAGTTTCTTATGCATGTAATTTGTTTTTGAAAAAGATGGTTTGTATTTTTACTAAAAATGTTATTTTAAGTAATAAACCAAACGCTTCCTTAACTAGTGACTTATAACTCAAGTGCGTCAATATACATATGAATTATATATCTTGACGAGTTCGATAAACAAATTTAAGGTTTATAATTATAATAAAGTTTTATAAAAATTATAACGACTATGTTTTGATATTATTTGGACATAATCCAAACACCCCTATATTGTGAACCAATACAATTTTTCTTAGTCGAAAAATGTAATTTCAAGTTTTACAAGTTACAAAAGTATAATGTGGTTAGTTTTAACACGTTTTCAAATCATTATTCAACAATGAGTTTACTAAAATTTTTGAAAAGGAGTGTATGAAATTTTTCAAAAATTTTCGACATGATAGTTTATAATAACTAGTTTCTAGTGTTGATTAATCATCCTAATCCTAGGGGAAGCATTTGATTATGAAGTTTTAAGGCTTAATTCGAAAGAAATTATGAATTTTGACGAATTTTATAAAACATGCATAATCATGAGTATGATCAAGTAAGATGAAATTAGATGAAATGTGTTATGAAAAACTTACAATAAGTAATGGTGATTGTGTTAGATGAATTTGCCCTTTGCGAATTAACCCGAATTATGTGATTTGGAAGTGATTTGAGAGGTTTTTGGGTTTTGGTTTTCATTACAGCAGAAGCAGTGGAAGGGGTATGTGAAAAAGTGGAGTGTTTGGCAAAAGGAAGAAAGGGAAAAACGGGCTTGAGCTCTCAGAGGGCCGGTCCCCTTAAACATTAAGGGGGCCGCCCTTGTATTTGCTGCCGGTCCCCTTAAATATTAAGGGGGCCGCCCTTAAAATTTTTATTTTTCAAGTTTTGGTTTCTGGAACAAACAAGAAAGTATTTATATATATATACTAGATTTATATTTAATCAAAAATACGTTGAAGAATATACGCACGAGAGGAATTACTTGACATTTTTACTTGACATTTTGTCAATAAAATTTTCTTGATTGTTTCGGATGAAATTCATCAAGTTGTCAAGCAAACGAGAAAGTTGTGAAAGGTTTATAAGTATATATATATATATATATATATATATATATATATATATATATATATATATATATATATATATATATATATATATATATATATATATATATATATATTTTATATAGTATGGGCTTATAAGACGAGAAAGTAGGAGGGAGACGTATGCAACGGAAGCCGGGAGTTTGTTTCATCCATAGATTTTTCGACTCATCTCACTTCATCAGCATGAGTGTTGATTGAACATTAAAGTTCAATAAGGCAAATGGGGAAAAGAGATGTTCGTAAACGAACAATCTCTAGTTCTAGAAAATCAACAAATGAATTTCCTAGGTTATAAGATCCTAAATATAGCTAAGTATATAAATATATATATATATATATATATATATATATATATATATATATATATATATGTATATATGTATATATGTATATATAGATATAATATAGAAACAAATAGAGATTAATAAGTCAAGTAAAATCACATAAATATAACACACTAAACTAAGCATGCATTTCTAGACAAGGAACTTAAAAGGAAATGTGTACCTTTTGTCTTTAATGCGTTAATCTTCAAGGTCTTCAAGAGGTAAATCGGACAAGAGGTGACAATGAAAAGTTCCATGTTTGGATGGCGAATATTATTTACGTTGGTGCCCATTGTTTCATTTGTCCAAAGTTATTTGGTCCGAACATGTTTTGTATTTGACTTGGATGCATATAAGGTGGAAACACTCCCCACGGATTGAAGTTCCATATTTGTTGATTATAGTTAAAGTTTCGTCTATTATGGTTTGTTCTTGGTTGAGGTGTTTTAGGTCTAGGATAAGAATTATTTGGTTTCCTAGGTGGTGGAGTTTTAGATCTTGTTTTAGATTTAGATGATCCAACTTCGGTTTTTAAAGATGGTTTATAAAATGGTTTTATTTCTTCATTACTCGCGATAGGTATTATTTTATTTTTTATGAGTAAATGTTTAGGATTAAGTATTGAAGGTTTTGGTTCATTTTCAAATTTAACGTTTTTAGATCCACTTGTTGAAGATTCAGTTGAGTTAAATCCTAGTCCGGTTTTATCTCCTGATATTCTTTGAATACTTATAATTTTACTAAGTGAGTTACTACTATTTTCAAATTTATCAAGTTTGCAAATTTCATCCTTAAGTATGTTGTTTTCACTTTTAAGCTCTTGACATGTTTTACATTCTTCAACAATTTCTTTTCCTTTTTCAAGTTGTCGTATTTTAATTTTTAGTTCAAGCACTTCATTTTCTAGTTGGTTGTTTATGTATTTTAGTGATTTATTTTTAGCCATAACTAGTTGTCCTATTTTACATAATCTATTGTATTCACTATCTAAATCTTTTTCATCTAATGATAGATTTTCATCACTAAAGTATTCGGATTCAGAACGTACCTCACTTGATGATTTGGCCATGAGACACTTTTCATCCTTTGTTGTTTCATTTTCATCTTCATCACTATCACTCCAAGCACCTCCAACGAATGCTCTTTGATTTTGATCTCTTGTCATCATTGGACATTTTCCAATGAGGTGATTCGGATCACCACACTTGAAACACTTTCTCTCATTCTTGCTATACTTGTCATCATTATTCTTTTGAGATGTTCTTCTTTCATCGTGTGGTTGTCTAACGAATCTTCCTCGCCTTTTGAAGAATTTCTTGAAGTCTCTTACGGCCATGGCATATTCTTCGTCATCGCTTTCGGAAGATGAGCTATCTTCGTTGTTGGATTCCTTTCTAGCTTTCAAGGCGATTGACTTGCTTTGCTCACGTTTTCCTTTAACCATTTCAGAGTCCTTCTTTATAATTGCTTCGTAGACTTTCAGGTTTCCAATTAATTCATCAAGTTGTAGTGTTGACAAATTCTTTGATTCTTCAATAGCCGTCACTTTAGCTCGCCATTTAGGGTGAAGAGCTCTAAGAAATTTCCTAACAAAATTCTTACTAGAGAAATTCTCATCAAGTGCTTTTAAACTTGTGATGATAGTGTTAAATCTAGCAAAAGCATTATCAATTGATTCCTCTTCCGGAATCGTGAATTGTTCATATTGTTGAACAAGTAGATCTATTTTGTTATCTTTGACTTGATTATTACCTTGGTGAGTTATTAATAAAGAGTTCCAAATTTCTTTTGCGGTTTCACACATAAAGATCCTTTCGTACTCTTTACGTGGTAGCGCATTATAAATTACCATTTTTGCTTCATTATTTTTAGCAAGTTTTCTTTTTAAATCATCATTTTGTTTTTCAAAAGGTACGATTTCATCTTTCTTAGTTTCGGGGTTATTTTGAATAGGTAAAAAATCACCATTGGTAATAATATGCCAAAGATCTAGATCTTTTGATTTCACATAAGTTTCGAATCGATTTTTCCAATATAAAAATCCATCACTTTCAAATAGTGGTGGTCTTTGCATAGATTGCCCTTCTAAATATTTTTCAGATTCCATAGATCGTTACAAGTTTTAAAATACACTATATTTTAAAAATCTTGCTAGACGTGGCTCTGATACCAATTGTGGAAAACTAGAAGGGGGGGTTGAATAGTTTTACGTCCTTTTAAAATTTATAAGCACAAGTTTGTTTTAAAAACTTCGATTCTTGTTTATGTGAATTCAATGCTTGCACTATATGAACAATTGTATAATAACTAACTAACTAAACTAATTAGTAAAGGTAAATAAATAAGTAATGAGAAGAGTTAGAAAGATCAAACCACAACACAAGGATTTATAGTGGTTCGGCTACAAGGACACCTTCCTTGTTCCTACTCCACTCCCCGAGTCACCTACTCGAGAGTTTTCTTCACTATGTCAACAAACTCCCTTATGGCGGAGAAAACCGTACACACCAATATACACACCAGTTTACACACCAATCTACACACCAATATACACACCAATCTTCACACCTATCTTCACACCAAGCTTCTACACACCAATCTTCTACACACCTTCTTCTACACACCAATCTTCTACACACCTTCTTCTACACACCAATCTTCACAACTATCCTACTTCACAACTAATCAACTTCTACTATCTACACAACTTCTATATCTTCTAAACAAATAATAACAAGCACAACACAATATTCACAAATGAATATATATACACTATACACAACAACTCTTCAACACTTCTTGAACTTGGTTGTAGAGAGTTCTTCTTTTGCACTTAGAATGAGAATGGATGATGAGGGATTGAATCACTTGAAACAAGGATTAATATACAAATGATCAAAGGGTTTTTGATGGGTTTAAGATGATTGTAGATCTGAAAATTTCGTGCAAAAGGTGGGGAAAAATTCCAGAATTAAGGTAGTATTTATAGGAGAAGAAATCTGACAGTTTCTGACAGGGGAGCGTGGCCGGTCCCCTTAAAGCATGGCCGGCCCCCTTAAAATTAAGGGGACCGCCCCTTATAATTAAGGGGGCCGCCCAACTGTAACGGCCAGAAAACTTGTCTTTTAGTGGGGAAAGTTTATTTGGTGAAAAACTAACTGATTTTGGTTAAATATTTGAAATCATATATTTAGTATGATTAAAACATTTTTCCTTAATACCAAAAGTGTTTTTCAAAAATATATAATAAGATTATATAATTAAATAAACTTTGTATTAGTTAATTAAATACCCCTTTGATCATGAGATGTATTAAGCACTTGTTTATTCATACCTTAAGTGATTAAGTTGGATATAATGATATAAACTAGCTTAATACTTGTTTACGTAGTAATCAAACGATTGACGAGTTTACATTTTGTGATCGTCAAAATATAGAGATATCGAAAAATATAAATAACGTTTTCATACATTATTTATGTCAACAGAGAAGCTTACAACCCCCACCAGGCAATGTACCTGATCGTTGTAGTATAGTATAGTGACAAGTATCGGGGGATTGATCGTTCAACTCAGGAATAGTGTCGCTAGGATTAGAAAGCCTACTAAACTAGGGCTAGAGGTGAGGGATGATTCTTTTTGTATTTCTATATTTTATAGAAAGCAAGTAAAATCTCGGGTTCTGAAGACTTGTTATTTAATTCTTTGCAAAACAATGTTTATAATTCTTTCAAAAACAATTCTGTTAATGGTTGTGGTTTGAATGCTTTTTTTGTCATGGAACATCTTTCACTTTGAATAAATCTTCTAAAAATGGGTGTATGTGCTAGTCAAAGGAAACCTAGGCCAATGTGGAAAAATGTTAATTATATACCATCTTTTGTTCCACATCAGCAGAAACACAATTCTGCTGATAAACCTTCTTCTTGGAGAAGATCTGGTGCAAGACCATATGTGCGACCAACTAGTTCTTATTTTCATAATGGTTATTGGCCTAGATATTTTGACTCAATGTATGTTGGTGGAGGGTATTGGGATACTGCTGTGAAGCCCTTAGCAGGTTATTTTTTGACAAAAAAGGGACCTAATTTTCAATACAGGCCCAAGAACAATGGTGGATCTTATGCATCTACATGGCCTAACTCTTATTATCCACAAGGCAGGCTCAAGTCAACAATGACTTGAGTCTCCAATGTGTACTAACAATTTGTATAAATTTTTGTTGTTGTTGTAGGATCATCCCCTGAAAAGTAAAGAAGTAGGAATAGTAGATAGTGGTTGTTCCAGGAGCATGTCAGGAAACAAGGATAAGAAGCATGACTTTGTACCTATAGAAGGAGGAGGCAATGTGACTTTTGGTGGAGGAGATGGTAGAATTACTGGGAAAGGCACAATAAGAATACCTCAGTTGGATTTTGAGAATGTATACTATATGAAGGAACTTCAGCATTTCAACTTGTTCTTTGTATCACAAATTTGTGACACCAAGAATAAAGTCTTCTTCTCTGAGGATGAATGTCTTGTGCTCTCTAAAGATTTCAAACTTCCAGAAGATACAACAGTTCTGCTAAGAGTTCCTAGAACTTTCAATTTGTATACATTCAATTTGAATGATGTCCAACCTGAAGGATATCTAACTTGTTTGGTGGCCAAAGCTTCCCTGGATAAATCTACAAGATGGCATAGGAGGATGGCTCATGTGAATTTCAAGACCATTAACAAGCTTTCTAAACTTAGTCTTGTTCAGGGACTTCCTTCAAAAGCTCTTGGAGCCAACTAGTGTTCAAGCACTTGCTGATTCAAGTTGGCTTGAAGCAATGCAAGAAGAGATGCTGCAATTAAAGAATTAGTAGGTTTGGATACTGGTACCCCTCCCTGATGGAAAATTTGCAATTGGGACAAAATGGATTTTGAAGAATAAAAGAGATGCAAGGGGGATTGTAGTGAAAAACAAAGCTAGATTAGTGGCCCAGAGGTTCAGGCAAGAGGAAGGAATTGACTATGATGAGGTGTTTGCACCAGTTGCTCGAGTTGAGGCCATTAGAATCTTCTTGGCCTATGCATCTTATATGGGCTTCATGGTGTATCAGATGGATGTGAAAGGTGCTTTTTTGTATGGTGAGATTGAAGAAGAGGTATATGTGACTCAACCCAAAGGTTTTGGAGACCTAGATCACCCAAATCATGTTTACAAGGTGGTCAAAGCTCTTTATGGACTACATCAGGCACCAAGAGCTTGGTATGCTAGGCTGTCTACATTTCTGCTGAAGCATGGTTACAGAAGAAGTGCCATTGACAAGATACTCTTTCTTAAGAAAGATTCCAGAGATATCATCCTTGTGCAAGTATATGTGGATGATATCGTATTTGGTTCCACTAAAGAAGAATGGTGCAGGGAGTTTGAGGAATTAAGGAAGGGAGAGTTTCAGATGAGTGCCATGGGGGAACTCACTTTCTTTTTGGGTTTACAAGTTCAAGAGAAACCTGATGGTATCTTTATCAGTCATGATAAATATGTAAGGGAAATGTTGAAGAAGTTTGATATGGAAAATGTCAGAACTGTCACTACACCCTATGAAACTCCAAAACCAAAGAACAATCTTGAACCAGATCTTCCTGTGAATGTACATTTATACAGGTCCATGATTGGCTCTTTGATGTATTTGACAGCTTCTAGACCTGACATTACATTTGCTGTGAGTGCTTGTTCTAGGCACCAGGTCACTCCACTCACTTCCCACTTGAATCCTGTGAAAAAGATTTTTAAGTATCTCAAGGGCCAACCCAATTTAGGTCTTTGGTACCCAAGAGAGTCTCCTTTTAAGTTGGAAGCCTATAGTGATAGTGACTATGCTGGTGCCAGTATGGATAGAAGATCCACAACTGGAGGTTGCCAATTTCTTGGAAGAAGATTAATTTCTTGGCAATGCAAGAAACAGACTATTGTTACTACCTCTACTACTGAAGCAGAGTATGTTGCTCCTGCCAATTGTTGTAGACAGGTTCTATGGATTCATAATCAATTGCTGGATTATGGGTATAATTTCATGAATACCACCATTTTTATTGACAATCAAAGTACCATTTGCATTGTTAAAAATCCAGTTTTTCATAATAGAACCAAACATATTGAAATTAGGCACCACTTTATAAGATATGCATATGAAAAACATTTGATTAAAGTGGTTAGGATTCACACAGATGATAATGTGGCAGATTTGTTAACTAAGGCTTTTGATGGGCCTAGGTTTCAACACTTAATGGTCCATATTGGTATGCTTAACCCTTAATTGCAAAGTTTGAGGGGAGGCATATGCCTCAGGGGAGGATTGTTGTTGTAACATTGTATATTATTTGTATAATTTTGTTTGCTAACACTAACCAACTAATGTTTTTGTAAGTTTTGTTTGGTTTGTTTGCTACTTTGTGTCTGTTTTGCAGAATGTCCTTATGAGTAGTTGCTGATTTTCAGTTGAAATTCACCAAGTCTATTGCAATAGGAATGTGGTCATGTAAGCTTAGAGATTGTTTTTGCTGAAGAGTAGTATATGCTAAGACTCATTGTTTCTACTGAAGTATAATTAAAAGAGTTAACAATTGAGAACAATCTTTCATTCATTCAAGAAACAATTTACAGCTTACAATCAACTTCAAAGTGATATACAAGACCATTCCTACACTATGTCTACCAAACTTATACTGGCTCCTATCATCTATTACAAAAAGGCTGGTGGATATGCATGTCCAGTACGATGAAGAAGCTGAAGGTGAAAATGGAAAGGGGGAATGATGATGATGACGACGAAGATGCTCAAGAACCTAGTTTTATATCTTTGGTTCAAGGCAATAAGATGCTCAAGAACCTAGTTTTATATCTTTGGTCCCTGGAAACATCACATCATCTTCTACTTCACCTTCCTTTTTCCCTTACCCATCACCTCTGCCTTCTTGCCCTTTCCCTTGCGTCCATGGTATGAAGCACCAGATCCTGGAGCAGGAAGACCCAACACCACATCCCGTGATGTTGGAAGAGATGGATTAGTCTTTCTTAGCCTTGGTTGGGATCTTTCTGGTGTGGAAGGAGGGATGAATGGTGGATCTTCATCTTCATCCTCTGAAGATTCTTCATCAGAAGTAAAGATAAATGGAGAGACGTATTGTCTCTCAGCAGGAACGGGGACATGACTTAGTTCCCCTCTCTCCAAAGCGTTCCACCTTCTCTCTATTTCCCTCTCGGCATCTGAATCATCCAAATCAGAAGGAATGTTTGCAGGATCCTCTGATGGTGATGAACTTGGAGGATGTGCATCATGTCTCTTCTTCTTGGCCTGTTCTTTGGTCAGACCTCGAGGGATGGTTGGTAATCTTAAAGGGGGTGGAGTTGTGAGTGAGTCTGATGAATCATCTGAGTCGGAAGAGATGTTGATTATACTTGGGTTGGATGCCATGGTTATTGTTTGATTGGTGATTTTGGTGGATTATTGGGATTTTATTGAGAAATTAGGGTTTGATGACAATTGGGGTAAATTGATATCTGTAATGAGTAATTTGGGGATTATTTTATAGGTGAAGTCAAGGTTTAATGGTAGTTAATGCGAGTTGGGTGAAACAGTAAAACTCAAGATATTTACTGAAGATAGTTTGACTCTTGAGTTGTTTCTGCTGATTGACTTTGTATCAGCAGATTGACCACCATTTCTGCTGAAAGGTTAATTTTCAAATTGGAAGAAGCCGCTTTACACGTTAGATATGGTCAACGATTTGTTCCGATATTTTTGACCATGATTGGGTAACTTCCTTTTATAACCTATTTAGCATATCTTCGCCCAAAACTAACTTATTCTCTCATCAATCGATTTAAACCCATCATTCATTTGCATAATTCATAACCGTTTCTCAAAAATCCTTCAAATGGCAACACTTCAATTCAAGAAAGATCATAAAAAAGTTGCTTTTCTGAAAAAGACTAAAGATCATGAACTGTATGACCCTATGGTGGAGTTTCTACAGCGTTCCAAGATTCATTATGCTTTAGCACATTCTCCAAATGTGATATATGAATAGATGGTGAAGCAATTTTGGGCATCTGCTAGGAAAAGGTCTGATACAGAGATTGTGGCAACTATTGATGGAAATGAGTATGTGGTGACTGAAAGTTTGATAAGGACAAAGCTTCGTTTAGATGATGAGAATGGTATTTTCCACTCCAACACTGAAGTGATACTTGTTGGGTTGAGGGAAGCTGGTTACCGAAGCACTGACACTACTAAGTAGCTTAAGAATCAGTTCTGTCCCAAGTGGAGGTTTTTGGTGCACACATTGCTCCAATGTATCAGCAACAAGTCTGGTGGTTGGGATCAATTCTATGCCCAATTGGGTTGTGGTATCTTATGTCTTTCTAAGGGTTTAACTTATAATTTTTCTAAGTTTATTTTTGAAAATATGTTAGAAAATATTGAGAAGCAAAAGCATAAGTTCTTAATGTACCTGATTGGCTCCAAACGGTCAACCTAATTGACCAGGTGATGGTCAACAGGGTCAAACAGCCTAGAGTCAATGCTCCGCGGAAGTATAAGGTTTCCCCGGGTCGTTATGTCCCGACGAGGTGTGATGGTTATGAAACGGTTTCGTGATCGGGTGAATTTGGACAGGAAAAGGGGTTTGAGATTGGTTTGAGCTAAGGAATCTACAATGAAATAGCTTAAACAAGCTATGTGAATAAGACGGGATGCTAAGAAAAACCAGAAACGATTTAAACCTAAAAACGCGTACGTAACGTTTAAATAAAACGTAAACGTACAAAATAAAAAGTGAAAATGGAAATCTGAAAACACCCAGGGGGTGAAAATGACTTTTTTACAAACTATAAGATAAAAGAAAATTTTTAGAAAAAGAAAATTAATTTTAACACTAATTAATTATTAAATATTAATTAAATACTATTTAATACTTATTATTAATATTTAAAACACTTAAATATAATTTAATACTAATTAAATACTAGAAAAATGAAAATAAAATTTCTAAAATTATAAAATAACTAAAAACAAGTTTTAAAATTAAAAATATGTATTTTTGTCTTTTTGTGAATTATCTATTAATTAATTACTAATTAAACATTAATTATCTAATTAAACTATTTTAAATTAAAAAAAAATAGAAAATGAACAGTAAAAATTACAAGAAAATTTCTAAAATTATTTTACATTATATAAAAGCTAGGAAAAATATAAAAACTAGGTTTTACTTAATAAAAACTAATTATGCTATTTTAAACTAATTATTAATTAATAATTAATAAAACCAAGATTAATTCTAATAAATACTAAATAGTAAAATAAAAATCTGAAAAAATTATTATAATTACTTTAATATAAGAGGAATTTAAGAAAAATATAAAATAGCTAAGTACTTAATTAAAATTTAAAAATAAAAATTAAAATTAAATTACATTAAATAGAAACTATCACTTAATATTAAATTGATTTTTCTTGGTTTTTCTTTTACAAACTTATTTTATACCTAAAAACAAACAACTTTTGTAAAACCAACTTTTTTTTAAATAAAAAATAAGCATTGTGGACATAATAAGCCATAACAGTTGACTTAGTTTGACCAAGGTGAGAAATAAGCTAAAATGGCATTAGGTGGGACCCACTATGGTAAAATCTGGTTTAAACTAGTATAATGAACAAGGTTGATCTAGAAAAAGCACAAAGGGAACCTAGAATAAGCAAATAAGCTTGAATAAGCACTTTGGTAACGTGGAATTCAACTGAAACTGGGACAGAAATTTGTGATGATTTCAAGTGGGACCCAGGGGTTCCCATGTCAAAGCTATGGTCAAACTAGGAAGTGTGGTAGGAGGGGGATGAAGGGAACAAAAATTGGGCTTGTGGAACCACTGTGGTGGCCTGAAACCACCACCAAAGGGTGGTGTTTGGGTGTGCAGCTGCTGAGACAGAGCAGGTAGCAGCCCTACAGCCCTCTTTGGAGGGTTGTGGGGCCCACTAGTAAAATCCTAAAAATATGAAAAAGGTGGGAACATGGATATGAGGTGGGGGGCTGCAATATCTCAAAAGCTCAAACTCTAATCATGACCCCAAAATTCACAAATATTCCCACAACTTTGGGAAAAATCTGAGACCAAGTAAATTGACTTTTCATATGAACTTAAGGTTTTGACTTTGTTGAAATTCTAAGGGATCTAAGCCACTGATGTGAATGCAATAAGCTATAATAAGATGATATGATGCTAAAACAACCAATTATGAAATGAAATGAGTTATCTAGGAGACCACATGCTTAACAGTTAACTTAAAATGGTGACTTCAAAATGGATTTTGACTTTTTGCTTAAAAGAGACCAAAGTTTTTATTGCATTGGACTGTATTTGAGTTAAGACAAAAGTTCCAATGAGTTTAAGCAACTAATAACCACAGCCACTCAGTTAACAAATTTGATCCAAACACCCCTTTAAATGGCAAAACAAGAGATTTTCAAAGCATTACACTATTACAGGGTATTCCACTGATTTATATGGGATACTGAAGCTTAATGAGACATATGAAGCTTAAATACAAGAGAGAATGAGCAATGCAATAATCCTAACTAGATATGCATATTCCACTTGAAGATTTCAAAAGGTAAACCACTATACAATCCAATGAAGGACTGTCAATAGATAGACTACCACCAAGCCTACTCAGACTAAATAAGCACAAGACAATAGATAAGACATGGATTTAAGAACTAGTAAGCTAAAAGGCAAATATGAGAAATAATGTTAAAAAAGGATAAATTGGATTTACAAGCAGTCCTAGTACAACAAGGGTGAATGACACCTAAACCATTCAGATTTAACCTAATGCTTGCCACAAGCTTTAAACCATGCTCCACAAATTCTTCTTCTCTTTTTCTTCTTTTATTTTTATTTTTATTTTTTATATTTTCTGTATTCTTTCTATTTTTGAGGAAAACTGAAACTTGAATAAAAATTGGAACTATATAAACTAAAAACTTACTTTATTCAACTGAAACAGATTACAATACTGATTTTGAAAGGAAATTACAAACTATAACTAATTTGACATGGATTTAAAATAGGCTAAAAACTACCTAAAAACTACTAACTCCCTCTTTTCTGCTACTCTTCTCCTATTTATTTATCTCTTGAGTTCCAAGTGGTCTTCCAGTCAATTCCCACCTCTTTTCTTGAACGTTGGATCACTGAAACAAATCCTAGCCATCAAAAATATTTTTGGCGCCAAAACCTTTGTCTGTTTCCTTTGATTAATTGATGCCAGTGGGGAAACTTTGGACTGTTGTGTTTGTTTGAGGTGCAAGGGGGGAGGGGTGGAGTGTGTAGGAGGAAAAAGCAGTGTAGGGTGATGATGGGGATGGCTGTGGTTTGCAGGTATGAGGTGGAAAGGGTGGTGATGTGGATGGTTGGTCAAAGTTGGGAGGGTCAAATGGTTGACCGGAGGTGGGAGTAATATTATTAACGGGGTGAGTTTATAAGTGTGGGTGGGCTGTTGGATGGAGTTGGGCTAAGGATGGTGAGATGGGCTTGGGAGAGATGTGGACTGGGCTGGGGGTTTATAAATTTGGAGTGGGTTGGTTTGGTTATAAAATTACAAAGGGTGTACGTTTGGTTTAGTAACTTAGGGTAAACGACAAGGACCAATTTGCAAAATTCTGAATTTAAGGGATGTGTAATGCAAATTTCCCAAAAGTATTCAAAGGGTAAATCTTGCCATAGTGTAATAGTCCAAGGGTTGTAAGTGTAATTTGACTAAAACTGCCAATTTCCAAAGTTAAAGGACCAAACTTGCAATTTCACCAAACTTTCCACCCAAGGACCATTTTTGACACATTTTGATTTTCCAAGGACAAAAAATGATTTTCCTTTCAAAAATATCCCACCAGGGACCAATTCTGCCATTTTCTGAAACTCCAGGGACCTTTTATGCCAATTTTGGATTTTGAGGGGCCAAACATGTAATTTTCTCAAACTTTTCACCCGAAGTCTAAATTTGATAATTTTTGACTTTTAAAAACTTTGGGTTGACTTTTCTTTCATTTAAAACCTTTAGGGACTAGTTTTGTCAATTTTTGAAACTTGAGGGACTGAAACTGCCAATTGTGCAAACTTTGTTCATTTTTCATTTGTTTTTAAATATTTTGCATATAAACCATATAAAACACACTTTTAAGATAATTTCAGTATTTTGATGCATTATTGGGTGTTTTTTGATGTTTTGGCAGTTTATATAAGACAAAAATGATGAGTATTTACACACTCATCAGTACCCTAGGTTTTTACAAATAATTTTAGAGATTACCACACAGGATAGAGTCCATATCCCCATTAAGAGTCTTAGTTCTAAATTATTTGCTTCTATGCAAACTAACTATAAAGTGGTACATCACCCTCTGTTAGCTGCTATGTTGCCAATTGGTAATGATGCTACAGGTGAGGATGATGCTGCTGGTGATCTACCCTCTCAAAATGCTGCTGATGATGGTAATCCATCATCTTCTGGTGTTGCTGCTGATGGTAATCCTTCAGTGGTAAATGATGGAGAGCCATCTACAACTGCTGAAGCATTAAATGTTTCTCCTGACCAGCTTCCACATTCCCCTTTACCTCTATCACCTAGTCCTGTTCCATCACCATCTCTGGTTGCTCCTGATGAGCTTGTTCCTGAGGTTGCAGAGACAAGTCTCTTGGTACCCAAGTACCTACACCTCTTGAGTCTGAGATTACTAGACTACCCACACCTAGTCCTGTAAGAGAGCCATATGCTGAAGGCTCTCCTAATGTTGTACATATGTCTGTTTCTCCTGATAGGTTCAATGAAGCTCCCATGACCACTGAGCAATCTGATGGTGGAGCTGAGAACCCTGTTACTCTTACCTCTGTATATGATTTGCTTTGCAGGTATGTTAAAAGGACTGATGATCTTCAACAGGAGCTTGCAAATATGATGCGTGGGAATTGCACCAGGCTTTACCTCTCGAGGGATCTCGAGAAGCTTAAAACCCTCACCAGGCAGTGTACCTAATCGTTGTAGTATAGTATAGTGACAAGTACCAGGGGATTGATCGTTCAACTCAGGAATAGTGTCGCTAGGATTAGAAAGCCTAAAAACTAGGTCTAGAGGTGAGGGATGATTGTTTTTGTATTTTTATATTTTTCTGAAAAGCAAGTAAACTCTCGGGTTTTGGAAGAGTGGGCGGAATTAGTTGCTAGTCAACTAACTCAATAACTAAGATGCAATCAAAATAAAATAACAAAAATGAAAATAAAGCTAATTACTAATGTGGTGTGAACAATAAATGGGAAAATTGTGTTTACTTAGATTTCATTACTCTCTAGATATCTTTTACAGGTTGATAGTTTGTTACAGTTGCGTGGATGATGGGTTATATTCCTTAATACCAATCGTGGGGTGGCGTACGTACTTCCCCAACTCTATAAGCTCCTACTTCACTCCTATGTCGAGCCTGCAAGAAGCTCCTAACATGGGATCATTAGAATTCGCTCATGCATTAAATACAACCATAAAAACCTAGTATGCATTGGTTCATTTTTCTTAAGACATTCAAGCAAGTTACACTATGGAAGTCTGCCAGTTTTCTTAAGCATAACATCGAAATCATTCATCTGTAACAACTATAAACAAGCAATCAACCCATAATCAACATCTAGGTTTCATTACATCTAAGCAAACACACAAGAGATCTAGCCTAGCATGTTAAAATGAAGACAAGCATAAGATATATTCAAACAACACATAGACATATTGAATGAATTGAAAGGATACTTATCTCAATTGAACATGAAAGGTTTCAAAGGGTAAAAACCCTTGAAAATACTGATAAAATCGTGCTAGGGTTTCTCCAAGTTATCCCTAAAAATTATCCTCTTCTAATGAATGAAAATTACAAAACTATATATAGATTTTCCAATGTGACGACGTCAAGAAGAGAATTCTGACGCCGTCAACCCGCCGCCCATAATAATATCGGATTGCCTAGATCCAGATCTGACGCCGTCAAGAACAAATTTCCTCTGGGCCGTCACGTATAAAGGGACCATGACGGCCTATGGTGACGCCGTCATGCCCTAGTGTAAAAACATTCTGGATCGTCATGGACTCCATCCACTTCACCTCTTGTTTTCCTCTTGACGCCGTCATTAAGAACTTGGGGACGCCGTCAGGTACTGTTCCCAGCAAGAAAAATTAAGACTTTGCCGTTTTCTTCACTTTTATGCTCCAAAAACGTCCAAAATGCTTCCTTTTCCAGAATTCACTCCAAAAGTACCTAAAATCACAAAAGGAATTATTTAGGGCAATATTTAATCAAATAAATTCAATTCCGGGGTTAAATGACCCCCTAAAAACGGATCATTTTTCGCCTCATCATATACCCTTACACTTGAGATTTGCTTGTCCTCAAGCAAATGCGCTTTTATTCTAATCAAAATACAAGTTAGGGGTCATTTAACACTAATATAAAAGTAATTACAACAAATAATCGTTCCACTAAAGACCAAAGACAAGCACGGAGGTCATATACTAGCACCTCACAAATAGTGTTTAGATACTCACATCTCTAAGGTGTAACAAAGTATGTATCACAGTATGGAAATGGAAAATATCTCTCACTACCTGACATAGCAAAATAGATTACCATAGGCTTGGGAAAGGATCAAACCTCCACCACATGGCGTAAGCACCTAGGATAAACTATCAAAGAGGTCTTTTAAAGGGTTATAACGTTAGGTGTAGGGATATGGAATACACGGTTTTGTTGGATAAAGGCAATCTTTACTGGTGGCGAGTTAATCATCTTGGTTAATTACATGTACAATATGGCGTTGCTAAGCTAAGACTAGACTCGACTTAAGCTAATAAATGAAAAATAACAAAAACATAAAATAAACATAGAATGAAACGGGATGGTAGTCCGTATGTTTTTTCTCCTTTCTTTTTCTAATTTTTTTTCTTTTTCTTGATTTTTCTCTTTTTTTTTTTTTTTTTTTTTTTTTTTGCATACACTCTTACCCTACCATCCAAAATAATACATCATAGGTAATGAACATTCCCCTTACACTTGAATTTTTACATACTTTACAATAAACTACTCTAATGACTCGAATTAAGATAATCAAAACACTTGGAGTACTTTTAAGATTAATGCACATATGGGGGTAATAATATTATGTTCTTCCCCATTATTCCATAACACAAGTACTTTACCCAGGTGTCCCAATCGTCCCAAAACAATATGTACAAGGATATGACTCGACTTAGCAACCATGTAACCAATTAGATAATTAACTAAGGGTTTAAACATATAACAATAATGCACTAAAGATGAGTGCACACACGGAAGGCTAAGGCGATTTGGGTGTACATTTAAGTGGGGTGTAACAAATTCTTCCTTTAAGTAAGATGCTTAAAGTTAGAAACGAAAAGACAGGCTCTCGGAGGGGTTTCGTGTACTAAAAATGAGTACAACGCTAAGGTGTGGGAAAAATTAGTTGACTTTACTAGCCAAATAATATGACTTAAATGGTCAAGTAATTATGATACGGGAAGGGTTATCCTAATGCCTCTTATCATGTAGTAAATCCTACTACACGAATGTAATCTCACTAGCGGTCTCGGGATGCATCACTAACGCAAGTTCTAGAATCTAAATGCTACCGGTACACTCATAAGCACTAATAGTAAATGCTTTTCCTATCAAATCTAAAGGCGAACCTCACATATTTGGGTGGAAAATTTTTCTGAATGATACGGTTTTGTGCTAGTCATACGATTCCTATCCATGAGAAGCTTGCTAAGGCTAAAGTTTTACTCCTAAATGTTGAAAAAAAATTAAATTTGGCGCTAAAATTACACTAACAAGTATTTCTCATAGTTTTCTTACACTCCTACCATCAAACAAACAAACTCAAGTGAAAGTGTATACTATAAGGTATCATCATTTACCCTCCCCATACACTTAGGATGAACATTGTCCCGAATGTTCAATTAAAGAATGCAAAAGTAAAACAGGTAAAAGAATGAAATCAAATACTCCCCTGATTCGTTCGGTGTGGATAGTGCGGTAACAAGGTTAGATCTTCCTCCAAGAAAATGAACAATCAAAGCTTCCCTTCCAGAATTTAAATCATCTTCTTGTCATACATAACCTATTAAACCTGAGAAAACAAACAAGGCAACCTTGCGTAAAATCGGCGGCAATCTATATATACTAACAAATCCTAGAAAACAAAGTAAGATATAATGCTTGTGGAATGAATGTTTGCAGTTTTTCTGGAGTTTATAAAACTAAAGATTTAACCAAAAACTTTAAGACTCCGTTAGAAAAACAAAACTAGCAAAATTTCCAGAATTTTACACATGACGCCGTCAGGAATTAATTCCTGACGTTGTCAGAAGTGATCTGCAGAAATCTTTACGTTAAGTTTCCGGAAAATTTCTGAAAAACTTATGTCCTACTTCCTGGAAAATCCTGCAAATATCATTATGACTCGATACAAGCATTTGACTCTAACAAATACGAATATACATGTCCATTAAATATTGTGGAGAATCATGATCGAATTTGTTTCTTAAAAACATATTTGGGGTTTCCCCTTACACTTATCTTTTGCGAAATACCTTTGGATGAAGTTAAGACTAAGTCAAACGACAAAATAAAGTATTTTCACCATTTTATTTTTGAAACATGATCTACCAACAATAGAAATAAAGCATGCATACGGAAACAAATAACAATCAAACAATTAAAAATCACACAAAGTATGGGTTGCCTCCCAAGAAGCGCTTTTCTTTATTTACGAGTCTTGTAGCTAGACTCAAGGTCATGGGCTATTACGTGATACGGGTGAGTTCCTCATTGAGGACATCTTTGGGATCAAACTTAGGTTTCAACTTCCTACCGGTTTTCTTAGTACGTGTATGACCTTTCAAACTTTTCTCCATCCGGATCATACAAAATCATCTTCATATGCCATGATCCGTTACCTTCTTTAGGTGGCTTGTCCCACCTCCATTTACACTTATCCCCCTCTCTTTTTCACTTGTTCATCTCTATGTTAATAGGCATTACGCTTAAGAACTCAATCATTTTCCTAAAGACTAGGGGGTCCTCAAAAGGGTCTAGCTCTTCAACTCTAGCTATGAGTTGTTCCACCGAATGTGTTTTATCGATGAAATCTTTTTCTAGATAGAATGGGCGTTGAGGTCCTATAAAGTTTCTTTCTATCCAAGGTCCATATCTAGATGGTCTCCTATTCATCTCTACCCAATGTGGTGTCGGTTCATCCTCACAATCGTAGCTATATTTCTTAACATCATATACCGACCAAGTATCGCTCTCACCTACCGCTATCTTAGACTCCTTACAATCTATCATGGCGCTAGCGGTTGCTAAAAATCCTCTTCCTACTAATAATGGGCATGTAGTATCACTAACCATATCTAGGACGTGAAAATCCGCTAAAATAGTTAACTTCCCAACGTGAACAATTACATCCTTGATCATCCTAACCGGGTGGGCAATACTCCCAACCGCTAGACCAATTAATACCTCTGTCTCCTCTAACTTTCCTAGCTTGAGAGTGGTGAAAAGGGATAAGGGAATCAAGTTGAGGCTTGACCCTAAATCGGCTAGTGTGTCAAAAGCTTCGGATTTTCCTATTTTACAAGGTAAAACAAATATACCCGGATCATCAAGCTTTTTAGGCAACTTGTTTTGAACGAAGGCGGTCCCATTTTTACCTAGTTTAAATTTCTCATATTTTTCTAGGAGGGCACTATAGTAGGGAGCACGGGCTAAGACATCAATGACAGGGCGTTCAAGGTGGAGCTCCTTGAATTTATCGTCAAGGTCTTGTGTAGGAGGTGTTTCATTTGATTGGTCCTTTTGAAGAATTTGGTTTTGCTTGAAACACGTGCTCATTGATTTAACCGAGTAGTATTGCGGACAAGAAGTGGGTGACGAAACTGATGATATGGAATTAACGTTTAGTTTCGGGTTCTTGACCGTGTCGCTTGGGAGTGCTCCCATTTCTCGGTCATTGAGAACTTTCAACAATGTGTCGATTTTGGTGGTCATCTCGCTTTGCTTGTGTTTGAAATCGGGTTCAAACTTAGATATGCGAGCTTCTTGAGATGCCATAAACTTGGACATCAATCCTTCAAGATTATTGGTACTACCATAGTTATTAGAAGGATTGTTGTTGAAAGTACGGGTGGAGGGTGGACCGTTTGGTTGGTAACGATTAGGCGAATTGGAAGAATTGTTTTGGTTTTGTCTCCACCTAAGGTTCGGGTGATTTTTCCAAGAAGGGTTATAGGAATCACCGTAAGGGTTTGGCTCGGGTTTGAAAGTGTACCACTTATCTCCCGCTTCGTCGATACACGAAGATGCGTAGTCCGCAAAAGCTGTTCCGGGGAGTTCCACGCAATCACGAGTGTCATGGGGACCACTACATAATTCACATGAAGAAGTGATTTTGTTCACTTGGCTTGAAGGCATAGGAGCTTCGTAAGATTTCATGAGAAACTTGACTTGGTCCTCAAGTTCCATGATCCTACGGTCAGAAGTGCTAGAATTGTTCGAAGGCAAAGATATTGCCTTGACCGTTTTGTTCAAATCACGAGGATCATTCCAACTTTCGTTGTCATAGAGAGCAAGATCTTCTATGAGTTCCCATGATTCTTCCGCACTTAGATCACGTAGCTTACCACCGGCCGATTGGTCAATGGTTTGCCTTGTGGAGAGATCGATATGGTCATAGAAGATTTGGACTTGGAGCCAAAGATCTATGCCGTGATGAGGGACTTTTTAGAGTAAGTCCTTGAAACGAGTCCATGCTTCATATAGAGTTTCACCTTTACGTTGTTGGAACATCAAGATATCATTTCTAAGCTTAGTAGTTCTCCCCGGTGGGAAAAATTGAGCAAGGAAATGAGTGGTGAGATCACCTCATGAGGTGATGGATCCCGCGGGTAGATGTTCAATCCATTGACTAGCTTGATCACGTAGAGAGAATTGGAATAGGCGTAATCGGGTCGACTCTCTAGTTGTAATATCAAGGTCTATAGAATCTACAATTTTAAGGAAGTCCTTGAGATGTTGATTAGGATCTTCGGAATGAAGTCCATGGAATGCACATCCACTTTGCACCAACCGGATGGTGTCGGATCGCAAGGGAGACACATTGGCTCCTTGGGTGAGCTCAATAGTGTTTCGATAGCCTTGCTGGCTAGGTCGGGAATACTCTCCTAGGGTTCGGGGCCTAAGAGGTTGGTTTGCTAGTGGTGGGTTTTGTGGGTGGTCTTGTTGTGGTGGGTTGATGGGTTCAAAGATGTTACCACCTTCCATGATGTCGGATGGTAAAGGTTATGAATAAAGACACGAAGAAATAAGATAGACTAAAAAAAAACTAAAAAATAAAAATAAAAGCTTACTAGAAAGGCTAAAAGTATAGTATAGTGACAAGTACCAGGGGATTGATCGTTCAACTCAGGAATAGTGTCGCTAGGATTAGAAAGCCTAAAAACTAGGTCTAGATGTGAGGGATGATTCTTTTTGTATTTTTATATTTTTCTGAAAAGCAAGTAAAATCTCAGTTTTTGAAAGAGTGGGCGGAATTAGTTGATAGTCAACTAACCCAATAACTAAGATGCAATCAAAATAAAATAACAAAAATGAAAATAAAGCTAATTACTAATGTGGTGTGAACAATAAATGGGAAAATTGTGTTTACTCAGATTTCATTACTCCCTAGATATCTTTTACATGTTGATAGTTTGTTACAGTTGCATGGATGACGGGTTATATTCCTTAATACCAATCGTGGGGTGGCGTACGTACTTTCCCAACTCTATAAGCTCCTACTTCACTCCTATGTCGAGCCTGCAAGAAGCTCCTAACATGGGATCATTAGAATTCGCTCATGCATTAAATACAACCATAAAAACCTAGTACGCATTGGTTCATGTTTCTTAAGACGTTCAAGCAAGTTACACTATGGAAGTCAGCCAGTTTTCTTAAGCCTAACATCGAAATCATTCATCCGTAACAACTATAAACAAGCAATCAACCCATAATCAACATCTAGGTTTCATTACATCTAAGCAAACACACAAGAGATCTAGCCTAGCATGTTAAAATCAAGACAAGCGTAAGATATATTCAAACAACACATAGACATATTGAATGAATTGAAAGGATACTTATCTCAATTGAACATGAAAGGTTTCAAAGGGTAAAAATCCTTGAAAATACTGATAAAATCGTGCTAGGGTTTCTCCAAGTTATCCCTAAAAATTATCCTCTTCTAATGAATGAAAATTACAAAACTATATATAGATTTTCCAATGTGACGGCGTCAAGAAGAGAATTCTGACGCCGTCAACCCGCCGCCCATAATAATATCGGATTGCCTAGATCCAGATCTGACGCCATCAAGAACAAATTTCCTCTGGGTCGTCACGTATAAAGGGACCATGACGGCCTATGGTGACGCCGTCATGCCCTAGTGTAAAAACATTCTGGATCGTCATGGACTCCATCCACTTCACCTCTTGTTTTCCTCTTGACGCCGTCATTAAGAACTTGGGGACGCCGTCAGGTACTGTTCCCAGCAAGAAAAATTAAGACTTTGCCGTTTTCTTCACTTTTATGCTCCAAAAATGTCCAAAATGCTTCCTTTTCCAGAATTCACTCCAAAAGTACCTAAAATCACAAAAGGAACGATTTAGGGCAATATTTGATCAAATAAATTCAATTCCGGGCTTAAATGACCCCCTAAAAATGGATCAGTTTTCGCCTCATCAAAATACCAAGTCTTCACTTGGTGGTGAGATTGAGCTCTTGAAAAGAAAGGTTCAGGAGTTAGAAGCACAACCTGATCAGTAGAAGAAAAGAAAGGTTGTGATTGATGTTGATGAAGTACATGAGGAGGGACATTTGGACTCCCTTGAGATCTTGGCTGAAGTTGCTCAACAGACTCATGCTTATTCTCCTAAAGTTGCAGAATCTTCAAAACTTCAGAAGCCAATTCAGTTCAGTAGAAGAAGGGGAAGACAATATTTGGCAAAGAAGTTTGCTGAATCTTCTAAGGTTGCTGAAACTTCTAAGGTGTCCAATGTTGCTGAGATTCTCATGACAGATGCTGATGATACTCTTCAGGAGAATGAACCAATAAGTGATATTGCTTTTGAAAAGACTACTGATGGGGTTCACACATCAGTGGATACATTCTTTGTGGTTGGTAAAGAGTATATGGCTTCTCCTAGCATTGCTCCATCTGTTCCTGAACAAGTTTCTCATGAAGACACACCTACAACTCTCCATACTACAGGATCTGCTGATACTCACATTGACTTAGATGTTCAAGATATTCCTGCTGATCCTATGGAAGAGTTAGTCATTCCTCATGATGATTCTGCTGAAGTTGCTGAAGTATGTACTGATGATCTTATCTCTGAAAAGGAAAGACTTGAGCAAGAAAGACTTTTGAAAGAATGGGAAGATCATAAGAAAAGTACAGACTTGGCAAAGGAAGTGCAAGCCAAATATGATTCAGAATTCCAATCTGCTACCAACAAGTATATTTCTACTCTGCCTCTAGAAAGACAAAGAGAATTGGATGTTGCCATTCCAAATTTTGATGAAGCAGACTGGATGCATATTGAAGAACAAGTGATTGCTACTCCTGGTTTAGCTACAGATATTCTTGGAAAAGATGTCAAGAAAGATGATTGGGTTTCTGGAATAGTTGAGATTATGAAACAGAGAAAGAAAGAAGCAGATGAAAGAATTGCCAAAGCAAAGAGGGATATACCAATGACTCAAGCACAACAGAGGACTTTTATGAGAAATTATGTGAAAAGTCAAAGCAGTGCACTTTATAATAGTGCTTGGACTCGGAAACAAGTTTGGTCTCTCTCAGATGAACAATTGGTTCATCAGTATAATAGAATCAAGACTAGATGTGAAAATGATGGACTGAGTACTCCTAAGCTTGTTCCTACACTCCTTCCTACTGATGCAGGACCACAGTCTAAGAGATTAAAAATGAATGAAGCTGTTTCTGCTGATGTGCCTGCTACATCTGTCTCTCATTCTGCTGATGCTATTTCCCCTGCTGATATGGGTATTCCTGCTGTTGCTTCTGTACCTTCACCTAGTGTATCTATTTCTGCTGATACAACAACTGTGTTGCTCCATCTGTTGTTGACAAAGGCAAAGCAAAAGTTGTAGCAGAAGCTCTTCCTTCTAAAAAGAGAACAAAAAGACAATTGGAGGAGGAGAAATTGGGTGAAGAGGCTGCTAAGCGGTTGCAAGATGATCAAGAGGCTGAAATGGCAAGGTTTCATGAGCTAAAAGTGAGAGAAGTAGAGCTTGCAACTGCTAGGGCTAAACAGATCAGGATGGCAATGGATGCACAAGTTGAATCTGCTGCATTTGCTTCTATTGAGGACTCTACTGATGTTCCCCTAGATCTTCCATCAGTGGAAACTCATGCTGCAGAAGATGTATCTGCTGAGGATGTAGCTCCTGAGGAACCTTCTTCACCACATGATGCTATATACATTCCTGGGAAAAGGGCCAAGAGAATGGCAAGAGTGAGGGTCTCACATTCTGTACATAGAGTAGTAGATGTTAATGCTGCTGATGCTTCTTTCATCAAAGAAGGATCTCCTGATGATTGGCCAGAGGGTGTTAGAGATGTTTTGGTTCATTGGGGACTGTCTAAGAATGGACATATCAATACTATTTATAGGCTTGATAAAACTTCTCTGTCATTCACATTTCTATAAGAAATTTTGCATCTTGTGGATCATCAGGACTTAATATGAGTTGGTTACCAAGCATTATGCTACCCATACTCCTTAAGGTGTAGGTTTGTATTTATTGGGAGATCTTCAATTGCTCATGGATTCTACTTCACCAACTGGTGCTGGTTATGAAGTGTGGAAGAACAATCAGAGGTGGAAAGTACAAAGATGGAATTTTATCCTATGCCTTATGTTCATGTCTTGGAGACTACATCTGGAATCAGGGTAATCATGTTTCTTGAGAAGAATTATCCTCTGATTATGCCACTCATGGAGAAAATGCTTCAACATAAATTGGAGATTCCTCCTGATCCAGTTGGGAATGCTAGATTGTTTGCTGAATCTTTGGTTCGTTTGTTCAAAATGAGAATCAGGGATGGTATTTTGTTGTATATTTTTTTGATTTTTATTAGTTTTTAGTAAAAAAAAAAAAAAAAAAAAAAAAAAAAAAAAAAAAAAAAAAAAAAAAAACTAACAGATTTGTGTAGTCTTGTGTATGTTGTATGCAGGTTTTGGTGTTGGGAATTCTGCTAACGGTTACTGCTGAAGGATACTACTGAAGAGCTGGTTCCTGCTGAAGCAGTATATCTGCTGAAGACTAGTTTCAGCATATTTAGTTTCTACGGATATAGCTATTTCGTATAGTTTTTTTATTTAGTTAAGATATGCATGAGTTTTATTAGGAAGTGATAATGCATATCTTTTGAAGTTTATAGAAGATACGTTTCTTGTGAAACAGTTTAGGGTTTCTTGTCTATAAAAGGAACACACGATTATGTATTAGATACGCTTTTAGAATTTCAATTCCAGTATTATAAAAAGATCCATAGAGGATCAAGTATTCTCAGTATTCAGTTGTCTTACTTGTGTTTGTTTCGGCTTTAGAATACAAGTTGTAGAGATTTTCTTTTAGTGTGTTAGTGATTACATTAACATAACTAACGATCCACGAGTGCTCAAAGATCTATCAAGGTCTAAGGTTCAACAAGGGGTGAGGAATACAAGAGGCAAGGGTGGTATTTATAGGCCAAGAACCCAAACTTGGGAAATTTTACCGAGGCCAGCGCGTCACTCACGCGTCAGCAGGCGGCAACACGCCAGCACCAAGTTTGTATAATGCTGATTACATGAGACGTGATACCAAACATTACATGTTTGTTCCAAAGGACATCTCTAAAGAGGAAATCCAAAAACGTTTAAAGGTCAATCAAAAGAAAACTAATTTCTCCTACTTTAGTGCCGATTATGGTTTGATAAATAAGGAAAATGTTCTTGAATGAAAACCAACAATTGTTAAGAAACATGTGGATCAGACTATGGTCAGACCATATGATTCTAACAGATATGAGAGTATAGCAAGAAAAACTTTTTGTCATCTCATAAATCAAATAAGTGGATCGTTATATATTATTCATGAGAAGCAAGAGTTTCAAACGGCTGAACCTGTGAGATCTAATTCTTATGAAATAGTTTTCATAACCCCGTGAGGAGATACATGCGATAAACTGAACATAAGTATTTTTAGTATGCAAAATCGAATTAATATTGCCTAAGTTGTTACCACGTGCTACAAGTCCCTCATATCACGAACCATTTATCACTTGTGTTTGCAAGTGAACACGAATTTAGCGAATAGATCTATTGGAGATGGCAACCTATAACTGTCCACTAGACGAGGTGGTAGTGATGCACTATATTCGAATTTTACTAGGAAGATAACACCTTTCTACTAAGAGGGCCCAGTCATCTACATCCCCCGTGGTGTAGGTGATTATATCATTTGATATCTACTCAATGTTAAGGTTTGTGATTCGTGAGGCTTAGGAGCAATATATGCGAAACTAATCTAAACTACTCGAAGCGAACTATTGTTTTTAAAATTATTTAACTTGTGTTCAAACTATTCTAAACTAAACTACTATGGATTCACTCAGCCTTTGTGTTGAATTTTTAGCATGTTTATCTCAGGAAATTAGGAGCATGATGGCACAGAGCTGGAAAACAGCACTCGGGACCTCCCTCTTATCTAAAAATAATAATATCATTCTCTTCAAACTCGTCACCATTTTGTGAAACAATTTACTGTTGGAAAATGTTTTGTAACTCTGAATATTTGAGTTTTCATTGAATGATATAAAACCTATCTTTTGAATTGTTTTCTATAAGTATGACTGTGATCTAAAATGTAATTACCCCGAATTAGACTTCCGCTGCTTTCCAAATTATCGGGGTGCTACAGTTTCTAAGACATTCAAGCTATTTACATATAAGAGGTTAGCCAGTTTTCTTAGCCTAACGCGAGGCAATCAACTAAACAAGAGAAAACAAATCAATATTCAATAACGAGGTTTCACTGGATCTAAGCAAACACAAATAAACTTAAGCTAACATGTTAAAGCAAAGAAAAGATAAACACATAATCAAACAATACATGGAAATATCGAATGATTGAAGGGAATAATTATCTTTATTGAAACATGAAGTTAAAAGGCTGTAAGAGCCTTACAATAGCATTAAAATTTGTCTAAGGTTTCCCTCTCCAAAGTGTTACACGAATTAATGAATAAATGTGAAAGTATATATAGCTTTACAAATGTGATGGCGTCACCTTATAGGGCGTGACGCCGTCAGCTCGCCGTATCTAAGGTTTCGTCTTGTGCAAGTCGCCGTTATGACGGCGTTAGAAATGCCATGAGGCCATCACTTGTGAATTCTTCTGGGCCATTGATGGCATCAAATAAGTACATATTATTGTCATCATTTGTCCTATATATTTTACTTGTTTTATATTATTATCTGTGAGAATTGATATTTAATCGTTTACTTTTGTAGTTCTCAGTTATAAACAAGCATTTGGTAAAAATTAGTGATTTTGGATGAAATATGGAGCTAAATGATCAAGATGGTAAGAGTCTACTGAACTGAAGAAGATATGTCGTATCATTCTATACAAATACGTCGTATGACTATACTTGGATGATTTCGAAGACTATTGCCTGACTTTGAAGAATGTGCCTCATGTAATTATCCCATGCGCCGCATATGAAACTTTGGCCAACGAAGAAAAACCAACTTGTTGTACTCCAGATAAGCCACATTACATTCATTACATACGGCGCACACTCTCAAGACTTCACCAAAGATAATACTAGATAGTTAAGGACATGCACCGCATAGAGATCCAAGTTACGCCGCATCTGAAGATGGTGTATGAATATTCTAGAATAAAATAATCTTGGACCCCATGCGAAGTTAAGTCAATGCACCGCATCTACTTAGTCGATGCGCAGCATCGAACTCTCTGACAGAAACTATAAATACCCCAAGAGACAGCCGAGTTTCATGTGTAAAAAAGATTCGAAAGTTACATAAACCCTAAGGAGAAGAATTGCAACGAAGAGACAACACAGACACAACCAATTGAAGATCTCAAGAGCAGTAAGAAGGTCCTGCTTGTGTTTTAATTTTATTAAGTAGTTTTGTTATATTGTAATAGTACACTTTAATCCATCAGGATTGATGGGCTTGTGACCGCCACATTGCTCCTCTTAAAATTGCTTTCCCATCGATTAAAGTTTATTTGATGTTTATTTGGTTTTTGTTATATGTGTTTTGATAACCTCTATTTCTAGCTGTGGCTTGCTTAGGCTGACATACCCCTCCCACGATTACTTCATTAGCATTATAAGTTAGTGTAAGCCATTAAAAACGGTTAAATAATATAGACATAAGTAATATTTAAGAGTTTACTCGCCTATAATTATGATACCAACGAGAGAGAAGAGTTTACGACACTCATCATATAAAACTAGCAATAAAACAAGTGATAAGCTACTTAATCATTCATCAGGCCTCTTATCTGTATCTGTTATCTATCTTTGTACGTGTTCGCCATTCATTGTATTCTGTCTCATTAGTTTTATTATTTTATTAATCAACTCAAATCGTGCCAGTCTCTCAGACTAAAACCCCCTCGCGTTAGATTAGGTTATAAAACTAACTTAGGAATTAAAATACTGATAGACATTCTAGGTGTTAACATTTCACTCTTAGTGATCGACACTCTACTTACCAACTAGCTGTCCCAAGTACCTAAAATACAAAAATAAACGATTTGAGGCAATATTTGATCATATTTATGCGATTTTAGGATTAAATGACCCCTTAAAATGTACCAAATAAATATTTATCACCCACCTTTCAAGGCCGGATATCAGTAAGTGCAGAGTGATTGACGGAAGCATCGAGATTGATTTAATCAGATTTAAGCTTAAAAATGATGATCAAGTGATACAAAAAGAAAAAAAAACTAGTTCCACTCGTAATATAAGTTAATATTGTTTTGTTTTTAATTATTTGAAAAAAATGGATGAATGCAAGTTACAGGGTAATTGTTTTGTTTAGAACGTGGAGGAAGAAGATGGTTATTTTAGGTCAATGACACACTGCACCCTCAAAGTTCAAATTGTTGTCATTTTGTTCCTAATTCTTTTGTACTTTCCAATTAGTGCATAGAACTTACAAAATTAACAATTTTAACCCTTGTTTGCTACAAATGATTCAATACGGCACATTTGAATCTTTGATACTACGTATTTTAGTGTACTCATATATTGTTCGATAAAGTTTTACTAAGTTAAAGCGAACGATATTATTTGCTATTATTAAACAAAGATATCAAAATCTACACGATGATCTTACCTCGTTAACAAAAAGTTTCTACTTTACTTACTAACTATATTTAATTTTAAATTTAATTTATCTTTTTTTTTTTGTTCGGTGAATAAGTAGATATCGATCCATGGCGTTATTGTATGTTACTACTGAGCTTCTAAAACAAAGAATTGTAAGTTATTACCCGAAAAAAATTAAACCCCCTTTAATACAAATTCCTAGCTCCGTCTTTACCCCTCATACCAAACGGGCACTTAGTTATAGTACCAACAAAGGGTTTCGAGGTATGACTTTATTCCGCAATGCTAAAACCCATATTACAGGCGGAGTTCAGGGTCAGCATACTGCTCAATTGGATGTCACTTAGGGTGAACATCGGGCCGGTCCTGACCCTTCCTGATCCGAAACCGATTGATCCAGAAACTGAATGTCTTGAAAACCAAAACCGAATCCCGAAACCAATCGGTTTTGTTTGTATTTTTTCGGTTTTGGCCCGTCTCGACCCGAAACCGATTGTCCCGAGTCCCGAATGTCTGTAAAACCAAAACCGAGTCCTGACCCGAGTGTGGTCGGTTCGGTTTTGGGACGCTCATTTTCTGTCAGTTTTTTTCAGGATTTCGGGATTCGGTCTGGTTCACCCTTAAATAAATACGAAAATTAAAAAATTGAGAAAACAAAAAGATTAGGTGGCATGAACCATGATGGAACTGTAAAATATACCCGGAAACAAAACATAACAAACAAACACCATCATAAAACCCAACAAAACGACTTTCACCGGGCAATCAATCAATCAAAATCACAACCCACAGATCTATCTGATCCCGATCAATCATCATGTCTTTGAATATGAAAACATTAACCCAAGCATTCGCCAAAACCGCAGCCGTAATCGAAAAAACCGTCCAAGACGTAACCGGCCCCAAACCCCTCCAAGACTACGAGCTTCTAGACCAGATCGGTTCAGCTGGACCCGGTCTTGTATGGAAGCTCTACTCCGGCAAGCCACGTGGCGGTGGCGGTTTAATTGGAGCTCAGTATCCCGTTGTGTGTGTTTGGGTGCTTGATAAGAAGGTTGTTTACGAGGCGCGAGTTAAGGCGGGGTTGTCGAAGAATGTGGAGGAGGCTTTTTATGAGATTGTGAGGGCGGATTGTGGGAGGTTGGTTAGGTTGAGGCATCCGGGAGTTGTGCATGTGATTCAGGGGTTGGATGAGAATAAGAATGCTATGGCGATGGTTACGGAGCCGTTGTTTGCTAGTGTGGCGAATGCGATTGGTGTGCTTGATAATGTGGCGAAAGTGCCCAAAGAGCTTCAAGGAATGGTATGAAATTGTTACTTGCTAAGTAGATGCATTGTGCTTAATACGTGCCGATAGTTTATGAAAATATCTTTGAGTTATCACTGAATTGTGCGGATAGCTTAAAAGGATATGAATGAACTGAAATTGAATTACAAATTGATCTATTAGTAGGTTTTGGTGTAATCTGAGGTTTTAAACAAGGTTTAGTGCTGTCCATGACGTTATTTTGCGAACATAGACTAGTTCTAGGTCAGGAATTAATCTTTTTAGAATCAAAGTTAGTTAGTGGATGCGCGTTTTTAAGATCTTCATTACTATCGGAACTTGCAAAGCGTAGACCATACCGTGCTTGCAAGTATTGAAGTTGATAGTTGGGACTTTCTATAGTCCAATATTTAGTATGATTGTGCTGTTATCGATTAGTGAAGAAGATATATCATATTTAGTACATGACAATAGACTATGAGGAAGTTTTTGTGTTACATTTTTCGATGTTGCTTCGACGGTGATCATCTACCAATCTTATGTTATGAGTCTACCTATTTATGATCAAAGTTAGTTTGCATGTATAGTTGGAATGAATGCATTTTTCTTAATACCTTTATGACTATCAGAACTTGCGAAGTGTAGATACGATGACTATTGAAATTTTCTGTGTAGATTTAGATGATTCATGTTGCAGTAGAATACGGGCTATTTTAACAACTTAGTGGGACAAGTTTTAACATTACTATCTTGAGAATCCTAGAGCACCGTTATAATTTCTCGAGCTATAGTTTACAGAAACTGAGCATAACCAACGTTTTGTGCTTTTTCTGTATCATCTAGAATCTGGATTTTTTAAGGTGTGGTCTATGATAATGACATATATAATTGTTGACTAGGCAATTACTTGAGCACATTTGACAATCACCATCATTTGGTGTATCAATGTCAACGTGACTATTTGGAATGCGGGATTTTGAATTTGAAGCCCACTGCCAAATTTGATACACCAATCAGAAGGAAAACATGTAATACAGAATTTTGTGAGATTTGTTGAGGATAATAGCTCTTGTTTATTTAACTTTATGTAGATAAATAGGCGGATAATGATTTTTAGCGGTTGAGATATTCCTATGAGCATGCAGTGCAACAATTTCGTATGTCTAATTGTCTGCATCAATATTTAATTTTCATGATAGCTCTCAGTTTTACGGATTTGACTATTCATGAAAACATATGATCTTGGATTCTTGGTTAAGTGTTAAACTGCTATTCTGAATCTAGCGATAATCTAAATGCTGGTTTTGACTTTGAAAAATATGTTAAAAGCCACCAAAGTATTCAGTTTCTAACATATAGGCCACCCGTTTATAAAAACTAATTTATAGGCCGTCCAACTATGTGTTTGTTTCATTTACACCAATTCTGGCTAAATTTATGTCCAAAAATTGTAATGCATGATTGAGGAACCAACGTACAACTTATTAAAGCACTACGAATGACGAGTTTGGTGTGAAATACCAGTTATACCCTTGTTTAAAGTGCGACTATATGTTATAAAAAGTAATTTTGATGGATAAAAGTGAAATTTTGCGATTAGTTTTTTGTTCGTATAATTTTAAGATGTTAGTGTTATTTTCATTCTTATCGTTTAATAATTATCCAGATTAAATTTGATCGAAATTAGTTTAAACTAAAACAAACATATAGTTTGGTGGCCTTTAAGTTAGTTTCAATAAAAGGACGGCCTATATGTTAAAAACCTAATACTTTGGTGGCTCCACATATGTTTTCCCAAGTATATATTAGATGAAAATTGTATAAACTTTCTGCACATTGCTGACTGTTCTATTTATATTGTTTTGAAAAGTTCGCCAATTTCTTGTGTAGGAAATGGGTTTGTTGGAGGTAAAACATGGTTTACTTCAGGTAGCAGAATCTTTGGATTTTCTTCACAATAACGCCCGCTTGATTCATCGTGCCATATCCCCTGAGGTATATACAAGCTCATTTTATTAACTTTTTTTCTTGGTAGTCACATACATCTGCTGTGCAAATGCTTAGAAATTTGTTTATTTTTTTTACTTTGTATGATATAATGTGCTTGTGACATTACTATAATTTCGGAAACTCTAAAGCCTAAATTATAATCTCAGCATGCTCAATAGCTTGAGCCAAAAAAAAAAAAAAAAAAAAAAATAGCTTGAGCCAAAAATTAGACACATTAGACTAAGGTTTTCCAATGTAATTTTTAAAAATGGTAAAATCAATTTGGACGGTTGATTTTTTAGTGCTAACAGAGGGGCTTCTTGTTACTATTTTTCATGATTCAGCTTTTACATACACACACACACACACACACACACACACACACACACATATATATATATATATATATGTGTGTGTGTGTGTGTGTGTGTGTGTGTGTGTGTGTAAAAGCTGAATCATGAAAAATAGTAACAAGAAGCCCCTCTGTTATATATATATATATATATATATATATATATATATATATATATATATATATTTTAAATATGTGTGCGCATAGAATAATTGAGACCCTACATGTGCAAACACAATGCTGATTTACTGTAGTAAACTTGTTATTTAGTTGTCAAACCAGAAAAGCGACTCTTTATTTTGAAGCTAGAAATGAAATGGCAAAACTAAAACACAATGTCTTCTTTTCCTAAATATATTTAACTCTGTTTTACCCCTGTTTTGGTTATTTAAAAACTACCAAACGACCTAGATAATTTGAAGGAAACTAGAGAATTTTCTTCAAGCTGAGATTCAGATATATAAAATCTGGTTTTTAAACTTTAAAGCTCGTTTATATAAACGAATTTTTTTATCGCTGAATCTCCAAATAGTCCTCCAAAAGTAGCTTGAACTTCTTAGTCCTTCATGGAAACAATACTTTTAGGCACATCTTTGGCTGTTATATCCTTAAAAGTATGCCAACCACATGTGAAGCATGCGAAAGGTACATCATGTGCTATTTTGGAGGATTGAGCCAGGACCACCATGCTTGTATTTCAGCTCCTTTTTTTTTTCTAGGCAAAGTAACAATGAAGGGTGCATACGAACGGGCAACAGTTACCTTGGTGAAGTTGAGACATGGTTTGATGATACACTGAGTACCGATGAAAGTTTGAACGTCTTGCTGCATATTTTGTTAATGGAATTTTTCTCTTAAAACCTCAAGAGTCTTATTAATTCTGAAATGACCAGCTAGGCCTAATCACGGAATTCCTTAATTAGAAGATCCTACTCCTCTTTAACAATGACCCATCTGCATAATTCACACTGTACAGGAACTTTAGTAAGTCGATGATCCGTTAATTGTAAGACTACTAGACTGTTATTTCTTGGTTGATGTAAACTCTCATAATTTGTTTTGCTGTTGTGAGGCCTGTCAAGTGCTCCTCATGTCCAAAGAAATAGAGTTTCTAGTTTGACTTTAATCTATCATGCTTCCTTAGCTTCCTCTGTGAATAGATTATCGTGTTTTGTTTTTCTTTGGTCATTGCTGAAAATTTTTTCACCTAAACTATTTATGCTGAATGTTTCCTAATTCATTGATCATAAACGTCAATGTAAGATTTGTAATCCAGATAGAGTGATAAACATTTGATCATTGGACATATATGATGCCCAGATCTGCAGCCAGTGGATAAGCATATCATTTGACCATGTTACTTTATTGCATATTTCAGGCTGTCCTCATCACCTCAAGTGGAGCTTGGAAGCTTGGTGGATTCGGTTTTACAATATCAGCAGATCAGTCATCTACGGATACCGTGCAGCCCTTCCATTATTCGGTGAGTATTAACTTATTAAAAGATGACAAAAATGACATCTGCGTAATGTTATTCGCTGTTTGTCTTCTCACTCTGTTTCAGTGTACCCTAGATGACTCATGAGTCATGACATTACAATAACCAACAACAGATACTTGTAGATCTATATAATTTATCTATTTATGTGCTATTCTATAGATTAAGAAAGTGACATTAAATCACGTCATACCCGTGCTTATTTCTAACTATGTCATATTTGCTAGCTTCAAGTCCTTCAACCTCAAAGTGTTAGAAGGACTCAGAATTACTCCCTTCTAATTCTGATATTTGTTACCAATTATCGAACAGTTTTAGATGCGTTTCTTTTTCAGAGCCATGCGTGTTTACTAAGCAAATTGTGGGTAATCTTAAAAATTCTCACGTTTGAACTACTATGACTGGCGTGTTTTATGAATTTACCTTACCACACAGATGCAGTATATGACAACGCATATTTATCTATCTTTTAAATAAAAGTCTGTCCTTTTGTATCAAACTTTTCTTATTAATGGTTTTCTGTATTTTACTTATGACAACCTTTATAGCTAGAAAAACTTTCTCCCTTATCTTTGTCATGTAAGGCATGTTTCCATAAACAGTGCTATAACGTGTATGTCTTTGATTCATATGTGTAATTGTAAATGGTTATTGTCCATTAATATCTACTATCAGAATTGCAAACTATCATTGTTTAAAACTATGTTTCACATGATTCGGTTATCAGGAATATGATGTTGAAGACTCGCTACTGCCAATTCAGCCATCACTGAACTACACAGCTCCTGAGCTGGTCCGCTCCAAGGCACCTTCATATGGATGTTCTTCTGACATTTTCAGTTTTGCATGCCTCGCTTTCCATTTAATTGCTAAAAAGCCCTTGTTCGACTGCCACAACAATGTGAAAATGGTATTAAAATACCCCTCCCCCAAAAAGAGAAAAAGAGAAGGTTTATACCTTTTGTGATACAGGTTATCTTATTTTGTTTAATAGTGTCTTTGTGCACTTTCATGCAGTACATGAATAAGTTGACATACTTATCCAATGAGGCATTTTCATCCATTCCCCATGAACTAGTTGCTGATTTGAAAAGAATGCTTTCAGCAAACGAGGCTCAAAGACCCACAGCTTTGGATTTTACAGGTAAAGCCCCTGTTGTGTATAATAATATGTAAAACTGTAGATGCATACTTGATTCCTCACCAACCTATTGTGTTCATATAGTGTCATTATTTTAAAGGTCTTTCTTTTTGTTATAGAAGGTTAAGTCAAGCTAGGCAACAAGAGTTTACAGCAACCAAATCTCCTTAGAATAGGCACAAATCTTGCCAAAGTGATGGATTACTTAATTAAAAGTCTGCGAATGCATATTTTTGATGTAGTAGACAAAAAGTTACATGTTGCCACAAATTTGGAGGACAATTCACAATTGTCTCATTCTATCACCATATGTGCATTGCAATCTGTTTTGTTGTTCATGTATATGCTGGCTGTCTTCTAGTTTTTATGCATTAGATCTCGCTTTCGAAGTCGTTTGACTTGTTGTTATCTTTTTCAAACAACCTTATCATATCTCTCCGACTTTTATTGGAAATTATTAATAGAGTCAGCTTGCGTGATAGAGTTCAGTTGATCAAAATTTATGTGAATTCGTTTATATATAATTTTTGACGATTAAATTGTTTCATACTGATTTACATGATCTGCTATGTGTTTGTTAGAACTTAAATAGCATGTACAGTACGGAAAACGCATATTGTATCTCTGAATAATAAAATTTCAATCTTTGCTATTTTCATTACACAAGAAATAGTTTGGTGCAAAAGAATTATTATTGTAAAGCTCTGAAGTTACTTCAAAATTCATAGAAATCTGGGAAGCAATTTGTAAGTCTATATTTAAATTGGCTAAGGTTATATGACTGTTTTGATTTTGCTTTAAGACAAAATTTAGCTTTTAGATCAGTTTACATCTATTGTTTGCTTTTCAAAAAGCATTGTTTACGCAATTTTCAATTCTCATATCATCTATCTGGAGAAAAACTTCTGACTGAACTGTGGAAATGGCATGGTTTTGGCTTTTCATATCATTTGATTTCTTAAAATCTTATATGCTGTTCTTGATTTCAGGTTCTCCCTTTTTCCGTGATGACACTAGGCTGCGAGCACTTCGTTTCCTGGACCACATGCTTGTACGTGCGTGGAATATAAATTAATATGAGAAGCTTTAGAATCAGACATTGTTCCTTTTTATGATCATGCATTAAAGGAGCGTGCATTTGTTTGTTTTATGCTGACTTCTTGGTTTCAGGAAAGAGACAACATGCAGAAGTCAGAGTTTTTAAAAGCCTTGTTGGACATGTGGAAAGATTTTGATGCGCGTGTTTTACGATACAAGGTTGAATTTTTGGACTTTATGAATATTCATTCATAACTTACATAATAAAAAGGAATAAAGTAAGAAGCGATTGCATGTCAAATTGTTATATACTAGCTTCCTGTGCTATCTTCTGCAGTAGCTTTATTTTATTTGACCAATGTGAATTCTAGATGCTCTGACTGTAATGACTTTAATTTGGCCTTTTCTTTTCTATGACCTCAATAAAATTTATCAACTGTTTTTCTTATTTCTTTTGACTGCATAGAAGTACCTAGTGAACTTTAATTCTGTTTGTGTAGGTTCTTCCACCTCTCTGTGCAGAGCTTCGGAATATGGTGTTGCAACCAATGATTTTGCCAATGGTTTTGAAGATAGCCGACTCTCAGGTACTATATGGGTAGTTAAAAGATATTTGTATAGGGATGAGCAAAAGCCTCGAAATATCGGTACTGAACCGATACCGTACCGTGCATACCGAATACCATTCGGTACCGGTACCAGTATTAAAATTTCTGTTAAAAAAAATCGTTATATATTACCGAAAAATACTGTATAATACCCAATAATACCGAACCAATAGAAAAGTTTTAATTTTTCTAGAAAGTATACAGACATTTTGTGGGCAAATAAAAAAAGTTCCAATCCCTCCCAAACCTACTATGAGAAGCGAGCAACCAAAAACACAAGAAAATAAGGCAATTCAAAAATCAATTGAATATCATCATCATACACAACGATGCATAAGCATTAAGTTTCATCATCAACAAATTTGGAAGTGACTCTTTTATGTTTATCATGTTGATTAACGCTATTTAAAATTTTACATCATGTTATTATGTTATGGACAATGTTTATTAAAGCATGCAAATTATAAAGTAAAGAATACTTTAATTTGCTTACAGCTAATGGTTTTTCAAACAGCATGCGTGTATAGATTATTTGTGCTTTTTTGTAGACTGTGAGTTGACAAAGATACAAACAAAGACTGGTTTGTTCCATTAAAAAGGCATTTTTTTTTTTAATGTGGGTTAACAAAGATACAAACAAAGCTTTCCATTATAAAAAGTTCATTCGAGTAAAAAAAATTGTGTATTTAATTGGGAAATACTGGCTTATACCAGTACCAAAAACCTCACCCGTATGGTATTCGATACCGGAGAAACACCCTAAAAAAACTTTGGAATAGTCATATTCAGTATAATTCGGTACCAGTATTATACCGTGCTCATTCCTATTTTTTATATGATTTTATATAAAATGTTTTTGAAAGCATGAATTAGTAGTTTCAGATTTAATATGCCATAGGTTAATGCATTCACAGTCACTCGGTTTCAGTAACTGAAAACCTTTGGAATTCAGGATATTCTATCTCAACTGATACTTAAAAACAATAACTTATGAAAAAGGAACTATTCCTTGAATTAAGGATGAAACAGGTTATTCAACTTATGAAGTAGATGTAGGTTCAACGCTTGTTTGACAGTTTTTTAAATTTACAACCATATTTATAGTAGGTAGTACAAGCAAAAATTTGTTGTAACTGGTGTAAACAAGTTCCATATGATATTTAACTTATTTGACTTTGGGAAATGCCCATGTATTGATCATATTGCCTATAATCTGATGTATTGCAGGATAAATATGATTTTGAGACATCAACACTGCCTGCTCTTGTTCCTGTTTTAAGCACTGCTGCAGGTGAGACGCTACTGCTTCTCGTGAAGCATGCAGAGTTAATTGTCAACAAGGTAACAAATTGGTGTTGTTATTACTTTTTTTAATAATGTTTTTCGATTTGTCCTATTGGTGAATTTGGTATTCTTTTTTGTCTTTACCCAAATCAGTCATTTCTCATTGGTTGTTGGGAATGTGAACACAGTTAGTATCAACTTGTAAGCTACGCAGACTCGAATTCATCACGTGAATAAAATGTAGAATACAAGTAACATAACCAATACATAAATGTTATAATAGTGAGGAAATAGTAAATATGTGAACCATAAGAACCAATTTAAAGATACAATCACTACTCCTAACCGATGCGTTTCATTGATCTGTATGTACAATTACTTTGAGCAGTTCGAAGGAGTGTCTCTGCTGAGAAAAATTGATTCATAAACTCGATATAAGAAATTCCAATTTAATCCTGTCATTCTAAATAAGTGCGAGTCTTCATGCTCCCTATTTTTTTTTAGTAATAAATCTATTTCTTGTATATGGCAGGCTAGTCAGGAACACTTGATTTCTCATTTCTTGCCCATGCTTGTGCGTGCCTATGATGATACTGATCCTCGGATGCAAGAGGAAGTGCTGAAAAAAACTGTATCCCTTGCTACAAAACTTGATTCTCAGGTAAATCAACATGATATAAATTTGTCCGTGTCATTATATGCCTTTATGCTGTTCACTAAATAAATAGATTGTTAATAACAGATAATAGTGCTTAATTGCTGCGAACTAGATGTTCCGAAATTTAGCTTCTTGCCCGAAAATGTCTAACTTATTCAGTTGTGAAAACCAAAGAACTTTCATAAATACGTTGGAACTGCACAAAGTCATGTTGGTGTTTTAGATGGATGTTTGTAAAAGTGGTAGACGAGATGCATGATAGCTTCAAATTTAGTGATTTGTTTGAAATTTGATTTTCGAGCTTAACTTCTCTTAATGAGTTTTTGATATTACTTCTGTTTTTTCTGAAATTTCTGACCTTTGTCTAGTAATGTATTTTATCATCAGTTGTATTACATGATTTTTCTGTGCATTTATCCATGTGATATGCACTTTGTAGCTTTAATGTGTAGTTTATTAGTCCATTAACTTCATTGATTTTTTGTGGAACAAAATCTTCTCATCAAGGGCTCATTTGTTGCATACAACACCACATGTGCCTAATCGTGTTGTACTATAAGTTATATATGTTGTACTTAGGTGGTGTATATATCATCTCCCTCTCATCATAGAGAATGGATGGTCCACTATTTTGGGAACTTACTATAGAAAAGAAATCTAACCAAAAACTATATAAAATAACCATCAATTGCTAATATAATATGCTTTACCTCGTTATTACAGCATGAAAGTTGGATAATGATAAAAAAAAAAAAAAAAAAAAAAAAAAAAAGCGGCCTTAAAGTGTATTACCATAAACTACTAAGTAAAGCATATTATATCAGGATTATCAGCAACTGGTGGCCATTTGATATAGTTTTTGCCTCTAATATATCATTATCCAACTTTCATGCTGTAATAGCTATTTTAAGAGGGTAAGGGTGTTTTTTTAGGAATCAGAATAAATGTAATAGGTAATGATATGGGTGTTAAGAGAATGGGTATTGTAACCTTAAATTACATGCTTTTCAAAGAGATAGTTAAAGACTTTAGTTTTCTCTCTCTTCTCTTTCTCCCTCCTTTTCGTTGATATCCATACCCATTCCAAATCCCAACTCTAAAACATCCCCCACCCACCTAACTATTTGCTTCATGCTAAAAAAAGTAACTATTTGCTACATGCTAGAGAAAAAAGTAATTATTTGCTTAATATTTCATATCTGGATAGGTTTTAACAGCCCCTCTCCCATGATCATTATTATAGTTGCTTTAATTTCATTTGAATTTGTTGTATGTTAGTGAAGCTTATGCTAACATCAGGTTATTGACTAAAATTTAGCTGGTGAGACAAGCAATTTTGCCTCGTGTTCATGGCTTGGCGCTGAAGACGACAGTTGCCGCGGTATGTTATCTTTCTTAGCATAATATACTCTGCAGATTATATATGTATGTATGTTAGACATTTCTTTTCGGCGAATTTGGAGATAGATATTATCATCTTGATTTACATGTGTATATTAATAAATAAAGATGCAAGAAGTTTACAAACTTCATGTATGTCGTGTTTTTGATGTGGCAGGTGAGAGTGAATGCTTTGTTGTGTTTAGGTGATATGATTTCGGTGCTTGATAAGCCAGCTACCTTGGAGATCCTGCAAACAATTGCACGTTGCACCGCTGTTGACCGATCTGCCCCAACTCTTATGTGTACTCTTGGTGTAGCCAATTCCATTTTAAAACAGGTGCAGCATTCATTGTTATTTAGTCATATAGCCATACACTTTTTATCTTTTTTTAGACAGCTCACATTTCTTTTATTTCTGTTATTTAGCATGGAGTTGACTTTGTCGTTGAGCATGTTCTTCCTTTAGTGGTGCCTCTTCTCCTTGCACAACAGTTAAATGTTCAGCAGTTCGCCAAGTACATGTCATTTGTTAAGAGTGTTCTCAGGTATCTACGCAGTTCACTATTTTTTTTTTTTTATCTCCCTATTTTAGCGAAAGCCAAGCGTAATATGTAACTGCCTTCTAGATCTATGCTATATTTTCTAGTCTGTCTTTTCTCATTTTTCCGACTCCATAATATGTTCCGTAACATCTAAATTCTCACTATGTGTATCATTTTTCTTTAGTCGCTCTTTTCACTTTCATTTCCCTCTTGCATCGATATATAATGCATTTCTCATGTTAATTCCACTAGGAGAGGCTTGCCACTTGGCTAGTTCTGTTAGTTATATTTATCGTTCTTGGCCTGACAAACCTGGCTTTGAACACCCCGGTCCTTTCTTCTCTTTTACTCCATCCTCATCCCTTTGTCATTCCTTCTCTTTTTCCATCTCCACCAAAGAAGCAACATACTTCTTAAAGGTCTCACATGCAATGCTCTTGTCACCAACAACCCTAATTCCATAACTAAACAAAACGCGGTGTTTTAGGAAGCTTTAGAGGTTAACAACGGGAAGCCTCATCATATATTAGAGGTGGCAACTTCGTCCCTATTACGTATCACTAGGCTGTTTTGGATTGTGTTTTATCTCTAATTGTTCAAACTGGTATAAGATAAACGTTAGCTACAAAGAATACACCTCAAATTATATTCATGAAGTTGCTATGCATAAGATCTCCCATTATATTCATGAAGTTACTGTAGATCAATATTGAAAGATTATATGGTTTCTGTATTTATGTGTGGCACATCTATAGAAAAAAATCATATTTGCTGATCAGCCCAACCCGATCTAACCTGCACAATATGTGACTCACTTTGAATTAACCCCACCTCTGCCTATTTTCACTTTTGCGTATTTAAAATAATAAGAAACCTTTCACCAAGAGAGTGAGATCATAGACAGATTTGAGCCCGTCCCTTAATTTGTAGCCTGTTAATTGCTTTTTAGCTGAAATAGATCTCATTAACAATTGTGCTCACTTTTGCTAAATTGCAGGAAAGTTGAAGAAAAGAAGGGAGTTACAATGAATGATACAGGAGTCGACACAAAATCGTTTCCTATACCCGATGGGAGTTTAGCACCACCTTCGAAGAAAACTGTTCCAACTGCTTCACCCGCCTTGAAAAGTAGTTCCTCGTGGGATGAAGATTGGGTCACAACAAAAGGATCCTCAGCACAACCTAAATCAGTTACAAATCCAACACCAATTCTCCAAGATAATTCACTCAATTTTCAAATACCGATTATGTCTACTCCATCTATACAGCAAACAACAACTTCATGTCCTTCAGCTGATTTCGAGTGGCCCGTTCAGTCTTCTTCGTCGGGCATTTCTCAAGTGGGTGATAACAATAATTTGAAAGGAGGCTCTTCAAATGTGAGCTTTGATGATTTAGATCCATTTGCAAACTGGCCTATGGCTGGCCCTGCAGCCACTACCAATGGTATATCAACCGCTTCAAATACACGTATAGATAATCAACCAAATAACAATATCAATTGGGCCAACAACAACTTTGATTTCCCCATTAGTAATAGTAGTAGTCTTAATGGTGGAGTTGCTTCCCAGAACTCCATTGGGTTCATGAGAAACAATCAGGGTGCATCAACTGGTACTAAGGCCACTGATCTTAATTCTATATTTGCATCAACTGGTCCAACTGGTACAAAGAGCACGCAGGCACTAAGATTAGCTCCACCTCCCCAAAATGCAGTTGGTAGAGGAAGAGGAGGTAGAAATCAAGGACAAAGTCGTCAATCCCGTCCAAAACCATCATCTGATCAGCCTCCCCTACTGGATTTGCTGTAGTTTAAAACGCCTGGCAATGCCCATCTGTCCATATATTTTGTGATCGGATGATCTCCACGTTTTTGAGTTATATTTCATCGATAGTTTTTTACTATTCTTTTCCCTTTCTATAATAGCATGTATTTGCTTTGCGTGTTGTTTGTATTATTACATGATACTCTGGTTCAATGCCATTGACTAGTTTAGTCACCGAGAGTTAAAATTCTTTATTCAAAATGTAAAAGTTTATACACATGTTTTAATATGAATATTTTGTAACTGCCCTATCTGGCTACTGCGGTGGTTTCTTATCCTGCGAAAATATTGTGATATATTGTAACTAGCAAGAAATCGTCATGGTTCGGCATAAATTGTTGGCATTTCGGATTTTCTACAGATGTTTATCTTGGAAGCTTTATTTATTTATTTGTTTTTTTAAATATTTTTGTAACTTTTCATATATAATCTGGAATTAAGGCATTTATCTTTGTGCACTTGATACATGTTCTCATGGGGTTTATTTATTTAATTTTATAAACATAAACTTGTTTAATTGTAACGTTTCTATCACTTTCCTTTCTCTTTATCTTGTTAAACACCTCGATTCTGAATTCGTCACAATGTATTTTGTCCTTAGAGGACTTGAAGACTATACCGCGAGATGTCAACTTTCTCATCATAGGTGAGTTCAACAGCAGTTCCAAATATATATGTTTTATAGGAGTTGAGATCAACAAAATATATTGCAAACGGTAAATCGTTAAGCAACAAAAAATACACCATCGTGTCAATAATATTTTTATCTTTCAGTAGACGGACACTTTGATACTTTATTTATTATTTATTTATTTATTTATTTATTTATTTTTTAAAATTTGCGTCTGGAAAAATCAAATGTGATTTGTAGCTAGGAATCACGTGTGATTTTACAAATCACATTTGTGTTGTTAATATTTGTGTTAGTGAAAATATTACGATATTTAAACTAAACGGTTTCTTCAGTTTTAATAATGACAAACATATAACTTGTAATGAATAACGTAAAATGTGCAAAGTTACTCGTAAACACAAATCATCAATGCATAGTTACATCAACATCTCTCGATGTCTCAAGTATGCTTCAACACGGTCGTAGATTTTCATTCCGACGTGAATCACTCAAGGTATAAACAAACAAAGAGTAAACTTCAAAATACATCCCCGTGGTTTACCCACTATCGCACCATACATCCCTCTCGAAAAAGTTGCAACAAATACATCCATTCGTTAGTAAAAGTGAACAAATATACATCCTTCAGTTAAAATAAGGACTAACGGTGCAAATTTTTACTCTGTTATCTCCAAACGAGATAGAACACATTTGCACCGTTAGTCCTCTGGGTTAACGGTATTTGCACCGTTAGTCCTTTTTTACGTTTTCTTCCGTTTTTTTGGTTTTCGTCCGTTTTTTTTTACGTTTACGCCTGTTTTTTTATGTTTTCATCCGATTTTTTACGTTTTCTTCCGTTTTTTTTACGTTTTCGCCTATATTTTACGTTTTTGTTTTTTTTTTTACGTTTTCGCGTGTTTTTTTGCGTTTTTGACAATTTTTTTTATGTTTTCGTCCGTTTTTCTACGTTTACGCCTGTTTTTTTACGTTTTCACCCGGTTTTTTTTTTACATTTTCCTCTGTTTTTTTACGTTTTATCCGTTTTTTTTACGTTTTCACCCGGTTTTTTTTACGTTTTCTTCCGTTTTTTACGTTTTCACTCGGTTTTTACGTTTTCTTCCATTTTTTTTACGTTTTCGTCCATTTTTTACGTTTTCACCCGGTTATTTATGTTTTCTTCCATTTTTTATGTTTTCACCCGGATTTTTTACGTTTTCTTCCGTTTTTTACGTTTTCGTCCGTTTTTTTACGTTTTCACCCGTTTTTTTTACGTTTTCCTCCCGGTTTCTATGTTTTCTTTCGTTTTTTACCTTTTCGTCCGTTTTTTTTACGTTTACTCTCGTTTTTTTACGTTTTTACCTGGTTTTTTACGTTTTCTTCAGTTTTTTTCGTTTTCGCCTATTTTTTACGTTTTTATCCGTTTATTAACGCTTTCGTATGTTTTTTTTAAGTTTTCATCCAATTTTTGTAAGTTTTCGTTCGTTTTTTTCGTTTTCGCCCGTTTTTTTTATGTTTTCGTCTGGTTTTTTTTTACGTTTACGCCTGTTTTTTTATGTTTTCATCCAGTTTTTTATGTTTTCACCCATTTTTTTTATGTCCGTAAAGAGGTGTGAACATGAAAAACATACAAAAATTTAAAAAGCGTAAACAACATACGGAAACTTAAAAAAAGGGTGTAAACATGAAAAAACATACGAAAACCTAAATTATTTATCCGGCCAATACAAAAATAAAAAAATTGTAAAAAGAAAAAGATTAGGTGGCATGAACCATGACGGAATTGTAAAGTATACCCGGAAACAAAACATAACAAACAAACACCATCATAAAACCCAACAAAACGACTTTCACCGGGCAATCAATCAATCAAAATCACAACCCACCGATCTATCTGATCCCGATCAATCATCATGTCTTTGAATATGAAAACATTAACCCAAGCATTCGCCAAAACCGCAGCCGTAATCGAAAAAACCGTCCAAGACGTAACCGGCCCCAAACCCCTCCAAGACTACGAGCTTCTATACCAGATCGGTTCAGCTGGACCCGGTCTTGTTTGGAAGCTCTACTCCGGCAAGCCACGTGGCGGTGGTGGTTTAATTGGAGCTCAGTATCCTGTTGTGTGTGTTTGGGTGCTTGATAAGAAGGTTGTTTACGAGGCGCGAGTTAAGGCGGGGTTGTCGAAGAATGTGGAGGAGGCTTTTTATGAGATTGTGAGGGCAGATTGTGGCCGGTTGGTTAGGTTGAGGCATCCTGGTGTGGTGCATGTGATTCAGGGGTTGGATGAGTACAAGAATGCTATGGCGATGGTTACGGAGCCGTTGTTTGCCAGTGTGGCGAATGCGATTGGTGTGTTGGATAATGTGGCGAAAGTGCCCAAAGAGCTTCAAGGAATGGTATGAAATTGTTACTTGCTAAGTAGATGCATTGTGCTTAATACGTGCCGATAGTTTATGAAAATATCTTTGAATTATCACTGAATTGTGCGGATAGCTTAAAAGGATATGAATGAACTGAAATTGAATTACAAATTGATCTATTAGTAGGTTTTGGTGTAATCTGAGGTTTTAAACAAGGTTTAGTGCTGTCCATGACGTTATTTTGCGAACATAGACTAGTCCTAGGTCAGGAATTAATCTTTTTAGAATCAAAGTTAGTTAGTGGATGCGTGTTTTTAAGATCTTCATTACTATCGGAACTTGCAAAGCGTAGACCATACCGTGCTTGCAAGTATTGAAGTTGATAGTTGGGACTTTCTATAGTCCAATATTTGGTATGATTGTGTTGTTATCCATTAGTGAAGAAGATATATCATATTTAGTACATGACAATAGACTATGAGGAAGTTTTTGTGTTACATTTTTCGATGTTGCTTCGACGGTGATCATCTACCAATCTTATGTTATGAGTCTACCTATTTATGATCAAAGTTAGTTTGCATGTATATTTGGAATGAATGCATTTTTCTTAATACCTTTATGACTATCAGAACTTGCTAAAAAAACAGTCGAACACATAAAAAATGGGCAAAAACTTAAAAAATGTATGAAAACGGAAAAAAATGGACAAAAACGTAAAAACAAGGCGATAACTTAAAAGAATGGACGAAAACGTAGAAAACATGTGAAAATGTAAAAAAACGGAAGGAAACGTAAAAAAACGGGTGAAAACATAAAAAACCTGAAGAAAACGTATAAATCCAAGTGAAAACGTAAAAAGCGGGCGTAAACATAAAAAAACAAACGAAAACATAAAAAAGTGGTGAAAACGTAAAAAACGAACAAAAACATAAAAAAATGGACGAAAAAGTAAAAAAAACAAGCAAAAACGTAAATAAACGGACAAACAAGTAAAAAAAAGGCGAAAACATAAAAAGACGGAAGAAAACGTAAAAAACCGGGTTAAAACGTAAAAATAAACGGGCGTAAACGTAAAAAAAACGGACAAAAAGGTAAAAAAGGGAAGGAAAAATTAAAAAAACCCGGTGAAAACGTAAAAAAACAAAAAAAAGATAAAAAACCGGGTGAAAACATAAAAAACGGACTAAAACGTAAAAAAAAAGGATGAAAACGTAAAAAAACGGAAGAAATCGTAAAAACCGAGTAAAAACCTAAAAAACGGAATAAAACGTAAAAAACTGGGTGAAAACGTAAAAAAGCGGGCGTAAACGTAAAAAAAACGGGTGAAAACGTAAAAAAATGGAAGTAGACGTAAAAAAAAACCGGGTGAAAACGTAAAAAAATGGGCGTAAACGTAAAAAACGGACGAAAACAAAAAAAACCTGGAGAAAACGTAAAAAATGGACGAAAACGTAAAAAAATAGACGAAAACGTTTAAAAACACACGAAATCGAATAAAAACGGACGAAATCATAAAAAATAGTCGAAAACGTAAGAAAACGCAAGTTAAAGTAAGAAATCGGGTGAAAATGTAAAAAACGGGCGTAAAAGTAAAAAAAAATGACGAAAACGAAAAAAATGGAAGAAAACGTAAAAAAGGACTAACCGGTGCAAATACCATTAGCCCAGAGGACTAACGGTGCAAATGTGTTCTATCTCGTTCGGAGATAACGGAGAAAAAATTTGTACCGTTAGTCTTTATTTTAACTGAGGGATATATATTTGTTCACTTTTACTAACGGAGGGATGTATTTGTTGTAACTTTTTCGAGAGAGATGTATGGTGCGAAATTGGGTAAACCACAGGGATGCATTTTGAAGTTTACTCACAAACAAATTTAAAACCACAGGGATGTAGATTGGGTAGATCGTGTTAATCGGGTAGATTGTGTTGATCGGGTATATCGTGTAGATCCGGTAGATCGTGTGTGAGATTGGTTATAACTAGATTAGAACTCGACATTTAGCTTAGTGTCGGAAAATAATGTAAGCGACGTTGTATGGTTTTCTCCGCCGAGAAAGGAGCTTGTTGATTAGTGAAGTAACTCTCGAGTTGGGTACTCGGGGAGTGGAGTAGGGCGAAGAGGAGCTTCGTAACTGAACCACTATAAATCATTATGTTCGGTTTGCGTTTTCTTTACTTATCTCTCTATGTTTTATTTTTGCATTTATTGCTTTACATTTATACCTGCATTGCGTTTAGGTTTGTGTGGTTGTCGCTTATATTGTGTTGATTATATTTGTGTCATGGCTTCCACTATCTTTACTTGTTATAAGACTACTGTTGACACTTTTTATATTATGTCACACTTGATCGGTAACAGAAAACGTAAAAAGATGGAAGAAAACGTAAAAAACCAGGTAAAAACGTAAAAAAAAGGGCCTAAACGTAAAAAAAAAACGGACGAAAAGGTAAAAAAATGGAAGGAAAAATTAAAAAACCCCGGTGAAAACGTAAAAAAAACGAAAGAAAACATAAAAAACCAGGTGAAAACATAAAAAACGGACGAAAACGTAAAAAAAAGGACGAAAACGTAAAAAAACGGAAGAAAACGTAAAAAACCGAGTAAAAACCTAAAAAACAGAATAAAACGTAAAAAACCGGGTGAAAACGTAAAAAAACGGGCGTAAACGTAAAAAAAAACGGGTGAAAACGTAAAAAAATGGAAGAAGACGTAAAAAAAAACCGGGTGAAAACGTTAAAAAATGGGCGTAAACGTAAAAAAAACGGACGAAAACAAAAAAAAACCGGGAGAGAACGTAAAAAATGGACGAAAACGTTAAAAAATTGACGAAAACGTTAAAAAACACGCGAAAACGAATAAAAACGGACAAAATCATAAAAAATAGTCGAAAACGTAAAAAAACGCAAGATAAAGTAAGAAATCGGGTGAAAATGTAAAAAACGGACGTAAGAGTAAAAAAAAGGGTGAAAACGAAAAAAAACGGAAGAAAACGTAAAAAAGGACTAACCGGTGCAAATACCGTTAGCCCAGAGGACTAACGGTGCAAATGTGTTCTATCTCGTTAGAAGATAACGGAGAAAAAATTTGCACCATTAGTCTTTATTTTAACTGAGGGATGTATATTGGTTCACTTTTACTAACGGATGGATGTATTTGTTGCAACTTTTTCGAAAGGGATGTGTGGTGCGAAATTGGGTAAACCACAGGGATGCATTTTGAAGTTTACTCACAAACAAATTTAAAACCACAGGGATGTAGATTGGGTAGATCGTGTTAATCGGGTAGATTGTATTGATCGGGTATATCATGTAGATCTGGTAGATCGTGTGTGAGATTGGTTATAACTAGATTAGAACTCGACATTTAGCTTAGTGTCGGAAAATAATGTAAGCGACGTTGTATGGTTTTCTCCGCAGAGAAAGGAGCTTGTTGATTAGTGAAGTAACTCTCGAGTTGGGTACTCGGGGAGTGGAGTAGGGCGAAGAGGAGCTTTGTAACTGAACCACTATAAATCATTATGTTCGGTTTGCGTTTTCTTTACTTATCTCTCTACGTTTTATTTTTGCATTTATTGCTTTACATTTGTACCTGCATTGCGTTTAGGTTTGTGTGGCTTGTCGCTTATATAGTGTTGATTATATTTGTGTCATGGCTTCCACTATCTTTACTTGTTATAAGACTACTGTTGACACTTTTTATATTATGTCACACTTGATCGGTAACAGAAATGTATTAAACTCCCCCCCCCCCCCCCCCCCCCACTCTACGTTTTCCACAAATTTGATAAAACATCAAACATTTTATGGTTGTTGAAGATATTGATGTGGTGAACTATGATCCATTGTTATTGTAACAACTGAAATTTTACGTTAACTTTTACCTTTAAACTTTAATGTTTTATCCTAATTGCGTAAATTTTGAACTTTACGTATACCCATTAAGTTATCCCGCGCATAACGAGAACCACCTTTAGACATTTTACATCACACTAGACTAATGTTTAGTCTACTCTAAATCATTTAAATGATCATTTTTGTTAGGATTAAAAGTGACGATCATTAGTCAGTCAAATAGTTAGTTAAATATATTCATGTAATAGTTAATGAAATGCTAGTCTATTAAGGTTATGTAAAAGCCTTAATGGCTTGGCCCAAAAGAAGGCCCAAGGAAAGCCCATTGAGGCCTAATGTAAAAACTATAAATACCCTCCTAAGCTTGTTAGGAAGGGTGGGAGTTCATGCTTATTCATGGTTTATTTCACATAGTGCTTTCCACCTCTCTCTCTCTCTCTCTCTCTACTTTTTCTCTCTAGCTCTTCTATCTCTCTCTAACATCATATTCTTAGGTGATAAAGATAGATCTAAGGTCCTACAAGTGGTATCAAGAGCCTAGGGATAATTTTAGGTTGTTCTAGATTGTTTTTGAGTGAAAAATCGTGTTTTTGGGTGAAAAATCTCGGATCAGTTACTGTTCATCGGCGTTTTTGCGAGTTAGACCAGTTTTTTCGAGTTAGGAAAAAAAAAATCGAGTTAGGAAAAATTTTTTTCGAGTTAGGTAAAAATTTTTCGAGTTAGAAAAAAAAAAAAATTCGAGTTAGAAAAAAGTTTTTGCGAGTTAGAATTTTTTTTTTCGAGTTAGCAAAAAAAAAAAAATTATTTTTCGAGTTAGAAAATTTTTTTTGCGAGTTAGAATTTTTTTTCTTTCGAGTTAGGGTGCTTTTATCGAGCAAAATTATCGAGTTAGACACTTAGTATCGAGTTAGATATTCTGTGTTTACCGAGTTACAATATTGGCGAGTTAGCCTTGGTTCCTTATCGTTCATCGAGTAAGGATTTCACTTGGGGTTTACCTAAACGAAACTCTGTCGAAATTTCTTTAATTTTACCGAGTTATCACCTTACCGAGTTATCACGTTACCGAGTTTGAAGGGTGCTATCGAGTTCTGAGGATTACCGAGTTAGCCCACAAAACCATTTTATCGAGTTAGTAAAAAAAAAAAAAAAAAAAAAAAGAAAAGAAAAAAAAAGGTTTTTTGGCGAGAAAATTTGAGTAAAATTTATTTTTGAGAGGAGACTAAACGTTCAGTTTTTACGCGAGATTCAAATTTTGGTATAACATTGAAAATTTTGACCCGAAATTCAAATTTTTAGGCCAAAATTCAAATTTTTTCGGTAAAATTTGGCGTCAAAATTCTTAAAACTCAAAATTTTCTAGTAACCTTAGAATTGCCTTTCATAGTGATTTTCAAATTTTGGGAGAGAATATTTTCAAAATATTTTTGGAGGAAAAATTCGAACTCACTAGGATCTACCATATACGCTTTTCAAACTTCGCCAAAAACTTCTTATCTTCATACAACAACCTTTGTTATCTTAAAAGATCCTAAGATCAACTTTATCACACGTCGTTTAAACAATGGAAATGAAAATGCAAATCCAAGAGAGAGATGCAAAGAAAGTGTTTACAGTGTTCAAGTCATATGTAGAGAAGGTCATCAATATTTATGGTTATGATTCAAGGTTCGAACAAGCATTTGAATACTACGTCAGAGACCGATTTGATTATTTCAAAGAGAAAATCAACCAAAGCCTGAATCAACTTGAGATGCTACTTAATGAAGAAGAACTTGATACGAGTAACTGCAAGGAAGCTTTTAAAGTGATCCAAACTCAATTTCAGAGTATCTTTAACCCTTGGATAATGAACCAGTCAGAGTTTATCGATGCATTTTACCAACAATTTTGGGTAGGCTATTCGACCTTCAGAACTAAAGGCATAAATGACATGGGTGAACTCGAAAAGATACTTGATGCTGAGGAAGCTGAGTTAAATGAAATTGAGAAGCTGAAACGGGAAAGAGAGCAGATTGAAAAAGATATGCAGTTAAAGGAAAGAGAGCAGATTGAAAAAGATATGCAGTTAAAAGAAAGAGAGCTAATTGAAAGAGAGATGTAGTTAAAGGAAACATAGGTGATTGAAAGAGAGACATACTATAGGATATGCATAATATTAACTAGTATGGTTCTTGTGTTTATGATTGAATGAATGGAAGAAAGTTTAGAGAGAGGAAGAGAGTTGGGAGGATTCCTAGAGAGAGAAAGAGATGAGAGAAAATGAGATATTAGATTGAGAATAATGGAAGCTCCAACCCTCTCCACATGTGGAGAGGGGTATATATAGTTTCCTACAAACGCCCACACCCGGGCTGTGGATCAGGCATACAATGGGTAAAGACCCGTCCTTCTTCCACGGTGTTACTTAAACTAATACAAACTAACTAATATATAAACTAACTACGAGCTAACTTAATGCTATTGCAATAATTAGGTGACCGAGACTTTTACAGGAATATTTGTATTCCTAACAATCTCCCCTAAGCGAGGTCACCTTGGAAATTGAGCTCTTTGATCTTTAAGCATTCTTTAGTCTTTGTAGCTCGTAGGTTCTGATTCTTCACTTTTCAGTACACTTTGTACTTCAAGCAAGCGAACTTGTGATTTGGATTCCTTTGTGATATGTGATCGTTGAGCTTCTTTGAGATCATCAGCCATAGTAAATCTCCAAGCTCATCCATAGTAGTAACGCCTTCATGTGATGTAGTGACTTAAGGACCATCATGCTCACACCCTTCTAGATCTGGATACTTGTAACCTCTCGTAAATTTCCCATACGATTAGTAAATGCAAACAAATAAATAAAACGATGTTACAAGGAATTAACACCATTTTACGAGTATCAAATTTTTTTTATAATATGGCTTGATATTGAACCACTATGATAACTGTGATTGACCGCTTACCCAGGAACGATGCTTACATACAACCTAGGTTGCCTATGATTATTGCGAACGATAAATAATTATATAACGCGTTTATATTTAATAATACGTTTCGTCTAAATAACGTATACTATTTATATATTTCCCGAACCTACGAAACTTTCCGAGAACACTCACTAATATTTTTGAACTTCGACACGATAATCGAGACACCCCAGGTGGGCCCCCAACACCCTTTGGGCCACGAAATCCAATACACAAACCAAACGGACTAGTACTATCTTTTTATTTCTTTCTTTTGCTTGGGCCGACACCACCACAAGCCCACCAGGCTTTAAGCCCAAAACGCACCCTTGTTATTATTTTGTTTTGGTTTTCGGCTAGCCGCGACACTCCAAACGCACCCTATTATTGCACGATTTTTACACATAACGAATAACTATTATTACCCATTTTGATTTACCTAGTACCCAAAAACCACACGAGACATAAACATTTCTTACTCACCCTCGTTTACTACACTAAAAACGTCCAAAGCAAAACCATGAACGCTCCCATGGAGATAACTACAAAACGTGTCATAACCTTTCTTCCATGCCTCCCCTCCTCCCCAATATCGAGTGAATGAACAGAAATGGTGTCAGGAATGTATCACAAGAATACTTGGTTTGTACGCACGCCATTGGACAAAGAAAGAGGCACTACTATTTGCTCAACATGGAACATGATCGATCATGTGATCTTGCGTATCTCTACACACCTTATAACTTACTATATAACGTCTACATGCAATCACAAACTACTACTACTCTTATACGTACCATACTATTAAAAATATTAACGAGAGAGAGTAATGAAGGGACGAAAGGATTGCTAGGAGAACCACGCTTAGAAGAGAACCTAGGAAGCAAGCTTGGAGCTACTTGAACCATTGGAGGAACGTGAAGTGAACCACAACACATTGAACCATATACACGAACCATACTTCTTGTTTTACTCCACCTTTTGAGGTGAGGTGAGACTCCAAATCATTATTTTCATTATTTTCATATACGTATTTCTTGTTTATACACGATCACTTAGAACCTATAAATCGTAAATCTTAAAAACAACGTATACATTTTATGTGTTATACTATTATTTGGCTACATCACAAATGAAAACCTATAAAAGATTTGAACTTATAATAACGTCTACACACTAAAAATCACACGTTTCTAAGTTGGGTTGAACCTATACGATTTCACTTTAAAAAGACTTAGATTATTTTCCAACTTATATAAGTTATACGCATGAGTTTTGACCGTATACTTTGGCCTCGCCATGTCTAATTTCAACACACGACATACCTATATTTTTACATGATCTATTTGCCTACTTGATATACTATCAGGAATGATAAATAATACGACTTAATAACTTAGCTTGACCACCTAACGAGACTCAAAGTAAAACGCTATAGAAACTATTTTCAGAAACTTAAAAACCTTACGTGGGCTTAAAAGCCCAAAAAGCTCTTTTTAGCTTATTACGATAAGCTATGAGAATAAGCTCTTTAGAAATGTTCATATAACTTAAAATGATGGATCTCTATGAACCTAGTGTTCCCCCAAACCTCTTGGATCATAAAACCTTAACGGGCCCTTAATATTGGATCGTTAAGCCCACTAAACGAAATAAGAGGAGAATAAGCTAATAAGCTGTGAAAATAAGCTTCTCTAAATGTTTTGAGCTTAATGAAATAATAAAAATGTTAAGTTTTGAATTTGGTAAAGTTGGGACTATTTTTGCAAATATACGAAGGTTAAGGACTAGAATTGCCAAAATTGTAAACTTAGGTGAAAAATATAAAAACTGTTTTTCTAAAGGGTATAAACTGTAAATATTGAAACTTAGGGATAATAAATGTAAATATTTGATATTTGGACTAAAAATGTAAATATATATAACTTTTGGACTAACGGCGTAAATATTTTCCGTTAAGGGTAAAAAGTGTAAATTAAGAAACATGAAGGACTGAATGGTAATATTGATTTTTATAAAAACTTTATATATATATATTTATACTAATATATGTATTCGAATATATAAATAATAAACGTAACTTATTATATATATATATATATATATATATATATATATATATATATATATATATATATATATATAATACGAATAAAACTTATATAACTATAAACAAATTTAGACGAATAAAACAATACGTAACCATTATTTATTTTTATACGACGTAACACATCACATATGCACTTTATCGATTCTTTATAATAAACGTTCGCAATAAAACGAGACTTAAGAACTAAAACGTGCCATATCTTTTAGGTTGTGTGTGAAGCCGTTGCCTTGCATCGTTGAGATTACAATTGTTCTACTATCCTACTAAGGTGAGTTCATAGCCCACATTTAACTAATTTCTGTGGGGGGGATACATGCTCAAAAACCGAACACAAGTCTTTTCCTGATCTTATTATTGCTTAAGTAGCTATTGCCAAAAGTCCCTCGATCATGAACCTTAATCACTTGAAAAGTGAACGTAAATAATTGTGAATAGATCTATTAGGGATTGACAATCCCCATTTGGTTGCTAGAGGAAAGTCACCAGATGCACGTTATTTGAATATAATAGGTTACTGGCAAATACCTATCTTGGGGGCTATATATTTTACATCATTATTATGAAAATATTGATGTCTGTTGAATCGTTGAGTGTCATGAGCTTAATGCAATAATGAATGTGATTTCTAACATGTTTATTTGTATCGATATTACAATAAACATCTATCTCTTGTGTTCAAACTCTTAAATATAAACCTATGAATTTCACTCAACTTTTGTTGACTTTTAGCATGTTTATCTCAGGTAATTAAATGGAATGGATGGCAACGGCACGAAGTGGGCAAATAAAGAAACGTTTATTTCTCTTTAAATAAAACCTGTTGTTGAATAACGAATTCTCTTGGAATTATGAATATTTGGTATTTTGAATAAAACTTAAAACGATCACTTGAATCGTTTTCTATAATTGTGACGAAAGATCCACAATATAATACCCCAAAAGTCTTCCGCTGACATTTTAAGTCTTCCGCTGTATTGATCGATTTTGGGGGTGTTATAATACTTTACATCAGAGTTGTGGATCAGGAGACTTTTTCATCAGAGTTGTGGAAACGTTGTTGGTAGTCTCTCAACATTTGTTGTAGTAAGTCTCTCATCATCTTTGATAGTGAGGAGGATGTGTGAGCATGAGGTATGGATTGACCCGATTCAGCTAGAAATAGGAGCTATCAACGCCATCTTTATATGTGTCCCTGAGATAAAACAGTTAGCAATAAAGATAGAGAACAAATATGGCTTTGTCATTCATTCTGCAAGGACAGACTACCCTCCGGTTTTGTGAAAACCGACCTGTGATCAGGTAGAGTCTCTTTTAAAGAAGACTCTCCTTGACAGGAATTTCCAGCTTGTAGTAATGAATTTTCCAAAGAATCTACTTCGGAATCTTCATACTTAGCATGTTCTCATACCGAAACGTCTCAAAGCAGACAGCACGATAGAGTGAATCGGTGAATTGATATTCACGGATTGATGAGAAATTGATTTATAGAAATCACTCACGTGTCATATGATAAACCTTTTTGAGACACGACAAGAGTTTTATACTTTGAATCACATTTCCATCATAAATATTTTTGTTTGAAAGATTTCACACAATCAATGTGCTCGAAAGTGAGTTTGTGAACACATTGAAAGGTTTTGCAAAAGTATCCGTCAATCCATTTCCTGGAACAAGTTTGATTCATTGTTGAATCGCACCATCGTTGCTTTCCAGTTGTCACTTGATCATTGATCCAAGATGGATCTCACATGTCACCTACCAAGAGCTTGAAAGATGTTCGCTCTAGAAGGATTTCCGTCTTCATCGTGAATATTTTCATATCACTCGGATGTTCTGGCAATACCACAAGGATAATGCGTAGGACTCTAAATATTTTATCTTACTTTCCACATAGTGTGAAACAATAAGCATATTTGGAATGTGTCCTATCGAGATTTATGGATGATCTTATGGCTCTAGACTCAATAGTGCGTTTTGATCCGCTCCTGGAGACTGGGGAGGTGTCTCCTGTTTTAGGTATCAACATAGCTCGCAATGAGCGGTCGGTACATTGCATAGGGTTCCCTGTGAGAATGAAACAAGATCTTTTAAGAGAACTAGAGTGGTTGGGAAGTTTAGTGCAGTGCGTCACTGGGTCCATGACGTCTTGTCTTCAATACCGGTGTTACCTTAGTAACCGCCAGTAGATTATGAATTGAACCCGGTTTCTGCCCTAAGGTTGAATATATGGAGGGCTATTTCTTTTCACCCTTTCTCATTACATTTCTTTTTCATTCTTCAACCCCTTCAGTGCTTACCGATACTTCACCACTAGAACCTTGTTGGGTTTGTTCCAGTCCTAGCTCTATCTTAATCCGCACTCTTCCCTTTCTCACTTTACTCCTTTTTTCAATCATTCCTAAGGACTTCTAATCTATCTAGAGGATTGTCCCTGGGAAGATCCTTCCGGTTCTGGTGGATCATGGCAACTCATACCTAACCTTAACCAACCTTATAACTCCATGCATAAAGATAAATGGTCGGTCTTTGGTATAACTTCCACAAACGCCTTTTGCTCCCCCTCAATATGTGCATCGATATTCGAAAGAGTTTAGCACATATGTGGGAGCACATTTATTGAGTTCAAAAGATCACTTTTGATTATCAGATTTCATATTTAAATCACATTCTCTCCCCCGATCAAAAATTTCAAATCTTTTGAGATTTTGGATCTCAATTGATTTAAATAAGTTAGAAAACTTTTGGGAGAGAAATGCGGTCAATTTAATATTTTATGATAAAAAGGAACTTTTTCTTGCTCCCCCTCAATCTGTGAGGGAGGTTGTTATGTGTCAGATTTGAAGAGTTTACAAAAGATTCAAAGTTTTAACGAAAACTCTTTTAAAATGTACTCATTCTGACACATAACCATCACCAATCGTTTTGTTGCTTTTGTACAAAGTGGAGAGTTTTGATGATACATAAAATTTTGAGAAATCATTCTCCCCCTCAATCAATGACGGATGTTAAAACTGAAATATTTTCATAAAATATGAAGGTCATTGATTGAGAGAAAATTTTATCAAACTTTTGAGTTCAATTTGATTTTTAATCAAAATCTCATTGTACCACCAAGTTTTGCACAAATACTTTCCGGAAAAATCATTGAAGGGAAAGTATTTGGCGATAAAAAGAAGATTTCTCTTCTTTGTCAAGAAATAATGCACTGAAGCGTACATTAGATCGAGGATACATGGATATAAAGTAATCCATGCCCAAGTGAACTACACCCGGTAAAAGAAACAACCGTCTTTTTGGCGACGTGTTTTCCCCATTTTGAAAAACGGGTTGCTATCTGAAGTAATAGAAAGCCAAGATTTTAAGTCCAGGTTACAGCCTGAAATGACTGCAAGCCATAATTTTAAGAATGTTTTGAGAAACGACATGTTTTAGAAAAACATTATTTGAAACCGAAAAACTCTTCCTCAAGCATATGTATGATTCCGTGTCATTGTTGAATGACATTTCTAGAAACGTACATAATATTGATTACACAAGAGACATGTCGTAAGAAGAGTATTTTTGGATTTTTTATGATTTTTCAGATTTTTATGGTTTTTATAGGTTTTATATTTTTTCTATTTACAATTTAGTATAATATATGTACAAAGGATACAAATCAGTTTAAGAAGATGTTGACTTGAGTACCAAAATGATAGTATCGTTCAGCTCGTTGTAGAAATCAGTAGTCAACATCTCTTAAACTTTCACCACCAAAGCTTTTGAGGCTCCTAAATAATAGTCTGAAGCGGTAGTTGTCATGATATAATCTTAAACGGGATTTTACAACTCTTGTGACTTAAACCGAGAGATTGATTCTCTCACGGGATTTTACTAAAGTCAACAAAAGAAACCGAAATATGTAATATGCGAGTTAAGCTTAGAGAGAGATCTTGGATAAGTGACAATTAGCATTAAGTGTCAAGTCGCGACAAGTCAAGTTACAATAGATCCGATCGTAATAAGTCAAGTCGTAAAGATTAACTCACAACGTCAAATTACAATCAGACTAATCGAAACGACTTAAGTCACAACAATTCACCAAACACACGTAGTTAACAAATCACTGGAATCTCACAACTGAGTTAATCGCTAGACACCCACCAAATCGATGAATTTTTATTGCCTCCTCAATGTGAAGCTTTGGTAGCTTCCCCCCAAACTGACAATCACCTACATGAGACCACTTCCCCAAGTGGTTGAAGTGATGCAAAAAGAGTCTCATTGTATGATGCTCAAAGACCCAAAGAAAGTGATAGCACCAAAGTAACAAGGTGAACCATGGATCATCTCTGCGGTTATTAATCCCGGAATGTATGATGAAGCCCGATCACATGACCCTGTTGTGCGTCTCCAATGTACACGTTACTTTGCGGTTTGGAGCACTTGTCTATTAGGGGACTAAGATATCAACATCTTCATTTCACTAAATGCTTTCCAGTTATCTTACACATACCAACTCAATCCATCTTGTACGCATGTATCCAACACAAGAAGAAACGATGACACCAAAGTAACAGGTTGAAGCACTGATCATCTCCGTGGATATTACCTCCGGAATATATGATTAAGCCCGATCACGTGAACCTGTTTCACATCCTTGATGTACACAAATCTCTCCCCTAATGGTTGCGTGTCATTGGAATCAGCATAACATTGTGTACATGAAGCATTAACCAGAAGCACTTTACCATAAATCATATCATCTCATATGAAGATGTCGATAAGCAATATCATCTCACTCTCCAATTGTTCTTCTCATATTTCTTCCCACTGAAAGCTGAAGTAATACATACACAAGTATCAGAAGACCACTCCCCCATGTAGTTGGAATGATACACCAAACGCCACAAGTTAATACACTGATATTCTCTGCAGTTATGACATATGTCTTCCCGGGATAACTTCAATAAAGAAGAAGTATTAAGTTCATCACATGTACTCATTATGCATTTAGATGTATGTCTCCTTCCCCCTTGCTGGTTTTGATACCTCAGAATCAGCAACACATTAAAGGCACATTATCTTGAAATCGTATGAGAAGAACAAGAATTTGCTAAAATGGATCTGGTGAGAATCAACTGATACAAAAAAAAAAAAAAAAAAAAACTCTCTTTAACTATCTTTACCACCCCCTTATGTAGGCTATTTGAAGTGATCACTGATGAAGTAAACCCTATATACCAAAGTTGAAACTGAAGTAGAATTCCCCGTTCTTGTGACTTAAGCTTGCACTAATGTGTGACAAAGAACGGTGTAGAGAGTTCGTACAACATCGAATCCCTAAGTATTCTATACTCTTCAACCAACCAACCATCGAGTATAAGAAGTACATCACCTCTTGACTACCGACAACTTCGTGTGAGTTGTGACACTCCTTAAAGTGATAGTTATTTTGTGGTAATAAAATGAAGAATCACCAAAATAACTAGATATCCAAGTCTTCGTCATTGTAACGGTAAAAGCTCAAGCAAGGATCTCGAAGAGTCTTCATCCAACCAACCCCGACTTCAATATACAATAAGATCACTCCTTTTTGAAAGTCAACTTCAATCTCAAATAAGGGATATCGAATAAACTTCGTGATTACTTGACATTCCATGTCCAAATTCTTAGCCGTTTTGACGTTATAATCGAAATTTTCCATTATATTCTTGTGGTTGATTTACAAAGTGCACATTTGGAGGAACAACAATCCGTGATGAAATAGAACAAAAGGACGGATCATTATTCATGTGTGCAACTTCACAATCATGATAGTCATCATCAACACCTTGAGGAGTAACTGGAGATTGGATTACTTGAGCAAGTGATCAATCATCATTCATAATACTTCTAGATGGTGCATCTTGATCAATCATCATTCGTTGAAGCTTGGAAGTAATCATCAAACATAAATCCCAGTCATCCTTAGTAAGTAGAACATTAGGTGTTGGAGGAGAGTTGTATGACCATTCTTCAAGCATCAATCAACATGTAGTACATTCACACTTCTCCCCCTCAAAAATTGCAAGCGAGGTTTTCCATTTTTGATTGAGCAAGTGAATAAGAATACAATTAATCATGTATTTTATTCACACTTCTCCCCCTCAAAAATTGCATACGAGGTTTCCATTTTTGATTGAGCATGTGAATAAGAATACACTCAATCATGTAGTTTATTCACCCTTCTCCCCCTCAAAAATTGCATACGAAGTTTGCCATTTTTGAATGAGCAAGTGAATACGAATTCGAGAAATTATGAGTAGATCCACTTGATGACTAAATGAACACGGAGAAAGCATGAAGCATGTTGTTGAGAATGGTCAAAACAAGAAGATTTCTCTTCTTCCGAAGACAAGGCGCACTGAATCGTACACCTTTCTTTTCTTTGATGAACGGGGCCTGAAGTGTTGTGTGCAGACGCCATTATGATGAAGTTGAGGACCGAGGCTTGAACTGATGTGTTCAAACGTCATCGTCGATGAAGAACGAGGCCTGAACTGAAGTATTCAGACGTCATAATGCACACATACATCAACATTGACTTACTAGAACTCCTAAAGCAGGAGATATGCTTGCTTTAGGCCTCCAGACTTTGAGTCTTCCCATGTTGTGAATGATTGATGTACCTACAACTGAGTAAGGACTACATGCACTAACATTACAAACTTGATTGCATATATATGGGTTAGTGACATCAGTATCCAAACCCTTAGGGGTTTCATGGTCAACCATGGCATTGCCATCAGTAAGCACCTTTCCGGTAGGTATCCACTTAAGTCCAACGTACTTAAAAATTCTACCAGTTTGAATCCACTTATGGCAAGTTCTAGGATTGCTAATCTTCTTATGCATAGTAGAAGGCTTATCAATATACCTAGTCTCCAAAGATTTAGCAGTTTGTATCCACCTAGGAGAAATATTAGGTTTGTTAAGCTTCTTATGCATTGTGGATGACTTACTGTAAATCCTAGACTTATCAGGTTGAACCTTAGCAGTGTTCCTCAATAACCTAGGAGGCATCATACAAGGTTATGAGCCTAAGATACCATCCTTTTGAAGTAACGCCCTTTTCCTAGCCTTTTCTAGATCATAGTTCTTGTACAAGTCCTTGATATCATAAGAATTTTGAATCTTAATGCTTGATTTCGACTCTGTTCTTAAACTAATCCTAGAGACACTAGAAGTGGGAGTAGCTACTTGTTGAGGTTGAACATAACTAGAAGCAGTTACCTTGGGCAAATAATGTGGAGTGACTGGTTTTGACAAAACTTGTTCCGCATCAACTTGGGAGGCAAACCGTGTTTTTGAAAATTTTGGTCTTTCAGATCTAAAAGCAGTCAATTGTCTAACAACTGATTGATTTCTATTCTATTGAAAAACTGGTTTCCCCAAGATTGATGGTTTTGCAAACTTAGTGTTCACACTATTCCCTGTTGCTTTTCTTAGCTCGTTCTTAAATGCTGTTATTGTGAAACCCTTTTCCTGAACTTGAGCTTTGAGTTCATCAATTTTTGCAATCAAAGACGTTGTTTGCTCAACAGTTTTAGTATTCGTTTCTTTGATAGAATCACACAGTTCTTTGCAATGAATTTTCAAAGACTCATTTTCATCACGTAATTTAGCCACATTATGTTCCAATTCAATAACATTGCAGTCATGTTTAGCTTTAACTTCATTACACATATCACATAACTCAGTAATACGTTTTTTCAGGTTGTTGATTGTCAAGTCCTTGGTTTCTAGCTTAGCTTTCAAATCATTAATCAAAAAGAATTCGTGAAAATCAGGAAGTTCCGGATCTTTACATGGTTGGTTAGTTTGAAAACTTTCTTCCTTTTGTTGCATTGCGATTTCAAGTGAAATACAATGTTTTTCAAGTTGTAAGAATCTCTTTGAAAGTTCATTAAACGTTTCTTTATCAACCATATCATTTGATTTAAAAGACTCAGCTGTAAACAAAGAACTTGACTCATCATCACGTTCAGCATCTTGATCACTTTCTCCCCCTTTATGATTCATATTTGTTAAATCAGAAATGATATTACTATCAGTCTTTTTCAACAAATATGTGTGATAAGTGGGCATAACTTGATCAATATGCAGTCGTTCATCAGAAAGCACATTATGATGTTCAGTTAGGGGTACCTCAGCACATGACACTTGTTCTTTTACTGGTCTTAATTTAGTGCCCATGTCTGGAGTATCACTAGTCACTGAGTTGCAGGGTGTGTCAAGCTTATCAGTCTCTGATTCTTTGCATATCGTGACACCTGACCCAACATCCGATGCAATACCCGAGTCACCGACACCATCACATGATTGTACCCTACATGCCTTCACCTTGTCATCATATGCAGGTATATGCTGTGCCTTTTCGTTAATGAATCTTTTCACTTTATCCATAAGCTGGACAAGTGTGACTCTGAACGTGTCAACCTCAATTCCCGTGTGATCAGCAAAGCACTTTTTCGTCATCTGATGCGTAGGGATTTGCACCAGGCTTTACCTCTCGAGAGATCTCGAGAAGCTTACAACCTCCACCAGGCAGTGTACCTGATCGTTGTAGTATAGTATAGTGACAAGTACCGGGGGATTGATCGTTCAGCTAGAAATAGTGTTGTTAGGATTGAAATTAATCTAACTAGGTCTAAAGGTGAAGGATGATTCTTTTTATGATTTTATATTTTATGAAAAGCAAGTAAAAATCTCGGGTATTGGGAGAGTGGGCAGAATTAGTTGCTAATCAACTAACCCAAATGCTACTAATTAAACTAATAAACAAGAAAATAAACTAAGGTTCTACAAGATAAGTGAAGCATGTCTACCTATGATATGTTACTCCTTGCTAGCTATCCAATTCTACCTATTGAATTGTTACACCTTGTTTTAATTGATGGGTTGTATTCCTTAATACCATTCATGGGGTGGCGTACTTACTTTCCCAATCCTATAAGCTCCTACTTCACTCATATGTCGAGCCGGCTAAGAAGCTCCTAACATGGGATCACTAGAATTCGCTCATGCATTAAATACAACCATAAAAACCTAATACACATCGGTTCATGTTTCTTAAGACGTTCAAGCATGTTACCCTATGGAAGTCTGCCAGTTTTCTTAAGCCTAACATTGATGAGACATTCAATCAAAACAAGAATCAATAGGAAACAAGAATTATAAACTAAACCAACTAGATCTATTGAAGTTGTCACGCTTTAATTGATGGAGATAGACACACACATCAACAAGCCCTCATTGATGGAGATAGACACAAACATCACCAAGAAATCAATGAGATCTAATCAATTATACACAAGTTTCACACAATCATAAGTAGAAACAAGGTGAATTAGCCAAGCATAATTAATAAAGAACAAGCAACAATAATGATAATTGAAGACATGAATTAAGATAGAATCATCAAACCATTACAAGATGTTTATGGTGTGATTGAAACCCTCTAAGTTGCTGGAAAAACACCCACCTAAACCCAGGAATCGACCTTAGGGTTTAGGGCTTAAAAAAAGTGAAGTTATGATGTTATATTTATAGGCTATTTTCTGCCCGGCCTGATCATGACGGCGTCAGACAAACCTTGACGGCGTCATGAACAATCTTTCTTCACCAAATCGTAGATCTTTTCGTCCCAATCATTTTCTTTTTTGAATCGCTCAAATTCAAGTTCGTATGCAAAAGTTATGGCCAAAACGGTGTCAGCTACCGCGCGCGCAAGTTGTGACAATTTACACGTGACGGCCTATGTGACGCCTTCATGAAGTTTCTGGGCCGTCACCAACACACGTGACGGCCTTGGTGACGCCGTCAGGTACTGTTCCAGCAAGGAAAATTGAGACTTTGCCGTTTTCTTCACTTTTATGCTCCAAAAATGTCCAAAATGCTTCCTTTTCCAGAATTCACTCCCAAAGTACCTAAAATCACAAAAGGAACGATTTAGGGCAATATTTGATCAAGTAAATTCAATTCCGGGCTTAAATGACCCCCTAAAAACGGTTCATTTTTCGCCTCATCATATATCCTTACACTTGAGATTTGCTTGTCCTCAAGCAAATGCGCTTTTATTCTAATCAAAATACAAGTTAGGGGTCATTTAACACTAATATAAAAGTAATTACAACAAATAATTGTTCCACTAAAGACCAAAGACAAGCACGGAGGTCATACACTAGCACCTCATAAATAGTGTTTAGATACTCACATCTCTCAGGTGTAATAAAGTAATATCACATTATGGAAACGGAAAATACCTCTCACTACCTGTCATAGCAAAATAGATTACCATAGGCTTGGGAAAGTATCAAACCTCCACCACATGGCGTAAGCACCTAGGATAAACTATCAAAGAGGTCTTTTAAAGGGTTGTAACGTTAAGTGTAGGGATATGAAATACACGGTTTTGTTGGATATAGGCAGTCTTTACTGGTGGCGAGTTAACAATCTTGGTTAATTACATGTACAATATGGTGTTGCTAAGCCAAGACTAGACTCGACTTAAGCTTATAAATAAATAAAACAAAAACGTGAAATGAACATAGAATGAAAAGGGATGGTAGTCCGTTTTTTTTTTTTTTTTTTTTTTTTTTTTTTTTTTTTTTTTTTTTGCATACACTCTTACCCTACCATCAAGAATAATACATCATAGGGGATGAACATTCCCCTTACACTTGAATTTTTACATACTTTACAATAAACTAATCTAATGACTCGAATTAAGAAAATTAAAACACTTGGAGTACTTTTAAGATTAACGCACATACGGGGGTAATAATATGATGTTCTTCCCCATTACTCCATAAAATAAGTACTTTACCCATGAGTCCCAATCGTCCCAAAACAATATGTACAAGGATATGACTCGACTTAGCAACCATGTAATCAATTAGATAATTACCTTAGGGTTTAACAAATAACAATAATGCACTAAAGATGAGTGCATACACGGAAGGCTAAGGCGATTTGGGTGTACATTTAAGTGGGGTGTAACAAATTCTTCCTTTAAGTAAAATGCTTAAAGTTAGAAATGAAAAGATAGGCTCGGAGGGGTGTACTAGGGGTTTCGTGTACTAAAAATGAGTACAACGCTAAGGGTGTGGGAAAAATTAATTGACTTAACTAGCCAAGTAATATGACTTAAATGGTCAAGTAATTATGATACGGGTTTAATACAAGGGTGATCCTAATGCCTCTTATCATGTAGTGAATCCTACTACACGAATGTAGTCTCACTAGCGGTCTCGGGATGCATCACTAACGCAAGTTCTAGAATCTAAATGCTACCGGTACACTCATAAGCACTAATAGTAAATGCTTTTCCTATCAAATCTAAAGGCGAACCTCACATATTTGGGTGGAAAATTTTTCTAAATGTTACGGTTATGTGCTAGTCATACAATCTCCTATCCATGAGACGCTTGTTAAGGCTAAAGTTTCACTCCTAAATGTTGTAAAAAATTTTAAATTTGGCGCTAAAATTGCACTAACAAGTATTTCTCATAGTTTTATTACACATCTACTATCAAACAAACAAACTCAAGCGAAAGTGTATCTGTAAGGTATCATCATTTTACCCTCCCCTTACACTTAAGGTGAACATTGTCCCCAATGTTCAAGTAAAGAATGTAAAAGTGAAATAAGTAAAACAAATGAAATCAAATACTCCCCTGATTCGCTCGGTATGGATAATAAGGTGTCCAGGTTAAATCTTCCTCCAAGAAAATGAACAATCAAAGCTTCCCTTCCAGAATATAAATCATCTTCTTGTCATACATAACCTGTAAATCCTGAGAAAACAGACACAAAAACCCAAAGCATCAATCCAAACAAAGAAAACTCACAACCAGATGTAATTCCAGACTTAGGAATAGAAACAAAACAATTAAAGATATAATGCTTGTGGAATTAATGTTTGCAGATTTCTTGGAGTTTATTAAACTAAAGAATTAACAAAAACTTTAAGACTTCGGTATAAACAAAAACTAACAAAATTTTCAGAGTTTTACACATGACGCCGTCAGGTATTAATTCCTGACGCCGTCAGAAGTGACCTGCAGAAATCTTTATGTTAAGTTTTCGGAAAATTTCTGGAAAAACTTATGTCATACTTCCTGGAAAATCCTGCAAAACATCATTATGACTCGATACAAGCATTTGACTCTAACAAGTACTAATACACATGTCCATTTAATATTGTTGTGGTTCATGCTCAATTTCGTTCTTATAAACAAATTTGGATCTCCCTTACACTTATCTTTTGCAAAATATCTTTATATGCAATTAAGACGAAGTTAAAAACAAAATAAAGCATTTTCACAATTTATTTTGAAACATGAGCCACAAGCAACAAAAATAAAACATGCATACAGAAACAAATAAAATCAAATAAACAAACAAACAAACAAATAAATAAATAAAGCTTGGGTTGCCTCCCAATAAGCGCTTGTTTTTGTTCGAGTCACGAGCCTGACTCTATCCTTATTTAATGGAAATAGGGGAGATTTTCCCTACACTTTGAATTAAGTGCGGGTGGAAATAGCGATACACACCCTTAGGGTGAAAATATGCCACGTGAGGTGAAGGGGGTAAGTGAATGGCTTCCTTCATCCTAAAACTACCCGGATAATATTGGTTAATGGGTGGGTCGGTTCCTCTTTTCTCTCCTAAAAATATATCTAAGGATGGAAAGGTGTGTAAAGATTGAGGTTCCGGTTCATCAACACTAGGAAATTCCCTAGAACGAGGAGTAAGGTTATCACTACAAGTATTCAAACCTATATCCTCAAGTGGTGCCTGGTCCAAGGGTTCTACCTCCATTGGAATTCCTAAAGTTTCTTCTACTTCTTCCGGGTAAGTCACGGGCGGTGTGTGTGCCTCAAATGATGGTTGAGTATTTTGTGGGCTTATGTTATTTACCTCATCATTCCATGTGTCAAGATCACCTATATCCTCATCATGTGTTTTGGTAGGATCTATCCTAACCATTCTCCTAAGTATCTCATGTGCTTCTCTAGGAATCTCAACTTCTATGTCCGAATCATAAGGATCATCCTCAATATTCTGACTGCTATATACAAATTGCCCAAGAGATTCATCATCTGTTTCTTGAGATTCATCATCATCGATCATAAAACCTAGGTCTTTTTGATCAATGTGATCACGCTCGGCTAAATCCTCCTCAATTGTTTTCTTAGGTAGTGATAATAGCAAACCTAGTGCTTCATCTAACTTATGGTTTATTGCTATATCTCTATCCACAATTCCTTGGGAAACTAGGTCGCTTTTCCTATTGGCCTCACTAAAACTAGATCTTAAACATGGAGGTTGTTCATAAGAATCTATCCTAGGTGAAGGCTCATATGATTCATAGGTGTCTCTAAATGAGGTATTTTGAAATCTTTGGTGTTCTAGCCACTCAACCTTAACTTTCAATCTTAGAAGTCTAAGTGTAAAGTCCATTATAAGCAAATTACAAACAAAATCACAAAGAAAAGATAGACTACGAGAAAGCTACAAAAGAAAAAATCTCACTTGATAGGAATCTAATGAGTAGACCTAATAAAAATCAAATTCAACCTAAACAATAACTATTCCCCAGCTGCGGCACCAAAAACTTGATGCGTAGGGATTTGCACCAGGCTTTACCTCTCGAGGGATCTCGAGAAGCTTACAACCCCCACCAGGCAGTGTACCCGATCGTTGTAGTATAGTATAGTGACAAGTACCGGGGGATTGATCGTTCAGCTAGGAATAGTGTCGTTAGGATTGAAATTAATCTAACTAGGTCTAAAGGTGAAGCATGATTCTTTTTATGTTTTTATATTTTATGAAAAGCAAGTAAAAATCTTGGGTATTGGGAGAGTGGGCGGAATTAGTTGCTAATCAACTAACCCAAATGCTACTAATTAAACTAATAAACAAGAAAATAAACTAAGGTTCTACAAGATAAGTGAAGCATGTCTACCTATGATATGTTACTGCTTGCTAGCTATCCAATTCTACCTATTAAATTGTTACACCTTGTTTTAATTTACGGGTTGTATTCCTTAATACCATTCATGGGGTGGCGTACTTACTTCCCCAATCCTATAAGCTCCTACTTCACTCCTATGTCGAGCCGGCTAAGAAGCTCCTAACATGGGATCACTAGAATTTGCTCATGCATTAAATACAACCATAAAAACCTAGTACACATCGGTTCATGTTTCTTAAGACATTCAAGCATGTTACCCTATGGAAGTCTGCCAGTTTTCTTAAGCCTAACATTGATGAGACATTCAATCAAAACAAGAATCAATAGGAAACAAGAATTATAAACTAAACCAACTATATCTATTGAAGTTGTCACGCCTTAATTGATGGAGATAGACACACACATCAACAAGCCCTCATTGATGGATACAGACACAAACATCAACAAGAAATCAATGAGATCTAATCAATTATACACAAGTTTCACACAATCATAAGTAGACACAAGGTGAATTAGCCAAGCATAATTAATAAAGAACAAGCAACAATAATGATAATTGAAGACATGAATTAAGATAGAATCATCAAACCATTACAAGATGTTTATGGAGTGATTGAAACCCTCTAAGTTGCTGGAAAAACACCCACCTAAACCCAGGAATCGACCTTAGGGTTTAGGGCTTAAAAAAAGTGAAGTTATGATGTTATATTTATAGGCTATTTTCTGCCCGGCCTGATCATGACGGCGTAAGCCAAACCTTGAAGGCGTCATGAACAATCTTTCTTCACCAAATCATAGATCTTTTCGTCCCGATCGTTTTCTTTTTTGAATCGCTCAAATCCGAGTTCGTATGCAAAAGTTATGGCCAAAACGGTGTCAGCTACCGCGCGCGCAAGTTGTGACAATTTACACGTGACGCCTTCATGAAGTTTCTGGGCCGTCACCAACACACATGACGGCCTTGGTGACGCCGTCAGGTACTGTTCCAGTAAGGAAAATTGAGACTTTGCCGTTTTCTTCACTTTTATGCTCCAAAAACGTCAAAAATGCTTCCTTTTCCAGAATTCACTCCCAAAGTACCTAAAATCACAAAAGGAACGATTTAGGGCAATATTTGATCAAGTAAGTTCAATTCCAGGCTTAAATGACCCCCTAAAAATGGTTCATTTTTCGCCTCATCATCATCTCACTATAATGGTCATACTCCAGAGTGAATTTCAAATCAAAGAACACTTGGAGTTGTTTGTTGATCACACAAAGGGCAGCCATGGATCCCATTTTGGAAAATTCTCCTTGGTCAAGTTGTTGTAGTTGATCTAAGTTAAGAATCATTGTGCATGTGAAAGTCTGAACATCTTGACCAAAGAGTGTTACAAATGCGCGTTCGAATCCCATCTTGAATCCAGTTCCCTCTAAAAGTACCAAGAGATGTGAATGAAGTTGTCGAAAACATTCTATGCAGCTTTCATTTGCATTGTGAAGCACTTGTTGTGGCTGAAGCAACTCTCTCCCTTGCGAATTAGAGCACAAAGATTCCATACTAGCAATATTAGAATCAAACACCTTTATTTGTTGTACAAGGTTGGAAGATCTTGACATGTTGTGATCGTTCACGGGATTTTACAATTCTATGATCTAAACCGAGAAATATATTCTTTCGCGGGATTTTACAAAATCAAGAAAAAACCGTGAGACAGTGAGAAACTGTTGGATCGGTAAATGATTAGATGATTGTTTGATGAACTTGATGGTCGTATGATTGAGATCCGAACAAACTCCGTAGATATTCAATAGGCCCGAAAATAGCTCAATACAAAATAAATATCAATCTTGAGTTCTTGAAGCTCAATAAAAAAAAAAAACGTGTACCAAAATTATATACCAAACAAATTCACCACAAGTAATATTAGCCCGCTCGACAAAACATCCAACACATCAATAACTCATTATAATTCACGCCCAAACGACTGTCACTCTCGGAATCTTGAAGCTCACTTAAACCGTTGTCTAAAATTATACCCGAAAATATCTCAACCCAAAATCTCACTCAATCTCGGAATATTTAAACTCAATTAAAACCGTGGTCCAAATTTATATCCCGAATACACAATTCGGACAAAAATTACACGGAAAATTGTGTCCCTTGTTTTAGTACCAGCCCTTATTGAATTAGTAAACACAAATCCAAGAAGTCGGTTTCAATTCCACGGTGCAATTCCAAAATTAACACCACACCCGCCCCTTTATACTACACACTTCTCGGCATTGTGAAATTGATCCAAATATACAAACTGGCCCAGCTGACTGAACGTGAAAGCCCAATGTCCAATAACGAGCAGCCCAAGAGAGATTCAATTAACCCTAGTCACAAGCAATATAAAAAGATCACTAATCCCACATATCCCTAATTTAGTGCTAACCCTAATCCACAAACCAAAAAAATATACGCAGTCATCAAAAGATCATCCAACTAAAATCCCAGATAAATAAAACATCGATACCCAAAATAATTATCAAATCGTCCTTTGTGAAGATGAGTCAGATCTGAAAACAAACACACACAAGAATCCCACTACTTAAGTCAGACCACAACAATCCAGTTCTCAAACGAATCAGCCACCACACATCCTTAAACCTGTGTTAAAAAAATATGTCCTTTACTTTGATTCACATTAAAGAACCTGGCGCACCCTTAGTTTAATAATACTGTTAATCTATGGTCTGTTATATTGTTGTTCGAATCATACAAGGACCAGAAGTTCTTGAAAACAAGGTGTCGCAATATAACCCAGGTAGGTTATGTTCTTGAAGGAAAATAAGAAGTCATGAGACACGTTTGTCTTTATGATTTCTTAAAGGTCTTCCAATAAAAAACTAAAGCTTATGCTTCTTCACGGATCAGTGATGGTAATGTTCAAACTTATAAGTTTTTGAAAGATCTTTGACAAGTGTTTGAACCAACTGAGATCTCTTGTTGTGTTATTCTTTTTGTAATGTTATTCTTTTTGTTTTCTGTGACCGAATGAAAGTAAGGATGAAGGCCGAATGGGTTTTGATCTTACATTAGTTGTTGATAGTTGTTAGGGTTGGGTTTGGATTTAGTTTTTGTACTCAAACAAATAGTTACTTTGACTTAATCGCAAAAAGCAATTAAACGCAAGAAAGAACTCATACAAAATGATTTAATCGCAACCATAAATTTGGACTAATCGCTGGACCAAAAGTTAATCGCAGGATGAGAGGTAATCACAAGATTGAGCTAACCGAAATTTAGAGCTAAACGCAATCTAGAGCTAAACGCTATTTAGAGCTAAATGCAATTAGTAGCAAATTGCTACAAATAAAAGGTAATCGCAAGAAATTGGGACTAACCGCAACCCTAAAGTAGTGACAATTCTCTATATTGAAACTGAAACTAATCACAAGATAGCGAGTAGCTATTTTCACAAGTGCCAAAAACCAGTCGCTATCAAATATTTGTATGCATCTCACAAACAGCCAAAAGTCACTAGCTGTACATCGAGTACAGGACAAGGCACTTAACAATGATATATTCTTTCAATAGCTAAACGCAAATATGAATTGTGAGCAGAAAAAGTAAACGCAACAAGGAATATTTCAAGGACTTCTCCAAATTAGCCAAAAGTATATCTTGATCAATAAAGTATTTGTTGGGACAAGAATAATACTTCGAACCAGTTTTAACCAAAATCACGAGATAAAGAAAGCAAGATCGTAATCTATTGAGAACCAAGTCGGACCAAAATAAGACACAAGAACCAAAATGAAGATACGAGATCAAACAATCCCTAGGATGAAACCATGGCTCTTGATACCAATTGTAGGATATGCATAATATTAACTAGTATGGTTCTTGTGTTTATGATTGAATGAATGGAAGAAAGTTTAGAGAGAGGAAGAGAGTTGGGAGGATTCCTAGAGAGAGAAAGAGATGAGAGAAAATGAAATATTAGATTGAGAATAATGGAAGCTCCAACCCTCTCCACATGTGGAGAGGGGTATATATAGTTTCCTACAAACGCCCACACCCGGGCTGTGAATCAGGCATACAGTGGGTAAAGACCCGTCCTTCTTCCACGGTGTTACTTAAACTAATACAAACTAACTAATATATAAACTAATTACGAGCTAACTTAATGCTATTACAATAATTAGGTGACCGAGACTTTTACAGGAATATTTGTATTCCTAACACAGACAAAGCTTTTCAAACAGAAGAGGAAACGGTCAATGAGGGTGATGCATCAGATGATAGTTTGGTTTTCACGGGAAGTGATTCATCTTCAGAACAGCAGGTTGAAAGCAGCAGTCCTAGCTATGATTCAGATACTGATGGTACACAAAGGAATGAAGCTGTTTGGGACACCGAAGATGATCATATCAGACCTTCATCAGACACAGAGATATTGGCTATGGTACAAAATTCACTTGCTCATGATAATGTTGATATATTTGAGAATATGTTTGTTCATGATCAGACACATCCTGAGTATCCTGAGTCTATTAGTGACACTTATGTGGTAGAACAAAATGATAGTAATATCACTTTTGATACTCCAGATATGGATCATAATAGAGGTGAGCCTACCCAGGATGGATCTTCTTATGAACAAGATCGTGCTTTATTTGCTTCTTTAATCGATAATTTCAAACATGAACCTGAAAAGTGCAAAGAGGACAATCGAAAAGCTACGCAAACGAATGTCTTATTGACAAAAGAGCTTGAGAAATTTAAAGAAATGGAAAAAGGTTTTCAAAATGTAACAAAAAGAAAAGCTGAACTTGAATTTGAAAACTCAAACCTTAAATCTCAAGCTTAGAAGTTTGAAATGAATGGAGAGTCTGTCAAACCACTTTTAAAAAGAAATGAAGAACTTTAAGTTGATTATAGAGAAGCTGTTCTTCGTGAAAAACGTTCCATTCAAAAACCGGATGAACAAATGGTTCTTAACAACAGAAAGGTTCAAGCGCTTTTAAAAGAGAACAATGATTTAAAAAGTGAAAATTCAAAGCTTCAGAAAACCACATCAAATTTTGAGATTGTAAACACAAAACCTGAGAATGAAAACCAAGAGTTTTTGAAACGAACAAATGATCTTGAAAACAAACTTCAAAAATTGGGACAGACTTCTCAGACTATCAACATGCTACCTACTAAAGATGAGGAGGTTGATAAACAAACATCTGGGATTGGTTTTGTGAATAGTGCTCATGTGGAAAAAGAAAAACCTTGTTTTTTAAACAAAGTGCAAAAGTTGACACCTATTTTGTATAATGCTGATGATATGAGAAAAGAATTGTCAGATGATCTTTTGTTTGAGTCTCAAGATATTCTAAAATCTGAAGAGGAAAAACGTTTGAAAGTAAAACAAACAAAAAACCCACTCTCATACCACGGCTTTGTGTATGGTTGTACACAATTGACTGATATACGAAAAGGTCCTTTCAAAAGGAAAGACACAAATGTGAAAAGATTTTTCAAAGAAGCTCAAATTGCTACTTATGATGCTAAGTTATGGCAAAATAGAGCAAGGAAACAATTTTGTAATCTTAAACATCACATTGAGCAAACGTTAAAGGTCATTTGGTTTAAGCAAGAAAACATCACAAACAACATTTTCTCTAATCCTCTTTCATCAGATTTACGCCTTAAGATAGAAGTCAAAAAGATTTTGAAAGATGAGATTGAACCTCGTGTGAAAGATATCAACTTGTGTTTTGAGTACTTTGAAAAACATCTTGTAACTGAAATGAGAGAAGATCTTACGTACGTTCATTCTCTTGAAGACGAATTTGATGAAAAATGATTAATTCTGGATATTTAAAAAGAATTTTTCACAAATCAAATAGAGTCATTCAAATCAGAATCTGTTTGTCATGAGAAAGTGAATGAGAATTTTGAACAAACATCTTTCTTGAAATCTAAAAATCTTTGTCTCAAAAAGAAAATCACCGAGCTTTCAAAAGAAGCAGCTGATGTCAAAGAAGAACTGTCAAAAAGAACTGCTCAGTTTGAGAAACATCTTGCAAAACTCGAAGCACAAAGTATCTCTTTCCAACTAAAACTGCAAGAGAAGAATGAGAAAATGTCTTCTGAAAACTCTTTGACATCAGTGCTTAAAGAAAAAGAAAAGATTTTTGAAGAAAATTGTGATGATACCAATATCAAGTTTGATTTCGATGAACTTGATACAAAAAATCTTGAATTGGAACATGCTGTGGCATCATTACAAAAAGAAAATGAGCATTTGAAACAGACTTACAAAAACTTGTTTGATTCAATCAAGCGGTCAAGAGTTCAGAATCAAACTTCAAACAAATCTGACTCTCAGATCACACCAAATCATCTTTTTGAAAAAGAAAATTTTGTGCTTCAAAAGAAAATTGTTGAATTGGAAAAGAAGATTGCACAACAAACCAAGGATTTTGGTGATGCCAAAAATGATTTTTCAATCGAAACAGACAAATATGAAAAATATTTTGCACATCTTGAAAATCAAAATGCTTCTTTGCAAGAAAAACATGCATCATCAGATCATCTTTCTCTTCAAAAAGAATACAATGATTTGACAACTTCATACAATGCCTTAAAAGCAAAGTTTGATGTTCTTGACCGGTCAAAAGGAAAATCTCAAGTTTCAAACGAGTCTAAACCACAAGTAAGTGTTTTAGAGAAGGTTTACACAGGTGAATCTTCAAAACCATTTTTCAAAAAGGGTTTCTCACTTTACTACCTATTCTTTGCAAAAAGGAAGGAAGTTTTCAAAGAGACCTAATTTTTCTGAAACATTTACTCCTCAAAAGGTTTTGTTGAGGCAACATGATCAAGACCTGTTTATGTTTTAATGATGAAAAATAAACCATCGAAACAAATAAAATAACAAACGTTAGCTCAAAATCGCCGGAGCCAATGTCTGCTCCTGGCGCGCTGCCCGCGCGTCAACGCGTGGGTGACGCGCCAGGAGTCTGTATGGTTCCGGGCGAATTTTGAAAGTCGGCTTTCCCCTTACCCTAAAAATATGGATCTTTCAATACAGGTATGAATATGTTATGTGCTTAATTGAGAACACTCGAAACGAGTTTTGAGACTTGAGAGATCCCACTTTTAGAACACCCATTTACGGGAAAACGCCAACTCATGTTTTCTAACTATCGCCTCTAGCCAAGGTTTTTCTAAACTTAAGGAGCTTGTATATTTCACGTAACATCGTGTTGAAGCATCCATATGCTTATATCCCGTGCTTACGTCTTCTCTAATTACGTAACGGGTTTACTCCCTTATTGGTCAAACTAAGTCAAAGGTCACTTTGCGTAAACGCATCCTTTCCCACTTGGGTTATGCTTTACATCAAGGCAAAGCACTTACCTTGTTTGAACCAAGGTATTAGTTGAGAACGTCGAGTCGTGGAAAGTCACGAGATATGAAACTATGGATTCTCGACGTTGTGTTACTTGAACTTATAAGTAACCTATGATTTTCTCAACTTATAATCTTAATTGTCTAAATCTTTTCTTCTTAATGAAAATTAGATTATGTCTTAATCCTCTCTTATTCTCATTTATACATAAGACAGAACCAATCATATCCAATCATATCCAAATCAAATATTCTCTTACACAATCTCTTACACCCTTACATATTCCCTTACACACTACATCCTAACCATCCATTCCCTTACAACACATCCCAACCCTTTATTTTCAACACATGGGGAATTGTTTGAAACCCTAATGAGGCTCCTCCCATCCTAGCCATTGAATTTAAATCAAATACATCTCAACCATCCATCCAATCCCTCTTCCCTATACCACCACATGTGATTGATCTTAGCCATTGAATTCAAACCAAAACAATCCCAACCATTGATCCAACCTTTCCCCCCAAGCAAAGGAGGCTCCCTTTGATCTCATCCATCCATTTCAAATGAAACCATCTCAACCCTCCATTTCTCCTTTCCCCCCAAGTAAAGCATATTCCCTTGGAATATCCTCCTCAACCCTAACCTAAGCATGTTTGATCTTAACCATTCATTTCAAATGAGATCATCTCATCCATCCATATTCCCCACATGCAAAATTATTTGAAAACCAAGGGAGGCTCCCTTTGATCCTAGCCATCCAATTCAAACCATTTCATCTCAACCCTCCATCTCATTCTTCCCCCCCAAGCATTGGAATATTCCTTGGCATATTCTTTCTCTCTTTTCTATGCCATGTGAGGAGATACACTTCTACCCCTTCTAAATTACCCTATCTACACTTTAAACCCTTGGTAATTTGGTTTCTCTTTAAACACTTCACAAATGATTTTCCAAATTGGCTATTTGAGTTGGTAAACCTTAGAATGATTAATGTTAAGGTTTAGTGTGAAGTACAATTGGGGGTTTAGCAAGGTAAGATATTTATAATGCCAAACACCCAAAGCCTCGGGAATATTTTCCCTGGGTGTCTGGCGCGCCTCCCACACGTCAATGCGTGGGTGACGCGCCGACCTCGGTAAATATTCCCTTGTTGGGTCTTTGCCTATAAATACCATGCCTTGCCTCTTGTATTCCTCACCCCTTACCATTATTCTTTCTCTCTAGATTCTTTCTCTCTAAACACTCTTAAATCTCTCAATTTCTCTATCTCTAATCTTGTGTTCTTGATTTCCACACTAACATATTTGGAAGAACACATATCTTTGCAAGGGAAGAATCACAAGAACCTAATCCACTATTGTGATTGTGTCGAGGGTCTTCTTTTTTATACCCTTTCTATTACAATCGAGTCTCTAGGTTAGGTTAGGACTTGGTTGATAAACAAACATTTATTCTTTCATTTGTTTATAAGGGAAGTCTTGTGTCTTGGTGACCAAGCCTAGATCATTGGGGATCTAGTTAGGGTTTGATACTTCCGGGTGGAAGTCTTGGTAGTGATCTTTGTGATCCATAGGTGAAGTCGAATCGTGAGATTCTTTTGGGTGGTTTCGAAGGGCGGAATACCGTTGGTGAGTAACTTCTTCTTTGTGAGCATCAATATTGGTGAATATTGGTGGAGTGAATTGTAATGGTTTATAGTCCACCGAAAGGATTATACTAGTGAATAGTATTGGAGTCGCGGATTCGCAACTGGACGTACGGATGGTATAAACCCCCCATCCCGAGCAAGTATATATCGTGGTGTCTTTTACTTGCTTTATATACTTTGGTTGTGTTAGTGGTTGTTGGATTATTATACAACCACTTGGTGCTATCTTTGGCTTAAAGTTTTTAAACATCTAAAAAGCCGAAGAAACCGTATTCACCCCCTCTACGGTTCTACAAGTTTCAAATGCAAGTGCTCATAAATAAATGAATCAAGGTTTTCAAACTCCATACTATCGTTTTACTCCGGTAAAGCCAGTGTGGAAACCAAAGCAAAACCGTTCAAAACATTTGAAATATTCATACTCTGAAATGCTTCCGCTACAACAAAGGAATGGCTATGGTTGGAAAAATCCTAATTCTGGAAGGTTTCCATTCATCTAAAAAAAAAATCGAAATGAAACGCCGAGTTTCAACAATGGATGGAAAACTTCTTCTTCAAGTTTTAAAGCTCCAAGAGAGACACCGAGTTTCTCAAACAACTTTCAAAATCAAAAGAGTTTTAAATCACCGTTGATTCCACGAGCTTTATTTCAAAATGAAACACCAGTTTTTAGTCCTCATTGGAATTCAACTTCTTTGTCTCGGATTGACACAACTTTCAAACGGAATTCAAAATATGGTAAACCCGTTGGCGCCGTGCTTAAATGGGTTCCAAAAGTTGTTGTCTAATCCAAAAACATTTTGACTCCTTAGTACTTCAGCTAAGGACTCGAACTTCAACATTATGACTTCTTAGTATTTCAGCTAAGGACTCGTTCTTCAAAGAAAGGAAAGTGCTTAAATCAAAACAAAGGTTTTAAATTGTTTTGGGCACTTATCCTAAAAACATTATGGCTTATGCACACATAACAGTGTATAACCCGCGATTTTCAAAGAAAGGACCCTGTTGTACATTTCTGTGCGACAATCCTAAAAAGATAAGAAGACTTCTCACCAAAAAGCTTATCAAAGTCTTCTTAATTTTTTGAGCAAAATTTTGAAAAATGTTTCTAAAGGTTTTCAAAACTTTTCACGATATTACTCCCTCAAATCCTTCAAAGCAAATATTTACTCAAAAATTTTCTATTTTTGAGGGGGAGTAATAAAATGATGTTCCAAAATGATCATGCTTAAAGGAAACTTATACGGAATTAACAAACATCCGTTTCTCCAATAAGCTATCCAAAAACAAAGGTTTTAATCAATCGGTATAAAAAATACCATGGATATGCTATTTTTGAGGGGGAGAAATGTGATTGTCTTGAATCTCAAAAGAGCTCGACTCAGACATAACCAATGAATTGACGAAGCTTAAATGTCGGTAATAAAAAAGACTTGTCCTGGACGGGTAATAATTTCAAGCTAGTCCAACTAGTGATGTAAGCATGTCTCGAATAGGACTTGTCTGAGTAGAATGTATCGTCTCGAGAGACTTTCTTTGGACTTGACCAAGACGGGTAATAATTTCAAGCTAGTCTAACTAGTGATGTAAGCGTGTCTCGAATCGGTCATGTTCGTTGAAAGTGGATCTATTCAAAAGTGCAAACTCCTCACGCATGTGCAAATTTCTTAAAATTCCATGAGCACCTGTGAAGGGGGAGTCCTTCAAATGAAATGCAAAACTCTCAAAGTGTTATCAAAGTATATTTTATTATCATAAACACTTTGAGAGATTTTCACAAATGGTTTGATGGCAACAATAGGATAGTCATGAAGTTATAAGGTGACTAAGGTTAGGAAAAACCATCCTATGATCCGCCAGATCCGGAGGGATCTACCCAAGGACAATTCCAATAGTTAGAATTAGAAGTCCTTAGGTATGATACGAAAAAAGGAGAAAAGAATGAAAGGAGAAAGAAGGGGTTGAAGAATTAAAAAGAAAAGCAAATGAAAGGGTAAAAAGAAATAGCCCTCCAAATGTTCAACCTTAGGCCAAAAACCGGGTTCAATTCATATGCTACTGGTTGTTACCTAGGTGACACTGGTATTGAAGATAAAGACGTCATGGACCTAGTGACGCACTGCACTTAACCTTCTAGCCACTCAAGTTCTCTTAAAAGACCTTGTTTCATTCTCACGGGGAACCAGTGTAATATATCAACTTATCTCTTAGAGATGGTTGATATTGAAGCAGGAGACCCATCCCTAATCTCCGCATAGGAAACCAAATGTGCACTTATCGAGTCTAGAGCCATTAGATTCATTAAAAGATCTCTTAGGATACACTTCCTATAATACACTTGCGTTCGCCAAAAAGGACACAAGTTGTAAGAGTCTTTATGAGATCTACGGATCTTGCCTTATCTATCATGATGGGTACTATGTCTCAAACGGTCTACAGTTGTGGGGTGATCTCCAGCAACTCACCTGAATCATTGATGTACTTCGGTGGATCTAGTAAGCCCTTTCAGGGGTATCTGATTCAGGAACGGCCTTGGTAAGGGTTAGAAGGAGTCTTCACACTATGTTGTTGACGATCTCTAATTCCAAACCTGTAAGTACTGGATACTTTATTGCTAACTGGTTTATGCAGGTACTCATGAATGTTCCTTGGAGAAAGACCGTTACCATCACTCAAAGATCCACATGCTCATACCCTACAAAGCTCTCTTCAAAGATCAAAGCAATGCAAAGCTCAGAACGTTTCTAAGTCAAAGTCAAAGAATCTACAAACTAAAGAAACAAAGATTAAAGTCAAAGAAAAGAGAACTTCTCAAAGATTCAAAGTCAAACAAAGTATGAGCACGTTGGAAAAGATGTAAAGACAACAGAGTAAAGATGTTGATCGAAGGCAAGAAAGATCACAAAGCATGATTGGAACAAAGGATCTAGCAAAACTATTACACAACAAGACTCAAAGTTCAAAGAGAACAAGCTTCAAAGATCAAAGATCAAGGTCACAAAAGAGAGATCTCAATGATCACACTTAGGGGGAGATTGTTAACATTAGAAGTGTTGATCATTTATGTAATCAAAGAGAGATCTCAATGATCGTCCCTTAGAGGGAGATTGTTAGGATTAAAAGTGACGATCATTATTGAGTCAAATAGTTAGTTAAATATATTCATGTAATAGTTAGTGAATTGCTAGTCTATTAAGGTTATGTAAAAGCCTTAATGGTTTGGACCAAAAGAAGGCCCAAGGAAAGCCCATTGAGGCCTAATGTAAAAACTATAAATACCCTCCTAAGCTTGTTAGGAAGGGTGGGAGTTCATGCTTATTCATGGTTTATTTCACATAGTGCTCTCCACCTCTCTTTCTCTACTTTCTCTCTTTAGCTCTTCTATCTCTCTCTAATATCATATTCTTAGGTGATAAAGATAGATCTAAGGTCCTACAATTTTTATTCAAATTCAGTGTTTTCAAATAACTTGCATTTTACGTGTTTTAATGTATGTTTTAAGTGTTTTAACTTGCATGCAACTTACCCAATACCCACACCACCTTTACTAATACCCTAGCTACTTATTCACTATAAAAATAAACTTATTTGCCTCCTCTTTATACATAAAAATCAACCACCCTTTTATTACACAAAATATCTTACCATTTATTAAATAAGTGTATCCTAAAAATCTTTAAAATAATGCAAGATCAAGAAATTTCAACCAAATCAAATCACTTGGACTTTCTCCCATCCCTAACCCATGCCCCCAAACATCCACCAACTCACTGTAAGAAGCATTAACTCATTTACTTACTTTTATTTATATTTATATTACACTAGTCATTCACACCCGTGCGATGCACATGGGCTCCATTTAAATGTTCATAGCGTATTGTTCAGCACTAATTTTTGTCATTTTGGTCATGGATGGATTTTGTTGGTCAATAAATTTCTAAGTTGTGTTTGTTAGCATGACATGAAAAATGTTGATGCCGTTATTTCATTACTTTTAATTGAGGTTGAGTCAGACACTCAAAATACAATATATAACTCGGGCTACCTCATGACCCGTGCGATGCACACAGCTTTTTTATTTGTTATTATAATTTATAAATGACTGTAAGCCAAAATTATGTAATTTTTCCTTTCTATTCATTGTTCAATGTGATATTTTTAATATGCCGTATTTTGTTATTTTAGCAAACATTTTTAATTTATCTGTTCGAATAAGATGTACTAAAACTCACTTACCCATGCGATGCATTGTTTTTGTTTACCAGTAGAAATTCTAACTCTTAGTATTGTCAAAAACTAATTTTTATCGTGCGATGCACATGGGCTGTATAGAAGTTTTCAAAGTTTAATATTTGTCTTTTATTTTTGTCATTTTATATTCGAAACGTATTTTTGTCATTATATATATAAGGTCATGGTAGCATACATTTTGTAAGAATGATACGTATTTAAAATAGTTTATTAACATGTAATCTTTTAAGATGTATTTTTTACGTAATATTTTTTGTCTATTTATTTTGGTATTGACTCTATCGTTTTTTATTGGAACTAACTAATATTAATGCATCCGGCTAAGTTATAACTATTTCTTATGATAGTCAACAATGCTCGTGCGATGCACATGGGCTGTAAGAAGTTTTCATATATTTAAAATACGTGCGATGCACATGGGCAGTATAGAAGTTTTCATAGCTTAATATTCGGCATTTATTTTCGTCATTTTATATGTTGTATGGTGTCACACATTTGCTAAGCTTTTTATACGTATTTAAAATACTTTATTGAGTTGCACATGGGCTATATATAAGTTTTTATAGCGTAATCTTCGGCACTTATTTTCGTCATTATCTATCTAAGTTGTGATGGTATCACATTTCCAAGCATGACACACATTTAAAATAGTTTATTGACATTAATTAAAAGAGTATATGTGAAGATATTTTTTTTCAAGATGTTACATTGAAAAGAGTTTCTTCACATGTAATATTTTAATATGTATAAGTTACATAAATTATTTTAAATATGAAGCGATGACATTAATGTTGGATACCTTTTATATTCATCCCCATGCGATGCACACAGGTTTGGACTGCCTCAGGACCCATGCGATGCACAAAGGTTGGATCTAATTGTTTTTTTCGTAATGTTCGGGACTAATTTTCGGTTCATGTTTGAAACTCTCATTTTTTGTGAAAGGCGGGATTCGTTGTTCAAATAAATTACATTATTAAAAGCGAACTATAAAATAAATCTTCTTTTTAACAAAACTATAAAAACATAAAACATTAAAGTAATTAGTATATTCAAAAGTATAAATTATAATTCGTATAATAAATTATAATCCGTATAGTAAAATATTGCATGTTTGATTTGTAACGTACTATTAATACGAATGCTAAGTATTCATCTATATTGACACCGGTGGCCGTAGCGTTGTTCTTGTTGTTGTCTTTTTCGTTGTTGTTCATTGTCATTTTGCATGTTTTGTTCTTGATACAATTTTTGTGACTTCTCGATCTCTAACGTGAAGAGGTTTTTTGCAAAATATTATATTTAAATGTGGTTTTGCATATGTAATCTTTTAATATGAGTAAGTTACATAAATTATTTTTTAATTAATGCATTATTACAACATTTTTCCATAAACTATAATATCAAATTTGGAGCATTCATTAGTAACTCACTCTAAGTATTTACAGTATGACGACATGAATCACATGATCTCAAACTCAAATGAATAATGCTTACCTCGTGATAGGTGTAGGATAACATTTGAAATACAATTTTTTTTCTCATTTATATACTTCTTCGATTTAGAAGATTCTTATTGTTTAGATGATAGTGTGAAGATATTTTTATTATATACTACCATTTTTAATATGTAACATCGACATAATTTATACAGTCATATCAAATATCAAAGTCACGAAATATTCCAAGACGTTTAATTACGAAAGTGACATTAACACACAGCAAGACAAAAAACTACATTAAGAGCAAAAATATTAAAATGCACCAACAAAGTGTAGTAATAATTATTGACTAAAAATGAATGCTCGTTACATTATTTTCAATAAACTTACTTGCTAACAAATCAATAGTATTAGCCCGTTTATCGGTATTACATGAAGTAAAATATTGTGTGTTTAATTTGTAACATACTATTAATATGAATGCTAAGTATTCATCCCACCGGTGGCCGTGGCGTTGTTCTTGTTGTTGTTGTCTTTGTCATTGTTGTTCATTAGCCTTTTGCATGTTTTGTTCTTGATACAATTTTTGTGACTTCTCGATCTCTTTCTTTAATGCTTCTTGACGCGCTATAAAAAACAATTAGGTATAGTTGATCATTAGTAACTTAAATACAATTAATCAATATATTGCATTTTCGATCAAAGTAAAAATGTTCGTGCATGTTCCACTTAATTGATAAGACAACGATGTGTAGGATCTCTTAAACCATTAGAGAAGATGATGTTACTACCAAACCTCCTAAGCACCATCTTTATGTCCTACATTGTTACACACACAAAACACACGTGAAATTTACATAAAATAATATAAATCAATATGCTAAATAAGTAAGACGGTATAATGCTTACTTTACCACCATAATAAGTTGTAGCCCAATGTGCACGCGGTGTGGAGGAAGTTGTGGTTTGTTGTGTGTGATTTTTGACACATTATATAGTTGATAAAATATTTGTAACTCATGGACGGGAAGATTGTTGGATCGATGTACTCTGATCAAACTACTTTGTAGCTTGTAAAGGTTTAATAATATTAAGTAAACTTAACACTATTAATATTGAAACACTGTTTAACCTTGTAAAGTATGCAGAATCTACTAACACAAAGCTTAAGAAGAACTTTTGTATTAACCAAACTTTGAACCTGCTTTGTTACATAGATTCACTAACAATCCCTAACTATTATCGACTTTGAATAACTCTAAAACATATATCGACTAATACCTCTTAAGGCTCTTTATATAGATAACCTTAAGTCGGTTTACAACATATAACTTGAACGATAAGTCATTATCCCTAACTAATTCTAGAATATTCGTTCAATATTACACATTAATCCTTTAACTAATATGGCACATAAGTCCTTGTTTCCTTTGAAGTACTTTGAACATTCTTTAGTAAACAGCAGTACTTTGACTTTTATCTTCAGCAGTACTTTGACTTTATTCTTCATGCAGCAGTACTTTGACATACAGAAGTACCTCAATCTTTTATATCCCAACAATCCTCCCCTAACTTGAACTCCACTTGCTTGATTTCAAGTTTCTTTGTTATTTTTTATCTTCAAAATCTTTAATCATTCAGAAAGATTGTTTCTTTATCTCTTTATCTTCTATCTGTCATGTGTCAAAGTACTTTTTATCAGCATCTTTTCTTGCAATAAATCTTCTCAGCTACTCAGCAACATTTTGGTATAATAGTCATCAAATCTTTGAAAGTTTCATACTATTCTCATCACTTCCAGGTGTGTGAACTCCTGTGAGAGGTGAATCATTGAAAATTAATGGATTTTGATGTCTCTTTATCAAAGCCATTAACTCTGGAGTAGCCAATGTTTTAGGTTAGAACAACCATGGTACATTGATAACCACATGATTTTTAGCAAATCATCAGCTATCAATGGATTTGAGTAGTCTTTACCAATAGCCGTTTGCTTTTGGACTAGTTAGTTCTTTGATATCAACCATGGTGAACTAATTACCAAAAATGGACCACAAGCCATTTTTCCTTGTGGGCTAGCCAACTCTTCACTTATACAGATATGGTGAGTTGAAACCATACAATTTTTAGTAAATTGTCAACTAAAAACGGATTTGATTATCACATCAGAGCCGTACCCTCTTGATGAGTCAAACTCTTTCTTGTCTGTTAAACATGGTGAGTTGATTACCATTTTTTGTGCAGTATAAATACTAACACCATGTGTTTCTTTTCAAATCCTTTTATTTCTCTTTTAAACATCAAAACTTTTTATTTTATTTTAAAGGACTTATACTGATTTATATCAGCAACCAGTACTTTGTTAAAGTACTGTTTATCTTTGCAGTATTTTGAAAAAATACTTATTATACAAAACAAATCATACCAATATTTTGCAATATTACTCTTCAGACTTGGTCCATCTGATAAATAGCTTGATAACATCCAAAGCTACCTCAGTTTCATCTTCAAGTTCCATTCCATGATCCAGCATTCTGAGCATAATTTCTCTAATCAATGGATATCTCCTCTCAGCAAGCATATGAATCATGGTACCATCTTCCATCTCTAGTGCATGAACTCCTGATGACTCAAAGAATCTCCATATTGTGATTTCCTAATTCTCTTGATCATTCCACAGAGGATTAACATTTGTTTCTTCAGTTTCCCAGATGGTAATTAAATCTCCAAGCAAAATTAATCCCACTCCTGATGCTTCAATCTCTGCATAGTATGTCTGTACTTGCATATATAAGTCATAGAGATCTGCTCTTGTGATAAAATGCAAAACATCCCATAACATGTTGAATACTGTGAAGCTTTCATCTTCTCTGTTGAATATAAGATAGTTTCCTTCTTTTGATTCAACCACAGAGAATGAGATTATCTTGGACTTCTTTCCAGAATCTTCAGTCTTCTTATTTTCAAAATCTACTACTCTGAAATAGTTTCTAAGTTCATCAACTGTATCTTCATGAATCATCTTCAGTCTTTTTGACAGTTGATCATCTTGAACTACTTTCTTTCTTTTCAATCTTCTTTGCTCAGCCTATTCTTTTCTAATATCTTCTAACTTCTTCTTTCTATCAACTTCCATGGGTACAAAGTTTTCTACTTCTTTCCTGATATCCTCTTGTAATTTATCCCACAGAGCTTTCACTTCTGGATACCTCATTTTGTGTAAATTCTTGTATCCTCTTCTTTTCAAGAAACTTATCATCCAGTTTCTTTCCTGAGCAATAGTCATTGGCTTCTTTGTAATTGGCCTACTAACTTCTGCCAAATACTCAGCATCATACTCAGCTTGTTGCTTTCTAGCAACCTCTGCATCCTCTGCAATCTTTAGTTCTCTGATCTGAGCAAAAGTAAATTTCTTTTTTTTCTTCTTAATATCTTTCTGCTTCATGATCCCTTTCCCTTTGTCTTTGGGATCTAACTCTTCAGATTCAGAAGTACTTTCAGCAACTTGTTGTGCAGGCTCAGAAATATGTATTCCTACAGTAGATCTATTCAAATTCATCATAATCTGAGCAATTGTTTCATCATCACTTGCAGTATGCACCTTAGGTTCTTCTTGCTGTATAAAAGTAGAAGGACCAGCTTCATCTTCATAATTTATTGTAGAAGGTTCAGCTGCAGTAACTCCACTTTCATCAATATTCATAGTAGAAGTACCTTGCTCAGCAGTACCTTGCAGATCTAAGTGTTCTGCAGCAGTACTTTGAACACCAGCACTTTGAGTTTGAGTACTTTGAATATTTTGTGCATCAACATCCTGCTCAACAATATTTGCATTTTCTTCAACTTGTTTCTCTGGCACAAAAGTCTTTGGAAACTTTGGACTTTCTGGATATTGCCAAAGATGAGCATCTTCTGAATATTTAATCTCAGCATCATCTCTATCCAAATTATCATCTTGATTCCTCCCCAATTTGATAGAAGATGACTTCCTATGCCTCCTCTTGGATTTAGAAGTCTTCTTTGAAGATTTAGACTTTGATTTTTGAGACTATTTCTTTTATTTCACATAAAGCCTAAAATTCTGAACAAGTGGCCAGACAAATTTCTTCAACCTTCTGAACTTCTTTCTTAACTTCTTGATTTCTGCAGCTTAAGCATTCACAGTTGTCTTCATCTTCTCCAATTCTTTAGTCAAAGCATAAGTACTCATAGCACCATCAACCCCCTCATCTTCTCCAGGTGTTTGAATCCCACCTGTGGAAGTATAATCATTGGGAGTAGGTACTTGTGGATGCTCTGAAGCAGTACCTTTAGAAGAAGTACTTTGTGGAGAAGTACCTTTAGCAGAAACAAATTTATCCAAGGAAGCTGACACTGAGAGAGTCCTTTCACTAGAAACATCATGCTGAGGGGAAACAATAGGTGGTGTAGGGGTATGTACTGATGCAGAATGCTCAGCAGAATCAGATTGATCAGCATTATTAGAATGTGCAGAACCACTATTGTCTTCTTCATCCCTAACAGCTTGAGCTACCTCTAAATGTACAAAACATGAAGTGGCCTGCTCCAAGGAAAGAGAAACCACCCAAGTAAGTTCTTGGTCTGGATTGCCCTAGAAAGCAAGCTTCTTTTGATGACAAAAGAAAGACTGCTCAGAAGGGAAAGCAGAGCTATGAGGGCAAGGGAAAAAGGCCTATGGAGTAGGTTGTGTAGAGCTTGGTAGTAGGTTGTGGTAGTTGTTTGTCTTGTCTTGTTTGTGTCTGTGTCTGTGTATCAACTTAGTTATGATGGATCTTGTGGAATGGTTGATGTAACTCCTTTCTGAATGATGAATAAGAAACTTGTCTTTTGAATGATACATGTAGCCTCCCCCCAAATAATGACTAACTACTAACTACTAATTCCTCCCCTCAAAAATAGCTTAAATATTAATCATGCCAATACTCACAACTAAAAAAGTAAATCTTGAAACATCAAAGCCCTTTATGAGTAGATCTGCTACATTATCATCAGTATGAAATTTAACCACATTGATAAGCCTGTGCTCATAGAAATCTCTAATAAAATGACGTCTAATCTGAATGTGCTTGGTTTTGGAATGATAAACTGGATTCTTCACAATACAGATAGTACTCTCATTATCAATGTTGATAGGAGTATTCTTGAAGTTGAATCCATAATCCAAAAGTTGATTTTGCAACCAAAGTACTTGTGCACAACAACTTGCAGCAGCTACATACTCTGCTTCTGTGGAAGAGGTTGCTGCAATTGTTTGCTTCTTACATTGCCATGAGACTAATCTGCTTCCAAGGTACTGTCATCCTCCAGTTGTGGATCTTCTGTCATAGTTGTCTCCAGCATAATCACTGTCTGAAAAGGCTTGTAGATGGAAAGGTGAGTTCCTATGATACCATAATCCTAGCTTAGGTTGTTGCCTAAGGTACCTGAAAATCCTCTTGACAGCATTCAAGTGTGATACCTTTGGATGAATTTGATGTCTTGCACATAAACACATAGCAAAAGTAATATCAGGTCTTGATGCAGTTAAATACATGAGACAGCCAATCATAGACCTGTATAATGTGGCATCAACATCTTCTCCTTCTTCATCTTTTCCCAAAGGTTTGTTAGTATCCACTGGTGTAGATGTAGGCTTAACAGTTGTGAAATTGAATCTCTTAAGAATATTTGCAACATACTTATCTTGACAAATATATATTCCACTGCTTGACTGTTGCACTTGAAGTCCCAAGAAGAATGTTAATTCTCCCATTGAACTCATCTGAAACTCTTTCTGCATAAGATCTTCAAATTCCTTCACCATAGATTGCTTAGTAGCACCAAAAATAATATCATCTACATACACTTGGACAAGCATGATATCCTTCTTATCTCTCTTGATAAACAAAGTCTTGTCAATAGCTCCTCTCCTATAACCATGTTGTAATAGAAAGTTGGAAAGTCTTTCATACCAGGCTCTTGGAGCTTGATGAAGATCATACAGAGCCTTGATAACCTTGTAGACTTTGTTTGGGTGTGCAGGATCTTCAAAACTAGGAGGTTGTTTGACATAAACTTCTTCTTTAATTTTGCCATATAGAAAAGCACTTTTAACATCCATTTGGTATACAGGAAATCCCATATAGGATGCAAAAGCCAAAAATAGCCTGATGGCTTCAATCCTTGCCACAGGAGCAAAGACTTCATCATAGTCTACTCCTTCTTCCTGTCTATATCCTTGAGCCACTAACCTTGCCTTATTCTTGATAACATTCCCTCTTTCATCTCTTTTTACCCTGAAGACCCATTTTGTTCCAATCAGTCTCTTACCATCAGGTAAATCACATAATACCCATACTTCTTGAAGTTCAAACTGTAAGAGTTCTTCTTGCATAGCTTCCACCCAACTCTCCTTGGCTAATGCTTGTTTGATATTCTTTGGCTCTTCTTGAGATAGAAAACAAGCAAATAAACACAACTTCTGATCCTTGTGATTCACCCTGTTCTGTTTGTAGATAAAACTAAGTAAAGAAGTATGTTGTTGAGACATATTCTTAGCCTTAGTCCTTGTGAGCACTCCTGAAGCTGAGGGTCCAATTATGTTGGTAATAGGATGAGTTTTGTGAATTCTGAGAGTAGGAGTTGGTGAGACTTCAAGATTATCTTCCAAATTAGTTAAATCAGGATTTTCATTAGAATCTGAGAAAATGCCTTCTTGATCCAATTCATCAGTGTCTTCTAAGGTAATCTTGTTTGGATCATTCAAATCATCAGTATCTTCTAAGTCAGGCAGATTAGAATCATTCACAGCATCAGTATTTATCCAATTTGAAGTATCTAAAAGTTGAAAATTACTTTCAAATGGATTAGCAGCACTTTGGGGTAAAGTACTGTCAGTGCCTTTAGCCTTCTTCTTTTCTGCTTCATAAGCTCTCCTTTGTTCATCTTCATAAGACTTATCCATTGTTTCTTGAAAAAGCATCCTACTAAGTTCATCTTGAATGACTTGATCTTCATCAGATACTGGTATCTGTGGTGGATCAGTACTTTGAGGATCAACAGTACTGTTAGGTTCAGCAGTACCTTGAGGCTCAGAAGTACTCTTCTTCTCATCATTGGCATTATCATTTGGCTCATCTTCAGATCTTAAATTAACATCATGAACAATGTATTGTGCTTCTTCTTCAGTGGGAGCAGCTTGATTTTCTTCCCTTACAGGTACATAATTCATAGATGAAGACATTAAATCAAGATCAAACATCCAATTAGGACCTTTACCTTTAGAATTTTCTTGCTCTTCTAGAAAATCAACATGAAGACATTCTTGAACCTTTTTGGTAGCCCTGTTGTACACTCTGAATCCTTTGCTATTGGTACAATATCCCAATAAATATCCTTCATTTGACTTACCATCAAATTTGCCCAAATTATCAGCAGTGTTTAAAATGGTTAGGGGACATCCAAAAGGTTTCATAAACTTGATGCTAGGCTTCTTTCCCATGAGTAACTCATAATGTGTCTTCATTTGAGGTTTTGTCACCGATACTCTGTTCAACACATAACAAGCAGCACTTACAGCCTCAGCCAAGAATGGAATAGGTAATTGAGAGTCTGCAAGCATTGTCCTTGCTGCTTCTATAAGAGTTATATTCTTTCTTTCTGCAACTCCATTTTGCTGAGGAGTTCTAGCAATACTGAACTCTCTTTTAATTCCTTTCTTGGCACAAAAGTCATCCATTAGCTGATTCTTGAACTCAGTCCCATTATCACATCTAATGCCTCTAACCTTAAGTCTTAACTGATTTTCAAGTGCTATTATAAGATCATGAATACCATCAAAAGTTTCATCTTTGAAGCATAAGAAAAAGACCCAACTAAATCTGCTACAGTCATCTGTTACAACCAAGCAGTACTTCTTCTTGTTCAGACTAACAACTGAAACAGGTCCAAACAGATCCATGTGCAGTAATTCCAAAGGCTCTCTAATGGTTTTCTCATCAATCTTCTTACAGGAAGCCTTGTGCTGTTTACCCTTCTTATAAGCAAGACATAAGTGATCATTCTTGAATGTTTTAGAAGGTAAACCTCTAACTAAATTTCCTTTGACCAGCTTATTGATGTTCTTGAAATTTACATGCCCCAATCTTCTGTGCCATTGATGTGCTTCTTCCATTGTTGCTCTTGCAATCAAACATGTTGCTCTTTCAGCAGAATTAACATTCTTTAAGGCTATGCTGTACACATCGTTAGTTCTTGGTGCTCTCAGCATCACCAAGTTTCTATCTTCTAACTTAAAATCAGGAGAAAGTATAAGACATTCTGTGTCAAAGAATAACACAGGGTACTTCTTATCACAAATCTGAGAGACTAACAAAAGATTGAATTTTAGCTCCTTCACATATCTAACATCCTCAAAATCAATGTTTCCTGCCTTGATAGTTCCTTTGCTAGTTATTCTTCCTCCATCAGGATCATTCCCAAATGCAACTTTTCCTCCAAAATAAGCTTTAAAATCTGACAAGAGCTCCTTTTCTTCTGTCATACTTCCATAGCAACCACTATCTACAATAAGATGATCTTTAAGCTCCTCTTCTGGGCTGTTAGGAATACAAATATTCCTATAAAAGTCTCGGTCACCTAATGATTGTAATAGCATTAAGTTAGCTCGTAGTTAGTTTGTTTATTAGTTAATTAGTATTAGATTAAGTAATACCGTGGAAGAAGGAACGGGTCTTTACCCACTGTATGCCTGATCCACAGCCCGGGTGTGGGCGTTTTGTAGGTTACTATAAATACCCCTCTCCACATGTGGAGAGGGTTGGTGCTTTCCATTTTTCAATCTAACATTTTCTTATTTTTCTCTCAACTCTCTCTCTCTAGAAAACACCCATCTTTCTTTTTCTAAACTCTTCTCTTATTCTTTCTTCTTTCTTGAATCAATCCAACCACAAAACCATACATGTTATGATTATAGATATCTTACAATTGGTATCAGAGCCATGGTTCTATCTTAGGGCCTTAGAGAGTGGGTGTGGTTTTGTGGTTCTATTTTCTCGGATTTGTGTTATAAAATCTTGTTTGTCTTTGTTTCGTATACTTTGTTATAACATGTACGATGGATATTGGAAAATCACGTGGGTGTCCTAGCTATTGGTTACCTTACTTCATCTAATCCATTGGTTACTACTTCTTGGCTGCGGTTACGTTTTTCTTTTATTTCTTGCTTGCGTTTACTTTTCACATAATATGACAAAGCATGAAAGCTACATATGAATATTTTGAGCTGGTCCAAATATTAACAAAGATACAAATTTATCAGCGTGTTTTTCTAGAAAGTCAATTTGTGTGTTTGCAACTTCGGGTAAATGACAAAAACAAAGATAGTGACTGCTTTGTCACTTGTATTTGCGATTACTACTTTTCCTTGGTTGAGTTTAACTAATTTTTGAGTTTAGCTTGTTGTGTCTTATTGATTGCGGTTAGACCAAAAAATTCAGTTGCGTTTAACTCTTGGTTTCACTTTCAAGTTTTTGCGGTTACTCTATCATCTTGCGTTTAACTCACAATTGCGGTTAACTCACAATTGCGGTTAACTCATTGTTTGCGGCTATCTCATGCTAGTGGTTTATACAAACGAAAAGTAAAACAACAATTCAACTCCTTATCCTATTTCTACTTATTCAGCCAACAACAAACCACACGTTTAAAAGGACAAGCTGTTCTTAATATACAGATTATCAAGAGCAAGATTAATACATAGCTGTCTCATCCTGACTTTTCAATTCACAAACTCGATTCACAAACAACTACGTCACCTCATATCTCTTCATCGATACTACAAACTAAAGAGGTAAAAAAAAAAAAAAAAAAAAAAAAAAAACAAGATCATTAATTTCGTTCATACATCAATACCACAAAGAGAACTTACAACCATCACAAATCCCTTTCGATGTCTCAACTTCATTTTTATTTCTTCAAGTCGTTGGCATAATAAGATTACTACAATATCGACCAACCTGAGAGGCTGAGACCCTATCGATTCGTGAAGTGGAATACCTTATCTTTCTTTGTGGATTAGTGCATCAGTTGTGACAAAACAATCAAAGAACGATTCTCAGTCAATTATTGCTTTGGTCTTGTTCAGATTAAGTAGACTCACAAGGAACGATTTGAGTTATTTGCTTTGGTCTTGTAAGGGTTAAAAGGGACGTACTATTTTTTTCTGGATCGTGTTTCAGTTATGGTGGCTGCGTTTATTTTTGATTAGGGTGAGATTGTGGATTAGTGGTGAGCATTATATGGCAACATGTTAAGGTCAAGGATAAGTTTTATTAGTCTTGGGCCTTTCACTTAGTAGTAACAAGTTGGGCTTCGGGATTTTTTTATTTGGACAGTTTTCTTTTGGGCTTCACGGCTTAAGTCACGTGGTAATTTGAGATCATCACAAGGACGATTATTATTATTCTTTTGCATTATTGTGGCTAAGCGTTTTTGAGTTGCATATCGTGGACAACAACTCATTTGAGTTGTGCTTCAAGAATCCGAGATTGAGTGATATTTTGGCCTGAGATATTCTTCGATATAATCTTTGATAACGATTTTGTTTGAGCTGAATTATTCCAAGATTGTGAATCATCTTGCTTAACGTGGGGTTGAGATATTCTTCGGGTTTATTGGATTTATTACGAGGATTATTCGAATATCAAAGACACGAGGGTTGTTTGGAATTCACCGTGACTTGTCTATTTCACCACTCAAACTCAATTCAACCTAACCAAATTAATTATTCGAAGTTTCACGGTTTTGTCTTGATTTTGTAAAATCCCGCGAAAGATTTTATTTTTCGGTTTAAATCATAGACTTGTAAAATCCCGTGCACATTCACAATCGTGTCTACCAATTCAGATTTTGTCATCTCGGAGATACTCAAGTTGTACGACATGGACGATATACTTAAGATTCACAACAAAGCACAACTGACAAATGCTTCTGATCAGACAACTGTTTTCGAGTCAGATTATACTGTGATGGAATTGTCATGCTCGAATTCTCAAGAGAAAGAGTTTCTTCAGCCACAAAAATTGTTCAATAACTGATGTGTGCTTATTTACACATCCTTTTTAGACCCGATTTCAGACCAAATGCACCAAATACTAACCAAAAATGCCAAGAGAATGTATGTTTTTGTATTTGTGTATGTGCAGGTACGGATATGAGAAAAATGAACGAAAACGACACCAAAACCGACAAAAACGAGCACGAGATTGGAAAAAGGTCAAAAGCCGGAGTCGGGGAAGCAAAATGATAAAGGAAAGCTCAAATTGTTCATTAGAAGTCCTCAGCCTTTCACAATGCTTCATAATTGGTCCCTGGTCAAAGTTTGAGAATTTGGCGACTTCAGTCCCCGTACTTTCAGATAACTACAAATATGGTCCTTACAAGTACAAATTTTAAGAAAATGACAAGACAAGTCCTCCAAGCTTTCAATATGCTCAAGTATGGTCCTTGGAAGATAAAAAGGGAGAATAGCAGATTTGGTCCATGTAGTTTCAAAATAATACAACATTGGTCCTTGATGTTTTTATTTAATCCTAAACCTTTACATAACCGGATCAATCCTTAACCTCATAAACCCAAGCCCATAGTACACCAAAAGCCCAATCCCACCTAATTTACCCAGCCCGCTATTAAATCTACCCGGTCCACCCTTTTACCCCAGTCAACGCTCAAATAAATAAACACACCCAAATTCACTCCCCGCCCATATTTCCCCCAATTCATACCAATACCCAGAAATTTACTATTTACCAAGAACCCTAACTTTCCATCCACAAAATTACCTCAACCCCGTAATAATTACCTAATGATTGGGCGTTCTAGAAGGTCATGCACATGTCAGGCACATGTCAGATGGGGGTACGTGGTCCAATGGGGAAACATCACGAGGATAGGCATCACATCAATAAATCAATCAAGGGCCACAAATCATTGGAAGCATCTGGGACGTGATCACACGGCTGATAAGAGCTCAGAGAAAGCACAAATGACGCGGATTGCCAGCCTGGACCAAGCCCTCACCTCACCTCAGCTCAGCTATATATACCCCCTCAAATCAGTGTTAGCAGTGTGTAGGTTTTTCGAATTTAAGCATTGTAATTTTCAAATATTTCCAGTATTGTACTCAGCTTTTCATTTTAATAAAATTTACTTTCAATTATTTGTCTCTTCATTTCAAATTCATTTAAATTGCTTTTATTTTAGTTTAGTTTGTTTATCATTACCAATTATTTCTGTTTATCTTATATATATAAAAAAAAAAAAAAAAAAAAAAAAAAAAAAAAAAGAAAAAAAAAATATCAACATCAGCTTATTGTAATAAGCTTATGCTTATTGGAGTTCAAGACAGCCATTTGGAAGCTTTTTGGCCTGTCTAAGAGACAGGCTAGCTAAGTGAACCCCCTCTTTTCATGCTGAGGGGGAATTAGTTTGTAAGTCTTCATTTCAATTTGAATTTTGCATCAGTTAATATAGATTTGAATTGCTTATTTCTGTTTGGATTTTGATAGTTGCATAGTAGACTTAGCTTATTTGTTATTTCATCATTTGTTACTGTTACATTGAGGCTGTTTTTGTTGATTCATCTTTTGAGTTGAATTGTTTATTTGAATTAGTCCATTACTATCTTGCTTCATTTGTAGTTGACTGCATAATTGAATCTTATTCGAGCATAACTGTTTCCATTTCTTTATTTAGCATCCTTGTTTATTATTGTTATTAGTTTGGTAATTTAGATTGATTGAACATTGAGTATACTGAGTGGGAGTTGAGATTGATAGGAATTGTGAAATAGGTTCTCAGCAGAGGTGTTCGGATTTATTTGTTTGCAAGAGTTCTGGTTGTTCTTCATTTGAGTTTGCTGCATAATCAGCTTAGTATAGGTACAGTCAGAATAGTAGAAGCTAAAATAGTAGGACATAAGTATCAAAGTCTTAATTCGCTTCTATATTGCTTAATTTGTAATCTATTGGTGAGTAAGTAGGATAAATCTAAATCATAGTTGCATATTAGGCCTAGTTAGCTTAATTAAGGATAGTTACTGCTTAACTAAACAGCATTTGATCAATAGGACCATTGGAATTTAGGTTTAGTCTACTTAAGTGAAAATCTGCATAGTCTAATTTGCTAAATACACTGAGTTGGACAGCTTTTCATAAGCATCTCTAGGTTTCATTTTTAGGTAAAACTAAGATTGGTTTGCTGATTTGAGAAAATTTGCAGCTTGAGAATAATTGTCAATCAGATAATTTTTGTTTACATCTCAATTGCTTATTGAAAAATTGTCCTTAAGTGGACTGTTTGAGCCTGCTAGTCCCCTGCACCATCAGTTTCATCTTAGCTTCTAAGGATTGTTTAGATAAGCTTTAGAGTCTTAGAGTAAGGATTTTTGAGGTTTCTAAGTTCTCAGGTTGGTAGTGAGAGTTTTGCACCCATAAACTCAGCTTAATCAGCTTATTGGAGCTGCTTATTTGCCTCATCAAGTAGGAGATTTCACCATGGTTTCTGATTTATCAAGTAGGGCTGCATATTGGTTTAGTTCATCAATACTTGTGATATTCTGGTTCATTTAAAGTATACTTGTGCTTATTGTTGATATTTCATTTGATTCTGAGCTTATTGTTTGTTCTAATTTGGTTAAGTGCTTATTCTCCTATTGCTTATTACTACTGATCGCTTAATTACCTGTGTTTCTGAGTACTCCCTGATTTCAAATTTGTTTATCTGAGCATTTTTAAGTCAATATATCAGTTGGTCAAAGTTCCAATCAATTTGGTCAAAGTGCTTATCAAATAAGCACTTCACATAAGCAGTTTTTAAGCCATTCAGCAGTTCCACTGCTTATTTTTTTCATTTTTTTTATTTTTCCTAGCTTTTAAATATAATTTTAGAATTTTCCTGAAATTTTCATATTTTTCTGAGCTTATTTGCTATTTTTCTTATTTAATTTTCATTTTTAATCATTTCTAATTATTTTTTAATTACAAAAAAATCAGAAAAACCCCAGAAAAATCCAAAAAATATTAGAAAATTATTTTTAGTTATTTTAGATTTTTAGAAATTTATTTTGTATTTTTCTCATTTAATTTGAATTTCTTTTGAATTTATAATAATTTTTAATTAGATTTAATAGTTTTTAATTCCTAGAAATTACATAAAAAGCCAAAAAAATTAGTTTTTAATTTTAAAATTTCTTTTTAGTTATTTTATAATTTTCAAAATTTAATTTTTATTTTTCTCACTTTATTTTCATTTTCTTTTAATTTTTAATTAGTTAAATAGTTTTTAATTCATAATAAATAAATAAAAAGTCAAAAAAATATTTTTCTTTTTCTCAAAATTTTCTTTTATCATTTTTTATTTTTAGAAATTATTTTCAAGTCCATAGGAGTCGCGTAGCTTAAAAGTCGCGTTTTATTTCGTTCATTTACGTTTTAATTTACGGTTTTCGATTCTACGTTACGTTTTTGGTTTGTTTAGTTGAATTACGTGCTTAATTGATTATTTGTGCTTCATTTAATATTTCATTAGTGTAATCTCATTCATATCACTTTTTACCACTTTTCACGACACGTTTTCCGAATCGGAAATTCGGAATTCCATTCACCCTTCACACGGAATACGACCTCGGATTATCCGTATTTCTTTGCGGATTTCTTGAGCTTACTATCTATACTATAATATTGATATTGTGTTTACCACGAATCAATAACGCAGAGAAAAGCTGCATAGACTGTTTTCGACAACTTCACTCACACCTCTCGGTACTTTTAGAGGGAAATGGATTCAAGATGGGATTCGAACGTGCATTTGTAACACTCTTTGGTCAAGAAGTTCAGACTTTCACATGCACAATGATTCTTAACTTAGATCAACTACAACAACAACTTGACCAAGGAGAATTTTCCAAAATGGGATCCATGGCTGCCCTTTGTGTGATCAACAAACAACTCCAAGTGTTCTTTGATTCGAAATTCACTCTGGAGTATGACCATTATAGTGAGATGACGAAAAAGTGCTTTGCTGATCACACGGGAATTGAGGTTGACACGTTCAGAGACACATTACTCCAACTCATGGGCAATGTGAAGATGTTCATTGAGGAAAGAGCACAGCACGAACCGATGCATGACGACAAAGTGAAGGCATCTCTGGTGGAATCATGTGAGGGTACTGGTGATTCGGGAAATGCTCTAGATGTTGGGTTAGGTGTCACGATGCGTAAAGGATCAGAGTCTGATAAGCTTGACACTACCAGCAAATCAGTGACTCTAGACACTCATGGCATGGATGCTGATTTTAGTCCAGTTAATGAACAAATGTCATGTGTTGAGGTACCCTTAACTGCTCAACATAATGTGCTCTCTAATGAACCGAAGCATACTGATCAAATCAAACTCACTTATGACACAAATTTGTTGGAAAAGACTGACAGCAATACCATGTCTAATCCAACAAATATGAATCATAAAGGGGGAGAAAGTGATCAGGATGCTGAACGTGATGATGTGTCATGTTCTTTGTTTATGGCTGATTCTTTTAAATCACATGATGTGGTTGATAAAGAAGTTTTTAATGAACTTTCAAATAAATTTGCACAACTTGAAAAACATTGTGTTAATCCTTTGTTTGTTGCTCAAGATGTGGTTGATAAAGAAGTTTTTAATGAACTTTCAAACAAATTTGCACACCTTGAAAAACATTGTATTTCACTCGAAATTGCAATGCAACAAAAGGAAGAAAGTTTTCAAAATAATCAACCGTGTAAAAATCCAGAACTTCCTGATTTCCGCGAATTCTTTATGATAAATGATTTGAAAGCTCAGCTGGAAGCCAAGAACGTGACAATCAACAACCTGAAAAAACGTGTTACAGAGATGTGTAATATGAGTAGTGAAGTTAAGGCTAATCATGATTGTGATGCGATTGAATTTGAACAAAAAGTGGCTAAATTACTTGATGAAAATGAGTCTTTGAAAGTGAATTGTAAAAATCTTAATGAGACAATCATAGAAATGAGAACTAAGACGTTAGAACAAACAACTTCTTTGATTGCCCAAAATGATGAATTCAAAGCTCATTTTCAGAAAATGGGTTTCACTGTTACAGCATTGAAAAATGAGCTAAGAAAAGCAACTGGGAATAGTGTGAACACTAAGTTTGCAAAACCATCAATCTTGGGGAAACCTGTGTTACCATCAATTAGGAACCAATCGGTTATTAGACAACCGACTGCGTTTAGATCCGAATGAACAAAATTTTCAAAAACACGGTTTGCCTCCCAAGTTGATGCGGAACAAGTTTTGACAAAACCAGTCACTACACATTATTGGCCCAAGATTATTGCTTCTAGTTCTTCTAAGCCTCAACAAGTAGTTACTCCTACACCCAGCTCCTCTAGGATTAGTTCAAAAACAGTGTCGAAACCTAGCACTAAGGCTCAAAACACTTATGTTATAAATGACCTGCACAAGAACTATGATCTAGAAAAGGCTAGGAAAAGGGCACTACTTCATAAGGATGGAATCTTAGGTTCTCAACCTTGTATGATCCCTCGTAGGATATTGAGGTACAATGCTAAGGTTCAACCTGTTAAGTCTAGGAATTACAGTAAGTCATCTACAATGCATAAGAAGCAAAACAAACCTAAAACTACTCCTAGGTGGACACAAACTGCTAAATCTTTGGAGACTAGGAATATCGTTAAGCCTTCCACTATGCATAAGAAGCTTAGTAATCCTAGACCTTGCTATAAGTGGATTCCAACTGGTAGAATTTTTAAGGACATTGGACTTAAGTGGATACCTACCGGAAAGGTGCTTACTGATGGCAATGCCATGGTTGACCATGAAACCCCCAAGGGTTTGGATACTGTTGTCACTAACCTATATATGTGCAATCAAGTTTGTGATGTTAGTGCAGGTAGTCCTTACTCAGTTGCAGGTACATCAACCATTCACTATATGAGAAAACTCAAAGTCTGGAGACCTAAAGCAATCATTTCCCCAGCTTCAGGAGTTCTAGAATGTCGATGCTGATGTATGTGCATAATGACGTCTGAATACATCAGTTCAGGCCTCGTTCTTCAATGTCTATGACGTCTGTTCACATCAGTTCAGGCCTCGCTCCTCATCATTATGACGTTTGAACACATCAGTTCAAGCCTCGGTCTTCAACTTCATCATTATGGTGTCTGCTGACAACACTTCAGGCCCCGTTCATCAATGAAAAGAAAGGTGTACGATTCAGTGTGCCTTATCTTTGGAAGAAGAGAAATCTTCTTTGTTTTGACCATTCTCAACAATACGGTTCATGCTTCCTCTATGTTCGTTCAGTCATCAAGTGGATCTACTCATCTTTGCTTGAATTCATATTCACTTGCTCAATCAAAAAGTGCAAACATCGCTTGCAATTTTTGAGGGGGAGAAGTGTGAATATACCACATGGTGATTGATGATTGAAGAATGGTCATACGACTCTCCTCCAACACCTAATGTTCTACTTACCAAGGATGACTGGGATTTATGTTTGATGATTACTTCCAAGCTTCATCAAATGATGATTGATCAAGATGCACCATCTAGAAGTATTATGAATGATGATTGATCACTTGCTCAAGTAATCCAATCTCTAGTTATTCCTCAAGGTGTTGATGATGACTATCATGATTATGAATTTGCACACATGAATAATGATCCGTCTTTTCGTTCTTCTATCAAGGATTGTTGTTCCTACCATTGTGCACTTTGGAAATCAACCCGAAGAACATTATCGAAAATGTTGGTTAAAATGTCTAAACGGCTAATAATTTGGACATGAAATGTCAAGTGATCACGGAGTTTATTTGACATCCCTTAATTGAGATTAAAGAGTATTTTACGAAGGCGTCTACTTATTTCATCATCGAAACTTCATGCATCGATTGATGACTTGCGTGAACTCTTAAAGTTTATGATTGGGACTTGGATTATCTAGTTATACCCGATGGAAGGAGTTACATTGTAGTACTCACGGGTTATGGCTATCACTTCAAGGAGTTACATTGTAGTGCTCAGTGTCACACGCAAATGCGAATGTGGATAGTCTCAAGAGGTGATGTACGTCTTATACTTGATGGTTGGTTGGTTGAAGAGTATAGAGTACTTAGAGATTCGATGTTGCACGAACTCTCTACACCGCTCTTAGTCACACACTAGTGCAAGCTTAAGTCACAAGAACGGGAAATTCTTCTTCAGTTTCAAGTTTGGTATATTGGGTTTACTTCATCAGTGGTCACTTCAAATAGCCTACATAAGAGGTGGTAAAGATAGTCAGAGAGAGTCTGTTTGTAGCAGTTGATTCTCACCAGATCCATTTAACCAAATGTTTGTTCTTCTCACAAGATTTCTAGTACGTGTGCATTAAATGTGTTGCTGATTCTGAGGTATCAAAACCAGCAAGGGGGAAGGAGACATGCATCTGAATGCATAATGAGTACACGTGATGAACTTAATACTTCGTCTTAATTGAAGATATGCCGGGAAGACATATGTCACAACCGCAGAGATAATCAGTGTCTTAACTCGTGGCATTTGGTGTATCATCCCAACTATGTGGGGGAAGTTGTCTTCTAATACTTGTGGTATGAATTACTTCAGCTTTCAGTGTGAAGAACTATGAGAAGAATATTTGGAGCGTGAGATGATATTGCTTATCGACATCTTCATAGGAGCTGATATGGTTTATGGTGAAGTGCTTCTGGTTAATGCTTCATGTACACAATGGTATGATAATTCCGATAAGATCGCAACCATCAGGGGAGAGATTTGTGTACATCAAGGACACGCAACAGGTTCATGTGATCGGGCTTCATCATATATTCCGGAGGAGATATCCGCAGAGATGATCAGTGCTTCAACCTGTTACTTTGGTGTCATCATCTCTTCTTGTGTTGGATACATGCGTACAATATGGATTGAGTTGGTATGTGTAAGTTAACTGGAATGCACTTGGTGAAATGAAGATGTTGATATTCCCCCGAATTGACAACTGCTCCAAACCATAAAGTAATGTGTACATTGGGGATGCACAATAGGGTCATGTGATCGGGCTTCATCATACATTCCAGGATTGATAACCGCAGAGATGATCCATGGTTCACCCTGTTACTTCGGTGTTATCGTTTTCTTCAGGGTTTCTGAGCTTCATACAATGAGACTTTTTGCGTCACTTCAACGTCTTGGGGGAAGTGGTCTCATGTAGGTGATTGTCGGTTTGGGGGGAAGCTACCAAAGGTTCACATTGAGGAGGCAATAAAATTCATCGATTTGGTGGGTGTCTAGCGATTGACTCAGTTGTGAGATTCTAGTGATTTGTTAACAACTTGTGTTTGGTGAATTGTTGTGACTTAAGTCGTTTCGATTAATCTGATTGTAATTTGACGTTGTAAGTTAATCTTTACGACTTGACTTATTACGATCGGATATATTGTAACTTGACTTGTCGCGACTTGACACTTAATGCTAATTGTATCTTATCCAAAATCTCTCTCTAAGTTTAACTCGCATATTACATCTTTCGTTTTCTTTTGTTGACTTTAGTAAAATCCCGAGAGAGAATCGATCTCTCGGTTTAAGTCACAAGAGTTGTAAAATCCCGTTTAAGATTATATCATGGCATCTACGGATTCAAACAATTATTCAGGAGCCTCGTAAACCTTGGTGGTGAAAGTTTAAGAGATGTTGACTTCATACTTCTACAATGAGCTGAACGACAATCTCATTTTGATGCTCATGTCAACATCTCCTTAGACTATTTGGTATCCTTTGTACATATCTTATACCAATACATAAATAGATAAATATAAAACCTACATTAAAAAAAAAAAAAAAAAAAAAAAAAAAAAAAAAAAAAAAAAAACCATAAAAATTAGAAAATTATAAAAACCAAAAATATTCTTCTAACGACATGTCTCTTGTGTAATCAATATTATGTACGTTTCTAGAAATGTCATTCAATAATGACACGGAATCATACATATGCTTGAGCAAGAGTTTTTCGGTTTCAAATAAAGTTTTTTGTCTAAAACATGTCGTTTCTCAAAACATTCTTAAAAATATGGCTTGCAGTCATTTCAGGCTGCAACCCGCACTTCAAAAATATGGCTTGTAGTCATCTCAGGCTACAACCCGGTCTTCATAAATATGGCTTGCTATTACTTCAGATAGCAACCCGGTTTTCAAATTAAGGAAAACACGTCGCCAAAAAGACGGTTGTTCCTATCAAAGGGTGCCGTTCATCCGAGCGTGAATTACTTTATATTCATGCACCCTCGATCTAATGTACGCTTCAGTGCATTATTTCTTGATAAAGAAGAGAAATCTTCTTTTTATCGCCAAATACTTTCCCTTCTATGATTTTTCCGGAAAGTGTTTGTGCAAAACTTGGTGGTACCATGAAATTTTGAATGAAAATCGAATTGAACTCATAAGTTTGATAAAATTTTCACTCAATCAATGACGTTAATAGTTTATGAAAATATTTATGCTTTAACATCCGTCATTGATTGAGGGGGAGAGTGATTTCTCAAAATTTTATATATCATCAAAACTCCCCACACTTCGTACATAAAACCTTGCAACAAAATGTTTTGTGATGTGTTATGTGTCAGAATGAGTAAATTTTCAAAGAGTTTTCACTAAAACTTCGAATCTTTTACAAACTCTTCAAATCTGACACATAACAACCTCCCTCACAGTTTGAGGGGGAGCTAGAAAAAGTTCCTTTTTATCAGAAAATATTAAAATTGACCGCATTTCTCTCCCAAAACGCTTTCTAAATTATTTAAATCAATTGAGATAAAAAATCTCGAAAGATTTGAAATTTTTGATCGGGGGAGAGAATGTGATTTAAATATGCAATCTGATATCAAATGTGATCTTTTCGACTCAATAATATGCTCTCACATATGTGCTAAACACTTTCGAATATCGATGCACATATTGAGGGGGAGCGAAAGGCGTTTGTGGAAATAATACCTAAGACCGACCATTTACTTTAATGCACGGAGTTATAAGGTTGGTTAAGGTTAGGTATAAGTTCCCATGATCCACCAGAACCGGAAGGATCTTCCCAGGGACAATCCATAGATAGATTAGAAGTCCTTAGGAATGATTGAAAAAAGGAGTAAAGTGAGAAAGGGAAGAGTGCGGACTGAGATAGAGCTAGGACTGGAACAAACCCAACAAGGTTCTAGTGATGAAGTCTCGGTAAGCACTGAAGGGGTTGAAGAATGAAAAAGAAATGAAATGAGAAAGGGTGAAAAGAAATAGCCCTCCATATACTCAACCTTAGGGCAGAAACCGGGTTCAATTCATAATCTACTGGCGGTTACTAAGGTAACACCGGTATTGAAGACAAGACGTCATGGACCCAGTGACGCACTGCACTAAAACTTCCCAACCACTCAAGTTCTCTTAAAAGAGCTTGTTTCAATCTCACGGGGAACCCTGTGCAATGTATCGACCGCTCATTGCGAGCTATGTTGATACCTAAAACAGGAGACGCCTCCCCAGTCTCCAGGAGCGGATCAAAACGCACTATTGAGTCTAGAGCCATGAGATCATCCATAAATCTCGATAGGACACATTCCAAATATGCTTATTGTTTCACATAATGTGGAAAATAAGATAAAATATTGAGAGTCCTACGCATTATCCTTGTGGTATTGCCAGAACATCCGAGTGATATGAAAATATTCACAATGAAGATGGAAATCCTTCTAGAGCGAACATCACTCAAGCTCTTGGTAGGTGACATGTGAGATCCATCTTGGATCAATGATCAAGTGACAACTGGAAAGCAACAATGGTGTGATTCAACATTGAATCAAACTTGTTCCAGGATATGGATTGACGGACACTTTTGCTAAAACCTCTCAATGTGCTCACAAACAAAATTTTCGAGCACATTGATTGTATATAATGTTTCAAACAAAAGTATTTTTGATGGAAATTTGATTCAAAGCTTAAAACTCTCGTCGTGTCTCAAAAATGTTTATCAAATGACACGCGAGTGATTTCTATAAATCAATTTCTCATCAATCCGTGAATATCAATTCACCGATTCACTCTATCGTGCTGTCTGCTTTGAGACGTTCCGGTATGAGAACATGCTTAGTATGAAGATTCCAAAGTGGATTCTTTGGAAAATTCATTACTACAAGCTGGAAATTCCTGTCAAGGAGAGTCTTCTTTAAAAAGAGACTCTTCCTGATCACAGGTCGGTTTTCACAAAACCGGAGGGTAGTCTGTCCTCGCAGAACGAATGACAAAGCCATATTCGTTCTCTATCTTTATTGCTAACTGTTTCATTTCAGGGACACCTATAAAGATGGCATTGATGGCTCCAGTTTCCAACTGAATCGGGTCAATCCATTCCTCATGCTCACACATCCTCCACACTATCAATGAAGATGAGAGACTTGCTACAGCAAATGTTGAGAGACTACCAACAACGTTTCCGCAACTCTGATGAAAGAGTCTCCTGATCCACAACTCTTAAGTCAAGTCTCCTGATCTAGAAGGGTGTGAGCATGATGTTCCTAAAGTCACTACATCACATGAAGGCGATACTGCTATGGATGAGCTTGGAGATTTACTTTGGCTGATGATCTCAAAGAAGCTCAAAGATCACACATCACAAAGGAACTCTAATCACAAGTTCGTTTGCTTGAAGTACGAAGTGTGCTGAAAAGAGAAGAATCAGATCCTACGAGCTACAAAGACTAAAGAATGCTTAAAGACCAAAGATCTTAATTTCAAAGGTGACCTCGCTTAGGGGGAGATTGTTAGGAATACAAATATTCCTATAAAAGTCTCGGTCACCTAATGATTGTAATAGCATTAAGTTAGCTCGTAGTTAGTTTGTTTATTAGTTAATTAGTATTAGACTAAGTAATACCGTGGAAGAAGGAACGGGTCTTTACCCACTGTATGCCTGATCCACAGCCCGGGTGTGGGCGTTTTGTAGGTTACTATAAATACCCCTCTCCACATGTGGAGAGGGTTGGTGCTTTCCATTTTTCAATCTAACATTTTCTTATTTTTCTCTCAACTCTCTCTCTCTAGAAAACACCCATCTTTCTTTTTCTAAACTCTTCTCTTATTCTTTCTTCTTTCTTGAATCAATCCAACCACAAAACCATACATGTTATGATTATAGATATCTTACATGGGCTGCCCTGCATATACATGAAAAAGGTTAGTTATTTTTAGGAACCTAAGCCATTACTGACTTGTGTTCCCCTTGTGGAGTGACATACTCAAATTCTTTGAATATGTAATCACCACTGTCTTTGAAAACATGATCAAGAATTAAGGTTTTTGTTTCTAAAACTGTTGGTTTATCATGATCAATTTTCCCTTTTTCACCCTTAACCTCTGAAAGTACTGGTTCTTCCCCAGCAGTACTTTCTTTCTTAACCCATTTAGTTGTAACTTTAGGAGTTGGGCTCTGTGTTCTAGCATCTTTTCTTGTGTTGTAAGGCCTTCTAGGTTTGTAGTAGTTGAATCTCCTAGGTCTTACAATTGAGTGTTTGCTAGAAGCATCTTGGTTAGGGAACTTTCTATCAGTACTTTGTGAAGGTACTGAGGGTTTGGAGTATGATCTTTTCTGATGAGGGTACCTATAGTCTTTTGAGAAATTACTATGGTTAACCCTATTTGTATAATTCCAAACTGGTTTGTTGTCCCTTGGCTTATTCTCCCTATGACTTGGTTGTGCAGTTCTGGTCTTTGGATATTTACTTAAGTATTCTGAATGATAATCACAGTCTTTAATCAAATGATGAGGACTATAACATACATAACAGACTTTTGGACCAAAATACCCAAATCCCTTTCCATAAGGTTTTCTAAAATTAGCAGTATTTTGAAAGTATTTTCTTGGAGGTACTGCTGAGTGATCAGCAGTACTTTGAAAAGTGTTTGAAGGTACTGCTTGCTTTGAAAACTTTTTCTCATCAACCTTAGGTGTTTCAACAGATTTTTCTAAAGTTTCAGGATTAGATTGACTTTTAAGCTTTTTCCTAAACTCTAGATTATCTACCCCATAACAAGAAACATCTTTTCTAGGTGGTTGAAAGCTACCTGGGGGATTAGGAACTGCATTATATCCCTTGTCTTTCTTAAATTCAGGAGGTATTGGACTAGGGTATTCCTCATCATTAGAAGTGTTTTCATCTAAACTTATGAACTCTTCATCACTAGTGGAGGTATCTACTGTAAGATTTAGTTCCTTACCCTTAAATGGAATGCCTTCATTGCTATCATTATCATAACCTAGGCCAGTTTTAATGTTTGATGTTCTTTGCTTTTCAACAAATTGAACATGTGACAGACCTGATTCATTCCAAACAGCAAGTTTTTCTAATAACTTATCTCTCTTAGCAGTAACTTTCTCTAGTTTAGACACCTTACATCCTAGTTTCCATTCACTCAACTTAACTAGGTATTCCTGTTGCTTATATGTTTCAGCCCATGCTACTTCATTGTTTTCATGTGTAGTTATGTTGGCCTCCATTGACTCTAAAGTCAATTGATAGCCAGTTATCTCAGCCCTAGCCCTTTAAAATTTATCTCTTTCAGCTACATATTCACTAAGTAACATTTGATACATATCATTGCACTTAGAGCATACCTCAGAGCTAGTGGATGAACTTGGTGAAGTAGCTACCATAGCAAGCTGAACAGGTGCTTCTTCAAACTCCATGCTCCAATCAAAGCTTCCTAGACCATCTCTTGACTCCAAAGCAGCATATCCAGGCTCTTCATCAAATGATGTGCTCCAGTCTTTCAATGCAACCATTGAATAGGTTACAGGTTCATCATCAAATTCAGTGGACCAATCAATCTCTGACAGATTCTTTTGAGCAACCAAAGCTTTTGGTTTTGATTCAGTAATAGGAATCTCTTTTCTTTCAGGCTTGGGTGGTTCAATCATCTTGTTTGCTTGATACTTTGCAAATTTGCATTCCCTTGCAAAGTGACCAGTCCTTTGACAATTGAAGCACTCAATTTTGGACTTATCAAATGTTATTCCCTGTTTAGCTCTGAAATTAATGCCTTTTCCTGTCTTATTCACATACTTCTTGATCCTGGCAGTGAGCATGGCAACTTGCCATCTGATATCAATTTCTTCCAAAGCATCATCATCTATTTGCAATACATCCTCTTGATAGGTTACAGGTAGAGATGCTTGTTGAGCAAAGAATGAACATAGAACATCATCTGAGGTGGGGGTAACTGATTGTGATGAAGTGGTAGTGACCATTGTTGTACATGGAACCTGAGTTTCAGTCACAGTACTTTGGACAGGATAAGCAATACCTTTGTTGGAAGTACTGCTTCTGTTTTCAGAAGAGACAAAAGCAATGTTTTGGGGTTTCTTATGTGTGCTTGAACCTGTAGTACCATTCATCTCATGCTCATACACCTTCAGATTGTTGTAGAGATCATCAAAGTCCATTGTATCCAGCCCTGGTTGTCCTCTGATCATAGTAGCAACTACATGCCATGCTGATGGCAAACTTCTTAAGAACTTCAAATTAGCATCTTCAACTGATGCCTCAGCATCATATAGTTCTAGCATACTCAGAAGATTTTGGAATCGTTCATAAGCAGAATCAAGACCTTCTCTTTCACCAACAGTGAAAGTTTCAAATTGTTGCTTCAGCAAATTCCTGTGCATCTTCTTGGAAGCATCATTACCTCCAAACTTCTTCTTAATTGCAGCCCATAGTTGTTTGGCATCCTTGGCATCATGAAACTTTAATAAGTGACCATCAGGAATAGCAGAGAGCAGTATGTTGAGAGTTTTGTCTTGATTTCTTTTAGTAGCAGCTGGTATGGTTGGTTTAGGTGGTGTTGGTTGTCCAGGAATCTCCACTGGTTCTTCAAGTTGCATGTTACCATTGACAATCACATCCCATAGTGCATGGTCTATGATGGCAATTTACTGCCTCATCTTTATGGCCCATAAGTCATATTCTCCCTTCTTAACAATTGGAATTCTAACAGCAGTGATTGATGGAGCAGGTGCAGCCTCTGTCGACATCTTGAAGGGTTTGTAGTAAAATCGGTTGAAAGGTTTTTCTTCTTAATCAGAGTTTCCAACACAAGCTCAGATACCACTTGTTGGATCGATGTACTCTGATCAAACTACTTTGTAGCTTGTAAAGGTTTAATAATATTAAGTAAACTTAACAATATTAATATTGAAACACTGTTTAACCTTGTAGAGTATGCGGAATCTACTAACACAAAGCTTAAGAAGAACTTTTGTATTAACCAAACTTTGAACCTGCTTTGTTACATGGATTCACTAACAATTCCTAACTATTATCGACTTTGAATAACTCTAAATAATATATCGACTAATACCTCTTAAGGCTCTTTATATAGATAACCTTAAGTCGGTTTACAACATATAACTTGAACGATAAGTCATTATCTCTAACTAATTCTAGAATATTCGTTCAATATTACACATTAATCCTTTAACTAATATTGCACATAAGTCCTTGTTTCCTTCGAAGTACTTTGAACATTCTTCAGTAAACAGCAGTACTTTGACTTTTATCTTCAGCAGTACTTTGACTTTATTCTTCATGCAGCAGTACTTTGACATACAGAAGTACCTTGATCTTTTATATCCCAACAAAGATTAAAAGACTGACCACTAATTGGTGTGTTTAATTTATGCATTCATGGAATTTTTGGTTTGTATTCTTTGAGGTTTAGAGATGGCTTGAAACTTGTTGTACTGTACAAACTTTTGTGCACGATTCCTCATGCAAAACATATTGTAACGTACAAACTTTTTTGCACAATGCCTCTTGCGCATTAAATTAAGCACTCCAATCTTTAGATAGTATAGAAGATATACTTTTCATGTTGCTTAAACTACCTTGTACCGTACTACAATTTGTGCACAGATCCTCTTGCACATTAAATTAAGTCACCCAATATTGTGTAATTGATATAATTTTGATGTTGCTTTAACTACTTTGTACCGTACAAATTTTTTCAATTACTCGAATCACTAATCTTACGTACTTACCCTTATGCATGACTATTAAATCAATGTACTAACACATGAAGCCTCCACATTTCACTTTTAATTCATGAAACATTTATTGTGATCACTTTGCATTTATAAGACAACTTAAGTTTTTAGTATATTACATTTCATAGTCATATTAGCACTTGTATTGTTGATGAAATTTGAAATAAGTTAGCTTAATTACCACACAATCTGTCGTAGAAATTCAGTCACATATTTCGACCTTGAAACCCTTCCTAGACATTTTTATGGACCTTGCCAATTTTTGTGTACCTACGTATATGTCTTAAGTTGATTTCTAGAAATTTTTATAATTGTTGGAGTTGATTTAGTACTTTTAATAAATCACACGAAAAAGTTACTCAATTCCGACACAAATCTGAGTACTATTTGAAAATTGAAAAAATCACTATCGTAGGGGCATTTTGGTAAATCTAGCTAGTTGAGACATTTGTAGACCACTCTTAGACCTTTTTGTAGGCGTCAAAATCAAGTAGTCGCAATGAACCTAGGCCTTTTAAAACAATTTTCTTCTTTAGAAATGAGCAAGCAATAATCCGATTAAGTGAAAGTTGGTCAAGGGTTCGATACTCACCCCTTGCAAGGCCGAAGGTCCTTTTCTACCTTTGGTAGAACCGGAAGCAGCCTCTCTACCTTAGGTAGGAGTAAGGTTATCTACGTCTCAACCTCTCCCATACATCGTAGAAGACGGTATTGGGACCCATAACCATTGAAGACGATATTGGGAGTTACTTTACTTTACTTTTTTGTTCTAGGGTATCAAAATAATAAAAACGCGTTTTGAATATATTTCTTAAATGATCAACTTACATAACTCGTTAAAACATCAGCTAAAACTTCATAAGCTCATACACTTTTCGTACATGATTCTAGGTCGCGTTTAGGAATTCCTTGTCGTTATACTCAAGTATTAATTTTCCGTTGCATTACCTACTCAAGGTGAGTTTCATAGCCCCTACTTTACTCATTTTACTACACATTTTGAATTACTTAGGGTGAGAATACATGCTCAATTACTTTCAGTTACTTTCTTTCGGACACAAGTACATAAAACATTTGTTGATTGCCTAAGTTACCACATTTGCCAAGAATTCCCCACAATCATGGACCGTTAATTACGTAGTAAGTGCAAATGTTGTGAATAGATCTATTAGGTTGATACCCACGTCCGGGTTGGTCATGCTAACGGGTTAAACGGACGCATATTATTTGAGGAATACTAGGTGTTTGGCAATACACCTACAAGGGCATACTTTTACATGTGCTTGATTGCATATAGAATACGTTAAGCTTCGGGGTCATGAGCTTAGGGCAATAGTAATACTTTTCGTGACATTGTATTCGTTACAATTGTCACAAAACATTTTTCATGATATTGTATTCGTACAATAGTCACAGAAATCTTGTGGTCCGCAGTTTTACAAATACTTAAACCTATGAACTCATCAACATTATTGTTAACCATTTTAGCATGTACTTCTCAGGTTCTTAATTGCTTATACTTGGATTGCATCTGGAGCATCATTACTTGAGTCACATTTTTGCGGTCTCATAATTTTGAAGACTTATTGCATAACTTAAGTTCGATTGTGGGCCAAGAGCTTTTTTACATTTTGTAAACTCTTGAATTATGACTTTGTAAAACATTATTTCTTTAATCGAACGTGTATTTTCAAATGACTCATGTAGAGTTTTTTCAATGTAACTGTAACTTTGTTTCCATGAAAGTCATGCCCTGATATCTTCCGCTGCAATATTTTTGAGGGTGTGACAGTAACGACATTGTGAAAAGGCAAAGATCTGATTGTATAATTATCTGAAGCTGAATGGGTACATATTTATTGAAAATTCACAGTGTGTACTTTTAAAATTTAAGTTATAAGTTAATGTTTTTACAAGAAATAGAAGTCAAGCCTTGTCAAATGTCGCGGGGCCTACGCAGTTCTGTTGAAACATTCGCAATTGATTTGCAGGATGTCGAAGCATATAATCCGTTGGGTGTGAACCGTGTCTTGTTTCTTTATCACGTGACCCTCACTTCGCTATTGGATAACATTTCGTTCTGGTTGAAATCTAATGTGCATGAAAATATATGAGACGGGTGTCATCATGATTGGAATGAGATGGCTGTGAAGATAGTGTAATTTCCAGGAAGAATGGATGTGTGTGCTAGGATAAATGGCCGATTATGTGACGTTGAGAATGTAGTATGTAATTAAATAAAATGATAAATAGGTGAGAAATATGTGTGAAGTAGATACACAAGGGTAAATTCGACAAAACGTGATTCAATGTCCTAGTTTTAACAATATGAAACAAAGTTGAGTCAAATAACAAATAAATATCATCTTGGTTCACAATTTTCCAAATTCCCTAGAATTATTGTATAATAGATGTCCAAGATGTGAGAAAGAGGACAACTAAGCACATAATTAAACAATAAACACTATTAGATGTGGAACATAAAACTTTAATGCACAAAAACCTTCAAATCATGATAACTAGTAATGGGGAAAAAGAAGAGGTAGGTACTTGCATCAATATCAAGTGCGTGTCGGTAACGTTTATCTATTTTTCATATCCCTAAGGTGCAAATGGTGTAAAAAAATTATGTGGCACAATTTGATTAAATATCATGGTTAATAAATTAAAGGCATGTTGTTAGATGAGATACATCATGCACCCACCCGGTCACTTTCTAAATATTAAAACTGTTTATTGAACTTATAAGTAAACATTTACATTCCTTCGTGACCTTTTTGATCTTTAATCTTAATCAAAGCCAAATCTATAAATTGTTAACTTCATAATCTGTTAAAATATCGTTGTCCACATCAAACTATTTAAGAGGTTGTGCATGTCTAGTGTTCTTGCAATAGCTGTCTCTTTCACTCTTTCTATTATTAGATCTAATTAAGATTTTTATAAAATTTATTATTATACAAATAAATACATAAATATCAAAAATTAATATTTTTTTGTAAAAATAAATATCACCAAATACCCAAAGGCTTATATGTGAAATGACCGAAGGACTTATTTACTAGAAGATTATGGGTTCAACTTTACTCATATGTAGGGGTGAGCAATCCCGACCGAATCTTGAAATTCTAAAAAAAAAAACAGACCGAAAATGAGCGTCTTGAAACCGAACCGACCACACTCGGGTCGGGACTTGGTTTTGGTTTTTCAGACATTCGGGACTTGGGACAATCGGTTTCGAGTCGGGACAGGCCAAAAAACGAAAAAATACAAACAAAACCGACTGGTTTCGGGATTCGGTTTTGGTTTTCGATTCGGAATTCGGTTTTGGTTTTCAAGACATTCGCTTTTGGGATCAATCGGTTACGGGTTGGGACGGGTCGGCACGGGTCGGGACCAGCCGGAACTGGCCCGATGCTCACCCATACTCATATTAGCGTCACAAGACATAATAACAAGTTACTTTAAGTCAATACCTTATAAGTTCTCTCTTTTTTTTTTCTTTTTTTTTTTTAATTATAGTTTCAGACATTTTTTGCCAACTAATCTACGAGGTTTAAACCACCGCCAAACATGCTCAAACCAAGTAAAGCTCTCTCTTTTCACGAGGTTGGCGTGACCACTTCAATGTTATTTATAAACTAAAATGGGACTCGATTAATGTATATTAATATTTTTTTTAAATCCAGTTTAGAACACAAAGCAAAAATCAGAGAGGATGTTTAACATTATGATAATTACTAATTGAGTCATCATAGTAAAAGATCCTATTATTTAATGTAATGAAACTTTCTTTTTTATTGGTGTCCATATTGAAGACAGGTAGATGACAGGTAATTGCTTACATGTGAATTCAGACAAAATGATTGTCATGGATCCCCCTATCATGTATTAGTTACTCATTTATTCCATTATCCCTTCTTCATCCACACATCCCATTATTTGCACACCATCTCACTTGTGTTCTTTTGGAGCAATAGTCATGGCATTTGCAGGCACAACCCAAAAATGTATGGCATGTGACAAGACCGTGTACCTTGTCGACAAGCTAACCGCTGACAATCGTGTTTTTCACAAAGCTTGCTTTAGATGCCACCATTGCAAAGGCACCCTCAAGGTACTTTCTTTTTTTAGAAATGTTCTTATGTGACTAGATCTGCACATGTGGTTTACTGATGTTACTAACTTACTAAATACTAACCATTGAATCTTGAATTTGGGCTGATTGCAGCTTAGTAACTACAACTCTTTTGAGGGAGTTCTATATTGCAGACCACACTTTGATCAGCTTTTTAAGCAGACTGGCAGCTTAGACAAGAGCTTTGATGGTAAAAAAAAATAAAATTAAGCACAGTTTCGATTGTTACTAAGATTTACTATGACCTATCAAGTTCATTAGTTTTTAATTATGTGTTTCAGGTACACCAAAGATCATTAAGCCACCAAAAACCATTGATGGCGAGGTATGAGTTTAGACTAAATCTAGATCAATATCTATTGCCAGATCTACTTTAATTGGAAATTGACATACTAATTAGCCCATGAATCATTTACAGAAGCCAGTGGCTAGTAAAGTGTCGAGTATGTTTGCGGGAACAAAAGATAAATGTTTGGGATGTAACAAGACAGCGTATCCAACGGAAAGGGTAAACTACAAAACTCATCTTTTGGTATTGTTTCTATGAATCATGAATACTGCTACTTAAAGTTGAAACACACGTGTTGTGAATGCGATATAGGTGACAGTAAACGGAGCTGCATACCACAGAAGCTGCTTTAAATGCATTCATGGTGGATGTACCATCAGCCCATCAAATTACATTGCACATGAAGGTCGTCTTTACTGCAGACACCATCACACCCAACTTATCAAAGAGAAGGGTAACTTGAGCCAGCTTGAGGGTGACCATTCTGCCAGAGCTTGAGAAGTGGCACCTTCATTAAAACTTGTGAAAGGCGCCGATGACTATCTTGTAACCTTACCAATATATCTTGTGCTTTTCGTTTTAAGCTTGATAAAGAGATGGAAGTCTGTTTTCTTATTTCTTAATCGACTATCTACATCTTCTTTGTTCTTTCGTTGTGACACTATGAATGAACTTTTGGAATTTACAAGATTGTTCCGCCTCTTATTATATGCAAGTTCCTATTAATACTAGAATAGGGCTTCAGATTCAAAATTCTTGAGCTACATCAGCTTACGTCCTACAGTCTTCCACATTTTTTACAAGACTAGAACGGTACCCGCGCAATGCGGTGGCGGGTACCTGTGACTATATTTTGCATTATTCGGTTAGACATTTAGTTGTCTTTATGCTTTTTAAGTAGAGATGGTAGAGATGATTAAGCCAAATAATTTTAGTTTGAACAACCAACCACTTCCTAACCAACTTGCTTCCTAACCAACCCTTCATAACCAATTAATTTTGAAATCCTTACATAATAAGTAAAAGTCTGAATTTTAAGCCTTTCTAATTATAGAATAGTCCCAAATACATTATATAGTAGTATATATTTACTTGTAATTGTTGTTGTATCCTTTGCTTCAAAGTTCTACCTAAAATTCATAAGAAACATAATTCTTCTTCCTGCAATGTTGACATATGAGTTTCAATTTTCAAGACATTGTGCTTAGAAAAGTCGATATGGAGTTGTAACTCAAAAACAAGAAACTATCTGATAAACACAGTTCCATGAGGAGTGAGGACTAGTATATCCCAAGCTAGCATAGAATACGAACACAAACAGAGTATGAACACAGCATTAAGAAAAAGTTCATAATATTTCAGAATTATTTGTAAAGTTACAAACAAGGCCCTTACAAGGGTGGTTTACAATTGGCACATCAGCCAAAATTCAGAATGAGTTGAATTAATCATTGCCTAAATAAATACCAGAAATAAAAAAGGTGTTGATTTCTCTATGATTTACCACTACTGGGGAAATTTGGGCTCAACAGCCACAGGTTTCCATGGGCTCTGTAACTCTTCACAATTTGGGAAATATGGGTTTGTGAGGTTCACTTCTAGCCAGGCCATTTGACGTGCTTCAGCGGTTTCATCTTCCATGAATTGTCTTTATTACCATAATATGGAGGATCTATAGATCAGTTTCCAATCATGCATAGACCTATATAAGATACAATGTCTAATCTGTCTTCTATTAAGGGTACAACAAATATGAATGAACAAAAAAAGCAAATGTTGCAGACATACTGAAACTGAACATACAGTGAAGGAATTAACTTATTCATCTAGACAACAGGACATTATCTACTGGGCTGAGGCTTTGCATAGGTGGCACGGATCTAATTCAGATTCAGATCCGCATGTAACCTTTTTTTTACCAAAGATCCGTATGTAACCTCTCTAAGCAACGATCATCAAAATCTACAAAGGCTGCATTGCATCTAACAAGCAGCCATCAACTGCGATATGCTTCAAGTCTATAATGTGATTATCACGAAGAAACCCAAATCCAAATGTTCCATCACCATACTGCCAAATCCTTCCCTCCACCTGATGAGGATTTACAGCAGTGGGCCCCACTAATCCTGGCAACACAAGATCATAACTTGAATTGATGTAAAGAATCCGTGACAAGGCTTCCATCTCAAGATGTCCAGGTGGGAGAAGATGTTCACGAGTATCAAATATAGATTCTTCTTCAGAAGAAAATGGTGATTCAAAAAACGTGGTGTTTGAGGTCCAAAATACTGGCGCGTAGCTGGAGAAAGGTTTGCAAGAATCCCCAATTCTTCGACACGCAATGCCACCAATGTCATCATATGCCACAAGATAGAAGTCCAAATTTGCATCTTCACAAATCCCCTGCAGATATGAACCATCTTAACAGACCAAACCAAATAACTATTCTGAAGTTCAAGGAGGTGTTTGGCATGGCATCTTCAAATGATTAAGCAATATGAAATAATCAGAAATTCAGAATGTTAAGTTGTGATACTCAGTCTTGTTCCGCAAATTCTAAATATTTAGGGTATTACATACGAAATGACCACTACAATATCAGATAAACAGAATTATTTCGGTTGCATGTACACGTAGACTGATACTCAGAACTGTACCTAAAACTATTATCTACAACTATAAAATGCAATAATCAAATAATCACTTGCCAACACCCTAGAAGTTCAAGATGGTGTTTCACATTTTGGAAAATGATTATGTGATATGCAATAATGAGAAGACTGGGATAACCAACTATATGCATATTCTGATTATTGAACGATTTACTTGTAAAAAAATCACTATCAGAATCGGTTTTGTCACAACTACAACCCTCAAATCAATCAGATAACCAGAATTTATACCACAAAACTGATTATTTAATACTTGAAAACGCAATAATCAGATAATGACCATCAAATCGCAACAATTCACAATTGATATATCAAACGATCACAACCAGTTACCTTCCAAAGACCCTGCAATGGCCTCAAACTCGTAGGACAATAATTAACAATCTTAACAAAATGCTCAGCCTCCCATTTCTTATTCCCATTCCTTTCCTTCTCCCTCCTCCTCTGCCTCCTCCCGGACGGACTCGTCCTATTCGCAAAATACTGATAAATCTCCGACGTTATCCTATCCGGCGGCGACCCACTTTCCAACAACACCAACTCATCATTCCCCACATTCCCTCCAAATCCAGCTCTTTCCTCAATCACAATATGAAACTGCCCCATATGATTCACATCAACCGAAATCAGCTCATCATTATTATTACACCTTATCAAATCACTAATCGCACTCACACTCATATCCGCCCGAATCTTCCCACCCATTTCAAGAAAATTAACAATCTCACCTTTCGGCGAAATACCCATGTACAAAAAAGGCTCCTTTACAACATCATAGCTCCCGTTTTTCGACGGCGAAACCTTAAAACCAGTAATAAAACTCTCCCCCCATTCGAAAAACACCAAACCAGGAACCTTACTAAAACCAGAATCATGGGATGATGTTCTTATCTGTGTCTGATTAGTACCACTACTTAACCTCCAAAACCCAATAAGATTCTCATATTCAATCAAAGTTTTGTAAAGAGATTTAAATGTAATGTTACCATTACCCCATTTGGTGATATGGGTTTTGGACCCAAATCTACGGTGACATAATGAAAACCAAAGCTTTGAGTCTGATCTGCAAAGGGCTAAAAAGCGTTTGGAAGTTGATGCAAATGATGAGATTTCTGATGGGGTTAGGAATGATAGGATTGAAAGCTGCACGTCTTCTGGGAAATCTGTGAATTCCATGTTATTGTTGGTGTTGGTGGTGGTGAGATTTGTCATTTTTTTGGTTTTTCTTCAGGGTAAATTGGATTGAAATTGTGTTTTGATTGAAGAAATGTAAAGAGGAGATTGAAATGAAACAGATGTACGGATGCTTATTTTTTTAGATTTTATTTTATTTTATTTTGTTTTGTTTTTGTTGGTATTTTTTTTTTTTTTTTTTTTTTTTTTTTTTTTTTTTTTTTTAGAAAAGAAATGAAACTGGAAATTTATTTTCTCTTTTAGATATTGATAAAAAAAAAAAGAAGAAAAAAGAAAAAAATAAAGAAAGAAAACCTCAAAATAATTGAGTTAAAATCAAAATACAATAGTAAGAAAAAAATCAAATGAATAAAATTAACATACAAAATATATAATTTTATCACAAAATATTCTGGTGAGATGAAACTCCACTAAAAAAATCGAGGTGAAAAGGCTCTTGTGGAGAGTATACATAATGACATATCATTTTAAAAACAACCATGCATCATATATATTAGCTGAATAAATCAAGAGGGAGTGTGGATCGTCTATTATCCATTACCAACAAACTAAATCTTTCTACTTTTCAAAAACAAAATCTGAATCACAAATGCATGTAGCATAAATGTATTATTCATGAATCCCTGCATTTTAAACCAACAATCAATCTTTTTCGTTGATTCAACAAAAAGAATGATCACAAAATTTTTAGTTGGGATGAATATACTCACAAAGGAGCAGAAAACCGACGAACGTGGTAAATGATCTCTAGCATAAACGGAGAGAAGAAGGATCATAACAAAGACAATATGAATAGACTTTCGAGCCCCCATTGTGTGATGTAGAGACCCTCATTATGAAAACCCTAGAGAGAGATGCCCCAGAGTCGGCTAGAATTGGCCATCAATAATTGTGAGGCTTAAAATGCGCTTAATTTTATGCCTTAATTTGTATGTAAATGTTTTGTTAGTTTGCAAATAAGCGGGTCCTTTAAATGCAACAAACAAGGTATTATCATGTAGATTTAGACATAAAATCAATTAAATCTTAAATCCTGTCAGCCGTTTTTCTATATTCGCACCCTCGTCGAGAAAATTAAACATCAACGTTAATGGGTGTTTAGATTTGCTTATTTTGCAGGTTTATGAAGTTTCTGAAATTGGAAAGATCATAAACTTATTTTTTCCGTCTCTCGAGCTTTTCAAGTTGATAAACTTATAAACCGAGCAATATAAGCTCACAAGCTTTTCTAATTTCAAACAAGATCATTGCCAATTTTGTGTCATTCTATTACAAATAACGGGCAATTAAACCACTTAAGGGTGCCCTAGTGGCAAAAAGTTCAATTCCTGCTAGGTGCAAATAATTTTAAGTGGTCACGCCAACCTCCTGAAAAGGGAAAGATTTACCTGGTTTGAGTCTGTGTGGCGGTGGGTTCGAACCCCATGGATTAGTCGGCCAAAAGGTCGGAAATTATGGTTACCAAAAAAATAAAATAATAAAATAAGGGGTAACTACATTTATATTCTTGCTAAATTTCAATATTAAATCAATATCTTTCCCACTTTTATAATTACATCTTTCCAAACTTTTATATTCTCACGTATATCCAAAAATCAATTAAATGATATTTATATTGATTTTAATTTCTAATATTATTATATACCTCTTATTTAACAACATAAATGACGATTTTACTTTTCACTAAACATTAGTACAAATTTGTCCTCTTAATATATCTAAAATACTCATATTGACCCATGTCACACCAAGCAAGTTAAAATTGATCGTCACTATTTTTTTTTTCTAATAACCATCGTTGAGGTTTTAGTAACATGTTCTTTCATCACTCGAGGGAAAAAGGTATATATGAATAATCGCTTGAAGCACTAAGATAAAGAAACATGATGTAAAATTCAAGAACAAAAAGCAAATGCAATGAAAGATCGAGAATTAATCCATGATAAATCATTCGGCAAAACACATAACTCATAACATGTTAAATAAGAGATAAATAATAGTTTCAGAATTTAAAATTAATATAATTATGATTTAATTGATTTTTTGATATATATGAGAAGGGTTTTTCTATCATGTGCCTTATGGCACATGATAAGAAGTACAAAAGTATAAAAGGACATACAAAAAATGCATAATTTATGGATCCTTAAGTGTATTTGTGTAGGTCCCTCGTATATTTTGTGTAATTTTTGTACTTCTTATCATGTGCCATAGGGCACATGATAGAAAAACCCCATTGAGGAAAAGCTAAAAATATTTATGTTGACTCTATAAACGCCCTTACGCGTGTTTAGATTAGGTTATATCTCTTATTAGAAGATTTGTTGTTTGGGGTATGGTTTGCATGGCTTTTATGTGTTTATATTCCATTCAGGGGCGGAGCTATGTCTTGGCCACATGTGGCACGTGCCACACATGGATTTTTCATGTGAAGTTAATTTTTTTTTTCCATTCTGGTGATAAAGCACAGTTGACTGATGGTATATGTGAAGGGTTTTTGAAGAAGATGAAGGAGGCGCAGAGAAGTATTTGGAGGGTTCTTTTTATTAGAAATAGGCCCAACTAACAAAACCCAATTTACCAAAGCTCATTTACACATAGTAATATATTTTTTTTACTTAACTTTTTACTTCTCTGGTATAGTTTGCAACATATTTTAGCTTTTGTATATATATATTTTTCTCTAGATTGTGAATTTAGGGTCTTATTCGTTTAGAGTGAAGTGTACATTTTATTGTATTATATCCACTTTGGGTTTCGTTAGTTTATACCTTGATAAATCAAAATTGATAGATAAAAACGGAAAAAATACCTTACTCTCTATCCGAGGGCAAAAGAACCGGACTCGGAAATTTATAATTACACATAAAAAAATTATATTGGATAGTACACACCCTACAATGGATTCCTAGATCCGCCACTCAAGGTGATCGAAGTAACTATTCTAGCTTGTATATCTATTTCTAATACCACACCTTTTATTCTATACAAGTACTTTGTATTAGTTAGAATTTAAGGGAGAAAAATCGTTTGTGCCACACATGTTTCAGATACCTAGATCCGCCACTGATTCCATTGTACATGTTTTATAGATCATGAGAGTGACCGCCGATACCCTACAAAAAGATCCTACACCGAGCACCAAATGGTTGATAAATAAAAGTTCGGCCATCGTGATAAAGAGTTAACTATGAAATGTCGAGCTTAAATGTTGCCTCACAAACACAAGGTGACGTCATTCATGCCACAACGTTGTACCCACAAATCTAAAGTATATAAGAGGAACTCGGCTTGCGGATTTCTTGACGTGCTTTAATAATGACTTAACGAGCCAAGCTGAGCCGAGTATCTCAACTCAGTTAAAATATTTAAGCCTGGTTGAGCCTTCATTTTTGAGCTCGAGCTTGGTTGATTAGACAATACTTCTAGTTTTGTTGCACAGCAGTTCTTCCAATTGGCAAAAATTTAACTGAAGAGTATTACTTCAAAATAGCCACTTATTCTTAAACTGGTTGATTTAATTGAACTGTTGAATATGATTTGAATCAAGTTAGAATAGCTGGTAACGGTTTTATAGAATTGTTCCATCAGCTTGCCTCTTTTATTTTAAGAAATCACTATAGGTTCTTGGTTCCACTTTTGAGACATTGGTTATTTGAGACTTCTAGGGAAACATCTTCTGATCTTCTGGGTTTTGAAGAATATCATCCCAATGTCATCAAGAAAATCCCCATTCTGATATTCCAATGTGAGAAATGAGAAAAGACATTATAAACATTGAATTTATGATACATGACAATTACTCAAATGCTCAAATCACAACATAGTTGTACGAAAATGCATGTAACAATGCTTCCATTAGCTACACATGTAGTTACAAGTTAAAAATATTGATTCATATTGTTGGACAGTTCCTTTAATAGCTTGTTCGAAAGACAGTCTTTCCAAACTTGTTGCACCATAAGATCCACTAGCTGGCTTCATTGGTGCACTTAGATATGAATCCTACTTCAACTCGGACCATATATATGTGCAAACCAAATTAGTGTGCGTAATTCCGATACAGATAAAGGACTACCACTATGGCATTAGGAAATTGCATCAGGATTAATTTGCTGAGTAACATTTGGATAGCTACTACCTGCTTATCTGATTCAGATTAAATTCAAACCAGTATCATGTTAAAAAAAAAAAAAAAAAAGTCAGATTAGGACTCTTATTCATGGAAACATTCGGGTTAGGAGGTTAGTGACTATAATACATATTGATGATGTATAGTCTATATTTGGGCCATAAGCCCAAATGATAAACATTACTAAGCCCAAACCCACCACGAATGGGCTATCATAACTATGATTTGGGCCGCATTACCAATAGGGTGGACTCACGTAGGTCCAAGCCCAACCAAACTATTTATGGTCTAGATAAGAATCTTCTATTTACGGATAAAGATCCTTGGACCGGATAAGCACTATGTGTGCGAAGAGTAAGGAGCACGAAACCTACAAGGATTATGCGCCTATATATAGAATGATATAATTCTCATGAAAGGTACGATCTACAAAACCCTAACTCTTCAATATAACCCTAAACCGATTACTTACTCTCACGCCGGAGGATAATCGTGGGAGACAATCCCACGATAAGCCTAACGGTGTCTGTTTACTTTCTTAGTGCGCAGGTTTCAAGCATTAAGAACTAATTGGTACGAGAGCAGGAGCCCAAACCAGGAACGCCCAACTTTTGTATTGTAACAATTCGCAATTTCAGGTTAACTTTTATTCCCGAAAATTTCACTATTCACTTTTTACTATTCACTTTTACTATTCACTTTTCACTATTCATCTCAAAAATTTTTATTTCATATTCTCGTAAGTTAAACTATTTTAACGATAATCCGAGAGTTTGACGCTCGTCTGATCATTTCTGCAAAAATCACAAAGCCGTGTCCGAGATTTACTTTTAGGTTTAAACGTCCTTCCAGCATCCCGATATATCCATAAAACATTATAAACAATAGAAATATGATTTTCTATCATTTTATGACAATTCCAAAAGTTTTGGAATTTTACGTTTTTCAGTTCAGCGTTTTACGCGAATTACGCGTTTTAGACCCGTGTTTCCAGTTTTTAGCAGGGTTTTAGCACCCGATAGATCCTACCACTCATTTTATATTTTATTATGGACTATATTGACATGTTTAACAATACTTTCAAGTTTCATATTTTTACGATACCCGGTTTTACGTTTTAAGGCTTAATCATTTACGGTTAGCATTTTACGGAGTCAAAATGCACAAACTAAGCAAGATAGCACCAAGACTCATCATCTAGTCACCCTTATCACCTTTGAACCGCCATTTATGGGGGGAGTCACCATTTTGGAGGCTTGATCTTGACCATTGATCTCTAGGATGTTTACAAGTGTCTAAATTAACCATGGTTACATTCTAACCCAATATATGGTTAACTATTTTTCTCATCCTATAAATAGCCAACTAATAACACATAGAAAACTTGCACCACACCTTCTTATAACCTTTAAGTCCTAAAACCTAAGGCACTTTTCTTATATTTTGTAAGAAAGTTAACTAGTTTTTGAAAGAAAACTAGTGTTTGATCTTCAATCTTGGAAATTTTCTAAGAAAAGTTGTTATAACTTTAAAGTCTCCAAAAAGACGTCGTTATAATCTTCAAATAGCTTTGGACTTCAAGAAGGCGTCGTTATAATCTTCAAATAACCTCGGTTTATCATAGGTTGCAAAGGAGGAAAGCTTGTTCAAACAAAGTCCTAGTTCTTGTCCTAGTTTCCCTTTTTCATTAAGGCCAAAAGTTGTAAGCAAACCCTAACATACTTTCTTGCTTAATTATCATTTTCATGCTCTTTGTGTTCCTTTCATGCTATATATGTTCTTGTTATTGTGTTCATGATGTTTAAAAATGGATAAAACAAGTATTGGTATACATATGTTAACTTATGACAAGTAAACAAGCAAACTAGTGATTTTTATGGAGAACCACGACCAAAATAGTATAACTTTGATATTTGACACTTACTTACTGTTAAAGAGGACTTAACAAGGAAAACATAGCAATTTGAATCACCCAAAACGAGTACCCGAGTCAAAAGTTATGGCCATAAGAAGTTAGCGAAACCAAAACGGCAAAACTGCCTAAATAGCATTCTGATCAAATTTAGCTTTTTAAAGTCACCCTTCTGGTCCGATTCATCAAAAAGTTAAAACACGAAAGTTGTCCGGAACGACGTTTTCGTTCAGGAACAAAGAAGCTCGAGCCCTGAAAACGCTTTCCGAGTGATAAATTTCTTCAAAATCTTAACAGCCCATTTTAGACCAAAGTCACTATATTATAGTTATCATTTACTAAGACCAAGAGGTCTAATGACCTAAAGCCAAGACCACAACCATGGCTAAAGCCAAGGTTGAGTCTCAAGACCATGGAAAAATGACCAAGGTCACGGCGAAGCCATGACTAAATGACCATATAAGCTTACTTAGGCGTAAACATGAAACAAGGAATTAGGCGATAACTTGAACAAACAATTTGGATCTACTTCACTTCAAAAGGAACCATGAGATATTACAAAGAGAAAATGGTCATATAAGACTTATGAAACTACCCCTAATAACAATCTTCATGTACTAATAAACTTTCCTAAGTTTATTCAAATATTGGACATGTAACTTTTCGGATCAAAACTTATACATTTGTTATCAAATACTACAATACTAGGGAGCCTCATGTGAGGAGTTCATTAAGTAAGCCGTCGAGATGAGTTATGGATTTACGAGTTAAAGTGTCCTGGCTCCTCGAACGTTTACTCCATGACTTCTGAATTATATCGGCCCGAACGGTAGTAAGAGATATACAACTTATACATGTTTCATAAACCATTTATATTCAAAGACTTACGCTATATACTAAATGCTACATCATGAACATTATGCAAGACATATATGGGCAATTCTTCGTATTCTTAGACGTTACTCAAAACCTAAGTCGCAACGTTCTATTATAGGCTGCTCTTAGAGACTTTCACGATTCGACTACCACTTTTGATTTCACATCACTTAAGCTTAAGGTGAGTCATAGCCCCTACTCTTTTCGTACTTGTCTTAACTCTTTGGGGGAGACACATGCTCAACTACTTGTTTACTTGTACAAATACTCAAAACGTCTATACTTGACTGTGTTATACTTGATTGCTTACATACATGACTGCGTTATACTTAATTGCGTTATTCTATTTATTGACTAGTAGTTGTCTTTGGGAATTGACTCCCAGTTGTCTTTGGGAAGTGGCTCCCAGTTGTCTTTGGGAATTGACTCCCAGTTGTCTTTGATACATCCTAACATTTGCGAATGTTGGATACATCATAAAAGTGAGGTCTTCGGAGATGAAGTAGAGACTCACTTCTAATTGCTTAAATTGTCTTGATGAACTTATACATGTCTTATTCATACTATATATGTTAGCAGTGGGTTGTGAACACACAGGTTGCAAGTCTCTTATGGCGGGAATTGCAACTGAGTGGATTCACGATGCCTTTGCTGTGCGAACATTCTCTTAAGGCTTTTCAATTATTTTAAGACAAACTCTATGAACTCACCAACCATTGTGTTGACACTTTAGCATGTTTGTCTCAGGTCTGTAAGATGATAAGCTGTTGCATGGAGCATAGAGTCGCTTGGCATGTTTTGAAGACTTATGCTTTTATCTTTACCATTCGATATGTCTTAAAACTCTTATGTATTGTATTATGGAACTCAAGTTTGTATCTCGGAATTTATTAATCGAATGGTAACTTTTCAAAACGTCTCATTTAGAGTTCGTTTTCTATACCTTGTTCTTTGTATTATGAAGTAGCACCCCTATGACACAGTCTTCCGCTGCGGTATTTTGGGGGTGTTACAGATTGGTACCAGAGCCTTGGTTATAGAGAACTAGGTTGCATTTACTACCTAGACTATAACTGCTATAAACATTAAGACTCTTCTCTTTATTTTGCTTTACACACACTTCATGTGCATATGCTTATTGCTAATTGTTTGTTTAGAAGAAACCCCAGACAATAGTCAAGTCATCAAAAATTTAGAGCTAAGTAATAATTGTTTAATTAACTTAATCTTGTGACAGTTCTTGTTTGATAAGACATAAGATTAAGTTAAATAAAGGTTATTAGTTTCCTGTAGAGATTTGATGATTTGCCTTATACTTACTTTATATGATTCTAATACCTAGAAGTGGTTCATATGTCCTAGTACGACACTCAAACCTTTCTACAAGCGTGACTAGTCCATTTCGTCATATCACCTTCTCTAGATACCCAGACTATGTTACCCTTTCACAACTTAAGAGCAGATGATAGAAAGTCTACCCAATTATGTAGTACCAATTGTTGAGTTATGTGTGCCTGGTAAATATGTATACGTGTGAAAGGAAGCAATTATAATTATGGTGGCCAACATAATTATAAATGCGTCACAACTCACGTAGACATATGTGACCATGCTTACATTAATCGACGATTGACTCAAAATTGACAAGATTTAAGACTAAGTAGTCCAGGAATATCACCTCAAATCTGACGTCGACAAAATGTCCCTCCTTGTAGATATCATGGCACCAAAGAGAGTAACTCGTAGCACTAGCCGAGGTGGTGCAACACCAAGAGGTGGAAGAACTGGTGGTCGTGGAGGTAGAGGAACTGCTCACGACACTAGTAATCCTAGTAATGATAGTGGAAGAACTGGTGGACGTGGAGGTAGAGGAGATGCTCACGACACTAGTAACCCTAGTAACGCTGGTGGAAATCCAGATGTCTCCACCATTATTGCCCAACAACTACAAAACCTACTTCCCACTATAGTCACACAAGTTGGCAATCACATGAACAATTCGGGAAACCACGGAAGCATAAATGACGCTACAAATGATGGAGGAAGGAATAACAACAACAACCACAACAACAACAACAACAACAACAACAACAACAACAACAACAACAACAACAACAACAACAACAACAACAACAACAACAACAACCATAGGACTGGATGTACGTATAAGGAATTTACGTCATGCAAACCAATTGAGTTTAATGGCAAAGGAGGTGCATTGGCATATACTCGATGGGTCGAGAAGATGGAGTCAGTGATTGACATCAGTAACTGTGCAATCCACCAGAGAGTGAAATATTCTGCATGCTTACTATCAGAAAAGGCATTGACATGGTGGAACATGCAGATTCAAGCAAGGACTAGAGAAGCAGCTGTAGGCATGACATGGGACGACTTTAAAGGACTACTGAAGGAAGAATACTGCCCGGTTAATGAAATGCAAAAACTAGAAGACGAGTTTTGGCATCACTCTATGGTAGGGGCTGGTCATGCAACCTACACAGATCGGTTTCATGAACTAGCTAAACTAGTTCCTCATCTGGTTACCCCTGAATCCAAGAGGATTGAGAGGTACATCTATGGCCTTGTTCCCGAGATTCGTGGGATGGTGAAAACAACCGAACCTCCCACAATTCAAAGTGCAATACTAAGAGCAGGGACCCTAACAGATGAGATGGTTAGGAATGGAACTTTGAAGACTAGTGATAAAAGGAAGGGAGCAGGTGAATCGAGCGAGCAAAAGGGTACAATGATTGATAATAAGAGAGCAAGAGGATTTGCAGCAACAGTTTATGATCAGAAAAAGTATGAGGGTCCACATCCTAAGTGTACTAAATGCACTTATCATCATCAGAGGTCTGAATCATGCCCTGTGTGTTATAATTGCAAGAAGTCTGGCCACTTTGCAAGTCAGTGTAAATCAATTACAAGGCAGGCGAATGCGGACAATATAGGAAACAACCAAAAGACATGCCATGAGTGCAACAGCCCAAACCACTTCCGAAATACTTGTCCTAAGTTGAATAGGGCACAGGGACAAGTACTGGATAACCCGACTCTAGCAGTAATGCTTGAAGCAAATAACCCAAAGCGTGAATACAATGATAGTCCACCTCGGGGTCGAGCATACTATTTGGGTGCTAAGGAAGCCCGCAATGCGTAACGGGTACGTACTTTATCCTACCATATTATTCTATCCTAGTTCAAAAACTTAGCTTTATTATGCCGCTATTAAGATAAGAGACCTAGACACACTAAACTTCGGGACGAAGTTTCCTGAAGGGGTAGAGACTGTAACAATTCGCAATTTCAGGTTAACTTTTATTCCCGAAAATTTCACTATTCACTTTTACTATTCACTTTTACTATTCACTTTTTACTATTCATCTCAAAAATTTTTATTTCATATTCTCGTAAGTTAAACTATTTTAACGATAATCCGAGAGTTTGACGCTCGTCGGATCATTTCTGCAAAAATCACAAAGCCGTGTCCGAGATTTACTTTTAGGTTTAAACGTCCTTCCAGCAGCCCGATATATCCATAAAACATTATAAACAATAGAAATATGATTTTCTATCATTTTATGACAATTCCAAAAGTTTTGGAATTTTACGTTTTTCAGTTCAGCGTTTTACGCGAATTACGCGTTTTAGACCCGTGTTTCCAGTTTTTAGCAGGGTTTTAGCACCCGATAGATCCTACCACTCATTTTATATTTTATTATGGACTATATTGACATGTTTAACAATACTTTCAAGTTTCATATTTTTACGATACCCGGTTTTACGTTTTAAGGCTTAATCATTTACGGTTAGCATTTTACGGAGTCAAAATGCACAAACTAAGCAAGATAGCACCAAGACTCATCATCTAGTCACCCTTATCACCTTTGAACCGCCATTTATGGGGGGAGTCACCATTTTGGAGGCTTGATCTTGACCATTGATCTCTAGGATGTTTACAAGTGTCTAAATTAACCATGGTTACATTCTAACCCAATATATGGTTAACTATTTTTCTCATCCTATAAATAGCCAACTAATAACACATAGAAAACTTGCACCACACCTTCTTATAACCTTTAAGTCCTAAAACCTAAGGCACTTTTCTTATATTTTGTAAGAAAGTTAACTAGTTTTTGAAAGAAAACTAGTGTTTGATCTTCAATCTTGGAAATTTTCTAAGAAAAGTTGTTATAACTTTAAAGTCTCCAAAAAGACGTCGTTATAATCTTCAAATAGCTTTGGACTTCAAGAAGGCGTCGTTATAATCTTCAAATAACCTCGGTTTATCATAGGTTGCAAAGGAGGAAAGCTTGTTCAAACAAAGTCCTAGTTCTTGTCCTAGTTTCCCTTTTTCATTAAGGCCAAAAGTTGTAAGCAAACCCTAACATACTTTCTTGCTTAATTATCATTTTCATGCTCTTTGTGTTCCTTTCATGCTATATATGTTCTTGTTATTGTGTTCATGATGTTTAAAAATGGATAAAACAAGTATTGGTATACATATGTTAACTTATGACAAGTAAACAAGCAAACTAGTGATTTTTATGGAGAACCACGACCAAAATAGTATAACTTTGATATTTGACACTTACTTACTGTTAAAGAGGACTTAACAAGGAAAACATAGCAATTTGAATCACCCAAAACGAGTACCCGAGTCAAAAGTTATGGCCATAAGAAGTTAGCGAAACCAAAACGGCAAAACTGCCTAAATAGCATTCTGATCAAATTTAGCTTTTTAAAGTCACCCTTCTGGTCCGATTCATCAAAAAGTTAAAACACGAAAGTTGTCCGGAACGACGTTTTCGTTCAGGAACAAAGAAGCTCGAGCCCTGAAAACGCTTTCCGAGTGATAAATTTCTTCAAAATCTTAACAGCCCATTTTAGACCAAAGTCACTATATTATAGTTATCATTTACTAAGACCAAGAGGTCTAATGACCTAAAGCCAAGACCACAACCATGGCTAAAGCCAAGGTTGAGTCTCAAGACCATGGAAAAATGACCAAGGTCACGGCGAAGCCATGACTAAATGACCATATAAGCTTACTTAGGCGTAAACATGAAACAAGGAATTAGGCGATAACTTGAACAAACAATTTGGATCTACTTCACTTCAAAAGGAACCATGAGATATTACAAAGAGAAAATGGTCATATAAGACTTATGAAACTACCCCTAATAACAATCTTCATGTACTAATAAACTTTCCTAAGTTTATTCAAATATTGGACATGTAACTTTTCGGATCAAAACTTATACATTTGTTATCAAATACTACAATACTAGGGAGCCTCATGTGAGGAGTTCATTAAGTAAGCCGTCGAGATGAGTTGTGGATTTACGAGTTAAAGTGTCCTGGCTCCTCGAACGTTTACTCCATGACTTCTGAATTATGTCGGCCCGAACGGTAGTAAGAGATATACAACTTATACATGTTTCATAAACCATTTATATTCAAAGACTTACGCTATATACTAAATGCTACATCATGAACATTATGCAAGACATATATGGGCAATTCTTCGTATTCTTAGACGTTACTCAAAACCTAAGTCGCAACGTTCTATTATAGGCTGCTCTTAGAGACTTTCACGATTCGACTACCACTTTTGATTTCACATCACTTAAGCTTAAGGTGAGTCATAGCCCCTACTCTTTTCGTACTTGTCTTAACTCTTTGGGGGAGACACATGCTCAACTACTTGTTTACTTGTACAAATACTCAAAACGTCTATACTTGACTGTGTTATACTTGATTGCTTACATACATGACTGCGTTATACTTAATTGCGTTATTCTATTTATTGACTAGTAGTTGTCTTTGGGAATTGACTCCCAGTTGTCTTTGGGAAGTGGCTCCCAGTTGTCTTTGGGAATTGACTCCCAGTTGTCTTTGATACATCCTAACATTTGCGAATGTTGGATACATCATAAAAGTGAGGTCTTCGGAGATGAAGTAGAGACTCACTTCTAATTGCTTAAATTGTCTTGATGAACTTATACATGTCTTATTCATACTATATATGTTAGCAGTGGGTTGTGAACACACAGGTTGCAAGTCTCTTATGGCGGGAATTGCAACTGAGTGGATTCACGATGCCTTTGCTGTGCGAACATTCTCTTAAGGCTTTTCAATTATTTTAAGACAAACTCTATGAACTCACCAACCATTGTGTTGACACTTTAGCATGTTTGTCTCAGGTCTGTAAGATGATAAGCTGTTGCATGGAGCATAGAGTCGCTTGGCATGTTTTGAAGACTTATGCTTTTATCTTTACCATTCGATATGTCTTAAAACTCTTATGTATTGTATTATGGAACTCAAGTTTGTATCTCGGAATTTATTAATCGAATGGTAACTTTTCAAAACGTCTCATTTAGAGTTCGTTTTCTATACCTTGTTCTTTGTATTATGAAGTAGCACCCCTATGACACAGTCTTCCGCTGCGGTATTTTGGGGGTGTTACATGTATCAACAAGTGGCACCATCCGTGGGACCCTACACTAAGAACTAGAATGACGAAGAACAAAAACTCAAGCCAGCGGACTCCGCAGTTGGAAAAAACACGTGACCCTCAGAGGAAGAACCCTCAAGATTTGACCTCTAGGCAGGCCTCTGGAACAACCAGTGCGCTTGGTCACCAAGAAACGGGACCAACCCTACCTCTCCCACCGGTAGAATTGCCTACAAGGACTACTCAAGCCACCACGGTGGTCCCAAGCGTTGAAGAACTTCAGCGCACCCTCTTCAATACTCCCCATCAAACGGCACCTATAGTGGACAACACTGTGCCACCTGGCGCACCCAACAGAGATAGGGCGCCTAATGTTGAGGCAGAAATTCTTGCAGCGGATGAAGACGCGCCTGACTTAATGTTAAGTAATTTTGTATCCCAAAATTGCGAAACCCTAACCGCCCTCATGCAAGAAGAAGCAAGGAGAAGGTCGAGTATGAGCCTGCAAGCCCGACTCAACTTTGGTCCTGAACGTGAAACATCACCACCGCGCTACCAAAGAGGGGGGCGCGAAAATAACGAAAGACATACCAATATCCACGATAGACTTGGTACAACATCTGACTCACAATACTCGGAGGAATACGAAGATGGCGAGAGGCGCACTAATGTTCACTCCAGACTTGGCAGCCAAAGGATGCAGGATAGACTTGGACGTCAACATTCACCAAGTGAAGGCTCCTCCAGGTCTGGGAGCAGAAGAATTCACGACAGGTTAGGAAGGCGAACTTCCTCAGGTGAAAGCCCCTCAAGTTCTTCCTCTGAGGAAAACCGGCGCAAACGCCGCAAAAGAGATAACTTCTCCTCTAGTGACTCCTCGGACAACGAGGATAAAGAGACAGGACACTGGAAATCCAGAGGAAGACGTCGTGAGGAAGAAGACGAAGACATATCTCTTCCTTGGCGCCGCCAAAAGATTGATGCGTTCACACGGCGCATTAGTGAATACTCAGATGATAAGAAGAGGCGCATGCCCGCCAATGTGAAAACATATGATGGAACAGGTGACCCTGATGATCACCTAAAGATCTTCGAATCTGTTGCTACCATCGAAAATTGGCCACAGCCTGTATGGTGTCATATGTTTAACTCCACCTTAGTAGGGAATGCGCGGACCTGGTTTAGCAAGCTTCCACGAAGAAGCATAAACGGGTTCGAAGAACTGCGAAAAGCATTTCGCTTAAATTTCACTCAGAGAAAGAAGTGCGCCAAGAACCCTGTTGAATTGGCCAGAGTAAAACAGCGCCAAGGGGAATCAACAAGCGCTTACATGGAACGCTTTAAGGACGAATGCATACACGTCAAGGCGTGTCCTGAAGTGCTGAAAATCTCGGGGTTCATGAATGGGATAAATAACCCAGATCTTATCAAGAAATTAAATGATAAGGTGCCCCAAACCTTTGATGAATTAATGAAGCGTACAAGGTCCTTCATCCACGGAGAAGCAGCGGCCGCAGATAGTAAAAAAGGCTACCCAAGTTATAGGCAACAAGAACAGCCTAGGAGACAATCCAATGACCAGGGTAGCAGCCGCAATAAGGGCTATCGCGGCCAGGGAAGTGGACGAGAAAACGACAAATATACCCCCCTCACGAAAACACCAAGGGAAATATTCGTAACAGAGGGCGCAAACTTCCCAAAGCCCCCACCAATGTGCACCCCTGAGGACCGGCGTGTGGGGAATGGATACTGCGAATACCATGGACAAAAGGGCCACACTACCAATGAATGCGTCCAACTACGACAATTGATTGACAAACTAGTGAAGGAATGTAGAATGGACCACCTCGTTAAAAACATAAAGGAAGGGAAAGAAAAACCAAAGAATGGAGGCAAGAAGGAAACAGCCAAAGACAAGGCTGCTACAATATACATGATACAATCATGGCAGCGAAAAACAAGGCAAAAAGTCAGCCAAAAGTTCTCCTCCAAGAATGAAATCTCCTTTCCAACTCTCGCTGCGGACAACACAGTAATGGAGCCACTCACCATTGAAATACATACAGGGGGTCATGATATCCACCGTATGTATGTAGATGGGGGGGGGGGGGCATCCACAGATATCATGTACGAACATTGTTTTAAAAGGCTGCGACCAGAGATACAAAGTCAGCTGCTCCCAGCCACAACATCGCTGACAGGATTCACAGGAGAAAAGATATGGCCCATGGGGCAATTACGCCTACTTATGGTCATAGGTAACGAGCAACACTCTACGGCAGCTTGGATGAACTTTATGGTTATCAAATCCCCCTCACCATATAACGGCATCATCGGGAGGCCAGGAATATCATCCATGCGCGTCGTACCTTCCACAACTCATGGGATGCTCAAATTCCCAGTAGAAGGAGGAATTGTCACCCTCTACAATACTACTGTATCACCAAAAGAGTGCAACACAGTAGCCAGTGAAGTGGAGAATCTCCCAGAACAACGCGCAGAAAAAATACCAAACTTAAAGGTCGACATTCACCCAGATTACCCAGATCAGCAAATATCAATTGGAGGGTCACTGTCTGACAAAGGCAGAGCAGCTGTGTGCGCACTCCTGTAAAGTAACCTAAACATCTTCGCATGGGAACCAAAGCATATGACTGGGGTGCCACGCTCTATTACGGAGCACAAGTTACAAATCCGACAAGGATATCCTCCAATACGACAGAAAAAGCGCGGCCAGGCTCCAGATTGTGCAAAAGCCATTCTGGAGGAAGTACACAAACTTGTCGACGCAGGTATTATGCGTGAAGTTTACTATCACGAATGGCTCTCTAATCCAGTAATGGTAAATAAAAGTGATGAAAGTTGGAGGATGTGCGTAGACTTCACTGACCTTAATAAAGCATGTCCACAAGACTGCTACCCACTGCCAGAGATAGACTGGAAAGTAGAATCTCTGTGTAGATATCCCTTTAAATGCTTCCTAGATGCGTACAAAGGATACCATCAAATTCAGATTGCTGAAGAAGATGAAGAGAAAACAGCCTTCCACACAAGTCAAGGGGTCTTTTGCTATACAAAAATGCCCTTTGGTCTAAAGAACGCAGGAGCAACATACCAGCGATTAGTGGACACAACATTTGAGAAGCAAGTAGGCCGCAACCTGGAAGTTTATGTTGATGATCTCGTTATAAAGAGCCACACGGAGGAAGAGTTGGTGCGCGACATTGAGGAGACGTTCAAAACATTGGAAAAAATAAACATGAAGTTAAATCCCAAGAAGTGCACCTTTGGCGCGACAGAAGGCATGTTCCTTGGGTATTTAATAGAACCTAATGGTATCAAACCATGCCCAGAAAAGACAAAAGCTGTCATCGATCTTCCCTCACCGCGCACATTGAAAGAAGTCCAGTCGTTAAACGGAAAGCTAGCGGGGCTAAACCGTTTTTTATCCAAGTCAGCAGACAAATCACTCCCTCTTTTCAAAACACTCACGAAGTGCACAAAAAAGGGAGACTTTCGTTGGACTGAGGAGGCAGAGGAAGCCTTCCAACAACTAAAACAGCATTTGGCATCACTTCCCAAACTTGTCGCACCGCGACCAGGGGAAGAGTTGATCATGTACTTATCTGCAACCCATGGAGCATTCAGCGCAGTACTATTGACAGATAGGAACTCCGTTCAAACGCCCATATACTTTGGAAGCAAGGCACTTAAAAAGACAGAGACTAACTACAGCGCTATGGAAAAGCTGGTCCTAGCCCTAGTATTCGCAGCTAAACGACTGCGCAGATACTTTCAGGCGCACCCAATAGCTGTGATCACGGACCAACCCATCAAACAAGTTATCTCTAAACCTGACGCATCAGGACGGCTACAAAAGTGGAGTGTGTTGTTGAGTGAGTATAACATCTCGTATAGACTACGCACTGCAATCAAGGGGCACATATTAGCTGACTTTATTATTGAAAAGCCAGATACTGATACTCCACTTTCAACAGGCAAGACAGAGTTACAAGAACCATGGGTTCTATTCATAGACGGATCCTCATGCGTGGATGGATCAGGCGCAGGCCTTATCCTTACTAATCCAGAGGGGGTAGAATTCACCTATGCACTGCGCTTCGAATTCACAGCCACAAATAATGAGGCGGAATACGAAGCCCTGATCGCTGGACTACGTATTGCAATTCAAATGGGTGTACGCAACCTAGAGGCAAATGTGGATTCCAGGCTAGTAGCTAACCACGTGCTAGGTGAATATGAAGCCAAGGATGAATACATGATCCAATACCTTGAAAAAACCAAGTCCTTACTTCAGAGCTTTGATAGGTTCACAATCAAACAAGTACCTAGAGGAGACAACAGGAAAGCTGACGCGCTTAGCAAGATCACATCTACAGGCTTTGCGCACCTATCCAAACAGGTATTGGTAGAAACTCTCAAAAATAAATCAATCTTGGAGATGGAAGTATCCACGGTGATAGAAGAACTGGATCCCACGTGGATGACACCTATCATCGAATTTATAAGCAAAGTAATCTTACCACAAGATCAGAAGGATGCTCGAAGAGTGCGGCGCACAGCGCAGTGATTTGAACTCCGATATGGCATCTTATATCGACGTTCATTCTTACAACCTTGGCTCCGATGTGTTGGACCTCTTCAAGCAGATTATGTACTTCGAGAAATTCACTCGGGATCATGTAGCATGCACTCGGGACCACGGTCCGTAGTGGCGCGCGCCCTGCGATCAGGATATTATTGGCGTATTATGCACCGCGATGCGCGAGATATGATAAAGAAATGCAGTGATTGCCAAGTCCACAGGCCAATTCCGCACCAACCACAACAAGAGTTAACCCCCATTACCTCACCATGGCCATTCTATAAATGGGGCATCGACATCGCAGGTCCTTTCCCAGTTGCAGCGGGAGGGCTAAAATTCCTCATTGTAGCCATAGACTACTTCACCAAATGGATTGAGGCAAAAGCAGTGGTTAGCATCACTGGAAACCAAGTAAAACGCTTCGTATGGGACAACATTGTGTGTCGCTTTGGACTACCCGGGGAAATCATCTTAGACAATGGAAAACAGTTATGTGATAACCCATTCAAAGATTGGTGCACACAATTGAACATCACACAACACTTCGCTTCAGTGAAACACCCACAAACCAATGGCTTGGTTGAACGCGCGAATCGCAGTCTAGGCGAAGGGATAAAAGCGCGCCTGGACAGACACAATGGAAAATGGGTGGATGAATTGTCACATGTTTTATGGGCGCACCGCACCACAATCAAAACCAGTACCGGAGACACACCATTTTCTCTTGTCTATGGAACAGAAGCCGTCATACCAGCCGAAATTGGAATGCCAACTATACGTACAGTGGAGATAAACGTCACAACAAATGACGAGGAGCAGCGCATAGACTTGGACTTGCTGGAAGAAAGGCGTGAACGCGCAGCTATACGCGAAGTGAAGGCTAAAGCAAAGATGAAGAAGTATTATGATGCAAAGGTCAAACACACTTCTTTCAGGCCAGGAGACTTTGTATACCGCGCTAATGATGCAAGCCACACAGAAGACACAGGCAAGCTTGGACCCAAATGGGAAGGACCCTATGAGGTCACGGATGCACTAGGTAATGGTGCATGCAGGTTGCGCGATATGGAAGGACACGAGCTGGCGCGCACTTGGAATATCTGCAATCTAAAAAGATGCTATCTTTAGGAAAGGCTACGGCCCACAAACAGACAATCTTGCACTTTTGTACGTGCCTAATAAATGTCTGTCTTAGAATTTTCTTTTCTTTATTAGGAATTGTTTTTTATCTTCCAAAAACTTGCAAGTATTAATAAAACGTTGTGGTTTCTAGCTAACTCCATAACACACTTCACTTTATTGCGTACATTTTTATTATGTTTCAATATTGTTATTTTATATTTTACCTACATGGCGTGCATGCACTTATTAAGACCCACGACGGCAGAAAGGATGAGTAAACCTACTAACTAACTCGTTGAGTAAGAGGGTTGCAAACCCATCAACATTGGATCATGTATCCTTGCTAATTGCCTTACCTTCAATACGTTGAAGTAAGTTTCCCATGCGCATTCCACGAAGGATGCGCAATATCACGTACACCGTACATGCTTAGCAAATTACGAGCCAAAACTCTTGGTCATTTAATAAAAGTCTTTGCAAAATAATGCAAGTCTATTTTCATACTTATGATTTGTTTTTAAGTCACGCACTTAATTTGAGTATGGGTTTCAATGTGCATCTTAATTGATCTTTTACACAAAGGATAACAATTTAAGAGCGGATAACATAGCACACAAACAAAAGATACAAGTTGTTATTTATACGAAACCATACATTTACAAGTTACAAAAAACCTATATCTACACACTATGACAGTGCTCAGGACTATGCTCTTGGTCAGCGGAGCTCCCAGCCTCTTGGAGCTTCCTCAAAAGTAACGCATCCTTAGGCGACACGGTCGCCATGCTGACCGCAACTCCATCTGATCTTGGGATATGCGCAGCGCCTACACCACATAGGATGGCTTTCCCCTTAACACCCTTCTTCTTGGCCGCCCTCTCCACATGAAGTTCCAATACTTCTTTCAGGGGAACCTCCTTCTTAAGGACGAAGGGGTTCAAAATATCATGCGGCTGCGCAAAGACTGGAACCTGCAACTGCGACTCGTCAGGCTTTAAGAAAAAGTCAGGTTGAGCCTCGGCATCCTCCAAGATGTGCCTCCCCAGGGTTAACCCCTCTATAATCAACTTTATGGGGTAATCCTGGTCGCGCTCCAGCCGCGCAATATGTGGAAGCTCAAAGAGCTTCATCCCCTCCATAGCTGATGAGTGCTCAAACACTCATCATTTTTGGTCAAATCTGAACTGCAAAACATACAAAAACACTCAGAAATGCATCAAAATACTAAAAATATTTCAAAATTATGTTTTATATGTTTTAGATGCAAAATGAGTAAAAACAAATGAAAAATGTACAAAGTTTGCAAAATTGACAGTTTCAGTCCCTCAACTTTCAAAACTTGTCAAAATTAGTCCCTGAGCATTTATTTTTAATGAAAAATCAACCCAAGTCCTTTAAAAGTCAAAATTTATCAAAAATGGTCCTTGGGTAAAAAATTTTGAGAATTTACATGATTGGTCCCCGAACTTTAAGTTTTGGCAGTTTTGGTCCCCGGATGTCAAATTTTGTAAAATTCATTTTCATGATCCTTGTGTTAATGAAAGTTGGCAATTTTTATCCTTATGACTACTTTGGGAATAATACATTTTCAGTCCACCACATTTCATAAATTACAAAATTGGTCCTTATATATTTCAAAAACTACATGGACCCTTTTTGTTATTACCTAAAACCAAACCAAATCCATCCCTTTACCCAATTAAATCACCCCAGCCCACTCTTCAAGCCCACTCCATCACCAGCCCATTCCCACCCATTTTAATATTTCCCTAGTCAAACCCAGTCAACAAAACCACCATCTCCCTCCCTGACTCACCCGTGAACCCTACTCACTGCCATAGCCAACCCTACACCTCCATCATCACACTCAACACCTACCTATCTCCCACTAACCCCCCTCCTCAATTAATGTTTTCACCTACACCTCACCAAACCCACTAACCTAGCAATATTGTTTTCCCGCCAAAAAGGGATTCAACGGCCAAGATCAAAAGCAGATATCCAAGGGTCAAGAGAGAAGTGGGATACACTCAGAGCAAACCCTAGACACTATAAATACTCTTTTGTATGCCAATTTATAAGGCAAGTAGGTAGTAGATAGTTTTCAGGTTTTAGTTTTAATTTAATATTAGCCGTTTAGTTAAATTAGATTAAATTAGTTTAAGTTAAGTCTTGTATGTTAGTTTCAATCTCATTCCAGTGTATTATTTCAAGTATTAATGCAATTTCAATTTTTCTTTTAAAATTCCTTGTCTCAATTTACTTAAAGCATTTGAGTTACTTTGACATACTGTTGTAAGGTTTATATTTCTGTTCAAGAAGTTCATTTAGGCTAATTCATAGCTTTTTGTGAGCTTGTGTTGTTTGAATTCTGATTTAATTGCAAAATTCAAAATAGTCAATGATAGTCAACATAAAAGTCAAAGAGCTCAATGGTTTGACAAGCTGATTCATTAGGGGATTGAGATCATTTTGGGTTAGAATAGCTTGTGGTTAAGCCTATACATGAGTTACACCCTTGTTCTGAGGTTAGCCTACTTATTCTCATTTTTCATCTACATTTTAGCTTAACAATTGTTTTTGTGCTCTTTGTCCATCATTTATTGTTCATTAGTTGTTGCTTATTGCCCTATATGACTTATTATAGTTAGTTTGTCATGTGTTACTTAAACATCTGCTTGATTTAGTAGTTTCAAGTCTCATAATCTGTTTTTAAAAAGTGCCTAAAGGGGTGTTTGGTTCAAGATTTCTACATGTGCTCTTGTTGTTGTTTGGTGGTTGATTTGGTTTGAATTGATTGCATTAGTTCATAGTGGGATAGTAGAAGCATCAAAACCACATGTCATAGCTAGAAAAGTCAAATTCACCTTCAGATTCTTGTTTTTCATCAACTGTTAGAGTTTAAGATTGCATAATCACAAATTTAGGTGCTTAGGTTAATATTTTAGCTTAATTCAGTCTTACTTCAGCTTATAATCATGTTTACAGAGCATTAGAACAAATCAAATCTCACCATAGTCAAAGTAAACCTTGATTTCTAAAAGTCAAAATTTGCCCTTAGAAGAAATTCCCACTTTTTGTGGGAATTATTTAGAATTTTGTGCTGTGATTCAATCCTTGAAACTTGTAGGAGTGAGAGTCCCTCAGCTAAACTCCTGATTCCAATAATCACTTGATTTTTGTGATTTTTTGTGTGGCCCCCACAACCCCTCAAAGTAGCCTGCAGGGGGAGTCATCTCCCATGCACCACCACCTCTGTCCATCACCCCAACTTCAAGGGCCTCTCCTGACCTTATCTGTGGGTCCCACTCAGAACTTATTGGCTTTTTTTATAGCTATGCTATCAAGCTTGTTGGGTCTGTGCTCATTTTGAGCTTGGGAGCTTGTGCCCCAGCTTAAGTTTGGCTTGCAACATACCCTTTCAGGTCTGTTTGGAGTGCTTATTTAGTTCTTGATGGTTTCAGTTTAAATTGCTTACCTCTGAGTTCTTATTTGTTCATATCATCTTATTTGTGCCTGTCTCAGTTGGATTTAAGTCAATTTCACTTTAGGTCTTAGGTTAGTAGCGTATTTGGGTGCTTTCTGTGAGCTTTTGGCCAACATCAGTTGAGCATAAGCTTAACCTTTGTTTGTTTTGGTTAACTGTCAAGCAACAAGCTCTTTTCCCAGCTTATTTTTGGTTTTTAAAAATTTTATCTTTTCAAAAAGTTATTATCTTTTAGTGTTTTGTAAATTGCTAAAAAGAAAATAAAAAAAAATAAAATGTTTTTGCAAAAAGCCAAGAGGCAGGGTCGAACCTGAGACCTCTTGGCTTCACACAGACACAACACCAAACACCCAACCAGTCGCCCTAGGGTCTTTTATCAGTTATACAATGCAAAATCAAATAAAAGACCCTTCCTTTTCCATTTTGCTTAAATAAGCCTTAACAGCTTTTGAGTGCTTATTGTTTGCTTATTCTGCACTGTACCAACCCTTTTTATATTTTTCTTAGGATTATATTAACTTGTAGAATTTTCTCAAAAAGTTTCATAATTTTCCAAATCAGTTTAGTATTTATTATAATTAAAATAGTTTAATTAGGAGTTAAATAAATAACAAGTAGTTAATTATAAAAATAGCTTATTTATCAGTACTTAGGAGTTTTATATTTTTATAAAGTTTCTATTATATTAATGTAGTTATAGAAAAAGTTTTATAATTTTAACTTTTCATTTAGTATTTATTATAATTAATTTAGTTTAAATAGTTTAATTAAGTTTAAATAGTTTTTAATTAATAAATAATTAAATAAAAAGTCTAAAAAAATATTTTCTTTTTCTAGAAATTTTCTTTTATCATTAGGTTTGTAAAAACGTAATTTTCATATCCGTAGGTATTTTATTTCACAAAACTCGCGTTTTATTCCGTACGTCTACGTAGAATTAAATCAAACGAACGCGTTTTTAGACCTAGCTCACGTTTTTAGTGTATCTGATCATCAGTAATTGTTTATATAGTGTTTCTAAGTTATTTTCATTCCTAATCTCGTAGTGTAATCACACAAACCAAATTCCTTACCTTTCTGTCCAAATTCACCCGATCACAAACCCGTTTTGAATACAATCCACACCTCGTCGGGACATAACGACCCGGGGAAAACCCTGTATTCCACGAAGATTGACTTTAGGCAGTTTGACCTTGTTGACCATTCACCTGGTCAATTTAGGTTGACCGTTTAGACCCAATCAATAGCCTTCACAAGCTCGTCATAGGCGTCCGCCTTATAGCCAGGCACCTCAGCAAGTGACACGGTCAGCATCTTGGCCTCATGGAGTTCCTCTACAGCCTGCGCCCAGCCACGCTCCACGGCGCACTCTACAACCTTCCCAAAGGCCTCCAACACCTCCGGGGACTCCAAAGTGCCCATAGCAGCTAAGCGCAAACCATGGCTGATCAACCACCTACACAAGAAACAAGGGATGCATTAGAAGACAAAAGAATGAATATTAACACATATGGTAAGCGAAAATCGCAGAATAAACAACATATACCTGTGCTCAGCGATTGTAGACATAAGATGAGGATATAACTCCTCATCATATTCTATACTCATCCTGCGCAGCTTTTCTTCCTGCACCTTCAAGGCATTCTGAACTTGGGCGCGAAGGTTCTCAATATGGCCGAAGTGCTCAGCCTTTTTCTCCTCCAGATACCTTATCCCCCAAGTTAAGTTCGACCTGAACTGATGCAGCTCCCCGCGCGCATGTTGCAGCTCAGCCATCACGGTCAACTTCTCATCAGTGACCTTCTCAGCATGCGCCTTGACAGACCCTACTTCCGCTCGCGCATCAGCTAACTGCCCTGAGCATGGAAATCTCCTCGTCCTTCTGTGCGAGACTGCTGCTCTCCCCAACATACCGCGCCTTCAGCTGAGTGACCAACTCAGTCTGACGCTCAGCGGCAGCAGCTAGCTCCTCCATCAATTGCTGCGCAGACACCTCCTCAGTCTCCTTCACTGTCTCCTCCACGTTCGCATCCTGAGGGGGGACCACGCTTTCAACAAATGCCGCATCACCCTCTGCAGCATGGTCACTACAAGCAACAAGAAGAAGGTCAGAGCATATTACAAAAAAAAAAAAAAAAAAAACATGAATATAACCATCACTTACAAAAAGGGAGAAGACTTTGCAATCTCCTTGTCCGCGCCAGTAGCGGACATCTCATCTGCTGCGGATGATTCTTCATCCGTAATCAGATGGCGCCTCCTCTTGAAAGTACCAGCGCCATCAGACGCTCCCTTGCGCTTTGTGCCATGCGCACTTCCCTTAGGCTCTAGCACCTCCACACTATCAGAGGACTCAGAGCGCACTTCCTCTATCACGGGAGACGGCTCACCAGTAGGAGGAACGCTCTGCACAAGAGTTACAAGTGCAGCAACGGGGGGAGAATCCTCAGGACCATCATGCGCCAACACCGTCGTGTGTCCCGCAGTAGCTTCCAAAATTGGCTCCTCATTATCTCTAAGCGGGCGCACACCAACCGTCACTTGCTTTGGCTTCTCAAGCTTCACCACGGCAAACAAATCCATCTCTGCGCGACACATGAACAAACAACAAAACCAATTTAGTTATTGAAATTACAAGGAGCACTTACATTATTGAAGCGAAGGTAAAAAAAGGACAAGCACCCACCCCGGCCTCTCTCATCAAGGAATGTTGGAACCTCGTCAGAACCATGGAAATAGTTGCGACTCAGCCCTATGTGAACCAAAAACTTCTCAGGGTAGGAGTTAATGGGGATGCGGTTGGCATCAATCGTATCCGCATCTTCCGCACTATACGAACCGGGTAAAGGGCGCTCATCCTTTGGCAGCGTCCCTTGAGTATAAAACTCAAACGGCGACGGAAATACTATGTCATCCACCCAGAAAAATTTCTCCCTCCAATCCCTAAGGGAATCCACCTTCTCCGTATAACACTGAAGGCGCCCAGAGCGCTTTGCAAAAGACACCCATCCATGCGACCACGTTGTGCGGTAAAACGTACGGAATAGGTTAATAGTAGGGTTGACCGCCAGCAAACGGCAGTTTATTTCAAAATTTGAAATTTTCGCCGCACCTATACAGTGCAGCTGGGAAATGTGAAGGCGGTAGAAGTTGAGCAAATTGCTCAAGAATAGGGATATAGGTACGCGCTGGTTCGCATACTCGAAGAAGCGCGTATATAACTCTATCTTTCCCTCAGGGAAATCCGCGATACACGCGTTTGGCCCCGGTACTTCCGGATGCACATCTAGGGGAATGAAATAATCAGAGGAAAACTGACGCAGTTCATCCTCGTCCATTTCAGAAGGAAACTCTTCTAATTGACGAACCATTTCTAAGGTATGACAATATTAACTACGGCGCGTATTCGCAGTTACATAATAAAACAATTGCTCTCTTAAAAAAGCTTTGAAGAATTTTGAAAATGGCGGAAGTATGTTTTTTACTGTGAGTTCTTCAGTAAAATGGGAGGCGATGTTTATATAGGGTTACAAAATGCCTAGAAAACCAGCCACGTGGAATCCACTCACATGATCGTGTGGCTAGAAGACGAGAGGGTAGATGCACTTTTTCCCACTTCCCGATATACACGTGGACACACTCCCCGTTTCCTTAGGCATTTTTGAGGATATTTTGGACTAGATACATAGTCCCGCCACACTTACCGTTGCTTTCACTAGTCTAGCATCCGCGGCTACATGCCGCGCACACTAGACTGGGGGGACATGATGACGTATAGTCTATATTTGAGCCATAAGCCCAAATGATAAACATTAGTAAGCCAAAACCCACCACGAATGGGCTATCATAACTATGATTTGGGCCGCATTACCAATAGGGTGGACTCACGTAGGTCCAAGCCCAACCAAACTATTTATGGTCTAGATAAGAATCTTCTATTTACGGATAAAAATCCTTGGACCGGATAAGCACTACGTGTGCGAAAAGCAAGGAGCACGAAACCTACAAGGATTCTGCGCCTATATATAGAATGATATAATTCTCATGAAAGGTACGATCTACAAAACCCTAACTCTTCAATATAACCCTAAACCGATTACTTGCTCTCACGCCGGAGGATAATCGTGGGAGACAATCCCACGATAAGCCTAACGGTGTCTGTTTACTTTCTTAGTGCGCAGGTTTCAAGCATTAAGAACTAATTGGTACGAGAGCAGGAACCCAAACCAGGAACGCCCAACTTTTGTATCAACACATATGAATCCCCATTTTAATTGGTCCAGTAACAAGTATGTTGACCATGACCCAAAAGGAGTATATACATAACCAATTTCTATTTGTTCCCATTTCAAATTACTACTTGCCTATAAACATAGGCAGCTCTCTAGAAATCACGAACAGCCATTAGAAATTTCAGCTTACAACTAAATCGAGAAACAGCTTGTGTCGACAGCACATGACACATCAAAACAAGAATACTGAATCAGGAATCAAAGAGATGAAAGTTGAAAGGTTGAATTTCATCAACCAAATGGAAGTCATTTTCTGTCATTTTGCTGCCAAACACCTAATAGAATTGTTCACAACTAAAAGTGGATACACTTGCGTATTACAACATGAAAATGGGCATATAATGATGTTGACCAAACAGGGTATGAAGGATACCCTTTACTGGAAAAAGAACCAAAATGAGAGTTGATGGCTACTACAAGTCGGATGTAAACACACTAAAACAAGAAATAATTATGTAATGTACAACTGACTTACTCATAGTTACAACTTCTCACAAACATGTTTTCCAGCATAACCACTGTCTCTTACATATGATATTTAACAAAATTCAATAGATAGCAGCCTTTTTCTTCTACTGCATGTTCCTTCATGCTAATAAAGAGAAATTGCTGGTGCTTTTACATTCATAATTTTCTTTTAACCTGAGCTTTTGAAGTTTTCTCTGCAAGGAAGTCAATGAGTGGATAATCATTCAGGTTTTATAAATATTGCAATAGTTAATAAAAACTCTGTGTAGTGGCAGAATAACATATAATAGGTAAGTCAAACCTGATAGCGAGACATAATCACACATGAGCAAAAGATGCAATGAACTCGAAGCAATCACATCGGGTAACCTCTTTTCTCAAATCAAAGAGCTCTCTGACAGTCTTTAACACGAATTTGTATTGTAAAACCTTTCCAGACAATTCAATTACCATGAACGAATCCTCTTCTTGTTCTCCCAAAACGATACTCAAAACTTGATATATATGCCATCTAGCGGGCCTCCTCCATGTTGGAAATGGCCTCATCATTTCATCAAGATTAACAAAGTACTTAACCGACCATTCAGAATTTCCATTCTTCATCTCATAAATAGTAAAATGTCGGGATTTCGGATAATCCTTACAAAGAAGAAGCAAATTATCATAAGACTTAAGTAACTTGCGTTCAAAATGCACCCCTCCTTCAACAGTTGGAGAAGGGGTATATATGGTTGTTAGAACCGGGTGGTCCACAATTTTTAACTTGCAATGAAAAGGCTCAGGCCCATAATTCAACCAATGAATGGCACCATTCCAATATACCCCAGAGACAAAACCTTCAAAATATTCACTGCGAAAACGATCATTGCAGACACTCCAATTGCATGTTTCTGAAGAATAAGTTTGTATTTGAGCAAAATGAACACGTTCATCATCAGCAACAGCATCATTATCATTATCATGCATGTTTCCAACATGTACAACTTTGTAATGAGGTGATTTCGTAGGATCATAAGCCAGATTCATATCACCAGTATATAATGGATGGGTTTGTGGAAGCATCTTAAGCATACTAATGGTTGGATTGCATACATAATACTTATCACGAGAAAAACGACACAGAAGCAAACCATTACATGACTGTATAATTAAAGACTTGGTACCTGCGTCCGAGTTAAAAGTAAAGACGGTTGATCTCCTATCTGTAATTCTGGAGTCAAATGACACGAAATCATATTCATAGCACGGTTCATAGAGTGTGATAAAGAGGCCAGACGGAGTATCTGGATGATTGTTGATTTGGGTCCGTCTCAAAATGAAACTAGGAGATGTAATGACAGATCGCCACTGTTTGGATACCCTTTTGAAAAGATGAAGTGAGATTAATGGTAATAAGAGTAAGATTTCGATCAAAAGGTCGTCATTGGACAAGACCTTATGCACGGATGAAGGGAATTTGTTGTTTCTGTTAAAGGGCATTTTGGTAACTACCTCCGATGAACCTCCGGCAATAGTTGCCATGAGATGGGGTTTGTTAAAACTGGGTAAATTAAAATCCTAAACTTTGGGTTCGGTTATATACAAAATCAATGCTAAACCACGAAATCAGAATTGTAGGTTTATAACAAAAGGGAAGAAAAACAAATCGTAGAAATAACTAACAAGGTACAGTGGTGTTAGTGTGGCGTGTTGCAACGGTTGAACGGCAGAATTCGGTGGAGAAGTATACCGGTGTGTCGCCGGATAACCGGACGCCTTTACTGAGCGGCTGACGTCTTTGGCCGGATTCTAATGTTTGGACCAAACACCTCGCTAAAGTATATTTTTTTTAATCACATCGTGTTCTCGAGATTGGAGATAAAATTAAGAAAAGTGTTCTCGTGTACAAAAGAGTTAGGGGGTGTTTGGGGTTACGTTTTGCAGCTGCTTATCTGATTGCACGTTTTCAAAACGCAAAAATTCCATCTTTAGTGTTTGGCAAAACAAAATCAAAATCACTTATTCTGCGTTTTTGGGGAATCAAAACGTGGTTTTTGCAAAAAGCATCTCTCCACCTGCTTTTGTGAAACGTGATTTTGCTTCTCCATTGAAGTTACCATACTGTCCTTTTTTACTTTTTATATATCTGCCATGTTAAGAAAATAACCAGGTTGAAGCTTAGGCAGTACACACTAGTGGAAGACTGGAAGATAATTAACAAGTCAAAATGTCAATTGTCAAACCCTAAAGAGTCAGCTCATTGGGCTTTGCCCATTTAGAAATTACATACGTAATTTGCTTAAAATGGTTTTGTAACGGTAGAATTGTTATTTAACATACACAGAGTATAAATGCAATAGTATTTTTCTTTCCATTCAATTTATAATAGTTATAAGTAAGAAAATACATATCTATATATGTGTTTTCATTAGCTAATAAATATAATTAAATGTTAGATTTAAAAGACTAAATAATAAGAGTGTCTATTTTATTAATTTGATATGTTAAGTCATTAGATAATCTGATTTCCCAAATACTCAAAACACTGATTCTGATTATCGCGATATCAAATCTTATAATCAAATCCAAACACTATGTTTTAAAATCACGTTTTGTGAAACGTGACAGCTGATTATCTGATTATTCTTTTTCAAAATGCATAATCTATTTTCAATAAGCAATCCCAAACACCATAAGAATCAAGTTGGTTTATAATATTATGAGTAAATTGCAAAGTCGTCCTTGTGGTATGGCCAAACTGCAGGTTCATTTCTTATCTTTTCGAAAGTACACTCAACTTGGTTGTGGGAAACTTACAAGCGCATTCTTGGTCCATGACCAAAATTAAATGACTAAATTACCCTCACAATGACCAAAGTGAAAGGGAAGACGAAGAGGGTGTCTTAGTAATTTAATTTTAGCCAAGGACCAAATGTGCACTTATAAGTTTCTTACATGGATGATGAGTGCACTTTTGAAAGATATATTGATAGAACTTGCAAATTGGCCAAACCACAGGGACGAGTTTTGTAATTTACTCTAATATTATACCAGCAGGGTACCCGCGCGTTGCAGTCACGGGTACCTATAATTACAATTTGCAGCGAGTAACTGATGACATCAAATAATGGCATATTATTAGAATCATTTGTTCTATGTATATTGCTTTGCATAAGAAATGATACTTAATCGCTTAAATGTTTATATTTCAGTTATTCACAAGCAATTGGTGAAAGTTAGCTATCATTGACGTGTTTTGAAGCTAAATGGATCAAGTTTGAGAAAGTCCACAAAACAGACAAGAATACGCCGTATCATTCTAAACAGATACGCCGTATACCAAGACTTGGATGATTATGGAGACTATTGCCTGACTTTGAAGAATACATTGTATCCAATTATTAGATACGCTGTATATGAACTTTGGTCAACATAAAGAACGAGCTTATTTTAGTCCTGATACGCCGTATGAAGACAAGTAAATACGTTGTATCCATCTCAAAGACTTCACCAGAATTTCAAGACATTGAAGACTTAATACGGCGTATGAAGATAAGTGATACGTCGTATCACTATGGTGGTGTATGAATATTCTAGAATATAATAATCGTAGACCCCACACAAAGTTACCTTGATTCGCTGTATTGAACTAATTCGATATGCCGTATCGACCGTTTCGAAAAACTATAAATAATAAACCCTAAATCCGGTTTTCAGAGAGCACATAACCACCAAGTACGAGACCAGAGACATAAAGAAGACCAAGAAGGTCTACTAGTGCATAATTACATAGAAGAATTCACTTAATTCGTTTTAGTACACTTTAATCATTCTGTTAGCGTATTTTTCTCTTTTGATTTAGACTTGAATCTTTCAGAATATATTATCTTGTATTATGCCTGAGATTATGGGCTAATAACTGTAGTTATTAGCCATGTTTAATGATTAGTTGATGTTTTGATTTGTTATTAATTCGATAGGCAGATTAAGCTTGTGTTTTGATTACATATATTACTTCATTAATATAGTTTTGCATGTTAATGTAAGCCCTAGAAGGTATAATGATAAAATTGATAATCATTAAGTAATTTTATGTCAGTTCCGACTAACTGTGACATGATTAGACCTGTTGAAAAATACTTAATACGAGAATCTAGAGTCTAGGGGTCACCTAGATTTAGGACAGACCACGCCATGTTGTAAGTACCGTCGCTACAGGTCTTAGACTTATCAAACATCTTATATGACTAAACAATGGCTAATACGTTTTTCTTATTATCGGCTTGACCTCTTCTTTATTATCTGTGTTTCTGCTTGTGTGTGTTATTTTTCTCATTATATTTACAGCTTTCATTAAATCTAAAACACGTGCCAAGCTCTCAGGTTGAAAAACCCTTTGCTGCATTAGATTAGGTTTAATCAGACTAACTTGTAGAATTAAAATACTGATAGATATTTAAGTGTTAACATTCCACTCTTAGTGCTTGACACCCTAATTATAAACTAGCTCACCGTAGATTGGGTGACTGCCCATTAGTTTTTGTTATAGGTAAAGTCGAAAAAATATAAATTTAGAACTTGAATACATAAATTGCCTACACGACAAAAGAAACATCAGTAATGTTTTTTGTTATTACATTTTCCAGTGATGTAACTCTCTGGAAGACATAAATTTTTTTTTACATTAAATTTAAGAGACATTGTGATAAATTTATTAAATTTTTTACGATATAAAATATTTTACATTCTAATCGTTAAATAAGATTTTTGTACTTTAAAACATTTCATATATTCAGTATTGATAACTAAGATGATATCAATAGAACTTAATTTACTTTCGTAATTATACAGTTCACTATATAATTGATTCATACTTTATACTATAATAAATAAACAAAACTAAGACTGAAAAAAAAAAAGTTTGTAAAACTATAAGGTAGAGGAAAACGTTTCATTTTCTGAGTATTGATATAAGTAATTTTTATCATTTTGTTTAAATCGAAAGCCATTATAGCATTCCAGCCCAAAGTTGCATTTGACAAACAACCTAATTTTCTCAAATTAAGTCAAACCCAAATCCTCTACCATTGACTGTTGTTTTACAACACCATTGATTATCCTTCTGCTAACATCGATCTTATACCAATCACTTCCCCATACGATTTGTCTGATCCAAAAATCATCTACAACCTATATCTAATCTGTTTTATAAATTTTCCGGTTAGATCAACTTTTTATAAATATGTTTTTTCTGGTGGATCACTGAATCTATGAGAAAAATAAATGTTTGTGTGAGAAGAATAAATGTTTGTGTGATTATATATATATATATATATATATATATATATATATATATATATATATATATATATATATATATATATAGGGCGAGGTTCTTTTCAGAACCAAATAAATTGCGAGAACTGTGAGAACAAGCATCAACCAATCAAAATTTTTTGAATATTAATTTTCATTATTTAATTCAAAAGGGTATAGTAGTAAAATTACATTTTTTATTTTATTTTTTGATTTGTTTTTAATAAAAAAACATTTTTTAGGTCCTAACTTTTAGGAAACTTTTTTTTTTAATAATTATTTTTCCAGCATGCATGATTTCAGAAGTTAAGGTGCACATGTGTTTTTTTTATATAAGGTAAATTTATGTATATTTTTATTGTTCAATTGCTTATACCACTAATGTGTTTTGACCAAACATATTTACACAGGTGCATTGAATGATAAACATAAATATTTTACATGTATCATATACATTTCAGAAGAAAAACATTATACACAAAATTAAAAATTATGTCATATACTCAAATACAAAATTCTAAAAGTAAAGAATAAATGAAAGTTTCGTTGATGTATAGTCGTGTCTACTAATCTTCTCGCAACTTCATGCGCTTGTGTCTTTACACTTTATTTCTTAATCATAACTATTTTCTCGCTAGATAGTATATACAAAACACATGTGCACTCTTGACATCGGTCATCATGCTCGCACCTGTAACCACATTCAATTAATAAACGAATTATTTAATCATAACATCTAACAAAACACATATGCACAATGTATTTCCAACTTGTTCACAAGAGACCATTTTGATAATTAGTACAACTTTAAAACACAAAACATAAGTGCACCCTTAAATAAGAACTAAACACAAAACATCCTTATATCAGAACTAAAAACATATATGCATTTCCAATACATTTAAACTCATAAACTGTAAAAACACATATGCAAAGAATGCATAAAATTCACCAGAAACTGTAAAAACACATGTGCACACCCCTTTTATTGATTTTGTATGCGCCAAAAAACACAAATGCATTTCAAGAACTATACATATTTCTATTGATTTACTACAGGTACATAAACAAGCTACGATGGCACC